>JARZZO010000007.1:48684808-50182308 GCA_030544215.1 Zantedeschia hybrid cultivar | reverse complement strand
AGGGAGAAGGGGTTAATTACGATGAAACATTTACCCATGTTGTTAAAATTGTCACTGTCAGAAATCTTTTGGCCTTAGCAGCTATTCACCAATAGAATCTACATCAATTGGATGTTAATAATGCATTTCTTCATGGCGACTTGAACGAGTAAGTTTACATACAACTACCACTTGGTATGATATAGGGAGCATTCAATGTGCCCTTAAATCTTTATATGGGCTCAAACAAGCTAGTCGAAATTGGTTCGAGAAATTAACATCTGCCTTACTTGATGTTGTTGGATTCACTCAATCCAAATCAGATTATTCCTTGTTCACTGCACAACGAGGAGTTCTTCTCACTGTGGTTCTCATTTATTGGATGACATTTTAGTTACCGGAAATCATGTTATATTCATTACTCTTCTCTAAAAATTTCATCTTAAAGACTTGGGTGCCTTCAAGTATTTCTTTGGTCTAAAACTTACCCGCTCGGATATAGGGATTTTCTTGATCACTCAGCGTAAATATGCTCTTGACATTTTGTCTGACACGGGTCTTCTTGGTGCTAAACTGTCAGCTACTCCTATTGAGGCAGGGCATAATCTTCATCTCAGCACAAGTCCTCCACTTTCAAATCCTTCCCTATATAGAAGACTAATGGATCGTCTCCTTTACCTCACTATTACTCGGCCAGACATCACCGTTGCTGTGAATTTACTCAGTCTGTTCATGAATTCACCAATGCAAGATCACTGGAATGCAGCTTCACGTATAGTTCGTTACATCAAATCCTCGCCTGGAATTAGGATTTTCTTTAGCTCATCTATCTCGTTAAGGGTGTGTTTGGCAAAATTTCTACTGGAAAGTCACTTTTGGCTTCCACTTCTTACATAAAATGAGTTTAGAGAGAGAAGTTATAACTAATTTTGATTTGTTACAAAATTCAACTTTTTCATAACAACTTCACTTCTTTTCCAATCTTAGAAGCTCCCTCCTTGTAGCTTTTAATGAGAAGTCAAAACACAAGTAAAATACCACATAAATATTTTTCAAGATCAAATGACTTCCATAAAAAATAACTAAATAGAAATACAACAATTCTTCTAAATAAAAGTTGTGCCAAACACGTCCTAAAGCTCTCCATTTAAACTGACGCTGATCGGGCGTCCTGTCCACTCATACGGTGTTGTGTCACTGGATACATAGCCTTCCTAGGCTCCATTCCAATATCATGGAGAACTAAGAAGCAACCTACAGTATCACGCTCTTTGGTGAATCAGAGTATCGCGCCATGGCCATTACTGCAGCCGAAGCACAATGGTTACGATCTCTTTTTCAAGAGCTGCTCTACTCAGTTGTATTGTGATAATAAAGCAGCTCTTCACATCGCTGCTAACCCAGTTTTCCATGAATGAAACAAACACATCGAATTGGATTGTCATTTTGTGCGTAAATGGATCCAAAATGGTCTCATCTCCACCGCATTCCTTCCCTCCAATCAACAGCTAGCAGATCCTTTTACCAAAGTCCTGGGCACATCACAGTTTCAACTTCTTAACTCCAAGCTGGTTTGTTCCCTCCACTCTCCAACTTGAGGGAGAGTATTGACCGGTATTTCTGTTTGTGACTGTTGGAACAGTGCGCATGTGTGTGACATGCGTGGCTGGCTGGTTTGTTTGTTTTTTCTGTTTTGAGTTTTGGATATGTTAGACGCACCTGTATCACAACTACCAGTGATGTGTGATGCAATTCTATTATGGCATTGTCGCCCTCTATGTAACTAGGGGTGTCAACCGGGCAGGTCAGCCCGTGGCCCAACTCAATCCAGCTCGTATTAAAAGAAATTAGGTTGGCCCAAGTTATATAAAATGGGTTGGATGACATTAATTAAATCTGAGCTGAGTTAGGTCGAAAACGGACTGTCCCAATTTAAACTATTGATGTTTACAATAATTTATACAAAAAGTGAAGCACTTCTAACAAACCATTTATAAATAGGATCCGCTCAACCAAATCCAACACAACCCACCCACTATTGAATTGGGGCTGAATTTGGATTAAATTTGAACTGAATTTAGACTAGACTAAAATTAGGCTGGATTATTTTGAATTTGAGTTAGATCCAAATTATTACATAACCCAGTCCGACCCGCCCAATTTATATCCTTATATGTAATAGACATGCAACAGAGATTATTATATATAATACAAAAAGGAGCAGGACCGAGGTGAGGAGGTTGATCCCATTTTCTCCCATCCTCTGCTATCCTCCTCTTCGTCCCTCAGTTCTTCTTCTTCCTTCTTCCCCTTCGGTTTCTTCCAGTTTAACAATAAAACCCTATTTTTCAATATGATGAGTGTGTAAATAAATAAAAGAGGAAAGAACAAAGGTGCCTATGAATGTTCTATGATGTTAATTATCCGATGGCATTCTTTGCTAATCCTCAATGCTCATGTTAGGAGTTCGTCAAGAATAACCTTTCTAGAAGGAACCCCTAAGAACTTAGTAAGTTTTGTATCCCCTTAAAATCATCATATGCTTGTCCAAAATGTGAAAACCTAATGGGATATCCATTTAATTAGCAGCAGTGGGGAGGTTATTGCTTGCTCTTACCTCTTTCAAAGGAGATCGAAACAAGGGTTCACATATATATATATATATATATATATATATATATATTTAGGGAGTTTTTCACAAACAAAAAGATTAGGAGGGTTACATTCACACTAGGCAGAAGTATATAGAAATCTAAATGATGGAGCATGCATTCAATTCAAAAGGGAAAGCAGTTTATTAACATGGATTATGCATATGGCAAAAAGATATATATATATATATATGAGTGTAACATGATATCTTATTGCACAGTTTTTACTGATGCAGTTTTTACCGTCTACATATGTCATACATCTTTTTCTGGAAGTAGGACTAGATCTGTTTTGTTGTAGTGAAAGTATCAGACAAACTATACTACTTAATGTTCAAGATCATGCATATTTATTTGTTTATGTCTAGTTCTATACTAATGAAAGTTCTTAATAAACCAGTTCTCAACAAAGGTAGCTTCCAATAATGAACATGGAGCTCTCAATGGTAGATTAGAACTAGAACTTTCTCCCACCTATGCCTCCCAAGCTGAAAACTTCGAAGCATATATATAGGACAGGAGATCGAATTCTCTTCGCCATTACGTGTGGTTTCTTATTTCTTTCCAGGATCGTATAAGAGAATATATATCCAGGAAAAAGAGAAAAAGCAGAAAAATAATTTTTAATTCATTCATCAGTTCAAAAAATAAAATATAAATTAAATAAATGATCAGAAAGGATCAGTAAATTTTCTTTTGTTCTTGATGTTCTACTTTTGAAGAAATTTTGGAGGAATCCATGGGGAAATCTGTGCTTATTTTCTCATCAATCCCTGCCTTGGTGCTGTTTTTTGGATCGCTGCTCACCGTGGACACCTTGGCCAGCCTCATCCAGAGAGGCAAGCACGAAGAGGGTGGGAGGGCATAGAAGATTAGGGCGACGACGTGGACGTGGATATTGAGTTCATCCCACTAGTGGCGGTCATGGAGAGTGCCGAGGGGACGCCTGGCAGCCCACGGCCTCTGCTCCCTCGCCCACAACCTCTCCGCAATCGGCATGAATGAATTCTTAGGTGGGTTCGGGATGAGCATCTCCGCCATGAATACCACGTGGGGTGCCCCCTGCACTTTCACGTCGGCGGAGCCGCAGCTCTTCTGGTCAGCCCTGATCAAGTTTCAGGAGGTCAGTCCATGGTATCCGTAGTTCGCCTTCCCTAATTCCCTTGCCAACGCCTCCATCGTCCAGGCGGTGGCCGCGGACCCCGTTGCTTCCTCCGGTCAGTAGTCCAGGAAGCTCTACATCATTGACATCGGTGTCTCCCACGGCGTCCAGTGGCCAATATTGCTCAAGGCCCTGGCTCGGCGGCCCGATAGGACACCCCCGTTCGTCCGCATCACCACCATCGCTCCCGGTGATGACGGCATACCCGCCCCCTTCGTTACAGTGCTGCCAAGATACGACTACTCTGCCCACCTCCTCCACTACGCCAAGTCCATCAACCTCAACCTCGAGATCGACCATGTTTGGGGGTTGGACTTGGACTCTCTGGTGATTGTCGGGGCCGCCAAACAGGGGGATACGCTAGCGGTGGTCTGCGCGCAGTTTTGGCTACACCAATTGCACCATGATGTCGAGGACGCCAGCAGGCGGCAGTGCTGGCAACCATCAAGGGGATGGGGCTGAACCTGATGGTGTTGAGCGAGGCGGAGGAGGAGTGCCACTGTGTGCAGGGCTGCGGAGAGGAGGAGATGAGGACGTGGGAGAGGCAGTGCTTGCCAAGTCCAGGTTGGATCTCAGCTGCAGCAAGGTATTCTTGTCCATGGGCCCAGCCAGAAGCCATCTACAAGACAGCAGAGGAGGGAGCTAGGCTGACGGCAGGCGCTGACGTGCAAGGAGGCCGGCGCAGGTGGAAGTTGGGCAAACGGTGCCCGACAATGGTATTTTTGTCTGCAAGTTTTTAATAGTAATGGAGGAAGGAATATTCCTTGGTATATCCTCGACTTCAAACGTTTCTTAACCGCGTGGACCTTTTTATAAAGTTGTGAAGATTGTGGGGGATTTTTAACAAATAGTTAGAGTAAGAGGACTTTTTTGTAAATTCAAAAGATTATGGGAGCTTATATTTAAAAAAACCCAATTCTTTTTGGTTTTTCAAAAATAAATTGTCGATTTGAAGACTACTTCACCTCGGTGTTTGTGATTAAAAAAAAGAAAAAAAAAAGATTACATACTCACTCAACTTGAACAGTCAAAAAAATGTGTGATCCAGTTGTTGCATTGCCGCCCTCATTGCAGCAAGCATTTCTTTTTATTGTACGTGAATAGTATACATTGAGTAACATTTGTTGCATTGACCCCTAGTGCAGTTGGCAAAATAATTATTTCTAATTTTTTTTAGGTGGGCCTCGAAGTGCCTTACACGTCTTTACAAGCCAATCTTCGATTAGAAAATCTAAAAAATCTGAAAAATAAAAAATTGAATCCCAGTGAATAGTCAAAAATGCCTTTAATGACCAAGCCTAATAACAGTTTTCGATTTTTCAGATTTTTTGAAGTTGTCGGATCGGAGAGCCTATGCACACGTGTAGGGATCTCAGAGCCCGCTTTAAAATGTTTTAATTTTTTTTTTAACCTTTATACGGACCTTCAATACAGGCTTACAGTATTGGGGTCACTGCAGTAAGTGTAACTCATATACATTTTGAGTCTGGATAGGCCCAGGTCCGGTCCACTTAGAGCCCCAAACTGCTTTGGAATCCAGAATCCGGAAAGAGCTTGGCCATGCGCTGCCCAAAAGCTCAGCCGGAAAACCACTTCGAGGACGCATGCGAGCCCTAGAAAAATAGAAGGGAAAAATACGTGTCAGAAAAACGCTATTTCCCCGTCCTCGAAGCACAAAAAATGGGATTTTTTATCCATCGAGTTGCCTCGCCCAACTCCCCCGGCTGTGGAAGATCCTAAAGAAATGGCGAGCCCTATGATGGTTGTGTTTGTCAACAATCTCACCATCACCACTTCTCTCTGTTCTCCTTCTTCCCCTCTTCACGCCGTGCACCTGCGAGGGAGGAAGGCCGGTTGCAGGAACCAGCAGCGGAGGTGGTGTGGGGTGATAAGAGCGGAAGCCATGGCCACTGAGAAGCTTGGCGTGAAGGTCCTGAAGAACCCACCCGAGGAGAAGCTCGCCGAGCTCGGCGTCAGTGGCTGGCCCAAGTAAGGAGAAATGCGCCCCACCACTGCTTTGCTCCTTTTTTTTTTTTTTTTGAATAATAACTACAAGTGTTTGTTTGTTTCTGCTGGGTCTTGTTCTTTCTCGTTTATGTTCTTGTTTGGACCAGAAAGATTGTGTCTTTCCGAATAATAGCGCAGAAAAGGTGGTACTTTGTTGATTTGTTCTTTGCTGTAGTTGTTGTTGTCGTGTTCCCTGTTTGAGTCTAGTTGCGGATTGGAGAAGATGAGTTGGGGATTGTGGGATTTTAGGGTGCGGATGGGTGGAAGTGGGGGAACTGATGACCTTTGTATTCGTCAGGAGAATGGCGGGGTTGCTCTGGAGCTACGGGTTCGTGGAAGTTGAGTCACTTGTTTGTTGATGGGTTCTATATAAAACAGAAAGAGGATGTAACTTATAACTGTGGTTAGCCTTTTGATTAGGGCTGTACGCGTAGATGGACAATGCCCGATGCCCAGTAACTGTGTTATTTTGCAACCAATAAATATATATAAACAAATATATTACGCATTTATTATATATAAATCTTTTAACAATGTGAGATAATTCCAGTCATTATGTCAAATTTAGCGATGTTTATAATTCGTGATGTGTTTGTAATCATAGCTTTAAGGTTCATTAGTCTGATGATGTAGTTGTCAACTTGAAAGCTACTACGTTAGCTCTATGTGTAGTTGCCCCTGGTGCCGTCCTATGTTGATCATTGCCACTCCTCGACTGCCTTCACCATGTCTAGTAATATTGACACTAAGCAGGAAGGGAAGTCATGGGGAGAGAGTGGATGATGGATCTCGTGGACACCTAGCAGGTGAGGAAGCTAACCTCCATCTTCTTGAGTTGAAGATGTGAACCCAAGGCTGCAGTGCTTATAGGAGTGTTCAACGTAGGTGGAGATCTTGTTGAAGATTGACACCAGTTGAAGTAGTCCATGAAGTCCTTGTACGTGGATTGGGGGTTGGGAGGAGGGATACAGAGGAGGCATGTCCCTTTCTACAGTTCCATGGATCCTGACCCTCATCATAAACTATGAGAATAACACGGGCAATAGCAGTGGTTGTGAGCAGTGAACAGTGAATCAGAAACGTTGTTCATGGGTAGCACCTTTAAGTGAGGAGAAAATTGATGATTATTTGGCATGGATAAGGGAAATTTTGTGATAGGAGATGTACACGAGGTCCTTGGAAGATTCTGAACAAGGAACCTCATTATCTTGAAAGTTATTCAAGTGACTAAGGAAATGAAAATTTTCTTGGATGCAAAGAGGGATAGGCATAATTACAATGGGACTTAACAATAGAGGCTGCAAAACACAGAAGAGAACGTGTTTGGTGATCCAATGTTTGGTCTAATCTAATGTAGCCGCTTTCAGGATAAGGAAGTAGGTGTTTCAAACTATATCATGTGAACTTATTCTCAGGCTTACTTGTATATGTAGCTGATTCATAAGAATGTGACGTGATTATAGTGAACCTTGTAGTTTGATTTTGAAAGTACACTGAACTTTTGTTGTATCCATGATTGCAAGCATGGCCTTATTATGCCAATTTTCATATGCCAAAGGACACGATATGTCAAAAAGGAGCATAGCACCTTTTCAAGTACCTATGTCACTTCAAATTTTGGGGTTGAGTCTCATTCATCATCTCATTCCAAATTTTTTGGCTGATTTGCTCTAATCCAACTTTTTTGACTGACTTGATTAATTGAACATTATGTTTGAGTGTGCTCCCACCAGTCAATAGCTTCTGTGAAGGGCTTGCACTAACATGATTTATATCAAAATTTGGGTAGAAAATAAACATATATTTATCCAACATTGAGAGAAATTAACTGCATATGTATGGACTCATTGTCAAACATCACCTTAGATGCTTGTATCTACTTTGCCTAAAAAAGGGTTCTTTTGCATGTGTAACCCTGTAACAGGCATGTGCATTAGCACTTCTTTTAAACTCACGTCCACACATATAGTCTACTTTACTAAAAATAATTCAAGCCAGGCATAACAATGTGGAATAAAAACAAAAAAGAAACTCTCGATCTAAAATGAATTTGTATTCCTATCTTGTTGAGCCTTTTTCCTTTTTTTAAGTTTAACGTTTCTGTACATGCTAGAGATGGACCTCAGTGTGAAGGGGATAATTGCAATGTCTTCATTTGTGTTCAGTGGATAGAGTGTGATGCAGGAGCAAGAGGCATGATGCCACAAAGTCATGGAACACTGTTTGAAGTCATGTGATTGGTGCAAGCATATGCTTATTTCAGTGGAGCCCATGATTTTTTTGGTTATTTAGGTATTATGTATATCAGGGACATTGAATGAATATTTTTGTTATTGTTATGTAGGGAACGTCAGTCTATGTTTAATAATTAGGATTTTAGAACACATCGGCATTTGATAAATTGTTTACCATAAAAAGAGAATAAAAGCCTAAGTAGGGCTAATGATGGGACTTCGAGAAATGATTCTCTTTTCCCTTGGGGACAATTGAAATGATTCTCTTTTCCGTTCGGGTAAGTTTGATGCCACGAACCCTATCTCCTCCTAGGAGCATCTGTAGGCCAGCCAAACCCCTATGTGGAGTAGCAGTATGCCATGATTGTCTTTGCTCATATTCTCTCTTCTTTATGTTCCTTTCCTATGAGGTCTCCGGGTTGGTGTTGAACCCCTCATCATCTTCTCCCCATGTTTCTCAAAGGACCTCACCAGAGATCTTCCTTCTATGCTTCCATCACCCCCTTTCGAGAAACCAAACCCAAGCAAGCCTACAAACTTCAACATACCCACTAACTACTAACCAATCTTGTAGGCCCAAGCCTATTATTGGTTGAACCAAATTATCGGTTGAACCAAACTCTAGCCCACTGATGTACTGATTGATGTTCCTCTTGATGAGGTTGCTCTCTGATTTCAAAAGGCAGAGCTTTCCCCTGGCCTATTAACCTTCTACCTGTTCTGTTTAGTCTGCACCTCAACCAAATTACGGACGACTGCTATTAGACTATCTTGTCCTGTGTCAGAGATGGGTTAAAATTATAACACTTACTTAGATATGATGGAGGTTATCAGTGCAACTATTCATGTATGTTGGGTTAACGAACCTCTTCAAATGCTTATATTCCCTCAAACATTATTGTCAAACTAAAAGTTTTATGAAGATACCCAAGTTCAATTTCCAAACATCCTTGTTAGACTAAAAGTATTATGAAGATACCCTAAATTTTTTGAATTTATTTAGGGTAATAATGGTCATACAAGTTCATATCAAATAAAGCGATCCTTTCTGGCATGCCTTTTGCTCTTTTCCAATTTTGTGACTCATCCATAACAAGACAACTAACGAACCCGACTTAATGTCGAAGCATCCAAGTCTTCGCTGCACAATATGGTTTAAAAAGTCAAAATGGAGTGGAAAAATGATTGGACATCCTGCGTTATTCTTCGAGGGAGTACTATGACAGCGTAATGTTTTTTTTAGCAACTTTCAATGTCACTGTCCTATTGGCAATAATTTGAAAACCTGCCTTACACACTCTTTAACGTACTGGTGCTGCTTTGAGTAAGTTAGGTTATAAATTAACACGATTTTTACCTTTGAGTTTAATTTAAATGCCCATATGTTGTAGAGTTGTATGCACATTTATGCCACGTCTTCATGGATTGAGTCTGCATATATTCTATATGATTGCTTCCCTCTGTGGTTGATGTGTACCATTGCTGTTCTTATATTGCAAAAAGCTATGGATTGTTTCTTGAGCTATTATCCATCTCTGTTGTGTGTTGCACTGGATTTGGACTCTCCCTGCACATAATGGAATTGATGACATAGTAACTCTTGTTTGCGTTCGGTTAAAACAGATGGGGATGCCCGCCGAGCAAATTTCCATGGGAGTACACCTCGAAGGAGACATGTTATTTGCTGCAGGGCAAAGTGAAGGTTTACCCTGATGGACATGGGAACGAGTACGTCGACATTGAGGCCGGTGACCTGGTAGAGTTCCCCAAGGGTATGAAGTGTACCTGGGATGTCACGGTGGCCGTGGACAAGCACTATAACTTTGAGTAATAGCTATGCCTTTTCGTTGTGTTTCCCTAATGTTACATCTCCGGTTTAAGTGCTGTGAACCTAGACCTAAAAATTGATGAGTATGACTACTATGAAGTTGGGGTGCTAGATATCTGTAATGGATGATGTGCTGAGTCGGAACGATAACAGGAGATTTCCAGTGCATTTGATGTTTAAGTTAAACAAATGGCAAGAGCTCCTAATCTACCACCATGCACCACAGCCTTTACTTGTTAGTTCTTCCTCTCTTCAAGAGGGGAAATATTTGCACGTGCGTTTGACATTGGCTAGAGATCACTCTCCGTCCAAGTCCTGTTGGGATTCCTCCTTGATGATGATGATGATGATGAATGGTAACTTGAATGGGATAATACTTAGATGAAGATGGTTAATGTTGCATGGCAACTATGTCGCCCATGTTGTTGACCAAAAAATCTAGGTGGGCTATGAGAATTTATAATGTTAGTTTTGGTCTAGTTATTTGCAGGTATTGAATCCTATTACAGTATTAATAAGAGAATTAACCCATGGGAGTATTAGTAAAGAAATAATGATAGTGAACGAAAAACTTTTAATAAACTTAATGATGACAAATAAGATAATTAATAGAATTTCATCAAGTATAAAATGATCGACTTTGGAAAAGAAATAAACACTATATACGTCTATTCACTGGCTGGGTGCCTCCTTTTTTTTGGAACATGATGGCACAGTGGTTACAGTTAAGAGAGCTTCAACTCAAAGAACTGGGTTCGAATCTTCTGATTAATAGAGATTTTAGCACATGTTCTGTCCAAAGAGCAAATATTCTTTCAACTAACAAGAATTTCAAGGGATAAAGCCTCCCCGTCCAAACAATCCGGGCGGGGCGAATCCGCGACCTCCCCCTGGCGGGGGGGAAAAGATGTCTGTTGTGCTACGTCGCGTTAGACACTGGCTAGGTGCCTCCCTTTCTTGTACTTCCCTGAAGGCTTATATCAAGCCTTTTTTGTACTTCCTTGAAGGTTTATATCAAGTATCGACCATAGTTTGAAGACGGATGGCAAAATGGTAGGGGGTGAGAATGCTCAAAGATGGCAGGTTTAAGATAACTTGTGTCAGGTAAGGATGGGAGAAAAGGAATGGAAGGAAGTCAATTACTTGAAAGTGTCTTTAAAATCTCTTTTGTAGGAAGTGTTTTATACTCTCTTCAAACTCTTTTAAATTAATAGATTTAAACATTTTTAAAATCTTCCTAAAAACGAACTATTGGAAGTAATGTGAAGTGAATGGCGTAATTTTTCATGGGCCTCCAGTTTCCTTGATAAACCAAAGAGGCAATGCCCCAAAGCATTATGTTATCCAATAATCGTTGTGCACACATGACTAGAGTTGTTAAGACTTACAACAGTATGAGATTGAGTTAGAACGAGATAGATCATCTCGTCACCAAGGAACCTATTTAACTCCATAAATGCAGACCAAAATAGACACTTCACCTCACTTTAAATGAGATCCACCAAATCAGAGTTGACAGATACCTTTCGGTCACTAGGCATCTTAATCCGATCCTCAAATGGAACCATTCGGATGCCCTCTACACATTTTACTGTTCTCTTCCAATATCAACAACAAAGAGATGAGATCTTCTTGTTCCCTTTTCCTAGACTTCTACATATCTGATTGTTTATGAGAGAATGAGTGCATATGTTAAAGTCCAGGATCTCATCTCAAGAACAGTCAGGTGCTCTTGGACAAGAGATGTAACAGAGTAATTGATGGCCATTGGCATACCCCATAAGCTCGTGGCGACGTCCCATTGGCAGGGCTCACTGCGCCCGGTCCAGAGCCGGATTTCTTATCCGTTAAATATATCCCACGGGACATGACTTGTTAGATTCCTTCCTGCCTGCACACTACCCCAGCGGGGCGCGAGGAGGAGAAAACAGAGAAGGGACAGATGAACCCCGCTCTGGCCTACTCCTCTCTTCCTCTCTGGTCCCCAAGACCCTCGCTTCCATTCGATCCCAAGAACCCCAATTGGCCGGGTTGCCCCTCGTGCGGGAGGCGGAGGCGCCGCCCGGCCCCTCCCAGCCTCAGGGCCTCCGCTGCGACGCCAACGGAGGACGGGTTCGTGGTGGTGGAAGACGACATCCACGCCCTCCTGGAGGTGGGTAACCCTCGTTCTGGTCCCGCTCTAGGGTTTTCTTTTTCGTTCTCTCTTGCCCGTTGCTGGCTCTTCCGTTTCTTCTGCGGTCTTCTTTGTATATATGTTCTCTCCAGGTGGGTCACGCTTCTTCGTAATCTCGTTCTGAGCATGTTTTTTATTGTGATGGGAGCGGAGGCTCTCGAGTCGGTTGTTAGGTGTGATTTGGAGGTGTAGAGTTTGTTCAAAGATGACTTCTTGATGAAGCCCGTGTTGGAAAGCACAGGTTTTGCGTTCTGGTGGAGCTGTTTTTGTTAGGGATTTAGGAATACCTGGAGCGGAAGCCATCCCTAATGAGGAGGAAGACGACGCCGGAGTCAATCCCTACGAGCGGCGAGCCTCAGACAAAAACGCACGAACCCCGGACGAGGAGACGGTGTAAACCCTAACACCCTCTCCACCGATTTCCTCTCTCTATGTCTCTTGATGCGTATAACTTAATGGAAAGTCACATGCTTCTTTTATAAAGAGGAGGGACCAGTCCCGTTCAAACTACTAATGGATCCTACCCATTACAGGATCTTCAATGGGCACCTAATGAGTTAAGCCCAATAACTTTATTCCATCAATTGGATGCCTAATGGTGTGTATGTGTGCAGCCCAGTAAGCACAAGTGGACCACCAATTAGGTAAAAACCCAACATTCTCTCACTTGGTCCAACATGTCTTAAGCACATCAAATCTTCCTTTGAAAACATACTTATAGTATAAACATATATATAGTTTCAAAAAGACTCTTGAAGATTTGACATCATGGGCATACACCTGAAGAGAAAATCACGGTATGCGCGCACACGATAAAATAAAAACTACACACCATTCTAATTAACGGAATCTTAAAGATTCAAGAATAGAAAATTAAATGACATGGGTCATGGTGGCAAATGCATTCAATTATACACCTCCTTCTATGTACCACAATGCCACCAACTTACTACAATTGAACATTAAATATGGAACTGTAGATAAACTCAAACATAATGTTTATCCATTGGTCACCACTTAAACATACAATCTGCCAGCCATAATCCATAACCAACATGTATACAAAATAAATGGAAAAAGCAGAAAGCAACAGAAGAATCATGATATAAATATGATCACAAATAACTGAATGTGTCAGACTAAGAAAGTCATAACATATCGAGAGAACTGACAAGACCCATCCGAATTACATAACTACAAAAAGTGCTAGCAGGTAGTCCCTTCGTGAGTGGGTCAGCAACCATGAGATCCGTCCCAATATGTTCTATAGATACTTCATGATTCTTCACTATGTCTCTAAGAGCAAAATACTTAATGTCTAAGGCTCTACCACCTTTGGACGCCTTATTGTTCTTAGAGAAAAAGACTGCAGCGGAATTGTCACAGTATATCCTGATAGGTCTGGAGACGAAATCAATAAATGATAGACCTGTGAGTAGATTCCGCAACTGGATGGCCTGTGCACTAGCCTCAAAACAAGCAATGAACTCAGTTGCCATCGTGGAAGTCACTGTAATATTATGCTTCTCACTGCACTATGTGATAGCTCCTCCTGCTAAGAGGAAGATGTAGCATGTAGTAGACTTCCTCGAATCAAGACAACTGTTAAAATCAGCATCAGAATATGCAATGACCTCTAACTAATCTGATCTTCTGTATGTGAGCATGAAATCTATTGTGCCTTTAAGATACCGTATGACTTTTTTAGCAACTTTCCAATGATCCATGCCTAAGTTGCTCTGGTACCTGCTGAGCATACCCACGGCAAAAGCAATATCTGGACGTGTACAAGTCTGAACGTACATCAAGCTCCTAACGGCTGAAGCATATGAGATAGGCTCAATCTGCTTCCTTTCCAAGTCATTTTTGGGACACTGTAATTCACTGAATTTATCACCTTTTAAAATGGGTACTTTATCGGGTGCGCAGGACTGCATTTTGAACCTTTCCAAGACCTTTGAGATGTAAGCTTTCTGAGAGAGACCAAGAGTGTCTGAGGGTCTATCTCTATTGATTTCAATGCCCAAAACATAGTAGGCATCACCCATATCTTTCATCTCAAAGTTCTTAGAAAGGAAAGTTTTAGTTTCGTGCAATAAACCAAGATCACTGCTAGCAAGTAAAATGTCATCCACATATAAAAGTAAGACAATGAAATTACTCCAACTGATCTTTAGGTACAAACATTCGTCAATAATGTTTTCCTTAAACCCAAAAGACAGTATGATTTCATTAAACTTTATGAACCATTGGCAGGAGGCTTGCTTAAGTCCGTAAATGGATTTCTTTAATTTGCATACTAAGTGTTCTTTCCCTTCAGCACGAAACCTTTGAGGTTGCTCCATATACACTTCTTTATCTGGGTCCCCATTGAGAAAAGTCGTTTTCACATCCATCTGATGTAACTCTAGGTCAAAATGAGCTACTAAGGCCATAACTATTCTGAATGAGAGTTTCTTAGAAACTGGAGAAAATGTCTCATCATAGTCAATGCCTTCCCTTTGAGTGAAACCCTTAGCCACCAATCTAGCCTTATATCGTTCAACTTTGCCTTTAGAGTCCACCTTAGTTTTGAATATTCATTTACATCCAACAAGTTTAGACCCTTTAGGCAAGTTAACTAGTTTCCAGACTTAGTTTTTAGCCATTGAGTCAAGCTCTTCTTTCATGGCTTCAAACCAATAGACAGATTTTTCACTCTTCATAACATGTGAAAACGTCACTGGATCATCAATGTCACTCATGTCTACACTGTCTTCCTGTAGGTACACTATGAACTCATCAGATATAGCAGGTCTCCTGACTCTTTCAGATCGACGCAATGTTGGCCCCTGATCCACCTGAGGAGGTGGTTGGTCAACAACCGCGACATCTTCTGGCTCTAGAGCAACTTGAGGTGGACCAACTGCAACTACTTGCTCCCCTAGGATTTCATTCCGAGGAATGAATATGGGAACAACGTTGTCAATTGTTACAGGTATTTCAACATGATCCTGTAACTCCTCAAAAGAAATCTCTTGAGAAGATCCACTCCCATTAACTCCACCATCTTCAAAGAACTTTGCCTTATCTGTTTCTATAATGATGGGAACATGGGATGGACAATAGAATATATACCCTTTTGATCTCGCTGGATAACCAATGAAGAATTCACTAGTTGTTCTGAGATCAAAAGCCTTTTCCTGTGGATTGTATGGTCTAACCTCAACTGCACATCCTCACGTGCGCATATAGCTCACAGAAGGTTTCCTACTACACCATAATTCATAGGGAGTCTTAGGCGCAACCTTCGTAGGAACCTTATTCACAATGTGAGCAACTGTCTTAACGGCCTCGTCCCACAAGGATAAAGGAAGGGTAGAATGACTCAACATTGCCCTGACCATTTCTTTAAGCGTTCGATTCCTTCTTTCTGCAACCCCATTCTGATATGGGCTGTCAGGAGTAGTGTACTGAGGTACAATACCCTCCTCTTTAAGGAATCTAGCTAATGGACCAGGTCTTTGTCCCATCTCAGTATACCTACCATAGTACTCGCCACCTCTATCAGACCTGACTATCTTGATTACTTTTCCTGATTGTTTCTCTACTTCCTTCTTGAAATCCTTAAAGACATTGAAAACATCTGCCTTTTCAAAAAGTAAATAGAGATACATGAATCTAGAATAGTCATCTATAAAGGTGACAAAGTACCTCTCACCAGTCAGACATGGTAGAAAAGGACCACAGATATCAGTGTGTATTATTTCTAAAATTTCAGAACTTCTTGTGGCATCTTTATTAGGCGTGTGTGTTTGCTTTCCTTTAATGCAATCAACACATGTCTCGAAGTCAGTGAAATCCAGAGTGTGTAACACTCTTTCTCCCACTAACCTCTTAAGCCTCTTAATGGAGATATGTCCTAATCTCCTATGCCACAACATGGATGGATTTTCATTAACTCTACCACGCTTGTTGCCAACAAGTACCAAAATATGCAGGTTATTATGAGATTGTTCAATCACACTGCTAAAACACAATTTATACAAGTCATCAGATATAGAACCAGTACCAATAACAATAGAATCATTTATTAATTCAACTGAAGAATTTCTAAGATTAACTTGAAAACCTTTTGAATCAAGTCTTGATACTGAAACCAAATTTCTACTAAAAGATGGTACATAAAAAGTGTCTTCTAAATCTAGAACAAATCTTGATTCCATAACTATCCTATAAATTCCTACGGCCTTGACTTGTGAACGCGTCTTGTTTCCTGAAAAAATGTTCCGCTCACCCTCATTCGGAGGCCTTTGGAAAAGGAATTCTTGCATAGAAGTGGCAACATGTACAGTAGAACCTGAGTCAATCCACCATGTACTTTTAGGAACATTGACCAAATTAGACTCATAACAAACATAAGATGAGAGATTACTTTTCTTTTCAAATCATGCCTTCCTTTTCAAACAATCTTTCTTAACGTGTCCAGGTAATTTGCAGAAGAGGCACTTGTCATTTTTGTCTTTTGACTTGTCCTCTTTCTGGACACCCTTCTTCTTTTCTGATCCACCTTTCACTTTATGAGAGGTAAACAAAGCAACATTGTTCCTCTCTCCTCTCAATCTCTCTTCCTCCTGGACACACATGGTCATCAATTCGTTGACTGACCATTTAGCCTGATGTGTGTTGTAGGAAATCTTAAATGCCTCATATTCACTTGGCAAAGAGTTGAAAATAAATGGACTAGGAAAGTGTCTGAAATAGTAACTTCCATGGCATTTAGTTGAGCAGAAATATCTCTCATAATCATTATATGCTCTCGAACACTACCACTAGTGTATTTCATTGAGGACAGTTTAACCATTAAAGTACTGGCTTTGGCCTTATCAGAACTAATGAAATGTTCCTCAATGGCTTTAAGAAATCCACTAGCAGTGGTCTGATATGGGACAGATCCCTTAATGTTCTGTCCAACATGTCCCTGAAGGAACAGAAGGCAGAGACGATTGAACTTTTCCCATTTTCCATAATGAGTCTGCCGTTCCATTGAACTTTCTGGAGTAAGTGAAGCCGGCATAACCTCACGTAAAGCCAAATCTAAGTCCATGTAACCCAAAGCAAACTGTATCATTTGTTTCCATTCAGTGAAATTAGTGCCATTCAGGTACGGCACACTAGCAGTAAATAGTGCAAATAAAGGAGAAGCAGCTGAAATAAACAAACACAGGCTCACATATAAGGCAATAGAACTAATATTTTGCAAGTAATGAGGCAAGATTTAAATTGCAAAGTAATTCAATAATTTAAAATGAACTACTTTATCAAGTCGTCCGATAGTTTTATGGACGAACTCCCCAAATTATCTTAAGTGATAAAACTAAAATTTATAAATATTTTGATATCAAGAGAGAGTACCTTTGGGTACATAACTCTCAAGAATCGTCATGTAGATAAATTTTATTTTATCATGCTCATGACATGAAAATAAATATTCCTTTGGAAGTTAAATTTACAATCAAGTCAAGAACACAAACATTTGATATCATTTTAATTTCTTAACGAATATATATTTTATTATTCTCCATGCATAAGGTCACTTTGGTGATCTACTTACACACTTTGAATTATAAAACACCCTCCCCCAATTAAAATGATAACAAATAATCAAATACTCATTAATAATGTTATTTAAAACTTAATATGGTTAAATTTTATCAATCCTCGTTATTAGTGTCACTTTGGTGGTCAAAGTCAAACTAATCATTTAGAAATCAAAATTTACCACAAAATTACATAATAGCATCAATTAATACTAAATATGAACAAAAATGATGTAAACACAATAATTAATGCAATCTGAAATAGAGATATTCATGCATAATTAAAACTGTAAAGAGGACAAATTATCACAAGAAATATCTCCTAAGTTTACAGTAATAATTATTGATTCATAAACAACCTTAATCATGCTTAAAACTACATTAAAATGGACATTTTACAAGTTTATAGCATGATGTTACATATATGTCATTTTCTATTTGCAAGAAAGAAACCAGAATTGCAAACATAACCAATTCTGTTTACAGAAATATCCTGAATTGTAAACACGTCCTTTTCAGTTTACAAGAATAACTAGAATTTGCAAACATGTCCTTTTTTTTTTTTAATTTGCAGAAATAAACTGAATTGCAAAAATATCCGTTTCTGTTTGCAGAGATAACTAAAGTTACAAACATATTTTTAGAAATTGTATATGTATCCAAACAGTTTTAAAAATGATCTTTTATCCTTTAAAAAATCACTAACGGGCCTAAAACGGACTCAGAAATAAGGGTCTAAGATCCAGAACTTAATGGACCCATTAAGTGACCATTAGTGAACTTTAAAGGATAAAGATGACTAAAGAAATTTAAATTAAATAATTTTAAATCTTAAAGGATACATATAGCACAAACAGATATAAACGGATGCGGACCCAGATCTTAACGGGTTTGATATGGGTTAAATTAACGGAATCGGGTCGGAAACTTAATCGGATTCGGATTTGGGTCTTAATAAGATCCAAACAGATCTAGTACCCAAAATCCGAGTCCAAAACCCGTTAAGATGGATCCAATACGGATTACTTAAACGGATACGGATTTAGGTCTCAATAAGATCCAAACGGATCTTGTACCTAAAATCTGTACACGAAATCATAAAAAAGGATCCGTTAAGAATTTTAAATCCAAACCCAATATAAAACCCAAAAAATTCCCATTAAATAGGATCCATTAAGTTGCATTAGATCCCAAATTTAGAAATCAAATTAGTAGGGGCTTAATGCTTATTTAAACTCATCTTCAACCTCTCCCACTACTTTCCAAAAAACGTTACGGGAAGATCTGGATGGAGGAGGTGAAGACCCCCCTTCCCTAAATCTGTACTCTGCCCCCCCCCCCTCCCCCCCTTTCCCTTTTAATTTTTTTTTTTTATGGAAATTCTTGTGGCAGACCCTTCTCGGGTGTGCCGGCGCACTGCGCGGCGCTCCGCGCAGGGGCGCTGTGCGCCCGCGCGCCCTACACGACACTTGCGAGTGCTCCACCCAGGGGAGCAGGCCGCGGCGCAGCGCGCCCATGCGCCCTGCGCGGCGCTCGCGGGCGCCCCGCGCAGGGGCGCTGGGCGCTGCGCAGCGCGCCCGCACGTCTTGCGCGGAGCCCGCGGGTATCCCGCGCAGGCACGCTAGGCGACATGCAGCGCTTGCGCAACCCGCCCGCAGGCCCTTCCGGGGGGCGGGGTGGCAGCGGTACGGTTTTCACGCCGTTCTTCATGGTGACTTCGATCACCGTCCGACAACCAAAAAATACAGTAAATCGGAGCCCCAAAATCGCCGACACGGGCTCTGATACCACTTGTTAGGGATTTAGGAATATCTGGAGCGGAAGCCATCCCTGACGAGGAGGAAGACGACGCCGGAGTCGATCCCCACGAGCGGCGAGCCTCAGACAGGAACACACGAACCCCGGACGAGGAGACGGTGTAAACCCTAGCACCCCCTCCACTGGTTTCCTCTCTCTATGTCTCTTGATGCGTATAACCTAATGGGGAGTCACATGCTTCTTTTATAGAGAGGAGGGACCAGTCCCGTTCAAATTACTAATGGATCCTACCCATTACAGGATCTTCAATGGGCACCTAATGGGTTAAGCCCAATAACTTTATTCCATCAATTGGATGCCTAATGGTGTATATGTGTGCAGCCCAGTAAGCACAAGTGGACCACCAATTAGGTAAAAACCCAACAGTTTTATGGGTTCTTTGCCACTTTTTCTTCGTCTAATCTGCGTTTGAATTGAATGTGGATGGGGAATTATTAATATCTGTCTTTGTCCATACTGTGTATTAGGAGTTTTGTTGTTCACATAACAAGTGAAGTTTCAGTGCGGAAGGTGTAGTTTCTTTACTGAGATGGAAACTAACTTTTCTTTATGAGATGGAAACTAACTTTTCTTTGTAAATGTTACATCCACTGGGTTATGCTGTGAAATTCATCTTATGGATAATTTGAGCCCCATTTTAGAAGATTGTTCCAGTAGATAAGATATCTAGGGTGTTAGAGAAAGTATCAGTGGTTTTCAAAGACTTCCTAGTTCTTCCATGTAAGAATGTAAGTTCAGCCATTGGGTTAGTTAACTGTTGGCTTGACATGTTTGCTTTGCCTCCATGCATTTTTGTCTTTGCAGCTGCCAAGCATTTTATTGAGGTAAGCTGATCCTTTTGCAGATTTTACCAAGAGATTTGCGTGACAATCTTCAAAATGAGCCAAGAAGAGCCCAACTGTTAGAGGTAACTACTCTTTAAGTTATATGTGCTTAAATATCATCTAAACAACACACACACAAAGAAGGGAAAGAAGTAAACGAGAAAAGTTGTCCTTTTCCTGATTGGATTCAAGTTATGGTTCCTCCTTACATACTGAAAACAGCAGGAGAATTCTAAAGCAGAAGAAGGAAATATCTAGAACTTCTGCCTAGGATGATGATTGATGATTCATTTATGTGTCAATAGGTTATATTGGACTTGGGTCGTCGTCCAGAAGCACGGTTCCTTGGTGAAGCTGGTGGACAATACCTAAGGGACAAGGAGGTATGATTTCTTTTAATGATGAGGAACTCTAGTCAACATTGACAATAAATCCGTGGATTTTTGCAAAAATAATCCTCTTAACATTTTAATGGCAGATTTGTCTATCTTATGTTCATATTCTTATAAATAATCTTTCTGCATTATAATACTTGCAAAAACTTCTCCTAGAGTTAATCTCTGTTAAGGATATAGCGAATAATCCTTCTTTGACTGTTAAGTTTAATGTATGGACAAAATACCCCATAAAAAGTGTTGTTTTGATGGGCATATTGTGCCAAAGAGAGAGAAAGATAGAGAGATGGATGGAAAGAGAGAGAAAGAGAGTTGAGAAAAAAATAAAGATGTTTTAGACCTTTTCAACTTTGGTTGAAGGTTAACTAGGGATACATGAGATATGTTTAGCGAATGCTAATGGATGGCAGTTGCAGGGGCATTTTTGCAAGTATTGTGATGCAGTGAGGTTATTTATATGAAAATAAGATAGATTTATCTACAATTTAAATTTTTAAGAAGGTTATTTTTGTAAACATCCCTAAATCCAACTGTCTGAGTAACTTTTAGATGTATAATTTCTATTAAATCAAAAAGCTTAATTTTTTTTCTCACTTCCTCCCCCATATCAACCAAATGTAATTTCCGTTCTTGCCGGTCCATCATTGTGCACCAAATTCTTTCTGTCTGTTTCATAATGATCAAACTCTGATGTAGAGTATTCTTTCAGACAGTGCTGGAGATGAGTTGCAGGTGTCAGTCATGCTTTTGTGTAATTTAGATTGACGGTTTTAATTTTCTTGCCCAATTTTTCAGATATCATTGAAAGAGTTGGAGGAAGCTTAATTTTCTTGCCCAATTTTTCAGATATCATTGAAAGAGTTGGAGGAAGCTCAGAATGCTGTTGGAGAATTTGGGGCTGATAACAGAGCAGGCATTGAGGGTACCTTACACAGGATATCTGCGATAAGAAGTAGAAAAGGGTTTGTTGTTGGATTAACATGTAGAGTTGGCCGAGCAGTCACAGGTCATGTTGAGATGGTTCGAGACCTGCTTCATCACAATGAAAGTATCTTATTTTTGGGCAGGTAGGCCAAATCTCAGAAGTTGCTCCTTTGATCATACCATAGAAATGCTACATTCAGGTGGTTCCACTCTCTTTTTGTCTTCAGGCATGAAATGTTCTCACAATTCTTTTTTTTTTCTAAGGCCTGGTGTAGGAAAGACTACTGTCATGCGTGAGATTGCACGTGTCCTAGCTGATGAGCTTCACAAGCGAGTGGTATGGAGTATCATCTCTGCAGTTCTTTTGTAGTTTTCATTATTTGGCATTTGAAATACCATGCCTCTTCATCAACCAATTGATGATTAGGATAGGTAATTGTGGATACTAGCAATGAAATTGGAGGAGATGGAGATATCCCACATGCAGCAATAGGGGGTGCTAGACGAATGCAAGTCCCAAGACCATCTTTGCAGCATAGAGTCATGATAGAAGCTGTGGAAAACCACATGCCTGAGGTGGTGATTGTAGATGAAATTGGCACAGAAGCTGAGACAATTGCTTGTCGCTCCATTGCCGAGAGGGGTGTTATGCTCATTGGAACTGCACACGGGGAACAGCTTGGAAACATAATAAAGAATCCCACACTCTCTGACTTGGTTTGTTCTTTCCCATTCATGTTTTATTTGTTGTATAAATTAGTACTTGCATGGTTCTCATCACTTGATGCCCATTGTTTTAGTATTTCCTATCTCATGTTTGGTCTCGGACTGATCTGATCTTAGCATTTATGTCCAAAGAAGCGTCACTAGAACCATCTAGATAGTAATAATTCTACATGATTTTTTACACATTTGCACTCAATGAGGATAACAAGAAGTGTATGTTTATGGATCAACAAAGTTATCTCTAGTACCGAAAATTCAGCTGTTCATGTTTCCCAATTCCCATTTGTTTTAGCAGTATTCGTTTATCACTATTCAACAAACAGGTTGGAGGCATTGGAACTGTCACTTTAGGGGATGATGAAGCCCGAGCTAGGCGTTCACAGAAAAGCATTCTCGAGAGGAAAGCACCTCCAACTTTCCCTTTCCTCATTGAAATGAGGGAACGGAATAATTGGGTCACACATTGGGTATGTTGATTCCCTATTTTTCAATTTGCACAGATAATAATCATTTCTCAGGCTACTCTACATATGTCACCAATCTACAAAAACGGAAGAGCTGATCTCATGTCAAAAACAAATATTCTTGCTGAGATTCTTATTAATTAGCATTCTCAAATGTTCTTGTCTGGTCCCAAAGTTGTAAATCAAGATGTAAGTCTATTATGATATTTACTTTGCACAATCCACAGATACTGTAACCAAGTTCTCCATGCTGCTCTTTAGTGAAGGACCTCTAAAAATAACAAGCACATTGCCTTCAATTTCCTCCTTTAGCTGTGTATCACTTTCAGTGTAATATTCTTGAGAGATATTATGGTTCACGTCTTTCATGAGCTAAACCTTTACCTGCATACCCTTTTGTCTCAATATAAGTAAATTTTGAGTTTGGTTTCCATTGCTTCAGATTTTTCATTTGCTGACTGTGCGAGTGTGTATTGCACTGTTTATGGTGCATCTTTTTAATTTAAATGGTTGAAAGTAAGCTCGTTGTAACTCAAGGAAGCAATAATTATTTGAATGATATCGTTTCCAACTTTCCTTCCTTCATGCAGACAGAAAGGAGTGTTGACATGCTGCTTCATGGTAAAAAACCATTCGTCGAGGTAATTGTCTATGCACTTTCACTGATTCTTATGCCCATTCATGAATCAAGGACTGTTTCTTTCACGCTGCTGGTTGTTACTCGCACCAACACGACATTGTTGTGCTGTAAATTGCTTGTGCGCATGCAAATTCCATGGTTTTCCATGCCTATGAGAATTCAGAGAATTCCAAATTGTTGTCTTCTTCCCTCCAACAGGAAGAATGGTGGACATAGCTTATGATGCATATTTGCCTTCAAGTGGAGTGCATCCCAAAACAGTATTCTCTACTAGTGCTGTTTGGCTTTCCCAGTCCAAAGACAAAGGAAATTGGTGTAAAGAACTGTCTATTATCAGTATCTATATAGCAATTTTACTTGTTCTGCAGGTGAGGAGAAGAGATGACATGTTCAAGGTAGTCATAGAGAGATGGACGACATATGATGGAGAGGGGATCTGAGGAACATGGTTTTTGTTGATGTCATGCTGGCCCTTAGCAACATGCAGTCGAGATGAATTATAATGGTTATGAACGCCTTCTGTTTTAGCATGGGAACCCGCCAGATGTTTTCCTGTTCATACTTGCTCATCATGGATTAGGCAAGTTATTTCTTTTTAATTGTGGATGCTTGAAAGGAAGAGCCTGCCTACTTAGGGTCCGTTTGGTACGGGGTAAAAGGTGTTGTTGGTCCAAGCGATTTGTTTGGTTACATGTAAAAACAGAAATCAATGAATTTTTTTTTTCTTTGACCATCTTAAATTGAGATTTCGGCATCCACCTCTTGACGCTTGATGCCATTTTCAAAACAAGTGTTGGCCATATAGATGGAAGAATAGTCATATGTTAATCCAACCAATGGAAGAAAATAACTTGTTGCATCATCACAATCAAAAAAATAATTATATTTTTCATAGGACAACTAAAAAAAACATGAAAATTCAAAAACTTTAGCTCGATGAACAGTATATTATTGTTCATTGGGGCTAGTTTTTAAATTTTCATCTTTTTTTTGAGACGTTCGATCTAAAATCAAATTAGATAGACATTTAGGACATGTCAGAGACTTTAAAAAAAATCAAAAAATATGAACAAATAAAAAATTGAGTCCCAATGAATGGTACACTATTGTTCATTGAGCTCAGTTTTTGAATTTTCATCTTCTTTTTAGATGTTCGATTGAAAATTGAATTATATTGGGATGTAGGACATGTTAGAAGTTTTCAAAAAAATTATGAAAATTAAAAAATCGATCCCCAATAAATAGTACGTTGTTGTTCATTGAGGTTTGATTTTTGAATTTTTATTATTTTTTAAGATGTCCAATCGAAAATCCAATTATGTGAATATGTAGAGCATGTTGGGGCGTTAAAAAAATATATATATTATTTTTTTAGTTTGACTATATCATTAGGCGACGTAATAACCTCTAAGGGTGTAGTAAGTTATTCTCCTTTTGGAATTATTTATATTTGTACTCTTAAAACTTAAGATATTATAATTTGACACATGTTTAAAACAATATGATATTCTTGAAACTTACAAAAGTTTTACTTTTATGGAAAAACAAATAAAAATATTTTTTATAATAAAATTTATTTTAAAATTTGTTTCTTTTGTAATTGTATTTTAAATATAACCAAACATATAATGTGTAACATGTGGGGACTATATTTTTTATTTGAACCATCTAATTAGAACAACCCAAAAAATAGAAAAAAAAAAGGTCTTTTGAGTTTGTCATTTGAACTTTAACAGTGTGAAGCATGATTTCTTTTGTTTGAATCGTCCAATCTAATGTCGAACTAGAATGGTTTTCAAATTAAAAAATAATAATAATAAATAAAGATTTTATATTGATTTTTCAAATTTTGATGATGTGAGGACATTATCCATTTTTTATTTGAAGTGTATGATCAAAGTCGAGTTGGTTGTTCTCTTAACTTGGAAAAAGAAAAAAAGTCAATTGACTATGTTGTCTATGTTAGTAATAGTCAATTGACTATGTTGTCTATGTTAGTAATCTCACTAGTGTCTGACCAAACGGTTCAAATTCTTTTACAAGAAAACAAATAAGTGAAAAGATTTTTAGAAAAGTATTGATTGCATTTTTATTTTCCTTGTAATTGGTTTTCTTAAAAAATATTTCATGTAGAACCAAATGAAATCTTAGTTAAAATTCAAAGTAAACTCGCATAGTTAAGGAGGTTATACGCAAATAATAGTATAGTTAAGAGGATTATACATAAATATGAATCATACAGGGGGTTAGTTATGAAATCTTTTAGGAAATTATTTGCAAAATTCCCTAAAACATTATTTATATCTATGTCAGTGATTTTGTAATTGAAAATTATTTTCTAAGCAAACACATATGAAATCACTTTTGGGAAAAAGTTTAACGTGGAAATAAACAAATAATATTTTTTTTCAGGAAAGCATTTTCAGAAGTACCAAATAATTGATTCTATTTTTGTTTTCCTTGTAAACTGTTTTCCTTATAAATCATTTTTCACTCAAATCTATTTTAAGTGTAACTAAATGAACCCTTGAAGGATTGAGAAATCCAATGAGCAATTGAGGGAATGATGCAAAATATAGCTGATGAGGCAGAATCCGATTCGGCCCATTGAAACAAGCCCAAACCCCGTTCAGTCTAGCAGCAGCAGTACAAGGCCCTCAAGGAGCCTTCGGCCCATCAGCGGCCCAACAGCCTTCGGCCCATAAGCGGCATCGTCGCCCCCGGCCCAACAGGCTTCAGCCCGTCAGCGGCCCACCAGCCTACGGCCCGGGAGCAGCGCGTTAGCCCATGGCCCAACAGGCTTCGGCCCATCAGCGGCCCAACCCCCTTCGGCCCGATAGCCGAGTCCGGCCCACTCCGGTGGCGGACCAGGCACTATGGCGGTTTACCAGTAAGCCCGCATTTAGTCCTATATCGGCTACCACCGTTAACCATCCTCTATCCTCTGCTATAAATACACCGCTATTTATTGCCAAAGGAAGGCTCTCTTAAGCCTTCGAGACCCTTAAGGACTACGGTCCAAAAAGCATTAAAGCTACTCTTTGCCTTCTGAATCGAATCATCTTCAGGAGCTGACTTGACCGTCGGAGGGGGTTCCCCAGGGCCGAACCCGAGGACTCCTACTGACCGGTTTTCTTCTTCTTTCCCTCCTGCAGTAGCTCGGTTCGAATTATCGCCGACCTTCCCGAGTCGGTCTCGGCCGCCGACCTCGGACTCCTCTCCCTGGTCTCGACGCCGTGCGCCGGCTGCCCCGCATTCGAGGAGACTCGGTATCGCGCCGCCCCTTCGTCCGCCGAAGGAGCTTCGGCCCCGACTTCCCGCAACAAGCCAACCGCCGACCGAGCACCCCTCGGCCTTCGGACCTTCGGCTTCGCCTCTGCTTCCTTCGCCTTCCGGATCCCCGTCGGGCCTCTTACACCGATCCGGCCCTGCTCCGGATCCTCTTCTTCGGATTCCAGCTCCGGAATCCGGTCGTGATAGATCCAGTCTACGTCAATAGCAATTATACAGGTTATTTTCTTGCCATGCTCTGTCATGTTTCAAGAGATGAATATTTCTTGGAGAGTGACATGACGATAAGAAACCAGAGTTTCGTGCATATTCATGCAAGAATATGTGAAAACAAAAAACTTTTGAAGTTTCAAAGTTATCTAATTTACAACGTGGCTAGTGATTTCTTTACATCTTTTTTTTTATCCATCTGATGATGGGTTACCAAATGCGCCGGACGTTTGTTTTAGGGATTTTTGCATGCATACCCCTATGATCTGCCATATTTGCATCTATATCCTCAACTCCTATATATTGTAAAAACTATTCCTATAAACCCCATAGTCATTGCAACCATGTTCTTTCTGTTACAAATCGTTAACTTATAATGGATATTCACGGAATATGGGGATAATAGGGATAGAGACCCCCAGGTAGGGATGTAAAAGGATACCTATCAGGTCGAATATTGGTTTCATCCTTATCTTTATCTTTTAAGTAATATGTGTATCCTTATTTTTATCATTTAAGATATATATGTATCCTTATCATTATCTTTTAAAATTATTAAAAAAAGATACATAAAAGATAAATTATCAGACAATACTATGTGTCAACATAAGCTTAATCTTTTATTACCTCTAGAGGAACAAAGGAATACTACTTTCAAAATATGCATAGATATAAGTTCTGTCTAAGTAGTTCTTGTAAATTTACCTATAAATCATGTGACATTCGTGAAAATGAACCTTACAAACTTATGAATGAGGGAGAGAAAGGATTAAAACAATGGCATGGACAAAAGACATCTAACTATATAAGTATGATTGGAGATTTCATTTAAAAATGAGAATTTTATATAAGATATAATAAATAGCTAAGATAAGTGAAAGAAAAACGGACGGGTAGTCAGATAATCGGACTAGGAAAAAGGTGTATCTTTTTCCTTATCTTAAATCATTCGGATATGGATAGTATCATTATTTTTATCCTTTAAATTGTATCCTTTTATGATCTTTAAGTTTTGAAAACAGACGGATAAACGGATTTTCGAGTACCATTTACATCCCTACCCCTAGGGAGGTGGAAGAACCGACGAAGGGGAAAGGACATGCACTGGTGTGGTGGACAAAATGGAAGCAGTAGTGGATCCTCTCACAGGCGTCACTGCTCGCCAACTTTGCCACCTTCTCCAAGCCGTCCTCTGCAAACCCCTCTCCCAAAACCCAGCCACCGCCGCTGTCATTTCTAATGACCCCATTGCTCCCAACAATCCCTTCTGTTCTTCCCAAACAAACACCAATTCTTTTCCTAAACCTAGAGAGAGAGAAAGAGTTGTCGAGGAGTAGAACTACATACGTACTTAGATGGGGAGAAGGAGAGGAAGGGGAGGTCAACATCGAGGTGCATGACGGTATCGAAGGGAATGTTCCCCTTAAGCAGGTCCTCTATCAAGAACAACATGTCCTCTGGCACCTGGATCCCATCCAGCCTCGACTTTGCCGTCGCATACGAATCCCCCTGCGCCTCCGCAGTTCAACACCCCCCCCCCCCCGACGCCACCCTAGTCCCCAGAGGCCTCCCCCTATACTCGATCCACATCGTCACGTTGTCGTACTCAAGCGTGAACACTGCTCGATTCCTCACCCTCACCCTCATGTCCATTGCCACCAATGTCCCCTTGAGCTTCGACGACACCTTTATTGACTTTAGCTTCAACTTGTCCAACCTCATCTCTAAGTCTGACATCTACAGCAGGAAGGGGCTTTCCCCAAGAGGATCCTGCCAGGCGCAATGCGTGGAGGGCTGCCGATGCTCGCGCCGTTGTAGCACATGCTGGGGCGGGCCCGCAATCCGACGTCAGCCACCATCCCAGTAGAGCAGGATGAGGGGGTAGGTCCGAGGGGGAGGGCGATGGCTCCTCCAAGTAGTCACTGACAAGGACGTTGTAGAATGTTGCCGGCGAAGAGAGAGGAGGTGCATGACTACCCAAATCAGAGGAGGGGGCAGAGTGTGCAAGGGCACACACACACACACACACTTTAACGAACAGACCTAACGACAAGGCATGGCTACAACGACTGTGGGGTTTACAGTGATATTTTTTACAATACATGGGAGTTGAGAGTATAAGTGCAAATACGGTAAATTATAGGGGTTTGCATGTAAAAATCCCTTTATTTTATTTCTATGATCTCTGACAAGTTTATGAATTACTTGTAATTTAGTAAGAATTTTTTTAATGATCTCTGAACTCGAATTGTCTTTTTATCTTGTTGTTGTTGGGGCACCAAGAAGACATCATTTGGAGTGAAGGCATAGAAATACGACCATGTATGGCTTCCAACATCTAATTTCTTTCCTTTAAAATAACTGATTAAAAGTGCAAAAGTGTTTCCAATTGAACGTTGTCATAAACATGGCCTTAGACTTTTACTTGGTTATTTATGAGAGAAAAAATCTATAAATATTCTTCTTGTTTTTTGGCTACCAAATATAAGTTCCAAATCAAAGTTTCCTAAATTAGAGAAGTAGAGTTGTTAGAAGTGGTTTGACTTACTATAATTATCTAAGGGTATTTATAATCACTTCTCAAGAGTGTACTTGGCATGATTTCTAAACGGAAGTCCTCTTAGACTTTTATATAGCTTTTTGATGAGAAAATAAAATCGGCATTGAAAGCCATTTAAGTGGCATTTAAGTTGTTTTTTTTATTTCCAACTAAAAGCTTTAAATTGGACTACCAAAATTGGAGGAAAAGTGAGACTACTAAGAAAGATTTAACTTCTATAACAACTTTAAATTATCTATAATTACTGCTATCTATTATTTTTTTGACTAATACTTGCCTGGAGTGTATAGCGTAGTAAGTTGGTGCACCGAATGGGGTGTAATCTCATTTTTTGTTTTTTTAAAAATCTTTTTAAAGTCAAGAACATTATGTACAACACCTCCATATAGTTCGATCTCCAATCTGATGACTCAAAAAAATTCTCAAAAATAAAAAACGAAACCTTTATTGGACTCAACCCATTAAGGATATTTTTCACTGTTCATCGGGCAGGATGTTGATTTTTCAGTTTTTTTTGGTCATCCAATATAAAATCAGGTTGTACAGATGTGTTGGACATTATCAACCTGACCCTAAAAAGAAATTCAAAAAAGAAAAGAAAAAACAACTGGGTTTGCACCCCCATGTGGTGCAGCAACTTGCTGCGCTGCTTGCTTTTTACGTTGCAAGAGGAAATCAAAAGTGGCTTCTGTGATGCCAAACATGTCTTTTATGTTGAAAGAGGAAGCCAAAAGTGAGTCTTTGCCTCCCCTTTCTCCTCCCACCCCCAACTTTCCTTAATAATATACAGTTTAGAAATGTTAATATCGGAACTACAAACAGGGCATAAATTAGAATGATACATTTCACTGAACAGTGAACACTGTTTACAAGGATGATAATTACATCAATTGGAATGAGCTTGAGGGTTATTTTACATGTTAAGATGTTAAATAATTACATGCTCATGGCTCTGGAAGAGAGCTCGGAGTCTCCTTCCAATTCAACTTCAGATCCAGAAGCAATAGCCTGCAAAAGTTTACGTATTAAGTCCAGTGGATAGCACGCTATCTCAAATAGAATTTATACGACAGCTGATATCCTCCCTACTCGGTGCCTAAAGCTATCATGACAATTCAGCCACAGCTATAGGGCTTCAGATTAAAATATGGAGATTTCACCCCCATGATGAGTGCCCTCAAATGTTATCTAACACAGAGTCGGATAGGGATAGGAAAAGAAACGGAAAGGATCCAAGACTAGTATCATACCACATCATCCTTGTCCTTGCTTTTGGAAAAATAGCGATCCAATGCTCCATCCCCACGGAGAATTTTAGCCCCACATCCTAATTTGTCCACAGAGCCAACGGACTCTTCATCCACTACAACTGCATCTACTCCTTCATTTCCTGTTTTTACATCTGGAATCTGTAAAATCGAATCACGAGGAAGCCGTTAATATGCAAGCTAGCAAATTCATCTAGAACCGGGAAATCCCACATCTTGCAGCTTTGGATTCAAATTCAGAAATAGGCTGCTTGAGAGACAAGTTTACAAAAAAGTGCAATACAGACCTCAAACATGGCTTCGGTAAGGAGGTTTTCTAATATAGCTCTTAAACCCCTAGCACCCGTATTTTTCACCATTGCCTTCTTGGATATTAATCGAAGTGCAGTATCGGTGAAATGCAGCTTCACCTGCAAGATGTGAGACACAAGCGATTAGGTATTGAAAAGCAGCATATTTCTAGATGATAATCCCAGGGAGCAGGCAACTTACATTGTTCATGCTAAACATCTTCTTATACTGTTTACCAAGAGCATTCTTTGGCTCTGTCAGGACCTAGATAGGAAGCAAAGTAAGAACTTATCGTGGGATAACTTTATGTTTAAAAGATTAAAACTTGCAAACATGTTTGTTTCTTTATTTCATTTTCCACATTTTTAGTTCAATTTCAGTGGCCAATCCCTGATAATTATTCAACACGGCAATGTAAGCAGTGACATTAGGTAAGAAATCTCAGGCAGTTAAAAGATATACACAAAAACAGTAAATTACCTGAACAAGCTGGTCCTCATTTAGAGCAGAAAGACTAACTAGAATTGGAAAACGTCCAATAAATTCCGGAATTAGGCCATATGCCATAAGATCACCACTTTCAACCTGACGATGATGGTGCAAATTCCTTCATTTAGGTCCGAACAAATAAAAGCCTTCTTTTACAAAAGAGAACATGCAGAGGGAAAGGCAAGCGGAAATTTCAACCAAGCTTATAAGCTCTTAAGATGCTTACTGCCTCCAACAATGAAGATGTTACTGTGGCACTTGTAACTCCACTAGCTCTCATGTTCGCACGCACCGGTGCACCAAAACCTATCGAAGAGTCTTGCCGTCTGTTACAAGATAAAGGAAAGGCCCCATCATGCACTGCGACAAGTATATTCAAGGAGGTTGCTCAAATACCTAATAGCATTGATTAATAATTACCTTTCTGAAATAGTTTTCTCTAAATCAACAAAAGCACCGCCACATATGAAAAGAATATCTTTTGTATCTATCTGCAAGCCATCCAAACGAGTGTTTAAAGAGAGATGAAAAGAACAGTAACAAATTGATAGCTTGCACAAAAGAGAAAGTGCAAAAAGTCGCAGAATACAAGCTGACATTAAAGAGAAGAAACAGACGAATCTGCTCTTGATTTCTTTGGACCATCAATGACAAAAATATTTGGATGATAAACTTGTCCGGCGACCTATAATATCCAATCCACCCAAACTTGAAGTCAGCCATACAGCATATTCCATGGTTCAATCTGTGAGTGTAGTCCATGATTTTTGAGTGTGCAATATTATGTTTAAGTGGACCTTATGTAGCAATCACTTCATCCACCCAGCATGAAAAGTTGAGAAGAATGCCAGCAGCTATATAAGATCCCACAAATTCTGGTTCATAGAATTTTCTAAGAAAATTAAAATTTGAGCAGACCTTCTTGTTCTTGTCTACATGATAGGTTTTCTGGGACACCCATCTACAGATGGAAGCTGTTTCTGTACATTTCATGGCCACTTCGTCAATAAAAAAAGTGTAAGACCCCACAAAACATGTATATACAATTAATAAAAGAAGGAAGTTTAAATATTAAAAAATTTGAGCCTAACTTAAATAGGTTATTGGGCCTAAGTCTAGTGGTTTGATGAGCTGTTACTGGTCCCATTTAATGGCCCTAAATATGGGCCTAAATGGGCCTGAAATAAAGGCCTTAATGGGCCTGCTTGCAGGGCCAAATGGGACCTGGTTATTGGGCTTGATGTGGCCCAATAGAGGCCACCAACCGCCCCTTTCCACCCCCTCCTCCTATTGCCACTTGTCCTCTCTCTCCACCACTCCTTCCCTTCCCCTTTCCACCTCACCCCTTCTACCCCCTTATCTTCTTCCTCATCCTGCCACCTGTCCCCCTCTTCCTGCCACATCGTCCTTCACCACCCCACTCTCCTCTCTCTAGAATTCTCCCCACCGCCCTCCCTCCTCCTACAAAAAGGGGGGCGGGGGGGGTAGGCTGGCCATGGACAACCAGCAGAAGAGAGAGAGAGAGAGAGAGAGAGAGAGGAAGCAGTTGACAGCAAGCCAGTGGCGGGTTGGCCGCGGTCCAATAGAGCTTTGCCAACGGGTTTTCTAAGAGGTAGGGTGATACTACCTATTGCTATTGTTCGTGGGATTTTTGAACTTTAAAATTGGTTAAATCCAAGACAGATATAAGATGAGACCCTGCCGAATTAAACTCTTAATAGAGAATAGTCATGGCATGATTTCCTGCATGATTTCGCTTTTAGCTTTTATGATGATGAGCTGTTAAGGGCATGCATGTGAATCGTAAGGCGTGATGAATTCAAGATGTTTATATAGTTGTAAAACACTGGGAATTTCCTATTATGGAAATAATGAATAAGGATGATGGACTGAGTCCATCTAAGCTCTTATGGGATATAAAGAAAAAAAAAAGACATGAAAATTGTTAAGACTATATTGTAAGTATATGTATATATATTCTAGAATATTATAGAAGATGAAGATCAAGAAAGACTTTATGGCTACGGTGACCCCATTAAGGGGGATAATGATTATAGGATTTCAAAAACTTCTATAATGACGATAATGAAACAAGGCATGGCATGGAAGCCTACTATGATGATATAAATGAGCCAAAGGCATGAAGGCCTTCTATGTTAATAATGACTTCTTATGGAATTGATAATCGATGGTTTCTACAATGATTTATTTTTTCATGAGAATAGAAGTAACATCATTGCTAGTGGGGACCCTTACGATATGCCTCCTGGGGATAAGGGGATGTCCAGGTCAAAGCTCCTTAACAATATGTGTCAAGGCGTGAAGCATTCCTTCTTTGATTAAAGTTCCACAGTCCGGGTTCGGGACCTCGGCGGGTAGAGGACGGAGATCCTACTTGAGTACGCTCATAGACTGGAGCATGGACACTGCAGTAGGAGTGAGTGAATACACTGCAAACCTAGTTTAGCCCTTTCCAGCCTCCCCAGTAGGTTTCCAGAGACTTATTAGGCTAGGTAGGCTATGGGAGTGGTGGATGCGTCAGGAGACGGCCTACTCACCATTACAACCATTAGTACGTGATTATCTCATGCCACTTCTTGATCACTTCAGGTTGAATGATGAGTCACCAATTGCAAGTTTATTGACCGTCCACGATGAAAGTAGGAAGGGACTCATTCCCAAAAACCCTATAATGTTAGCTTGTAGAAAGTAATTTCTATATTCTTTAATATAACCAACATTAGAATACAATTTATCACTAAATAAATACAAGAAAAGGTAGAAAAAGCATGGAATCTAGTCTATGTTATGTCATGACACTATGTTACATCTGATGTTCACATTTTCCGTCTAATACTCGTGATAATTAGTAATATAAATATTGCATACATCTTATGTTGTATTTAAAAAAGAAAGCATTAATATGCACGAGCAAGAATAGTGAATGGGTTGAAGTGTGAGATATCAATAGAGATTGAAATGATCCTTATTGATAACTCAATTTCAGGGCTCTCATACGAGTTATAAGTAATATGTTTTTCAAGTAAAAGAAGAGGACAGTAAAAAGGACTAATCAAGTAAACGAGGCAGCAGAGAACTTCATCTTCTGACCTTGTGGTTAGTTGTGAGATTAACCTATATGTTGTACTTTGTCCCTATGTACCATTGGAATATATCTCCCAGTTGTAATTATGGACGTGTAATAAATGGAAACTTCAGTTGTATCTATCTACTTCCTTTATGAAATTGTTACTGTGTTCTTGAGACTTGTGCATATCTTCAACAAAAGATCTTGGGTAAGTCGGAATTCTTGTTCCGGGTAATGGATCCACTACTTGGGGATTATGGGTTCGGATCCTCCCTGGTAGCAGGGTTGTTACAAGAAGCATGATGCAGGAAAGGAAATGGTAGCAGGAAGGGCCAGTTTGTTTGAGGGATAAGGGTCGAACAGGACGCGTTATTCCACTTATTCGGTTTGGGAGCGCGGACGCGTTATTCTTCGTTATTCTGGGCACGGATGCGTTATTCCTTGAATAAGTGGAATAACTCATTCCATATAAAAGGCAAGAACTAGTTATTCCGTGAACTACTTATTCCACCCAAAGTAAATTCTTCTTATTCTAGTAATAAGAGATCCGGGAACAAGAAATCCTGAATACCACATCCTCAAAACAAACCAGCCCTAAGGGTTTATGGGAGTGATACAAGTTTCTAATTTTTTAGTTCAAATTTCTCTAGGAGCAGCAGCAGGAAAGGGAAGTGGGGACACTTCTAAGCACATGATTTGATGCTTTAAAAAGGGATATGGAAACCATAATAATAATTCACTCTAGATTTCAAGTTGGCTGTTTTAAATTCTCTCTTTGAATTATTAGCTTGTGAGAAGGCATCATGATGTAGTTTATTATTAACATTTTAAACAAATTCCATAATTTTACTTCTCTGTGTCGTAGTCATCAATGTATCTCAAGAAACAAGTAGATAAACATCCCATTTGTAATTATGTCAGGCCATCGTGATGTTGCTTCATTTGACATGATACATTTGCCATGACAGATAACAAAGCATTTGTAATGACCTAATTACGAGCCGGACAGGAGGAAAGGGCTACCTATAGGAAAGGACTATCCGTAGGAAAGGGCTACCCACAAGTGAAGCAATGTATAACCGCCACAATATAGAGCCACCATGGTGTAGAGCTACCACTGCGACTGGGGTTGGGGCGGGAATAACTAGATTAGTCTTGTATCGAAAAATGAAAATAAGTTATTGGACTAGGACTATAAATGTGGGATTTGTATGCATAACAATTTGTTAGGCACTTTTTGAGGACAAAACCGTACAAACTTAGCCTAAAACGGACAATACCTCACAAGAGTTAGATCAGGTCATTACATAATGGTATCAGAGCAGGACCGTGCAGTACAATATAGACCGGTTCGGGGACGAATCATGTGAAACTTGGTAAGCCTGTAATGACCCAATCACGAGCCACGCAAGAGGAGAGTGCTGCCTATAGGAAAGGGCTACCCGCAAGTGAAGTAGTGTGAAGCTGCCACAATGTGGAGCCACCATAGTGTGGAGCTACCACTGCGACTAGGGGCTAGGGTGGGAATGAACTGGATTAGTAATATCTCAGAAAACAAAAAATAGTTATTGGACTATATATATGGGATTTGTATCTATAACTTGTGAGAAATCGTGCGGACTTGGCCCAAAGCGGACAATACCTCACAAATGTTAGAACGGGTCGTTACAGTATTCAAAGCCTAATGGTTTAAAATTTGGAAGAATATGTTTTACAAGAGGAGATAACCACCTTCTTTATATATACATGGAAAATCCTGGCTCACTAAGACAAGAAAACTATCAAAATTTATTAGGTGCTGGAAGTCCAAAACATGGAGAGCAAACAAACATTTGCAGTTGGTTGTCAGCCAGAGCCAGTTTGCAAACAAACATTTGCAGTTGGTTGGAGATAACCACCATCTTTATATATACATGGAAAGTTCTGGCTCACAAAGACAAGAAAACTATCACAATTGATTAGGTGCTGAAAGTTCAAACCATTGAGAGCAAACAAACATTTGCAGTTGGTTGACAGCCAGAGCCAGTTTGCAAACAAACATATGTAGTTGGTTGTCAGCCAGCGCCAGTTCAACCCAAGATTATTTTAGTCCTTCCCTCTTGGTAACTAAGATGATCCTTTGGACTAGAGCCAACTGTTGTATAAGCTCACCCAGGCAAGTTGTTCTGGCAAAAAGTGAGATGCATGCCAAGGTTGCATTTATCACTTGGATTGCAATGTGTACATCAGGTGTCAACAGTAAGTTTAGTACATATATCAATAAGGATCTAACCCATGATGAGCAGGATGATCATTGACGGCCAGTTTGTTTCGTGGATATGGTATTCCGGATTTTCTGTGCCCAGATCTCTTATACCTAGAACAACAAGCTTAATTCTCTTTGGAGCACTTTTCCTTATTCTAGGAATAAGTAATTCTCACCTTTTAGGTGAGTTGATTTATTCTACTTGTTCCGAGAATCATGCATCCGTGCCAAGAATAATGTGTCCGCGTTCCCAAACTTGGATTAGTGGAATAAACGTCATAAGCCATCCTATTCGACCCCTTATTCCCGAAACAAACCTGCCCTGAGCGCCACTTTGATTGGAGAATAGGAGAAGAATAAGGCCTCTTATTCTTAGAATAAGGGTAATTCTAGTTTGATGGGCGGAATGGCTAATACCACGTTAGAATTGTTTATACTAGAATAAGGAGAATAAGCAATTCGACCCTAGACCCAAGAATTGCTTATCCTTCCTATTCCGCCAGTGGGTCCCACAGAACTATCAAAGCTAAGCACAACTTATTCTAGTATACGCTATTCCGGATAACCTATTCTGCAAACAAATTGGGGCTAATGAATTAGGTCTATGTTCAACATGGACAAGCCATAACCAAAATTCTACCGCCTCTATTGGTACCACCCTAAGGCTACCCCCAATATGTCAGTTTCTCACCTCTTGCTAGTGTCATGAGCTCTCTTCAACCTGTTTTATATGCTTTCTCTTGCCTCCTGAGCACTGCAACCCATACAATTTATCTCGTCATTCTATAGTTTTTTTAGACAAAACAAACCAAGATTTCTTCAATGGATTAGGATCAAAAATAGTTTAAAAAGATCCAAGCATTGTACAGGATGCAGTACTTGGATTTCGATCCGAAACAGCTAATTAATGGTCATGTTCCTGCCACACTTTAATCTGCTAAGTTGCTGTCTTTCGTTTGACCATACTTGGTCAATCTAATTGCAATATATTGTGGCAAAAAAAATTGTTAATGTTCTTTATTCACACAGAAAAATCTTACTTGAAAAGCTATATTTTCTCAAAGTTGAAAGGGCCATAAAGGTATTGAAAGACAAGTAATTATGCTGCATATAAGGCATCTAGCAGGCAGTAAAGACACATGGTACTTCTTTTCTTACCTACCAAGTTTTACATCTATCATTTGTTACACCATAAGATTTTCCTATGTTACCAGGAAAAAACATAACCGAGTAAAAGATTGTTTGATTGTCCCATTTGTTTTAGAAGAATGAACTTAATCAGAACATGACTGATCTGGTGTTTTAAGTATCCCCTTAAAAGACAAAAAATTGAAAAATGAACAATTTATTTTTTCGATAAATGAGACTTGGTCTGTCTCCTCCAAAAAAAATGTCAAAAACATAGTTCGTCATTTTGTAAGTGTCTGGTGCCATATGTAACTAACAAAGAAATTTGGATAAACCGTGTAAAATCTGTGTCTCTGTGTGCAATGTTTGGGGAAAGGGCCAATCCCATCCTCTCTGCTGGGAAGGGCGCCACTCTCCCCTCTCTACCATCCCTACGCACCTGGGAATGGGACTGACCCCTTCTCTCTTCCAACCACCGCGTGGTCTCTCTAATTAGGAGGGGAACATGGGCAGGCTTCAAGCAGATTGTGCAGCACTAGTCAATCAAGAAAGCTTAGCGACCCGCCATCACTGTCTATCTGCATGAAAGGAGTACCAGAAAATAGAGTCCCTGCTGACGGCTATTTCGGTGGGGGAAGGTGACTCCCACCCATGGATGGCAGTACCGGTATCGGTGGGTACCGGTACCAGTACGTACCAGCCGGTACCGGCCCGGTATCGGCCGATACTCTTTATAGGCATGGTACCGGTGCCAGCCGATACCGGTATGTACCGGTATCGGCCGGTACTGCCAACCATGCTCCCACCACTTAAATGTTCAAGGTAATTGTTAGAGCATCAACCCCTCCATCAGCCTGAAGGGCAAGGGCACCAACCCCACCTTCATCCTGCCAACTCACCAGCCACATCAACTTCAGCGGCACTACAACAATGACTTGGGACAACAACAGCAGGGATCGATGCCACTACAGTAGCCGCAACTTGGATGACAACAGCCACTGCTGCAACAACCAACATAGTTGCAGTGGTTGCACCAGCTACTGCTGCTGTAGCCATGGCTATTGCAGTCACCACTGTGACAACCAGCACTATTGCAGCCACTACTGTGGCAACCGGACACTAGATCAGTGATGCAATTTTTTCCGGACAAGGTGTAAAGGCAGTACAATCAACAACAGACAGGCAAGGTTCCTATCAGAAAAGAGAAAACACTACCCACTGAATAAGATGACACCAATTATAAAGAAAAGATAAATCTCGTTCATAAATACTTTCAAGATAAGGCCTATACCCTTAAAAGCAGTATCATTACATTCCTTCCATAAGATCAACACACTGCATGAGGTATAAGGTGAAGAATCTGTGATCGGGTGCTTCCCCAATGACTAACAAGCTAAGCTTTGTAAGCTATCCGCATTTCCCCACAGTGCTAAAACAAGTTGACCATTGAATAGTTTTCTAATACATTTCCAGACTGCTCTACTCAGGGGACAGCTGACTAAGAGGTGGTCAACATCTTTCTTATCCACAACACAAAAAGAGCAGTGACGCAATGTGAACAAGCTGTTGCAACGGCACTAGGGATGAGGGCAACGTTCCTCATCTAATCCTAACCATAGCCAGCAGAGCAGCCTCCATAGCAAGCAGCACTACATTAAATAATGGAATGCAGATCAGCTGATCCAAGTCAAGATCAGCAGTGGTTGATCCAATTTTGCCCTAAAAAGTGATCTCAATTGGGAACACTTAAAAAAAAGGGAAAAATCAAGTGGTATCGGTTGAATTGGGCTGAATTGCACAAAGAGGACTGAAATTGGCCAGATCAGATGTGGAACAGTTGATTCCTTTGTGTATTGGCAATCTTGGCCAATTAGGGTTTGAGTAAAAGAGGGGTGAACGTTTACAAAAATTCCCTTGTAAGTTTTACAAAAGTGCCCTTATAAATTTGTATATTCTAAAATGCCCTTATACATTTTTGTAGTATACATATATTTTTCATTTGTGAAAAGATTTTCTTTAGGATCATATCACTTCCCTTAGATCAGCTGATCAGGCTGCTCTAATCTGATCTGGATCAGGATCAAGCACACCCAACCCAATTTGGAATTCCTTGCGTGAAATGATACTATGGCATGTCCATAGCATCTTGCTGCCTCATCATGGGTTGGTTCAATCTTGTAGAAGAAAAAAAGTTGTCCAAACTTGATCGCACGGCTGCAGTTATAATCCACTATGGGTGGTGTGTGTGTGCGTGCGCGCACGTGTGTGTGTGGAGGTGGCTATAACGCACCCTGGGTGCATCTAAGGTAGATGCACCCCACATTTTGGGGGTTTAAGCCGTTTAGTTAGTGATCAAAATTAAAAATCCCAGGGGATGGGAATAACCCTAGGGCTAATTGGAGAATTTTTTTATTTTTTATTACTTTTTATATTTTTAATAAATATTTTTATGCACACAGCACATTCAATCGAATGGCTATGATTGACTTTTACGATCGGACGGCCAACATTCATGACCAAGGGATGGGAACAACCCTAATGGAGGTAATTGAATATTCAAAAATATTTAAAAAATATATTTATTTTTATAACGTGAGGAGGAGTTTCGGCGCATCTATGTTAGATGCTCTTCTTGGGGTTTAAATTTGACTGTCCGATCATGAAACTCAATCATAGCCATTCGATCAAGTGCGCACAAGAAAAGCATGTTAAAAATTCTTGAAAAAATAATAAAAAATAGAAAAATATTCAGATTAACCCTTAGGGTTGATCCCATCCCTTGGGCTTTTCTTGTGCGATCCAGCAGGAGGAGGAGGAGAAGAGAGTCTCTTAAGCAGCAGCAGGAGAGAGAGAGAGAGAGAGAGACTCTTAATCCCCCCTAAGTCTCTTCAAGATCTCTCAAACCCTGCCCTATCCACAACTACTGAGCTGACACTGGGACTCAAAAAAGCAATCCACGTTAAGGCACACAACATTCTTCAATGAAGGATATGCAGAATCTCTTTTCCGTCAGTTATTTCTGGGTAATAACTAAGTTATCAGATAATCCAAGATAATCCTAGGAACAAAATTATAGTTATCAAAGACCAGCCTGTACATAAGCACTTAAATTCACAACAGAGAAATGGTATCCTAGGGGAGAACTTTGATAAAACGGAATCTCTATATAAGTTTACGAAGCAATACAAAATGCATAAACCAAAAAAAAAAAGAAATGAACAACACAAGTTGTTTGCAACCTCAAACAGATCAATCAAGGGCTAAAAAGAATGTATGGAAAAGTGTTTATTTTATAGTACCTGTATGTTATCACCACGAGGATGCTTTCGAGCACCCTTCTCAGGAACATTCACTATCTGGCAAGAAGGGTGTTTAAGTTTCAGATAATGACCAAAAAAATACCTCCACAATTGAAAACATTACATTCAGAGTTGGGACTTTCATCATATAAACCACAAAATATAGGTTCAGAGGAAATGAATACTTTTTAGTCATTGAGATACAGTCCTCCCAAAGCCCTAGTAATCTGTCTACATTTTTCCTGATACTAAAACGTTTATTGATCTGATTAACTTATAAGTATTAAAATACAGAATAATTAGTTGATAAACAAGATAAATGCAGTTCTATGCCATAATATTTATAGTCAAGCATATATATTCTGGGAAAGTTGAAGAAGACAAAGCACAAAGGGCATACAGAAAGTCACCCTATTACACACACTGTCCCAACAATTCAATGAATGAATGAATAAGAATACAGAATTTACCGAAAGCCAAACAAGGTCCCAAGACTGATTCGTTGCAAAATGTTGGCAGTACATAAGATCAAAATGCCAAGAACAATGAACAACCAATATGACTTACAGTTCCTTCCAGCATCTTCAACAATGCTTGCTGAACACCTTCACCAGAGACATCCCTACTAATATTCAGAGACTCAGCCTGCACAGAATACCATACTGACAATGATGAACTGAGCCTCATATTAGACAAAAAACTAGTTTTGTCACAAACCTTTTTAGTTATCTTATCAACTTCATCGATGTACACAATCCCTTGTTGAGCTGCTTGCACATTGAAGTCAGCAACCTAAAACATGGACAGATTAAAAAGTAGAAACATGAATATCTTGTTGGTAGTAAAAGCTAAAGCACTATCATCATGTCCAGCAAAACATAGTCATCCAAAGTCTAAAAAATCTTCTTTTTTGTTGTTGTTTAAATCTCATTGTACCCTTTTCTGAAAGTGGACCGTACCACAGTACCATTAATAAACAGAATGGAGTCCACAAGTATAAGAGTGTGAGCTCACAAACAAACCCTTAAGTGAGCACTCCCCCAAAAGAGGAGGGAAAAAAGAAAGATGAGAATAGTCACAGTCCTCCAAAATACAAAGCAATTTAGCCCATTCCCCGACCCTGTCACACAATTCTTTCAGTTATATTACATTGTACTGCTTCACTGAAACTTAGCATTTGCACGTGCCAATACCTAGAAGGGTTCTTTATAACATACTATCATGGACCTTCTTTAATGAATGGCCTCCAAGTATAAATTATACTCTTCAGCTACCTAACGAGGGCTTTACCTGTCCAACTATAAAAAGACCTAGACTCCAAAGTGATCATAAAAACTAGTTGCAATATGTAAGAGATAAGTTAAGAATGTCAATGGATACATATCGGGTTGCACTATCTTTATGCTTTAAGGTGATATTCTTATGTGTATCCTCAAAAATTATTAGAAAACAGATACAAAAAGGCTAAGTTATTGGATAGCCCTATCTGTCAATATAAGCTTCTTGTCATATTTCTTCTAGAAAATCACAAATTATACTTCTAAGACATAATATGCATGAAAACTAGTTATACGTTCTTTCAAACTACTGTCCTCGCAATTTCTATTTATCAAACATGCAACATGCACTAAAGAACTTTGTATCATTTCAATATGCATAAAAAGGTAAAGCTGAATTAATGGGGTAGATACAACAAATAAAAAAGCAATGTAACTATGCTTTCCTCCATAAGCAGGTGGGAAATGGAAGACATAGGTTAGATGTGATCAATGGTTAAGATGAGCGATAAGACAAACTGATGGATAATCAGATTACCAAATTGGGAAACATGAGTATCCTTATCTTGGTATGAAATTATTTGGGTAAGGATATATCATTCCTTTTAGCTTGGGAAACAGATGGATAAATGAACATTTGGATGTCCAGTGGCATACCTAAGCACATTATTACATTCATCTAGTGAAGAAACAAAAATCATGTTGTACCAAATTCGGACTGAACAACAATGAAATGCATGTGCAGGCCAAAGGACTAACAGTCAGGTGTTACCATTTCCTCTCGTGTGTTTTGAGTAACATCTTCTTTCTATTGGGAGACTTCAACCATTCCTAGATTAAAGCAATCAGTTACAGACTTTTTTTTTTCAATGATTGTACACAGATATACAAAATTATTGATGGAAATCTTTAGACAATATTTTTTTTGAATGTGGATAGACCACTTGTATTAAAAAAGTGAAGAAAAGGAAATATACAATTAAGAAGGGAAACAACAATAGTCCCTTCCTATACAAAACACCAAGATGGTGAAACCCTCACTCAACTCTCCTCTAGGAGACAAAACAAGGAAGAGTTACATGTATCTACATGACAAGAGATTCTAGCCCATTCTTTAACTTTCCCGCAAACAAAAGAGAAGATCATATTCGTGGTAGGATCTTCCTACCTAAAGATTCTACTATTATGATCTGTCCATATCACCCAAATCGTGGCATGGAGAATCATCCACCATGGCTTCCTGTCCTGCTTCCTAGGCCATGGTCTCCCCCATGAACAAAGAAGGTCCTCCACTGAGTCCCAGTGCATGAACCCAACTTGCAGTTGATTAGAAAGAAGCTGCAACACCTCCACAACAAAGAAGCACGAAGTGAACAAGTGATCTTGAATCTCCTCCTCTAAAGCACATAGACAGCACCCAGTTGGCAAATCAACAGGGAAGCGAGCCAATCTGCCACATGTGGACAGCCTATTAAGAGAGACCCTCCATATGAGGAACTGCATCTTGGGGGGCATTTGAGTCTACAGACTGAAGAAGTAAAAAGCATATCTGGAACCCTCATCAGTTATATAATGGAATAAGTGGACTTGACAGAGTGAATTCCCTCCTTATCCCATCTCCAAGTCCATAGGTCATCTGCAGAAGGCTCAACATGAAGGGGCTGCAGCCATTGGAGTAGCAAGAATAAATCCTTCATCTCTTCTTCTCTCAAATTCCTCCTAAACGAAGGACACCTTAGTCTGAGAACAGGCACCCTCAGCTACCTGAGAGACAAATGCCATTTGCTTAAGTGAAATGTCAAACAACACCGAGAAGATGAGGTGCCGAGACTGAGATGCACATCATATGTCCTCCTGAAAGGGGGTACACGTGGCATTACCCAAGACAATGGAAGAACCTGCCCTAAACACATTAGCACTAGAAAGAATGTCCTTCCACATGGGAGATACATTGTAGGTTGTTTGCAGAGTGAAGTCCCAGTGCCTGGCATGAGAGTAGTACTTCTAAGAAATCACCTCCTTCCACAAACCCAGATCATTCTTCACCAGCTTCCAGAGCCACTTAGATAGAAGGGCCACGTTAAAGAGTTTGATGTTCTTCAGGACCAATCCCCCATTCTCCTTAGATCTATAGAGTCTACTCTAGCTGACATCAAAACCACCCCCTTCGGGTCCCCTGATCCATGCCAAAAGAATCTAGCTCGAATGGAGTCCTATCTCTTAGCAATTGAGGTAGGCATCTTGAAGATGCATAGAAAGTAAATAGGGAGACTATCCAAGACCGACCTGCACAAAGTCAATCTGCCACCGAATGACAGTAACCTCCTCCGTCCTAACAGAAGGCGATCAAACCTTTGTATCACCTTCTCCCAATCTCTGCACCTGAGACTCCCTGGAGTGAGGGGCATCCCTAGATAAGACGCTAGGAATTTGTCCCTCTGACAGCCCAAAATGAAAGTAGCTCTCCTCAAATCTAAGTCACCCGCATTAATGCTTATCAATTGGCACTTGTGGAAATTGACAGAAAGGCCAGAAACATCCCTGAGCAGCTCCAAGACTAGTCTCGTAACAAAGAATTGACTCTCCTCAACAAATAAGAAAGAATAGTATCATCCGCATACTGAAGGTGGGAGATATAACACCCCTGTTTTGAGATTTGAAAGCCTATCATGGAACCCTGTTGCCTCAACTCTACCCTAAACACTGCTTAAGATATGTGCCACAAAGATGAAAACGAGGGGTGAAATAGGATCCCCCTGACAAAGTCCTCTCCCATTCAAGAACGGTGTAGGCTGCACATTAACTAGACCGCATAGGAAACCGAGGAGACACACTCCCTAATCCACGTAGTCCACCTCTCACCAAAACCCATCCTTATAGGGACATCTAACAGACACTCCCAGTTGACACTGTCATAGGCCTTTTAAAAATCCAGCTCCAGCAAGTATCATCCCTATCATCTTCATGCAACAAAGAGCCTCATAAGCAACAAGGAAATTGTCTTGGATATATCTCTCCTTGATGAAGGCTCCTTGGTTACCACTGATGACCTTGCCCCCACAATCCTCTCCAACATGATTGCCAAAGCCTCGATGATGATCTTGTATATGCCATTCAACAAGCTAATGGGCCTATAATCTGACAAGCACTCATCCCCCTCTTTCTTAGGGATCAAGGCAATAAAAGTCCTGTTAATGCCCCTAAGATAAGTGCTACCTTCTTGAAAGTCAACTACAGCCTAGATGAGATCTGCTTTGGTAATGCCTCAATAGAACTAGAAGAAAACTAGTGGAAAGCGATCCGGTCATGAAGCTTTGTCTCCTGCAAGAGCAAAGACTGCCCTCCTGATCTCCTCCTCAGTAAAAGGATTAGAGATATCCTCTCTTTCCTCAGCAGAGAGCGAGGGAAGCAGATCTGCAACAAGGGAAGTACCTGAAATCCTCTTCCAAGAAGAGTCTTGAACAAAAGTCATGCTGCCTAGTGTGAACTTCTCCTGAGAATACCCGGTCGGCATCTCTAGGTATCTGAAGGTGATTCAGTCTTCTTCTGCTTAAAGCCACACACTGAAAGTACATGTGTTCTTGTCCCCCTCCTTGATCCACTTCTCTCTCAATCTTTGCTTCTAATAAATCTCTTCTTTGAGAAGGATCTCATCAAATTTTGCATTTAATTTATCTCTACTAACATTAATCCTTAGCATCAAGAAGGTCAGCTTCCTCTAAAGCCTCTAAGGCCTCCAACTACTCTACAATTCTATCCTTTATTCACCTTGCCAAAAAGTGTCTTGGAAGCACCCCAACTAGTCAGGGCAGGAGTCACCCTCTTGAGTTTAGCAATGAGCATGTCCATGGCATTGAATCCATGTGTACTCACACTCCAACTGTTAGACACAATCTCAGAGAACCAAAACTATCTCAACCAATATCTTTCCAATCTGAACCTCAGCGTACTACAAAAAGTGCAAGACCTCAGTAGGATAGACTTGTAGTCCAAAGCCGTTCTCACCAAACACTCAAACTGCAATGAAAGGAAGTGACCTTCCAATCCACAAAAACCAAGAACCTACTCACCTAGAGAGGGAAGTCTCCTCCTAAGATTGAACCAAGTGAAGAGTGCATTGGGGGTAGCAACATCAACAAGGGCTGCTTCTGCTATGAAACCTCTGAAATCCTCCATCTTCCCAACAAGGTGAGGCATCCCTCTGCTCTCCTCCTGTGATTTGACAGCATTGAAGTCTCCTCGAATGCACCAAGGCCTCCTCACCTGACTTTGAAAAATCAAGAGCTTCTCCTATAAGGCCTTCTTATCAGCCCTAGCCTATGGACCATGCACCCCAATGAAAGCCCAGATGAAATCATCACAAATACAATGGAAAGTGCTTCTAAGACCTTCAATCTCTTCAACTACGTACTCATTCCACAACACCATAATACCCCTTGCATTCCCCACAACCGGTGAAACCACCTCCTTAGTCTACCTCCTTCAATCTCCCTCATTACCTCCCTCACATCCCCATGACATTTAGATTCTTGGATGCAAACTACATACGGCTTACATCTCCTCACAAATTACCTTACCGTCCTCCTCTTCGTCTTCCCATACACACCCCTCACATTCCATGAAATTATTCTCATGATGAGAAAATAATATTTGATCTCTCCCCCTCTGCCTCCTTCATCCCCTCCTCCTCCCCCTCCTCTTTTTCTTAATGATTTCTCCCCCTTGTCTATTCTAGACAAGCTCAACTGCCATCTTTTCTGGATCTTGATTAATATCTATCTCATGTCCTTGCCAAGCCCCTTGAAGGACACACTATCTTATCTGCCACCTCCTTTGCCTGCCCTTTTAGTCAAATGTCCCACCCTTGCCAATAGCTCCTTCACCTCCTCCCTCCAAACTCCAAAGAGTAAACGGATTATCAGAGTCCACCTCCAATCCCTCGTCTGTAGCCTGCTGACCTAAGAGGGAGCAGGGGACAAACGACTACAAGTACCCTGCGTCAAGAATATCCCTGCCTTCCTGCTAAAGGTAGATCTCGGCCTGCACAAGGCTGGGACCAACTCGTTGCTATCTGTAAGGAACTGACCGGAGACCTCCCAGGGAGCTGAGGATGCCGCTAGAGAACTGCAGGCAGACCAAGGCCAACTCACCGCCATCTGTAAGGAACTGACCAAGGGCCTCCTAAATAGTCGAGGATGCTGGCAACGATCGCCTAGAGAGCTGCAGGCTACTTCCCCTCCAGGAGCAACTCCCTAAAACCAGCCCCAGACAACCGAACCAAGGACCCCCATGCTGCCATCTCGAGCTCACCAACAGAGGGAACCAAAGAACCTTCTTGGAAAGCAAGAGTCCCCTATCCCTGCTGGAGAAACTCTGTGCAATCCCATGTCGGACCATCCATGCAACCCCTTAAGACCTGCTCTAGATTGGGATCTGCATCTCAACCCCCCCCCCCTTCTGCAGGAACAGCACCGAGGGAGCTCCTGAGGAAGAAGTCACTGCCTCCTGAGGCCTCCAGAGAAGAGGTTGGGAGTGAGAAGAAAGGGGGGAGGAGGAGCATCAGTCAGACGTTGTAGCAACGGCCTGGAGCACCCCAGTCCCATACCCCAACAAAAGCCGTTGACAGGCCCCACCCCCATGTTACAACTCCCAAAGGTGATGAGGGCCCCCCACCATCTGAGGCGCCGAAGAAGACGATTGGGCAGGGTGGGGAATGGCCGGCGAAAGGTTATCACCTTCGAAGAGGCCACTGGGAGCCGAGAGAGGGGTTGACCGAACCAGCAGGGCTATCAGGTGAGGACGAAGGGTCCAAATAGGCCTGGATGCGGGTCCAAGGCTGATGGGTAAGTCATTATGTCAGCCTGAAGACTTAATCCTTGGGCCACCTGACACGAAAGCCTGGTCCATCCGCGCCAAAGAACATACCCCAACCAACTCGGTATTCCCCAATTCGTAAAGGGGAGATTCAAAATTTCAAATTCCCTGCTACCGCATGTGATGGGCACATGACTTTCGGTTGTCTCTTACCTCCATCCTGCTACACTGAAACCCTATCTGCCCCTGCTCTAGCCTACTGCCACCCCCAGCCAGCTCTAAAAACACTCTAACCAAAGCCTTGTCACCACCGAAAGCCACCTCCACTACTGCCGACACTGAAGCCACCAATGACACACAAGCCCACATACGAACCCTGAGCAAAGGAGATGTCTCCGACAAAACAACCACGAGACCACCTGATGCGGGACAAGGAGGGGGGGAAGCGAGAAAAAGAGCGGGGTCTGGGGAAGGGGAAACCGGCCGGCGTCGCACCGGCGGGCTATACTCCGGAGTCACACCGGAGCCGGGGAGTCCTTCGGCGTCGCACCGAGGAGGGGAAGAACCTTGGCGTCACACCAAGGACGGGGTATGGGCTCTCTCTCGCAGAGAACCGTTTCTGCACGCACAATACACAGGTAAACTTTTTTCTTCTCAATTTTCATCATCCCCTTTCTAAACGAAAACAACATACATATAGGGAGTTCTGTAACTCCTGACTCTTGGAGATCCCTATCAGACTCTTAGACTCCCCTCCCTCATTTACGTTTCTGTCACCCCCCCTAGAAACTATAAAAGCACATGATGGACCATAAAGGGTCCTAATAAAAGCACATGAAGGAGCTCCCAACATGCATGCATCGTCTTCTGCATCAATCTCCCCTGATTCGAAAAAACTTGTCCTCGAGTTTTGAAATGCGCCAGTATAATCAAGCGGACGATTGGATCATCTGTGGGAGTCTTCAAGCAGATAATCATATCAAGAATCACCACCCCGTCTGCTGTATGTGAATCACAGAAAGTCTGCCATATCATATCCACGGGAGACTGTAGCAAGTCATACATATCCTCGTACAGAGTAGTTATCATCACATCTTCAGTAAATGTTGGATAAGGTTTTGAGTCAGCAAAAATATCATCAGTAATAAGATGTAACTCTGCCTCAACAAGTAAATCATGATCCCATGAGATAATAGGAACTGGTGCAGTATCAAGTAGATCTGTGCAAAACACATCATCATAGATGCGATCCAATCCTGACCGTCTAAATAATGCGTGATCCCAACTGTGAACCACCCATGAGGCATCAACTTCGAACACTGTATCATCAATCAAATGTAGTCCAGAAGCAATGAATAAATCGTGATCCCAACCAGTAATAGATGAGGGTGCCATTTTAGCTAAACAACCTAATAACTGTTGAAACTTCTCCTGAGTATGATAAGTAGAATTGAGAATGCGAAAGGATGTATGGTATCCCTCAGGTCGTAAAAGACAATCCCGTCCTGTGGGATCAATCACAACTTGTCGCACGTCCATCCATTCTTTGTCCAAGCTAATATATGAACCCTGTGGTGTAACCTTGCACCATGCATGATCATAATATCTGACAGATCGGGAAATGCCTTTGTCCTTTAGAAGATGGGAAAATTGCACACAAGCTCGGTCTCCAGAGACAACTATATAGTCCATATGGGATAGAGAATCCACTATCGATTGCGAAATAAAATTACCGAACGGACTTGCAGTAAGAAACACCCTGGCTTGCATAGAATCGGATAGGTCCACCTCAAACGTAAAGTCCATCGTGAGGAAACGTACCTAGGATTCCGACTTGTAAGACAAATTGGTCCGGATAGAGCAGATGACGTGCAGATCAATGCACCACTAGGTGAAGAAGAGCTGAGGAGGTCCGTCTTGCTGCTGGGATGCCAATGGTACGATCAGTGTAAGAAACGGAGCCCAAAAGATGATCTCGATATGCGTGCAGCAGTGGTACGCAAATCAATGCAAATCGAGTCAGATGTATGCTGAAACTGGATGGGCCATGCTGAGATGAGACCAACGCCACTGACGGCACTCAAATCGGGGTCCAGGACGACTTCGAACGGTGAGCACAAGTGCCCTCGTAAAGCGTGCAAGCTTGGCACGCCAAACGAGGCAAGTCAGGACGCTAGTTGCTGCAAAATCAGTGTCTGAAATTGGCACGCAAATCGAGGCAACTTGGGTTAGCCTCTGGATGCACGATCGGGGTCCTCGATATGCGTGCAGAAGCGACACACAAAACGAGACAAATCTGCAACAATAGCACCCTGGATCTGGATAGGTCTCGTCGATACGAACCCAACGAAGTAGACGACACGCAAATCGGAGCACGAACGAGCTCTGCGTGAGGGAGGTGCGATAACGGCTCCAATTGCACCACCTGTTGCACCTCCACAGACCTGGTCTGGCCTGACTTGGACCAGATCGAACCCTGGCTCAGACCAGGGCTGAAGATGGCTCGGACCCTTGCACTACGGCTCGGACTAGTGACAAACGTGGCTCGAACCACGTTGCTGTGGCTCGGTCCGGACCCGGTCAAGACAGGTTTGACCCGGTTCGATCAAAAGGGCCACGAACCCTTCTCCTCTTGCTTATTTCTTCTTCTTCTTCATCACCTGCACGAACCGAGAGGGTTTAGGGCTTGGGGGGTTCGCAGGCGGCGGAGCCCGCAGTGGTAGGTGGCAGTGCAGGCGGCGACTGCGGCGGTCGTGGCGCAGGCGGCGGGGCGAGTGGCGTCGGTGGCCGGCGGCGACGATGGGACCGCGGAGCGGCTGTGGCGTCGGCGGGACAAGGCGGCGGCGAGGGCGGGGCGGAGTGGCTGCGTCGGCGCTGCAGAGTGACTCCGGCGACCATCGCGGCTGGGTTTGTCTCCTCTTCTTCTACTCTTCACCTTGGTCGAGGGAAGCTTGTGGCAAAGGCGGATGCCGGCAGTGACAGCGGGGTCCTGTGGCAAAGGCGGGGCGGGGTTGCAGCGGCGGGGGAGGAGGCCGGTGGGTGTCGGCAACGCCGACGACCACGGCGGCAGCGGGAGGAGGCGGGATCCGGCGACGACGACGATGGCGCGGCGGCATAGCGGGGATCGAACCTGGCTCTGATATCAAAAACTGATGCGGGACAAGGAGGGGGGGAAGCGAGAAAAAGAGCGGGGTCTGGGGAAGGGGAAACCGGCCGGCGTCGCACCGGCGGGCTGTACTCCGGAGTCACACCGGAGCCGGGGAGTCCTTCGGCGTCGCACCGAGGAGGGGAAGAACCTTGGCGTCACACCAAGGACGGGGTATGGGCTCTCTCTCGCAGAGAACCGTTTCTGCACGCACAATACACAGGTAAACTTTTTTCTTCTCAATTTTCATCATCCCCTTTCTAAACGAAAACAACATACATATAGGGAGTTCTGTAACTCCTGACTCTTGGAGATCCCTATCAGACTCTTAGACTCCCCTCCCTCATTTACGTTTCTGTCACCCCCCCTAGAAACTATAAAAGCACATGATGGACCATAAAGGGTCCTAATAAAAGCACATGAAGGAGCTCCCAACATGCATGCATCGTCTTCTGCATCACCACCTCCCATCAGATCGGCAAAGCTCCAAATAGTCTCTTCGATTAGGCTTAGCTCCATAAGAAGAAGGGGACACAAACAAAGCTTCAAGTGGGTTTCCAACATTCATGGGCTCAGATAAGGAGCAGTGAGAGTGTTCCAGGCCTTAACCCGAACCACCCGAGAGCTCCCCGCATTATTTTTAGCACCTGTAAGCTCCTCTGCAGTGGCATTCGAGGGACAGATGAGGAGAAAAGACTTCTCTGATACCTGGCGCACCTCCCAACCCTTCTCCAGCCATCTAGCAAAGAGATGAGGAAGGAGAACTACATTAGAAGTTGCCCCATGAACAAGAAGACCATAGCAACAGCCGGCCCATCTCTCTTATCCTGTCACTAACAACCTCCGATTCGTGGACTTCACCACCGAGACCCTTCCTTCTTCCCTAAGACGGCAGCCCACTAGGCCAGACCTCATAAGAGTAGGACCTGCAGTTCTGCTCACTAGGGCGTCTGCGTAGGTCCGTCTCCTCGTGGAGAGGCATAACCACCGGGGGTGGCCCAGGCCGACGCAAGACTAACACCTGGGAAGCAGCCGGAAGGTAGTCGGGCGCCTGTCGAAGGGACCCTAGTTGGTGTCGGTTGCTAACATGGACACCATCCTGCAAGTGCTCCAACCCCTCCACCCTGCCCGCATGGTTGTTCTGAGTGGTAACGTTAAAGCAACAGAAGGGGGAGATCCATGGAAATCACTAGATAATGTATATAGAGAATAAGAAAATTAGCAAGCTCTTCTTTAAATATTCCTATCCATCCTTCTAGGAGGAGACAAAATGTTTGAAAAATTCAAATTTACAGATAGAACATATAGGTTACAAAGTAAATATAAAAATAATTTTGATTCATCTCCCGTAAGGAGCAAAACATTTCAATAAATCAAATCACAAATAGTAGTTTCAAAAGACATGTTGTTCCTAAGTTTAACCACAACTATGGCATTAGATAGATTAAAATGGCGAGATGGGATTCATGTAGCTACCACAAATAAATGGGATAAAGCTTTAATGAAAATGATGATGACAGATAGTGGTTTGAAACTAAGTGAACTAAGTCAGAATATAAAAGTTCATAGTTAATAAAAAAAAAATGACGACTTTTTTTGGGAAAGTGGATGGTATGACATAAATAAATTTAAAAAAAAAGACGTACAAGTATAGGGCATTGAGCTCTCAAAAGATCCTAAACAAAAGACACCAAAAACATATGAGATCTACGAGCTCTCCAAGACATCCAACAAGGAAGAGGACTGTGTATTAGCACACAACACAATAACTTGCCCCATTCTAGAACCATGTTACAAATAAAAGTAACAAGATTCTCCAAGGAGTTAGACTCCTTGAATATCCTTGAGTTACATTCTTCCCAAATGGACCAATGAGTTACATGAAAAGCTAGCCACCACACCTTGCGATCATCCTTATCCGCGCACCTCCTCCTCCATCATGTAACAAGAGCCTCAATAGAAGCCAGGAGTGCGCATAGTTGAGTCTCTCAAAGAGCAACCTTCACACCCTTTCAAAGAGAGGGCATCCAAGGAGAAGATGCTCAAGAGTCTCATCCCACTGTCCACAAAGGGAACAAGTTGTAATGGTCCGATCCAACCCTTGTGAGGTATTGTCTGATTTACGTCAAGCCTACACGGTTTTATCCCCAAAAGATGCCTCAAAAATTATGGATACAAATCCCACATATATAACCAAGTAACTTTCTCTCATTTTTCGATACAAGACTAATCTAGTTCATTCCCGCCTCAGCCCCCAGACGCAGTGGTAGCTCCACACTATGGCAGCGCCACACTGCTTCACTTATAGGTAGCTCTTTCCTACGGATAGTCATTTCCTATGGGTAGCCCTCTCCTCCTGGCCGATTTGTGACTGCGTCATTACAAGCCCACCAGCTTCCACGTGGTTCGTCCCCGAACCAGCCTGTATCGTACTGCATGGGTGCTGCTCTGAAACCATTATGTAACAATCCAATCCAATCCAATCTTTGTGACGTTTGTCCGCTTTAGGCCAAGCCTACACAGTTTTGTCCCTGAAAGGCACCTCACAAGTTATAAATACCAATTCCACGTATATAGCTAATAACTTTTTTCCATTTTCCATTATATGACTAATCTAGTTCATTCCCGCCTCAGCCCCCAGACGCAGTGATAGCTCCACACCATGGCGGCTCCACACCGCTTTACTTACAGGTAAATCTTTCATACGGGTAGCCCTCTCCTCCTGCACGACTCGTGATTGGGTCATTACAGTTTTGTAACGGTCCGATCCAGTCAAATCCGCACGGTTTTGTCCCCAAAAGGCGCCTCACAAGTTATGAATACAAATCCCACATACATAGTGCAGTAACTCTTTTCTATTTTCTAATACAAGACTAATCTCGTTCATTCCCGCCTCAGCCCTTAGACGCAGTGGTAACTCCAAACCATAGCGGCTCCACACCGCTTCACTTACGAACAACCTTTTCCTACGGGTAGCCCTTAACTATAGGTAAGCATCTCCTCCTGCCCGGCTCGTAATTGGGTCATTACAGACCCACCAGCTTCCGCGTGGTTCGTCCCTAAACCAACCCATACTGTATTGCACGGGTCCTGCTCTGAAACCATTCTATAATGACCCGATCTAACCCTTTTGAGCTATTGTCCATTTCATGCCAAGCGTGCATGATTTTGTCCCCTTGCTAAGATCCGAGTCTTTTGTTCGCATGTGGCTCATTGTCTATTACATCGCTTTCATGAATTGCTCCATCGTAGGCAAAGCCACATTGCCTTCAACCTCCATATCACCAGGCTGAGGGGTTCTCGACCTATCAGATGCCATGACCTTCAAAGAAGGACATCATCCAATCAGTATCGTACTGAACACCACACGCACTAAGACAATGTATCTCAGTGTAATTCGACATGTATGCTTCCATCATTAATGCCTCAAGACTTACGCAGGTTCAACCTGTTTTGATACCACCTATGACGTCCTTGCTACTAGGAGAATCCAAAACTGGATTTCCAAACTAATGTGATCATTACCCGGATTATAATCCGTCTTACCCAAGATCACTAGTTGAACTCATGCACAAGTCTCAAAAACAAAATAGACAATTTCATTAAGGAAGCAATAAATACATATTGAAATTTTCATTAATAATATATGTCTATGATTACAAACTGAGAAATATGGTACAGTAGTACAAAGCGACAAAGTACAATATATAACTAATACACAATTGACCATACAATCATAAGGCAAAATCTTCTGGGGTCGCCTTCTCAAGCAAGCCTGCCCTTTCATTGTCCTCCTCTTTTACATGAAAATATTTTATTTACAACTTTTATGAGAACCTTATATTCTGTCAAAGAAAGTCCTTCGTATAAATTGCTTTGAATGGGTAAAACAATCATTTGTCTATGAGATATTTGTGGCATGTAGGAAGGGGCCGTGCAGCTGCTATAGGATTTGAAAAGGGAATTGGTCGTGATTTGGAACTTGTTTTTCCGCTCATGGTAAGACTTCGTATGGGCTTGATGCACTCTGATCTTCAACAAATAGCCCTCAATTCATTTGGGACCCTGAGGATCCATTCTTTTTCCTATTCAAAGAATCAAAAAATAGCTACTACACTAAAACTAGGTGCAAAGAACCAACCAGACTGACCCAGTGGATAAGGGTTCTTATAAAAATTATAAATAAAATGTTTTCAGGTAAAAGAGAAGGACAGTGAAAGAGACGGCTTGAGCTGAGAAGATGATACCAGAAGATTTTACCTTCTGATTTTGTGGTCAGTTGTGTATTAGTTACATGTTGTACTTTATCACCTTGTTCCACTGTACTACCTTTCTCAGTTTGTAATCATGGACATGTATTATTAATGAAAATTTTAGTTTGTATTTATTACTTTCTCAATGAAATTATTTATTTTGTTCTTGAGACTTGTGCATGAGTTCAACTAATGATCTTAGGTAAGACGGATTATAATCCGGGTAACCGACCTATTATTTGAGAAATCCGGGCTCATATTCTCCCTAGTAGCGGGGACGTTACAGAGGCAACCCTATAAAAAGGTCCATGATCCACATTAATGCCTACCAAAAGGCTGTTCTGAAAATTAACCTTCAGTCCAATCACATGCTCCAATATTTGCAACATCTGTCCAATCACACACAACTATCTGATAGAGGAAGGAACCAGGAGGATTGTATTATCAACATACTGCAAATGAGAAATATGCTTACTCGAGTTATGCACTTTGAAGCCCGAAATGATACCCAAGTTCTCAACTCCCAACCAAAAGGAGCTCAAGGTGTGGGCTACCAAGACGAAGAGGAGGGGTGACATAGGATCCCCTTGTCTAAGGCCACGGTTGTCCTAGAAGAAGGGGGGTACCCCATTAACTAGAACTACAAAAGAAGCTGAAGGATACATGCTGAGAACCATTTAACCCATCTATCTTCAAACCCCATGAGAGAGAGGATATGAAAGAGACATCCCCAACTAACTATATCATATTCTTTTTGAAAGTCAAGCTTTAAGGCCAGGACTTTCCTTCTTTGAATCTTCTAGGCACGTAAACACTCATGAGCCACTAGAAAGTTGTCTTGGATATGGCTGCCTTCAATAAAAGCCCCTTGTTGCACACCCACCAACCTTTTGGCCACCTTCTCTAATATGCAAGCCAACAATTTGGTAATAATCGTATAGACCCAATTCAGAAGACTAATGACTATCATCTTGTAAAGTTTCTTTCCCAGCTTTCTTGGGTATCAAGACAAGGAAATTCCTATTGTACCCACCAAGTGAGTCCTATCCTCTTAAAACTCCATGATAGCCTACATAATGTCCTCCTTAATGTTATCCAAGAATGTTGGTGGAAGAACATAGGAGAATCATTAGGACCTAGAGCTTTGTTGCCAGCAAGGGATAAAATTGCCCTTCTCACCTCATCCTCTGAGAAAGGACTAGAAAGCTTACTCGCCTCCTCTTGGGAAAGCCTAAAGAATTACCCTTCAGCGATAGGAGGCCTTTGCAAGTCTGCTTCTAAAACAAATTCGCATAGAAAGCTCTGGCATGCTAAAGGACGTCATGTTGAGTAAGAGGACTATATCCCCATCCTTAATAGTACGAAGAGCATTCAACCTTCTCTTAGTAGAAGCCACCTTCTAGAAATATGATGTATTCTTGTCCCTTTTCTTGATCCACCGCTCTCTAGATCTCTGATGCCAATAAATTTCTTCCTTCATGAAAACTTCCCCACACTCTGCATTCAAGGTATTTCTGAGACTTCTCTCATATGCATCAAGAAGCTCAACTTCATTTAAAGCATTCAAGCCTTCTATCTAAAGGAGGCCCTCCTTGGTGGCTTTGTCATGCAAGGTTTTATTAGCTCCCCATTCTGTAAGTGCCACCACCAACCTCTTCAGCTTGTTCACTACCCTAGCCATGGCGGAACTCCCCTTGATAGAGGAATTCCAACTATGTACACCACCTGAGAAAAGTCCTCCTCCCTAAGCCACTGTCTCTAAAATCAGAAGTGATGCTTGGCTCTCCACCTGCTAGATCTGTGGCAACACCAGGAAGCTATCCAAGCGAGAAAAGGAAGGAGATTCTCTAAAGTTGGACCACGCAAATTGGCATTTGGCGTGTATATGTCAATCAAGGCAGCATCATGGATGATCCCTGAAAGTCCTCCATCTCATCAGTGAAGTGAGAAAGACATGATCTTTCTGCCAAAGAGACAGTGTCATTGAACTCAACTTTCCAAACACCACGGTCTCCCAGACCTCCGATCAAGGATGGCAGTACCGGTACCGGTACCGGTATCGGTGGGTACCGGTACCGATACGTACCGGTCCGGTATTGGCCGGTATCGGCCCGGTACCGGCCCAAAACCAGTCCGGTACCGGCCCGGTACCGGTCGGTACCCACGGTACCGGTGCCGGCCGATACCGGTACGTACCGGCCGGTACGTACCAGTATCGGCCGGTACTGCCATCCATGCCTCCGATGCTTCTCAAGAAGATAATCCCATAAGTCCTTCTTTTTTACTCTATCTTGAGGTCCATAAACCCCTGTAAAATCCCAGTGAAAACCATCCTCCACGTTGCAGAAAGTAAAGGAAATAGTAAACCTTCCCACATTCTGAAGGGAAATAGCAAATCTTCCCACATTCTGATTCTCCTCTATCTCCTCTAAGGCAAAGTCATTCCAAAGAATCATAATACCACCGGCCCTCTCAATGGCATAGTTGTCAAGGCGGTAAGGCGACCAAGGCGTACTTGGGGTTCTGAACCGCCTAAGCACCTAGGCGTCAACTTCATAATATAATATCTTAATATTATAATATATATATATATGTATGTATATATATAATACATATGTATACTTATGTATGTATATATATATATATACACACACACACACATATTACATGATACATATATTTAGATGTATACATATACATATATATACATATGTATGTATGTATATATAAATCTAAATATACGTATATAATATGTATATATATACATGTATTAGTATGTGTATATATATATATATATATATATATATATATATATGTGTGTGTGTGTGTGTGTGTGTGTATATACATATTTGTATATATACAAAGAGGGGGGTAGGGGACCTTGGGTTTCATGCAATGTGGGCGCCTTAGCGGGCGCCTTCGGCACCTTTTGGACTGTATGAAAGGCGGCCCAACGCCTTGCTGCAGGAAAACCGCCTGGGTACCTAGGCGACACCTAGACGCCCCTCGGGGGGTGCCTTGACAACTATGCCCTATGGATAGGGAAATAGCAAATCTTCCCACGTTCCGATTCTCCTCTTATCTCCTCTAGGACAAAGTCATTCCAAAGAATCATAATACCACCGGCCCTCCCTATGGATAAGGAGGCAACACTTTTGTGCAGTCCACCACCTGTTATTTCCCTGAAAATATCACCTCCATTAGTATTGCATTTGGTCTCCCGTGCAGAGAACATCCATCTTGCATCTCTTGACAAAATCCCTCATCGCAGTCCTCTTTTCTTTCCCTACTACACCCTTGACATTGCAAGTGATAAGTCCCATTTAGAATGTAGGTTGAAATCTTCAACCTCTCACTTCCTAACTCCCCCTATGACCCATCATCACCAATCAGCCTTTTCCCTTTATCCTCCACCCTCACTGACTTCTCCCCCTTGGACCATCTAGCTAACTTGGCCAACCACCACTTTTTAATTTTAGACACTCCTCTTTTAACTTCCTTGTCAAGCCCATCATAAGAAACTCCTAACTTTGCAGCCAACTGCCAAGACTGATCTTCCGTGACACTTTCTACAGCAGCACATAGTTCCCTGACATCCTCTTTGCTCAACTCCCCTTCACAGGTTCCTATGAAGCGGCTCCCACCTCACCTTGACCCTTCAGCACTCTGAAGGGAAGGACTCAAGCACACACGAATTCCCATACCCTATAAGACTCGGAGTTGCAAGCTCCTCATCTTTTACGGGGACTGGGAACCAGCATGCTAGGCCTCATCCCCAACAGATCCAATCAGGTCATCCGGACACAGTTATGGTTGGGGGGAGGAAGCAAGGTAAGAAAGGGAAAAGGGACCCCTTCGGTTGATCCTCCTACTCCAAAGCCTTCGATGGGGCCAATAAAAGGTCCCTACCCACGACAACTCCAGTAGAGCCACAGGATAGAGGCTTACAGTACCGGAGCTCAATGGCTATGGAGTAGCTCCTACTCCCCTGCTACAGCTGATGTAAGAATTGTTGAGGCATGTGCCACGTGCCGTCTTCGCTACTTGCTCCCCACCAGCTCCAACAGCGGCTAGCCTCTGAACATGGGAGGCAAGAAGTATTCCCGCCCACAGAAAGACCCCACAGGAGCACCTCTTATCCCTCCGTGACACTCACTAAAGGTCATCCTTCTCAGCTCATGGTCATCCGCACTGGCACATCCCTGGACAGAAGCTGAAAAGTAAGGCAGGAGGCTTCGGTGGCTAGCCATTGTAAACGAGCGAGGAGGACGAGTGGGAATGGGTCTATTAATGGGGCCAAACACTCCCCAACGCAGGTAACTCACAGGTCTCAGTCCGAGTCCCAGTCACTGAACAGTGTCAGTTCAGCACAGATCTGCCAACCAGTTCCGAGCCGCCTAAGCCGCTTGGTTCAGCGGCAGGCAGACCGCTCTTTTTCAAGTTTCGATGCTCAAGCGGACCGAGCTTTTTGACTGGTTCTTTGACGGCGCCCTCTGAAGAACAAGCACAGAGATTGGAAAACGCAAACCCTTAAGGGAGATGAGTAGGCCATTCAAGCATCCTCTTTGTTGCAGGCAAGCATGGTCCCTTCCATAGAGGAGCCCTCCCCTAAACTTAAACATGAGACTGACTTCAAGGCCATCTTGATCCCCGCATCATCACAGAGCAAGATGGAGGAGGCATGCTAAAGAGCCTAGGGTCCGGGAAAGTGCCATGTTGAGGATCCCACCTAACGACTGGGATCACACAGCCCTCCCCGCCTCTCCAGCCAAGACACCAAGGTCCACCACCAATCAGGCATCCTGTTCCAAGGGGGAAACCCCTTGGATCCATGACTTCCCAGTCCTGCCTCTCTCCTCCTCGAAGAAGTAGAGCTAGAACTTGGGGGGTACCCGACCAGCCCACCAAAGGCCTCAAGGAATTCCGGATCGGATCGGGTCCCCGAATCGGGACCCGCCGATCCCGATCCGAATAGGGACCCGCCGATCCCGATCCGAATCGAGATCGGATCGGCCGAAATCGGCCGAATCGGGACCCACCGATCCCGATCCGAATCGGCCAATCCGGATCGGGATCGGCCGATTCTGCATTCCATGCCAAAGGGAGGATCTTGATGTACCTCCTCAGTCAAAGCAGGCGTAGGGTGAGGAAGTCCGAGGGAGGCGGCAGGAGACAGACCTGAAGGTTGCTGAGCATGCTTAAACTCATCATTGCTCCCCTCCCTAGAGACAACCTCAACAAATGACCTTTGTCCCCTTCTGCAATATTGATGGACATGATAGGACCCTCCGCATCAGAGGCACTTCACCGGGGAGACACAGTCTCTGGCTAGATGGCCCTCAAGGGCACCGGAAGCAGACCCTCTCAAATCCTGGAGGAGGATCCCTCTCATAAACATACCCCGGCCATTCGTCGGCGATCAGACCACCCACCTATGCCCAGAGGCACATGGTTCACCCTCAAGGCAATAGAGGGCACCTGTTTGTTTGGGACCCGACCTAGCTATCTCTCCTATCGGATTATTTAAAAATTCTGTCGTTTTGGGTCCTTTTGTTTTTATCTGGAGAAATATAGGTCGATTTTATTTATTTTATTTCTTGGACTATGAGAGCTAGAGATTAGCCCTCAGGGAGTCCGGGAGTTCAGATCAGGCGAAGATTCGAGTATATGACCTCTCTCCACTGACCTCAGCCAGTGTTAATTACGTCAAGCAACCGCTCGACAACCCTTGATTAACCGTCCGTTGATGCCCTTATAACATGCAACACTACTACATGCAGCACATGCATATGAAGATATGTCTTAAGTTAAGCCCTTGGCGTCACCCAAGTTTAGAATGTGTTTATAATTGATTGGGAGACTTTTTAAAAGATTTTGGATTGACCCCGAGTTATCTGGATTGATTCCAAGTATTTTAGACCCATAAGAGTATTTTTGTAATTATGCCAAGTTGGAGGGTATAAGGGTATTATGGTCACTTTAAGTTTTTTAGCATTTTAGGGAAACTTGAAAACCCTTAAGATGTATTTTAGGATCATTTTAGACATATTTAAGTTATAGGGGTATTTTGATAATTTTACCTTAAATCGGGTTTATTAGACTTAGAATCTATTTTTATATTTTTCAGATATTTTTATTTATTTTTATCATACTGAGGGTATTTTGATAATTTTACCCATCTTATTAAGGTTTGGAAGGTATTTTGGGCATAGGAGAGATTTTGATATTTTTTAAGAATTTTCTGTGATTTTTACATATTTTTATCATGGGTGAGGGTATTTTTGTAATTTTATTAAGTTCTAGGGGCATTTTGGTCATTTCGAAAATTTTATATGTTTTCAGATTTGGTTTTCTGTTTTTTACTGAATTTTACTGATTTTTTATTAATTTTACTGATTTTTATTAATTAATTAGCTATATGAAGGATATTTAAGTCATATTTTTGGGTTTATGTAATTTCCAGATTTGATTTTCTGATTTTTACTGAATATTACTGATTTTTACAGAATTTTTCTGATTTTTATATTCATTTTACTGATTTTAAATAATTTTTGCAGATTTTATTAATTAATTAAGCATGAGGGGTATTTAAGTCATTTTTTAACTTAAGTATATTATTTTATGTCTCAATATTTCATTATTGAGTTTTGATTATGAATCTAGGTTTAATTATGTATGGGGTGAGACCAAGGGTATTTTAAAACATTTAATTATGTACTTATACATTTTAATTAGTTATTAAAGTAATTAATTATATATGTGAAAATATAATAACATAGTGTTCCTTAAGTAATAGATTCATGAACACACATGCACACACATATGCTCAAAGAACAATATTAGTATTTCATTCATCATTTCGGCATAATCCTGTCTTATGGAACGGTGATTTTACAACATAAATTCGACAGAGCTTCTCTTTAGGAATAAACCTTAAGAAGAGAGCCCTCCGAGAAAATATCTCCTCCAAACGCAGCAAACCCAGGCAAAAGCACTGGATTTGGTCTTCAAATGGACAGAATTTCCCCTAGGAATTTTTGGGCCAAATGGGCATGAAGTTCTTCTTACCCATTGAGGGGTATTTATAGGCCATGGGGGCCTCAACCGGTGGGGGTACCGACCGTGAGACTTTGAGGTGGGGGGTGCCACCGTTGAATCTTGAGGTGGGGGGTACCCGCCTGATATCCAAGTGAGAGAGAGATTAGAGAGGGGGGGGGGGGTGTCCGGTGGGGGGTGCCACCGGTTAGAAACCCCCCCCCCACACACACACACACCGGTTTGGGCAACCGGGGGGGGGGCTTCCCCCTTCCCCCCTTTTTCTTTAAAAGGGGTTCAACAGCACCATCTCCCCAACTGTTTATCTCCCTTAAAAAAATAATAACAACAAGATTTGATATATCACAATCAAGTTGTTTGTAATTAAGCATTGCTCAGTTCATATCATAAAGACTTGAAGCATAGAAAGAGGGATGAAATACCTATAAGTACTTGGGAACAAGTGCCTCAGCAGAAATGATCCCAATGTCATAGGAAAGAACTCGGGATTTGTGTGTGTGCGGGTGGGGGGGCGCAAAACTTTGATGAAGTGGCTTTTCAGCAATAAGTATGGGCCAAGAAAACCGTGAGTTGTCTGTCAGCACGTTTCCTAAATCACGAACTAGGAATGTCATCGGATACACACAGAAAGGGCATGATAATTGATGGGAAAAAATGACTTCTTAGTATTGGAAGTGGCACGAGAGGTTGATGTTTTAACAAAGCTAAAATGCATTGATGGCAATCTTTTTCTGAATGTGGATAGTACAATAAATTTCATTGATGAAGAAAGAGCAAGGGGATGTACTAGTAAAAATCAGTTCTGAAAATGAAAACCCCTGCACCAAAAAGGAAAAAAAAAAAAGATCATCAAGTACAAAAGAAAGGTCTTCACCATGACGGTGGAGACAATCCTAACTATCCGAAGAACCCAAAGTGACAGAAAGACACCCCCTCATAAAATGCTAAAAGGCATGGATGGCAACAATTGTAGCAAGAAGATGAGCACAGAACTGATAACTAAAGCTCTCTCACAAATTAATACTTTAGTGTTTTTCAAATGGAAAAAAACAAAGACATTGATTAACAAGAACTGAGAATCATCAAATATACCATAAGTAGCTTGTACAATATTGACTCTACATCTTCCCCAACATATCCTGCCTGCATGACAGCAATCAAAGTCAGCAATATCAAGGAAATATATGCAGAATATAGTAACCAAAACATTAAAATGGACAAAAAAACAAGCAGATTATAGTAACTAAACATTAAACGTACCAAAAAACAATGTGCCGACAAACATAATAAATGATTCCTCCTTAGTTGCATGCTAAAATTCGCCAGGTTAATTGGACAAGTTTCTTTCATCAAATGCTCTTCAAAGGGTGCAAGATCATTCACTTTTTGGCACTGACCACTTCAAGCAAAAGAGTGCTTCCCTCAACATGCTGTGAATTCTGACAGGTTGGTTGCCTAGGTAGCTTAGGCACTGACCCACAAGGAGCTGCCTTCAGGTTGACATAGGCATAAAGGTCTGTGGCCTGGAATCTTGGATACACTCAAAATCACACACACGGTGGGATAAGTAGAGGTGCAACGAGTCGAGTCGAGCCGAGTTTACCCCTGTTCGAACTCGGCTCAACAGTCAAAAGTCAAGCTCGAACTTGATCGACCTTCTAAGATCGCCGTTCAAACTTGGCTCTTTAAGAACTCAATGAGTCCAAGCTTTGTTCATGAGCCCAACACTCCACAACGAGTTCGAGCCTGGTTCACCGGCTCATGGTCTTTATGATTTTAATTCAACAGCTGGGCTTCCATTTAAATGGTCACCGCTCGACCCTCACCCCAAAGGCCCAAAGCCCACGGAAGGGAAGTGCTGCCCATGCTAGGGGGGCAGGGGATCAAATTTAAGGGAGTTGCTGGCTTCAGGTTTTTTCGATCCTCCAATACAGGACTAAACGTCCTGCTGCTCCTGCACCGGAACATAAAAACTGTAAGATGGCTTCCCGGTCTACTTCCACAAATCTAACAATCCAGTTGGTTGGTTTGAAAACTTTTAAAACTATTTAAGTTATTCATTAAATTACTCTTTTATATAACAAGTACTTAGATAAAAAAAAAAAAAAAATCTAACAAATATAAAAACAAGTTCCTAACGAGTTCTTAATGAGACTTAAATGAACTTGTTCACAAACATAATCGAGCCGAGCTCGCCTATGTTAAAACTTCAGCTCGTTTATGAATCGAGCCTAAATTCTTGTTCAAACTTGTTTATTTAGCTTAATAAGCAAGCCAAGATGAGCTGTTATTGAGTAGTCTCACGAGTTGTTCGTCGAGCATATTGGTTCTCGTTTGCAGCCCTAGGGATAAGGTCATATCTTTTATAGCTAACTTGAAAGCTAGAGCATGGCTGACACGGACACTAGAATCAACATGGATGAGCTCTTGGAAACAAACAGCTCCCAAAACTTCAAACAATGACATGATGTCTCCACAACACCTATGCATATGTCTTCGCACCAGTTGGTGCAGTTTTACCGCACCAAAAAGATGGACCGTTAGATCTTAATCTAACGAATCCCAAAAAAAAAAACCGTCCGCGCCACCTCCCCAGCCCTCGTTCTGCTTCGCATGGAACTACTCCCGCGCGGAGTGGGAGGCGCGTGCGCATCGCGCGTCACGTGCGCACCTCCCGCTCCGCACGGAATTGCTCCCACGCGGAGCGGATGAGGACTGTCTGATCACACGATCGGACGGTTCCTCTTTTATTTTTATTTTATTTTTTTCTTCCTCCCTCCTCACCTATATCCCTCCGTAAATTACGGGCGCCGAAGGCACCGCAACATTTTTTTTCTTCTATCTTCAATACAGTTAAACCGCACCAACTACTCTTACCGCACTGTAACAGCGTTCAATCAGATTGCCACACTGTTTTATTCATCATAATTTTTAAATATTGAATAATCCCCCTTAGGATTGTTTCCATCCCCCGACACTTTATTTTCACCGTCTGATCGTGATTCGATCATAAAACTCAGTCCTAGCAGTCCATCGGGTACATGCAAATCGCGATTTTTAAAAATCATGAAAAAATAGTCAAAAAATAGAAAATTAGTCAGATTGCCCTTAGGGTTGTTCCCATCCCCTAGGGTTATAGTATTCATCACCAACTAACTCGCATAAGATTGGATGGCTACAATCAATTTGGATACGATCCAATAGTGAAATTTAAGCTCTAAGGGGTGAAAATTACCTTATAGGGGTAATTGAATATTTAAAATTTTATATTGATTTTTATTTATTTTTCAACATAAGGGTAGAGCCAAAAAATACTGTGCAACCAGGCCCACAGCATTCCTCTACATATATATATATATATATATATATATATATATAGGAGTGTTGTGGTGTCGTTGCTACAATTCGAAAGTTAAATTGCACGCATTGTTTCGACCCCATCCTCATATTAAAAAAATAATAATAACAATCATAGTATTTTTTTAAATATTCAATTATCCCTTAAAGATGTTTTCATCCCTTTAGGCTTATTTTCACCATCCGATCATTAAGCACTTAATCTTAGTCGTCCGATCGTACATGCAAAAATTGGTGATGAACACTGAAACCCCATGAAATGGGAACGACTCTAACATCTAATCTGACAAATTTTCTATTTTTGGCTATTTTTTATGATTTCTTGGAAATGGGATTGGCATGCATATGACGAACGGCTACGATCAAGTTTCACGATCGGACACAATCGGACAAGCAAAATAAAGCCGCAAGTGATGGAAATAATCCTAAGGGGCATAATTGAACATTTAAAATTTTATGAACATTTTTATTTTATTTTTAAATATGGGAATGGGGTCGAAAACAATGTGTGCGGTTAAATTGCATGCACTGTAGCAAACTGCATTCTAGCATCTCTCTCTCTCTCTCTCTCTCTCGATACACACATGCGCACGCATAGCATAGTAACCAAATCAACTATCAATAAACCTTGAAATTCATCAAGTAACCAATGGAAATCTTAAATTATCATCTGAAACGTCTATACAGCATCAAGTCCATCTGTTTGACACAAACAGTCAACATAACATAAAATTGCCTAACACTCCCCAATTGAATTGGGGGTGAATGTCTCATTTCCTGTCACATATGGCTCTGGAAACTTGGTACAGCTTCTTCAAGGCTGTGGATACAGGTGGTCAAAGAGAAGTACTGTTCTAGAGGGAGACTCTGGGTTGTCACTATTCAGGTGGGGTACAATGTGTCTTACATATGGAAGAGAATTCTGCAGGCATTGGATGTCATCCTTGCAGCTACTCATGTTTCCTTGGATGATGGATAGCGTTGTTGTTTTTGGCATGATAACTAGTGTGGTAGGACACCTCTTTCTCTTCTTTTCCCAAAGATCTTTTCAGCCTCAGCCAACCCCAGAGCCTTGGTGGCATACATGATCGAAGAACTACCTCAGGGCAGGCGTGAGTGGAACCCCTCTTTCAAAAGGAATCTGAGGGAGGAGATTCAGGAATTCACCTCTTTGTACAATTCAGGACTCTTGGAAATGGGAGCCTGGTTGGCAGTATTGGCCGATACTGATAGTATCGACAACTGTGGGTACCAATACAATATTGAGGGACTGGTACCGGCCGATAATGGGCCAATATTGAGCCAAAATGGATCCGGTACCGGCCGATACCGGCCAATACCAATACCAATACTGTTGGTATTGGTACCCTCCGATATCGGTACTGCCAAGGTGGAGGCCTTGATTAGGGTCTTCCTCGGATCTTAACAAGGGAGATGGAATCATGTGGTGGCTGCTCCTACATGCAACATTGTGGGCTATTTGGACGGAGAGGAACATAAGGATCTTTAGGAGGGAGGCGTCCACCTATGATAGTGTGGTAGCTTTCGTTTGTAATAGGGTGAGGGAGTGGATGAGAAGTTGTATAAACCATATTGCTAGTGCCTCCTCCTTTGCTCTTTTGGAGGTCATAGTTTGATGTATCCTCTTGGTGCCTTGCATAGAGGAATATTTTGAGTGTTTTTTTTCCTCTTCATCATTGTAACTCTTCTTTTTCACATTTATACAATCAAGTGGTACTCACCACTTTCAAAAAAAAATCACATTTTGATATTCAATCAATGATACATCTGCATATCAATAAGTTCAACAATTTTCCGACCACAATCTTGTATAGAACAATAAAATTAGGCATGTGATACAAGTTTTTTCCCCAGGGATTCTGTTCACCATCACGGTATATAGTCTCATCTTATCAAACTTGGTTTTGCTGCAACAAACAATGAGGAATGCATGACTTGACTCTGCCTATTGAGTGGACTGTATAGAACATGTTTAAATAAGACATTCAACTCTTCAAACATTCTGATGCCACTTGTAGTTCAAGTAAAATTTATGCACCCACCCCCATAAATTATACGATATAAAGGGAACAAAAAAGTGACAGGCAGGCTTACCTGTGTCAAAGTTGTTGCATCTGCAATAACAAATGGGACATTCACAAGACGAGCTAAAGTTTTGGCAAGCAATGTCTTCCCTGTATGTGTGGACAATAGTACAAGTAAGTTGGCACATGATCACATCAAAAATCAGAGGGCAATTTCACAGAGAAAAGCATGAACTGTCAATCTTATGCCAGTAGTTTATGGATAGCATCAAGTCAACAAGATCCTTAAAACTTCTTTTTACTGGGAGCTATGACAAACTCTCATGGACTTCATCATGTGAAAGTAGTGCTAAAACTTTAAAAAAAAATGTAAATAGTACCTGAGCCAGTTGGACCCATCACAAGCACATTACTTTTCTCTAGCTCCACTGTATCGTCATCATCAATTTCTGCCTCAAGGTTCCCAGATTCTGCTCCAGATCTGGATGTGAGATCAATATTTATTACAACTCACTGGTGGGCAGAGGTAGCTTTAGGGTTTTTTGTGCAAATGCATACATTAATGATCTACACAGCCAAGCAATAGAATCATGGAACATTCTGCTAAAGGGAAAAAGAGACAACTGGGATTGTATCATAACTAACCCTTTCTTTATTGATGCATGATAGATCCTCTTGTAATGGTTGTAAACAGCTACAGAAAGCACCTGCAGTATGTATGTAATTATTGATGGCATAATTCTTGCAATCAAGCTTGCCTGCTATCCTAGTGATCATTCTTTCAAGTCATAAGCTTTACATGCTTTCTAATATTCACCACTGTACAGGTTTCTTATAGCACACGAAGATGTTCCAAACTGAATGTGGTCAGCGAGCTTTTCTTAGCAAATCAAATCACATTTTAGAAAGATCTAGGACTAGGGGCGCAACAACCCTCACAGCAAACATCCAGACTACCCATATCTTGAGGTAGCCATATGGATTCCAAAGCAATTCTTTTGTAAGCTTCCTTTTTGCATTTTATGTACACAAAGAAAAGCCATCATGTTCTTTTTGCTACAGTGTTCTAAATTTGTCTATACATGCCTACTAAAGGACAGTTTGAAATAGCCATCACTATAAAAAATAATTCATGAAAACCTTTGCACCCAAACTTTTCATCACCGCAAGGTCTAGCCAGAAAGGGCAGAAATGACAGCAACCTCATTGTCTTTGAAAAAAAATCTACATACATGACCTGGGTCAAATAAGCCATGACAACTTTTTGGAAGAGAAGGATAGATTGTATCACTAATAGATTGATACAAAAAATATGGATTACAGTACAAAAATGAAAAGGAAAAAAATCAAGCAATTCTTCTAAGTACCCATATCATATGCCTATGAGAATCAATGGGAAGAATCCCATCCCTAAACAGCAAAAAGATGACCACCATGAACATAAACATGGTTAATGTCTAGCCAACTTATACAAAGTCCCTCACTACCATAAACAGAAAAATGGTTAGAGTCTAGCCAACTTAAACAAAGTCCAAATGGAACATCCTTAAATGTTAGTCAGACCTCAGAGGAGGCTTAAAGCCTTAAACAATGCATGAATTTCTATATTTCCAACTACCTCATATTCGACGAAAGAAAACTGTATCATGTTAAGACTTTAAGATGATGTTAATGATGATTATCCCATGACCAAATAAGGCAGAAGCGTTATGACATCCCCATCTCATAAACTCCCCAATGAAAAAGCTCCTCCACTAGTCTGTTCCCAACCCAAAAAAGCACTTTTTCGGCATACTAGCAAATTTCCTCTTTAGTGGGCATTCAAACATTGAGACATCACAAGTTGAAGGTATAAACAATTAAGAACAATCTAAAATGGCATGTGCTCCTTGGAGGAACATAGGCTGATTGCCCAGCAGACGAGGATGAAAGCAGCCAAAGACTTATCAGATGGCAGGTTTCAGTTTCACAGAGATAAACATAGGCCTAAGTGCTTAAGCTCCTCCAAGTCTAGTATCTTTGTCAGAGACATGCACAGTAGACTCCCACGCTTGTTTGACATCTCTCTTCAGCAGACAGCTTTGGTCGCCCAGGTAGCAGAAGGAGCTCAGCCCCAGACGTCTTGGTGCCCCCTGTTTAGGAGGAACCTGAGAGATGAAGAAGTGAGGGAGTTGTGTGAGATGTTTCGGTTGTTGCAGCCTATTCAGCTTCAGTCTACTACTGAGGATTCTTGGACCTAAAGATAGAGTAAGGATGGGACCTTTTTAGTACGCTCTGCCTATTCCATTTTCTTCTCTTCAGTATGGGAGGTTAGAAGTCCTACCAAGGTGCAAGTCCCTACGTAGAAAGCATTCTTGGATCGGCTTCCGACCTGCTACAGATTAGCACGGTTTCTTGTGGACAAGGTTCAAAACCTCAGCACGGATTGGCCGATCCGGGTCGGTTTTGGGCCGGCCGTGCTAATTCCGTGCTACCTGGCCGAGTTCAGGAGAAGATCGGTCGATCGGGCCCAGCTTGGGCAAGATCGGCCCGATCCGGGCCCCAACGGATTAGCCGTTGGCTTTCAAACTAGCCGTTGTTGGCTGTTTCCAAACGGCCAGCAACGGCTAGTTTGGGCCTTGGGGGTCTATTTAACTCCCCCCCCCCCAAGGCCCTTCTAAGCCTCCACAAGTGCCCTTCTAAGCCTCCTAACACTCTTGCAGTCTCTCACACTCTCTCAATCATAGAATTCTCTCTCGGTCTCTCCCACGAGGCCACGACTAAAAACTCAGTGATCTCTCCTCTTCTTCTAAATTCTTTTACTTTTGTTTATCAATTTTTTTCTTTTTATGTTATTGTTCTCAACATCTCTATTTTCCCTTTGGCAGGCGACGTGCTGTGAGTGAACTGCTCAATTGCCTAAGGAATGGCATCTCAAGGTGCTATTGAGCGGTCCTCTGGGAACTCTCCTAGCACTTATCCTACTTAGGCTCATTGTACGCCGGTGGACATGGGCCAAAGAAAGGTACAATGCAAATATTGCAACCGGATCGTCTCTGGCGGGGTCTACCTATTCAAAAAACATCTTGTTGGAATAAAAAGTGAAGTTGCATCATGTACTCCAGTTCCTTCAGAGGTTCGGATCCAATTTCGAAATTATATAAAGGAGAAGAAATCAAGCAAAACAAGTACTGCCAGAAGAAGTCAGAAAATTCGAGAGGAGTTGTCTGAACCAGCGCGAAGGTCTGATGCTGGAGTTCGGCTTGGTAGAAGTAGTCAACCTATAAATGCGGATGATTGGGATACAAGTAAGTTTGTTATTTAACATATTTTCATGTTCTTCAATTAATGTTTTCAGACAAAAAGTTACAGTATATTAAATTTTTTTCTTTTACATTTAAAGATGAATTGCGACGTGCAACAGAGGCAAGCCGACGGTCCTTTACAGATGAGGACTTATTTCGGCAGACTGGAAGATATATAGGACAAGGAAGTGGCTCCGCACCGTTTAGACAAGGGAGCACTAGTGCCGACCTGAGCACTAACGTATGCGAGGAGATACATCAAGAGTTTACTAGAGATGGAAATCCTAAAATAGGTCCAATAGATCCCTTCCTCACCAAGAAGAAAGATAAACAACCTTCCATTAATGCTGCCTTCAAGAACTTAAAGCTTTGCAAGGAGAAAATAGGGAGAGCTACATCTAAGTGGTTTTTGTATAACAGTATCCCTGCTAATGCTGCCAAGGAGCCATATTATGATTCAATAATCGAAACTATACAAGAAGTTGACAAAAAGGTTAAGGGACCTACCCCATATGAGATATACAACAAATACTTGGACTTAGAAGTTGACAACATCCGGACATATATTACATCTTTTGAAAGAATATGGGATGAGAATAGATGTACTTTAATGTGCGATGGATGGATAGGTACGTAAGTCTTATCTTCTTCATATGTTTTTTCTAAAATATGAATGCGTCTCTTTTTGATTTCTTATCACCTATGGAACTTCACAAGGATAACAAGAAGAAGTATGATCAACTTCTTAATTTACTGCAAAGCCGAAACCGTCTTTTGGAAGTCCATTGATGCATCTAGAAAAGTGAAGAATGCCCAGTACCTATTCCAATTAATGAAACAAATGGTAGAAGAAGTGGGGGGAAAAAAGATTGTCCAAGTGGTTACGGACAATGCAGCGGCGTTAAAGTTAGCTAGACAAATGTTGATGCAGAAAAGACAACATCTATACTAGGTTCCATATTCTCCTCATTATATTGACTTGATGTTAGAAGACATGCTCTGATCCGATGGTGGATGGAGTGGTCAAGAACGCTCGATTTATTACCACATTCATCTACAATCATAACAACATTTTGGACATCATGCGCACACATACTCATGGAAGAAGTTTGCTTCGTCTGGGAGCCACCAAGTTTGCATCTCAATACATCTCTCTAGATAGTTTAAGTCAACAAAAGAGCAACTTGATTAGGATGGTGGCATCAGAAGATTGGGAAAATCACATGCTGCGGCATGCACCAACTAAGGTCAGAGAGAAGGATAAGAAAGTGATTGATGTAATTCAATCTAAGCCCTTCTGGAGTGGAGTGCAAGCGGTGTTAAATATTGTAAAACCGCTTGTCCGTGTCTTTCGATCTTGTAATGGTAAGACTGTGGACAGATCTCAGGAGCTCATTCAACTTAACAATCCAACAACATATGTGAAGTGGTGGGATATAATAGACAAACGTTGAAAACACACTTTACATCATGATCTTCATGCAGCTGGTAAACAAGTAACTTTGTGTATTTATTAATTTGAATACACATTTATCATAAATAATAACTAACTTCTACTTCTTTATTTAAGTTATTTTTTCAACCTTCAATAGTATAGAACTGATGGGAAGAAGGATAACTATGACAATAGCTTAGAAATGTTGATGGGGACCAAGTTGTTATTAGGCGCATGTTTGAAGATGAGGACAGAACAATAATGGCATACAAGCAAATGCATGATTATAGACTCATGTTACCACTTTGGGACAAGTATTACTCAAAGAGTAGTAAAAATTTTGAATCCAGATTTGAAAACTATTAACCAGATGTTCTACTTAAGTTTTAATTATAACTTACACATTGTTAACATATAAAATTTTCTATTTACAATTGACTGGTAACTAGATCATGGAAAAACATATGGGTATGAAGATCTAGCTTATGTAGCAAGTCGGGTCTTAAGTCAAACAACCTCTGCATCAGGTTGTGAGAGAAAATAAAGTACTTTTGGCTTGATTCACACCAAGCAAAAGAATAGATTGAAGTCGACCCGTCTTGAAAAGCTAGTGTTCTGCCATTATAATATGAGGTTGAGCTAAAAAATCTTGAGCTTATACGGAACCTTCAGAGGCAAAAGAATGAGAGAATTTCTGGAAAAGGCATGGAGGGGACAAGTGTAGAAGAACCCATAGACTTGGATGAGATGTTCGAGGAGCAACATCCACTAAATGCATGAGTTGATGCAAGCACTTCAAATGAGCCTGAATTCAATCCAAATGATCGGGAATGGACGGAAGGTAAGTTAGATGGTGTGCCACTACTTACTAATTTTCAACCTCCTCCTTTAAAACGTCAGAAGAAGAGTAAAAAGCAAGGACTAAGTAAAAAGAAGAGTGCTACTAGAATTGACATTGCTAATCTGGACACTATCGAGGAGGAGGATGAAACGCCAGAACCAAGTGGTGAGGTACAATATCAAACCTCAAATGACTCGACATCAAAGACGAAAACTAACAGTTATGACCATGGAGATGCTACCAGTGCCCTACCTCTACCAATTCAATTCACTGGAGAACAAAATTACACACATACTACTCAAGATGAACATTATGGTAGCAGAGCAGGACGGGAAGAAACTATCACTCAAACATTCAGCAGATCAAGAAAGAAGGAAAAAGGAAAAGCTCATTAGTGTGTAGAACAACTCAAGAGGGAGAGAGAATATCATGAGCAACTATCAGATGCATCATCCTATTCTCCATATAAAGGGTATAGTCATCCTACTGGATATGTAGTTTACCCTCAATACTCTGATACATCCGACTATTCAGAAGGTTATCTACAATATCCACAAATTTCAGAGCCATCATCTCAATCCCATCAAACACATAGCTCATATCAAGTGCCAAATTTCCCTGGATATACACCGCTTACAGTCATCTATACCAATACAGATGACTATAGTAATACTACCATAACTATATGTCATGGTCCGAGTATGTAAACCATATGTTCATTCAATATAATGTACGTTTGAAATAAATGTAAGTTTGTGATCAGATATATAAGTTTATTCAAATTTTTTTGTCCAACAGCATCTTATATACTTCAAATCAATGTATTTCAACACAACTATGTATCGGTCTTATGTTTTATATTTTAAAAAAAAAACTTATTTTTTAAAAAAAAAATTATGCTACCCGATCTAGCCAACCCTGGCCCAGCCAGGATCGGACCGGATCGGCCCAGATCGGATCAGGATCGACCGATCTGATCGCTTTTGGCCCGGCCGTCTGATCGGTTTTAGCCCGGCCAATCCAGGACCCAATCTCGGGTTTCTTAACCTTGCTTGTGGATATGCATACTACCTATTGTCTTGGTGGGGATGAGCCGGAGGATCGAGATCACCTTTTCACTTGGTGTTCTTTTATCACAGAGGTTTGGGAGTTGTTGGGCTCTCGCTTCCATATTGGGCTGGATCCGTGGACCACTTTTGATGAGCTAATGACCTCGTAGTTGAGACCTTGGGTGCAGAAGTTGGACAGGACATTGTAGTGGATGATCCTTCATGCTACTGTTTGGGCGATCTGGACGGAGCACAATAGAAGATTGTTCAAGTGGGAATCTTCTACCATGCATAGGATTTTCTCTTTGTATGTGATAAGGTTAAAGCGTGGGCTACAACTTCTTGTAATATTAACAGGGGTAACTCTTCCTTGTTTTGCCTTTGGGAGGGGAGTTGAGAAGGCTAGGGTGTGGGCTGGTGCTCTTGGTATAGGGACTTTGGTTCAATGTCACCTTTTTGTCTCCTTGGGGGTTAAGTCTTTGTTGCACCAGCTCAGTGGTCTTTTGTTGAGGTCTGTCGGATGATATACTTGTACATCCCCTCCTTTTGCAATACTCTTTTTGTTTAATACAATTGTGGTACTATCCACTCTCAAAAAATCTTTGTCAGAGACATTCCTTGATGTCCAATTTATATAGTTCCCATACACAATCCTTGCATATTTCTATCAATTACCTCCATGTGCTTTAGACATTCCTCAATGCCCCACTTTCTACCTCCTATTCCTGATCCTTCCATATTTCTATCAGTTAAAACCCATGTGCCAAGCAACTTCAGTGTTATGAGCGTTCACACCTATCATAGCTATCTTCAAAGGGTAGGATTTGTCACCTTATGCCCCAAACATAGAGTTTATTGTTCATGATATACTATAATTATAAAGATTAAGCACATTGTTCTATGCAACATTTCCAAGAGGACTTAATTATGGAACATTATGAAGTATGAAAGTTAAATTAAAAAGGAAATATAAATGATAGTTTCAGGACTCCAGAGTATATGGATTTTGTACCATCCTAGTTCAATGTGCAACTAGAGATTCTAGAAACTCATAGTCATGAAGTCAACTCCATGCACAGTCTCATCAAGAAGCGGTAGCTTGTCTCTTGGCAAAGTGCCAAGAGAGACTTCACTCAGGAAAAATCATATATACTTCTGAATACAGCCATTACAACATTAGTACTCATATATTTAACAAACTCCACAGTCCGTTGCCAAATAATGCCAACTTTGTATTTCTCATCTTTGGTTTCATACATTTTACACATCAAGGCCAAATGTAGTTGATTTTCATTTAACACATTCTCACAGATAAATAAAAGACAAAATAAAAGAATGATTTCCCCTCTTCGCCAACATAGGGCACTAAGTATTTTGGAGTCTGCAAAGAACAAGACTTACTGAAGGTGTACACCTTAGGATTGGTTACAACTGATTTTCAGTAGTTACACAAGTCAAACCTTCCCTAACAACCCCATTTTTTCCCAACCTTGGAAGTTACAATTTGTACATTATAGTTAGAATCCAAGAGACAACTAAAAGGACTACATTAATGGGTTCAAAAACCTAGTGTCCTTCCATAAAAAGAACTGGCCAAAACTGAAAGCCCAAAAGTGCATCCAAATGGAAGTTGCACCAAACATGGTCTTACTGAAGGTGTGTGTAAAGCTTTCGCTTCCTTTCTACTACTTTCTAATTGTTCTCAAAAAAATGTTAAATGCAATTTCTTAGAGAAGAACCTATTTTTTAATGTGCTAAGAGGAATAAGAGAAAGAGATGTAAAGCTGCATCTCTGTAAGACAAGGAGCTTACGAACGTAGATTCTGAAAAGTAATTCAACAAAAATGTGCCATTCTCTCGCAAAAATCATATGCATCATTAATAATTTCGATTTTAGGTAAACTACAAACAAAGAGGTCACCTTTTTGGCGCGCTCCTGCCCGATCACAAACTTGTCGAGCCCCTTACATATCTCCTTGGGCGTCGGCAAATCCTTTCCCAAATTGGACCCGCCCCAGCCATCCTTCCCCCCCAACCCACCACCACCGGCACTGCCCGCAGCACCACCACCAGAACCCCCACCACCAGAACCCCCACCACCACCGGGGCCAGACAACCTCACAACGTTCAGGTTAGGAGGAAACGGCGGCCCCGGGGGAGTCTGCACCGCCAAACCGTTGTTCCCTCCGGCAGGCGGTGCCCCTGGCACCGGCGGCCAATTCTCCGGCGGCTCGCCCCCGTACATCGACCGCAGCGTCTCCCAGAACGAGACCCTAACCTTGTTCCCAAATTCCCCCTCCACCCCGCCGCCACCGCTCTCCCCCCTCTCGACCAGGTCCCAATTCTTCAACCGCCCAATCTCGACAAAGGTCCCCTGCAGCGGCGACACCCGGTGGGGACGGAAATAGTACGCCGTCCGGCAATTGGGGCAGAGGTTGACGGCCTGGTACCCCCCCACGCGGTCGCCGGCGCCGGAGAGTGCGGGCGGGGGGCGGTTGTGGAAGAGGACCTCCATGTGCACGGAGCAGCGGGGGCAGTTGGCGTCGGCCCGGATCCGCCGGGTCTGGAACTCGTCGGAGGTGGTGCCGCTGCCGCCCCACTTGAGGCGTTGCTGCTGGTGGCGGTGGCCCCCGGCGGAGGCGTGGAGGGCGCCGTAGCGGGGGCAGATCGGGTGGCGCTGGGAGAGGCGGGAGCGGGCGGCGGGAGAGGTGGAGAGGAGGACGGCGCCGCGGGCGGTGTCCCGTAGCTTCTTCCATCGGAGGGCGCCGGACATGGTAGAAGGACAAGAGGGATTGCAGAGGAGAAGCCTGGAAGTTGAAGGGGGTAGAGAGAGAGAGAGAGAGAGAGAGGGGGGGTTTGGACCGCGGGTGGGCGTCTTTATATGGGTGGGGATCGGTGCAGGTGAGAAGAAAGAAATGGGGGCATGTGGATGAGGTGAAATCCTATGCGCCCTGGCGTAGTGCGCCTATGAGATCAGTTAAAATACATCAGACTTGATTAAGATTTTTTGTTAGTTGAAATTGAATAGAGTTTATTATGTCAGATCATGTTAGATTTAAGATTTTTTGTTAGTTGAAATTGGATAGAGTTTATTTGGATTGACATAATGACATCGACTTCAGTAAATGAGTCGTTTGATTGATTGAGATGATAATCTAATTTATTCATCTAATCCATTCTCTTCATGAAGTTATCAAATTGAAAGTCAAACTTGAGTTTATTCTTGAACAATAGATCGACAAAATTAAGATCCTCTCTTTCAGTTTTATCTAAGATTTATTGTGGAGCAAAAAAAGAGGTAAGTTCTTGTGCACGTGGTGTCTCAGCCCAAATGCTCCCTCCATCGTAAGATCCGCCTAAATGATACGGATTAAAGATTTGGGAGGAAGCAAAGAGTGAGTAGTGAAAGGAGTAGTTGGCGCACTGCGCCTCGGCACAGGTGGTCATGTTTGTGCGTTAGATAACGTGCGAGGCGAATGTGTTTGTTCCGTGCGGTGAATACCCATTTCAGTTTTCCTTTCCGAAGGGGCGACTGGCGAGTGGGAAGAGAACCTGCGCGAGCCACCAGCGCGCACGGTGACATCGGCGGCCCGCAGAGGAAGCGCCTGCGGATCTCTCGCAGGTCCAAGGGGGTTCTAATCTGCGGGCGGCTGGCAGATCTTCGCAAGATGGGAATCGTTTGGACATGCTGTGTTTTTACTTTTGTTGGTCTTGAAGATAAACTAAATTTTATTTATTTTTTTAACAAGTGGACACGAACTAAATATTGGTTCGAAGAGTTGACATCAGTCCATGTCATTTGCTTTTAGAGATTTTTGTATATTTATCCTTGCAAACTATCATATGTATATGCGTATGTATCCCTGAGTCAGTGATATATATCTTTTCACTAAAAGTGCCGTAAACTCCAACTGCATAGCCAAAAAAATTCCGTCCATTCTGGTGAATATAATGATGTATATGCAAAAATACTGAGAAGCCTTCAAGAGTATACATACAAAAATATTTGAATCTTCTCAACACATTCAGTCGAAGTTCACAATAATTTGACTGAAAGGCATAAACTTAACATTTCTAAAGATGTTAGGAGTATCTATAACGAGATGCAAGAGTCAAAGGTATCCGTATAAATGCGTTAGTTTATAAGGGTATAAACAAAAATTCCTTTCTTTCCCTGAGTATGTTATGTGTAGCGTATAATTTAAACATAATATATGTTAAAAGAAATATCAATGTACACTGGCATAAGAGTACAAATACAACAAATAATGTTATCTTCATAAAGAAAAGCTACTTCCAAAATCCCTGTAAAAAAATAATTACGACATTGATGGGTTTTTCATGATCTAAAATCATTTAATAATTGCCTAATGATTTTCATGAATCGAAGTATTAGAATCACCAATAGAACATCCTCTGACTTTGCGGATAGGAGTATATACCAGTGCCACTTTCTCTTGAAAATTTTATACACAGTTGTTTTCTTACCCATATGTATAAATGCATTCAAATTTCAAAAGGGTAAACTACAAATTTGGGCATATGAATCTAGTTAAATCAAAAGCATGTAAAAAGTGCATAACAATTATGTAATTCGTATTAGTCATACTGTCAACTTAGAAAACAATACTAAAGTGACAATAAAATGTTCTTTGACAAATAAAATTATGATATTTTTTAATCTTTACAAAATCAATATATTCAAAGATAATTAGAAGAAGTAGATGATGCTTACTTGCACAACTTCCTTTGTAGGTTTGACGTGAATATGATGTTGTAAACTCCTAGCAAAATGTATAGAAGAAAGAAAATTGAAGAAGTACTCTAGATCTCTTATCATCTAATTTTGTCTCTTGGGTTGGAAGAAAAGAAGAAAAATTAATGGCATAGGTTGGAAGGGTTGTAGCAAAGGAGTTCTACTATCTCTGGAGCCTATCATCCTGAGCACCATCCCACATCAACTCCGAGGCATGTTTATTCCGAGTCTGCTTTGCGATCATAGTTGCAGTATCTTACTCGCAGCAGTTATGTAACGACCCGTCATCCTATAATCGGAGATCCGATTACTAAATGGGTACCGAATCATTAATTTGGAACCAAATTAGGATCTAGATAAGTCTAGGAAATAAATAATAAACTAAACTAAACATTCGCATCGCATTGAATTGAAAAGGAAGTGTAATAATTAAAAATTATTACAATGTGACTCGACTCAACAAATAATTACATACTCCAACTGAAATGAAATAATTAAGCATACAGAGCAGAAAATAAAATAACAACTACATCGGGGCATACCCCGAAACAACGGTTGCTGGCGCGCGACCCAAAGCAACACTCTCCTCGCTACGCCTGTCTGGAACCCTCACCTGAAAACTGCAGGAGTGAGTCTCGTCGAAAAGACGCAGTAGGGATCCTTTGATCCCCACCACTCACTCACGCACCCACAAGTGTAGCAACGCAATTATAGATAATTTAAACAAGTAAAGCAGTAAACATAACTCTTAGATTTTGATATAAAACACATGCATTCGAAATATAACATGCACAATTCTGAAACCATTCTACCACGGAGCCCACAACCAGCGTCTCGACAAAACACGCCAACCACACGGCCGAACGTGAGAAACTCCGATCTGCTGAGACCAAACAGCAACTCCTCGGATAGTGCGCTGGCTACTCCAGCCTAACAGACTCCAGGTGGTTCTGCTTCCTCCAGTACGAGTGACACTCCGAATGTACCACTCCCACACCGGTACTAGCTATACCACGGGGTACACCAGGTGACTCTCTCTCTAGGCGTCACCCCGCCACTCCCACACCGGCCCCGTGTCACTCTCACACCGACACAGGGTGCCTAAACGCTAACAACTGTCACTCTAGGCCCACGATCGCACAAAACACAACACGGTGCGATCCGATCACATAGAATTCAATGCCATCGAGTACATTTCTACATATGCAATTAACTAAACTATCTAACAGTGTATACGTGTGTTAATTGCATTGATTAATGAAATTCTGACTTGAATCGCGTCGCCCAAGGCCGACGTCATTCAAGACCCCTAAACTGGTTTATGTGAAATCTGGTCTCGGAAGATGGCCTGAAACGCGTCGTTCACGGATGACGCCATTCAAATGGCGTCGTTGTCCCTGAACGCCATTCAGTTCCAGAGACAAAGTATGTTATCTGGGTCAAATCGCGTCGTGGGTGGAAGCCGCCTTTCTAAAAGGCGTCGTTGTCCCCCGACGCCATTCAACCTTCACTGACAGGTTCTCCCTTCGCCTTCCCCCAATCCACGGGGTGGAATTTCCTCCCCCAAATCATGTAAAAATACAAACAAAGTGGAGAAGGAGGAGAAGAACCTAAATACCCATTAAAACACCCAATTTCTCATTATATACATTTAATATTTTCACCCTAAGAAAATCCCTAAACATTCTCCAAAGCGGGAAAAATATGATTTTTAAACGAAATACAACGGAGATCGTCACCCTACCGGTTACTCAAACTCCTCTTAGCTTCAAACCGCCAACTCGCCTCGCCACATGCTGCCGCCGGTACCGCCGTGAACGCCGTTACTCCACCGGGACGTCGGCCGCTGTCCGGAGAGAAAAACGCCGCGGAGGAAATGGTGGTGGTAGTGGAGGAAGTTGGTAGATTAATGGAGTGGAAAGAGAGATGGAATGGAGGGAAGAAAGGAAGGAGAGGGGGAAAGGGTTTGTCGGTTCGTCGGAGGGAACAGAGGAGAGAGAGAGAAGGAGAAAGAGAGAATGAGGGAAAGGAGGGAGGGTTCGCGGGGTCAAACAGAAACTGGGTAAAACACGTCGTTCAAGTCCGACGTCATTCAGACGACAAGACCGGGCCGTATACTGACAGACCTGGGTCGTACTCTAAATGGCGTCGTCCATCTAAGACACCATTCAGATTATATGACCGGAGCCGTACTCTCACGCCCCAAGGCCAGTCCACGTGGCGCCCACATGGCACAGCCTGAAACACGTCCACCTAGCTGGACGCCGTTTGAACCGCGTCTCGCAAACTCGACGCGAAAAAAAAACTAAGTCTCAGTCTCACCAAGGCCCAAACTAAGGGATTTGACCCCGAAACTGATCCGATAACCGAATCCGAAACTTCAATTCTTACAAGTTGGGTGCAGTTCAAGTGAAGTTTGGTTCTTCTCCCCATGTTCTGCTTGATTGATGGAAGTCTTTTGCACTTTGAGAGTTCATTGTCGTGCTTGTCTTTCCTCCAGCGACCTCTTTCTCCAATAAGCTGTTGGCACTGCTATATCTGATGGTTTGGCCTTTTTGTCACTCTTGTTTGTTGGGGTTTACCAAATTGTCACTTATGATCTATTCGATAATGATTCTATCTTAGATTCAGGATCCTCATATTTAGTAAGAATTTGAAAAGTGTAATTTTTTTTTCAAAAGTAAAAAAGGTGGTTGGAGCGAGGGAACTGCCCCCCTCGCAACCCCCCCCTCGGCCGGCCTTCCTCCATCTCTAATGCTGGTTCAGCAAGAGGATCATCATCAAGGACGTAAGCAATTTTCTCAAATCTGAGGACAATCTTCAAGTTTCTGAGCCAATCCGAGTTGTTCGGGCCTGTTAACAGATTGACATCAAGTATGCTACGGAGTGGATTATTCAATGACATTCTTGCCTACAAGAGATAAATAAAATTTAATTAGCAGATATTCAATTATTAAAATTTAAAGTAAGATATGGACTTTCATCAAGTTTTTACTCCCACTAATTTTTGACGAACTGTATAACCCTCGGATATACAGAACGAGAGATGCCGACAGTCTTCTAGTAGAGATCAGAATCTCAATGACTTGTAGTATAGCCTTGTGGATAGCACAACAAACTGTAATACAATCAAAGAACACCCATTTTACGGGACTTGCAACTCTTTACAATATTTGATCATAGCTTCGATCTCGACAGGTTTAATATCCTTGTAGATATCACAATAAGCTATTAATCCTAGTCTAAGCATTACCATCGTCACGAGACGGACATAGATTTGCATGCAGCCCTTGTGGATAGCACAATAAGGCTATATGGTTCCTCTACCCCGATCAGAAGGCATCTCATGCCATAGTCATAGTCTCTCCTTACAAATAGACATGTCTTGTGAATAGTATAACAAACTTGCATAAAGTAATTTGAGTCATATGACCATAACGATGGAGGATCATGCGGTAAGTTCTCAATTACTCACGTTATGACTTAGAATTTAGTGAGGATTTTAGATAACTTTTATTTTAATCTCATCATAGGTGATAGTATATAGATATATTGTATATATTTACAAAATACTATATCTAGCATTTGATTTATAATCAAAGTAAATAACAATGTAACACATACATGTTAAATGTGGTCATGGATAGCACGATGGTTTGACTGGAGCCAAACAGTCAAACGCACACACAATCTAATATAACATTTATACTAGATAACCTGCAAACACATTGGCAATAAGTTCTCCATTGAATGGCCTCTCTGGTTACAGCAGTGGATCATCCTTACTCCTTCCTCAGTTGCCTCGATCAAATTATATAAAATTTAAAAATTTACAAGTAAAATTGAAGAAAGCCTTATGGCAAATACATGATTGGAGGGAGATAGAAGTACATCAAAATATGAGAGAGAGAGAGAGAGAGAGAGGGAGAGAGGTATACATACCTCTATTTATTAACAATTAATAAATTAAACCATACATCCTGCCAAAATCCACATTTACATCATCACATGACATAAACATTCATAAGTGTATATTCATGACCACAATGTTTTTTTTTTATCCATTCCACACATGAAAAACCACATCATATGGCTAAATAAAAGATTAAAATAATAATAATAATAATTTGACTTTCCAATAAACTACGATCCAATCAAAGTTGAGATATTAGAAAATTTGAAAACTTATTTTATCCTTAAACCTGCTTTTAATCTACATTAAAAGCATTAAACACATCACATGTGCATTCACTCCAAGTTAACTGGATCTAGAATATTCCATGCATATTAGAACAATTCTAATTATCATTAATCTATTAAGACAGTTATGAATTTGACTGAGTTCTCGCTACTTGACCAAACAACCCCCAATTCAGTTATTTCAACTACGTCGAATGATCTTTTGAATTGGTCTCCTAGAAGCATTTGCATCTTTTATTTATATTTAAATTCTACCATAAAAAAAAGAATTATGTTATAAAAAAAGATCCGATAATCATTTTTAAGTATGAAGTGTTACAAAAAAGATATGAAAATCTACTCATTTAGAGTCTTTCCAAACCTTAGTATGTATATATTATGCACAAAAAAGATATGAAAATATGGTCTTTCTAAATCTTAGTATGTATTTATTATATACAAAAAAGATATGAAAATCTAGTCTTTTCAAACCTTGTTATGTATATATTATACACAAAAAAGATATGAAAATCTAGTTTTTTCAAACTTTGCTCTTCTCGATGCAGGGCATGAGGCCGGCGGTGACTGGCGTGGTCCTTGGTCTCACTAGGGCCGTCGGCCACCTCTCCCATCCTATGAAATCATTAATATACTATTGCAAAGCCCATTCTTTGTCTAACAAATAACACAATTAACCCCAACAAAAATACAATTTTTGCGCATAAATAAACTGATCTAATCATTTGTAAACATCTCATGAATACATATCTTGCATAAAAATTAAATCTTTACATGGAATATTAACCAAAACGGTTAATTCGGAGATCGAAACAGACAAGAAGACAGTAGAACCTAGCTCTGATATCATTGTAAGGATCTCAACAGCGGGATCGACGACATAACGGTTTAAAATTCAATCCCGATTTGTTTCGGTGATCAAAACTTAGAACTACAGTGAATGGATTTTACCTTGCGTGAATTCAAATCTACAACTGCTCGGTTCCGATAGAGCAACACTGCGAGCGGTGGAGATGCCCAGCCTCCAATGGTATCCACATAATTCTCTTGTTACGGGATCATGTTCACTCCCTTGACGGCATTAGCATGCTTGTCGGTGTTTTTACGTCGTGACGGTGCCCGTGGCATGTGGATGACGGATTCCTAGGAGACGGGAAGTCGAAGCGGCAAAGAAGAACCGAAGTCCGGGCGTCGGCATGGGCGCACAGAGTAGAGAGGAGAGAGAGAGAGAGGGGTGGCCAGCTCTGGAGAGCCTTGGAGCTTGGCCTAAAATTCTCTCGTGGTAGTATTTTATATCAACTGCGTTGAACTTTTCATAAAAGTTCTTGGTTAATATAAAAATTCACTTAAAAGTTTCACATTGAGAATTTATTTGCGTGTGACTCTTCAGGCCTAAGTACCAGTCTGACTCACTAAGCTCAAAAAATATTTTATTGACTCATTCAATTAAGTTAATATCTCATATTAACTATTTAAAGCATCTGAATTAATGTCACATATGTTAATTGACTGGGTCTCCGATCACGTTGAATGCCAAGCAATATCGAGTGAATCAAGAAGGTAATGGAGTTTAGCAATTCGCTCAAAAAATCTTTCCGTCGACAATTATTGCGTGGATATAATCCTTCATTCGCACAATACTCTTGAATCAATTTAGGATATAGTGAACTGTCAAACCCTAACCAATCGACTAACTTATATTGGATGATGCCGTATAGTATCGAATTTTTTTTTTCCAGATATTATTATCTGTCATGATTAGGAATTTATGCGTATCCTTTATAAAACATTCTCTTTGAATACTGAGAGCGAATGATCTTATATTGAACACTTAATTCATTCGAAGATATTTCGCTATACCCGATCATTGGTTATTTGGAATTATGTGTTTAAAGATCTATAAACCAAAGTTAAAACACAGAAGTTTAATGATAAGATGTTTTCGGTGTCTCAGGTCGGAAGATCATCCACGCAATTGTAACAATTGAATTAAATTATTTGACCGTTGAGTACATTATCATCTAGCGGTTCGGTCGGATCAGTATAATAACTTCATTCTCTAATAAATACCTATATATTTGTCTTAGTGTCTCTACACAAGTGACTATGAGATCAGTCACCCTCATCATGTGAGTAAAAATAATATGTATTAGTCTAATAGGATATCTAATGTCTTTTTTAAATATTTTCTGACTAAGAATAATTAATAATGTGTGTTTATAAGTGATCAATCTCATTAGTATGATCTTATCATAATCTAATCATTATTATATATATTCACGGATTTCATCATTAGATATATATAAAACGAATTACACATAATAAATATAAAACTATTTTATTAAACAAATGAATGAAATTATATAGTATCTAATTAACTTATAAGCCATCTAAGAGACACTAACAACCCGTTAGTAATCGTCCCGGTAAAGCACTGGGTTGTATCACCGTCACTTTTCTATAATCGTTGATATGGCGTCTTAAAAAAGAGGCATTACCTTCATATATAATAATAAATAGATAAATTTTATTGAAAACTGTCCTAACGGGTCCACTACCGGCTTCAGACCCGTTATGACGGCCCACCTGTCCACCGTACCCGTGGCCTTGACAGTAACTCAACCCCACCAAGGCCGAACCCGATGCACTGGCCAGTTCCCAACCGATCAAACCGTCCACGTCATCGCACGTTAACCTGTTCCTACAGAACAAAAAAAGCTCCCCTCGAACTTTTTTTCTCCGCCCCAAAATATTTTTTTTAAAGTGTTTTCTTCCTCCTTCGTTCGTCTCCCACAACCCCAACGGCCTCCAACGACAAAACCGAAGCCCCCCAACTCCTCGACCGCCGCCATCGCCACCTATAAATCCGAGCTCCTCCTCCCTCATTTCCTCTGCGAACCCTCCTCTTCTTCTTCTGCTGCTGCTGGTGGCATTGGCGGCGGCGCGGCCGGGTGGTGGTGGTGATGGCTCCGATCTCGCTGAAGAAGTCGTCGGCGTCGGCGCAGGCCATCACGCTGCCCGGGTCGCCGGACGCCCGCGCCGTGTTGCGGGACACTATGCGGGCCGCCGCCACCGCCGCCGCGACGCTTGCCTCCGCGCCGCCGGCGGAGGAGGAGGGACGTGCGGAGGTGGGGTTCTCGGCCCGAAGGGAGTTGGGGATGGCGGTGGAAGCAGACGGGACGAGGGTGGTCTGCCTGGAGGAGGTCGAGGGGAAGAGGTGGAAGTACGTGGAGGTGGAGGAGGCAGGTGGGAGGTTCGGGAGGGGGAGGTCGGTGAGGGCCGTCTCGATGCAGACGCCGGGGGCGCCCGTTGATGTAAGTTGGGGTTCTGTTGGTGTCTCGATTTGGCTTGTTGGTGTCTCGATTTGTCTTGTTTTCTTCTCTGAATAGGTGGCCTTCTTCATATGTAGCTGCCGTTGCGTTTTCCCATTTTTATATGTTTATTTAGTTTCCAATGTCTGTTGTGGATTCGGGACAATTGGTGGTGTTTTTCTCTTCCACTCTATCATTCATGCGGCCTAAATAATTGAAAAAAACAATAAATTTTGAGTTGAACCGTTGATCTCTTTACTTGGCAATCAGTGATTCATGCAACATTTTTTGAGGTTTATTAATTTATAGTTTTCCCAAATGCCTGCTGTTCTTTGTGGTTTGTTCTATTTTCTTGGTTATCTGTATTTTTTGCCTCCTTTTAGTGTATCCCTTCTAGTTCAACTGTCTGACATCAGAGCAAAGCCTCATTTCTTAGTTGCTCTACATATATGCATATGTGTATGTGTATCTATCTATCTATCTATCTATATTATGTATTGGTCTTGCACTTGACTTTATCAATGTCCCTTTGTAGGAAAATCCTGGATCTTGATGCCGCTTATAGAAGAGAAGACTTTTGATTCAGTGATTCTAGAAATCATGTCAATTTTATATGGAACCCAAGATATAAATCTCTAGCAAACATGTGGAGTAAGACCAACATCCATTGGTAGATGCTATCTGTTCCTTAAACTACTTGAATAGTATCAGGCTGAAATCTTGCCACAAAAAGAAGATAGAAGGCATTGGTTTGTTTAGTGAAGGGTTTAGAGAATATCATGGAGGTTGGCAGTCCAGAAAACATTGGTTTATCCTCTTTTGTTATAAAAATAAAAATGAACTTCACATTAAGAAAAAAAATAAAAATAAGCTTGATGTGCACCTACATACTGGAACAGCATCCTAGGAACACAGAAGACTGACCACTCCATAGAATTCAGTGTCCTTAGAGTAGACTTTTGCTTCCTGGACAAAATAGAGGTAGATGTTACAGGCGCATCTATATCCACCGCATTCACTGATCCTGTGGTTGCATGAGCTTTCTTATTGTGAGCCTATCTTTACATTGTTAATATAGGACTATGTTTCTTTTTGATAGTGCTAGGTTGACAAAGATGCAGTATTGGTTCTTAATGTAGCAGACATAGAAATGTAAGAGAGGTTGATAAAAGTTATAGTTCATTATTTCCTCTTGTCCTCTTTTAAGGAGGAATGACAATGGTTGTGACATCATACAGCAAGCAGAAGTTACAAAAAGAAGCTCCTTGTACGTAGATGTATATAATTTCTTTTGTATTTTAGGTTCTCTCTGGACAAGTAGCAAAAGTTACAAAAGGAAGTACATGAGCATGAGTCGTCTAAGGAATGAAAGTTTCAACTTTCTTTTCTTTATCCTTGATTTGAATTCTCTTTCTACATGGATGACAATATATCTTGTAATCAGACAATCAGATAAAGAATCCAAATTGTGTGCTATTTACATTAGGAAGAATAAAGAATGCATGGCTTTGCATGTTTGGATCCCACAGATCATCTGATTCATTGTCTATTTTGTTCAAATCCTCCAACCATATTCTATCCAACACACTGATCCAAAGTGTGAAGTTTGCCTTATGAATTGGATGACCAGGGTCCACGACAGTGGATCTTTGCCCTTGCGTCATGGATCGCATGCCTTGGATTGTTCATCATTGGATACTGACAACACGAGCTGATTACATGTGAAGAAAATGCATAAAGGCAACCACATAGATCCATTGTTTTAAAAGGCTGCACCTCAAGGCACTAAGGCATATGCCTCAAAGAAAGGCGCTAGGAAAATGCCTTGAGGCATGTGCCTCAGGATGTTTACCCGAGACTTTTGTATTTGTTAATTGAGGCATCCGCCTCGCACCATTTACTTGAGGCATACACCTTGAGGTAGTAAGACAATGAGATGCTGCTTTAAGGTAGACCTAACACTTATGCCTCCTTTATTGCCGTTAAAATATGACTTGATGCTGACAATTCTATTAGATAAACAAAAATAAAATGATTTAAACTAAACCCAGTTCTTCCATTTCCAACACCAAAAGAGAGGGCATTAATTGTGGCAATTCATGCTTCAATGACAACTAGTAGTCCATGGCTTTCGCCCCATTAGTTCATTTATATGGGCCCTATCATTAAGTTGAGATAACATTATCAATGCAAATCAACATTATTTAATTTTCTTTGATAGTTTTAACATCCTTTCCCTAAAATAGTGAGACTTATGCCTCATTGCGCCTCAAGGCTAATGCCTTGTGAGGCTTTTAAAAAGTGTCTCACAACCACCTTAAGCCCTTTTAAACCATGCATAGATCTGTATGGCTCTCTAGCAACTCTTTCTGAACAGAAATGGTTTACTTAATTGATGCATCTGATCAGAGTTGTTTGTTTTCCTCAAAGTGCAATGGATTATATTTCTGTTTTGGGGTTTTTGCAAATAACCCCCTATATGATTTCATATTTGTAGACAACTCCCTGCATGATTCATATTTGCATATACCCCCCTTAACTATAGTGGTATTTGCATATAACTTCCTTGCTATGTGAGTTTACTTTGAATTTCACTTGAATTAAAATATTGTTTCTATACGTAGAATATGTGAAGCTATTAATGGAAATGCTAATAATACCCTCAATTAAAATACAAACAGTTTGCAAGAAAAAAGCACATAAGCATCTATCCATAAGCTTGTTGTATATATTTAACATTGAAAATTTATTTCTGTTTTTATGTAAAATAAAAATATTTAAACTCGGATGCAATTCAAGGCAAACTACATAGTTAAGGGTTAGATGCAAGAAAATCTTATTGTTATCTTTGTTTGCTTTTAAAAATGGAGTACAAGCTCCAACCTGACCACTCTGTCTTTTCTGAATGCTGTGGTGCAGGAATTGATTTCATTCATAAGATCATATGTTGTACCTGAAGGGTTCCCGGACTGTGTTACACCTTCATATGTGCCCTACATGTCATGGAGAGCTTTAAAGGTATTTGCTTTCTTGTGTACTTAGAACTCTGGCATGCTATTTACCGATTCTCATCTGACTTTCCGATGGTCACTTTTGTGCTGCAATGTCGTCACCAATGGATATCATGGGTGCGGGAATGAACAAAGCTCTTATGTAATGTAAATGATAGTCAATCCTCTTTTCTGTTTTCCTTAGGGTTTAGGGGGTGTCAAACCATCCTGATATGCTTTTGTATAGAGGGATTTGTGAGCTCTTCGTATCATATTTGTAATTTCCCTGTTTTTCCTTTATTAAATTTGTGGTATTATCCACATTCAAAAGAAAAATAAATCACTAATGTATACTAATGGATATCATGGTTTTCCAGTATTTCTTTGGGGGAGCAATGGGTGTCTTTACCACACGAACACTTTTGAGCTCAGTTGGTGTTTCGAGGAATGTGGCAGCCCCAGGTGCTGTTGCCATTAATTGGATCCTAAAGGTATATGCAGCGTCCTTCTTCTAGAGCAAACAAAGTTTAACTCATGATGTGACAGTGCCCTAGAATATGGACTAATATATTTAAGCATGTGGCATTTGCCGTATGAGAGGGACATGTTCTCTGTAGAAAGATTGACACCTGTTAGCTCCTTTGGGAGGGAACTTCTCTTTATTGAAGGAAAGTAAATGCTTGCTTGTAGCCTTTGTATTTTACATTGATGAGCAGCCGAAGCGCAGGTTGATGGAATGCGAATCAAATGATCTTTCAGACTTCTCTGAGTGAAAGCATGCTGCATTGTGATGGCTTTTATTAAATTTTATGGCATAAGAAGCCTAGGTATCTTAATATGATTGTTTCTTAGTTTTGGTTGCTTGTTTCAGTTTTCCTACAACAAAGGAAGTTGTTCTAGACTTGCTATTGTCCTGGTTTGCAGTATTTTCCTCTTCAAAACTGTTCTGCTCCTTGAACATCACCCATGAAAGTTGGTCAATAATTTCTGTTTTGTTGTTATTTTTGAAATCTATTTTTATTGTTATCTATTGTATCAGAAGTATTTTTCATGTTAAAATTACATGCTTATAAAACATTTAGGTGGTTTGGTTGGATTATGATTGATCTTCATCATCACTCAAAATGGTCAACTTAAATGTAATTAACGTGTGCTCAATTACTTCAGGTTGCTTATCTGGCATGCAAATCAGAGTCAGTTGCAAGTCTATGATTTGACAGGACACTTTAATGCAAGTTGTCATGCAAGACTAGAAGGATAATATATGGTGGTAGGGATAATCAAATGTTTTCTGAAGTTAAACACAGAGCAGAGTAACTTAAACAATTTTGTTTAAACTTTGAATTACCGATGTTCTCGAAGTTCTAGTGTTTTAACTAATGTGCAGTTCTTATGAAAGCTCATCTTCTGCACGGTGGAAGTAAAATATAATAATAAAACCCTCAGCAGAGTAGTTCCATAAGTTTTAAGAGAAGCAGGATTATACTGTAAACAATACAAATCTATCTATCAACCTAAAGAGAAACTTGCATTAGGTATAAACTCTAGAGATTAAATTTGATATTCTTGTTGTTTTGTAACTGTTATTCTCAGAAAGTTCAACTGGGTTGAATCATGAAGAACCCATGCAGTTCAATGTCTGCCAATAAGCTTGATCTATGTCCACCAATTTCTTATGGTGTATTGTTTAATGTGTTTATTTGCTCAAGTGGTAAAGCGATCTTGTTTACATTCTTCCAACTCATCTACTGTAAGTCCTACGCTTAAGAAAGGATGTAAGGTGTAATGTTTCTTCAACAAATGTCATAGATCTCTTTAATGTTCCTTGCCTCTCTCTTTCCCTTTTCAGCTTTAACTGGGGTACCTTTTATTCACTATTAAGCAATTGTTGCCCATGCACTATAAATGTATGCATAATCTGTAGGATGGAGCTGGACGCGTTGGAAAGATGGTTTTTGCACGACAAGGAAAAAAGTTTGATTATGACCTGAAGCAGGTTCGGTCATTAGGCAATTCCTTTTACCGAGCAGGACTCTTAGTTGAGCTTACATTATTTGTGGTTGTTGTCTTAACTACCAATTTGACACATGGCCCAGCTTCGCTTTGCTGGTGACCTTTTGATGGAGTTGGGTGCTGGTGTAGAGTTGGCAACTGCTGCGGTGCCTCACCTCTTCTTACCACTGGCTTGTGCAGCGAATGTCTTAAAGGTAGGGTTCGTTTCTGGACATTTTGAAGTAGGTTTGGTTCAAGATGGCAATAAATCTTGTTCCATGTCCTTTTTTCTGTTCGGTTGCAGAATGTTTCAGCTGTTACTTCAACGTCAACACGCACTCCAATTTATAAAGCCTTTGCAAAAGGAGAAAATATTGGAGATGTCACTGCAAAAGGAGAATGTGTTGGCAACATTGCAGATTTGGTATATTTCATCCAGTTGATAATCATATGTTCTACTATTCTCAAAAATGTGTTCTACTGCACAAACCCCCCTCCCCCACAAACCCCCAAACCAAAAAAGAAGAAGAAAGAAAATAAAAGAAAAAAGAAAAAAGATAAGAAAACCTTCATTTTCAAGGTATATTATGTAGCAACTAACAACTAGTGAATACCAAAAACATCATGGGCTCATTACTCATTAGGACACTGGACTCCCTATTTCTATAGCTCTAAAAAAAATCTTCTATATTCAACTGATTTCAGGCATGACTTTCAAGTTTGATGGCTAAAAACCAAAGTTTGCCGTATCGTATCGGATCGGGCCGACACGTACGAGTCGACTCGTATCTGGGCCGACCCGATCCTCTGATACATATCGAGTCGGACTGGATCGTGCCGACTCATGCATGCTTAATGGAATGTTTTAAGTTGTGTTTCTCCTATTTGATAAGTAGAATTATATTTTTATATCAATTAATAGGGGACATTTCGCTAAAATGTGACTTCAACTCATTAATTTTAACAAACAACTCATTGATTTTAACAAACTGATTGGCTGGGCTTGTGCGACTCGTATGAGTCGCACCGAGTCGGCCTGAGTTGGATCGCTATCGTACCGTATCTGGGAAGATACGATCCGATACGGATCAGCGATACGGCGAACCTTGCTAAAAACATCATGGCTGCAATACATTTTATGGCCTTAAGATGTTTAGGGTCATGCTTACATGTCTGTGATTTGAGCTGCATGAAGAGAGACTATTAATGACAAATGTATGGATTTGTTGTGGAATCATGTATCATTGTCATCTTTATTATCTTCATATTTTTCTAATGGCATGTGCCTTAATAAACTATGGACTATGGATTCTTCTACCTTTTCCTAGTAATTTTGATTGCCAACTGGATCTGACATACTGATTTTATGAACTACTGATGTGCAAAGATGGGAACTGGATTGAGTATCTTGATCTCAAGAAGAAATCCGTCCTTGGTAGCTTCTTTTGCACTCCTGTCATGCGGATATATCTTCAGCTCATACCAAGAGGTTCCGCTCCATTTTCATTTATTTCTCCTTATAGATGCCAATTTTATCTTGTTTGCATAAAGTCATATGCATTTTCTCTTTTCTGGTGCTTGCAGGTTAAGTCCCTTGTTCTGCATACTATGAACAGGGCAAGATTCTCTGTGGCAGTTGAGTCTTTCGTTAAGACTGGTAGGTTGAACCTTGTTAAGCATTCATGTAAGCATTGTGTAAATTTGGTTTGCAGAATAGGTTATCCAGAATTACTTATCCGGAATAGCGTATACTAGAATAAGGAGTGCTTAGCTTCTTATGCTTCACCCTTTTCTAGATTTTCTATTGCACTATTGCTTGTATTCAGCTGTGTCAAATCTGATTTCTTTTACTCTGCTTCATTAATTGATATCAAAAACCTGTCATTTTTATAGTCTTTACCAATCTTGTAAACTTATTTATCATGGCTGCTATCTAACTATTACCAAATTCTTTAGTGGGAGACATGATCCTTACCTTTAATACAGCTCTAAGCCACTGCATTGTTGTGCTTCTAATTTTTCAGTAGAATTTGGAATCCTTTTAGATGCATTCATGTGTTTTTCCAAATTGCAGTTTACTTGTTAGAAAAATGCTATACCTTTTAATCTGCCATCTACATTAGATTCCTATCATTTACAAAACTGAGTGCTTCTCTATTTAACATATTTGATGGTTTTGTTAACACACAATTGTGGCGGGTGATTACCATTTAAATTTGCATACACCCTTTAGATAGCATTCCTTGTCATCTTACCTCTTCTTCTGATTCACGTCCCTCATCCAATTCTTTCATTTCCATGTCTGTTTACTTTTTCAGGGAATGTACCCTCATTGGTGGAAGGAAACTCAAAGGAAAACATCCTCACTTTACCATGGTCAAAAAACACACCAGTTGTTTTGGGTAAGTGATAAGAATTTACCTGTTCAATGGAAGTAAGCAGTTTATGACCACGAAAATGTTTGGCAGGTTCTAGATTTGGAGATGCTTTCCAGGATCTCACTTCATACACAAGGATAGAGCCTCTGTTTGAGGTATAATCTTGAACTATTTGTATACTATCCACTATGAGTTATGCATCTTGTGATTAAATTAGTTTTCGTTGTGCAATTTTTTTGATAAACAGCTTCATTTTCTTCTGCCTAATCTTGCATACTTTTTTACTCATGCTTTACCTAGGTAGATTTAAAGATGCTGTGCATATTAATTGGTTGTTTTGTTGTAACTTTCTTGTTTTTCTTTCAGAAAGAAAGATATATTGTTACATACAATCCTTCAAAGCGTAAGGTGTATGCATTGCTCAAGGATCAAGCGAAACCTGATGACATTCTTAAAGCGGCTTTCCATGTAGGTTCTCATTTACTTACATTGATCAAGCTTCATTTCTTATTAATAAAAGAGAAATATCTGCTGTTATAGGCACATTTGCTTCTTCATTTCATTTGCAAGTCAAACGCGAACCAGCTACCGATGAAATATACCGACATTGGAAGTGCAAATTTAAATGATTCCCCTTTGAATCATCTCATGCCTGACACCATTGATCTTGAGGCTCATATGGCCAAGTCTTGTAAGATTGTATCAACTTCATATGGAGTTTTCAAGGGGAAAGCCTTAGAACAGGTGAGTGATTTTTTTCCCTTTCACATGACATTCTTGGTCAAGAATTTGCCTGTGGGAGTTTAGATACTTCAACAAGTAAGAGAATAGAGTAAACCTTATTTCATATGTGGAAAAAATCAAACATATCATTGTTAAATTACAAAATTTTCCGACGGCATGTGAAACTGAGACTTGGCTTAGGCTCAAGTGATGCTAAGAGATAGTAGACTTGATTTGTGATGGGGATCCAGGAACGGCAGGAATGGAGTCAAAGATCCACTGTACAGTTTATTTGGCCCATTAGGGGTCCATTTAGAGTATTTTTATTTTATCAGTAATTTTCCACATGTTTTTGTGCTATTTTCGGAGTCCTAGGGGTAGCTTAGTAATTTTTCTATTAGGGCTTCCTTTTAGAGGCCTATATATGTCCTATGTACTCCTTTGGGAGAGGTATTGAAGAAGAATTTTTAAATTGAAATGAGCCGCCGCTGTGTGTTTTCTCCCGAGACGGGACGGGAACCTTTGTGAGGGCGTGAAGCCCTAGCCTTCTTCTCCTCCAACCCCCTCTCTTCTTTCCTTCTTCGGCTTCCCCCCCTTGCTGTCTCGCATCAACTTGGTATCAGAGCCCAATTTCGGTCCCCCACCATGCTACCCTGTTGTTCACGTACTGTTCCATGAACAATGCCGTTTCCCCACCCTCCCAGTCGCCTCTCTCTCTCTCTCCCGCTTAGTTCCCTCTCTGTCGGTTTCTTCGGAGAGAACAAGAAAGAGGAAGAAGAGAAGAGAGAGTCGCTAGAGCACCTGCGCACTGCTGCCGACGTCACCGGGCTCCACCGAAGCCACCATCGTCATCGGCGGCCTCTGCTGACGCCGTCGCCGTCTTCAACGGCTGCCGGCGTCGTCGCCGTCATCGCCAGACCCCGCCGGGGTCTGGACTACTGCCACTTGAGCCCTCCCCCTCTGTCGCCGCCGCCGCGCTCGCCAGCCCTCGGGCTACGGCGCTGCCGCCATCTCTCCCTCTCTCTCGTGCTATCTCTCTCTGCATTAGGGTTGGGAGGGGGGAGGGAAGAAGACCCTCGTATCAGGTCGTCGGGTTCGCAGTGGACCAGATCCGGATCCAACCGGTTGGATTCGGGTAACTTAAAGAATCAGTTCAACTGCCCATCTATTGAAGCCAGATCCGGACCTGAAGATTGGATCCGTTTAACTTAAGGAACCGGTTCACTCAGGCCGGTTCAATCTCTCTCTCTCTTTCTGAACCGGTTCAGCCCCCCCCCCCCTCCTGCTTCGTTTCAAGGTGGGCCGGTCCAGGGTGGTCCAAACTGCCTGAGGGTGGCTCGAACCGGGCCTCCATTGGTTTGCACCCGGTTTAAGGCAGCCCTAGTCTGCTACAGTGCATAGGAGGTGCATTAGGAGTCATTACCGCACCGCCAACACCACGATCTTGCCGGTGCTCCGATTTGTGAGCCGTTTGCACTTTAGGATCGTATGGGCGAGGCCGACCTCGTTGTGCGTTCCGCCCGACAGCAGTGTCTCATTTTGCGTGCCGCACTTGCATACTTTACGAGGACACTTGGGCTCGCTGTTCGAGGTCTTTTCGGACTCCTATTCGTGCACCGTTCATGCCGTCGGATTCGTGTCGACGAGGCCGACCCAGATCCGACACGCTGTATCCCATATTTGCCTCGTTTTGTGTGCCATTTCTGCACACATATCGAGGAATTCAATCGCGCATCCCGCGGGCTACGTCAGTCACCTCGATTTGCATGCCAACATCTTGACACACCGCTTTGCAGCAGCCAGCATCCTGACTGCATCGTTTTACGTGCCACTTCTACACGCATACCGAGGTTGGTGATTTGAGCTCCGTTTCTTGCGCCGATCGTACCGTTGGCATCTTTGTGGTGAAGCGGACCTCGTCTAGTGCTTCTTCAGTCAATGGTATATCGTTTTGCGTGCCACTTGACCTACGTCCCGAGGCGATGGCTTCTAACTACTCAAGCCGACATGGGGAGGTGTATAAGGATCTTGGATCGAATCGATTAGCGGATGATTGGGATGACTTCTGAAAGGATTGGAAGCGCGAGTGGCCCCAGTTGAGGAGTGATCTTCAGAAGCTTTATGCCATGCTGACCAAGCCAAAAGATGTTATCTATGAGGCCGACTCAGCGATGATCGAGGAGTATGAAAATCAAACGAAGGAGGTGCACTATGTGGCCGATCCAACCCTAGAAGATGAATATTTGGGGGAGGTTGAATCAGTGATGCCTATAGCAGATAATGACCTCTTCCCCACTAAAGGGAATGAGCCGAAGACAGAACCGCTACTGGGAGATGTAGTCGACCAGTCGAAGGCCGTTAAAGATGTCATTAGTCTACATGATTGTGACCACATATGGAGCGACGTCGAGGCACACTTTCCTCCTCAGGTTGGAGCAGTCATGCGCGCGATGATTCATGGGCCGTCGGTATTGTTTTATAAGCATGCTACCATCATTCCCCCATGGATATTGACTCATTTTAAAACTCGAGGACGAGTTTTCTCTAACAAGGGGAGAGTGATGGGGATCTAGGAATGGCAGGAATGGAGTCAAAGATCCACTGTGCAGTTTATTTGGCCCATTAGGGGCCCATTTAGAGTCTTTTTATTTTATCAGTAATTTTTCACATGTTTTTGTGCTATTTTTGGAGTCCTAGGGGTAGCTTAGTAATTTCCTATTAGGGCTTCCTTTTAGAGGCCTATATATGTCCTATGTACTCCTTTGGGAGAGGTATTGAAGAAGAATTTTTGAATTGAAATGAGCCGCTGCTGCGTGTTTTCTCCCGAGACGGGATGGGAACCTTTGTGAGGGCGTGAAGCCCTAGCCTTCTTCTCCTCCAACCCCCTCTCTTCTTTCCTTCTTTGGCTTCCCCCTCTTGCTGTCCCACATCAATTTGCCTATTGTTTGATATATTTGCTCAACAAGTGTTTACCACTGTTGGGTTGGAGATTGTCCGATCAGAATCGAGCGGCTGAGACTCCTCCAAATCACAGAAAGCTTCCCGCCGCTTCTACAAGACGGACACTAGGTTAGAGGAGACCTCGGTTGCGATCCGGAGGAACCCCCTCCGATGCCTAAGTCAGAGTGTGTATAAGAAGAAAGAGCAGAGACTCGGGCTGTAGAATGTAGAATATACCTTTTTGAGGGTACCAGGGGGTCCCTTTTATAAGGACAGCCATGAGGCCATAGTAAAGTCCGATTGGGGATCGTGCAGAGGAAGTCCGATCCGATCCTCGGGCGGGACGGGATTCTGCCCTCCCTAGTTTGGCGTTGGTTTCCTTTATCTGCAGATCGGAGGAGGATTCGGAAGGGACTCCCTTAGGCAGGAAGTGGGCATCTTTTACTGGGCCGGCCCACACAATTAATGGGCCAGCGAAACTGGCCCCTCTCAACCACCAAAATTCATTGATTAAAAAATAGTAGGAGTGCAAAAAACATGAGTATATTGCCACCCATAACAGTCACGCTGATGAGAGCATCTAAAATGATGAAAGCTTCTCTATTCAACATCAGGGTAATAGCCCAATATATGTAGAAGTGTACGAGACATTTTTGATACAAATGGGATAGGGAATCTCCTTCATGCTTGTGTAACTAGATCATTTGTACAGGACATCCACAATCCAAGTAGAACTAGGACATACGGACATACTAATGCAAGTGGGACTAGAATATACAATTCTAATATAAGACTAGAATCCTATACAAGTAGGACTAGGAAACAGTTATAACTTTGTATATGTACGGATTAGTGTTAAAGCAGACAAAATCTGACCTTGGCTGGGTTGATGTCAACACAGACCAAAATCTAATCTTGACCAGAATTGCTGGTTTTGTCTCAACACCTTAGGTTGGGTTAGGTTACGTGCAAATGTGGACGCACATGTCACATTTAGTATATATGATAATAACACTATATATTGTTATCTGCATGAGATCTTGTTTCTAATTGTATGATGGATGGTTTCTTATCAGGGCTAAACTCATGTAATATGTGCCATCGATACATTGATACATGCCTTTAAACTGATAGCTTCACATTTGACTAATATTTGGGCTCAAAAAACAGAGTATAACTAAGTGCGTCTTATTTTAGTATAGTAGTATTAGGTTATTGTATGTGTGGACATGTACAAATTGGACTTCTAATCTTATGATGCTGCTTAAATATCTTTTGGCACCTGGTCAAATGCAATGCTGAGAGCATAAATAGTGCTTGATATTGATTGACCATGCAAAACCCCATATGGATGAGGCATGGCTTCTTTTTATAGCTATGGTTCTGTGTCAACTTTTGCATGACTGCCATTTCCTTCTGTTATCTAATGACACATTATACGGCTTGCTCGTCTTCAGTATGAATGCTGTCTGTTAATCTGGTTGACCATTAAAATACCCTTCATGGTTACTATAGCACTATAAACTCTTTGTTGGCAGGGATGGGTGATGTCAGAGTCATTACTGAACCCTGGGAGAGCTAGGTTATTGTGCAGGTCAAAAGGAGCCTAGGATCCTGTGGTGTTTGTGCATGGCTCACTTGCTTTACGAGATGTCTTATCATTTTGAGATGACATCATTGGAAGCACAATTAACTCAAACATGCTTGACAGTGGATCTGGGTATATGTGGGCAGCCATGCTTTCTCTGACCATCTGTTTTCTTTTGCTCCAATTCGGATCTCCAACATCTTTCCCCTATCAGACATATAATATCTTTGCCCTGTCAGATACATGTCTTCCAATCAGCAGAAAGACGGCAAGGTCCCTTGGCTAATCACTGAACCTCTGGAGCGTTGCTGTTGAGTTTCTGGAGTATTTGGTGACCTTTGGAGTGCTAAAGCAAACTGATGAGTTAGTGGGGCATCTATTTTGAAGATTACTTTGTTGCGCACGACGTCAAGATCACTGTCAGATTAATGTGAGACATTTTCCATGGAATGGTTGTTCACTAGTGTAGAATTTTTGGTGTGGAAGAGTATCATAAAATTTTATCTTGACGAGCATGCACGTAAGCTAATCCTTTTATGCCTTGAGTATATTTTCTGCACAAGCAATGAGCAGGGACAGGAAAATGGCCAGAGGCAAAGCTAATAGAGAGGCCAATATGGTTTTCCATGTGTTTTTGGGGCGTCATACGTGCATGAAAGAAAAATATTGGTCAACCTGTACAGGCAGTCATTCCATGATGGAACTACACTGGTTTTAATTCTTTTCTATTTTTGTTGGATCATTGCTCAAGTGCTCATCTTGATCTTTCTGTATGACTACAATGGTTATCAACTTCTGATGATTGGATATTATCCTTTTGTTCTCGTTTTGCTCCATCTGCATTATCTGCACGGCAATGTGTTCCTGTCTTTTGCCCTACTTGCAAATGTTTTTTAATTGTTGAAAGAAGGTAAATCTGCTTTGGTCGGGAATCTAAAACATCTAGAAAACTCTGCATTGATGCATCCAAAATCCATGACTTGATTAGTCGTAATTGTGTTTAAATAGCCCCAGGTTGAAAAAGTGAGGGATGTTGGACATCTGAAAGGGGAAAGAGTAACACGAGGTTAAAGAATAGCATGGCACGTTAAGTGAAGCATGTTGTTACCTCTTTTTCATGAGTTCGGTTCCTCTGTGAGGATCTCCTCTCCTTTTTTATTGTCTTATTTTCAGATCAGATCGCAAAAAAAAGAGTGCTGCATTTAAATTCAGTACTGTTTATGGGTTCTGGAACATCAAATTAAGTTCAATACCTTTAGACGTAGGAAAGATAGGGGATGCCATTGCCATGTTCAGATCACTATATATGGTAGCCCTGACGCCATTTTATTGGATCTCTAACATAAGTTTTACCCACTGCCGTGCCGTAAACACCTACATGACACTATTCAATTACTTCTTATGGGAAAACAATTAAGTTGTGCCGCATTTGGAGGAAGTCATTGCATATGGTCCTAGTGTAAAAGAGTTTTTCATGAATGGGGAGAAAGGCTCTCTCGTGGAGGGTGTGGGAGTGAGAGTGAGAGAATGTGTGTGTGTGTGTAGGTGTGACCTCGAGAAGGGCCGCTTCTTGAAGTCGAGCAACAACTGTTATTACTTCTTTTCAGATAACAAAATTGAGTAATATTTGTTGCACTAAGTCCCTCGGTGTAGGCTATGTGGCCTGTACTGAGGGGTGCAAAATGGATTTGATGGTGTGAGCAGGCTGTTTTCTTTTTTTGGTTTTCTTGTTAGATTTTTAAATTTTTTTTGAACGTCCGATCAAAGATTCGACAGTACTCGGGTTGGCTCTGAGTTGACTATATATATATATTTTAAAAAATACTTTTAAGGAACACCTTAGTTTACATACAAAAAAAAAGTTCTTATTTTTTTTAAAAAATATACAATCAGCTTGGAACGATCCGAACTCACCGACTGTACTGTCGGATTTTTGATTGGATGTTCTATTTTTTTTTTTTTTTAAATCTAACAAGAAAACAAAAAAAATTGACTTGCTCCCCACCCAGGCGCAACATTTGATTGGTTATCGGATGACCTTGTACCCCTCAGTGCAGGCCACGTGGCCTGTACGAGAGGGTGCAATGGAGCAAGTATTACTCAACAAAAATAGGGCCTCCTTCAGGGTAGTGAATGCACCCGAGTTACCTTAGCTCAACTTATTGGCTAGCGGACTTAAAATGTGGCCTGCACTGACAGGCGCAGGACAGCAAGTATTACTCAACAAAATTAAGGCCTCCTTTAGAGCAGTAAATGTGTCCGAGCCATCTTAGCTCGGCTAGTGGGCTAAAAATTTGGGCTGAAGACTAGAGCTTGATTTCGTCTAGAGACTGCTCATGCCAAGGTCCCAAGACTTGAAACGATGGACTTTTAAAACTAAATTATAGAATCATGGTTAATGTTTGAAAGTAAAATGTTTCCTATAATTTGATGACTTTTAAAACTAAATTATAGAATCATGGTTAATGTTTGAAAGTAAAATGTTTCCTATAATTTGATGAAAAAAATAAAACTTAATTCTGATACATTTAATAGTGGGTGTGAAAAATAAAATTTGACATCTTGGGCCTTGATAAAACTTAAAATCATATTTCATGTGAGTAATGCTTGTTGTTATGCTATAAGCATTGCAAAATTTTTATTTTCAGAAAAAATATTCTTAGTCGGGGGGCCAAGTCAACTCGATGTCTATACCATGCTAACTTTGATCAGATAGTCAAAAAAATCAAAGAAAAAAAAAAAAACCTTCTTCCTAGCAATCTGAGCGAGCAATACGATGCTACAACGCGGGTGGTGCAGTGGGCTGCAGCAGCACCCCCGTTGCAGCAAGTATTTCTCTATTTCACATGGATCATGTGGGACTAGGACCAGCAATCCAAATAGCCCCCGTGACTCAGAACCAGCATCTATCTATCTATGGCGAGAGTCAAAACTGGATCACTTGTCTCACGTTTTCTATCTTACTACATCTCATCTTATTAGTTAACGGGGTAACACTTGCTATATTGACTATGAGGGTCAGTGCAGTGGGTTAAGAAAATTATTTTTTGAATTTTTAAGGTACGTCCTGAAGTGTCCTACATGTCTGTATAGCGTGATCTCCAATTGGACGATCTTAAAAAATATGAAAAAATAAAAAATTCTGAATTTCTTACTGTTTATTGGGGTTCGATCTTTAATTTTTTTGAAATCCTCCGATTAGAAATTAACCTTTACAGATGTATAGGACACCTGGAGACCAACCTTAAAAAAATTCAAAAAATATATATTTTTTACCCCACTGCATTAACCCTGCATTGGAGGCCGGTACAGTAAGTATTACTCTAATTTATGTATGCAAATAGACATTAGTGTTCGGCACGCACAATTCTTATATGTACGTCACCAACCCCTCATGTTATTTACTGATAATCCCCACCTATTTAAGACTCCCTGGTAGAGGACATTGTAATACACAATTAACTAATGTGCCTTCAGCATCCCAAATTTACAACCTCGAATGAATCGCGAGAGAATAGTGACAGAGGATGATTGTACCATTTTAATGTTTAAAAAAGTGAGACTAAAACCTCTTTTTCTTGTGCTTGATATTTTTTTTTCGGAAAATAGAGAATTATGAAAAATATTTCTTAGAGAATAACAAATCACAAAATTTTTTTCCTACAAAATAAAATTATGTGTTTGCGAATCTCATGGAAGGGTTAGAATTCCCACGCGAAGGAGAGAGATATGGAAAGAGTGTGACATGAGGATCTGATACGAAGTGGTTAATATTTTTTGTGACAGTATTTCCTCATAGAAAAAAGTGGGAAAACAAATTCTAAGAAAAATAAGAATATTTTTAAAACATAAAAAATATTTTCCAACCAACGTTTACTTATATTTGCAAAACATATAAAAATTAGTTGAAAAAGTATTTTCACTTTTTTTTTAAAGATGCAAACACCTCAATGGATCCCAATAAGATGAGACCGAGCACATGCATACGGCCCGTTGTTGGTCCTCTCCCACTTCCTGGTCACAAAGATCCCAACAAAGGAAGAAGAAGACGCACAGAGGAAGCCCCACACCCAGCCATGCTGATGCACCCCCTCCTTCCTCCCTGAGACGGCGTGGCCTTGAGGTCCACCACCACGTACAGCTGAGAAACCCAAAAAGGAATGGTGGTATATATCTAGAGAGAGAGTCCAGTTCTTATAAGTGCAAGTGAGGATGGAATTGAGGAAGTGTGAAGAGAGGGAAGATGTTTTTTAAGAAAACCCCTCATGGAGGATGAGAAAGGATTGTTTTGAAAACTTTCTCTCTGTACACTTACTGAGTTCCATCCTCACCTGCACTTAGAAGATCTAGCTTCATGCATACCTGTACCACCCATGCACGCTGCTGGCGGGGAAGATGGACCACCGATACCATGCATTGCACCGAGTACCGCAAAAGGAAGTGGACACACCCCAGGCCGAGACCATCTGCGGCTCCTTTGTTGTTCCAGTGTTGTCCCTTCCTCGAACTGGATACATCTCCTCCTCTCTCTCTCTCTCTCTCTCTCTCTCTCGTCCCCATGTCTAAGTTGCCAGGAGGGGCCACGGGGCATGGTGCACGATGTCCCTTCACCGTCTCTGACCAATAGCAGTGCTCTCTCTCTCTCTCTGTTGGCCATTAGAATCTCAGAAGGAAGATGCCAATGCACGAGATGATAGCAACACGTGGATTGCAGAGTTTTTAACTCTTCCATCCTGCCTTTAATGGATGCAGCGTGGGGATCCTAGCTTCTTTACCTTTTGCCCTCCCTCTTCCCTCCTCTACTCCAGACTTTTAGCAAATTCCCCTCCTAGGTGAAGGAGTTGATGTGTCAAAAGGTGAGCTATATAGTCTACATATAAAGAGTCTATGAAGAGGAGAGCATTTGAATCGCATATTATTGCGAAGAAGAAGAAAAAAGTCCCATTTTTTAACCTCAGCAATGTGTTATCCATCTCCAATTGCAACAAGTTCCAAGTCTCATACATATATAACTAGCTAGATTGAGGGGCGATTAAGTCTTCAACATTAAGTTACAATACTTTTGTTTCTAAACTGCCAATGGGCCAGTATAATAACGCCTTTATCGACATCAAACTTGACATAACATATAAGAAGACAAAAAGGTTCTTAGATTTTTTACAATTTACATGGTTGACCTATTGCAGGATAATGAGATCTAGTATTTTTGTCTTCTTATATATGTTTTAAGTTTGGTGTTAAAAAATATTTAGTATTTCATTTTCCCTAATTTTCTAAGAACGCTAACATGACACTAAAAGCTTCTTCCACTTTGCTAGACCTTTTGACATTGAGTGCGGTTCCTCTCAGTATGAGTTTGGACTGAACTCAGTCTGTACAGAGAGGGGAGGAGGGAGGTTTCATAAAAACTCCTCATCGGGAATGGGAAAAGCACCATTTGAGGAGATTTTTTGAAATCTTCCCCTCTCTTTGCTGGCAGAGTCCAATCCTGGACGTAAAGGATCTCTATTCTTTGACATTGGCGAGAAGCATTTATATGTTTAGACATGAAATACTAAAAGCTAAAAAATGAAACACTAAAAATTCAACAAGACATGAAATACTTCTCCGGTTGCTTTTTCCAGTACAAGACATGAAAGAGACACTACAAATTCACAAGCATGGTGGGAGTGCATTATCGAATATATGTTAGACATAAAGAAACGTCCAACTTATGTTTAGTCTGATATCGGCTCGCATCTCTAATAAGGATATGCTCCAAACATAAATGAAGAGAAAATGCTTCAAGCAATTTTAAAATGTTTCCTTCCCCTACTCCTCACATCTTAGTTACTTGAAGGAATTTATATGTTGCAATGAACTCAATCCCATGATGACCTAAGAATTCAACACAATGAGTGACAGAGAATATGGAGAAATGCTACGGAGTGTGGAGCACCACATTAATCATGAATCATCAGATTTTTTTTTTTTTTTTCCATTACGACTCTCTTTAAAAGTACTTTTAACATATTTTTAAGGTGTTTTTGATTTTATCCAAAAGTACTATTATAGAATAGTAAGAATAGTTTTATCTCTTTAGATGTTGTTATTCAAAGAGATCATATATACATGACCAAATATCTCTCTAAACTCCTGTCTATTGCAGCAGACGTTTCCTCATCGCCTGATGAAACTGCCAACCCACATTAATTTTGACAAGAACAGATCAGAGTTGTATCATGATTGAGTATTTAGAAAAACAAATACACACATTTCAGAGGTTAGCCATTATTAAAGTGTCCTTGGGATGCTTAAATCTATGGAGCTTTTTTCTTCTTAATTTCTTACGTTGAATATATAGCATGAGAAAAACAGAAACAAAACCCCGGAACGACCATATATATAACTGTTTGGAACTTCGGATAAAATAGTTAGCAACAAGATCCACATCCATCTTTGTGGGTCCAATTTAGAAGAAGGAGAAAAGTGCTTAGGAATGTAGGAGGAGAGAAATATATATTTATGTATCTAGTTTGAAGAAAAGATTGTGGAAAAAATACATCTACATACAAAAATCTTATGGGAAGCTTAAACTGAACTGAGCTTTCACAGTAGTAGCAGCATGTCAGCAGGGGTTTAGGCTTTTAATCATAGTAACATCTCATGCCCAGGTTACAGTCTAGCTCAAGAACAACTCTAGACTCTAAACAGGAGTATCATGTCTAATGGATCCAAAACCCAAACATGAACTGTACACGAAATACATCAAGGAAATTAGTTTCAAGATGTATCCAAATGCCACTCATTAGAAATATAGAAACCAGTGCCTACGTTTGGATATGTAGCATAAGGAAAACAGAAAACAAAACCCAGCTTGTGAAGATCAGAACACATCAACCAGCTGCCCCCCCATACCAATTTTTAACAAAAAGAAGAGAAAGAAGTCTAGAAACCCAAATGCCAGCCTCATGATAGAATATCAGAATCAGTGGCAGTCTGAGACACCCAAATGCCACTCTCATATTAACATATATCAAAATCAATGACTATGCTGGATAGCTGGGAAAAGAGGAGAAAAATTATCAGCCTTTTATGCCCAAAGAACACCCTAACTAGCACTCCCGTTTCAACTATAAAGAAAAAAAAAGAGAAAGGAAGTAAACAAGTCCCTAGAAGTAACACAACACATCAAGAAGAAAAGGGAACCAAAGAAGGAGAGGGAGAAGGCACCAACAAGCAGCTACCACCTGCTTCCTAAAACATTCAGGAGAGAGAGAGAGAGAGAGAGAGAGAGAGAGAGCAGGTCACTACTCAACCTGGAGGGGGCTCTTCTTTCCCAGGTTGTGCTTGTTGTTGTGCATCCACACTTTGAGCACCCTCCTCGTCACCCCAATCTCCTGGCAGAGCTGCTGCACCACTGCATCCTCCTTCGGCAGCCTCCAACCGACCTTCTCCGCGAAGTCCAGCATCTTCCCCTTCTGTTCCGGGGTGAACTTGGTCCTGACCCTCTTCTTCACCATGGAAGCCCGGGGCAAGCCCCCACCAGCCCCTTCCACCTCCTCTAGCCACTCTGAGCTCTGGAGGGCGCCCAAGGGCATGATCATATGGTGTGGGGAAGGCCTTAGTATGAGGCTGCTGTTTGCTGGGTTGTACCCATATGCATCTGTTGTTGATATCAACACACTCTTCTGACCTGCCACCTTCTTGAGCTCCTGCTGCTGGTGGTTTCCTATCTCCTTCCTGTGGAAATTGCGGTGGCAGCTGCAGGCGGAGCACCTGAGGGCCTCCAGCGTGCCCTTCTTGCCGCTGGGCATGAACTCCCCACACCCGTCCAGGGCCCTTCTTCCAATGGAAGCAGCATGATTCTTTAGGCACTCCCTGTACACCACCAACTCCCCCTTCTTGTTGTTGCACGCGGCTTCCTGGGGGTGCCAGTCCTCCGCGGTGGCGGGGGTTGTGGGGGTCGGGAAAGAGCCATTGGAAAGGGGAAGGGGGGTGTCATGAAGAGTGGTGTGGCCATGGAGATGGGCACTTGCATATGTACTGGTTATTGGGATTGAGATCTCCCCTTCATGGCCAGGGAGATCCATACCCTCTCTCTCTCTAACTCTCTCTATATCTTGGGTTCCAAACCGTGTTCTTTTTTGGGGTTTTGGGATCCAAGGAGAGGAGGAAACCAGGACACGGAATGGATTAGGCCATCCAAATGTATAGATGGGGGGCGGGGGAGATGAAATTATATAAAGTAATACTCAGTGGGGTGCAGTTAGCACATATTTGTATGATTGAAAAAAATTCTAAAAATCAAAACCTACTACTAAATTCTTAAATTCTGAAAAATGCCCTTGATAAGCTGAACCTAATAAAATAAGATTTAAATTTAATTTTTTATTTTTTAAAATTATTTAATTGAAGATCAAATTATACAAATACATCGAACATGATAAAATAGACCTTCAAAAATTTTATTTTTTTTTGACTGTATTCTACGGGGTGCAACGAATATTACGCAATGATATGATGATTTGGCTAAGTGCGGCCTGCGGGATTCTTGGGACTCTAACCGGTAGTAGAAAAAAGAGAACTTGCTTGTCCCTTGTTGCTTTCGGTGAGAAGACACTGGAAAAAAAAAAAAAAAAAAAAAGGAATCCATGGATTCTACAGACTCTTATTTAAAGGAAGGTTTGTCCAAATTTTCTTTAGCGCACTTGCACACACGGCACTGACAGTGGGCGCAGACAATGGAGATTTGTAGCATGCATCCCTCCAGTGTGGTCTAACTCTTCCACAGCTAAAGAGGATGGGAGGAGGGATTACAGACAAAAGATCCTAGCAGTTTGGGTGGGTTTCAAATTGTCTTCTATTGCATGCAATGGTTTGAGGGCACAAGGAAGAGGATCTCTAGGATGAATGTGTCTGAATTAGTTCTTGGTTGAAGAGACCTTTTTAGTTTCTAAACTAAGGCCATCACAGAAGTCATGTTTAAGTCTCTTATTTGAGTCTGGTTCTGTCGATATTTTTTTAATAATATAAATAATAATTAAATAGATAATATTAGTAATAATAATTAAAAAATCAGAGAGTATAATATGGTAATTAGAATAAATCTATTAACTTAATTTTATAAATAGTTTAGCCTATTAAGTTAGCAGAATTTTTTGAATTCGAGTTTTCAGGATAGCAGGTCGGCATTTTGATGATAACTATTAGTATATCATTTGGATTTTAGCGTAATTAGTATCGTTGGAAAAAGTTCAAAGAGATATACAACTTTGTAGAATATCATTTTTGCTGATTTGTTCATTTACTAGGCCAAAAAATTGAAAGTTTAGTTTGGTAAAGAAGAGTTGCGAAAAATGAGTCCGATTTAGAGTCAGATATATTCTCTCTAATTCGTGGAAGGGAGGATTAATATTATCCAAAAGTGGTTTGTAGAGATTTTTTAGGTTAGAAGATGGGTGCTAATTTTATAAATATGAGGTTGGCGGCATAGTTAAACCTAGATGTCATTGTACATTGTGAAAGGTGAGATTTTTGTTCATATTCTTTAAGAAAGAGAAAAAGATGAATGTTGTTCTTGAAAATAATTTATAATTTCGTGATTTTTTTGTCTTCTAGGAGTATTGGACGTCAAGGAAGAAGAGTAGAAAGTGGTACTTTTCACTCATGGTTTGTTATATTGGATTGACTCGTGCCGACTCAAGCGATTCGTACCGTATCAGGGCGAATTATAGTCAATGCAACTCGACCGAGTTTATACGATTTGGATAGAACTTTTCTATAGGACTCGTGCGAGTCGGCACGAGTCGACCCGACTCGTATCGGATCATGGGATATTCGAGTCAGTCCGACTCTTCGAATCAGTGAACCTTGTTCTTATTGGGAGTAGAGATCTCTTGGCGGATTTCGATTTTTGAGGGTTTTAGTGTAAGATGTAGGTGATGATTCTCCAAAGTATGGATATTTTGTATTGTATGAAAAGTTTAGTTTGTTTTCAATATTTCAATGTCTAAAATATGTTGAGAACATCATTAGGTTTGATTAGAAGCTATTATATTTGAAGATGGGATCATAAATCCTTAAAAAAAACATATTTTAACCCGTTATGGTCAGAATCGGTCGACTGTTACGATTGGGTCGGTTGATCGGTATCTACAATATCCTAGCTCAGAACCTAATTTTCCTGCTGAACTTCTTGATATCCGTTCTCACTCGTTTTAATTCTGAGTAATCTGAAATTTTGACCAGAGCTTCATCAAGATGTTTATAACTTGTCTGAAAAATTTTATAATTTTTAAAATTTATTTTATATTTATTTAAATAATTAATTTGAAACTACTATAAGTGACTCAATTTGAGCATTCTATAAATGTCTAAATTTGTGTCATATGAACTCGTATCTTAACAAAACTTTGCATACATTTTTCATATGGTATTTCTATTATGTATGTCAAGTTTGGTTATTTGATGAATCCATTTGTTATTATTTGCATTATTTAATAAATTTTCAGTCTTGAAAAATAAATTTTGACATATGAAATTATATTTTATTTTAAAAAAAAATTATAAATATTTTTAATATATTTATAATATGTTGGAATCAAATTTACATCAATTTAAATAGTAGAATATTATGTTACTTTAAAATGTCTTATTTTAATAAAAAATATATTATTTTTGCATGTGAATAGCATTGGCTATGTGATTAATGTCGAATTTTAGATTATGATGAATTCTAATTTCTGTAAGACATGTACCATCTAATTTAATATGTGTGATATGGACAATACCGTCTATAGGGGATTATGTGGTTCGATTCCAATATAAGCGTCCTTGTTGGATAGGGTATTATGTGATCCAAAGGCAATATGTAAAATTTATGAAACCTCTTTCAATATGGCGTAGTAATGAGATATGTGTAATCTTTAGTTCTGCGGTAACTAAGACTTAATACTATTGCCTAAGTATCCGACATATATATGTGTGGTTCCTTATGTTGTGGTTAGGATGCTTGTCCAATTAAGATATGAAATCGTGATAATTTGGCACATATATGTGAATCATTTGAATTTATTTTAAGGTATTATGAATCTATTTTATGATGTAAAATTTTTAAAAATCTAAAATTTGAGATATGTAATTTGATTATATGCTATTAATTATATTTTGAGCCATATGATATGTGATATGTGCCTCTCTATATGTTAGAGAAATTATGTGATATGTTTATAGCTTGTAATTTGTTTTCAAGTAAAATAAGAAAGTTTGATATATGTGATAAATATTATGATTAGTATGTTTGTTTCAGATTATTAGAAGATACATCCGATTTGATATGAGATATATATGGGATCTTGTTTTGTATCATTATCTTATTTGATCTATATGTAGCATTGCGAATTGTTCACGATATGATATGAACATCATGTGAATTTCAATTATTATATGTTTAGCCTGTAGAAGAGATAATGCCTATTGAATTTTGTACTCAGTAAGTTTGTTGGATAATTTTTCAAGAGAGGTGGCCAGAGAGTTAGACTTTGATTCTGACCACGAGGCATAGGAGTTATTTGGAGCTATTGGATTCGAAGCTAGTTGTAATATATGAGTCTTTTCAATTTAGTAGATTGATATAGTCGGAGTAATTGAGTTTATTATGTATTTGTGAGATCTTTGGGAGTTGAGAGAAGTTGATCATGTTATGTTGAGATAGTTGTTATTATAAGACTTTTGTTGATTATATTAGCTTATTATTATTTGAAATTTATGATGGATGACTATTTATTTTGCCTTGTGGACTCTTATTGTCTCATTGCCGTTATGTATATGCTATGTTCTATACATGTACCGTCTTCGAATATCGCTGAAAGTCAGATATGACTAGACACGGGGTTCGAGGTGTTACAAAACATGGTATTAGAGCAATTTTGAGAGTTTTGAGTTCCACACCATCGGATATGTTAAGCTTGGATAGTTGATTGATAGATTTGGGATCTTAGGTTGAATATAGGTCATAGAATAGTTAAGTTTTAATATGAGATATAAGTAGAAGTACTGAATTGTTGGATTTGAGACCTTATTTGAGGTATTTGGATCTTCAGGATATGTCGAGGCCTGATCGCCTCGCTCTGGTTCCTCTTGTTCAACCCCCGTATTTTGAGAATACCCCTATATAGGGAGATTCATCTGCAACTTCGGGCCAAGGTGTGGTCAATGCACTGCTAGTCAATATGGACTTTAGTGGGTTCATATAGACATTTCAGGAGCTTGTGCATGCTTTATAGACTTAGACTTGGGCTCGGCCCCATAGGCCTAAGGCGACCCCTATGATGGATCAGTTCAACAAGTTGCATCCTCTTTCCTTTAAGGGGGAGGTCGACCAGAGGTTGCTGAGGCTTGGCTCAATGAGATGGAGAGATCTTAGCTATGATTCATTGTCCAAAAAATGAAAAGGTCAGTCTGGTGACCTTTATGTTACAGGAGAGAGCAGATGGTTGGTGGAAGTCTATGAAAAGGACTATGTTTGTGATCGTGTTACTATTACTTGGGCGGAAGCGTTTCGCGAGACATATTTTCCTGATCATGTTCAAGATAAGAAAGGGATGGACTTTCTCAATCTAGTGCAAGGTACTATGTTAGTGGCTGATTATGAAGCGAAGTTCTCCGATTTGGGGAAATATGCATCTCATATCTATGATGATGAGAAAAGGAAGATGAAGAAATTTGTCAAGAGTTTAAAAGGTGTTGGGTTTTCTCGGGTTTCTCCGGATCACTCACGCAGCAAAAAATAAAATAAAATAAAACAGCGATCCATTTTCCCTTTTCGAAAAACTAAAAACTACGATTATCGGATAATCGATTCTCACCGTGTGCGGATTCGAATCCGCAACCGTTCGGTTCCGTCGGCGCGACACCGCAAGCCGCACAAGTGCCCGGCCTCTAGCGAAGTCCACGCGATCTTCCTCGCGATGGATATCCTCACGTTCCTCGTTCTTCGTAGTCCACGAAACCTCCGCTGGTCGCCGCAATGATCGCCGCAACGCGCGGACGATTTCCCGTCGAACGGGATTCGGAGAAGCCGCGGAGCAGATCTGGATCTATCTGGACGCCAGAGAGAGAGAGAAACAAAGGAGGGGCGGCTAAGGTTAGCAGTAGCTTGGCCTACTCAGTCCGTTCGCTATGTTTTATACTAACCGCACGATTTTTCACAAAAACCCCCGGTTTATATAAAACCCACTTATTTATCCATCGCCTTGAGAATCATTTGCGTATGACCTTCTAGGCCCAAGTACCAGTCCAGTTAATGGCCCAACAAGCCCAGTGACTCCTCACTGGCTTTATTAATCAATTAATAACCCTTTATTAATTAATTAATCAATCGAATTGATGTCGCACATCGAATTCGACCGGGCCTTCGATCACGTTGGGTGCCAAGCAACACCGCGTGAACCCGGAAGGTATTGGGGTTAAGTAACCCACTCTTGGAACCTTTCCGCCGACAGTTACTGCGTGGATATAATCCTTCATTCGTCCAATGCTCTCGAGTCAACTCAGGGTATGGCGAGTTGTCAAACCCTAACCGGTCGACTCACTTGGATTGGATGCCGCTGATGAATATCGGAAAACTCCTTTCCCGATATTATCATTCGCCCTGACCAGGGACTTCCGCGCATCCTTCCTAGAGCATTCTCTCTCTAAGTACCGAGAGCGAATGATTCCTTATTGACACACAATTTCCTTCGACGGTATTCCGCTGTACCCAATCCTTGGCGTATTAGAATCCCGTGGCTAGAGATTCGTAAACCAAGGTCAAAGCACAAAAGTCCACCGACAAGGTGTCCTTGGTGTCTCAGGTCCGAGGACCATCCACGCAACTGCGACAATAGAATCAAGCTGGTTGACAGTGAGGTACAATACCATCCAGCGATTCAGTCGGATCAGTTCAGTGAACTCATTCTCCAATGAGCACCTACAGATTCGCCTTAGTGTCTCCACACAAGTAACTTATGAGATCAGTCACCCTCATCATATGAGCAGGAGTAATCTGTACTAGTCTAACCGGATATCCGATGTCCTTCTCGGATATCCTCCGACTAGGAACGATTAAGAATATGTGTGTTTAAGTGATCAGTCTCATTAGTATGATCTCATCATAATCTGATCACTATAGCACATATTCACGGACTTCATTATGAAACGATAATTAATGCGATTTACACATAATGAATATTATGCCATTATATTAATAAATGAACGAGATTTACATAGTCAGATTGGCTTGTAAGCCACCTAAAACTAACAATCTCCCACTTGGACTAAAGCCAATCACCTTTATACAATAAGCCCATAGACTCTAGGTGACGCTCAAACACAATTTGAGCCAACGGCTTTGTCAGTGGATCTGCTACATTGTCGACGGATGGAACTATTTCTACTACTACATCTCCTCTGGATATGATCTCTCTGATAAGATGAAAGCGCCTCAGAATATGTTTTGATTTCTGATGAGACCGCGGCTCTTTCGCTTGCGCAATCGCTCCATTGTTGTCGCACAACAGTGGAACATGCTCAGAGATGCTGGGAAGTACGCCGAGGTCGGTGATGAATTTCTTCAACCACACTGCTTCCTTGGCGGCTTTAGCTGCAACGATGTACTCAGCTTCAGTCGTCGAATCTGCAGTGGTTACTTGCTTGGAACTCTTCCAGCACACTGCGCCTCCGTTCAATGTAAACACGAATCCAGATGTAGACTTGTTATCATCTAGATCCGACTGGAAACTCGAGTCAGTAAAGCCTCGCAGTTTCAAGTCACCTCCTCCATAAACAAGAAACATATCCTTAGTTCTTCTCAAGTACTTAAGGATGCATTTCACTGCCTTCCAGTGCTCTTCGCCTGGATCAGTCTGAAATCTGCTCGTAACACTTACAGCAAATGCAACATCAGGCTGTGTACATAGCATGGCATACATGATAGATCCTATGGCAGAGGCATAGGGTATTTTATCCATGAATGCCCTCTCATTAGGAGTCTTAGGAGACTGCTCCTTTGAGAGATTAATTCTATGTCTCATCGGTATGAGACCTCTCTTGGAATTTTCCATGCCAAACCTTTTGACTATGGTATCTATGTATAAGGATTGGGTCATTCCAAGCATCCTCTTTGATCTATCTCTATAGATCCGTATTCCCAACACGTAGGATGCTTCTCCCAAATCCTTCATGGAGAAGTTTTTCGACAGCCAGATCTTTACTGATGACATCATAATTACATCATTCCCAATGAGTAGTATGTCATCTACGTAAAGAACTAGAAAAGTGACTGCACTCCCACTGGTCTTCTTGTACACACAAGGCTCATCTTCATTCTTAATGAAGTCACAAGACTTGACAGCCTTGTCAAATCTTATGTTCCAGCTTCGGGAAGCCTGCTTCAGTCCATAAATGGACCTCTGAAGCTTGCACACTTTATCTGGAGATTCTTTGGATGTAAAACCTTCTGGTTGTATCATATACACCTCTTCCTCAAGGTTACCATTGAGGAAGGCAGTCTTCACATCCATCTGCCAGACATCATAATCAAAGTGTGCAGCAATGGCGAGTAGAACTCTGATCGACTTTATCATGGCAACTGGTGAGAAAGTTTCGTCATAGTCAATTCCTTGCCTTTGACGATATCCCTTTGCAACCAACCTTGCCTTATAAGTGCCGATCTGTCCATCAGCACCCATCTTTCTCTTAAAGATCCACTTGAAACCGATGGGTACAATACCCTCGGGCAAGTCCTCCAAGTTCCAAACTTGGTTGGTGTACATGGACTGGATTTCTGAGTTCATGGCTTCTCGCCATTTCCCGGATTCTGGGCCTTCTATGGCCTCCTGGTAGGTTTTAGGATCATCATCCTCATTGTATTGTACCTTAGACTCACCTTCAACAATATGTCCCACATATCGTTCGGGTAGTCTAGGTACTCTACCAGATCTGCGAGGCTCATCTGTATGTACCTGAACAGATTCAGGAACTGATATCTCATCTGATGATAATGTAGCTATTTAGGGATCTGGAACCTCTTCCAGTACTATTTTACTCCCACTGTCCTCCTGGAGAAGGTATTCCTCTTCCAGGAAGACAACTTTCCTGGCGACAAACACCTTTTGTTCACCATGATGGAAAAAATAGTATCCAAAGGTTTCCTTTGGATATTCCACAAACCTGCATTTATCAGTTCGTGATTCCAGCTTGTCTGGATCATGCCTCTTTACATGAGCAGGACAACCCCAGACTTTAACATGTTTAAATTCTGGTTTCCTGCCTTTCCATATCTCATATGGAGTAGATGCCACAGACTTGCTGGGTACTCTGTTCAGTAGGTATGCTGCTGACTCTAGAGCATACCCCAGAGGGACACTGGTAATCCCGAAAAGCTCATCATGGATCGCATCATGTCCAACAAGGTGCGATTCCTCTTTTCTGATACACCATTCATCTGTGGTGTATATGGAGGGGTTAGCTGAGAAAGGATACCATTATCCTTTAAGAATTGTGTGAAATTAGTACTCAAGTATTCTCCTCATCGATATGATCGAAGAGCTTTAATACTCTTTCCTAACTGCTTCTCTACCTCATTCTTGAACTCCTTGAACTTCTCAAATGCTTCCGACTTGTACTTCATTAAGTACACATAGCCGAATCTTGAGAGGTCATCGGTGAACGTGATGAAGTATGAAAAGCCACATTTGGCTTGGGTGGACATGGGATCACATACATCCGAATGTATTAGTTCCAGAATGTCCTTGGCACGTTTTCCATGTCCAGTAAATGGAGATTTTGCCATATTTCCCATAAGGCATGATTCACATGTTGCAAACGATTCATAATCGAATGCAGTTAAGTAACCATGCTTGTGCAACTTTTGCAACCTGCTTTCGCCAATGTGCCCAAGTCTACAATGCCACATGTAGGCCTGGTTCACACAATTCTTACTCTTCTTAAGAGCTTTATCAATCTGAAGATTGTATTAAGAAATATCTAATAGATATAGACCATTGACTAAAGATGCTGAAGCTATTGATTTATTACCATAATAAATCGAACAACTTCTATTCTCAATAGTCAACCTATATCCTATCTTGTCCAAACAAGATATTGATATGATGTTCTTTATTATGCTAGGAACATAATAACAATCTTCTAATAGTAAGGCGTCTCCTGATGGAAGCCTGAGGTTTGCTGTCCCAACAGCAATCGCCGCAACTTTTGTGCCGTTTCCTAGCTTCAATTCCACCTCACCTTGTCTCAGCTTGCACTTACTTGTCAGCATCTGTGCATCATGACAGATATGAGAAGCACATCCGGTATCTAATACCCAAGATGTGGAATCTCTAACTGACAAGTTGATATATATCATATAGATATCTGAAACTTCAGACAGCTTCACCTTTCCATGAGCTTTATCATGAAGGAACTCCTTGTAGTTCCTTTTCTAGTGACCATACTGCTTATAGAAGCAGTCACCCCTTTACTACTCTTTCGTCTTTGTCCTTCGATCTTTTATCGTTAACAATCATCTCTGCTTCAGGGGCATCCAATGCCGATTTAGCAGGAGGATAAGCTCCAGGGACAAAGTCAATGTGCCCAGATCTGAAGACATTCTTCAGATTTCTGAACCAATCCGAATAGATCAGGTAAGTCAAAAGGGCATCAAGTATGCCACGGAGTGGGTTATTCGACAACATAATTCCCTACAGGAGATAAGTAAAATCTATTTAGTAGATGTTCAATTATTAAAGTTTAAAACAAGACATGGTCTTTTGTTCAAGTTTAACTCCCACTAATTTTCGACGGACTGTATAACCCTCAGTTATACAGAACGGGAGACGCCGACAGTCTCCTAGTGGGGATCAGAATCTCAATGACTTGCACTACAGCCTTGTGGATAGCACAACAAACTGTAATACAATCAGAGAGCACCAAACTCATGGGACTTGCAACTCCTTGCAATATCTGATCATAGCTTCGGTCCCCAGATATTTAATGGCCTTGTGGATAGTACAACAAACCATTAATTCTGGTCTAAGCTAACCATCATTACGCGACGAGCATAGATTTGCATGCAGCCCTTGTGGATAGCACAACAAAGCTACATGGTTCCTCTACCCCGATCTATAGGTATCTAGTGCCATAGCCACAGTTTCTCCTCCCAATTAAGCAGGCCTTGTGGATAGCAACAAACCTGCCTAAAGTGATTCGAATCCTATGACTATAACGATGGTGGACCACGCGGTAAGTTCTTAACTACTCGCGTTACGGCTTAGAGTTTATCTGAGGGTATTTAGATAACTTTTATCTTGGTCTCTCCTAGGTGATAGTATAAAAATATATCGTATATATTTTGTAAATACTATACCTGCTTTGATTCATAATTAAAAGAAAACAATGCATCTCATACATGTTCATTAGTGTGGTCATGGATAGCACAGTGGGTTTGACTGGAGCCAACAGTCAAACGCACACACAATCTAACACAACAATTATATTAGATATCCTGCAAACACATAAGCAAGAGATCTCTATCTTTTCACCTTCCTGGTTGCAGCTGTGGATCGTCCTCGCTTCTTCCTCGGTTGCCTCGATCATATTACATTTAAATTCTAGAATTTACAAGTAAATTGAATTAGGCCTTATGGCGAGTACAAGAGAGAGAGGCAGGTAGAAATACATCGGAGTATGAGAGAGAGAGGTGCGCAGACCTCTATTTATTAACAATTAATAAACAATCATACATCTACGATCCACACAATCCATTCATCACATGAATAATTAAATAAGTGCATATCCATGATCACGGTGTATTTTAAACATCCACACATGATATAGCGCATCACATGACTAAAATAAAAGAGTTTTCAAAATAAATAATTTTGGCTTTCAAAAAGCTGGGATCCAATCAAAATTGGTATTTGAATTTCGAAAACACTTTTAATTAATTTAACATGCCATCAAATCAAAATTTAAAAGCAATAAAATCACACATCATATGCGCATACACTCCGAATTAATAATTCCAGATTATTCCATGCAAATTAGAACAATTCTAATAATATAACACTTAGACTAAACCCCATTAATAATCTAACAATTAGACTATTAATAACTAATCTAACTCTTAGACTAGTCCATCAAAGTTAATTAACAATTTAACACTTAAATTATTAATTAACTCTAATTATTAATTAACTACTAATCTAACTATTAGATTAGTTAATTTAAAATCAATTATTAACTTAACACTTAAATTAATAATTAACTTTAATTAATTAATAATTACTAATCTAACTATTAGATTAGAAGATTAATGTTAATCATTAATTTAACTCTTAAATTAATAACTAACAATAATGATTAAAGACTGCTAATTTAACACTTAAATTAGTCATTTAAGTTAATTATTAATTTAACAATTAAATTAACAACTAACTCAAATAATTAATTAACAATTAGATGAAATAATAGTTAATAATCTAACAATTAGACTAATAACTATAAATAACTAATTTAACATTCAAATTAGTTAAATCAAGGTCAATTATTAATTTAACAATTAAATTAATACTTAACCCTTAGTTAATCAACCTAATTGTGAATATTAAAATGATTCAAAATCATTAATTTAATAATTAACTAAAACTGAATTCTAATTTAAAATTTAAAACAATTTCAAATTTTAAATTCAGATTCAAATTTTAATTAATAACAGCTAATAGGTGGTTAAGGGGTTAAGAGGGTAAAGGGGAGGTTAAAGGGCTCAGCCCAATAGGGGAAATGGGCAACTGGTTCGAGCCAGCCTTGAGCCCTGGCTCGGCCAGTGGCTCGAACCCTGGCTAGTCCAAGCCAGCCGAGCCAAGCACGGTCCGGTCGAGCCCTAGACCGGCTCCCCTTCCACCCGACGCCCCCCTGCTAACAGAAGCCCTAGTTGCAGGAACTAGGCGGCGGCGTGGAGGCGTGGGGAGCGCCCGCCGGTGGCTGCCGGCTGGCCCCATGGCACCGCCGGTGCATGCTGGTCCCGCCGGCGACACCCCAGGTGACGGTGGGGTCGCCGACAACCCCAAAAATTGCAGGCCCGAGCCCCTATATTCTATTTCCTGGTTTTTTTTTAGGGTTCAAAAACCCAACTTTGGGGCTTGAATTTGCAGCCCTCCAAGGACACTCTGGCGGCGGTTTAGGTGACCGGTGGATAGTGGTGACTATCCTCAAGGGATCCGGGGTCCTAACTTGCCATCCCCACGCTTGGGAAACGAGTACGAAGTCGCCGAAAAACTCCGGTTCATCATCTCATGAAGAACACCGAAACACCCCAAATAAAATCCAAAAAATCACAGAAAAATAATCAAATTATTTGTGTTCATCTTATGAACACTATTCCGTCATTTTAATCGGATTAAACGCATGGAATAACTCAAGAAAAATTAATTTAGAGATCGAAACGGGACGAGAAATAGTGGAACCTGGCTCTGATACCACTGTTGGGTTTTCTTGGGTTTCTCCGGATCGCTCACGCAGCGGAAAATAAAATAAAACAGCGATCCGTTTTCCCGTTTCGAAAAACTAAAAACTACGATTATCGGATAATCGATTCTCATCGTGTGCTTATTCGAATCCGCAACCGTTCGGTTCCGTCGGTGCGACACCACAAGCCGCGCAAGTGCCCGACCTCTAGCGAAGTCCACGCGATCCTCCTCGCGATAGATATTCTCACGTTCCTCGTTCTTCGCAGCCCATGAAACCTCCGCCGGTCGTCGCAACGATCGCCGCAACGCGCGGACGATTTCCCGTCGAACGGGATTCGGAGAAGCGGTGGAGCAGATCTGGATCTGTCTGGACGCCAGAGAGAGAGAGAAACAGAGGAGGGGCGGCTAGGGTTAGCAACAGCTTGGCCTGCTCAGCCCGTTCGCTATGTTTTATACTAATCGCGCGGTTTTTCACAAAAACCCCCGGTTTATATAAAACCCACTTATTTATCCATCGCCTTGAGAATCATTTGCATGTGACCCTCTAGGCCCAAGTACCAGTCCAGTTAATGGCCCAACAAGCCCAGTGACTCCTCACTGGCTTTATTAATCAATTAATAACCCTTTATTAATTAATTAATCAATCGAATTGATGTCGCACATCGAATTCGACCGGGCCTCCGATCACGTTGGGTGCCAAGCAACACCGCGTGAACCCGGAAGGTATTGGGGTTAAGTAACCCACTCTTAGAACCTTTCCGCCGACAGTTACCGCGTGGATATAATCCTTCATTCGTACAATGCTCTCGAGTCAACTCAGGGTATGGCGAGCTGTCAAACCCTAACCGGTCGACTCACTTGGATTGGATGCCGCTGATGAATATCGGAAAACTCCTTTCCCGATATTATCGTTCGCCCTGGCCAGGGACTTCTGCACATCCTTCCTAGAGCATTCTCTCTCTAAGTACCGAGAGCGAATGATTCCTTATTGACACACAATTTCCTTCGACGGTATTCCGCTGTACCCAATCCTTGGTGTATTAGAATCCCGTGGCTAGAGATTCGTAAACCAAGGTCAAAGCACAGAAGTCCACCGACAAGGTGTCCTTGGTGTCTCAGGTCCGAGGACCATCCACGCAACTGCGACAATAGAATCAAGCTGGTTGACAATGAGGTATAATACCATCCAGCGATTCAGTCGGATCAGTTCAATGAACTCATTCTCTAATGAGCACCTACAGATTCGCCTTAGTGTCTCCACACAAGTGACTTATGAGATCAGTCACCCTCATCAGATGAGCAGGAGTAATCTGTACTAGTCTAACCAGATATCCGATGTCCTTCTCGGATATCCTCCGACTATGAACGATTAAGAATATGTGTGTTTAAGTGATCAGTCTCATTAGTATGATCTCATCATAATCTGATCACTATAGCACATATTCACGGACTTCATTATGAAACGATAATTAATGCGATTTACACATAATGAATATTATGTCATTATATTAATAAATGAACGAGATTTACATAGTTAGATTGGCTTGTAGGCCACCTAAAACTAACAAAAGGTACCATTTAGCATTATGTTTGCTCAAGACCCTCAGACTTTTATTGCTACTTTGAGGACTGCATTCAACATGGAGCGAGAGCATAAAAAATGTATAGAAGAACAGAAGGGTCAAAACAAGAGGAATGTACTATTTGTGCGCAAAGATAAAAAGAAATTTCAGGTCCATCCAGTGAAGGGTTCAACATCAAAGGTATTTGATTCAACTATTTGCGCTCAGTGTGGACGGCGATATGGTGGGACAAAGTGCTGGAGAGTAGCCGACAAGTTTTTAGTGTGTGGTGATTTGGGGCATATGGTCAGAAAGTGTCTGAAGGTCAAAGCTCAATCGACGTAAGAATAGAAGAAAGGCAAAACTCAAGGACATGTTTATGCTCTTACTAAGAAAGATATTGAGGAGAACCCCTAATGCTATAAAAGTTAGTATTCTTATTGATGATATTCATGCTAAGGTATTATTTGATATAGAGCTACTTATTCATTCATATCTGCTAGTTTTACTAAATTACTTAAGAGTAGACTGATAGATGCTACACATCCATTGGTAGTTACTACAGCTTCTGGAGAGGAGATTCACACTATGCATATTATATCTTTTGTTGTTATTAATTTTAAGAATAGAGATAGAGTGGCTGAGTTGTATGTGATCGAGATGGTAGACTTTGATGTTATTTTGTGCATAGATTGGCTAGATAAATATTTTAATTTGTTAGATTGCCATCATAAGAAGTTGATATTTCGAGAGCCTGGTGAGAAAGAGTTTATTTATCATTGCCTTATGCATAGATCATGTTGTGTTATAGTTTCTTCACTCAAGGCTGAGAAGTTGTTGAGAATGGATTGTCATGGATACTTGGCTAGTGTGGTAATGGTTCCATCAAATAGTGGTAGTGAGAGATCTATTGTTGATATTGATATTATTCTGGAGTTTCCTGATATTTTTCTAAATGATCTGTCCGATTTGCTTCCTTCACGGGAGATCGATTGTGTCATTGACCTTATTCTAGGGACACCTCCTATTTCTAAGGTTCTGTATCGTATGGCCCCAGCGGGGTTGGCAGAATTGAAGAAGTTATTACAAGAGTTGCTTGATAAGGGCTTTATTCGGCCGAGTATGTCACCTTGGGGAGCCCCAATGCTCTTTGTGCGCAAGAAGGATGGTTCAATGAAGCTATATATTGATTATCGACAGCTTAATCAAGTGACTATCAAGAGCATATATCTTTTGGCCAGGATTGATGATTTGTTTGATCAATTACAATCAGCTAAAGTCTTTTCTAAGATTGATCTTCAGTCAAAGTATCATCAGTTGTGGATCAAAGATGAGGGCATACCTAATTAAAACTGCTTTTTGGACCAGGTATGGGCATTATGAGTTTGTAGTTATGCATTTTAGGCTGACAACTACTTTTATAGATCTGATGAATAAGGTGTTCCAACTATATTTGGACTAGTTTGTGGTAGTACTTATTAATGATGTGCTGCTTTATTCACCTAGTATTGAGGCACATAAGGAGCATTTGCGAATTATTTTGGAGCTGTTGAAGCAGAATCAGTTGTATGCTAAGTTTAGCAAGTACGAGTTCTGGTTGGAGTGTTTTTCTTTTCTAGGTCATGTGATTTTCAAAGATGGAATATTTGTGAATTCTGCTAAGGTTGAGGATGTGCTTTCTTGGGAGGTGACTAATAATGCTTCAGAGATTCGAAGTTTTCTATATTTGGCAGGCTACTATAGACGCTTTATTGAGGGATTTTCATATATTACTGTTCTAATGATCAAGCTTACTAAGAAGGGTGTCAAGTTCATATGGTCTAAGGAGTGTGAGAAAAGTTTTCAAGAGTTGAGGACAAGACTTATCATTGCCCATATTTTGACTTTGCTTAGTGAGTCAGATGGTTTTGTTGTTTATATGGATGCTTCCAAGAAAGGTTTAAGTTGTATATTGATACAGAATGGAAAAGTTGTGGCTTACGCTTTACGCCAGTTGAAAGATCACGAGAAGAATTACCAGACATATAATTTAGAATTAGCGGCTGTTGTTCATGAGGATTTAGAGATACTATCTTTATGGAGTGTAATTTGAGATCTTTACTAATCATCAGAGTCTGAAATATATTTTCTATCAAAAAGAGCTTAATTTGAGGTATTGAATTATGAGTTTGTACTGAATTATCATCTTGGTAAGGCCAATGTAGTTGTTGATGCTTTGAGTAGGAAGCTTAAAGCCTTATCTTTGCACGGAGATTTGGAGATGCTTGAAGATGTTGTTAAGTGTAAATCAGACGTTAAAGGTGAGCATTGTGTTCTATCTCAGTTGGCTGCAAGACCTACGATTGTGGAGAGAGTTATGGAAGTTCAAAAGCAAGATCTTAAGCTACAAGAATTAATTAGTAAGGCTGATATTTCTTAGAGTGATGATGGAGTTATCAGATTTCTAGACAGAATGTGTTTTCCACAAGATGAGGAGCTACGAAGGGAATTGCTGAATGAGGCTCAAAAATCTAGTTTTCTATTCACCTAGGGAGTATCAAGATGTATAAAGACATGAAGAGAAATTTTTGGTGGTCTGGCATGAAAAAGGATATTGCAGAATTTGTTTCCAAATATCTTACTTGTCAGCAGGTGAAGATTGAGCATCAAGGCCAAGTGGACCGATGCAAGCCATGGATATTCCAGAATGGAAGTAGGAACACATTACTATGGATTTTGTGACATAATTGTCATTGACCAAGAAGAAGTATGATTCTATTTGGGTGATTGTGGATAGATTGATCAAGTTCGCTCATTTTTTAACTATACATAAAAAAAACTTTTTCGGAAGAGTTGACTCGGATGTACATTGAAGAGATTGTGAGGTTGCACGGAATTTCAATATAAGAGGTAGGTGATAAATCTCCAAAGCATGGATATTTTGTATTATATGAAAAACTTAGTTTATTTTTAATGTCTCAATGCCTAAAATATGTTGAGAACATCACTAAGTTTGATTATAAACTATTAGATTTGAAGATGTGATCACAAATCCTTGAAAAAAATACATGTTTTAACCTATTCTGACCGGAATCGGTCGACCGGTACGACTGGGTCGTTCGACCGGTATGTACAGTATTTCGGCTCAGAGCCTAATTTTTTTCACTAAACTTCCTAATGTCCGTTCTCACTCGTTTTAACTTTGATTGATTTGAAATTTTGATCAAAACTTCATCAATATGCTTCTAACTTGCCTGAAAAGTTTTATAAATTTTAAATTTTATTTGATATTTATTTTAATAATTAATTTAGAAGTGCTATAAGTGACTCAATTTAAGTATTCTATAAATATCTAAATTTGTATTACGATCCCTAAGAAGATCCAAGGATTTGAAGCTCATGACTCATGGGTCACCACTCACCCCTATATCATCTAGAAAAACCACCTAACAAGGAATCCTAACTTTGGATGTTCAGACTACAGAAGAACCCAATGCGGATTCGGACAGGAGTAGGAGAGCTGTCCAGTTAAACCAACTCCCCACCCTGGAACAGCTGCATTGGGTCTTGAAGAGTAGGTGCACAACCAAGTTTGGCCCAAACTCAGGAAGCATCACTTAACATTTAAGGTTAACTTCATATTTCCCACTACTAAACTCATATATATTTTTTAAATGGAAGGTCACTACTAAACTCAGATTATCATTAACACTGACAGAAACATGTATAATATACTTTTACAGAACTTCTTACATGCGGAAACATTCAATATGCCACCTTAGTTAATATCCATTCAATTTAACAGGTATCTCAGACTGTGGGATGGCTAGGTAAGAGATGACCAAATTACCAGTAGAATTATAAAAGTGTCACATATTCAACAACTAAAAAACTCACCCCACAGTGCGGCGTGCCCCTGCTCTTCTTCTAGCTTTCAAATTTTAACCGTGCCTTATTCACCCTCTATTTTGCATGATTTTTCATCTCTTTTATCTTTCAGTCAGATCCACTAACCACTCTCTCTTTCTCTCTCTAGATCCTAAAGAAACAAATATTTTAACATTACTTTTCTCTTTTTTACTTATCACATAAGCTTATTTACATACTAAAATGTCTACCCCACAACGCCGCCGAGTGCAACCACCGCTCCCCACCCTCTACCAATATCAAACACCTATTTTATTAGAATCATCTTTTTGTTAATAGTGGAAGAATCTGAGACAAAGTGAGAGAGAATGAGAAGATGCCATATATCCTGTACATTAACCAAGGTGTCGAAAAGTATAATCAATACTCCTAATTCATATTTGTTTCCATCTAGTCTTATTTCAGATTTTTTCCTCTTTATTTCACCTTTATCACTATAATCTAAGGAGAGTAGCTGAAACAAATGTACCCTTAGACTTAAATAGGTCCAAAATGGCTCAATCTGATTGGGAATATTGGAAGGGACTTTGTGTCATAATCAGAAAAAAAAAATGACACTTGCACTAGTTACATACAGTTAATTGCCTATCGTATTTTGTCTGAGTAGACTTAGGCATATTGAGAGAAGAGAGGACGACGAGAGAGTAATGGAGGAAATTACGGCAATTAGCAGCATATATATATGCTCCATTTTCTCTCTCTCTCTTTTTTTTGTTGGGGGGGGGAGTTCATGTAGCGGAAGGTGGAAATTAAAGGGTATTAATGGAATAAGGAATTTTTTAGACCCCATTCCTTATTCCTGCTGAATAAGGAGCTTCATCTAATGCCTTTAAATGAGATTCTCCAGCATAATAACCTATTAAAAACTATTCCACAGTGCAAAAATTAAGAAAAAGCATTGTTATTGTACACAGTTATTATAGAAGTTCAGATGAGCCAACTTTTTGTTTTTGCCCTTTACGCAATGAGGTAAGTTTCCTCCATCACAAAAACAAAGCATTAAATTATTCTTACAAACTTAGACTATTATTTCATTCTATATAAACCATGCACACTAACAAAATCTTCGCCATGCATGGCATCGCCAGCCCTTTATAACCTTACAGTGCACTGGAGGATGGATGCATACGTTGTCACTCTCATGACAATGTGTAGGTTCCAATTTCCCACGTTTAAGCGTACCTCGCATATGCATATATAAGATTGGAGAGAGTTATAGATGGATTGGATCGTCTGATCTGCATCTGAGTTCAGCATATATATATAAGCCGTCGGTATTAATTTGATCGAATAGCTCTAAAGAAATGATCCCACCATCATAGCCATAATATAAGACTGGTTGCTATCATGTGTCTTTGGTAGGTGTTGCGGTGAATCGCTCTCGCTCGCCTCAACAATCGGATCAGACATGTGCATCAAAACAAGAACAAATACACCCTAGAAAGAGAGAGATAACAGAATGATTTACGTGATTCAGCAAGAAATTAACCTACGTTCACATAGTCTGTTTCCTTCACCACCGTCTTACATTAATCTTCTTAAAGAACAAATACAATAATGCAGCCTTAGAAGGAACCGCAGCTGTCCTACGTTGTTTTCAACTCTAGGACAAGTTTTCCCAAAATTACAATATATAACCTCGTGAAATCAAAAATCTCAAAATATCTCTACGTCGGATACATCGGGCTGAACCTGTCTCAGACTCAAAAATGTAGTGTACCGCAGAGATGCTTTGTCCCCCTTAAGGGAATAGCCTGCGGGGCAAGTTCTACAATATGGCGCCTCCAACATCACAGTCGAACCTGTCTTAATCACTTATGTTAATTGAGATGTCCTCTAAATTTGAGCCACAATCCAACAGTAAGACTATCATATGCAGTCCGCTGCAACATGAATTTGGATGCTATACACAACTTAATAACTTTGTGGGATGAAGATGAAGTAATGTATTAAGATTATGATGGAGTCAATTTGAGGCAAAAAGAAACCTTTTGGCAGTCTTATGTTGTTCTCTCTGTGTGTTTCTAAATTGAAAATTGAAAAAATTCCTAATCTCACTGTGATGATCGAAGTGTTTATTGTGACTTTAGTATAAGAACCTCATGATTCCATATTACATGGTAAGCTTGCATCGTTTCATGCAAATTACCACAAATAGCAGCATACAAGCTCCAAATAATGGAGCTTCAATGAGATTATCCAGCATTGTAATTTGTTTTAGTTACTAGTCCACAGTGCAGAAATAAAAAATAAAAAGCATTGTTATGGTACAGTTATTGTAGAAGTTCAGATCAGCCAACTTTTCCTACCTTTTATACAATGAGATAAGTTTCCTCCATTACAGAAACAAGGCATTAAATTATTCTTACAAACTTTTAGAATATTATAAAAAATCATTCTATATAAACCATTCACACTAACGAAATCTTCATCTTAGCATCGCAAATCCTTTTTAACTCCACAGAGGACTGCAGGATGCATGTGTTGTCACTCTCATAACAATGTGCAGGCTCCAATTTCCCACATTTAAGCGTGCCTCCCATATGCATATATAATATTTGATAAAGCTAAGGATGGATTGGATCGTCTTATGTACATCATTTGACATCTGAGTTCAGCATATAAGCCGTCAGATATTTGATCGAATGACCGTAAAAAAATGATCCCACTATCATATATGTGTCTCTGCAGGTCTTCTCTCTTAGCAGTGGCCTTCGTGCCGCTGGCCAGTGGCCACGCCCGTTGGCAAATTCAATCAACTATATATTATTATGTATATATCCAACGTATTCCATGGAAGTAAAACTATACCCACTTCTCACAAATAACTTTCTAAGAAGTTTATTTATGTAATGAGCCCATGATTAAGCATAGAAACATAAAAAATATATTTAACAAGCACATAATTATAATCTCGCAAATGACAACCCATTGCACTTTTACGTATTAAAGTGTCTGCAAGATACAGACCCCACCGCTCGGCGAACGTGGAAATTTTGTCCAATGGGATCACGTGAATTGGACATTATGAGTCAAATTGGAGGGCGAGGAGACTTGGGTCACTTGGTTAGGCAGGTCACTGGAGTCACTGGTCCGATCCAGTGGGGTCATTGGACTCTTGATATGTATTCCCTACAAGGGAATCCCATAATTCTGTGGGTCATGTGACCTCACTGGATTCATGCTGAATTCACCCCTGCCACCACTCCCATACTTTGAACCGGAACGAGATCATTTGGATCATTTTGTCTGGACCTCGGTGTACCTTCAGACTCACGTACAATACTTTTTGTTGAGTCTGAAAGTGCACCGAAGTCCAAGCAAAATAGTCGAGACGATTTCGTTCCTTCTGAACCCAACCTTCTCTGTCTCTCTATCACATCTTCCTTTCTCTCTCCATTTCATCCTTCCCTATCTCTGTTAATCGTCCGGAAGTGCGTGACATGTACATCTATGCAGATCCTAGGCGTGATGTACTTTTGTGGGGGGAAGGTGGCCTGGTATGAGGCGTAAGGCTACCACATTCAGCTCATCTTCCCTGTAATTATTGAGTTGATGGCAGGAGGAATAGCAGGCATGCTCCCCACCTCAGTGACCTGGCCATCAAACCCTAACTGGCGATGGATCGTCTCCTAGTGGGAGAATAGATGACCAGATATCTCGCCCATGTGGTGTCCCCCCCGGTATTGTTGACTCTTTCACTTTTCTTATTAGTCGCATTGCTTCCGTTGAAATATAGAGGGGATATTATATGTAATATCCATGTGCTCAATCTACTGACAAATTGACAACAGTTGCTTTCTATATATGTTTTCTAAAAATATCTCCCGTCAATATGAAAGGAATGTGTAAGTGTGTCTCAGTGTGTGTGTGAGTAATTGCATGCCAAAAAAGAGTGTGTATGTGCGCGTGTTCGAGAGATACATAAAGAGAGAGAGCACTTTTGTTTCTTTACGTGTCATATTCCTACTCTAGGGTTAGTCTACTGTGTACGCTAAAACTAGCAACCGGCCTTGTATTATGGCTATACATGTTGCTACAAAATTAACCTAAAACCTAAGTCAACACACATGCATCCCTTCTTTTAATACTGTACATTGCTGTCGCTCTCAATGCTTGGTTGGCTTCAGCATGCATGCTTACCATTTACCAAGACGTGTTCCGCTATCTATTGTAGTCACAGGCACTACGACAGCCAGTGGCGGATCTAGGTGAGGTCTTAAGATCTCATTGAATTTTATTAAGTCTATTGTTTTAATATAAAATAGCCTGTTTAAAATTCTACTGGTTCAACCTAAAATTCTATTGACCTAATTTAAGATCTCATATAATCTAGTTCAAGATTTTATTGATCCAATCTTATTTACGACTTAATGTTCTAATGATCTCACTGGACTAAATTTCTACATCCACCATTGACGACAGCAACATCTCTATAGTAAAAGAACAGTTCAGATGGCTCTTCTCCATGATGCATGCATGTTGGCCTTTGGGATGCCACCACAACTACTCCTGTGAACAAATCTTCTCTATACATGATAGCGGAGACAGCCATGAACTCCAGTGATCGATCTCAACAACCAAGCTCCAGGACTCGTCCAGAACAATGTCTCTCAAGTCGGGTCATGTCACAATAATTTCTTGAAGCAATGCCAAGGGCCATGTATAGGGAACAGCGGTGATTAGGCTACCCGGCCATGTACACCAACAGGAGGCTTGTGCACTCTGAAGCACCTGGGCCCCTCAAAGACTACCCTTTGTCAGCAACAAGAGGAAAGCACAGGAATGAAGAAAAGGAAGGAGGAGGAAAGAGCTAGGGGAGACCAAAAAAAGGGAAGACCAAGAAAGGACAAGCACACACCAGGATCGAGCTTGGAGAGTCCCCAGCTCCCTTTGGGGTTCTTGTCTTGACGCGGCTAAAGACGGGCAGTTCTGCTAGTAGAGATAAGATTCAAAGACGCTCTCCAACACGCCACGCACACCTAACAGATGCTAAAAGAAAAGAACAGCATGGCTTTATCTCTTCTTTCCTTTCCTTCTGCATGCTACGGGTTTCAGAGAACACATCTGTGACATGTGGCGCTTTGTAGGCTTCTCACTGCATATATAGTTTCTTTCCGCTTTTCCTATCTTCTTTCTCCCATGGAACCCAAGCAGGATATATGGGGAAGAAGGCTATGCCCTCGTTGAGAGGCCCTGACCGGTCAAAGCATGGGCATGGTCTCTTCTGGCTGATCACACTAGCTGCAGCAGTATCCGATCTGCAGTCTGCACAATGAGAGGGAAACAAGGGTGCTGCGCGTCTGCGTGATCGACTGCGACCATTGTCGGACTTGATGCCAAGTTTATATTTCTTGAGGGGGAGAAAGAGACGAGGGGGTTCTCCAAAACTGGAATGGCAAAAGTGGGGCTCCGTTTACAGGGAGAAGGGATCTTTTAAGTGTAAGTTTGGAGGGTACTTAGGCAGTACAATCAAAGAGAGAATTTTTTTTAGTAGATAACTCTTTTATGTCTCAATGAAGGGGTTTTTGAGAAAATTCATTTTCTCCTGTTGTACTTACCTGATGAGTCCGGCTCGTCTACAGTCCCCTGCGGACCGTAGCCCCTCAGTAAAGGGGGGGGGGGGAGAGATAAAATGCCAAAACGCACAGAGGCGAATTCACGGGGCAACGTGTTTTGGCATTTTATCTCCTCCCCCTCTCTTTGCTGAGATGCTACAGTCTCCAGGGGACCGTAGACGATCTCAAGACTTACCTAATTCCCTTCACTATTGCACTTGCCGAAATCGGACTCATTTTCAAGAGTACAGATGGATATCTTCGTACATCCGACAGGGTTTCCATCTGTACTCTTAAAAATCCTGTCGGATGTATGAAGAAGAATAGTATTATAATAAGATTTTAATATATATTATTAAGCATGCAAATTAAATAATATAATAATAATATATATGATTATATTATTAAATTAGTTTCTTTATTCTTAGCATATTTGATAATTAAATTATCAAATGTAGTATTTTAATAGAATCACAATAAAATTCTGATAGTATAATCATATTACATAGTTATCTTGGTATATTTTATAGATAATAAAGTTATCTATAAAACATACCTACAAAAGAAGAGTGATATTTTAATAAAAAATTAATATATTAATAATAAGTATATGATTATATTATTAAATTAATTTTTTTACTTGTGACATATTTTATTCTCATATTTCTTATAACCAAAGCAAAGAGGGCACTGAGTATGCGGGCATTAGGAGAGGGGAAAGTAAAAGGGTTAGGGTTAACCCACCTGGAGAGGTGGAATAATAAACTCGGGAATATCCCGGGTTAATTCTTTCCAACCTACTTTCATCCCGGGTTACGAAACTATATATCCGAAATCACTTTTTAGGTTAGGTTAGGATTATCTCATAGTCAGTGGCATAAGCGAAAATTTTGTCTAGTGGGGTCACATGGATTATCATTAAATATATTGATATTTTATTTTTATTATATTAAAAATATTAAAAAAATAAAAATAAAAATAAAAATAAATATACTTCAATAAAAATGATATATTTTGTTACGATTATTTTTTTCTTCTAGATGTACTCAGTGAATTCTTTATTAAATCATAAATATAAGTCATAATAATATGTAAAAAATCTAGTGAAATTGACTGCAAATGAGACTGGGTCTTGTGGGTCGTCTAAAAAATTCAGTGGGATCACCTTACACCTAAATTTAAAACTTATCTTATTAAATTAAGACTCTTATAATAAAATTCTAAAATTTCAGTGGAGCCCATCTAAAAAATCCAGTAAGGTCATCTTATACTTAAATTTAAAATTTACTTTATTAAATTAAGACCCTTATAATAAAATTCTAAAATTCCAGTGGGTCCTAGGACCCCACTGAAACCAGCTGGATCTGCCACTGCTCATAGTCGAGAAATCAAGGATATCTTCCGATCAATGAGGGTTCGGAGATTAAACCTATTTTGATCTGACAAGATGAGTTGGCTCAGGCTAAGATATTAAGTCATAAGGGATTGCTGATTTTCGAAACACCGTAAAGGCTTTCGAATCACTAGGTCTAAATCTGTTAAGGGTTGTTTGTCCCATCGTAAAACTTTGCTAGAATAGTCCCGCACGGGAAAAAGGGATAATATCAAAATATAATTTGTAGATGGTGCCTACTCCACTTAATATCTTAGGCCATATTTGGTATTGAGATAAAGTGGAGATAAGGCTTATCTATTCCCATTTCTTGTTTGACATTGCAAAAAATCGTAGGATAAGAGAAGTCAAGGGTATCTTATTCCACCAAAAAGATGGAATGACTTATCCTCACTCCTTAAACCCATTCTTACTCTTTTTGTCTCTTCCCTTGATTCATAATTAATTATAATAATAATTTACTCAATATATTTATTTTAAAAGTAAAAGTAAAAATTATTTGATTAAATATTTTGCCCAACACGTCCATAATATGATTAGTCTATTGGGCCTGAGACATACAATCCGAAGTTGATGGATCATTTGCTCTGGACAAAAAGGAGCACCTGTTGAGGATATTCTTTATTATTTATTAAAGTTTGATTTTTATTTTTTACATTTTTTGGGACATCCAATCATAAATCAAGTCATACGGACAATGAAGCGATAAAAAAAATTAAAAAAATTATACAATTATTGTCTACGATGTGGAAGGCATTGTAGCAAGTATCATTAAAAAGAGAAATGGTAAAATTCCGTTTGTAGCCATGGTTCACTTAGAACCACTATTAACAGAAGTTTATTATTCTTCCAAAAAATTCATAGTATAGTCATCATTTTAAAAGCAATTTACACAATTAAACCGATTCCTAAATAGTCGTTAGAAGTTAGTTTGAATCCTATCTTAATTAACTTGATGACAAAGTAACACCAATTGGATAAGCTATGGATGTAAACTCTTGGAGGTGTGTGGAGATTCTTTGGCATGCACTCGTGACCACTAGGGTACCAAATTGTAAGATCAAATAATTAATTCAGACAGGTACATTACATGAAAATATATCCTCACGGCTAAGAAAATAAGTTTTGGTTGGTGCAATTTGATTTCATTTCTGTTTGTTCCTTTTTAATGGCAAACTCGTTTTTTGCATCTGAGAATATCTTGCTGCACCATTTGGAAAATTCTTTTTGAAATCTTTTTTTGAAAGGCCAAAATACCCCCTACCCACCCAAGTGTTTTTTACCATTCACTAGACGTCGGTTTTTTATTATTCAATCTTTCTTTAGGTGGTCCGATCCAATATCGAATTGTAAGGTTGGGTGGAACACTATAGAACTGGCTGCACCGTCAGGTAGGGCTGTCAATAGATATCCGAGTTTTAATTATTTGCTTAATTTCTATTTTTATTAGTAGATACGGAACTCCGTTAAAGATCACCCGTTAAGTTATAGAAAATGAAAATATATCTCCGATAGTTATAGGAGTCGGAAACGGAAATCTATATATATATATATATATATATATATATATGTATGTATATATATATATACATATATATATATATATATATATATATATATATATATATATGTATGTAATAGTTAGAATATCTTTTGACACTTTGATAAAAGAAAGGCCATAGTAAAAAGTTGAAAACTTTTTAACATTTTAATATAATTTTATGGCACATGTTTGGATATATTTATATGTAAATTTAGATTGATAGATAAAGTAAATTTCCAAATTCAAAATTCATAGATTATTAATTTACCTATATTAAAACTTTGTAGGTTTAATTACTAGAAGAAAGTTTATCAAAAAGTGAATAGTAATAGTGATTTTAAATACCCTTTTAATATAGCGATGATCATAGCGGAAACTTCCGTTTACTTCCATTTCCGTTTCCGATTTCCGATTTAAAAGCAGAAATAAGTGCGGAAGCGGAAACATTTACTTCCGACTCCGTTTTCGTTTCCGATAAACTTTATAAGAAATGGAAGTAGAATGTGCCATTTTCATTTCCGTCTCCGACCCATTGACAGCCCTACGGCCAGGTAACATTATAACGCCTAACGGTGCAACAAGATATTCTCTTTTGCATCCATACTGTTGTGGATTTTGTGTTGTGGAAAAGAAATATTTATAATAGAAGCATATTAATTCAACCCAAATAGTGCTATAGAAAAAAATGCAAATATAGTACTCTTGCGTACTAAACTATTACATTTATCATTGTAATAAATATATTTTCTTATGCATTGCTGTTGCAGCGCAATGCACAGACAGCTTGGGTTAATACCAGCTTGTGTTATTAATGTAGGTAAATATGATCAAATGACCCTGTTAGGATTAGAAGTATGCATGCATGCCCTACAAGACGCATGGACAGACGAATATAATTATTTGATGGCTTAATTATTAAATTTAGTTAATGAGGAACATTTGCTGTAATGTTCCAAGAACATTGCAATTACAACCTTCATCCGTCCAATATTCGTGAGATCAAATGATGCCCAATCTTTTAAGTTCAGAATGGTGCAGTAATGTTCTGATCATGTGATTGCCGGCGGTTGCAGCCACAATGCCTCAAGCATTATCACAAGTATTACTCTTTAAATTTTAACTACTTACGAGGGCCTATATCGTGATGACCTCACTTATTAGCAAAACGTGGTCATCTTCGCAATAAATGGGCAAGGCATCGCTGACTCGCTGGCTAAATTTGGGCCCAGGCTTTTCTATATAGCTTGGGCCTAGTTTAGCCTTGCTTTTTCAGAGCCCAAAGACAGATCGGGAAACGAACGGCGTGGCACAAGCTCAATTCTTCACCCATTTAAGAGTCAAAGTTTGACCCATTTAAAACATTGGATTTTCCTTTCCACATAACTCTATTTATGCCAGTTGGTACATTCAAATTAATTTTTTCTAGGGGTTCGGGGCAGGCAAACTTTTGTACAAGAAAAAGGAAAAAAACTGAGCTGGTGTTCATCTTAGTTAGCTTTGACCTGGTTTTTTTGGACGGTCAAAAAAATAAAATAAAAAAATAGAGAGAATCGCACGATTGAAGTATGTTAATAAAACGTACATGAATCATATACAATTAAAATTGATGTTCCAATCTAGGTTGGGCCAGACTAGAATGCTAAACCCAACTTCATGGTTCCATTTTGAATTAGATAATTGTCATACCACTTCAAATTGGACACTAATGATTTCATGTCAAGTATACATTTTTATTTTTATTTTTTTATAAAAATCCAAGAAAAGAGGGCAGCGTTAAAGAGCTCATTCATATCCTTCGATATCTATTTGATGAAACCACTATTGGCAGGCATTGCAGCAAAATGCACACATTGTGACAACAATATTCTCTCTTAATTTCCACAGAAGGATTATTATACATCAAAATCAGATAATATCTACATTCCCATGTTTTGTTTGCATGTGTTTCATCAATAGAAATTATCATCTGATTTTGCAACTCTAAAATTTCATTGTTCTTAAAACATATGATTTTTAAATTTCGTACTCACCGTCCATGATATTAAACTTTAAAATCTCGTTTGATATCTAGATAGAAATACGTAAGAATATGAATAAGTCAGCGCGATCTATCCCTATCCTTAGCAAAGAGATAAGAAAACATTAACCATATTATCTATTTAGTGAAAATGAAGAAAAGATCGAGGATAAGTTGTAATAAAGACATTGCTATCGTTAATCTCAAAATAACATGGATATGCTTACATAATATACTAAGTATTTTCAATTTTTCATTACTCATATCATGATACACCTAATATGCTTAATCTAATTTGTTCAATTTAATTATAGATTAAAGACATTCAAATTTATATTACACATAATAAAATTAAGATATAATAATATTTTATATTATATAATAATATATTCCATAGATATCGACCTACTAAAATTTCTACTTAATGAAATATAACATCAACAGTAATAAAGTCGTTATTAAAATTAATAACATTATTATTTTATGAACTCAAATAATATATTAATATCAATAGCTAGTAACCAAGTCGTTATTAGAGTTCATTATATTATGAATAAATATAAAACCCAAATTCCCCAAACGAGCTTCTAAGACCTAATTTCTTCTTCTCAAGAGTGAAAGATCAATAACATTTCCGATTCAAATCTACCCTGATGTAGCCGAAGCTATCACGACCGGATTCCGAAGCTGGAATCCGAAGTTCTGGATCCGGAGCTGGGTCGGATTGGTGTAAGAGGCCCGACAGGGATCCGGAAGGCGACGGAGGCAGAGACGCGGTTGAGGATCCGAGGCCGAGAGTCGCTCGGTCGGAGGCTGGCTTGTCTCCGGAAGGTGGGGCCGAGGTTCCTTCGGCTGACGGCGCGGGCAGCGCGGAACCGAATCTCCCTTGGTTGAGGGGCAGCCGGCGCACGGCGTCGAGACCAGGGAGAGGAGTCCGAGGTCGGCGGCCGAGACCGACTCGGGAAGGTCGGCGATGATTCGAACCGAGCCCCTGCAGGAGGGAAAGAAGAAGAAACTGGTCAGCAGGAGTCCCGGGCTTCGGCCCTGAGGAACCCCCTCCGACGGTTAAGTTAGCTTCTGAAGATGATTCGATTCAGAAGGCAAAGAGTAGCTTTAATGCTTTTTGGACTATGGTCCTTGAGGGCCTCGGAGGCATACCTTTGGCAATAAATAGTGGTGTATTTATAGCGGAGGATAGATGATGGTTAACGGTGAAAGCCGATATAGGACTATGTTCCGGGCTTATTGGTAAACCGCCATAGTGCCTAGTCCTCCACCGGAGTGGACCGAACACGGCTGTTGGGCCGAAGGGGGTTGGCCTGCTGATGGGCCGAAGCCTGCTGGGCTGAGGGCTACTGTGCCGCTTACGGGCCGAAGGCTGGTGGGCCGCTGATGGGCCGAAGCCTGTTGGGCCGGGGGCGACTGTGCCGCTTACGGGCCGAGGGCTGTTGGGCCGCTGATGGGCCGAAGGCTTCCTGAAGGCCTTTTATTGCTACTGCTGGGCTGAACTGGGTTTGGGCTTGTTTTAATGGGCCGAATCAGATTCTGCCTCATCACATAGCCCCCCACTCTTGTCTTCCTCAATTCTGAGATGGCGAGAGTATAGCCCGAAGCCTTTTGAGAAATAACGTAACAGGTGTTTTACCCGAGGCTCTGTTCTCTCTTTTTTGAGAAGAGGATGCCCTCGGTCGGCCGAGGGTCAGCAATCACTTATCCGTCTTCATTCGGGATGTAGTGACGAAGGCTTTTACCTCTAAGGGCGAAGGGCCGAGCCTTCTGACTCGTGTCAGGCTCAATTAAATGGACGGGACATGCGTCGCCTTTTCCGTCAGAACGGTCGTCTCGCAAAGAAGCACAGGACACGCGTCGCGCATCCGGCCGCCCCGTAAAAAACACAAAAAGATCCTGACCGCTCGCGGGTCGCGGGTCACCTCGGCTCTCTGCCCGAGGTTCCACTCGGATTGCCGCCTCTTCCTTCCTCGGCACGCGGATCGGAACACGTGGCGGGCATCTGAGTGATCAGCCGAAGGGTCGGAGCGCTTTCGCCCGTTGATCATTCTGCTCCAATTCCCGGAGTCTGCCCGTCATCATTACCGAAGGACGGTACACGTGGCGCGCATCCGAGAGAGGCGGTGAGACGAAGGGGAACATCCCGGCCGTTGGCTTCGGCGGGAAGGGTTTCGAACAATGCCTATAAATAGGAACCCCTCGCAGGGCACTGTTCTTCTTCCTGCTTCTCGCGCCTGCGTTCTTCTGCGATCAACCGAGCTCTCCTTCTTCTCTGGCGAAGGGCTAGTCCTCTGAAGGTGCTTCCGAGCTCGTCATCTGTCGCAGGAAGCTCTCCATCGTCCGGAGCTGCTGCCGGGGGAGTTCTCTTGGCTTGAGAGGCGGTGCTTGATCGAGGAGATCTTTTTCTTTGAGGGTAAGCCTCAATCTCCTTTCTTCACTACCGTGTCCTCATGACCCGGAGTCCTTCTTCGAGTGAGATTACTCCTTCAGACGAGGAATACACTCTGTCCCACTCCCCCAAGTCTTCTTTGTCATCTCCTCTTACTTTGGATTCCCTTGCTTCTGCCATGGCATACGAGGCCGAAGCCTCCGGTGCCGAAGGGTCCGAGGAGGGTCATACCCCGGGCCAGGCTTCCTCCTCGGGACATCGTTGTCCCGAGACTACTTCGGATGCAGCCTGCGCCCTTTCGGATGAAGGGGTCAGCTATATCGCTTCTTACTACCAACTCCCTTCTTGGATGACCCCCTATCGGCCTGGTTCTCATACCAGGGCCAACACTCCTCGCCCGGGTAGTTTTTCTATCTATGAAGAAAGCTTCCGGGCGGGCTTTCGTCTTCCTCTCTCCACCTTCGTCATCAACCTCCTCTGTTTCTACGGGCTGGTCCCGTCTCAATTTTTTCCCAATTCTTGGTGCACAGTCTACGCCTTTTTGGCTGTGTTTGCCCATGCGCAGACCATCCCCTCGGTCAACATCTTCCGCTACCTCTTCAAAATTCAAAGGCAGGGGAGATCCGAGTGGTATAGCTTCGTCCCTCGTCTCGGCCGAGGCATTTTCTCTGGGAAGCCTTCGTCCATTCACGGCTGGAAGAGGAATTTCATCATAGTTTCTCTTCCGGAGAATGAGAGGAGCGTGTGGCCCTTCCCTACCATGTGGGCACCGCTGGCCGCAGGCCTTTCCGATCCTCCCACCCTCAACTCCGCCCAGCGCAACCTTGTGGGGCATATTGAAGCCGCGGCTCCGTATAATATCTCGGAGCTTTTCAGCAAGCCGGAGCTGCTTGTGGGTGCCAGGGCATGGCCGGACCCTACGAGGGATCCTCCGCGGGCTTTCCCTTACCTTCCTCCCGGGGAGTCTTCAGAGGAGACCGAAGAAAGTGCCGGGGTCGCTCCTCCGGCCGAAGCTCCTCCGGCCGCCGAGGTTGCTGAAGCTTCGGCCGAGGGTAAGTCGGTCTTGGGTTGTGACCTTTGCGTGTTATCAACATCTAACACTTCTTTTCTTGTTTGCAGCAATGTCTGGGATCTAGGGCCTCCTCAGCCGGATAGCCCAGCAGCGCGGCCAACCCCAGCCATCTCGCCCGCAGGTGGCAGGAGGGTCTGGACGAGGCGTCGTGGCCCCGGGCGTCCGAGCCGGGATCACGATGACGGCGGCTTCCTCGGAGGGCCGTGCTGCCGCTGCCGCTCTCGAGAGGGAGTGGAAAAGCAAGTCGGCCGCCCGAAGGGGTGGTCGTTCATCGAAGCGGAGCCGGGCGGACGAGCCTGGCGAGGCAGAGCCCGCCCCGGCTAAGAGATCCGCCGTGGCCCGAAGGGCCCCGAGGCCGGCGTCCCCCGAAGCGCCGCGGGGCGACTCTCCCCCGGCCACGATGGCGGAGGCGGAGGACCAGGAAGGTGCTGGGCCGCAGGCGCCTCGCGCGCAGGAACGCGAGCTATGGGTCCCCGACCTGGGGATCTATAGGGACGAGAGTGTGGAGGACTCGCAGACGTGACTGCGTCTGCTTCGCGGCCTTACCCTCCCGTTGGCTCTGGAGGAGCTGAAGGACCACTCGGCCACTGATCTGGCGATGATCAGCGCCCAATTGGCGGTCCAGGTAAGAAGCTTCTTAGTGTGCTTCAGTCTAGCATTCCTCTTAGATTATTTCGGATTTGCTGACCTTTATCCGCTTTCGGCTGCAGGCCACGGTCACGGGTAGCGTCCTGATCCAATGTCAGACGCTCCTCCGAGATCAACTCCTGGAGGCCGAGAGGGCGTCGGCCTCGGCGGGCTTGGGCGAGGGTCCCTCGGCGGGACGCGACTTCGAGTCCAGCGTCGACTGGCTCTTAGCTGCGAACGCCCGGATGCGGGCTCAACTGGAGGATGTAAGGAATCGCCATGAACGCAGCGGAAATAAAAATGATTCCATTGTATCGGTTGCTGAGGTCATAAAACGGACATTAAAATCTAAGCGGGAAGAACAGTTCTTCACCTTTGCGGGGTTTCGAATCTCCCGTGGATGATGCCGACTCGGTAATCGCGCACGCGCACGATCTCTAGAGGTATCCACACGAGTTCCCGCAGTAGACGCGATTTCCTCCTCGGCTTGAGTGCTCCGACCAGATCTCAGATCCACCATGCGCGGAGAGAGACAGATCCACTCCAAGAGAGAGAGAAGGAGAGAGAGAGAGGAGATAGAGAATATGGGGTAAAAATTCGTCCAACCAACTTTTTACCCCTCCCCCTTGGCCCTCCTTATATAGAAATAAGGATAAGCACAAGAGTTAATCCTCATGATTATCCAAGAGTTTGGCCTTGGATAATTCTTCATTAAATCTTCGTGTTTATCCTGCAGCTTTTCACAAAAATCCAGATAAGCATGAAATTTAACATCTCTCACCGTCTGACGAGAACTCTTATGTGTGTGACCCTCTAGGCCCATATATCAGTCCGGTTGCAGGCCCATTAAACTTAGAACTGTTTCTTGAGTTTAATATTAATTAATTAACATTTAAACATCATATGTTAAATGATTAATTTAATAAACAAGTGAATTATCATCTGATGATCAAATCACTTGGCCTTCTGATCATGAACAGTACCAAACACTACCTCATGATCCCAGAAGATATAAGGGATACTGTTCCCTTCAATTGAACATTTCCGTCTTTCGATACCGCACAGATATAATCCTTCACTCATGCAATGTCCCAATAACGCAAGGGTATGGTTTTATAGTCAAACCCTCTATTCGCATTATCCAGATGGATTCTAGTACACAGTTAATATCTAGAAAGACATCTCTTTCATTTGACCCTGGCCAGGGATTTCTGTGTACACATCCATAGGACATTCTCTCTCCAGTCTTATACCAAGAGTGAGTGATCCCTTGTTGTTCACTCAATTACCTTCGCAAGCTTTTCACTGTATCTTAAAAACCGATTATGGTGGACTTAATGGTTAAAGTCCACGAGTCAGAGAATCAAGATACAATGATCCACAAACAAGGTATCATTGGTGACTCAGGTCAAAGGACCAACTGTGCTACTGCAACGATTGAATTCCCTGGTTGACTAATAGGTATAATTACCATCCAAGAATTCTTATTTGGGTCTGTTCAGTGAACTCATTCTCTAATGAGCACCCACTTGTTTGTCTTAGTGTCACCACACGAGTGAATGTGAGATCATTCACCCTCATCATATGAGCAGACATAACTTGTGTCGATCTTATCGGATATTTAATGTCCATCTCAAATATCCTATGATCGAGAACTATTTAAGACAATTGCCTTAGGATATTGATCTCACTATCATGATCTCATCATGATTCAATATCCCATACATTTGTCTATGGACCTTCATTACGATAGTTAATTGCGAGAACTATTAAATGAAGAAATGATAGCCTTTATTAATAATCTGAACTAGAATGTACAATGATTGGCTTTGAGGCCACCCAATTCTAACAGAGGAGCAGGCAGCGGCGACCCGAGCTTCTTCTGAGGCCAAGGCGAAGGCTGAATGGGAGAAGGAGAAGGTCGAGCGGGAGCTGGCGGCGGCCCAGGCTGAGAATCGGGCCCTTAATGTTAGTTTAGGTGGCCTACAAGCCAATCTAACAATGTAAATCTCGTTCATTATTAATATAATGGCATAATATTCGTTATGTGTAAATCGCTTTAATTATCGTTTCATAATGAAGTCCGTGAATATGTGCTATGGTGATCAGATTATGATGAGATCATACTAATGAGACTGATCACTTAAACACACATATTCTTAATCGTTCCTAGTCAGAGGATATCCGAGAAGGACATCGGATATCCGGTAAGACTAGTACAGATTACTCCTGCTCATATGATGAGGGTGACTGGTCTCATAAGTCACTTGTGTGGAGACACTAAGGCGAATCTGTAGGTGGTCATTGGAGAATGAGTTCACTGAACTGATCCGACTGAATCGCTGGATGGTATTGTACCTCACTGTCAACCAACTTGATTCTATTGGCGCAGTTGCGTGGATGGTCCTCGGACCTGAGACACCAAGGACACCTTGGCGGTGGACTTCTGTACTTTGACCTTGGTCTACGAATCTCTAGCCACGGGATTCTAATACGCCAAGGATTGGGTGCAGCGGAATACCGTCGAAGGGAATTGTGTGTCAATAAGGAATCATTCGCTCTCGGTACTTAGAGAGAGAATGCTCTAGGAAGGATGCGCGAAAGTCCCTGGCCAGGGCGGACGATAATATCGGGAAAGGAGTTTTCCGATATTCATCAGCGGCATCCAATTCAAGTGAGTCGACCGGCTAGGGTTTGACAGCTCGCCATGCCCTGAGTTGACTCGAGAGCATTGTACGAATGAAGGATTATATCAACGCGGTAACTGTCGACGGAAAGGTTCCAAGAGTGGGTTACTTAACCCCAAATACCTTCCGGGTTCACGCGGTGTTGCTTGGCACCCAACGTGATCGGAGGCCCGGTTGAATTCGATGTGCGACATCAATTCGATTGATTAATTGATTAATAAAGGGTTATTAATTAATTAATAAAGCCAGTGAGGAGTCACTGGGCTTACTGGGCCATTAACTGGACTGGTACTTGGGCCTAGAGGGTCACACGCAAATGATTCTCAAGGCGATGGATAAATAAGTGGGTTTTATACAAACCGGGGGTTTTTGTTAAAAACCGCGCGGTTAGTATAAAACATAGCGAACGGGCTGAGCAGGCCAAGCTGCTGCTAACCCTAGCCGCCCCTCCTCGTTTTCTGTCTTCCTCTGGAGTCCAGGCAGATCCAGATCTGCTCCGCCGCTTCTCTGAATCCCGTTCGACGGGAAATCTTCCGCGCACTGCGGCGATCATTGCGGCGACCAGTGGAGGCTTCGCGGGCTGTGAAGAACGACGAACTCGAGGATATCCGTCGCGGGGAGGATCGCGTGGACTTCGCTAGAGGCCGGGCGCTTGCGCGGCTTGCGGTGTCGCACCGACGGAACCGAACGGTTGCGGATTCGAATCCGCACACGGTGAGAACAGATAATCCGATTATCTCGTATTTTGTCTCCGAAACGGGAACGGATCGCTGTAAATATTTTTTTTTTTCCGCTGCGTGAGCGATCCGGAGAAACCGAGAAAACCCAACAGTGGTATCAGAGCCAGGTTCCACTGTTTCTCGTCCCGTTTCGGTTTCCGAAATTGATTTTTCTTGAGTTATTCCATGCGTTTAATCCGATTAAGATGACGGATTAGTGTTCATGAGATGAACACAAATAATTTGATTATTTTTCCGTGATTTTTCGAGATTATTTTGGGGGTTTTTCGTGTTCTTCGTGAGACGAAGAACGACGACTTTACGGCGGCTTCAATCGGCCTCCCAAGCGTTGGGATGCACGGCCGAGACTCCAGATCCGTAGGTGATAGTCACCACTGCACATCCGGTATATTTGCCGGCGCCGGAGTGGCCTTGAAGAGCTTCAAAATTGAGCCGTAAATCGGGTTTAGAAACCCGAAAAACCAGTTTTTTGGGGATCTTTACAGGGCTGTTCCGGCTTGTTTTTGGCGCCGCCGGAGGGCTAGCCGGCGCCGGTGACGTCGCCGGTGCCGGGGGAGACGCCGGCGGGCACGGCGGGGCCCGGCGCCGGCCGCCGGGATGGCCTGCTCCTCCTTCCCGCCGCCGGCCTGCAAGTTTTAGGGTTCTGCAGATTTGGGGAGGCCGTCGGGTTGGAGACGGGCGGCTCAGGGGCCGGTCCGACCGGCCGGCCTAGGGGCCCCGGACCGGGCCCGCCCTGGCTCGGACCAGGGCGCTCTAGGTCCGAGCCCCTGGCCGAGCCAGGGCTCGCACCTGGCTCGAGCCAGGTCCTATATTGGGCTGAGCCCAGTTCTATCCTATTAAACCCCATTTAAAACCCCAAATAAGCCCATTTAAAATTCAGATAAAATTTGAATTAAAATTTAAAATTCAAAATTTTTTTGATATTTAAATTTATTATTCATTTTTATTAATTGGTCTTATTAATGATTTTTTGAATCAATTTTTTATTAACAACACGTTGTTAATTGATTAATGTTAATTGTTAGTTTAATAGTTAAACTAATAATTAATCTTAATAATACTAATTTAATAGTTAAATTAGTAATTAACAATTATTAATCTAATAGTTAGATTATTAATTGTTATTTCAACTAATTGTTAATTAATATTTGAGTTAGTTATTAATTTAATTGTTAAATTAATAATTAACTTAAATGACTAATTTAAGTGTTAAATTAGTTGTATTTATTGATTAATTGTTAGTTATTAATTTAAGGGTTAAATTAATGATTAACGTTAATCTTGTAATCTAATTGTTAGATTATAGTTATTAATTGATTAGTGTTAATTAATAATTTAAATGTTAAATTACTAATTAACATTAATCAACTAATCTAAGAGTTAGATTAATAGTTAATTAATAATTAGAGTTAATTAATAATTTAAGTGTTAAATTATTAATTAATTTTGTTGGACTGGTCTAAGAGTTAGATTAGTCATTAATAGTCTAATTGTTAGATTATTAAAAGGGGTTTTGATCTAAGTGTTAGATCGTTAGAATTGTTCTAATTTGCATGGAATAATCTGGAATTATTAATTCGGAGTGTGTGCGCATGTGATGTGTGTTTAATGCTTTTAAATTTAGATTTAATTGCATGTTAACTTAATAAAATGAGTTTTCGAAAATCAAATGCCAATTTTGATTGGATCCAAGTTTTTGAAAGCCAAAACTTATTTATTTTGAAAACTCATTTGTTTTAGCCATGTGATGCGCTGAATGATGTGTGGGATGTTTAAAACACACCGTGGTCATGGATATGCACTTAATTTATTGTTCATGTGATGAATGGATTGTGTGGATCGTGGATGTATGATTATTTATTAATTGTTAATAAATAGAGGTCTGCACACCTCTCTCTCTCATACTCCGATGTATTTCTACCTCCCTATCTCTCTTGTACTCGCCATAAGGCCTTCTTCAATTTACTTGTTAATTCTAGAATTAATGTAATGTGATTGAGGCAACCGAGGAAGGAGCGAGGACGATCCACAGCTGCAACCAGGAAGGCGAAAAGATGGAGATCTCTTACCTATGTGTTTGCAGGTTATCTAATGTAAATGTTATGATTAGATTGTGTGTGCGTTTGACTGTTGGCTCCAGTCAAACCCACTGTGCTATCCATGACCACACTAATGACATGTATGTGATGCATTGTTTTTCTTTTGATTATGAATCATAGCTGGTTATAGTATTTAGTAAATATATATGATATATTTATATACTATCACCTAGGAGAGACCAAGATAAAAGTTATCTAAATACCCTCAGATAAACTCTAAGCCGTAACGCGAGTAGTTAAGAACTTACCGCGTGGTCCACCATCGTTATAGTCATAGGATTCGAATCACTTTAGGCAGGTTTGTTGTGCTATCCACAAGGCCTGCTTAATTGGGAGGAGAAACTGTGGCTATGGCATTAGATGCCTATAGATCGGGGTAGAGGAACCATGTAGTTTTGTTGTGCTATCCACAAGGGCTGCATGCAAATCTATGCTCGTCGCGTAATGATGGTTAGCTTAGACCAGGATTAATGGTTTGTTGTGCTATCCACAAGGCCATTAGATCTCTGGGGACCGAAGCTATGATCAGATATTGCAAGGAGTTGCAAGTCCCATGAGTTGGGTGCTCTCTGATTGTATTACAGTTTGTTGTGCTATCCACAAGGCTGTAGTACAAGTCATTGAGATTCTGATCCCCATTACGAGACTGTCGGCGTCTCCCGTTCTGTATAACTGAGGGTTATACAGTTCGTCGAAAATTAGTGGGAGTTAAACTTGAACAAAAGACCATGTCTTGTTTTAAATTTTAATAATTGAACATCTGCTAAATAGATTTTACTTATCTCCTGTAGGAACTATGTCGTCGAATAACCCACTCCGTGGCATACTTGATGCCATTTTGACTTACTTGATCTACTCGGATTGGTTCAGAAGCCTGAAGAATGTCTTCAGATCTGAACGCAATAACTTTGTCCCTAGAGCTGATCCTCTTGCTGAATCGGCATTAGATGCCCCTGAAGCAGAGATGACAGCTAACGATAAAGGATCGAAGGACAAAGGTAAAAGAGTAGTGAAGGGTGACTGCTTCTACTATAAGCAGTATGGTCACTAGAAGAGGAATTGCAAGGAGTTCCTTGATGATAAAGCTCATGGAAGAGTGAAGCTGTGTGAAGCTTCAGATATCTATATGATAGATATCAACTTGTCAGTTAGAGATTCCACATCTTGGGTATTGGATACCGGATGTGCTTCTCATATCTGCCATGATGTGCAGTTGCTGACAAGTAAGCGCAAGCTGAGACAAGGTGAGGTGAAATTGAGGCTAGGAAACGGCGCAAAAGTTGCGGCGATTGCTGTTGGGACAGCAAACCTCAGGCTTCCATCGGGAGACACCTTACTATTGGAAGATTGTTATTATGTTCCTAACATAATAAAGAACATCATATCAATATCTTGTTTGGACAAGATAGGATATAGGTTGACAATTGAGAATAGAAGTTGTTCGATTTATTATGGTAATAAATCAATAGCTTCGGCATCTTTAGTCAACGGTCTATATCTATTAGATGTTTCTCATTACAATCTTCAGATTGATAATGCTATTAAGAAGAGCAAGAATTGTGTGAACCAGGCCTACATGTGGCATTGTAGACTTGGGCACATTGGCGAAAGCAGGTTGCAAAAGTTGCACGAGCATGGTTACTTAACAGCATTTGATTATGAATCGTTTGCAACATGTGAATCCTGCCTTATGGGAAAGATGACGAAATCTCCATTTACAGGACATGGAGAACGTGCCAAGGACATTCTGGAACTAATACATTCGGATGTATGTGGTCCCATGTCCACCCAAGCCAAATGTGGCTTTTCTTACTTCATCACGTTCACCGATGACTTCTCAAGATTCAGCTATGTGTACTTAATGAAGTACAAGTCGGAAGCATTTGAGAAGTTCAAGGAGTTCAAGAGTGAAGTGGAGAAGCAGTTAGGAAAGAGTATTAAAGCTCTTCGATCAGATCGAGGAGGAGAATACTTGAGTACTAATTTCACACAATTCTTAAAGGATAATGGTATCCTTTCTCAGCTAACCCCTCCATATACATCACAGATGAATGGTGTATCAGAGAGGAGGAACCGCACCTTGTTGGACATGGTACGATCCTTTCTCAGCTAACCCCTCCATATACACCACAGATGGATGTGAAGACTGCCTTCCTCAATGGTAATCTTGAGGAAGAAGTGTATATGATACAATCAGAAGGTTTCACATCCAAAGAATCTCAAGATAAAGTGTGCAAGCTTCAGAGGTCCATTTATGGACTGAAGCAAGCCTCCCGGAGCTGGAACATAAGATTTGACGAGGCTGTCAAGTTTTATGACTTCATTAAGAATGAAGATGAGCCTTGTGTGTACAAGAAGACCCGTGGGAGTGCAGTCACTTTTCTAGTTCTTTACGTAGATGACATACTACTCATTGGGAATGATGTAGCTATGATGTCATCAGTAAAGATTTGGCTGTCGAAAAACTTCTCCATGAAGGATTTGGGAGAAGCATCCTACGTATTGGGAATACGGATTTATAGAGATAGATCAAAGAGGATGCTTGGAATGACCCAATCCTTGTACATAGATACCATAGTCAAAAGGTTTGGCATGGAAAATTCCAAGAGAGGTTTCATACCGATGAGACATGGAATTAATCTCTCAAAGGAGCAGTCTCCTAAGACTCCTGATGAGAGGGCATTCATGGATAGAATACCCTATGCCTCTGCCATAGGATCTATCATGTATGCCATGCTATGTACACGACCTGATGTTGCATTTGCTCTAAGTGTTACGAGCAGATTTCAGGCTGATCCAGGCGAAGAGCACTGGAAGACAGTGAAGTGTATCCTTAAGTACTTGAGAAGAACTAAGGATATGTTTCTTGTCTATGGAGGAGGTGACTTGAAACTGCGAGGCTTTATTGACTCGAGTTTCCAGTCAGATCTAGATGATAGCAAGTCAACATCTGGATTCGTGTTTACATTGAACGGAGGGGGCAGTGTGCTGGAAGAGTTTCAAGCAAGTAACCACTGCAGATTCGACGACTAAGGCTGAGCATATCGCTGCAGTTGAAGCTTTTAAGGAAAAAGTGTGGTTGAAGATGTTCATCACCGACCTTGACATAGTTCATGATATCCTTGATTATGTTCCGCTGTTGTGCGACAACAATGGGACTATTGCACAAGTGAAAGAGCCGTGGTCTCATCAGAAATCGAAAGATGTTCTGAGGCGCTTTTATATTATCCAGAGGAGATTTAGTAGTGGAAAGAGTTCCACCCGTCGACCAGGTAGCAGATCCACTGACAAAGCCGTTGGCTCAAATTGTGTTTGAGCGTCACCTAGAGTCTATGGGCTTATTGTATAAAGGTGATTGGCTTTAGTCCAAGTGGGAGATTGTTAGTTTAGGTGGCCGACAAGCCAATCTAACAATATAAATCTCGTTCATTATTAATATAATGGCATAATATTCGTTATGTGTAAATCGCTTTAATTATCGTTTCATAATGAAGTCCGTGAATATGTGCTATGGTGATCAGATTATGATGAGATCATACTAATGAGACTGATCACTTAAACACACATATTCTTAATCGTTCCTAGTCGGAGGATATCCGAGAAGGACATCGGATATCCGGTAAGACTAGTACAGATTACTCCTGCTCATATGATGAGGGTGACTGGTCTCATAAGTCACTTGTGTGGAGACACTAAGGCGAATCTGTAGGTGGTCATTGGAGAATGAGTTCACTGAACTGATCCGACTGAATCGCTGGATGGTATTGTACCTCACTGTCAACCAGCTTGATTCTATTGTCGCAGTTGCGTGGATGGTCCTTGGACCTGAGACACCAAGGACACCTTGGCGGTGGACTTCTGTACTTTGACCTTGGTCTACGAATCTCTAGCCACGGGATTCTAATACGCCAAGGATTGGGTGCAGCGGAATACCGTCGAAGGGAATTGTGTGTCAATAAGGAATCATTCGCTCTCGGTACTTAGAGAGAGAATGCTCTAGGAAGGATGCGCGAAAGTCCCTGGCCAGGGCGGACGATAATATCGGGAAAGGAGTTTTCCGATATTCATCAGCGGCATCCAATCCAAGTGAGTCGACCGGCTAGGGTTTGACAGCTCGCCATGCCCTGAGTTGACTCGAGAGCATTGTACGAATGAAGGATTATATCAACGCGGTAACTGTCGACGGAAAGGTTCCAAGAGTGGGTTACTTAACCCCAAATACCTTCCGGGTTCACGCGGTGTTGCTTGGCACCCAACGTGATCGGAGGCCCGGTCGAATTCGATGTGCGACATCAATTCGATTGATTAATTGATTAATAAAGGGTTATTAATTAATTAATAAAGCCAGTGAGGAGTCACTGGGCTTACTGGGCCATTAACTGGACTGGTACTTGGGCCTAGAGGGTCACACGCAAATGATTCTCAAGGCGATGGATAAATAAGTGGGTTTTATACAAACCGGGGGTTTTTGTGAAAAACCGCGCGGTTAGTATAAAACATAGCGAACGGGCTGAGCAGGCCAAGCTGCTGCTAACCCTAGCCGCCCCTCCTCGTTTTCTGTCTTCCTCTGGAGTCCAGGCAGATCCAGATCTGCTCCGCCGCTTCTCCGAATCCCGTTCGACAGGAAATCGTCCGCGCACTGCGGCGATCATTGCGGCGACCAGTGGAGGCTTCGCGGGCTGCGAAGAACGACGAACTCGAGGATATCCGTCGCGGGGAGGATCGCGTGGACTTCGCTAGAGGCCGGGCGCTTGCGCGGCTTGCGGTGTCGCACCAACGGAACCGAACGGCTGCGGATTCGAATCCGCACAAGGTGAGAACAGATAATCCGATTATCTCGTATTTTGTCTCCGAAACGGGAACGGATCGCTGTAAATATTTTTTTTTTTCCGCTGCGTGAGCGATCCGGAGAAACCGAGAAAACCCAACACTTAAGGCCCAGATCTAGGACAAGGACGCCCGGCGGGCCTCGGATAGCCGTCTCCATGCCGAGGAGCTTGTAGGTGCTGAAAAATTGCTCGTGTGATTAATGTGAAAAACTATGTTGTTTAGGGTAAATTAACATATTAAAAAAATGCAACTAAGGTGCAGTGATCGCTAGAAACTTTTAACTAAAAAGCTTCAAAAGAGTTTGATCGCCTACCTGTTTAAACGCGGAAGAATGAATCATTGGTTCCCCTCCTTCAGCCGGCTGAAGAAAGAGAGCCTCTTCTTGTTCTTTTGTTCTTGCTGTTGAATGTTGAGGATCGTCCAGAAATTCTCCTGGCTTCGTGCTTGATTTCCCTCTTTTTGATCTTTGTTGTTGTTGTTGAATGCAGCAGAGACAGAAAAAACAGAAAAATAAAGAAGAAATACTGATGAGAATCTAAATAGAAATAATATCAAAGCTAACCATGATTATAAACATGTATAAACAGCAACTCACTTGTTTTAAATGACTTTGAAACCCCTTTAAAACAAATGGATTTTGGAGAATTAATGATGGGGTGTGTTGCATGCAGTGAATAAGAGATATGAAACTAATGAATGAAAATGAAATTCAAATATGAAAAACTTATGCCCAGTCCAGTTGGTTGAAGCTTTGAAAGGATGAAGATCTTGAAGAAGGATGCCGACTTCTGGAAATGGCAGCGCTCCGGCGTTCCGACGTGGTTGCTCCGATCTTCAAATTGCTATAACGCTGTGGCTCAATATTTCTCTCTCTTTTTTTTTTTTTTAACTCTTGAGATGCAAGGTATTTATAGGTATTTTCTGCGTTCGCGATTAACATAGAAAAATCTAGGATTTATCCACCTTAATCGACAGATAATTACTGATTAATTCATCTTTATTTGTAATTATCTAAAACGCGTCCACCTTGGCTGACGCCTTTCAGATTAAATTAAGATAAGGATAAATATCCGGAAAACTTATCTCTATCTTTATTAGCTAAAACGCGTCCACATGTGTAGACGTCTTTTACACTAATTAAGATAAGGATAAACATCCGGAAGAGAAGTTAAAATAGCTTAGGAAACCTAAATCGCGTCGACCTTCACAAACGCCTTTTAGCTAATTAATCAATTAATTAAAATTCAAATTTAAACGCTAAAATAAGAATAAACTCTAAACCGCGTCCACATGGGTCGACGCCTTTTAGGATTCTTCATATTTTAACTGAAATTTGAGCTAAAATCAATTCAATTGATTAACTTAAACATGTCTGTTAAACCCGACACTCAAAAAGATTAATAAAAATTAATTAATGATTAATTATCAGACCATTATGAGGCATTATTATATGATATGAAATTTACTCAAAATGACGTCAAAATTAGCGTGTCTACAGCTGCCTCACCTTGGCATCGTCTTTGCAAGGGAGTGAAATGAAATGGAATGTACTGAAAAGGTGATGCCAAGGTGTGATGAGACACGCTCTTAACATCACATGATTGGAATTTTTCTCAAAATCATCAATGAAGATAGTTCAAAGAAATCAATGGAATCAATCATGTCTGGATGAGGTAGACAAGGAAATAAAATAAAGTCGATCAACCTCCTCGGAGTGGGAAGTACCCCAGGTCATAGACACTGTAGGTTTCATCATGGGGAGCGTTTTCCAGCCAATGTGGACGTGCTGCAGCCATGATGGATCTTAAAAGAAAACAAGAAATATTGGATAAAGAATCCAATCAAGGATAGAATTCCAATGATATCTTCAAGCGAACCTCAAAGATAATCAAGATACTCAATTCAGAATGGAATATTTCATATCATGTTTGAATTATTTGATTAATGGTCCGAAACTTAATCAATAATTAATCCTTATCACAATGATTTCAAAATCCTATATGATGCATGCTGGGCTAAAAGAAAAATATAAAGTCAAATAAAATATAAATTAATCAAGGATAATATTGTTAAATTGTCATTAATGAGTCAAGATACCAACTCTTGTAATCCAGTGCTAAGCCGAAGCTCGTTTTTCCACGCACCGTTTCACAAAAGTGGAACCATCGTCCCCACTGATTAACAATCCAACGGCCTATCCGTGCGATTAAGAATCCTCTGGAATTATCACTGTTTTTGTTGTAGGGGAACTCAAATTCCAGTTTCATCAAAATTACAAGGTCCTTGATATGCTCTAATAAATATTTAACATATAATAATGCGAATGCACAATAATTACATGAAATAATACAAAGATAGAAATAACCGTCTTTTTAGCCATGGTCAGGACTTCTTAACTCCCACAATGGGATCTTCTTGATATTTTTCAGCTTTACTCGAGTTTTCTTGAATTTTTTTGCAATCAAAATTGTTAATAACTCCAAACAAATATTCAATTTAAACATCAAAAACCACAGAATTTCGGATAAATCACAGAAAGGCTGAAACGCGTCGTGTCGCGCAGACGCCATTCAATCTTGAAACGCGGCGGTGCTCCTCGACGCCTTTCACTCACAGAAACAGGTTTCTGGCTGTTCTCTATTCGGATTCCAACTCTCTTCATGCCTTGTGTCCTGTATATAACTTGAACAAACATGTTAAGTATCTGTTCAGGCTTAGCCCCTTGCCTGACCAAATAAATGGTCAATTAATCTTTTCCTTCAATAAATGGTCAAGGGGCATAGCCTTTATTAACAAAGGTAATGAGAATAATCAAACTTAAGCAAAAATGCAACATACAAGCAAACGGATGCTCATTGAAAATAAAAGGAATGAAACACACTAAATGCAACAAGCAGATGCTAACTGAAATATTTTTTTATTATTTTGAAAATATTCATTTTTGTTTGGGGTTTTGAAATATATGCCTTTTTTTGAAATTTTGACATATGTATTTTTTTTGAATTTTTGAAACATATGTATTTTTTTGGATTTTTGACTTATGTAATTTTTTTTGGATTTCTGACATATGTATATTTGAATTTTTGAAACATGTGTATTTTTTTTTATTTTTGACATATGTATTTGTATGTTTTTTTGACTTTTGACTTATGTATTTTTTTTTGACTAAAAGATCAGCATGGTACTTGGATCAAAAGATCATATTCATTTATTAACTTCATTTCTAAATTATTCTTTAACAACTTAACTTAAACCCATCGTGTTTGAATTTGTGTTTCCATTCGTGATCCCATTTGATGATTTGACCCTTAGTCAATCTAAACCATTCCTTAAGTTTGGAGTACATCTCTTTAAAAAGAAAAGATGAATAAGTTTAGAAAGCCCATGAGAAGGTTCCGGAGACTTTAAAAGATGTCCCTTTCCTACCCTAATATCCGTTGGGGTTCGGTCATTTTCTTTCCGGGGTATTTATCGACCTTGCGTTCCCTTTCATTTCATTTCATGGCCTTGATGTAACGTTTGTAATGTAATGGCCTTTTGATTTGACATTTGGCTTTTGCCTTGCTTTTTCTTTTCTTTTCTTCTTCGGGACGGATCTCCCCCTTTTTTTATGACGGCCTCCTACTAAGATGGCGGGTATTCTTGGTAGTCTATTCTAAGCCTCGTTCCGACATCATGGGCCGAGTTTAAAACAGAATTTTGTTTCAAAAAGAATGATTTGTACTTTACACTTTTGGTCAACCTTTCGATATCCTTTAGGACTTGTCATCTCTTGTTACTCACGAATCAAACGTGTCAGTGTGTGCAGTAATGGGCTTGAAATTAAGTTATCCAGACTAATAAGGAAATTTGAGTTTATAAATTTTCTGATTCCACTGGTCTTTGTACCATACTGATCGACTCTTTAACCTAAGGGTAGTATTTCTTAAGATGTAAACCATTCCAAGGATGTTTTAGCTCTTCTCCTTCTGCATTAATAAGACGATAAGCATTGCCAGGAAAAGCGTGCGATACCACATAAGGTCCTTCCCAGTTGGGTTGGAGCTTAGAACGCGGACCACCAGGTTTTATAAAAATTCTTTTGACAACCATTTCACCGACTTTGAACTTACGTTCAATGACTTTCTTTTGATAAAAACGTGCTAATCTATTTTGATAAACTTTTGCATGATTAGCAGCTGACCATCTTTTCTCGTCTAAAAGTTCCAATTGAGCAAGGAGTGCTGAACGATGTTCATCAATGGAAAATTCCTTATTCAATTGTACTCTTAAGGACGGTATAAGGATTTCATATGGAACTACCGCCTCCATTCCAAATGTTAAGGAATAAGGAGTTTGCCCAGTAGGCGTGCGGATTGAAGTTCGGTAGGCCCATAGAGCCTCGACCAATTTTTCTGGCCAATCTGCGAACTTATTAGATTTGCACGTCTTTTTGATGATTTTTATCAAAGTCTTATTTGTTGCCTCTGCTTGGCCATTGCCTTGCGGATAATAAGGAGATGAATGATGCAATGCAATTTTATACCTGTTACAGAGGTCCTTCAATTCCTGTGACACGAACTGCGGTCCGTTATCGGTGACGACGGTGCTTGGAATTCCAAATCGGGTGATGATGTTCTTCATGATGAACTTGCAGACGGTTGATGCTTTGATCTCCACGTACGCTTCAGCTTCTGCCCACTTGGTGAAGTATTCCGTTGCCGTGAGAATGAAAGATTTTTGCTTGATGCCGGAATCTGGATTACCAAGAGGTCCAATAATGTCGAAAGCCCACATGGAGAAAGGCCATGGGGAAGAAACGGGATGGAGTGAAGATGCAGGAGAATGAATTTTGTCGGCGTGAAGTTGACACTTAGCACACCTACGGACATATCCTACACAGTCTTCTTCCATAGTTGGCCAATAAAATCCTTGTCTAAGGATCTTCTTTGCTAGCATCTGTCCATTGACATGACCACCACAAACTCCACTATGAGCTCCTTCCATAACTTTCCAAAGCTCATCTTCGTCTAGACATCTCAGAAGAACTCCATCAAAACCTCTCTTATATAGTGTTCCCCCAACTAGGGTGTATCTTTGAGCAACTCTCCTGATAGCTCTCTTCTCCTCAGTTGTAGCTTCCTCAGGATATGATTGATCTTCACAATATTTTGCAATTTCATAATACCATGGCTTCTGTTCATCATCCATCTCTTCTAACAGCTCTATCAACATGATTTCTCTTTTCTCAATGATATCTCCGTCTCTGACTTTCTTCAGCAACTTCTCCTTAGTTCTAAGGAATGAAGGATCTTTCACGGCAGGTGAAAGACGCCTATGAACTATGATTGATTCAGATTGTTTGCTGATTGGAAAATCAAGAGAAGATGCAAGTGAAGCTAGAGCGTCAGCTAAGATGTTCTGATTCCTAGGGACATGGACAAAGATCAATTTCGTGAAAAGCTTTGAGTAAGCAGAAGTAAGCTCTTGATAAGGCTTGAGCTTGGGATCGAGAGTTCGATACTTGGTCAGCACTTGGCGAAGAATCAGTTGGCTATCACCTACGATCCTGAGTTTGGTAGCACCATGAAAATGAGCAGCCTCGAGACCAGCAAGAAGTGCCTCGTATTCAGCTATATTGTTTGTGACTGGAAAATCAAGCTGAAAGGCTTGTGGAATGGTGATACCTTCAGGTGATAACAGAATGATACCGATCCCTTTTCCGTGAGAATTCAAAGCTCCGTCAAAATGCAGAGTCCACATATCATCTCTGATTTGATTTACGGACATCAGTTCCTCATCCGGAAACTCCGATCGGACTGGATCAAATCGAGGAAGGGGATGATGAGCAAGATGTTCTGCTATGGCATAGCCCTTGATCGCTTTCTGCTGGATGTAAATGATGTCAAATTGAGATAGAAAGCTTTGCCATCGTGCTAACCTATCAGTAAGAACAGATTTCTCCAGAAGGAATTTAATCGGATTCATCCTAGCGATGAGGTGGACTTCATGGGCCAGAAAATAATGCTTCAATTTCTGCACAACCCAAACCAATGCTGCACATGTTTTCTCTATCGCTGTATATCTCTGTTCAGCGGGGTTGAGAAGTTTAGAGAGATAGTAGGCTGCCCTCTCTTTTCCTTCTTCATCTTCTTGTGCTAAGACAGCCCCCACTGCATCATCCAGGACTGAAATGTAAAGTATCAATGGTTTGCCTGGAGATGGTGGTCTCAAAACAGGAGGACTTGCTAAATAGTTCTTTAATCCATCAAACGCCTCCTGACACTTATCGTCCCAATCGAATTTGACTCCCGGCTTGGTAAGCTCGTAAAACGGCTTACACCTTTGTGAGTGCTGGGAGACAAAACGGCGAATAAATTGCAACCTTCCGATTAATCCTCTCAACTCTTTCAAGTTTTTGGGAGGTGGCATTTCTCTAATAGCCTTCGCCTTGTTAGGATCGATCTCAATTCCCCGTTTACTGACGATGAATCCCAGCAATTTTCCTGAAGATACCCCGAATACACATTTCTTGGGGTTCATCTTCAACTGATATTCTCTCGATCTTTCTAACACCCTTGCCAAAACTTTAGCATGCTCAGCCTTTGTTTTCGATTTAACCAATAAATCATCCACATACACTTCCAGATCTATGTGCATCATGTCATGAAATATTGCCATCATGGCCCTCTGATAAGTGGCTCCAGCATTCTTTAACCCAAACGGCATGACAACATAACAGTATGTTCCCCATGGTGTAGTGAATGATGTTTTCTCTTGATCTTCTTCTGCCAGCTTAATCTGATTATATCGTGAAAATCCGTCCATGAATGATAATGTCTCATAGCCAGCAGTATTATCGATGAGTACATCAATATGAGGTAATGGAAAATCATCTTTAGGACACGCCCGGTTCAGATCGCGGAAGTCAATGCAAATTCTGACCTTCCCGTCCTTCTTCATAACTGGGACTATGTTGGCCACCCATTGTGGATAACAACCTTAGGTTCGTCTTCAGTCCCTAAATTAATTTCTTTGGTAGGCTCTTCTACGGCAGCTGAGGGTTCATCAAATCTCTTCACTCCACTGGCATATGCCTCAGCCGCGTCTTCGTCATCTTCCTCAATGGGGTCCTTTTCATGTACTAATTCATATACCCCGTACCCATCATTGACTGACTCATCGTCCATGCAATCTTCTGGCATCTGAATTGGATTTTCTAAAAGCTGAGGGATCAAAGAGCAAGAAGAGCACTTATCAGCTAAGTCCTGGAGGTATCTATCTGGAATTTGCCTACCCTTAGGCTTCCTAGACTTCCTAACATGACTAGACTGACTAACTTCACTATCATAACCTAACGAAGATGAAGCAGGATGAAAATCCTGGGATACAAGTGGAAATACAAGAGAATCCTCCCGAGGGGAGGGACAGAGTAAATCTAGAAGAGAGTCTTGACCGAAGGACCCGTGCGATGGGGTGCAATCGGACAAGTAAGATGTTTCCTCAATGAGGATTTGGGAAGAATTTGTTGCCAAATTGGCGTTTTTTTTTGGAAAATGAAAGAATTAAACATAAAACAGGAATGAATATAAATGGGAGGAGAATCAGACGGAGGAAGTGGCACCAAGGCCAGAGGATTGGGGGGATCATATAGTAATATGTCCCAGATTAGATCATACAACCTCTCTAGATCGAGAGGAGGTTGTGGTATAATGTCCCGGGGGGACAGAGTAATCATGACGGGCGGAGCCCGTGGAATATCTTCAATTATGACCCGCGACCAAGTCGGGGTCAAGAGCAGTGTACGGAAAAGAGTATGGAGCGTGAAGACATGTGAAGGATATGTCCCCCTCCAGAGCAGATCTGTTGTATAACCAGCTTGATATGGGTCATCCGGCTCCCCTTCATCAGTTTCTTCGGATAACAGTATCCGCTTGTCAAATATGGCACCAGGGCTTTCAATTAGTTCATCAATCTGCGGCGGCCACTTAGGTTCTGCAAGATCCAGAAATAGTCTGTTCAGTGCAATATACAGGTCTCTGAGGTCGAACCACCTGTACCATTCACATTCAGGGTCATGAAATTTCCTCCTTTTCATAGGCCGCAGAGCCTCCAAGGATTGGTACGTAAGTAATTCAGAGCAATGTCTGGCCAAATCCCTCCCATATATATCATGGAAATCAAAACAGGAAGTAATGACTACCGTATTGTCATAGCTAACTATGGGCCCTTTCACGAAGTGCGTACACAGGGTCCATGTTAGGGGATCTCGGCCTTCTTTGAGTGGCGTAGACATTGCCTCCCAGATTTTCCGGCCTTCTTTGATTTCTGCTTTCTGAACCGGATCTTGCTTCAGTTTTATTGGCCTATAGCCCAGACCACTTCCAGGTGCCGCTCGATGATTTCTGACAGGAGTGGTCCTGCCTTGCAATTGTGTGCCCAGACCTTTCCCAGGCTCGTAGCCGTTCTTCATCATGATCCTCCATCCTGGGGTACTCATGCACTTCCCCCTCTTGATAGCATCTAACGGATATGGAGAAATAGTAGCGGCTTTCAGAGGATCAGCCACTGGACGGTAGACCTGTAATACCGACAGAAAAGGTTGTCGGCCAGGTAAAACAGCAGATTTAAGGTTCAAGGAATGAGCAGCAGCAAGGATCGGCATGCTCGTTACTTTAATTATTCGTCCTTTGTAAGGAAATTTGAGGCATTGATGATTCGTAGAAGGAATCGCCTCAAGAGTTTTGATATAAGGACGATCTAAAATGGCATTTATGGAAGGGTCGATTTCCAAGATGTGAAATTCGACTTCTGCATGACTTACAGGGCCCAGCTCCACCTTTAAATAGACCATTCCCAGAGGGGAACGAGTAGAATTGTCATATGCTGTTACTGATATGGGGCTGGGCAGCCATTTCTCTTTGGGCACACCGCATAACTCCAGGGTCTTCGGAGGTAGAACATTGATCGAAGCCCCTGTGTCGACCAGGCATGCATCCACGGCCTTCTTACAAATGTTGACCGTGATACTCAGAGCCATGCTTCTGGCTGCCGGCGGTGCTAGTTCCGATGTATGGAATGTTATAGAGGGCTGATCCCCCTGAGGAACTAGTAGTGCTGCAATCTTCTCTACCGGCACGTCTTCGTTGACCATCACCTTCTGCAGATATTCCATTAAAGCTTCTTGGTGACTCTTGGATCTTTTGATCAGTTCAAGTATAGTGATCCGTGCCGGTGTCCGATCCAGGTGTTTCAACAGGTCATATTGAGTGCCTGGTGCACTCTCTTCATTGTGGGCGTCCTCAGTCGGCTGTGATGGGCCGTCTCTGACTGTGGACTGAGGAAAGACCTTGTTGAAAATCCTTCCACTCCGGAGCGCGTGTTCCTCAACCGTGGAGGATCCGGGTGACACCTTAAGTACCGCAGAATTGGATGGTGCGGATGGCGCAGAGGGTTGGTAGGTAGGTGATGGCGTAGGGCTAGGTGGTGATGGCGCGGTGCGGATTAAAGGCCTAGAGGGTTGGATGGTGGATGGGTAAGTGGTTGGTGAAGTGGGGAATGGTATGCGTAATAATGGCCTAGATGGTAGGAGGGGTGCGTTATTGGTTTGCGGGGGGTTATATGATGGAGGCGTAGGAGTGCGGGGCGTAATGGGTCTAAGGAAGGCGGGTAGTGGTAATGGGTTATTGGGTGTGGATGAGTGGTATGTAGGTGTGGGTATGGGGGTGATGGTAACAGGTTGTGGCCTTGGTATGTGGATGGTGCGGCGTGGTGGTCGCTCTGCGGTACTTTGAACGTGACCCGTTGAACAAAGAGAGGAAGAGTCCTCTACTCTCCACTGCTGCCCACGACCAGCCTCAGACTGGCTGTTCGTCAAGATGGGAGCAACCTGGTTTTGGTTCTGATGCTCCGGGAGTGGATTCTGCACTATGCCCATGTTGGGTGGTGCTACTGCTTGTGCCGGTGGTCTTGCTTGCTGCTGCGGTCTCCTCGCCTTCAGGGCTGTTATGTATTTCTTCATTTCCTCCCAGTCTATGCCGCCCTGCTCATTGAGATCATGGATATAATCTCTAAATTGGAAGCAGGTGTCAATGGTATGCCCAGGTTGCCTGTGAAAGTAGCAATACCTAGACGTATCGGCATTTTGAGGCCAGACGGCCTTCTCCCTTGGCAAAACTAAGGCATTGGCTGCCATTAAAGCGCTAAAAATATCCGCCAAGGATTCTGGGAGGGCCGGGTACTTTGCCCTTTTCGGGCCTGGAGGTCTCCTCTGCTGGTTGTAGTCACCAGGAGGAGGGACGTTGTGGTACGCCGGCGGTGCACGCGGCTGGTACTGTGGCTGTTGCTGCTGGGGCTGATGTGGCTGCTGATACTGCTGTTGATACTGCTGTTGCCGTGGCGGCTGTTGCTGTTGCTGGTTCTGATTCGGCTGCTGGGGCCGCTGGTACTGCTGTTGGTAATGGGGGTTCTGCTGCTGCCTGTTCCCCTGTTGGCTCGGCTGTGGTGGCCTCTGGTACTGCTGATTCCTCACAAACTGGGGCGAGTTATTGTTCATGGTACTGACCTGCTCGTGAGAGAGCGTGCCCTCAGTAGTTGGACCTGTGCTAGGAGAATTCGGCACTGCAGGCTTCCGAGGCGGAGGCCTGTTAGGTCTGTGAGGATCAAAGACGCTAGAGAACGTAGCGTCCTTGAAAGCATTCTGGCAGTACCGTGCCCTTTCATAGAGCTCTGCCATGTTCGTCAAGTTGTTCAAGGAGAGGACTAGCTTGAACTGGGGAGTGGCGTTAGAAATCAACATTTTCACTTGTTCGGATTCGGACAAGTGATCTTTCACTTTTTCAGCCAGGCCCCGCCACCTGTCAGCAAAACTGACAAACTCCTCGTCCGGTTTCATCTTTTTTGCAATAAGGTCCGTGATAGACAAGGAGGGTGCAACTCTGTCCTGGTATCGTTGGATAAATTTACGTGAAACGATACCGTAATCCTCTACTTCTGAGGGTTCCAGAGAAAAGAACCACTCGAGGGCTGGTCCCTCTAGGGATCTCCTGAACAAGAAAGCCAATGACCTCTTATCATTCTGCCAGAAAGAGGATTCGTACATGAACTCCTTCAGGTGCGTGAAGGGGTTACCAGTACCATTATACTTTCGATATACTGGCATTTCAGAGGGTGGCAGATGGAACACTGGCAGGCTCGGTAAATTGATTTCCGGCACAGCTTTAACCCCCATCATTTTCTGAAGATTGTTGAACTGCTCGTCCATGCGCTCCATCTTGGCCAACAACGTCTGCGTGGTCAGATCTGCCTGGGGAGGAGGAGGAGGAGGAAGTACCTGATAGGCCTGCTGCCTAGAGTACGTCGGACAAGGAGGATAATAAGGATGAGGTCCGGCAGAGCTTCCGCCATGCCCGAGGGCATTTTGATAAACGGACGTCTGCGGTCTAGCCGGTTGCCTGGATGACGAAAGTTGTGGCCCAGTTGGCCGAGAAGTAAGATGAAGGCCTTCCATGGCCTGATGGATATAAGGAGGAGGAGGGGGAGGTTGTTGAGGAACAACAGGGGGAGCCATAGGGTTCGGCTCAGCAGGCTGCATGGGTGCCTTCCCCTTCAAGATAGACTGGATCGCCTCGAACTGCTGAGGGTCCAGTCGGGAGGCAAGAACTCCCAGAGCATTGACAAGATCCATAGGATCGGAGGGTGAGGGATCATTCTGATTCATGTCCCCCTCAAGGTCAGGATTGGGAATCGCATATTCATGCGGGAGAAGATCAGGATATCGATCCTGTGGATAAAAAAGAGGGGTCCGGACATTCCCATCTTGTCGATATGGAATGGGGACGGAATTATGGGAGGCATCAGCATCTCTCCCGTTCTCGTAGTTGAAATCAGAATTGCGAGGGGCATTAGCATCTCCCTCGTAGTTGATGATGGCGTCTTGGGCCATACTCAAATCTCTGCCTGATCGCAGCAATATGATATTAGATTCTCTTTTTAAAGATTTAATCAAACAAGTTGTGCAGAGATTAACCAAACAAGTGGATGCTTAACGTGATTTCAGGATTCCTTGTTGAGTTATTTGAATTGGATTAAACCACAATTTCGCTCAGAGAAGGATCCTAGTTTCAGTTTGATTTCCACCGTTATTCTCTAGGGTTCTCTTTCACAACGCTTTCGGAATCTAGCCGGGACTTCAATTGGTACAACCAGCCCGATGATCAAGGAGGAATACCTTGATTTTGGGGACTTATGGAGGTCTCAACGTCAACTTCTCTAGTCTGATCAAGGGACCAACCCAATCAGAGAGAGTTGCTAACGTTGAGTAATGTGTTCCTAAGAAAAGGAGGGTTTTAGCCTCAATGCGTATGCCCTGCGACCTGGATGGCCTCTAATGCTTAATAGAGTAATGGGTAGCTAGCACTCAACACAGAAATCTGGAAACTGAAAAATAATTAAGAAACTGTCTGAATCGCGTCGATGATAGTCGGCGCTATTCAAAACAGAACTTAATTCTTTCGCAGAGAACAGATGCAAACAGCAGAGAAAACATGGAAAATAACTAAAAACTGTCTGAATCGCGTCGATTATGGTCGACGCTATTCAACACAGAAGTTAATTATTTCGCAGAAACAGATGTAAACGACAGAGATAATCTGGAGGCTAAAAGGCGTCTAGGTGTGATGACGCGGTTTTGAAACGCGTCGCTGTTCCTGGACGCTTTTTAGTTCGCAGAAACAGATTTCCAGAAGGATTTTCTGGGTCGAATCCTCCTTAAACAGGGAAAAATGCAGTAAACAATCGACTCATGCAAAGATTTTTAGTTTCAGATTTTAAACAGGATGATTTACTATCTAAACAACTAAGAAATCACGCAATCACACAGCATTTTATCACAAAAAACAGCTTTTGAACTAATCAAGGGGAGGCAAGATCTTGCCACTGGGGTGTGCACGTGGTGCACGAGGGAAATTACTTAAACTAAACACTCACCAATCGGTGAGGACGTGTCGAAAGACACAAGTGGTGCACCGTGGGTGCCCGGTATGATAATAGCAAGAACAAAAGAAATTAAAAGACGGCGAGACCAAGTCCCACCGTGATCGCCAAAAGAGCTGTAGGTGCTGAAAAATTGCTCGTGTGATTAATGTGAAAAACTATGTTGTTTAGGGTAAATTAACCTATTAAAAAAATGCAACTAAGGTGCAGTGATCGCCAGAAACTTTTAACTAAAAAGCTTCAAAAGAGTTTGATCGCCTACCTGTTTAAACGCGGAAGAATGAATCCTTGGTTCCCCTCCTTCAGCCGGCTGAAGAAAGAGAGCCTCTTCTTGTTCTTTTGTTCTTGCTGTTGAATGTTGAGGATCGTCCAGAAATTCTCCTGGCTTCGTGCTTGATTTCCCTCTTTTTGATCTTTGTTGTTGTTGTTGAATGCAGCAGAGACAGAAAAAACAGAAAAATAAAGAAGAAATACTGATGAGAATCTAAATAGAAATAATATCAAAGCTAACCATGATTATAAACATGTATAAACAGCAACTCACTTGTTTTAAATGACTTTGAAACCCCTTTAGAACAAATGGATTTTGGAGAATTAATGATGGGGTGTGTTGCATGCAGTGAATAAGAGATATGAAACTAATGAATGAAAATGAAATTCAAATATGAAAAACTTATGCCCAGTCCAGTTGGTTGAAGCTTTGAAAGGATGAAGATCTTGAAGAAGGATGCCGACTTCTGGAAATGGCAGCGCTCCGGCGTTCCGACGTGGTTGCTCCGATCTTCAAATTGCTATAACGCTGTGGCTCAATAATTCTCTTTTTTTTTTTTTTTTTTTAACTCTTGAGATGCAAGGTATTTATAGGCATTTTCTGCGTTCGCGATTAACATAGAAAAATCTAGGATTTATCCACCTTAATCGACAGATAATTACTGATTAATTCATCTTTATCTGTAATTATCTAAAACGCGTCCACCTTGGCTGACGCCTTTCAGATTAAATTAAGATAAGGATAAATATCCGGAAAACTTATCTTTATCTTTATTAGCTAAAACGCGTCCACATGTGTAGACGTCTTTTACACTAATTAAGATAAGGATAAACATCCGGAAGAGAAGTTAAAATAGCTTAGGAAACCTAAATCGCGTCGACCTTCACAAACGCCTTTTAGCTAATTAATCAATTAATTAAAATTCAAATTTAAACGCTAAAATAAGAATAAACTCTAAACCGCGTCCACATGGGTCGACGCCTTTTAGGATTCTTCATATTTTAACTGAAATTTGAGCTAAAATCAATTCAATTGATTAACTTAAACATGTCTGTTAAACCCGACACTCAAAAAGATTAATAAAAATTAATTAATGATTAATTATCAGACCATTCTGAGGCATTATTATATGATATGAAATTTACTCAAAATGACGTCAAAATTAGCGTGTCTACAGAGCTGTCGGCCCTGAGGCTGGAATTGGAAGCCAAGGCCGAGGAGGCTATCGGCTCGGCCGTGGCCGACTACAAGGCTGGCCCAGACTTCGCCGAGGAGATAATCCAGGCGCAGCTTCTGGCGGCCTCCTCGGTCTTTTTCATCGGGCAGGCTGCTGCCCAGAAGGCTTGCCCAACCGTGGAGCTGACCGGGATTGCCCTGCCGACGGACGAGGAAGGCGAAGAGCTCTTGTCCTGGTGGAAGGGGCTTGCGGCTGAGAGGGCCTCAGCCTTGGCAGAAGGCGACGAGACCGTTCCAGTCGAGGCGACCCCCGTCGAGACTGCCCCGTCCGAAGCCGTGCAGATAGTCGATTCTCCCTCCCCATCTCTTGGCCGGAGCCCAGTTGATGTGGATGAGGGAAATACCGAGGGCTAATACGGGGCCCTGTCCCATTTTTTGTTCTTCTCTTTTGTAAGCATGCGGCTAGATGGACGGCCGATTTTGTACTTCCTTTGTAGTATATATACAGGAAGTATTTTTGGCTTTACCTTGGTGCGGTGCATGAACGATTGAATCAGAGACCTTGTCGTTGTTTTAGTTGCGGCTCGCATGGCCGAGACCCGATGTAGGTTCGGATACGAAGTCGATAAAATATCGCCACCGATAGTATATGCGGCTGGGGCCTTTACTAACGTGGTTCATATGATCCGAGGGGATATCCTACCGCTCCCGACGCGGTTTGCGTGGCCGAAGCCACTCCCGGCTTGGTTTACGCGGACTTAGAGATACACCTTGCCGCTTCCCGATCCGGTATACATGGCCGAAGCCACTCTCGGATCAGGTTACCCGCGGGCTTAGAATAGAAACTCATGCCGCTCCCGATATGGTTTGCATGGCCGAAGCCACTCCCAGTACAGTTTACACGGACTTAGAGAGATACCTTGCCGCTTCCCGATCCGGTATACATGGCCGGAGCCACCCTCGGATCAGGTTACCTGCGGGCTTAGAATAGAAACTCATGCCGCTCCCGATATGGTTTGCATGGCCGAAGCCACTCCCGGTACGGTTTACACGGACTTAGAGAGATACCTTGCCGCTTCCCGATCCGGTATACATGGCCGGAGCCACCCTCGGATCAGGTTACCTGCGGGCTTTAGAATAGAAACTCATGCCGCTCCCGATACGGTTTGCATGGCCGAAGCCACTCCCGGTACGGTTTACACGGACTTAGAGAGATACCTTGCCGCTTCCCGATCCAGTATACATGGCCGGAGCCACCCTCGGATCAGGTTACCTGCGGGCTTGGAATTGAAACTCATGCCGCTCCTGATACGGTTTGCATGGCCGAAGCCACTCCCGGTACGGTTTACACGGACTTAGAGAGATACCTTGCCGCTTCCCGATCCGGTATACATGGCCGGAGCCACCCTCGGATCAGGTTACCTGCGGGCTTAGAATAGAAACTCATGCCGCTCCCGATATGGTTTGCATGGCCGAAGCCACTCCCGGTACGGTTTACACGGACTTAGAGAGATACCTTGCCGCTTCCCGATCCGGTATACATGGCCGGAGCCACCCTCGGATCAGGTTACCTGTTGGCTTTAGAATAGAAACTCATGCCGCTCCCGATACGGTTTGCATGGTCGAAGCCACTCCCGGTACGGTTTACACGGACTTAGAGAGATACCTTGCCGCTTCCCGATCCGGTATACATGGCCGGAGCCACCCTCGGATCAGGTTACCTGCGGGCTTGGAATTGAAACTCATGCCGCTCCCGATACGGTTTGCATGGCCGAAGCCACTCCCGGTACGGTTTACACGGACTTAGAGAGATACCTTGCCGCTTCCCGATCCGGTATACATGGCCGGAGCCACCCTCGGATCAGGTTACCTGCGGGCTTGGAATTGAAACTCATACCGCTCCCGATACGGTTTGCATGGCCGAAGCCACTCCCGGTACGGTTTACACGGACTTAAGAGATACCTTGCTGCTTCCCGATCCGGTATACATGGCCGAAGCCACCCTCGGATCAGGTTACCTGCGGGCTTTAGAATAGAAACTCATGCCGCTCCCGATACGGTTTGCATGGCCGAAGCCACTCCCGGTACGGTTTACACGGACTTAGAGATATACCCAGGTTTTCTGAAGAAGAGACCTTTATTCATGCCTTCCGGCTAAAATTCGGGAGAAGTGGTTTACATAAAATAACGCCGAAGGCGTTCCACATTCCAGGTGTGAGGGAGAGGTTGGCCGGAAAGGGTCTCCAACCGATAAGCCCCTCGTCTGATTACCTCTTTGACCCGATATGGCCCCTCCCAGTTGGGGGCAAGCTTTTCTGCGGCTTCGGCCGGTTTAGAAGCATGAGCATTCCTTAACACGAGGCTCCCGATTTCAAAGCTTCGGGGCTTCACTCGAGTGTTGTGGTACCTGGCCATGCGCTGCTGATAAGCCGCCAGCCGAACGTGAGCCTTATCTCGGGTTTCTTCTATGAGGTCCAGATGATCCTTCAAGACTTCTTCGTTGGCCTCTGGATCATAGGTAATGACTCTTGGAGAGGGAAGGCCGATTTCTACTGGAATAACGGCTTCTATCCCATAAGCCATGCGAAATGGAGTTTCGCCGGTAGGGGTTCGACTCGTAGTCCGATATGCCCAAAGAACACTTGGTAGCTCCTCTACCCATCGGCCTTTGGCTTCGCCGAGGCGGGTTTTTAGTCCCTGCAACAGGCTTCGGTTGGTGACTTCGACCTGGCCGTTTGCCCGAGGGTGTGCTACCGAAGTGAACTTATGAAGGATGCCGAAGCTGGCGCAGTTATCGCTGAACCGAAGGCTATCGAACTGCTTGCCGTTGTCCGAAATGATGGCCCGGGGGATGCCGAACCGGCAGATGATGGACTTCCATACGAAGTTCCAAGCATTGCTATCGGTTATTGACGCGAGGGGTTTGGCTTCTACCCACTTGGTAAAATAGTCTACTGCCACGATGAGGAATTTCCTTTGGCCAGTGGCGATGGGAAAAGGCCCCAGGAGGTCGATTCCCCATTGAGCGAAAGGCCAGGGGTCGGATAAGGGGGTCAGAAGGGTGGCTGCCTGGTGAATGGGGGAGCTGAACCTCTGGCACTGATCACAGCGCCGTACGAGGGCTAAAGCGTCCTCTCGGAGTGTCGGCCACCAGTATCCTTGCCTCAGAAGCTTGTGAGCCAGGGCCCTTCCTCCCGCATGTGCTCCGCATACCCCTTTGTGTACTTCTCTCATGGCGTAGTCGGCTTCAGTCGGGCCGAGGCACCGTAACAGCGGTCGGCCGAAGGACTTCTTGTACAATAGCCCGTCCAGAAGGAGGAAGTGGGATGAGCGTTGCCGAACGTGCTTCGCTTCCCTTGAATATGGCGGGACTTCTCCTCGGAGGAGAAAAGTGACGAGGGGAGTCATCCAGGTCTCGGCTTCGGCCTCGGTTATTTGCATGGCCTCAGGCTCGCCGAGGCTTGGTTATGTGAGTTCCTCTACTAGGATCATTCGGCCTCCTCCCCCGTCTTGGGTTGACGCCAGCCGGGAAAGGGCATCGGCTCTGGCATTCTCGGCTCTCGAGATCCGTACGATTTCATAAGAATCGAATTGAGCGAGGATCTTACGAGTCACCTGGAGATAAGATGTCATTATCGCATCTCGAGCTTCGTATTCCCCGGAAACATGACTGGCGATCAGCTGAGAGTCGCTGAAGGCTTTTAGGCTCCGGACGCTGAGCTTCCTTGCGGCCCGGAGGCCGGAAATGAGGGCTTCGTACTCGACGGCATTATTGGTGGCTGGAAAGGAGAAGCGTAACGCGTACTCCGTGACGACCCCTTCGGGTGATGCCAAGATCCATCCGGCACCACTGCCCGTGGAGCACGCGGAGCCGTCTACATAAAGTTGCCATTCGTCTGCCGGTGTGTGAGCCGAAGTGTCCTCGGCTTCGGGTACATCAGCTTCCGGCTGAGGTGCCGAGGAAGCGCTGGGAGTGAGTTCGGCGATAAAATTGGCTAATGCCTGGGCTTTTATTGCTACCCGAGGTGTGTAGGAGATGTCGAACTCTCCTAGCTCAATCGCCCATTTGGCCAGTCTGCCGGACACCTCCGGCCGGGAGAGAATTTGCCTCAAGGGCTGGTCGGTGAGAACCTTTACCGAATGGGCAAGAAAATAAGGCCGGAGCCTCCTCGCGGACGAGACGAGGGCCAGAGCCAATTTTTCCAGAGTGAGATACCGGATTCTGCTCCTTGAAGGGCTCGGCTGGTATAGTAGACTGGCTTCTGAACGCCATCTTGCTCTCAGATGAGGACGGCGCTGATAGCTGTCTCGGATACCGCGAGGTAAAGGCTCAGTGGTTCCCCGGGGACTGGCTTAGATAGAATGGGGACAGTAGAGAGGTAGGCCTTCAGCTGGTCGAAGGCTGCCTGACACTCATCCGTCCAGGCCTTCTTCAATAACTTGAAGAAGGGGAAGCAGTAATCCGCCGCCCTTGACATGAAGCGGCTTAGGGCTGCGATCCTTCCATTTAGCTTCTGCACCTCTCGGAGGTTTGCCGGAGGGCGCATCTGTATGATGGCCGAAACCTTCTCGGGGTTAGCTTCTACCCCTCGGTGGGTGACCATGTAGCCGAGGAACTTCCCGGAGGCTACCCCGAAGGCGCACTTGGTCGGGTTCAGCTTCATCTTATATCGCCGCAGGGCGGAGAACGTCTCGGCTAAGTAGGCCAAGTGTTCTGCAGCGATGCGGCTCTTGACCAGCATGTCGTCTATATAGACCTCCATGTTGCGGCCGAGCTGCGGGGCGAACACTTTATTGACGAGGCGCTGATATGTCGCGCCAGTATTCTTCAGGCCGAAGGGCATCCGGGTATAGCAATATAGACCCAGATCGGTCGTAAAGCTGGTTTTGCTTTCATCCTCCGGATGCATTCGGATCTGGTGATAGCCTGAATAGGCATCGAGGAAGCTCAGGAGTTCGTGGCCGGAGGTTGTATCCACCACCTTATCTATCCGAGGTAGCGGGAAGCTATCCATCGGACATGCCTTGTTGAGGTTGGTGAAGTCCACGCACATTCGCCACTTGCCATCCTTCTTCGGCACCATCACTACGTTAGCGATCCATTCCGGGTGATGTACCTCTCGGAGGTGCCCGACGTCCAGCCCCTTCTGCACTTCAGCTTGAATGGCGGCTCTCCTTTCCTGATTGAAGGTACGCCGCTTCTGCTTAACCGGGGGCTGGTTAGGATCGGTGTGTAGTCGGTGTTCCGCTACTTCCGGGTCAACTCCGGGCATGTCTGTTGGAGACCAGGCGAAGATGTCGAGATTCTTTTTCAAGAATTCGGTGAGCTTCTCCGCTTCGGTTTTCTCCAGGCCGGAGCCTATCCTCAGGGTTCGTCCTTCGCCTCCCGGAACCGGAATGGCGACGAGTGCTTCTCCCGGGGACGCCTCGGCTGATGATTCGATCGCCAGGGATTCGGCTGCAGCCTTCCCTTTGACCGAAATCATATAGTATTGCCGGGCTGCTTCTTGATTTCCCTTGGCCTCGCCTATTCCATGGCTAGTATGAAACTTTAGCTTTTGATGGAAAGACGAAGGCACGGCTCCGACCCCGCCGATTAGCCTTCGGCCGAAAATGGCATTGTAGGCTGAGTCGATTTTTACAATGGCAAAATCCGTTTCAACGGTTAGTTGCCGGGGGGCGGAGCCTATGGTTACAGGGAGTCGAACAATGCCCTCTACTCGGCATGGCGAACCGTTAAAACCGAAGAGGGGGCCCCGGTGAGGCTTCATATTAGCCTCACTCAATCCCATTTTTACAAAGCAATCGTAAAATAAGATGTTTGGGGAGCTTCCATTATCGACAAAAATACGATGTACATCGTAACTGTTTATTACAGCATTTATGACGAGGGCGTCGTCGTAAGGAACCTGAATATCAACCAGGTCCTCTGAGCCGAAGGTAATATCCTCTTGGCGAGGCCGCTTCGGCTCGACGTCGATCGTCGCTATAGTGGCAGAGCTGCACTGCCGTCGCCTTGATCCTTCTCCCGGTCCTCCGGATATCATCATAATGGACCCAGAGCTGGGTCTTTGATGGGATGCTTCTACCGGGGCCGAGGTGACCTTCGGCGGAGGAGCAGCTCCTTTTTCTGGGGCTGCTGTTGCCTAGGCGTCTCAGAGACGTTCCGGTTTCGCTGCGGCGGGGGCTGCTCTCGTCGAAGCTGCGGCAGTCTACCTTCCCGAATGAGGCGGTCAATTTCTTCCCGAAGGTGTCGGCACTCGTCCGTCGTATGGCCGATCTCCCGGTGGTACTCGCAGTATTTGCCGGGATCCCTTCGGCGAAGATCTGTCTTCATGCGCTATGGTCGCCGGATCATGCCCTTCACCTCCATGAGCATTCGGGAAGGGGGAGCAGGCAGGGGTAGGTACCGCTGTTGCGGGTCTCGTCGCCTCTCTTGGTCCCACTCCTCCTTGCGATATCGCTTTCGGGAGGGCTCTTGATCTTCGGGCCAAGGGCGGACCACCTGGGGGGCAGGTGCCGAGGCTGCTTCGGCTGCGCCTTTACCTTTGGACATCATCAGGGCCTCCCGGTTGATATACTTGTGGGTCCGGGCTACGAGGTCCTGGAAGGTAGGGGGATGGCGCTTCCCGATGAAGCCGGGGAGCCCTTCGTCCCGACACCCGCTGATCACGGCCGAGACCGCAATCGAGCTATCAAGGTTTGGGATTTGGGCGGCCTTGGTCCGAAACTTGGTGAAATACTCCTGGAGAGTCTCGGTGGGGCCTTGCCGGATGGCTAGTAGGCTGGCGGAAGTTTTACACTGCCCGGTGGCGTCATAGAACTGGTCGATAAACAGCTGGCCCAACTGGACCAGGGAGTGGATGGAGTTGGGGGCCAGTGCCTCGAACTAGGTTAGGGCAGTCTTCTTAAGGGTGAGGGGGAAAAGTCGGCAGCGGACTGCCTCGGCGACCCCTCGGACCGAGAGGTATGTGTTGAATCTCTGGAAATGACAGACCGGATCTGTCATTCCGTCGTAGAGAGGGCCCTTTGGCAGTTTGAAATTAGGAGGCACCTCGGTAGCCAGGAGCTCTGGCGTGAACGGGGTTTGCTCCAGGATGTTGCTAGCAAGGGGCGCCCCGTATGGCCGAGACACCATCTGCTGCATTTCCTTCCGCATTGCCGTCAGCCGTCGGTCCAGGTCCGGGGCGGTTGAGGTGGCGACTGATTTCCCTCCGGTCTTGGCCGGGCGAAATTCCGACGAAGCATAGCCTTGCTCCGTTACGCGATCGGCGCGAGGAGCTCGGGTAGGTAGCGTAGAGGGCTCGCTGCGTGCCGTAGCGGTTTCGTCAGGGGAAACCGGTGCAGGCGCTGGCCGGAACCTTGTATCTTGGACCGGGTAGAGTGGGGGGAGTTGTGTTTGCTGAGGGAGCTGTCCCAGCAATCCCATGTGCTGGGCGATGGCGGATACCATCTCCTGAAGAGGCGCGAGGGATGTGACGGCAGCGGCTAGCGTCGCCATTTGCTGCTGGAGCACTCCCACCCGGTCTTCGGCGGCGAGGGACTCTGGTATGACGGGCAGAGCCACGCTTGGTGGAGCAGAAGGGGCGCCTTCGGAGGGCAGCAGCTGTGCCGAGGCTTCCCGTGCCTCTGCTTCATTCTGTCCGGATCGTCGAGTTATAGGTCGTTGAGACATGACTTGTTTGTTTGTTTCCCACAGACGGCGCCACGTGATGTAGCCGAAGCTATCACGACCGGATTCCGAAGCTGGAATCCGAAGTTCTGGATCCGGAGCTGGGTCGGATCGGTATAAGAGGCCCGACAGGGATCCGGAAGGCGACGGAGGCAGAGACGCGGTTGAGGATCCGAGACCGAGAGTCGCTCGGTCGGAGGCTGGCTTGTCTCCGGAAGGTGGGGCCGAGGTTCCTTCGGCTGACGGGCGGGCAGCGCGGAACCGAATCTCTCTCGGTTGAGGGGCAGCCGGCGCACGACGTCGAGACCGGGGAGAGGAGTCCGAAGTCGGCGGCCGAGACCGACTCGGGAAGGTCGGCGATGATTCGAACCGAGCCCCTGCAGGAGGGAAAGAAGAAGAAACCGGTCAGCAGGAGTCCCGGACTTCGGCCCTGAGGAACCCCCTCCGACGGTTAAGTAAGATTCTGAAGATGATTCGATTCATAAGGCAAAGAGTAGCTTTAATGCTTTTTGGACTATGGTCCTTGAGGGTCTCGGAGGCATACCTTTGGCAATAAATAGCGGTGTATTTATAGCGGAAGATAGATGATGGTTAACGGTGAAAGCCGATATAGGACTATGTTCCGGGCTTATTGGTAAACTGCCATAGTGCCTAGTCCTCCACCGGAGTGGACCGAACACGGCTGTTGGGCCGAAGGGGGTTGGACTGCTGATGGGCCGAAACTTGTTGGGCCGAGAGCTACTGTGCCGCTTACGGGCCGAAGACTGGTGGGCCGCTGATGGGCCGAAGCCTGTTGGGCCGGGGGCGACGTGCCGCTTACGGGCCGAGGGCTGTTGGGCCGCTGATGAGCCGAAGGCTTCCTGAAGGCCTTCTATTGCTGCTATTGGGCTGAACTGGGTTTGGACTTATTTTAATGGGCCGAATCGGATTCTGCCTCATCATTCCCTAAACATGAAAACTACTTCTGATCAAAAGCTTAGTTAGTGCCTGAATTTTACAAAGATTCAGATTTCCTTCCATTTTTCCCTTTTTCTTTTTTGGGTTTTTGCTCCCTACTTGAACTCCTCGGTTGCATTGTCGTTAGCCTGGTCATATATATCCATTACGAAACCAAAAAGAAACCGGACCCCCTTCTCTACTATCTGCAACTAACCGTAGATTTGATTTTTTTTGTCATTTTTTGAGAAAAAAAAGAATTAAACCGGTGTCCCATCTGCAACAATCCAAGCTTGATGCATAAAAACCTACGTTTAATTTTAAACTCTCTACAAATGTTTGGGGACACCGAACATGGTTCTGTACTGACGGCGGTTCAGCGGACATTAATCTGCAAATGGAAACCCCTCAAACGCTGACGGATCATGCTGTCACATCTTGTCAAGGGTCATTTCAGTCGTACTCCCTTGTGTTTTCTTAACCTACCCCCTATCTTATAACTAATAAATTAACCATTAACAGTTGGGCAGTTGAAATTAAGATGAGGCATATCTCGAGGGAGAGACTTTCCCAACCATAATGATGTTATAATTGTTGATTAACTATTTGTTGTATTATGATCTATTAATTGTTTTATCACCTCCCTCCAGACCTGTTGATTAATTATGTATTATAGTACTCCGGTAGATAACATTTCGTTCTAGAAACTTGTATACAGAATCTACACAGACTCACAGAAGCTACTCTTATCTCACTTCATACCTCCAGACCTATCATATATATAAAAACATATATATAAAGAGAGAGAGAGCGCGCAGAGGCTGGCTTGGAAGCTTGAAAGGGCATGCAGCATCTCCTCGTTATTACACTTGCACGCACAGGACCTGTCTGTTGCCATGCTATTACTTCCTCTAGAGCTCCACCTTCTTCTTCTCCGGCTCCACCTTCACCTTCCCCTCGCCGACGCCCCCGGGGAGCTTCTCCTCTCCGCCGATGCTGACCAGCCGGGCCCCCTTGATCCGCTCCGGCGGTAGCTTAGCCAGCGTCACGGTAAGCACGCCGTCCTCCAGCGTCGCCCTCACCCCGTCCACGTCGGCGTTGTCGGGCAGCCGGAACTGGCGCCAGAACTTGCCGTGCGCCCGCTCCACGCAGTGCCAGTGCTCGCCCTTCCTCTCCTCCTCCCGCTTCCTCTCCCCGCTCACCCGCAGCACCCTGTTATCGTCCACCTCTATCTTCAAATCCTCCCTCTTCAGCCCTGCACGTCCCAAACAACAGCATATACGTGTTAGTAAAACAAAAGTACTGCGTGGTATAACTCAAAAACTCGAGTTCACGGGTGAGTGCGACTACATAGCTTTTGTGAACAATCCAGTACGTACGTCAGCCAGCCATTAACATGAGATCTGATACGCGGCTAGCTGTTGGGTTGTGGGGGGCGGGGGGTGTGCAGAGGGGGAGGTGGGGTTTACCGGGGACGTCGATCATGATGACGTGGGAGTCGGGCGTCTCCATCCAGTCGACGCGAGTGGAGGAGGCGGCGAAGATGTCGTCACGGTCGAAGCCGAAGGGGATGTGCTCCAAAACCCGGAAGGGGTCGGGCAGCCTCTCGTACAGGGGGTTCTCCTGTCGGCGGTCGAAGAAGGGCAGCAGTGAGCTGCCAGACGGCGACGGCAGCGCCGCCACTACAAGCAGTAACAGGACGGAAGCAGCCGCGGCTGACGCCTTCATGGTGCCAAGAGATCGACAGAGAACAAACTAAACACTCAAAACCCTTCTTGCTGGAGGGTGTGGCGTGGCCCGCGCCGGAGCTTTATAGGGAGGGAGGGGAGTAAGCGGTGATGAGGGGTGGCGATGGGAGGCTCCTCCACGAAGCCAGAAGGTTCGAGGGTCCAGCCGTGGCTTCCTTCGACGTGGAAAGATGGTGAAAGGACGAGAGGCTTCCGGAGGCTTCAGTGTTCGAAACTGCGGCATAAATGTACGTAGAATTAGAAAAATCGTAAGGAAGCGTAAAATGTCAAAAAGAGTTGTAAGTAATCTTAAAACACATGTTTTTCTTATATTACAATTGCTGTAAAGTATTTTATGTTATTTTTTAGCGTAGATTGGCATATTCTAAAAATCGATTAATTCTTGAAATCTTTTTCTAATTGATTTTTATTTTCCGTCAAATTTTGAAATCGATGATTTTAAAGTTCTAGATTTTTATTTTTACTTACTTTGAAATTGGTGACCTCAAAACTACGACTTTACGGCCGCAAACATGACCTAAACCAACAAGGTAAAGATACAAATGCTAACTGATATCACAGATGGCCCTTTTAAACGAATATGCATAATAGACAAGGTAACATATATAAAATTTTTCTATGTATATATGCTAAGTATTCGACTATCTGATCAATCGTAGGGTTACAACTTACAAGTCACTTAATGGATGACTTTTCTATAACATAACACTGAATCCAATCCATTTGCATCCTTATAACAAGATCATAAGTTGAGAATTACAACGAACTGACAAACGCACGGCATGGCCATTCAGGCTTCAGGTCACAAAACGAAACTTTTCAGCCCATTTCATTTCAATTCTACTAGCTATTTGCATATCCAGTTAATACTGCTCGAACTTTGCCGCACGTATTAGTGTTCAAGTGCAAATCAAGCCCATAACCAAACATGAAAGCCCAATTACACCTCGAGTGGAGTGAAGTTGGGTAGGCCCTAACCTAATCACGGACTCGAATTAGGCGACCAATTCACCAAGGGCTCTTGTTAGCCCGAATTAGACAGTTCTAGTGATAGACGTAGATTAGATGATGGAGATAAATGATTAGATCACAGAAGAGGCCTCGATCTCCTGTCTTAAGAAAGTAACCATGCTCATGCCTATATTGTCTGCCTCCTCTTATATTGACTGGCTCTATTCTTTTCATTAGGCAAATGGGTTCTCCGTTTCCAGGCTGCCCAATTAAATGGTCATGGGCTATAATCAAATGGGTTCTGCATTTCTGGGCTGCCCATTTAAATAGTCATGGGCCATTAAATCAAATGGACTCTTTCCAAATTAATTTATTTTTGAATTCAAACGAGTTTTGCTGCTCAAGCTCAACATTCTCGAGTTAAGCTTGAGCCCAGGTTTAGGCTTGAATTTGGACTTAGGATTCTACTCGAGTTCGAATTTTTTTTTGGTGAGCCGAATTCGAGCTTGACAAAACTCGACTCAGTTCGGCTTGTTGTCAGCCTTATGACCGCCATCTGTTTAACAGACAACACTGTAGCCGACGTCTATTTAACAGATCGGATGGTACCCAGAGTTTAATGCTTAGTGCACTCCATGTGAACTAGTGTAGTGATTACACGCCGTTCGAACTAATCCTCTGTCTGAGCCCTGATGAAAGTACAAAGAATTGTGTGAAAGATGCACATACATATGCAAGCACACACAAAAAATTAGAAATTTATATGGCCAGGTCCGATCCAACAATAATCCAACTGAAAATTGGTTCATTTGACTCATTATGATGCTATTATATTTTAGACATCTAATCCAGCATTGTGTCCATTTTTTAAATCTTAGCGCTAGTCTCTCTTTCTCTTTCTACCTTATATTATCAAAGTTAATGATATGCAAAAAAAGACCATTTATCCAAATAGCCCTTGTACACACAAAAGTGATCATTTCGCACATCACTAATATTTTTAATATTATATGCATAATTCAAATACAAAATAATGGATCCATAATTTTTTATCCTAATAATAATTTATATGCTAAAAACTCGAATCATAGTCGAAGGGGTCTAAAATAATATAAAACATCATAAATAGTTATAAAATGTCATTTTTCTTATGTACGGATTGCTGTAAATTATGTTATATTGTTATTCGAATGTTTAGAATGTCCTAAACCGTATTCCAAACCCGGTTGATCCTTATAAATCCTCCCCTTTTTGCTGATTTCGATTTTCCATCCAAAACCACCATAAACTAAACTGGAGATTTTAAAATCAGTGATTTTACAATTGAAGATTTTATTTTCATTAGTTTTAAAACCGATGATTTCAAGAGCGAGATTTTATGACATTTTAAGACACATCAAACCAACCCTAACTCAAAACATTTGGTGAAGCTTTAAAATTGGCAAAACTACAGGCTGCCAATGATGTATGCTTGAAAGTTGACCAGGTCTACCTATGGGAACTCATGTAGTCATTAGGAATATTGTTCGGCCAAGTTTCCACATTTGACAATAAGATGGCCTGGTCAAAAGAAAAAAAAAAAAAAAAAAGGTTGATGGAGCATTAGCAAGGACTATAGATAGATCGGATGGACGAATTCCAGAATTTCTAGAAATTTGGGTGTTTGAGTCAAATGCATTGTTTGACTATAGATAATATTATTTCACGGCTTTTATCTTGCCTAGTGGAGATTATTTATAACATTTATATCTGTGTGTCTCGTAGATGCAAAGTTGTTATAGACTTTCAACTAAAAACTCATATAAATCTATAAACATAAGATTGGATTAAATAATTAAAATAGATCATCTCGATTGTCATATAGAGACTATTAATTTTAATTGAAAAAAACTCCTGTCAACATCCACGTCCATTTTGGACTGAATCATACCGGATTAGAATTTTTTCCTTTTTTTCTCTTTGTGTGGTCTAAATGAGTGTGTCGAGTACTACCTACTACTGTTGACAAAAAGGAGAAATCATTTGTCTCCAACACGACCACATAAGTGGCATCGCATCAACTCAATGATTGAACCAGATCTTGTATGTCGTGGATGGAGTGCTTACCTGATAAAGATGTATCACAACCTCAGATACATTAGGATAAGGTGAGGATAAGATTATCCCCATTTCCTTTTCAAGCTCCATTGACAAAAAAGACAAAACACCAAAGTCCATTAATATGAATATAATTCATATACAATTTTGATCTGATCCTCGAGATCTTTCCAAATGATCGTCCTATGCACAAAGAAATCTACCAAAATGAGATTCTTTGAACCTTCTTCTCTGAAGCAGAATGTGCCCGGACTCACACGGCCGAAGAGTGAGTTCTGGTACTACGCCTACTTTTTTTTGATAAAATGAGTGTCACTCTTGACCCATGTGAATAAGGGCACATATACATAGTAGGGATGCAAATGGGTTGGATTTAGTGTGTATCTAAAGTAGATCCTTGATCATATCTATTATGTTATCGATTTTGAAAGGCTATCCATTAAGCTAACAATCAATTAAATAATCTGATTCTTATGTATTCGGTCAGAAGAAGTTTATATCCATTACTTTATCTGTCATGCATAACGATTTAAAATTGCTATCCATTAATTGACTTGTAAGCTCATAGTCGATCGAATAATCGGACTATTGGTTATCATTTGCATTGCTTAATTCAGAAAACGAGGTCAAGAAGATCTCATCTCAAATCTATCCCTATACTAAATATGCATCCTCATCTCTAACTTATGAATGACATGAATTACAAATAACTTATTGTACAGAAATCCTATTCTCATTTCCATTATCCCCATGACACACACATGATCAGATGCAATTTACTCTTATCTGGCACCCATTCATTGCCAAGTTGGCAGTCATTGGCCATGCGCAACAAATTAAGCAGGACAGCGGAAGCCCATCACCAGATGCCGAGGAATCGCCCACGCCAAACCCCACACTCGACCCAAATTTTCCTCTTGAGTGCGAAGGAGGAGGAGCAAACAAAGGGGAAGGGGTGAACAGTCCTTTCCAAAGGGATTTGGAGAAAATTTTGCCTCAACAAGGACATTGGGAAGTACCCAAAAGACAAAAGGCCTTTGGGTCTGCAACCCCTCAAGTGAAAGGGGCTGCCAGAGGTAGATCCACTGCAACACATCAGAGTAACAAGGTACTATCCCTGTAGGTCTCACCTCACTATGCCCATCCCTCCGTGATGGAGACCTGCCATTTGCACATGTTGCCGCCGCCACACGGACCTCCTTACCTGAATTTGTCGGCCTACAAGGACAATTTCTATTTAAATACTTAAATAATACTAAAATTAGACAATTATGAAATATAAGTTTATAAAGATTATACTTGTATGTTGTTGCGTACTAATGGTACTCATGAATATGGTTGTGTGTGGTTCTCATCTGTAGTCATGTTGCGGGAAATATCTTTAATTTTTTGTCAACTTTTGAGTAGGGACAAAAGTATTCTTTTCAAAGTTCTGTCACTCATGAGAGTTATTTGACAACTGATATCTCTAAAGAATAATACTTGTTGCACCGCGCGTAGACATCTGTTCGATCTAAGTTGTTCGGATGGCTACAACAGTAACATTTTTTTTATTTTTTAATTTTTTTTAGGTCGGCCCCATCATTTGGGATACATTTGTACAATAAGATCATCGATCGGACGATTGAAAAAAAATATGGAAAATGAAAAATCTAATTGTTCATTGGCTCTGATTTTTTATTTTTCAGATTATTTTGGATCATCTGATCGGTCATCGAATTTTACAGACATACCGGACATTATTGAGCCGACCTAAAAAAATAAAAAACAAAAAAACAAAAAAAATTTAAGCTGCATCTCTTGCTGCAATACACCAAGTATTACTCCTCTTTTAAATAAGGAAAAGGCACAGATTACTAGACATATCTGCAATAGTACGGCGTAAAAGGCACAGATTACTAGACATATCTGCAATAGTACGACGTGACATGATTAGCCGTCCATTTTATTGGTTAAAAATACGATTGGATAATAAATTATTCTCATAATTTTTAATTTTATGAAGTTTAGGAAAAAAATATAAAACTTTTGATGATGAAAATCTTTATTTTAATCTCTAAAAATATGGTTGGATTATAGATTGCTTTCATTTTTCCTCCTGAGATCTTTGCCCTTTTATTTCTCTCTTTCTTTTCCCTCAAGGTCTTCTCACACATACAGCTATGTTTCGTCGAATAACTTTAATATTCTAACGATTGAAATTTCTCATATATACTTCTATCTTGTGTAAGAAAAAAGTAGAATCAATATTTTTTCCCGCATGGTTTCTACTTGAACCCAGACCTTCGATCTGGTCGCCAAAGCATTATCATATAATTCATTTATATTTTTTATAATGTTACTATTTGACATTAATCTCAAAAGGGGTATTTTTGTAAATGAATTCTTCTTGACCTCGGACGACCAACACCTTGCTCACTCGGCCCATTTGCCCTCACCCATGCCTCCACCAAGGTGGACGTGGTCCAATGGGGTGGTCCCAATTCGATGGGCCCCACCACAACGAAGGAGCATGCCATGTGAGGGCGCTCCCACTTGGGCCGGGCCCAACAAAGGTCAGCGGTCGCCATGAATGCCAAGAAACACCTCGCCCTTGCCATCCCTAGTCAGAACGTTCACATTCCCACCTAAATTTTGTTGCCGACCCATTTATTCATAACGTACATTTCGACGGGGATGCGACGACCCCTGTGCCATATTTTGGTGTGCAATTATTACTCTAAAACAAGAGTACAAAATATCCGATTTCTATTGATAGTTTGAATTTTTTTGAATTCGGATTTACACAATAAAAAATGGATGCCGATCGAAGATGAACCATGATCTTAGGGCACATCTGCCCGAAGGTGCAAGCGATCCCTTCCCACTTGAAAGATCTTGCAACCTTCATTAGGTTCGCATGTTCTAAGAAGGGAAAAAAGAAAGGGAGTATTGGGCAAATCCCAATTACGGAACATCCGACTCGAACCAACTCAATTTTTTTTGGATTTGGACTTACTCAAGTGAAAATGAGAAGCTAATCGAAGACGAGCCACGACCTTGGGGCACATTTACTCGAAAGCGCAAGTGATTTTGCTCACACTCAAAGGTCTTGTGGTCCTGTTCCCTCCACAAGTGGGGAACAAGAAAGTAAGGGGTGGAGTGTAGGGCATGTCCTCTCGTTCCCTAAGGGGTCTTTCTTGGTTCAATAAGTAACCTAGACTAAGAACTCACAAGTTACTTTCTCAAGTAGGCACACAACAGGGACTAGTGCCCCAGTACGGCAGTGAGAGGAGCCTCGCAAAGGGGGTTGGAGCTGTTTTGATGGGGATGGTTCACCCGTGTAGATGGAGGTTGGCTTGCTTGGCTTCAAGTCTGAAATTTTCTAGGGTAACTAAAAGAGACGTTGCCCAAAAGGCCCTAGACGTATCCCATGGGGTCAAGAAGATGGTGATGCCTGTCATTTGTCAAACATGCCAAGTTCAATTTAACCCAAGTGTCATCTCTAGCATGTTGTCACTTTCTTTGTGGGATTTCTCAAAAAGCCCCTTCCTTATAGAAGATCCAAAAAGTTTTGCACCCATGAACTTGTCAGGTAAGGTAAATTAGCAGGAAAGTTGCCTCCTTTTTTTGTAAGAGAAATTGACTATAGCCCCTTGTTACAGTCATGTCCTAATCTTTTACTTGTTGTTAGTCTTGCTCATCACCAATACTTTGCTTTATAAAGAGACTTATTTTCTACTCCCATTGATTTTTTTTTCTAAATTTTAATTTCAAGGATTTTTTGTAAAAGTAATCCTTCTAAACTTTAATTGCACATTTGTCCATCTTATTTTCATATGTTTACATAAATAACCTCACTGCATCACAATACTTCCAAAAATGTCCCAATTGTTAACTTCCGTGAAGGATTCAACAATATATTTTCTTTGATCATTAAATTTAATCTTTGGACAAAAAATTCCCCATAAAAAGGTGTTATTTTGATTGGCACATTGTGCTAGAAAGAGAGAGAGGAAGAGTTGAGGAAAGAATAAAAGTGTTTTAGACATTTTCAAGTTTGGTTAAAGGTTAAACAAGGTAAGATAGGAGATGTTTAATAGAATGATAACAGATGGTAATAGTAGAGACGCTGTTGCAAGTATTGCAATGCAATCAGATTATTTATAATGATATGAAAATAAGATAGACAAGTCTACAATTAAAAATCTAAGAAGGATATCTTTGCGAAGATTCCTTTCAATTTTGTAGTTTGTTTTTTTCTTGGTTCGTCAAAAGTATAATGTTAATACCTTAAACTTGTTAAAATGCTAAGGTACTTAGGTGTTAATGTGCAAACCTGCACCTTAACACCTTAATACGTTAATAACTTAGCACCTTTATGTTTTGTTGCCTTAACTTGTTGAAGTGCTAAGATGGTAAGGTATTCGCATATTAACATATATACTAATATCCTGAGATATTTTCTTTTGAGGTCCCTACTGCAGTGGTAAGACACAGTTCATAAAAAGTAAGAAACAACTCCCCACCCAGGTTCGAACCTGGGCACTCCCCTCCTATCTCGCTACCCGGTACCACTGTCAGCCGGTTAATATCCTGAGATATTATAACACGGTGTTTGGATACGTTTTTAGAGGTGCACGTTTGGCCTCAATTTGATTGTAGAATAGGTTACTCTGGAATTAATAAAAACATAGTAGGGTGCACGTTTGGTGGGGTCGTCTTCTATTTTTTAGGGAGGAGTTTCTCTAGCATCCTCTTCTTCTCTCCCACGCATCAAAAGCATCATGGTGAAGTCCTCCCTCCTTTAGTAGTGCTCTATTTTGAAATCTACTATGTTGAGCACAGTGGTGGACGTAGAAATTTTGTCCAGTGAGATCATTCGGACTTAAGTCATAAACATGACTGGTCAATAAAGTCTTAGACTAAGTCATATGGGATTTTTGGTTGGGCCAGTGAGATTCTAGGTTAAGTCAATAAGATTTCGAACTAGACTATTTTGAATTGTGCCAATAGATTTGACAAAATCCAATAGAATTCTAAGACCTCATTAGATGAATGTTAGATCCGCTACTAGTTAAGTATCTGAAATGACAAACGTCGACCAACAAATTAAAGAACCAGCAGCAGCATTTGTTCAGAAAATTTCGTCAAGACCGTCACAGGGAATGGATCACGGTGGGAGATCCCCTGGTACATGATGAAGCATATGCTCGAATGGGGATGCAGGTGAACATTGCAAGGGAGATGTTGCCGGAGATGGAGTTGGGAGTGGGGTTGGAGAAGGCCGTGGGATACGGCCAAAGGGGGCTGTGCTTCTCTTAAAATTTAGGTTACTTTTGCCAAAACATGTTAAAAGTTGATTTATAGCAATTTCAAAAGTTGAGTTAAGATTTTAAATGAATTATTTTTTAAGTACAAAACCATTTAGAAAACAAAAGAGTTCTCAAACACCCTATATTAATGTCTTAACACTTTAATATGTTGAGGCAATAACACGTCAAGGGCTTCTTACAAGAGGAGGTAAAAAATATATATATATAAACGGGAAATTACATGTATAACCGTGTTAGAAACAAGCTACATATTTACCCATCTTTCATGCTGTTATAAATAATATCACTGCATCACAATATTTACAAAAATGTCTCTGCCATTGACATCTGTTAGCATTCTATTAAATATCTCTTATTAACCACAATTAACCGAAGTTAAAATGTCTAAGATTTCCTTATTCTTTGCTCAATATCTTTCTCTCTCTTTCCATCGATCTCTCTATCTCTCTCTTTGGCATAATGTGCCAATAAAAAGAATCTTCTTGTAGGGCCATTTTTGTCCAAACATTAAATTTAATTGTTGAAAATAGAACCTTTAATGGAAGTTAACCATAGGGGCATTTTGCAAGTATTGCAACTCAGTGAGGTTATTTCTAATAGCATACAAATAAGATGGTAAATCTATAATTTTTTTTTTAACTGAGTTATATATGTAATTATCTCAAAAATAAATCTCCATACAAATTTGAGGACTGACGGTCAATAAAAAGTTGACATAGGATAAAAAATAAGGGCAGATTTCTGACACAAGTGTAATTAATTTTCCTTTCATTCTTAGTAGATTCCTGCATACTTAATTCACCTTAGTGACATCATTACTATTTGCTAATCATGGTAAGTTGGATGTAAATTGTGTAATTTAGAGAAAAATTGTAAACTACAACACATTGTAATTTTAATGTAAAAAATCTGCAATTTGAGTAAAAGTGTGAAAATAAAAAACTAAATATGTAATTTTTGAGACTATAGAAAGTTGGAGGTAAATCTGTGGTTCTTCAGTAATTGTGCAGTTTAGAGACAGCGTATGTCAAACTAGAAAGAAGGAGGCTTGATTTTAGTATTTTGAATGTATGCATATTTATTAAATACATTCCAAAACATATTTATTGAAGCACCTTTTATTTATTTTTATTCATGTAATTTTACAGCTTTTTACAAGTACCTCCATTAAATTTTGTAGTGGATATTCCTTCTTCTGATTGTTAAATTTAGTATTTGAATAAAACTATTCTAATAGCAAGAAATTCTTTCGATTGGTATATTGTACCAACGAGACAAAAAGAGAGATAGATGAAAAGAGAGAGAAAAAGAGAATTGAAAAAAGAATAAAAATATTTTATATTTTAAAATTTTTAGTTAAAAATTAACCAAAGTTAACTAAGAGATTTTATTCTACACTGCCATACAAAGTGTTGACCTACGTAGACATGACAATAAGTTAAACAAATTTTGTCAAATATATAAAATTCTACATCATATATTTAGCTAACCCTGGATTGATTAAGCTAAACTTATGATATTGATGTTAGAAACGTGTTTAAGATGGGGTCATTCAAACGTTAAGGGGGTGGCATCCTCATGAACAAGACTTTGAGATTTCTTGTTTTCTTGGGATTCTTTGTTCATAATTTGAAGACAAATTAAAGACTCCCAAATATCTGGAGTAGGTTTGTCCCTTGTTGATTTAGATGGACCTTTCATATATGCTTGCAAGTTGCACACAGTAACTACCTCAAGGTCCGCAACCAAGCATGTGGTCTTGGAGTTTTCCTTCTTTTTATGGCCACTCTTCTAGGTTCACTTTGTTTGCATAATTCCTTATCCCATAATAAGATTTTGAGGATTTCTTAAATCATAATAAGAGTTATTTTGATTTGATAAGTTGTTGATATTCCACCTAGAATAAGAAAAATTATATTGCGCTATTCCAAATGATTTAGTAGGAAGGGGTAGAATAAAGAGTGAAATAAAAGGTAGCATTGGAAGAATTGGGGGAATTAGGCATTTCAGTTACAATTTGGAGAATTGGAGAAATTAGAAGAATTAGGAATCCCCACAACAAAACCAAGTTTATACCCTTATACCAGTTATTCCAGGTAGAATAAAATTTTGGAGATTTCTTAAACCAAAATAAGAAGTATTGTGATTTGGTAAGTTGTTTGTATTCCACTCAGAATAAAGAGAATTACAGTGCGCTGTTCCAAGTGATTTAGTAAGAATAAGTGGAATAAAGAGTAAAATAAATGGTAAAATTGAGAGAATTGAGGGAATTAGGCATTCCAAGTAGAATTTGGAGAGTTGAGAGAATTAGGTATTCTCGCAATCAAACTAGAATAGGACCTTTATATCGATTATTCCGGCCCTATTTCGCAAACAAAGTGAGCATGTTCTGTGGGCTATTAACCTTGCGGAGGCTAGATTACATCAAATTAGACTCCCTTGATCTTAAGTTTTTCAATGATTTGGACAATCACACTCATGAGTTAGTACACAAATATTTTATATAATACTGTATACATAGACCAATATAATTATAGTTTTCTCATGTTTAGTAATATGAGTAGGATCGTGATCAAGAATTCTGGCCATCAACCTTGAATTAGATGATTACCTAGTTGAGCCAGTGAGTTTTGGAACGGAACAGTGGCTCACATCACCATTCTCCATGACTACAATGGTGTGGTACAATGACTTATATAATATAGCATTATAAATCAGTGATCTGAATTGTTCGTTTTGTATTCATCTGATACATAACAAATAAGCATGGAAAGTACATGATGTTGAATGAATAAATAACTTAGAAAATTTGCTAACATATATTAAAAAATAAATAAATATTGAATTGTATGATTTTAAAAAAGTCATATTATTCTTATTTTTTCATAAATGACAACAAAACTCATATATATATAATAAATTTTATAAAGTTCCTTAAGGAAATTGTATTTTTCGACCTTGCCCCTCTTTATCTCTGGGCCACTTTCAGATGCCCATATTTTTCCCATGCTGGAAGAAGGATCTCCTCAATCAGTGGTGCAGATTCTTGGATAAACAAGTATACAGACAATTGCGGCAGCATGTGCCTCTCAATCCAACATGGAGTAATGTGCACACAAAACAAAGTTATATTTCCTGCCTGTGTCTCTTTTTAAATATTTTTTAAGAATTTTTGTGTATATACCTCTGTAAACCACCTTACCTATATCTATATTCTTCACTCTCTCATGTATTATGATAAATACCTCCAGTATCTTTAAAAAAGTTACAGTTATATCCTCTTGGTCAACATGCCGTCAATTTTAATAGAAATCAATGGTATAGATGTAATTTAAAAAAACTCCCTGAAAATAATAGCATGTTTACAAAAAAACTTGTATAATACAACTATTTACGAATATGTCCCCACTAACCCCCGTGAATTGATATAAGGCCGTTAAGTGCCACAAAAATTGTCACTAAAGGGGGTGAGAATCTGTCACAAAAGGTGGTCAGAGGGGTTTTTTTGTAAGAAAGTTGAGATTGCAAGGATTTTTTTTGTAAATAATCGGATTAGAGGGAATTATCTGTAATATCAAAAATTTCTGAGAGCTGGTACTCAAAAAGCCCGGTATAGAATGAGTCAGTCAGAGGCATACAAGCAAAAGTTATTTTGACCAGAAGGGTATGACTATAATCTTTTTGAAGATGTTGGAGGTATTTACAAGAATATATATATCTGAGAGTCAAACGTATGCACATAATAATCGTGTCTTTAGTTCTTCGAAACAAATTAATTGCACACGCCATTTGTTTCTTGTTTTTTTTTTTGGCACAGCAATTTAATAGACATTAGGACTCTCCTTTTTGTGAAAGATCAGAGCCAAGAGTTTATTTGACAGAGAAACTTTAGTTGGAAGTCGCTAGACTTCCATCTTTAACACAAAAAATGTTAACATAATTGACTTTGAGCAATTATACTAGTCAAATGGTCTGTTGGTGTCAACATTCTCTTTTCTCAATCTAAGAAATTTCAATTTAAAATGTTTGATTCAAAAAAGCGTAAATAGTTTCCAGAGAGTGGCGTCTTTCCTTCATAAGTAGGTACTACACCAAAATCTAAAAAAAATCAAAACTATTTTTAATTAGAACCTACACCAGACATAGTTTCATATTTAATTTACGAAAGTTGTGACATGTTTTATTCACCGTATCAAAAACTATGCCGAAAATTATGTTTTCTAAATGGGCATCCATTTCAGTGGAGTAACCTTATATATTTACGATATTATTTTACCGAGCTATACGCTCATACACTTCAAATTTGGATTCAGTTCTACAAAGAACAGAGAAAAAAAAAAAAAAAAAAAAAAAAAAACAGGAAATCTTGACGAGCAATTTGAAAGCTGAGCTGCCTACTATCTAAATAACTCCTAACCACTGCCAACAACAAATTCTCTGTCACCTTTATGCCTTTAAGTCTGATAGAAAAATAAAGGATAAGCTAGGTGGGTGATCAAAGTACTGTAAGATTCTTCACCCATATATCATTACTTACTCCATTGTCCAGACTCCATACAGAAGGGCCAAAATTTTTCATAGATTATGTGAAGATAAGAGTAAAACTCGCTGCAATACGAGTGTTGCAACGCTCACCTACAAAAGTAACAAATACTTTTTTTTTTCTAAATTTAGAGGGAGGAGCCAATCTTAAAGGAGTTATCTGAACTTTTCAATCAAAGATTGAATGATTAAAAAAATTAAAAAAATTAAAAAATAGATAAAAAATTAAAATAAAAAAATAAATGATTTTTCTAATCTTTTAGTTATCCGATCAAAACTCAAACAATAAGTATGGCTCTCTTAACGTTACCCCCACCCTTGACTTGAGGGTTTTTTTTAGAATATACTTACTATTGCAGCCATCCGTTCAAAGTTAATGGGACGGCTATGATCAGACAACTATGCGCGAGTATTGAGCTAGCGTTGTAGTAAATATTACTCAAGATATAAAACTTTTTGAAATTTTTATTTTTTAACCTTATAAATTTTTGATATTGTAAATACACCTTCTTAATCCAACTATTTGCACATAAGCCCTCACAATCACAACTGTCTTACAAATAAATTCTTTTAAAGACTTATTTATAAAAAAATAGAAACTTATTTGTAAATGTTGAGATTAAGAGAACTTATTTATAAGTACACTATTTTTTAGGAGTTAATACTTAAAAATATGCAGTAAACATGCTACACGCATCCAAACCAACACTTTTTAATAACAAAACGTGAAGATTTGATAAGATATCAAATCCTTTAGAATAACCCACATCCCTCCTCATTTCAAAAAAAAAAAAAAAAAACCCACAGCCCCTACTTCATCACTTTTGAAATTTGTAGGCAGTATGATAATATTTATAGGGAGAGGCCAAGCATGCATCCTGCTTGCAAGGTACTATTATTATTATTATTTATTTATTTTGCACAAAGGTACTATTAGTCTTCTCTTATGTTCCATCCTCCTCCAAGAATTTATGTTAACATTAGTTTAATGACGAGTAGGTGGTGGTGGTGGTGGCAGAAGCCCACGGCAGTCCTTGGTCAGTAGTCTGCCACGTCCACGTTGGCGTCTTTTGCGGCGGATGTCGGCTACAGCTGCACTATTCCGCCGCTAAAAGTTAAAGGTGAGCTTTTCTTTCCGTTCTTGCCACGGAGGCCTCTGCAAGCTGTCACACCATGACAGGCCGCACAAACTTGCGGGAGAGCTCAGAAAAAAAAAGGATTAATTATTGGGTGATCTAGATCTAAATGACTGTGGATCACGGGGGCCATGAAAAATAAATTAATTATTAGTTGAATTAAATGGAAGCAAAGAGCTCAGAAAAAAATGGATTATTTATTAGATTATTAAATGATAGTGTGGATCACGGGAGGCATGGGATTTAATGGCGGGCATTGGGATAAGATTGTCTTCAAGTAATTTGATTAGTAAAAATATAACAAGCCACACAAACTTTGTAACGGAGATCAGAAGAATGAGTTAATTATTAGCTGAATTAATGACAGTGTTTTTTTTTTTACAAGAATGAAATGATAGTGTGGATCACGGGAGGCAAAAGATTTAAATGACCGGCGTTGAGATCGGATTTTCTCCACTATAAGAAAAGAGAGCACTAGCCCTTAATTGGCTTTACAAATCATCCCAAGAATTATTATTAAAGACGACAACTGATCACATTAAGTTATTTGAATAGTTTTTTATTAGAATTGTCTATTTTATTAATGTCGATAACATCAAATTTAATGTAAGTTTATTAATTAGATGATGTTTTTAACTTAATTAATTAGATGATTTGATTAGATGTAATAATCTAATTTGATTACTTAATTTGACACGGAGTGAGTTAGTTGTCTAACTATCCGTAAGAAATTTGTATTGCCTTCCCAACTAGCACAACGGATATAAGATGGGAATCTTCTGAAATTTCTCTTTCATTTATTGCAATAACCGATAACTACCTAAGCAGGTGTGGGTGGTACAATTGTTTAAAGAGATAATAAACGTGTTTGTTGGATGAGAAAGACTTGCTGTACCCGCAGTAAGAAATCTTGTACCGGCTGCTAGTTTTTTTATTAAGAAAATATTTTTGAATTTTTTTCATGGCTTCTAGTAAGTCAGTCATACAATTTAATATCTGATCAGACAATCTAAAAAATGTGAAAATAAAAGATTGACCTCATTGAATAGTAAAAAAATATTATTAAAAAAAATAAAAAAATCAAGCTCACTGAACAGTATTTTTATTTTTCATCTTTTATGATTCGTCAGATCGGAGTCCAGATTATACGGCCATGTAGGATATAACGGAGGCCATAAATAAATTTAAACAATTTTATTTTAAATGAAAACACCAGCAACTGGGGCAGGACTAGCTGCCTGTGTAGCATTTGTTGTTGTTGTTAGATATGTATAGAAATGTGTTCGTGAATTTGATGGATTTACTGATAATGGCAGCAGTTTCGCCCCCCAATCCAACGGTAAAGAAGAAGACCGAAGAGCTAAAATTGAGATATGATGTGCTCTTGATGATGCTATGGAAGAACGCATCTCTAGCTTTAAAAAATGATGGTGCCTGTTTACATTAAAGTTGAGAATTTTTACATATGTACCTCTGTAAATCCCATGTTCATATATTTACTTCTTACTCTTATATATTGTTATAAATATACTTGCTACATTCTCACATGTTGTTATAAATATGCACAACATTTTTAGAAGGTTGAAATTATATTCTCTTGGCCAAAATGTCAGGAACTCCAAAATACGATGAAAATATTTTGATATTTTTGTATATATATCCCTGACTTTGTCAAACATTTTTTGGCATATTTAGTTATAGTTCACAATACTTTGACGATAACTATAATCTTTCCAAGAATGCTAGAGATATTTAGAATAATATGTAGGAGTTAGAGATATATATATATATATATACAAATATGACAGTTTGTAGGGATATATATACAAAAATTTCTTAAAGTCTTAAGTCAGGTAAGTTTAAAAGCAGAGGGGGTTCTATTGTTTCAAATCTATTCTATTTTATTTTTTAGTCGAAATGAGATTATTTTAACACTTCTTCTTTTTTGCTTTAACTCTTACATCCAAAAGTAAGTACATGTCGGGGACATTTGAGGGAAAAATCTTTTATAGAAGAGATATTTATTTACACTCTGATCAAGATCATTCTTATTTACATCTACTATCTTCAGTTGCTGTGTAAAAGAGATTAACAAAAGCTTCCTTGTCACACCAAGGACCCTGCAAAAGATAGAATCGAAAATTTATGTCCCTTACTCCTAACCTCACAGACCATTGATGTATACAGCAGCTGAAGGAACATAATTCCTCTTATTCCAAGAAACAGATGTTCTAAACAGGGATGCAAATGATAACTGATAATTCGATTATTCTTAGTTTATAGGTCAGTTAGTAGATAATTTTTTCTAAATTGATATACATAACAGATAAGGAAATATATATAATTTTGTTTTACCGGGGCATATATGGTACCCTAGGAATTCAATTCACTCCACGAATTATTACTTCTATTGGACGGTGAATGGATAACTTTCTAAATTGATGGTATAATATAATGAATACGATCACAGATCTACTTTATATTCGCACCCAATATGACCGTTTGCATCCTTAAATCTGAAAATAAGAAGGGTGAAAGTTACACAGCCTTGGTGTGACAGTGGAAGGCTTTATTCCTAATGCCCTTTTCTTTTGATTTTGCCTTGGGAGTTCAGAAGGAGGGTAGTCGATGGTAGCTGTAATCTTTCATGCGCATCTTATGGAAGATGCGTGGGTTCAAAACTAGACAAAAAACATGTTACTCCACCACGGGCTTGGTGGTTCATCTCTGATCTCTTTCCGATTGATATCACTGGTGAAGATATGATCTTCTTAAAATTATAAACAAATCTCACACACCTACTTGACCTAGCCATATATGATGAGAAGTCTTTTCGTGCAAAAAATGATCATTAACGAAAAATATATAATATAAATATTTATATTTGTACTCTCTCTTCATTAAGAAGGTCTTGTAAATATTTCTGACAAACAATGTAGAAGTTTTTTTAGGTGTTTGAAAATCGTCTTCACATAGATGGAAGGTAATCTAGTGTGTGTTGAATAGTATTTAATTGAGTCCAGTAAATTGTAAGTACTGAATAATATTAATTGAGTTTAACCCACTTAAAAATTATATATGACCTACGTACATTTTTCTTGTGGTTCAAGTGACAATCCTCCTCACAGGAATGCAAATCTCTTTCAATCTTATTAATTGATGACTGATCGAAATCTCGTCCACCATGGTTATGGTCATTTAGCTGTGATCGAAGAGCTAAGATTCAACTATTCATACAAAAGAGAACACCATTAACGACCTCCTGATGGTGATCCGAAGGGTCTCTTTCCGATACTTAAGTCAGAAGATTGAGAGTCTGGAGGAGGAAGAGAGAGAGAGAGATTGAGCTGGTTTAAATGTACCTTGGCTTGCAGGTTCAGGAGTCTTTATATAATGGTTATGGGGAAGCATCCGATCTAGTTCTGATTAAAAAGAGTACATCATCTGAGTCTCCTTTTGAGAGCAAGTATCTGAGAGGAAGAATCTGCTTTACAAAAGTTAGATCCAAGTTAAATCCTTTTGGTTCATCGTGATCCATCGAGAAAAACCTCGCAGATTTGTATCCCAGTCGATTTATGCGTTCATCTTGATCTGCTTCTGCTCGAAGTCATATTGACTCGATAAATCATATTTTGCTCGAGGGGACGAGGCCCCACTTGATCTACTTTTGGGGTTCTATTAAGAGAATGACTCAAATACCCCCTTTAGTGGGTTAAGATCAACGGGCCGAATGCTATCGATGGCAAGACTCTTTTACTGGGCATGTTCAAGAGTCTTGTCTCAAGCCCGCGATATTGAGCCGGATGGAACTTTCATCCACCAATTAGATTAAACTCAATAGGTATCGTAAAAGACGACAAGATAATTTCAACGTTTTCTATGAATTTTTTGCGCTGATTTTACCATAAGTTAATATAACTTTTTTATAAAAGACAACTTTTATCTATCTTCATAAACCAACATCTACTAAAATTTCACTCAAACCTGAAATTGTGAAAAACCCACATCCCTCTCTCCACTGATAAACAAAATGACACGCGTACGCAACACATCATAATCAGCTGCGTCCATGTGGCGTGCAGTCCATCTATCTATCCCTTAATCTTAAGGCACCACCACCTTTCTCTTTGAGTCCGGATCTCTTACTGTCTTCATTGGACCGAAGGAGGTCAGTACTCATTGGAGGAGGAAGGAAAAAAAAATCAAAAATACCTTTTGTGGGCTTCGCTGCATCAACTTTGGGCCCCCTACCCAAGTAAATACTGACCCCCTTCAAACCAACGAGGACCGTAGAAGATCTAGACTCTTTGGTGCAGATATCTTTAAGAGACCGTTAACCAACAAAAATATCTATTTCGCTTTTTCTCCGGGTGCCGTTTTTCCCTGCCGCCCTCCCGGCAGCACGCCCCCACTGTTTATTTTATCTTCTCTTCCTCTCACAACGTAAAAGAAAAGAGAGGAGACCTCCCTTTCCAACTGCCCTCCGCTCTGCTTCCTTCCCCTCGTCTTCTCCTTCTCTGAAACGATCGTAAAAGATCTCTTCTCTGCGCCCCCAGCTCACCTCGTAAGAGGATTCCAGAGAGGGGGAGATGAGGACCTGAGGGAGTTCAGCTGGGTGGGCAGCTGCAGCCTGCAGGGTGGGGAGAAAGGACTGGGTATCGTCTTCTGGGGCTCTCTTTGGAGGTCTCCCCATCGACCCAGCTCGGCAGGCGAGGGGAGCTGTTGAAACAGAGGAAGAGGGGCTTGCCCTGTAGCCGCACAGCTCGTCGGGAAGATATTTCTGTGCCTGCAGGTCCTCAAAATCGGAGGTACGTCCTTCACCCCTCTGCTCTTGTTGGGTTCCAATTAGATAGTTATATATATCGATAGATAAATGATGGAGAGTAGATAGTTTGTTAGATAAATAGATAGGTAGATGGAGAGATGGATATGTAGAGAGAGAGAGAGAGAGAGAGAGAGAGAGAGAGAGATATTAGTTCCTTTGGGAATTCGAACAGGTTATTTGTAAAGTTTCAAAAAAGAATAGGTTATTTTGGTGTTGTATGGAAATTTCTGTTCTCTATTTCATCCATGTCGTGAGACCCTTGTTGTGTTAATTAAAGCAGGGAAGGAAGGTTCGAACAGTGATAGAGCGAGGCAGGAGGGAGGAGGAGGAAGCGATGAAGGTGCAGTGCGACGTGTGCGAGCGGGCCGAGGCGACGGTGCTGTGCTGCGCGGACGAGGCCGCCCTCTGCGGCCGCTGCGACGACAAGGTGCACGCCGCCAACAAGCTCGCCGGCAAGCACCAGCGGGTCCCCCTCCTCAGCCGCTCCTCCTCCCACAACCCCAACTGCGACATCTGCCAGGTACTTCCCGCTGCGCTCTCGCCACCCCTCACCTCCATAAAAATCGCATCTTTCTTGCTCTCCCAACAGAGAACTTCCCATGCTGCTGCTACTGCTTCTTTCCCACCATGGCTGGCAATTGCAGGAGCACCTACCTCAAAGGTCTCTCCTTTCGCCAGTGACAGCTGTCGACTGCTACCGGCAATAAAAACCCAACAAGAACCTCACCTGCCCTCGCCATTAAGCTGTGGTTGGGGGGAGGTGGGCGCTTGTGTGCATCTGCATGCTCTCCCAGGCAAAGAACACAAACAGAAGACGCCAAGGGTTTGTGGTCCGGGGGTGCTTCAGCCCATGCCAGGCTCCCCACTTCCCCCCATGCCTCCCTTCATAACCTGTCCCCTTCCATCCTCCCTAGTACGTTTCCCCCCATCGTCACAGCGGCATCATTGGGCACAGAGAAGGTAACGTACTAGATAAACGTCTGGTAGTACTAGGAACGATGGGTGGTAGATCCAGCAGGTGTAGGGGACCCTTCTGCCATTCCTATCTTCTTGGTTACATCTCCCATGGCGGAGCAGCAGGGAGTGTACTTTTCTGCATGGGTTAGGCAAGTTTAGCTCGTATGGGTCTCTCTCTCCTTGCGCAGGAGAAGGCCGGATACTTCTTCTGCCTGGAGGACCGGGCGCTTCTGTGCCGGCACTGCGACGTGGCCATCCACACGGCCAGCCCCTACGTCTCCTCCCACCAGCGCTTCCTCGTCACCGGCGTCCGGGTGGCGCTCCAGCAGCAGCAGCACCATCAGTTCGCCAGCAGCAGCACCACCAACAGCAGCGCCAACCACAACAGCAACAACAACAACAGCAGCAGCAGCAACGACAACAGCAACAACTACAACGGCAGCATGACCTCCGGCTCGCCGGGGGCGTCCAACTCGTCGCCGGAGAAAAGGTACGAGCGGCCGGCGCCGGCGCCGGCGCCAGTGGGGCTCGCCGTGGAGGAGGTGGACGGGTTTAGGGGACGGTGGCCATGGGACGAGTTGCTGGCCGGGGCCGATTTCGATCACTGCTGCTACGGGTTCGGGTCGGAGCCGGGCTCTTCCCGGGTCAACAGCCAATGATGTGGGTCTCTTTCTTTTCCACTGCAAGGGGGGGGGGGAGAGAGAAGAGGGGTTGGGGCGAGAGATGCCTGAGGGGAAAGTGTATCCATTTTTGTTACCCCGACTTAAGGAGAAGCACATGTTGAAAGGATTTTTCACAAATTTGTCACATGCAAATTATCCCACTTTTTATATGCGGGCCAATCAAATTCATCCAAGTCAGATGAGTGAGATAATTGGGGACACTTTTCCTTCAGGATAATATTTTCCGGATGAAGCTGGTGGGAGATGATGAAAATTTTGAGATGGACATAGTAATTGTTCACTCTTTTTTTTTTTTGTGGGGGGGGGGCTGAAGAAAACAGCGATTTTTGTAACAATAATTGACTCACCAATGTATAATCCTCATGCTTTGGATGAGTTGGTTTGACATTTGCCCATGCCTTGGACTTGGAATGCAAATTCGAAAAAAAAAATCACGAGATAATCTTTCTTTAAAATTAGATGTGGATAAGGGTATGAGTACTAATTTTTGTACTCAAATGAGATTCTAATTTAAATTATCACAGCTGTTGATTTCTTTTATGGTATTTCACTCACATTAGTGCATTTAGAGGTCATCTACGTTTACCGTTCAGATAGTCTTACGATCCAAATGTTCATGGGGCTGTTAAGAGCAAGTACTCTAGCTAGCAAAGAAAGCAATTATGCAAATAAAAAGGAATGGAAACTGTTGATAGCAGGTTGGTAGTAGCTAGCAATCATGCTGCACATCAATGTAGCGGATACGAAAATTTCTACCCCTGCAAGAGGACACGGACGAGGAATCTGCGTTAATGAGGGGAACAAGGACACGCATCCATGCTAAGTTCAACCTAGCGGGAAAGAAGACGCCGCGGCATTTGACTTGTCAATGTGCAAGAAAGAGTGGAGCTGCACAAGAAAACATTGCTTCCCCGCCCATCTAGGATAAGGTAAGGGATAGGAAGGAAAATAAAAGAATGTTTGAAAAGCGTAATTATGGCCAAGAAAATTTGGCTTAGCAACAAAATCTTTATCCTTGTTTTACCGAGTCTTATCCTAAATTTATCCACAAAAAGTATTCGAAAAAAAACCAAACAAACAAACAAACAAAGCTACATTTTACCAAACTACAACGTCCGGTCTGGGACAAAGAAAATGATGGGAATGGATATAGATCAGGTTTTAAATGTTCGGAACACCCAATTCAAGGTTCTAGTCTTGCCTTGGTGGCGAAGCACCTCCACCTTGTAGCAATAGAAAGGATGCAACGAAAAGCACCTCCGCCTTGCAGCAAAAGAAAAGATGCAATGAAGACCAAATAAGAGAAACCAAGATGGGCAAAAACAAAACTACGCAAAGTGCAAGTATCTTGGATTGACCGCAAGCGCTTCATGTGTGTGTGTGTGTGTGTGTGTGTGTGTGTGAGAGAGAGAGAGAGAGAGAGAGAGACGGTAGAAGAACTCAACTGGCATATGAAAGACAATCATGTCCCCATTGACAGAATTCAACTGGCGTATGAAAGACAATCACGTCTCCATGCTCCTGAGTTCTGTCTATGGCCTTCAAATTTTTCTCCATTTTTTTATAGTGAAATTCAAAATGGGCATTTATATTTTTGTTGCTTTGCTCAAATAATTCATAGTCGACACTGGGTGGTGGAATACAAAAAAATTATTTCTTCCACACTTGGAAATATGCACCATAATAGCAAAAGTCGGGTGCTTGGCCTTTTGGTAAGTTTATCAGATATGCCTTGGACGATAAAAAACAAGGCAAACAGGTCCAGACGAATGGACTCCCTCCATTAGAGCAACAGCTGAGTTGCATCTGAAAATCTCAGTTCATCAGAATAATTACCCGAGAACCAACTCCTTGAAATGAGTAATACATTGGATTGCTCTCTCAAACGCGGCATTATCAAGAGCAATGGTGAAACGGCAGTAGCTGGGAATCCCAGTCCAAGAGCAACTATTGATGCATAAACCAGTGGTTTTCAGAACAGCTTCCCTGATATTAAAACCATCAAGCTTCATTTCTAAAGCTTCTACCTTCAGTGTTTTCTCGAGGTAGGCTGATGGCTTTGCAACCAGAGAAACCCCACCATTACATCCAATGACATCCCATCCACAGCTTTTGAGTGTCTGCAAACAAATAGAAACATAAGCACATTACAAATTGATTATGGCATAAAAATTAAGGCTGCATTTGGTGAAGCTTTTAATTTTAAGCCACTCTTTGACTTTCAACATAAAAAATCTTAGGGAAGGTAGTTATATGGATTTTTGGGCAGTTACACGATCAAACCTTTCTCAATGACCTCATTTTTTCCCCCAAACCTAAGAAGCTCCAACTTGGAGCTTTGGGTTGGAAGCCACAAAATCCACATAAATGGCTTTCAACCCTTATCAAGGTAACTGAACTGAAACATGTGGAAATCCAAAAGATCCTCCAATTGAAAGCTGCACCAAACAAGCCTTAAGGGCATGTTTGGCAAAAAAAGCCACTTTTAGCTTCCACTTCTCACATAGAATGAGTTGAAGGAGAGACATTATAACTAATTTTGGTTTGTTACAAAAGTCAACTCTTTCATAACAACCTATTTTCTCCAATCTTGGAAGTTCCATTTTTGTAGCTTTTGGTTGGAAGCCAAAACACAAGAAAAATACTGCATAAATGGCTTCCAAGGTCAAATTGCTTCCACAGAGACACACACACACGCGCGCGCGCACAGACACAAAAAAAAAAAAGACCTAAAACTAAATGGAAGTGCAGAAGTGCTTCCAATTGGAAGCTACACCAAACACGGCCTTAGCACTGTGGGCCAGGATTAAGGTTCTGTGCTGCAGGTCCACTTTAAACAGAATTTTGAAAAACTAGTAGAATACAATTAACTAATACCAATAACCTGTCCCACAAGTATAACCTAACCATAAACTCACTCTTTAAGTGAGCTGGTGGAACATCTTTAAAAGATTTAGTTCATTTTGCAATTTCTTTTTCTTGTCCACAATGAAATGGATAATAATTCAAATTTTTGTTCGTAAGATTACACAGTAGAGACACTTTCTATATTTAGTGAAACTGGAGCAAGAAAAATTTTCCATCTTTCATTTCATCTGCTTCCATACAGCTAGGTAGTCCATATGCATTGTACACACGGCAGGCAGAATCGGATCAGGACCAGGAATCGCCCTGTCTCAATCCAATTGGAATAGGGCTCAGATGAGTAGCCAATCCAAGGGAAAAAGGTTGATCCTTGGATCGGCCTGAAATTTTTAATTGAAAAAAAAACTGAAAATGAGAAAACTCAGAAAAAAAAAGAAGCAAAAATCATAAAGGAACTAGAAAAAGTGAAAACGACATACTAACAATCAAATCTAACAGAATTACATTGATTTGGGTTTGTAGCAGCCTTTTGGGGATTCAGGATTAAATGCATAACTCAAATAAATGATCAAATTTTTAATGACAACAACATACAATAGAATAACATCAATTAATCCCTTCAATATGAGAAATCAAATACATACTACATAATTAGACAAATAAATGATATAAGTTCAAGATCTGGGCAGGGAATTGGGTTTGTATCAATCGGATTTGACTTGTATCGGTATAATCTGGGCAGGATAGGCCTTATTTGTGGCCAATCCAGGCCAATCCAGCCCGATTCTCGCCAATTCTAGGCCGATTCTGGCCCTTATTATTAATATTTTTAATTTTCTTGAGGGGATCAGATTTTCCCCATGAAATCGGGTTGCCACTTGTCAATTCTGATCCAGGTCGGCCGGATATGGACAGGAATCAGCCAATTCCGCAAACGATGGTTGTACATGCACACTGCACAATATGCAACCAGAATCCAAAACAGATTTGTGGCAGTGCTTTTCAGGAAAAAGACAACCTACCTCCATCAGCTGCTCGGACCGATTCTTCAAAATCTCTTTATGTTTCAGAATTGCTTTGCACAGGCTTCCACCTTCCTGCTCCTTCAGACCCAACAACTTCTTTACAGCATATCTGGCGGTGCTGTGTGGCCTGCTCAAACCCGGAAAGGAGTAAAATGCATCGATCAAATGTGGCTCATCCAGAATCAGAAAACCAAACTCTAGTCCCCCAGTGAGCAACTCAAGGGAAAGTCCCCCAAGAAGAGAAATACTGAAAGATGAATTCAAAGGCTTCAATGCAGACAAACTGGCTTGTAGATTCCATTTTTCCCAACCCTCGGTGCCGAATTCCAATCCTGAGAAGGAAGTGTCAATAACCACCCTGGCACCAACTTCAGCACAGACAGAAAGTATATCCTGAATTTCTTCATTATTATAAAGTAAGCCTGTGGGATTTATTGTTGGACCAGAAACATAAACCCATGGCCTGCTTATTGATTTAAGTGCTGTTCTGAGTGTCCTGCCCGAGAGCTTGAATCCTTCCTCAATCTGTGTTGGAATAGTCACAATATTGGTCTTCAAGAACTTAGCAGCAGAAACATAATTCCCATTTGTGCCTGCAGGAACAAACAAAGTGCCGCCTCCTTGGATGCAGCAAAGAGCAAGTTTGTTGAAAAGGGTAAGGGGGGAGTCTCCATATATGATTTCAGAAGATTTATCAGTAGTGAATCCATATCTATTCTCCACCAACTGCCGGATTCCAGACCGGACATCAGTTTCAGACTCAACCATGTTCTGTCTGGCAAAACTTTCAAAGATGGAAGCCTTAACTGCAGATGGAATTGGCAGGAAACTTTGATCTACGTCCATATGAATCATGGAGGAATCTTTAGGCTCAGAAATAGAAAGCTCTGCATTGTTAAGGGCAGAAATGGCAGAACTTGAAAATCCAATCACCTTGGCAGACTTTTGATCAGCAAATGCTCTCTGTATGAAGAAAGGACAACAATTTTGCCAAAAAAGGGACGGATTTAAATTATGCAGCAAAAGGAATAACAAAGAATGAACCGTAAATGTTTTGTGTAGCAGTGGAAGACAGGTTTTAAGGAAAAGGCATCCAAGTGTTCAGAAACATCCAGACAATAGACTAACTACAATTTTAGCTGTTCTTGAGCATATCCTTAGCATCCATAATTGTTGAAAGAACTCCAGGTCAGACAGTTCAAGCAGAAGATAGTCATAACAGTATAACCAGAGCAATATCCCTTCTATAATCTATATGAACCAGGCATATGAATCCAGACAATACCATCTGAAAGCGTGCTACTTAAGAAGGTGAAACTTTGGACAGGATCACCTACCCATAACTTTTAAGACAATAAAATCAGAATGAAATATGGCCACCAGTTAATTGGGTTTACTCGTGCCATGCAGAAAAAAATGATAATATAAACTATGATTGGGGGTGACGGGCTTCTGAAACAATAAATCATTCATGTCAAGATGGGGTCCATGCCAGACGTGTGTCAGACAAGCTGAGACTCATTTTTAGAGTGCTGAACACAACATGCCAAAGTGCAACAACATCAAGCTTCCAACATGATGACCAGTGGGAAAGATCCAGAACTTTTCTGGAAATAAGCAGCCACTTCCTCCTTAAATCTTTAACATGCTTTACAAAGTGCATTTTTAGAAAATAAAAATATTAGGTTTCCACAGTATATACTATCCCATTTTAACATGCTACTCTAATTCTGAGACATTGACAATGACCACATAAGAGATTCAAAAATCATAATTGTCTTTGGTAATTTTCTAAAGCTCATCTACATACAATGTGTAGTTATCATCAGTCATGGCAACAGCAGACAGGGATGGTTCCAAAAAACAGGCCCTGTCACTGATATGCCATAAGCCCATAACTGAGGAGCTGCAACAAGGGCTGCTGCCATTGCATTTATGATGCAGGATGAGCAGGAAGATGGCAGTCTGAGACGAAGGATGGGGGTGGTGACGATGTAATGGGGGTGGTGGTGAAATACTCAAAATTGCAGCAAATATCCAGTGGAAAATAAAAAATCTGTGTTACAACAGTATTTAAAGAGAAAACAAACCCTATTGACTTCCTAAACTTGGACTCTGAATTAAAATACCCCTAACCTGAAAAATAGTGTGAAAATCACACAAAAAAACTTGAAAATAGAAAAGTAACTAGAAGGACTCCAAATGAGCTGAATAAGGGCTCAATGAACTCGTCGTCCAATATCCTATGACTTAGACATCATGCAAACTATCTTTGAGCCAACTAGAATGCTGTGTAGTCTTCCGACGATGGTAAACGTGCTCCATCGTGTGTAATGCATAGCAATTTCAGTGTGTCGGTCCTGAATCCCGATCAATTTATCACCAGGACAGCAACAATTTGGTTTCTTTTGAACTTCTTAGACTTTTAATTCATACTCAATTCAAACACAAGCTATGAGGGGCAAAGGATACAAATATGGAATTAAGGGTGAACACTATTAATCAAAAGTTCAAAACAATGAAAATAAAATCTTTTTTTTTCTAAACTACAAGCCTTAGAAGTGGCCTCACAATTAGCAAAGTTCTACCAGAAAGAACAATAAACTTTTAATCTGGTTTCCCACGCAAGAAAACAAAATGATTTTAGAACATTATAGAGGCATCCTTTCAAAAAGATCGAAGTTTAGCTTTCAACTCAATACTATACAGCCGAAGAAAAGCTTCGGGAGCTTTCCAATTTTGTTATGTGCCACGCAAGAACAGATGATACCAAGACCATGTGAGTTTGTATTATTTATTGTTTCTTTTGGGGGTGTGCATGTGTGTTTTGGGGAAGGCAGGGAGTGCTGACCTCGCCAGGTGGACGACGGTTAGGAATCTGAAATGCCAAAAGCTCATGGAAGAGGCGACCATAGTAATATTGGCTAAATAAGGCCGTGTGTCCCTCCAGTAATTCCACAGTCCTTGACAATGCATCGATGACAGTCTGCTCTTCAGAAATGACAAAAGCCACCTCCAGATCTGAATAAACCTGAAATGAAATGTTCAGCTCCGACATTCAGATAAAAAAATGAAGGATGATACTCACCCATCCAACATTCAAAATTCAATGATTAACTTAGATTTTTAAATTGTGAGGAAAAGTAGCCCTAGGATTACATTTTTGCTCTTATCTACTACATAGGTTTCAGATTCAATTAAAATTAATTATTCTAGGGGAAAAAAAACAGTTCCATGTAAAATCTTTAGCCTATGTTCAATTTTCAGTAAAAAAAAGGTACAACCCTCTTTGCGAGCCTATATGCAATTTTCAGTTAAAAAAAATAAGGTACAACGCTCTTTGAGTCAGCAAACCAAACCAAATGGCTATTTTCTTAGATACAATGTTACAAGAAGGTTACAACATACCTGATTCTTAACTAAACCACATAATATGGCAGCATGTGGAGGCAGAATGTTTGCAGCAAGGTATTTCAGAGCCCCATTTGAACCAGGTAGACTGGACAGCTCAAGATGGTCGGACAAATCCAGAAAAAGGCGAGCGCCTATCTCTTGTGTAGTAGTCAACAGATGTTCAAATGCAGAACTGGTGATGGCCTCGAAATGAGCAATACCCGTAATGACCATCTGTGGTCTTAGCTTTTTTATCAATTCAACCATCAAATCTGATTGGCGTGGTGCCTCAATCACTGTTAGAGCATCCTCTGTAGTCTCATCATCTGTGATTCCCTGTAACAGCAAAAAAACATTTCACTTGCATTCATACCATAGCATTGCCACAAAATACTTGATTTCATTTGCAAATTACTCATAGTAGAAAGAAGCGATACTAGACAGATGTAAATATCACTGATTTCATGTTAATCATCACATCATGTGAATCAAGATCAAAGAAAGTACTGTAGAGAAAAGGCTAACCAAATCACTAATGTACCTCAATTGCTAGAGATGTTAGCCATTTCTTAGGCAGGTGTCTTGTCAAATGTTCATCAACAACTGCAAGTTGTGGTGAAAAAAGTCGGAGAGCATTCTCAATTGCCACTGCCCTTGATGGGAAAACAATAACATGCTTGTGCACCAAAAAGGAAAAGTCAGAAAAATTTTATGAGGTGTGGTGAAATTTTAGGATTAAATATTTATAGCTGCATAATCAGTCATCCATCATAACCAGATAAATAAATTACATCTAAGAGAAATATTTGAGATTTATTTTGGGCAAGGAAAAAGTAAAAGAGCTTCTTACATCAGTAGTAAGTGGAATGTGATAATATGTCCTCATAAACCCTGCAATAAGATTACGGAAGTGCAAACTTCCAGCAGGTGGCTCATATGGGAAAAATGAGCTGTCCTTCAAGACACTGGCAAGATATGCTAGAAATGGAATCTTCTCATCAGCCACAGAATCATTATCAAATGACAAATCTAAGGAGCTGCTGATTTCTTGGAAACCATTTTTAAGGAAGTCAAAGATAATTTTCACCTGCAAAGTTTACCATTCATCAGTGATCTGCACTGATGTAATGTTATAGATGAACTTAAACTAAAAGCATATACAAAATGTGCCTGCTTAGGTTGTCGAACTTGGCAGCTGTACACGGACAAAGCATGAGAGATACGACCACCTGACTTCACATAGGCCAAGGCAGTACGAGCACAAATAGGCTGGTCACCAACAAGTCCCATAAAGAACTCAAAACGATGGCGGCTGTTTTTCTCAATTTCAACCAAGGCTGAAATATCTGTATCAGCAGCCTGAAAGAACATGTTTCAATGTTTATGTACAAACTTTGAAGTTCTACATCTGCTCGAAACCGACTCATCAATAAAGAATAAACATATGAAAAGATAGCATGTGAATAGAAAAGAGACCGACTTCAATATAGATTAATAACTTGGTATCCTTATTTTACATCCGCTGATTAACAATGATAGTTCTGTGCACCTGAAGAACTTTTGTTTGCCAAAGCTTTGTAATGTGGAATCCACGGCGCTCAAACAGGCGTCGGCAAACACCTTGCCCTGGACGACCTCCAATATTAAATATCATGATACCTGCAGGTTTGATGACAGCTATACCTTCCTCAACAGCCCTAGCAATGAGACCCAAGCCAAACTGGTCCTCAACAAAGCCCTGAATAGAATTAACCAAAATAACTCAAACAAAAAATGCCAGAGTTGGACAGGCTCCAAGCCATCAGTCTGTGATTAGCACGTTGTTCAGAGAAAAAAGGGGAGAAAAAAGAAGGATGTCCTAAACATATAAGAAACCGTTGGAAATTTTTAAAACCATGTGCACAGTATGTGAGCAGAGTTTCAGAAAGGAAGTGCAAAACTCAGACATGTAGCCATCTAATGGTTTGAGTTGTTTGCTGTAGTTCATTCTGAACTTGTTCGCTCACTGATCTATTCTCCAGGGTGCTGGATCAATGCGATATTGAAATACAAAAAGGCAATGATACAAAGAATTGCTTTGGATTATAAGAGCATAGAACCAAGAGTAATACAAATTGACTACATCCTGATGGGAGTTGACATTTAAAATTTTCTTTAGTGGGGTGGGGGGGTGGGGTGAGGGTTGATCAGTTGAGAATGCGCAATATGCTTACTGGATCACAACAAGAGGAGTCCATGAATCAGGAGTACACCTGCTTTATAAAAATGCTGGGCTATCTGTCTGCCAGTGTTTTTAATACAGTCCACAATCTACAAGTATAAGTTTCATTATCAAGAGGATAAAATAAGCCATGTCATTCATTTCTACTCTGCCAAGAATAGTATAGGGACTCAAAAGGCCAGGAGAAATAGGCTCTGACTAAATGATGAGTGTGTTACTTCCAAGATGAGTAAAAAGAATGTGAACAATTGGTTGATATGTATGTTCCAAATAAATTCAGCCTAGGCAAAGATATGCAACTATAGACAGAAGTTCCAAAAGAGATCTTGAAATCAAAGCATGCGAATAAGAAAACGCACAATGAACAGTGTGTCTGGATCTATGTGTGTGTGTGAGAGAGAGAGAGAGATGATAACCTGAAGTGCACAATAATTACTCAAAGAATATAAGAACTCCTCACTAGCATTTTCAGTTATCATTTTTGTCATTGCCTCTGGATTTGGATTCAGAATCTGAAGAGGAAATAAGAGAACATTAATTAGGACAGCAGTTAAACCTAAAATATCAGCAAGATAATGATTCTTTCCCTTATCTTTTACATGAACAGTAGAGCAACGTCTCAAAAGCCAATTCAGAATTTGAAGTCGTCTGGGTTACCTGAGGTATGCAACCAACTATGCGCTCAAGCTCTATGTTATTATCTCTACAATAAGCAAGTAGATCAGATTCATGAAACTCCACCCTATCGAGTAAAGTTTTGTTCTCTCCATCATAGATAGCATGGCCATTCTCGTCTAAAGCATTCAGATATAAATTTATCCATGCCACTTTGACAGCTCTTGGGTTTATGTCAAGGCCATATACCTGCCATAAGACAGAAGCTTAGTGATCTCAAAAGCTTGCTATAGCAAAATGAAAGCAAGCAAGACAATGGTCCCACGTTGCTATTTTAGAAACAACATATACATTATGGAAGCACACTGGAAAATCAGTGGCATGACACAGATTACGGGGGAGGAATTGTTCTGCAGCAATTCCTGGATAAAATGTTTATGACAAGAAAATATAGACATTTTGCTTTTAACCATTATCATAAAAAGAACTGCAAAGAACCTTTAAAGGTAACCACTTCTCAGCAAGCGCAATGGATATCCAACCATTTCCACAACCAAGCTCAGCAACTGTCTTATCCTTGAACATAGAATCAGGATGTCTATTTATCCCTTCATAAAATGTGAAGGACCAGTCTTCTGGAATGAAAATGCTAGGAATCTCCAACATTGTCAATTTCTTTCGCTTTTGGTAGCCTGAGAGTAATAAGATGAGTGTCAAAGTAATCAATGAAAATAGTATCGCTAGCAGGAAAAGAATGCATTCTGATATCCAAGTAACGTCTCATGGACATACATCATACTAGGTTTCACCTATTCCAAGAATTCTGAGTATAAAATGTTACAACTTCGTAACTGATAGACCATGCAACACAAAATCCTGCTCTTGGACTTGGTATACACAATAAATCTTGCTAGTTGTAGATGCTTATCAACATTACTGAATTGATGTCTTTTCAATTAAAACAAAACTATATAAAAATTCCATCAACAGGACCTGTGATCCACATAGCAAACATCACAATAGTAGGCACATGATGATGAAAGAAAGTCTAGGAAAGTAACTAAAGAGAAGAGCAAGTGGCAGCAATCCTAGTGAAAATAGAAAACAGAAACATTGAATATGCAAATGTAATTTCTCCAGGCAATGTTTCTCTGGCTGGAAGCATGAAAAGCTTTTCAGAATTCTTCCAATCGTAAATCACCGATGCGTTGAGGTCACAAAGCCAAGCAAAAGGACAAAAAGAAAACTCCCATTATCATGATTTTGTAATATTTTAATGCACACACTAAATGGCGCAAAAGTAGAGAATTAACTATGTCAGGCTAAAAAGTGGAAAGTGAGGATAGTTGTGAATACCATTTGTCAAAAAAGGACCTGAAAGTTCCCAAATAGTGGAATATGCAGAAAGTTGTGAATACAATTTGTTGAAAATGAAGGGCATGAAGTTTCACAAGTAGTGGTGCAGGATGGAATCAAGGCTTCCACTGCTTTCAAATGACAATGAGCTGAAGCTAATAAATACCATCACTAACAAGAAGAAGATTATCATGTACGATAGATATGGTTAAAAAAAAGGGAGGGTGAATCAGTCTGCAGGCAGGCAAAAAGTGCAGGAACCAGCTGTTGGCTGGAGGTGATGAGGTTATTTTCTAGGGAGATGTCAGCTATGCTAGTTCTTGAATAGAAGAATATCATAGGGCCATGTCTACGGGTTTCTTGCAATCAATTGGTATTCTGCAGAGGCAGGGTATAGTATGAAGAATGCATCACAAAGACAAAAGATACACACTCTGGACAGCTCAGAAGCTAGCAACTTGTAAGGCAATGACTTTACTAGTATGTATCACATAAACAAGCTGAGAAATAAGGAGAATGTTACATGCAGTTGTGCTCACATACACATACAAAAGAATAGGCCACATGAAAATCACGCTCACCATGCTTATCAAACCTCTTGCTCTATTTCCCCACCCCAAATTGCATTTCCATGGAACAGGGAAAAGATTCCATTGCACCCCTCCATGGTTGGCAGTACCGGCCGATATCGGTACGTACCGGCGGGTACGTAACAATATCGGCCGGCACCGGTACCTGTACAGCTTGAAATGGCCGGTACCGGTAAAAATAATAAAAAATATTGTACCGGGCGGGTAAAAGGGGTGTTTCACTTTCCCCTCTCACAAAATCAGATCTGTAAGAGGGGTGCTGGGTTTTTGGAGGGGAAGGAGAAGTTGCTGCCGCCGCCGCTGCAGCCCGCTGCCGGAGACGTTTTGGCCGTTTTGGGTGAAAGAAAAAAAGAAGGTATGATATATATTTTAAATATTTATATTATTTTTGAGTTATTAACTAATTATTAGATCATTTACGTTCGTTTTCTTAGTAAAATAGACAACCCCTAACTTTAGACCTTAATTAGCGGTTGAAAATTGGGACTTTTGTCTAATTACTTAAATTAAACATCAATTGAAACTTAATTAAACTTCATTGCATATGTTGAAGTGGGAGCATGCTGTGAATTGAGTTGATTGAAAGTTAATTAGGAAAAAATCCCAATTTTGATCCTAAATAGCAATTAAAAATTAAGATTTTTGTCTAATTACTTAAATTAAATATCAATTGAAGTCTAATTAAACTTCATTACATATTTTAAAGTAGGAGCATATTGTGAATTGCGTTGATTGAATGTTAATTAGGAAATATTTTTAATTTTGACCTTAATTAGCGGTTAAAAATTAAGACTTTTGTCTAATTACTTCAATTAAACATCAATTGAAGCTTAATTAAGCTTCATTGCATATTTTAAAGTGTGAATTGCGTTGATTTAAAATTAATTAGGAAAAAATCCTAATTTTGACCTTAATTAACGGTTAAAAATTTGGACTTTTGTGTAATTGCTTAAATTAAACATCAATTAAAACTTAATTAAGCTTTATTACATATTTTAAAGTAGTAACATGCTGTGAATTACGTTGATTGAAAGTTAATTAGGGGAAAATCCTAATTTTGACCCGAATTAGCAGTTAAAAATTAGGGCTTTTGTCTAATTACTTAAATTAAATATCAATTGAAGCTTAATTAAACTTCATTGCATATTTTAAAGTAGGAACATACTGTGAATTGCGTTGATTGAAAGTTAATTAGGAAAAAAATCATAATTTTGACCATAATTAGCAGTTAATTATTGGGCATTTTGTTTAATTACTTCAATTAAACATCAATTGAAGTTTAATTAAACTTCATTGCATATTTTAAAGTAGGAGCATATTGTGAATTACATTGATTAAAAGTTAATTATGAAAAAATCCGAATTTTGACCCTAATTAGGATTAATTATTGGATCTTTTGTCTAATTACTTTAATTAAACATCAATTGAAGGTTAATTAAGTTTCATTGCATATTTTAAAATAGGAGCATGCTGTGAATTGTGTTGATTGAAAGTTAATTAGGAAAAAATCTTAATTTTGACCATTATTAGAGGTTACCAAATGTACTTATATTTGTTTCTACTTTTTTCTTTCTTGTTGTAGGATCATGGTTGAACAACAAGAGTAGGACCCAGGATGGGCCCATATCACCTTAGTTAATACTGCAAAGAGAAGAGTAAAATGCAAATATTGTGGCAAAGAGATGGGTTGTGGAATCACTCGAGGAAAAGAACATTTAGCAGGCATGTATAGTTGGGGAGATCGAGTAGAGTATGAAGGCTTTCAATTCTATCCACCCAGTAGCAGTTATGGGTCAGGGTCTTCTTCTTATCCTTAAGCTGCTTCTTTGCATCCTGATTCTAGAATTTCATTAAGTCAACAAACGTATACTCTAAGGGGGATTCAAAGATGGATGCACGACTTGACTGCATCATTGTTTAGTTATGGTGAATATAGGGAACATATGTAACCTTATTATGGATACCAACAGCAGCAACCGAAGGATGAATAAGAAGGATCTACGGGTTATTATCTATTTTAATATACTCACTTATGTTTTTCATAGGTAAGAATCGTTTGATTTCATTAACATTTATTATTTGTAAATGTTTAGTATATTAGCATAACATTTTTCATGTTTAATCTGTATCAAAATAGTAATTTAGTATGTGTTACGTGTACTTTTTTGTCTTAACCCACCTTTGTCACACTCAACACATATCTAATTAATTATTTACATTTTTCTGATTTTTTCGGACCCTTTTATACCCATACTGGCCGGTATCGGCCGGCACCGGTACCGGTACCGGTACTGCTATCCATGCACCCCTCAAAGAGACCCAGGTGATGGATCAATTGGCCCACAATTTGAGTTTGCTCCCAAATGTTTCAGATATGATAACCAAGCAAATTGTTTGGTTGGTTCAAGACTTCAGTATGCTCCCCAAGGTCTAAAAGTTCGATGCTATTCAATGGCATCAATGGTGCATATCATACAGGAGGTTTGTATAGCTTAGGTTGGGCTTACAGACTATGACATTTTCCAATTTCTTCCCCATAATGATTTCTTTCTTAGTATCTCCCTCTTGTATGGTATAAACTTCTTCTCCTTCATGTTCAAAATTTGTCCTCTTTTCACCGAACTCACTACCTTACTCTTCATTTCTTCATCCTCTTCCCATTTTGCTTCTTTAGTTTTACTATTATTGAGCTATAATACCAGAAGTACATTTTCTATGAAGTACATGTGTATTCGCTAATCTTATCTTCTTTGGAATTGAATCACCTTGGCGCTTGAAACTTAGCAATATGTTGTTATGTTTATACCATCTATAGGCTAAAAGTTAGACTTGTTGATCCTAAATTCAGTCCTTTTGTCCTAAATTCTTGACCATATCCAAAACTTGAGACACTATTCAAATAATTGGAAAACAACTCTTCCCACATTTTCTTCATCTTCGTTTTTTTCCCTCAAATCTTGCACATGAATTTGCCATAAGCAGATCTCATCCCTCTATTTACAGTGCTCGAACATCAGTATTCCTAAATTTCAAGAAAAGAATCCTAAGCTTCTCACTTCTCACAAGTCCATGCTTTTGCTCTATAACACATGTCATGAATTTGGAATGATGAGTGAATCTCATGGTCTCTTTCCTTATTCTCCTCCAACCTTAATACATCTAAATCCTGCCCTCCCTCCCCCCCCCCCCAAAACCAAAAAAAAAGGAAAAAAAAAATGTAGACCTCAATATTATCACAAGTTGGTGCTTCTGCTCTACAACACGTCATAAATTTAGAATGAAAAGTTGAAACAAAGGAATGTAGCATGCTTTCTCCAGGATTGGACAAATCATCAAAGTTCCATTTTGTACTTCATGCTGCAGCCTGCAGGTGGCCCCCTACAGAAGGACATTTATGTGTTTATATGCATACCACTTCCTGCACTCCTCCAAGAAATAAATTGTTGGCTACATGCAGTTGACAGTTTTATCAATCACAGTTGATAGAGACCTCTGTGAAACTTCAACCATCGATGACAAAACCAACCACCAGAGACATTAAGCAGGAATTAAAACTATAAAAAAAAGATCGCAGTGCAATAGCATAAATACACACGACATGAAGAAAACTTGGTTCAGTCTAAAGAAGAAACCAGTGATGCGACAACCATCGGATCGCTACGTGAGAAGGAAAACATTGCGAGGTCCACTTTCTGCAGAATAGACATTATAATCAATGATGAAGAAAAATATTAATGTACAATGATAGCGAAATGAGACCAAAAAAAAGGAGCCACTCGTTTTGCGGATTATGATCAGCCTTCTTACTTCTTAGACGCCACAAATAACCTCAAATTTTGCAAGTACAAAAAATCACGATCATAAAATCAGAGCAAAAAAATCGAGACAAATGTAACAACGAGAACAAATCCGATCACAACATCCTGACCATATGGATATCACCATCCCTCCGAGATCGAGCAACAGCGAGACGATGACCAAACAGAAACAGAAATGTTATGCATCAAACCGAACAACAGCCACAGGAGACAGCCAAAACAGCATCAAAAGATCAGAAACAAACAAAGAACAAAATCCAGAATCGGCTCAGTTCACGACCACACGCCAATACCACAGAGACCGAATGCGAAGAGAGAGCGAACGACCTTCGAAGTCGGCGAGGACGACGTCGTGAATTCGGAAATGGTAGGTGTGGAAGCAGGCGTCGGTGGCCTCCCTGGTGTCGAAGCGGCGCTGGAGCGCGGCAAGGAAGACCCGGGCGGCGGATCTGGTAGCGGGGTCGTCCAGCCGCTCCAGCAGCGACTTGAACGCGGCGTAGGCGGTGTCCCCCGATCTCTCGCATTCCCTCAGGAACCCCTCTACCTCCATCTCCGCCATGATCCCCCTCCACCTCCTCCTCCTCCTCCCGCTTCTTCCACTTCTTCTTCTGCTGCTGTTTCTGCACAGAGGGCGTTGCCGGTGGCGGGGGGGTGGCCTTTAAATACTACCTCTCCGTTGCTCCCCAAGTGGAGCAGCCGGAAGGGACTCTACAGTGAAGTTACCTAAAAAAGAAGGCTTTTTTGCCTTTCAATCCCTATGACCTTTTCAACACTCGTATTAATCCTTGTAGGCTTCATATTTATTTTTAACCACTACAATTCTTAAATCATCCTTAAAAGTCCTTCCGACTGCTTAGCAATCGTAAAAAATTTGAATGTATGCAGAATATTCGTTCCTTGTATTATGTTTCTGCCATGATATATTATAAATATTCTGAAAATATATTTAGCATATTCCTTTTAAAGAGGGTACAAAGTTTATAAGAGCTTAAAATAAATACAAACATTGTAAGGAGTGAATATGAAATAAAAAGAGATCTTTAACAGCCCATCGATGTGATGTCTTTGCGTTTGGCTTCTCTGGGCCAGGCGCAATGCGCCAGGCCAATGAGGAGGCACTACACTCCTGCGGTTTATGTATGTCTTTATCGAAGGAAATCATCGGCTTTCATTGGTTGGAGTTGGGCAAAATTTATGCAAATTGATCCCACCATGTATATATAGTAGGGATTTAGATTTTTGAGAGCTTGCATCGAACTAAAAAGAGTTTTAGTGATTTGAAAATGACAATTTATTTTAATCACTTAATTTGATCATTTGTCAAACGACATGGTATAGTGCTATTGGCATGGCACACTGCACTAGGTTGCAGAGGTTCTAGAGTTTTGTTACTTTAGTGGTTGGTGAGTTTTTTTTTTCATTTTTTTGGGGGGGTGTGTGTTTTCCATATATTATAGATTTTAGTAAGTTATTTTATTCTAAAGGTGAACCCACTTCTAAACGCACATTGTTTATTTTATTCTTGCGCCATCATCTCCAAAGGATACACTGTACTTGATTATTTTATGTCCAGACTGGACCGACCTCGGGGGGCGGGGGGTTGTTCAGATTAAATGGTTGGCCGGCGAATGGATGACCACGTATACATTACTAAAGTTTTTTGTATGTTTAGTTGAGTGAGTCTGCATCAATTTGATGTCACAAGATTATAACCTTTTTATATGGTAGCAGATTAATGAACAAGTTGAATCCACCGATTAAAGAGCATGTGCCTCAAAAGTACGGGACTTATCCTATATAATCGAGGTTTTTAGATCAAATCTCACATCTTGTAATTATATAAAAAAGATTTATCTCTTCGTAGAGATTTATATTGATCACTGTCCTTAATTTGTAGGTAATAAGACATGTAGAAAAATTATTATTTTGTAAGATGAGATCTTCAAATTTGAAATAATCACCTCAAAAAAATGAAATTGTCAGAAAAAAATTTCATTAAATAAGGTACCAAAATGGGACAGAATGAAGAGGAGCATCTGCATGTGTATGCCATGTATAAGCGCATCCATTGGAGGAGGAACAAAACCTACCTACCTAGCACGGGACAACCCGCGGACCCGGCTGAGTTCATGGACCCACAGGATCCGCCGTCTCATCAAACAGACTTTTTAGCTTCGTAGGATTTTTTAATGTATACCGCTGTGTCTGTATGTGTACCCCCAAGTCATGCATTATTATAGATACTTCTAATATCTTCGGAAAAATTGCGGTATCATACCGTCAACTCGAACTCATATGTCAAAAAGATTTATACATCTTTGCGTATATGCTCTAAATTCATCATCATTTGCATATATACTTCTGACTTCTCCATAATTTATAGATCCTTGTGACACATTAGATTGTCATTCATCATATTTTAATGGAAAAGTATAACCGTAAGTTTTTTTGAAGATATGTGAGAGCCAAGAGAGAACAAATAAATACAGTGGTTTGTAGGAGTATATGTAAAAAAAATCTTAAATTTTTTAGTATATGCTTTCGTGTCATGTGGAGATAATTATTGTATTTATTGTATAATATATAAAATTAACAAATTAAATAAAACACCCATCCCAATAACTTAGGTTTTACCAGTGCTCATGAGGAAGGTAAATGGAATAAGCTAGAGCTCAGGAGAAAGGTAAATGAAATAAGCGTTACCAGTGCTCCGGGGATATGTATTTCAAGTAAATTTCATCATCTTTCGGACCTCCTTTAGCCTCCATTGAGACCATTTTATTATTGCCTCGAGTTTTTTTTCTTAAATGCAAATATTCATTCTCCATGGGTCAGGGATTAGGTGTCCACTTTTTTCACAGATGCACTAATCTTGGACATAGGCCCAAAATCCTCTCCATGCCATTTATTAATCAATTAAAGTCCATCGTCCACTAACTTGGGTATGATATTCTCCGTAAAAAATGCCTAAGACAAAATTCATCCTTTTTTTTATGGACAACTTGAGGCAATTGCTATAATTAAAATCTTTTTTGGACAACCAGAGGCAATAGCTATAATTAAAATCTACTTGATGCTTTGATGGTTATCTTTATATCTTCCAAGTAGATTTTTCTTATTAAATCTATATAAATGATGCAAATATTTAAATTTTTGTACGACCACTAATCCAAAGTCCCACAAAGGAAAGCCAGTGTTTTCCTAAAGTGGTCATGTTCATCTAATGCATTCAACACCATAATGATTAGTAATTCAATCAGATTATTTGTCAAACCCAGATGTACTTCAAATGAAATAAAGCCTACCATCAATGTCGGTAAAAGAGCACATATCCGTCTCTTCCTTTTTGATTGTTCACTTGCGTCCGATGCTTGTCCAATGGTGACCTCTAAGGCCATTGCCACTGTTGTCGAAGGCACTGGTGGCTTCGTCTGTACCGTTCGTGGCTTCTTTGATGCTTTCACTTTCTTTGACGTCACAGTCTTCCTCTTCAGTGCCATTCTTTTTTGTTGCCCCTGACAAAGCCCCTTCTACGTCTTCTCCTGTCCAAAGAAGAGAGCCTACAAAGGGAGATCGGGACACCTATGGAAACGAGGACACAAACATAGGGGAGGAGGAAGAGGGGAGTCAACGGCTGGAGGCATGCGACAAGCGACGCAGGAAGATGAGAGGCGGAAGAAGACAAAGAAGGACTTACCTACTTCACCGACAATAATAGAGGTCTCTGACGAGCGTCAAAGGAAGAGGGGTGTCCACTGTGCTCCCGAGCACCTGTGGTTTTGCCTGCCCAAATCGCTGGCGAGAATAGAGCACGGCGACGAGTGGCGGAGGAAGAGGGGCGCCTACCACATTCCCAAGTGCTTGGAGGATGGCCTGGTGCGACCAGCGGCACACAGGATTCTCAGGCGAGAAACTAGGCGTGTGCAAAAGGGGGGACTGGAAAGGGGAAGAAGAATATTGGAAGGGTAGTTTAGGTATTCCATTGCTCCATTCAAATGTGACAGATGTGATTGTTGCAGAGTAATGATGATTTCTTTTCCCAACGCATGGACTTTTGCAACGCATGACATTCCAAGTGGGTCTATTGTCAACTGGACTGCAAACCTATGCCACCTGGATGAATGGACATTGGCGTTGCAAATCCAGTCAGCCTTGCTGCATGACAGTCCATACTTTTGCAACGTATTACTCCATAACCCAAGAGATCACGTTTCTCCATCCCAAGCAGCGGATGATTAAGGATCTGTGCCCAATGAACTCAAACTTCATTGATGCCGGTTTGTCATTACTGGCGCCAATGCTTAGTCTTTCCACCAACAAGAATTGGACACAGCACAAAGTCTTTCCATTAGGGCAGTCAATGGGTCCCCGAAGTTCGAAAGTCTGACCCGCCCCGATGCTTAAAAATCGGACTTGAGTAGTAAATTGAATCTAAATAAAGTTTAGGCCGGATTTTAAAAAAAAATTGAAGCCCATTCATTTTTCGGACTAGGCTTAGGCTTCACTAAACCTAAGCCCAAAAGTCCGATGAACCTGATCCTTTATAATGATGCCTTACTCATGGGTTATTCATGTTCATTGTATCTTTGTTATTTGTAATTTTTACATTGAAATCATTGGTCTCTATTATATTTTGGTTAGTTATAAAAGCATAGTATTTTTGTTAATTTTGACGATCGAAGTTGTAATTATTTCTTGTACCTTTCTTTTTACCATAAATTATAGTTGTTTCTAATATATGTACAATTATGTTTAATTATTTTGTGAGAAAGATGAATAATTGCATAATCATCATATTAGGTTGACAAGTTATATTTTAAATAAGGAAAGTTATATTCCTTACCCTTAGGTCCAAAGCCCGAGCCCGAAATCTGATTTATTTTGGACTTGGACTAAGTTTGGGCCTTGACATATAAAAGTAGGCTTGGGCCGGACTTGAGCTTGAGTTTGTTTAGTGGAGTTGGGCTTAGGCTTTTTGAAGCTCGACCCGAACCTGGCCCATTGACATCCCTACCAACGAGAGTTCGACATGTCAGCCAGGAATCATATAATTCGATCCACTTCTAAATTGTGCGAACGATAGTGAATTCGATCCACTTCTACATGGTGCAAACGATAGCGGATAGTTACTAGACAGAGTTAACTCTCCAAAACGCAAACCGGAACCACCAATTGGAATCCATCAAGCTCCCTCGGATGGGTTCCTTGTGGGCCCAAATACAGCATAGAGCATCCACTTATGAGGACAAGGGTTTCCCACGGAATGGTCGGCCCAAGTTTGCCAAATTTGCGTAAGTGTGCAGGTTGGTGTTGGTGGGATTAGGCCAACTTTCCACAAACTTTGTGGGGACGAGGAGAAGGATGGGATGCCCTTTAAGGGGAGGCAGAAGCCCCATAGCCAGGGCTTTCTCACTAGGCACTCAAGTAGCGGCCAAGAGTGGACATAAATTTCTAAACTGTAAACAAGAAAATTTTGAAAATGAAAATTTTTGGATCAAACAAATTTTGTTGCGCAAGGCAATATCTTCTTTTTGCATGATGAAGATGGACATTGATGTAGAAAAATTCAATCCGGACACTCTAGTACTACTCGGCTGTTATCTGATTAGACATAAAAGCATGTAAAATATTATAGGGTTTTTGTATATATATACCCATGAAAATTAGTATATTTGTATTGATACTCCCAGCTCTCATGTATCATATGAACTGCCATGAAAAGCTCAAAAATATTGCGGTGATATCCCTCCATCAAAATGCCATGAATTTCAACCGAATATGTCAGAAAGATTCTGTAAATTCTAATTTAGTCGGAGTCATATATCTAAAATTCTAGTGAATTTAAGAGCATATATGTACAAATATCTAGTATCTTTTTGGTATATTCGATTGGAGTTCATGGTATCTTGACGAACAGATATCACTGCAATGCTCGAGATCTTCGGAGGCATTTCGTACAATATATGAGAGTTGGGGATACATATATAAATATGGTAGTTTTTAGGGTTATATATGCAAAAATTCTATTTACAGAATAGCATGGTTCTATAAAACATAAAATACATATTTTACACTATTTTATGATATTTTACATCAGACTAAACCCTCTATGATGCGCAGGAAAGATTCTCACTACACACCCATAGTAGTGTTGAGGGTGGGCATGTTTTGTAAACGGAAATTTGGGTTCCACTTGCAGGTATTACAGATAAAAAAGATGCTGTCCGTGATGCATTTTTATTGTCTTCGTGCAAAACAAAAATGGTGCAAGTATTTGTCCAAGAGCACATTATCTATTCCATCAATCGGTAAAGTCTTTCTTTATGTAATTTGTTAAATCAATCAATATTTTATTTTCTGAAGCTTAGTTTGACTGCAAAATAAGCTCATATGTGATGGCTTATACACTCTATTTCTCATTATTTATTTTAATTCACGAACTCCTTAACTCGAGCAAGAATGGTCTGCTCCAAAGTAAGGGGAACAAGTAATTCAATGCTCGAATTATTTATTACAACTGTCAATGATATTTTTTATATTTACTTTTATTTATTTTACTTCAATATAATAAATTTTTCCTAATAGAATGAGTCTGAATTTGAATCATGATTTCTTGTAAATATGTGTGTATACTTGACCACTAAGTCACCATGTCAAAAAATTCAGTGTGGCACTGTGCCTTATTCCTTATGCATTCATTGAGCAGCTACAACACTTTAATAGACCTGAAACTTGGTCCTTCCTTTTATATCATATTTCTTATATCGTTATTGGTTTGCATTGGTTTTGTTCTGCAAACTGGTTCAGAATAGTTCGCAAAATCTCCATAGGTACGATCTCTGTGCACAACAGTGTGACCTTAACTTCATATATAATCAGCAAGCTTTCCGACAAAAGGTGGGCCTATCTCCCCTAAATTTCATTATAAAATAAGAAGATGGAGACAACTTGCCATAAGTTTTTAGTAAGTTCTATGGGTTCCATCCTCTTATTCCTTCTCTAGTCCTCTTTCATGCACCATGTTGTTATTAATATATTTTGTCTTACCGGTGGCATGCATGTGGAGCTAGGATTTAAATTTTTAGTCAAGTGACTAATTCTTGCTTGTAGGTTACTGAGAGGTGTCACGACTGAAAGCGTGACCTAGACTTTTCACTAAGCCTTGATTACTCAGGGTACCAAGAGGGGCGGCATGGTGCATAAAGTTGGTTAAGTTGTAGATGATCAACGGAGCCAGACTATATCTAGCAGACAATTAGATTGCGACTCCGCCCAACCGAAACTCCTCAGTCACACTTCGGTTGTGTGGCCGTGACGGTTCGGTATGACCTACCGTGCCAATTGTTAGTCTTAGGTGGCCTACAAGTCAATCTAACTATGTAAATTTCGTTCAATTATTAATAAAATGACATTATTTCATTATGCGTAAATTCGTATTATTATCGTCTCATAATAAAGTCCGTGAATATGTACGATAGTAATCATGATGAGATTATACTAATGAAATTGATCACTTAAACACACATATTCTTAATAGTTTATAGTCGAGGATATCTGAGAAGAACATCGAATATCCAGTTATACTACTACATATTACTCATGCTCATACGATGAGGGTGACTGATCATATAGTTACTTGTGTGGAGACATTAAGGCGAATCTGTAGGTACTCATTAGAGAATGAGTTCACTGAACTGATCTGACTGAATTGCTAGATGGTATAGTACCTTACTGTCAACTAGCTTGATTCTATTGTCATAGTTTCTTGGATGGTCTTCGGACTTGAACACCTTATCGGTGGACTTCTGTACTTTGATCTTGGTTTACGGATCTCTATTCACGGGATTCTAAATAGATAAGGATAGGATATAGCGAAATACGGTCAAAGAGAATTGGGTGTCAATAAGAAATCATTTGCTTTAGGTACTTAGAGAGAGAATGCTCTAGCAATGATGCGCGGAAGTCCTTGTCTAGGGCGGACAATAATATCGATAAAAGAGTTTTTCGATATTATACGGCAGCATCCGATCTAAGTGAGTCAATTGGTTAAGATTTGACGGTACACCATACCCTGAGTTGACTCGAGAGCATTGTACGAATGAAGGATTATATCCACACGATAACTGTCGACGAAAAGTTCTAAGAGTGGGTTGCTTAACTCCAATACCTTCCGGATTCACGCGGTGTTGTTTGGTACCTAACGTGATCGGAGGCCCGATTGAATTTAATGTGTGACATTCATTCAGTTGATTAATTGATTAATATGAGTTATTAATTAATTAATCAAGTCAGTAAGGAGTCACTGGGCTTAATGGGTCATTAATCGGACTAGTTATTGGGCCTAGAGGGTCACACGCAAATGATTCTTAAGACGATGGATAATAAGTGAGTTTTATATTAAACCGAACGTTTTTATGAAAAATCACGCGGTTAATATAAAAGATAGCGAACGGGCTCAGTAGGCCAGGTTGTTGCTCAACCCTAACCGCCCCCTCCTGTCTCCCTCTCTACCTCTGGCGCCCTAGGTCGGCCCTCCGTTGTGGGTCTGCTCCGCCATCTTCTTCAACTCCCGTTCGACGGGAATTCGATCGCGCATTACGGCGGTGGTTGCGGGCCATGTTTTGCTCGTGGGCTGCGAGAAAGCTCGGGCCATGTTTTGCTCACCGCCGGCGGCCCGCCAGTGCCGGCTACGTTGCCGGTGGGGCTTGGTGGCGCCGTCTGGGCCGGGCGCCGCTACCATCCACCCCCCCGTCGTGCCTTGCTGAAACCTAGGGTTTCGGGCTTGGGGGCGAACCAGGCGGGCCGGCCGGCCGGGGCGGTCCGGGCCGGGCCGAACCGGATGAGCCAGTTCGAGCCAGGCCGACCCCTTGGTCCGAGCCATGGGGTCATTGGCTTGGGTCCCTGGCTCATCCGATGGGGTTGAGCCCATTCCCTGATTTCCCTATAATTTTTAAACCCTAATTTCCCAAATTAAACCCCAACTCCAAACCCCAAATTAAACCCAATTTATCCATTTAATATTAAAATTGGATTTTAATTTAAATTCAAAATTTGTTTTGAAAATTTAAATTACTATTCAGTTTTATTTAATTGGTTATTAATGATTTTGAATCATTTTAATTAACAATTAGTTGCTAATTAATTAGGACTAATTATTTGTTTAAGTGTTAAATTAATAATTAATCTTAATTTATCTAATTTAAGAGTTAAATTAGTGTTTAATAATTATTAGTCTAAGTGTTAGATTATTAATTATTAAATCATCTAATTGTTAATTAATTAGAGTTAATTATTAATTTAAGTGTTAAATTAATAGTTAATTTTAATGAATATTTAAGTGTTAAATTGACAGTCATTAATTAATTAGTGTTATTATTACTTTAAGAGTTAAATTAATGATTAACATTAATTTATTAATATAAGAGTTAGATTAGTACTTTTAGTTAATTAGAGTTAATTGTTGATTTAAGTGTTAAGTTAATGATTAATTTTAAATTAACTTATCTAAGAGTTAGATTAGAAGTTATTAATTAATTAGTGTTAATTATTGGTTTAAGAGATAAATTAATAATTAACATTAACTTACTAATCTAATTGTTATGTTAGTAGTTAATAATTAATTAGAGTTAATTAATAATTTAAGTGTTAAATTTAATAATTAACTTTAGTGGACTAATCTATGAGTTATATTAGTAATTTATTATAAATAATCTAATTGTTAGATTATTAATATTGATTAATCTAAATGTTAGATTGTTTAATTATTAGAAATATTCTAATGGCATGGAATATTCTGAAATTATTAATTTGGAGTGTGTGCACATGTGATGTGTGTTTTATATGATTTTAAATTTGATTTAATTGCATGTTAAGTTGATTAAATGAGTTTTTCAAAATTCAAATATCAATTTTGATTGGAATCCAACTTTTTGAAAGTCAAAATTATTTAATTTTGAAACTCTTTTATTTTAGTCATGTGATGCGCTTATCATGTATGGAATGGTTAAAACACACCGTGGTTATGGATATGCATTTTTAAATATTATTCATGTGATGAATGATGTGTGTGGATCGTGGATGTTTGGATAGATATTTATTCATTGTTAATAAATAGAGATCTACGTACCTCTCCCTCTCTCATACTCCGATGTACTTCTACCTTCCTCTCTCTTGTACTCGCTATAAGGCCTTCTTCTATTTACATGTAAATTTTAAATTATTGTAATCTGATCGAGACAACTGAAGAAGGAGGACGATCCACAACTACAACTAGGAAGGTGATTCAATGGAGATCTTTTGCCTTTATGTTTACAAGATTATCTAATATAATTATTTTGTTAGATTGTTAGATTTTGGCAGCTCAAGCAATTCAGTCCATCCATGACACGCCTACAAACCTATCATCCCTCCTCATCCTTTCCCTGCTAGACCATCATGCATTAATCTGGCAGATGAAACGCCAACTCCATGCAGTGGATCAAACGTCAGCTCCAAGGGGACTATAAATGTCTCCAACGTTTGCATACAGAAGTCACGCTGCATCCTTTCCCTCCTCCATCCTTTGTCATCCAGAAGCCACCTTCACGGTCCCATCCTACTGTGGAGGGCGCTGCCAGTTCAAAGGGCAAAGGGAAGAGCGAGCAGCCGTTGTCACCTTTGAGGTTCTACTACCTTCAGCGTGCTCCACCGGAGTCGAGCATCCACTAACCACGCGATGCCGCAAGGAGGGCATGCTGCTCGGTTGGATAAAAACCTTCGACTACATGTCGAGGCTCACTAACATCAGGGGGCTGAAGCACGCAAGAACCCAGTACGACGTTCGTTCTCCTTGAACATACGGATGGCATTGACGTCCCCTCCTCCTCCTCTGACAAAGAGCTACCGGACGAGTAGATGCCAGTCCGGGGTGGTGGGGCGCCGGCACGGAGAAGAAGGTTTTGCATCAGGCTTCTTCTCTCCTACTTTCCTGTGCGTTTATAAGAGGCCTGAACCCCTCATTGCTGCTACAAAGTACTGCTACGACAACCCGGTGTTGTTGCTGCTACAACAACCCACTGTTGCATGCTTTATCTTTCTTCTTTTTTTTTAATAGACCTTGTCACTTTCTTATTCAATAGTAACATCACTCCTTCTTTCGGCATATGACTCATGCTCAAATGACCTGCTTAACAAATCACATGCTACGAATAACATGTAATAGGTAACACGGTGTCCATAAAAGGTTAAGAAAAAATGAAGCACCTCGTACGCGCTCATGTGAAACAACTCCTATATATGGAGACCCTCCTTTAAAATCATTCAAGAAATCAAGAGGAGAAACAAACACATGAGAGCACATAAACTAAGTGCACGTGCTCATAACACATTGCTTGTAATGTGTAACATGTTATCTGTAAAAAGTTAAGAGAAAAAGCACGCGTACGAATGGATAACAAGGAACTCCCCTATAAACTCTCCTTTAAAGTCATACAATAAATTGAGAACAGCTCATGCAGTGTGTAATACGGTACATGTTATCGATACCTAGTAGTTGGTAACATGTTGTTTGTAATAAGTCAATATCGATCCTTGATTCACAGGGAGTTCAATTGAGAGAATTTTCTCATCAGAAGGGCCACAAGGATTTGCCTAATTGAGGCTCACCACATCTCCAACTAGGTAGAGGTTAAGAGTAATCTTGTTCGATAGCAGGAGGGCCAATCTGATTTGGTATCCAATTATCATACTAAATATTTGTCGAGAGCCCATCACATCACAGATAGATTTACGACGTACGACTGCAAACAAAGCTTTTAATTACATAATTACTTTCCATGTATTAGAACTGGACCTGGATAAGTGGGGATCGAGAACATGTTACTGATAACGTGGTATTGATATTTTCCGTAAGGTCTCTTTCTTTCACCACCTTTAAACTTCAATAAATAATGAATGACCCATGCATTTAAATTCAATAAATAAGTTATGTGAAGTTTCATCCTTCCAGCGCACATCACAGGGCAACCTTTGACCAAAATTAATTGTGACAAAATGTCTTATCGATAACTTGCAGAATATAATGCAGTGAAACGGGTCCTCCAAATGACGCCTCGAAACTCGCATCGCAACCATCGCTCATTACCTATTAAACTCCCTGCCCTCCACATCCTTCAAGTACTGATTCCTGCTCTCTCTCCAGCCTTTCTCCTTATTCCAACTTTCTTCTTCATCTTTCAACTTTCAACTTCTCTCTAGTTGGATATGGACCGGAAGTATTCTGGTGAGAGTTCCAACAGAGGTGTCTGAAAATATCCCCCATCTGGCCCCCATCGGCCTTTAGGAGGATTAGGCGCCAGACTCCACCCCCGTCTGCCATGCCGCAACCGCGGGATGCCTTCGAGAGGGTATGCAGCAGGGACGGTGGAGAGCTTTTGAGTACATGGTGAGGCTTTAGGACATGAAGGGGTTACACCATGTCTGAAGTCGGATTGACGTTTCCTACAATTGTACATATGGCATGGATGTCTCCGACTCCTCTTTTGATGACGACGAGGAGACGCACGAGTAGGAGCGCTAGCACAGAGTTGTAGTGAACTGGGAAGAAGGTTATACGTCGGCCTTCTTCTCTCCCACTCCCTCAAAATATTTTCCAAGACATCATACCCACCTCCTCTCCCCCTCCCCCCCTCCAAAAAAAAAAAAAATAAACTATGTTTCTTTCTTTTCTTAGAAAGTATATAACCCCCTCCTTCTCTAAAAGTCATATGGAATCGTGGACTTTTAGTTATTTGTCTATTAAAATGTGAATAAGGTGATAATGTGTTACATGTTATATATAATATGTCATCCGTGATCGATAATATGTTAGTGGGATATATGACGGGCCAGTTAGTGAAGAAGTGAGAGGGAATTCTAAGGAAGGGCAAAATGGAGATTTCGGATGCTGGGAACGGTGGATGCTAATGGGCATTCGGGGACTAGAAAATAAGTCCCACGAAAAAACATGGACTTATCCGGCCCAAATTTGTTGTAGGAGACTGGGAAAAACTTGGTGGCTCTAAAAGAGCCCCTTGGCCAATTTTCCTTTGATTCTAACATAAGTTAATTATGCATGCTAAAGTAGGATGTAACTATAATAAAGGATTTTTTAATTATGCCTATTAAAGTAGGATGCATTTTTTATAAAATTTTACAGTAGTAAGTATCATACGTGTGTGGTGTGAGAATAGATTAACTGGAGTATATGCCTTGTACAGGGGGGTTCTCTGAAATTTTTTTGTGGGGGCTGGCCACCTTGCGGCTCCCGGTCTCCGCCGCTAAACAAACTTGTTACTCAGAAGTATTGACTTAGTTGTTTCTTAGGGGAAATCTTAAGTTCAAACTCTACTTCTTGCCTTCGTGTAGGAGAGGAATTTGTCCTACAAAATTGTGGAGCCAATATCCATGTCCTCCCCCGTAGGTGGCAAGATCGGTGAGAGGAATATTACTTCCTAGGATTTATGAGTTTAGAATATTGGTCCCAATAAGATAGAACTGTCGCGGGGGGGGGGGGGGGGGGGGGGGGGGGCGAGATGTAACGGAGTAGTAAACTCCGGGCTTCGGTTGGTAGACATTCCAATAACTCGTGAGTTCGATCTTCATTACCTCCGTGGGTTGAACAAGGAAGCCGTGCCTTAACCCCCCGCACAGTATTAGCTTTCCCGGAATTTACCGGGCAAGAGTTTCCCTCCAAAAAATAAAAAAAAGAAGATAGAACTGTCATGGCTGTGCGAAAGCATTATGTGAACAGGAAGAATTAATGAGTGCCTATTTGTACTCTCTCTCTCTCCTATAGACTTTATAAATATATATGAAAAAGTCTATTGCATCCCTGAAACTTCACGCTGATTGCTACAGAATCAGAATCACTAAATCCTGTAGACGTTGTCTGATCTACCCCAAAAAACGGAAAAGATGATATGCCCTCAGAATCTATGAATATTTTACTACATACATCCTCATTCTTTATATTACCATGCATGCCCTTGTAATAAATCGTATCTGTCATTGGCAGCTTTGCCATCATTTGTCATTTAGGTAGCTTAACTTTGTGTAAGTTAAGAGAGGAAAAAGATGAATCCGACTTTGTTGAGAACAGGGTTTCTGGATGCAGACTGGCTCAATCCGACTCATACAAGTTAACTGTATCCGGGAGGGTCCGTGACAAGCCGGATCGGGCTGAGTCGGATCTAAAAGAATTTTGAGTATGAACGATCTGTTCTCAGTGTAACGTTTACAATGTTCTTACGTCAAAACAAAACAAGCCAAGCCCTGCTTCAGAACTGAACAACTGCATAGTCATGGGCCAAGCTTGGACCAATTCAAGCTGGACTTCGGCCTCCAAAAACGCCCCAGGAAAATCTCTCTGCCATCGAACCAGCCCACGGACGCTAAAAAGATAGGATTCGAAATAAGCAAACTTCCTGCAAATATGATTGTTCATACATGAAGCCCTCTACTTTGTTAACCAGCATCTCGTTGTTGCCTCCTTAAAAAAAAAACTACAGCAAGAGATTCGGAGAACACGGACTGGAAGTAGCTACGTCAATGCAGACAAATATCCACATATGCACAGAGACACCACTGTTGTTTTCTTCCTTTCCCTTTTTCTTCCTCTTTTTGGGTGGGGTGGGGATTACAAAGATACACTTGGGCTTCTAAAGCCACAACACTAAGACAGACACAATAAATAAGAAAAGGGACTAGAAAACTAGTGTTAAGTCAGAGAACCAGAAATGCAGGCCTGCATGCTTTGCCCTTTAAATTTTTTTTGATCGCTTCCTCCCTAACAAATCAAGCCGACCTGCCTCTCTTGTTGCTGCAGGCAGGGCACTTGTACTGCTTGATGTGCTCAGCTCTTGCAGGAGTAATTTTAACACATTTCCCATGGAACCATTTCTCGCATATATCACAGCATATCCAGAACTCATCATGTGCATAGTTGTCACCGCAAGCTCCGCATAACGTATTCCCATGTTCCTCTTCATACTCTTCTTCCTCATCCTCTCCTCCACTCTCTTCATCTTCTTTCGGAGGTGGCATCTTTGAGGCCTTCATCTGCGGTTCTGGCCGGGCTTGCTGAAGAAATAGAAAGATTAAATAGCTTTTGTAATTTTTTAAATAAAATGTGAGAAATGAAATGAAGAAAGTCAGAGCATTTCAGTTCACCTTCTTCGAGCTTGGCTTGTTATTCTTGCTGCTGCCATTTGGGGTTTTTTCTTTCATTTGCTTCTTCACAGCCCCTGTCACAACTTCATATACAGTTGGGAGATTGTTGATCATTTGGAAGAGCCGCCTCCTGCAAGATCACACCACAAAACATGTAATGAAGGCTTGGAGTTCAACAACATTTAAAACCGTGATGTTCCCATAGGGTAAATACACTGAAGCAGAGTATTAAAAGCAAATATTGAAACCCAGCAGTCTCTAGATCTCATTAAAAATGAAAAGAAAAACTATAAGCAAAAAGAAATAATAGCAGAAAAGAATGCTACCAGACTTCAGAATGTGCATATGCACAAAGCTAAACAGGTCAAGTCAGCAGAAAAGTGTTTCACATCAACAATGAAAGAACGAAGGGGGAAAAAAACAGAATAACAAGCTTCTGCAGACATATACAACACCACCACCAAGCAGAGATTTCCTGTAGGCACAAGCAAAACTTCTGGAGAAACATTTTCAAAAGCCCATGTTGTGGAAGGGCACACCGTGCACACAAACAATTCAACTGGATATGGTAATAGCTCTCTGGTTGGTAACAGATACATGTCAATAGGAAATTCTGGAGTGTACAGCAAGAAATGTAAATCACTAAACTAGGTTCCACATCTATCCCTGCCATCATACACATTTCTGACACCAAAAGACAAATTAAAACTGCAGGAGTACCAGACCAATGTTTCCGCTGAAAAAATGATTTGTCCACCGGCACAAGCCACAAGCACATCCGATCTTCCTATTAATGCATTATTAGCAATGTCACATCACTATCCAAATAGGATTTCCTGGGTTTACAAGCTACTAGTAATCAGGAAGTCTCATGAAAACAGACTCAAAAGGACAGCTCACTGACACGGTGCTCCCTCTACTGCAGGTGTGAAGAGGGTTGATTGTAAGTAGCCTCACCTTGCCCTTCCAAAGAAACCGTCTCCTGAAGGCAGACTGAAATTAAAAAAACTTCTACCACCACTCTTGAAGTAGCTCTCAGTTAATTATTTCACAATATGGAAATGAAGAGAATTAAAGCAAGACAGTTAACTAGCCTGTCTGATTTCGAGATTTTGAACCTGTTCATAAGTCCATAATTTCTGCTCACATAAGAAAATGTAAAAAATACCAAATGCCACACTTAAACATCATGCAACTCATGTTAGACATCTTTTTTCCTTGGCAGTATGTTAGATATCACATAAAAATAGCAAAAGAGGTGTAGGGTTAGGAAGGGGGATAAGATAGAGAGAGAGTTGATATAGAAAAATGTGGGTTTCACTCTTGTGATGCACTCTGGAGCAATGAATCTGAGAACATAAAACCCAAGTATTATTTTTCCCTAAACGTGAATGGAAGTCCTTTGTCTTTCTCAAAATTCCCGTCATAGGAGAAACCAACACACACTTCAGATAGAGGGCGGCATTAAATTAAGCCATCTTCTACTCTCTCTCAGACGAACAAACCACTAGATGATACTCCTTGGTGAGACAAGAATAGGTGGATGGATAACTGACAATTTTCCCTACACACTTTCCTGTCAACTTCATCTTTTAAGGAAACTGGCATAAGACTTATCCTCCCCAAATGGAGTATCTTTGTGAAGATTCATGATTTCCTATAGCACAGTTGACCGACGATTATTTTTGTTTCATTACATAATGTTAAGCATAAGGGTATTCTAGACCCATTATCCAAAATTTTAATTAAGTCTCTGTGAGACTTCCTTTTTGAAAGATCCTCAATCCTATTTGATTTTGAAAAATCTTTTTGAGGATTTTGAAACCTTTGTGGAAATCTTAATTTGAGAAGATAATTTTAAGTTTTAAAAACATGTTCTTTTTTCTTTTAGGTAGACTTTTAGGATTAATCCTCAAAGTCTAAATTACTTCCGGATCGATTATGGATCCATATTCTTGACCTCTCCCCACTGACCTCGGTCAGTGTTAATTACACCAATCAATGATTGGTAACCATTGATTAACCATCCGATAAGACTTAGAGAAAGTAGAAAATAAGCAAGATTTGATGTGAGCATGCAAGTCATTTTTTTTCTTTTATTAGAAAGATTCATGAGATATCCTTTAAAGGATACTTAAAAGATTTTTGACTTTTGAAAAGATGCAGACTGTTTAAAGGATGTCCTTAAACAATGGGGTATGATAGACCACCACATATTCAAGAATGTTCATTAATAGTCCTTCAACCAATATGAAGGAACTACCATTTTTTTTAGACCATTCAATCAATATGAATGACCTAGAATTTAAGGATCAATCCACCAATAAGAAAGAACCACTTTAGTTGATGGTTATCCCATTGATATAAAAATGAACAAAGGATCATCCTTATTAGTCCTTCTATGAATAAGTTAACCACGATTTCGTAGCCTATCCACTAGTAGGACAAAACCATAAAAGTCACTAGTTACCCTATCGATAGGGATGAACCAATAATTATAACCTTTGGTCACTCTACCGATAAGAGTGAACCATTAACCAAGTGGACAATCCAACAATAGGATAAAACCACTAAACTTAGACCATTCAACTAGTATGAATGAACCTCTTTGTCATTATTTTGTTTTTTATAGATTATCCAACCAATATGAATATACCTTAATTTAATGACCAATCCCATCGATAGGAAAGAAAAACTTTAGTTGATGGTTACCCCATCGATATAAAATGAATAAAGAATTATTCTTATTGGTCCTTCTATGAATAGGTTAACCACGACTTTGTAACCTATCCACCAATTAGGACAGAACCATAAAAGTCATTGGTTATCCTATCGATAGGGATGAACCAATAATTATTACATTTGGTCACTCTACCGATAAGAGTAAACCATTAACGAAGTGGACAATCCAACAATAAGATAGGATCACTAAACTTAGGCCATTCAACCAGTATGAATGAACCTCATTTTTATTTTTATTTTTATTTTTATTTTTAACACTTTGGTCATCCCATTAATGAGAATGAACCAATTTTTTTATTAACATGAAGTAGTTAGTTAGATTAATCTTACAAAACATTATTTAATATAGTCCATTCTTAATAAAATAATCCTTAGATTATATGGCCGCTCGACCAGTAAGAGAGAACCCTATAATCTTATGGTCATTTTATTAAAAATGAACCAAGTCTTTTTCTTTTTTATATGGAACTTTAGTCCTCCCATCGATGAGGATGAACCAGATTTTTCATCTTTTATGTTTAAATTGATTAATGACCAACCAACCAGTATGGAAAAACTAAATTAAATTAGTATTTTTGTTTTGAGATTGATTAACATATGACCGACCAACGAGTATGGAAGAACCACCTCTTATTTTCTTTGTTTTAGATTGATTAACAAGAATATATGGTCATCCAACCGATATGGATGAACCAACTAAGCTAACATACAATCAATATATGAAAAAACATAAACTATTTAACATAGAGTCTTCTGGCCCTCCAACCAATATGGAGAAACCAGATTTTTTATTTATCATCATCACACGTTTTTCTTCACACACATAGAAAAATTACAGGCTTTAAAAATCTGCAGAGCTTTCTCCCTTTCTTTTTTTTTTCTAGCTCTCCTATGTGTGTCCATGTGTGTCTTTTCGCAGCCGGCCCTAGGGGGGTATTTATAGGGAGATGGGAGGCTTGAAAAGGAGGCAATGGGGGTGGAAAAGGAGGCAAGGGAGGAGAAGGAGGCAAGGAGGGGGAAAAGGAGGAAGGTGGGGAGCCGGTGGCACCCCCCACCGGTGGAGGCATGGTTGGCAATGCCGGCCGATACCGGTACGTACCGGTATCGGCCGGCACCGGTACCATACCTATAAAGGGTATCGGCCGATACCGGCCAATACTGGGCCGGTACCGGCCAGTACGTACCGGTACCAGTACTAGTACTGCCATCCATGGGTGGAGGTGCCACCGGTGGGGGGCTGCCAGCAGCCGCCAGCTGGCTGACCAGTGGGGGGAGCCACCGGTTGGCTCCCCACACCCTCTCTTCTCAGATCCTTTTACCTAGCAGACGGAAATATAAGTTTCGTCAAAAGAACTGAGACTGATGACTGTTAAAATTTATAAGAGGAAAAAAAATTTCATCCAAAATTTCAGGTCTGGGTTTTAGTCTTCAAAAGATATTGGGAGAAATGTAAAAATTACAAGATTGGCAGACACCTCAAAATTTGAGAGGCCTCCTCAAATCCAAAACCCGTTAAATTTGTGCATTTCACATGAAACAATTACAATAACCACAAGGGTGAAAAGCTGGCAGAGTTCAGATGATCTTTATAAGACACAGCAAGACTTGGCCCTACTCTACTTTGGATCGATGGGATAGGGTTTTTAATTGATTGAACTATTATCAACAAGAGCAAGCAGCCAAGCACAATAAATAATTCATAACATCATAAAAATTAATGCCAAACCCAAAGAAACATCTCCACACTATTTTCTTCCTATTGATCCTCAAGCTTCATTAAACATTTGCCAATAATGATGTTTCACATATAAGCATGCAACACAAAACTTTAATCGATTTAATCCATAACATCGTAGGCAGGACAGAAGGTGCAATGCATGTTTGGCACCACATCCACCCCACCTGAGCAAATAATGCTCAACTAACCCTGATCAATCTTTCTAAATTATAATAACAGGATATGGAATCATAGATCAATTGCCAAAATGTAACTTTAAAATGGGTTTCCAATAAATACCCAACAACAAATCACTTCCTGGGTTGGGTGGGGGTTGCAATGAGGCTATGCCATTCTGTGTATTATACTTAATACCATAAAAAAGAACATAAATTATCCAACTTCAGCCGTGACATCCATAGGCATACTGGACATAGCATATCTATGCTTTCCAAAAAAAAAAAACCACCTTTTCCCTATCAAATGCATCCACATGCAATGTCTCACCATATGACCTTGCGGCAATCTACTTAATAGTGATCCTAATCCTCTCCTTTCATGCATAGCTCCTTGGGAGAAATCTTCAAATATCCACCACTTTATTCTCACTTGAGTATCTTTGGGCGTCTTTGTTTCTACATATAGAGATCATCATAAATCTTCTCCTCATGCCAAACAATGTACATTCCCCAGGTATAGAAATCATCATCAATCTTCAACTCATGCCAAACAATGTCCATTCCGTGGGTTATGATCAAAAGAGCTCTAGACTATATGACATGGAGATGGAGTCATGTTTAACCTTTACATAGATATAGTTTTTCATGAATCCATATTCCCTTTTCAGATATTTCCCAGTCTGCTTTCCACTATGGTCCTACCTCAACTATTTCAGAGCCTCATGTAACATCTCCAGATTCTCCACAAGACATAGCTATCTCTTCCACAAGTCCTCTTTCCCTTATCCTACGGTGCTCTTCTCGCCCTATTCCGTCATCTAGCTATCTACAACCCTATTATCATGGAATTGGAGTTTTTACTAGACTCGCATCCATCACAATCAGCAGTCTCATGAGGATGAAAACTGCACCCAGGCTTAGAGCACAATAGCACATTCATATGCTAGGTGGGAACAGTAGTGGAAGAGTCAATAATAACCACTAATTACGTCAACTACTCAAAGATTAGCTGCAATATCTGCTTGTTAAGAGCATATGTATGACCAAAGACTTAAATGTCAGTGACCACTAAAAGAGAATGTCAAAAATGTGTCCAAAAAAGCCCAAAAAGATACAAGAATACCCACATACAACCACAGAAGGTCAATCCTTCACGTAACACAAGGAACAAAAAGGAAGCAAAAACAGAACAAAAACCTTACAACCTCTATCATATCCTTGGGGAGACATTGACTGCTGATTTTGGCATCTTGGAAGAAAGCCTCGTGCTTGCATATGGCTGACTACTTTCAGCCTAACCAAAGGGTTAGATGCAACATGTGAATCCTAAGACAACAATTAATCCTTCTAAACAACAAAGAAGCTAAACAGTGAGAACTAATAGGGTGTTTGATGCATTTTTATAGCTCTTTTTTTCTTTCAAAATAAAAATTAAGAAGAAAGTGGGGTGTTACCCATGTTTGATAGCAGTTTTCCTAATTTTTAGGAAGGAGACTTCTGCTTTGATAAGTTCACTAAAAATAAAAACAGGTGATGGCCTCCACGGTGGACTGCTCCAACTGGATTTTTTAACAGGTGATGTTGCAGTCCAGAGAATTACAATGGCCAAGAAGGGTGCTGTTCTAGGCAGGTGGGCGCCTACGTTATCAAAGGCGATCGCCTCGTTCGCCTAGGCAATAAAGTAGGTTGAGGCGAGCCAAAGCGCCTCGCCTCGCCTCATCTTCGCCTCACTCACCAGGGCACTTGCCTATGATGTCTTTGCTAAATGTTTGTTTCTTTTTTAATTATGTGGTACTATTTTTTCTTACTCTTAATTATTCCAAAGTGACTAATGCTTCTTTTAACAATGTCCAGCACCATTTTTCTCTTACATGCTGCCACATTTTTCCCTTATTTTTTATGATTTCTAAGCCCATCTACTACTTATATTAGTAGATGGTCTTAGGATATTATATGTTGGGCATGATTAATGCTTTTCAAAGTCTCACATATTATTATCTTAGATATTTTCTTTACTTGTATTATTATTTTCTTCCTTCATGGTGATTTATGAGAGAACACATCGCCTCAAACGCCTAGGCATTTGAGGCTGAGGCGAACCCCTGGTCGCCACGCTCGCCTCTCGCCTCTGACTACATAGGTGGGCATTGTAGCAGCACTAGGAACACAATACCATAAATATGGTGGCCAAACAGGTTAGTATAGCTTTTAAAAGTTATTACAGTTTTGCCAAACAGATGAGTTGCTGATAAGTAGCATTCTTGAAAATTGAAACGAAAATTTAGATGACTTAGAATTTATGAGCAAAATAGCCTTAAAAAGAAGTCCTCCTAAACACCCTATAAGGCACCCTCATTTGAGCTAAGGCCAGTTTGACTGCAAAATAAGGTGTTGTTCCTTCTTATTCGCTTTGATTGCGCAGATTCTTAACCCGAGAAAGAATGGCTTATTCTAGAATAAGGGAAAATGCTCAAATTGCCTAATCTACATGGAATAAAAATTAATCGCACTTCTTTCTCATATTTTACTTTTTTCTTTATTTTATTTAATTAGGATGACTCCTGGATAGAGTTAAAGTAGAGGGTGGGTTACCAAAGTAAAATTGGATTTGTTCTGGTTAAGTAATCCAGGATTGCTTATGCTAAAGAAGCAATCCAGCTATCAAACTAGGCCATAAAGAATACACAAAAAGAACGTCATAAACAAGAAAAGTTAGAACTTACAATTAATCCATTTAGGAGACACTTAGAACTTGCAATTAATTAGAACTTACAATCCAATCAGGAGACAGCTGTACTCTGGATTTTTTTATGTATACGTGACTGAGTCAACAGCACGAACTGGTCCACTACTAAATATAAGGTAAGTGGCCTTTTTTCCCAGCCCTTGCTAATGACATGGCTAGCTCCACTGTGTATGCTTATAAATGGCCTTAGAACTAATGTTGACATACACGACCATGAATTTATCAAATGAAACAAATGGCTGAGGAATGTAGGAAGACCTTCCTTTGAGAGGAAGGTCCCATGCTCTTTTTGGGCAAGTTAAAGCTACATGTAAGCAGGGAATACATTAAATGGACGTGGCAACAAAGTGATGAACACTTCTGTTAACGTTCCACATAAAGTGGTATTCGTGATGTACAATTAGGTATTACAGTCCTAAACAGTTCTGAGTTTCCAATACTTGTTTTGTACTGTAAAGGATCTGTAGAAAGAGTATCAGATCATGCATCAGTCAAGCAATTCACACAACAATCGATGTTCCCATAGACAGTGCAGAAAATAAATCAAGTGATCAACTATTTTTAGGAAAGCAACAAGCAATAACTTAAAAATATCAACTGCATAGAAGACAATTGTAGCTTTTCAAGAATAACTGTAGCATACATAATAAACTCCCAGTTCTACACTTGCATGCAATCGCAGCAACGTCATATAAGGGTGAGAGAGCCTATGACAAACAGCACTTACACAGAAGTTTGTTCTAATTAGAGGCATGACTGGCCTACATTCTTTGTATCCGGACAAGCAATGTTCCACTGTTAATTTCACCAACAAGGTTTTGTTGTTCATTGAGCTCAGCATCCTCCTCTGTGCCAGCCTGCTACTCAAGAATCCTCCTAAGTGCCAGACACTTGCATATGGTACTGTATATACCAGTCTTATAACCAGCTAAGAGATTAGTTGTAATCAAAAGGCAACCCTGAAGTGTAAACCAATCTCTTCAGGTTTAACTTGATACTATTCCATCATTTTTCATTTTTCCCATTCTTTTCTTCATTAAACTAAAAATTTATTGCATTTTATACTTCACAACAATTACCATTCCAATAGCATATAAGATGACCTATGTAGTAAGAGGCGAGAGGCGACCAGGGGGTCGCCTCAGTCTCAAACGCCTAGACGATGGCCTAGGCGTTTAAGGCGACATTTTAAAAAAAAATATATTTATAATTTAGTTATTATACAAAATGTCAAAAACACAAATATAATCATAGATAATGGCATATTCATTCATTCAAATTATCAAATATAACCAAATAATTTTAAATCAAACTAATTGAAATAAATTTTAATCATTCAAAGAGACAGAGAGAGTGAGCGTTGGGGGTTGAGAGAGACTGAGAGGGTCGGGGGAAGCAGACAGAGAGAATGAGGGGGTCGGGGGAGAGAGACAGAGAGAGATAGTGAGGGCGGGGGTGAGAGACAGAGAGAATGAGGGCAGGGGTGAGAGACAGAGAGGCTGAGAGAGATTGAGAGGGTCAAGGGAGGCAGACAGAGATTGAGAGGGTCGGGGGGTGAGAGTCTGAGAGACAGATAGAGAGAGTGAGGGCGGGGGTGAAAGACAGAGAGAGTTAGGGTTGGGGGTGAGAGAGAGTGAGGGCGGGGGTGAGAGACAGAAAAAATGAGGGCGGGTGTGAGAGATAGAGAGGCTGAGAGAGATTGAGAGGGTCGGGGGAGGCAGACAGAGAGATTGAGAGGGTCGGGGGGTGAGAGACAGAGAGAGGGGGAGATAGAGCGAGAGAGAGAGAGAGGGAGAGCGCGACAGAGACAGAGTGAGGGGGAGACAGAGCGAGAGAGAGAGAGAGGGTGACTGTGTGTGAGAGAGAGAGAGAGGGAGACAGTGCGAGAGAGACAGTGCGAGAGAGAGAGAGAGAGTGTGACTGCGTGAGAGAGAGAGACGGAGACAACGAGAGAGAGAGAGAAAGAGAGGACTTACCTGCTGCTGTCGTCGCCACTGCCGGAGTCGGTTGTCGTCGATGCCCGCACGTGTCCTTGCCGGGGGAGACCGCAGAGACGCCGCTTGTGTCGGGACGCAGGGAAAGGATTTAGGGTTAAACGTGGTGGTGGTGGTGTGGGGGGGGGGGGGGGGGGGGGGGGGGAGGTTTATAAGGGTGGGCCGGTTTCGTATTGGGTCGGTTTAAACCCAAAACGAACCGGGCCGATGGGCTTTTTTCGTAGCGGGCCGTGGGCTTCTTTCGTAAGGCGCTCTGAGGCGTTGAAGGCATGCGAGGCACGCCTAGGCGAACGCCTGGGCGAACTAGGCATTTTCCACGATCGCCTAGGCGAAAACCGTGAATGCGAGGCGCCAAACCATCGCCTCACCTCGCCTCGTCGCCTAGGCATTCGCCTCCACCGCCTTTGATAACAGAGAAGATGACAGCAATCAAGATAGAAAATAATGCACTCACAAGTCAATACTTAAGATATTTCTTCAATTAGGTTGTTTAGAGGAAATGCCCATCTACAATAGTGCACATACAAACAACAAAAGAAACAAAAAAATAAAAATAAAAAAGAAAATGGGACATTATGTTGATACACTGCAAGAAAAATGGATCACCTTTTTTGCTACAGTACTAACATGGGCAACTAAACAGAAGACAATATCATCCATGGCAAAATGAAGCCAACATATCATGCACCTTGGTCTGTTAAAAATTAAAGACGCAAACAGGAAACTGGGGAGCACAACTGTACGCTTTTAAAGATGCAAAAGAGTTTCCTGGTAACTATGACTTGAACTGCACCATTAACCTAAACGATGGAAGAATACCTAGCTCTGGTGTAAACCATATAATACCAGACATAATCACATATAAAAGTTGTCATTCACCATTCCTAAGCCCATTGCATAGCCTTGGGTCAGCCAGAACAAATGAAGGTGACCTTAAGCCATATGTCAAATCATAGTATGTCAAATCCTGATATTTCAGATTGACCTAATTGGTCAAGAAGTCATTCCATCTTATTTAAAAGCAATAAGTATGTTAGAACACTGCAAGTTGCTGCTGGTTGCTTTGAGAAAACTGAAAGGGAAAAGGGGGACTTTAAACACCCCACTCCCCACACGCCTTTCATGAAATAGAACTGGGCAAGATCAGCCAGATCCAACTCAAATTGGCCAGGATCAGTTCACAAAGGAATGGCTGATCCACATTCAGTTCAGATGAGTTCATGCCAATTCCCAAATCAGGATCTATTTTTTCTTTTCTTTTATTTAAAGAATAAATTTTTGGAACCAAAATTGGATTATTCGAACTGGATTGGCCGATCCTACAAACCATGGAGCCAATTACCTTCCTGGTTGCACACTTCAAGCTCATGCAACCATAAAATAACCGTCCATAATTCTTCAGACATGGGAAAGAGCACATTATTCCCAAAGGGAAAGAGAAATAAAGGAAAACCCTACACAACTCACATATATGCTTCAGAGAGTGCATATACTCGTGTAGAGCATAAGTTTGACATCCGAGCATGTGAACTTCTCAATGAAAAAGATCAGCGGAAATGCAAATCCCATGCAATCACATATATAATATTTAAACCATATGCATTTTAACAGGTATTGCTACATAAGCAAAATAAGTACCACAAATCCACTAAATAACCACTTTAAGTGTGGCATCAACAAATGGGCACTACATATTTTCGGCAAAAGTAGAAGCCGAGAATTCATTGTACTCAGACCTAAAGTGGGAAGCAAGGAATAAAGTGACTAAATTAACCATCCTCCAAAGGGACGAGAACCTTGTTCCCACCTCATCAAATGAAGACAACACACCTTATGCATACAGAAAACTATGTTAACAACTGTCATAAAATAGTTCATGAGAAACCAGGCACAAAAAATTGTTTTGCTACACATTCTACTAATTAAATGGAAAATATAAACAAACAACACACAATAGATGCATTAACTGAAAAACAAAAGAAAAGTTTCAGTTGGTGATGATATTATCTGATTGACCAAACAGGAATAAAAGAAGACTACCTTGCTTCTTTATCAAATCCAAAGCGAGCCCCAAAATAGAATGCAACAGCAAGCAACCAAGCATCACTGTGAACAGCAACTAGAGCCAGCCAGTCACTCATTTCCATGCCATCCCTAGCAAAATTAATTCCCAATGCCGGCTCAGGGAGTTCAGGGGGCACCTCCTCTGCAGGCAATGTAACTTCCCAGGTTTCATTGGGAAGTCCATAAAGGCACAGGTTCTCCTTCTCTGCAGACACAACAATTGAGTTCACCATCCGTAAGTAGCATTCTCCCCAAAGACAAACCCAAGACCCAAAAGAGGCATCCCTATGAATACTCGCAATTTCCATTCTAGGAAAAAGTAAATAAACACAAGAATGTAGATGCTACATTTCAAATACAAAAGCCAGTAGCTTTTCCGAAAATTATTCATATACATGGACACAGAAGATTAAACAAAAATTAATAGGAAGTGTCAGTTGATAACACCAGTACTATTGCAAAAAAAAACAAACTGAGCATGACTAATCCGTAAAAAAAGGAAAAAAAAAACGTCAACCCAACCAAAGAAATCCATATAGCGCCATTAAGATAACAAGCAGCAAGAACCCAATAAAACCAAGTAATTGCCCATGCTACTCCCTCAATGAGTTCTATAACCACGGTTAAGCAGGCCAAGAACAACTGCATGTCTAATCATCATCAGATACGCAAAAGATCAATAATTTCTAAACAAAAACGGGCCACCACCAGATTACACCATCGCGAAGCAAATCAAACCCAAGAGAAAGCGGAAACAAGAAAAAACAAGAAATTCACCAATCAGAGATGTCCTACGCTCCCTGCCAGCCCAAGAAGAACCCTTTCAACAAGAAAAATGCATATCAAACCCAGGAGAAAACCGAAACAAGAACCAAAACAAACAATAAATTCACCAATCAGGCACGTCTTACGCTCCTCGCCAGCCCAAGAAGATCCCTTTCCACAAGAAAAACGCATGCCAACCCCTAGAACAGCCAAAACCAACAACCCCGAGGGAGGAAGGGAGGGAGGCGCTCACCGGGATCACACTGCTGGAAAAACTTCTCGACATCTGCAACAACACAAGATGAAGAAAGAAAAGCGCAATCACAGACCAGAAAACGCAGAACAAGGACCAAAGAGGGGAATTAGACAAGAACGAAGCGATCCACATGAAGAGAGAGAGATAGAGAGAAAGAAAGGGGACCCGTGGTGAGAGCCTTGATCATGCCGGCTCGCCGGCCGCGAAAGTCCTTGAACACCTCCTCGGCAGTGCGGGGGTTGTACTGCGGGGAAGCCCCCTCCATTGCTCCAGTGCAGAGAAGACGGCAGCGACCTCTGCGGAGGAGTGGGAGCGCAAGGGAGTAGGAAAGCTAGGGTTTTGGCGGCGCTGGGTGGTGTGGGAGGATGAGAGTTTTCTTAGTTTGGGCGGGGGGGGTGCGCTGGAAGGGGAACGCTTTGTTTTGGGCGGAGAAGGGCAGAGAAGGAAAGGGAAGTAGCTGGTAGGGTAGCAGGAGGACAAGTAGGAGAGGGGAAGAAGGGAGGGAAGAAAAGGGGGGCAGTGGAGAGAGAGAGAATGGGGTGAGGGGTTTTTGGGGCGTGCCTACTGCCTAGGATACACCTTGCTTGAGGATTTTTTTTTTTTTTTTACCTTTGTTTATTCGTGTGGGCTTCTTTTTGCTTTTTCTTTTCTTATTATAAATTTATCGAGGGGAGAGAGGGAGACTTATTTGCCAGTCTCAGACAACAAACATTGTAGTTGTAGACCATTGTTTTTTACTTGGAGTTATATTTCAGTCTCTCGACGTGACGCACACTATCTTCACACCCATAAAATTTTATTTTGTCCTCCTTTTTACATTTTTCAATGAGAATAATTACATGTATTGTCTTAGACGTACGGATGAGCTGCGAGCTGCTGATCGTTTTTTTTTTTTTTTTTGTTGAATTTTTTAAATATTTTTAGAGCATTCGATCAAAATCGGATAGCATGGTTAATGCGTTCAAGTTGGCCCCAAACTTGTGGTATATTTCTTTTTAAGAAAAAAAATTACACACATAAATCAAGGCATGCACAAAATATTATTTATGAAAACAAATACACAGTGAGCTCGGGATCAATTCGAGCTTTGTTAACAATATCATCTAATTTTTAATCAGACGTTCCAAAAAAAAATTAAAAAGTTATGGCAAAAATTAAAACAAAAATAAAAAATTGGCCAAGATGTATGGTGCATGACTGCTTCAATTTTTAATTATTTTATTTTCTTCTTAGAATTTTTAAACTTTATTGGAGCACTTGATCAAAAATTAGATAGTACACTCAATAAATTTGAGTTGGCCCCGAGTTTGTAATATATCTCTTTTTTAGATTCTTTTTTCACACACAAATTAAGACATGCACAAAAATGTTTTTTCCAAAAATATAAATATACAACAAACTTGGGGCTAAATCGAACTTGTTGATAATATCATCTATTTTTTTTATCTGATTCTCCAAAAAAAATAAAAAATAATGAGAATGAAACTAATAAAATGAGAAAAATTGACCTCCAACCCTACTATGGGACTTAATATTATCAATAACATGTGATGCGTAATTAGTTATCGGTCACGTGTAATGTAACTTTTTTTCAAGAGAGAGAGAGAAGAATGTTAATTACCGAGGGAGAGAAAGGGAGAGAAGTATGTTAGTTACAAGAAAGATAAACAAAAATGCATTAATTATCAGCATAGTGCTCAAATAAGTGAGATATTTTGAAGGAGACTTGTAAATAACTTATCTCTCTTTTTAAAAGTAAGAGAAAAGAATTTAAATGTAGCGTAAGTAATATTTTTTAAAAAATAAAAATTGAGAAAGAAAGAGCTAATTGGTCTGATTAGATTCAAGGACTAAACAAAATATTACAATTACTATGTGATCGATAATTGGTTATACGTTAGATGTTATTAATAATATTAATTTGGTCATATGTCTCTTGGGCTGTTTTTCTTTTTACTTTTTTTTCTTATCGAAAATTTTTAATAATGGTTCGCATGCTAGTGGAGAGGCGAGGAGAGACTGGGGCCATGGCTGTGGAGCGACAATGCCATAGTTGTTTGGTCAGTGGCAATAGCGTCGGTGAGGAATGCCGTCATACCAAAGAGGAGAATTATATGTAGCCAATGGGACCAGCTGTTGATGCATGTAATGGGATGACATATTGCCATCTTTTTATTGGTGATCGAGTGCAATGTAGTGGCGGTAATAGTAAGGTCTGATGGAGTTTGGTCTGAGCTCCAAGTTTGAAGGTTTGCGGTGTGCTTAAACCGAGATGAGGGATAGATAGGTCATGTGTTTCATTGTTCATGAGAGTATGAGAGTTAGTGCCATTTTGTCGGGGGTGGACGTTCTAAAAAATAAATAAATAAATAACTAAAATAAATATTTTTAAAAATTAAAAATAATTGGCCTTGAGACCCACCAAGATGCATGATCAAATTAATGTTATCAATAACATTTAGTGGAAATTAGTTATCGATCATATGGTAGTCTTCAGTCCTCGAATCTAATCAAGCCTAATAGGGTGTTTGACTATACTCCTTTTTATTCTTTTTTCGTTAAAATTTTCTTTTATAAAGAAAATTGTACTTACACTCTTTTAATTCTTTTCTCTTATTTTTTTTCAGAAAGAGATGAATTCTTTATAAATATCCTTCAAAATAACCTGCATTTTTGTTATTACCCTGATAATTAACTGTAATTGGTTGTGCAATGTATGTTATTGATAACATTAATCTAGTCATATGCCAATGAAAGGACACCAACCCCTATATTCTCATGAATAGTGAAACACATGACCTATCTCTTCCCTCATCCTCACTACTTTATACACACCCCAACCTCCAAATTTGAAGTTTAGGTTAGATTCCATCATCACCACCGTTACATTGAACTGGATCACCAACAAGAAGAGGCAACGTGTCATCCCTCACGTGCATCAACAACTGCTATCATTAGCTATAATACAACCCTCCTTTTCTATCTGCCCGCATTCCTCACCCATGCTACCGCCACCCACCAAATAGCCATGGCATCGCCGCTCCTCGACCGTGGCCCAAACCTCTCCTCGCCTCTTCACGAGCATGTGAGCTACCATTAAAAAATTTTGAGAAGAAAAAAATAAAAGAAAAAAAGAAAAATCGTCTCCTAGAGACACATGACCAGATTAATGTTATCAATAACATCTAATGCATAACCAATTATCAATCATATAGTAGTCGTAATATTTTCTTCAGTCCTCGAATATAATCAGACCTATTAGATCTTTCTATCTTATTTTTTATTTTTTATTTAAATATTACTTACACTACATTTAAATTCTTTTCTCTTACTTTTTAAAAAGAGAGAAATTATTTACAAATCTCCTTCAAAATATCCCGCTTGTTTGATCACTATTTTGATAATTAAGATTACTCTTTTTCTTTTTTGTAACTAACATACTTTTCTCCCTTTGTATCCCTTGGTAATTAACGTTCTTCTCGTTCTCTCCCTTGAGAAAAAAAAAAAAGTTACATTACACATGACCGATAATTAATTATGCATCACATGTTATTGATAATATTAATTCCAATAGCAAGGCTGAAGGTCGATTTTTCTTATTTTTTTAGTTTCTTTCTCATATTTTTTTAATTTTTTTTAGAGAATTTGATAAAAAAATAGATGATATTATCAGGAAGCTCGAATTAGCCCCAAGCTTGTTGTATATTTGTTTTAAAAAAAAACTCTTTTTTGTATGTCTCAATTTTTGTGTGCAAAAAAAATCTAAAAAAGTGATATATTTCTAGCTCGGAGTAAACTCAAATTTATTGAGTGTACTATCAGATTTTTGATCAAGTGTTCCAATAAAGTTTAAAAATTCGAAGAAGAAAACAAAATAATTAATATTTTGAATCGGTCACGCATCATGCACTTTGGCCAATTTTTTCTTTGTATTTTAATTTTTTGTCAATTTTTTTAATTTTTTTGGAACGTCTAATTGAAAATTAAATGATATTGTCAACAAACTCGAATCGGTAACGAGCTCACTGTATATTTATTTTCTAGATATTATTTTTTTTACATGTCTCGATTTACATGTGTAATTTTTTTTTTTTTTAAAAAAGAAATATACCACAAGTTCAGGGCAAACTCGAGCGTATTAACTATGCCATCCGATTTTTGTTCGGATGCTATGAAAATATTTAACAATTCTAACAAGAACATAAAAGAATAAAAAAACAATATGCAGTTCACCCATACGTCCATGTCAGTACTTGTCATTATTCTTGTAGAGAATGTAAAAGGGAGGGTAAAATAACTCCAAGTAAAAAGCAAGGGCATGCCACCATGCTGTTTGTTATCAGGGACTGGCCAATAAGTCACCTACTATCATAGGACCCTTGTTCAATTTTTCTTTCTTTTTTTAAACTTTTGTATGTATACTCTTGAATACTAGTATATTTGTATTTATACTTCCGACCCTCATATAATGAATGAAATACCTATTAAAACCTTAAGCGCCACTTTGATTGGAGAATAGAAGAATAATAAGGACGAATAAGAGAAGAATAAACTTAATTTTGCTTTAACAAACGGAATGACTTATATCGGTGCATAATAGCGTATTCATATAATAAAGATAATAAGTCATCCCACCTTAGACTTAAGAATGACTTATTTTTCTTATTCCGTCAACAGATCCCACAAAATTATCAAAACGAAACACCCCTTATTCTAGTATACGCTATTGTTGATATGATTCTGCAGAAAATAAAATAATCACGACCAATAATTAGTAAAGAAATAAAGTTCGAAACATAACATGTTGGGTCGAAGCGTGTAGTCACTAGAACTAAGAGTTTTATTGTCTCCCAACGTGCGGTTCTCACGGCAACGATCTCTTAAAGATACGATGACCCTCAGGTAGGCGATCCCTTCTCTCCCGTCAGCACATCTTCAAGGAGAGCTTTATAAATCTCGATCTTGATCTTAAATACTCAGCAAAAAGAAGATGTGGAAAGCAAGAATAAGAAAAGAGGAGAACTTGAACATGTTGCAAAAAATGTGCAGAATGACCATCCACGGTGGTCAAAATATGTATGTCTAAAGCAATGCATTTTCAAACTAAATCAAAGCAACGACCATGAATGGAAAGACACGTCCATACGTAACAGGCGCTTCCCCACTTCTTCCAACTAAAGTATTCGTCCAATTGAAGAAGATTTTAAATCACGTTTTTGAAACAATACTTTTAGCTTTCCGAGAAGGTGCGTGCAACGCATTTAATGCACTGCAATTTTTAACAGCTATTCCTTCCGTGGGTCCCACATGTAGACACGTTAATTTTGACATCATTTTGAGTAAATTTCATATCATATAATAATGCCTCAGAATGGTCTAATATTAATCATTGATTAATTTTTATTGATCTTTTTGAATGTCGGGTTTAACAGACATGTTTAAGTTAATCAATTAAATTGATTTTAACTCAAATTTCAGTTAAAATATGAAGAAGTCTAAAAGACGTTTACCTGTGTGGACGCCATTTAGAGTTTATTATCTATTTTAACGTTTAAATTTGAATTTTAATCAGTTGATTAATTAGTTAAAAGGCGTCTGCCAATCACGACGCGTTTTAGGTTTCCTAAGTTATTTCTACTTCTCTTCCGGATGTTTATCCTTATCTTAATTAGTGTAAAAGGCGTCTGCACAAGGCGACGCGTTTTAGCTAATTATAGATAAAGATAAGTTTTTCTCGGATGTTTATCTTTATCCTAATCAATCTGAAAGACATCTTCCATAGTTGACGTATTTTAGATAATTACAGATAAAGATGAATTAATCTGTATTTATCTGTTGGTTAAGGTAGATAAATCTCAAATTTTTCTATGTAAATTCGCGGACGCAGAAGAAGTCTATAAATACCCTGCATCTTGAATGGGTGACAGAGTTAGAGTTAGAGTTGGTGATTAGTTAATTGAAGATCGAAGCAACGACGTCCAAGTGCTGAAGAATTGAAGTGCTGTCGGCATCCATTCAAGATCAAGGCTTTTAATTCTTCACCAACCGGCATAAGTTTTTCAATTCATTCATGCATTTTCACTTTATTAGTTTTGCATTTTTCATCACATCACTCCATGCAACACACACAACACTAGCATCATTTTCAAAACTAATTTAAAGGGGTTTTAAAGACCATCCCAACAAGTGAGTTTTCTATTTAGTTACATGTTTAAAACTCTGTTTAGAATGGATACTACTTCTGCCTGAATTCTCATCGTTCCTTCATTTCTTTCTATTTTCTGCAAGTTGCAAAGAATCAAAGGGAGGAAATCAACAAGTAAATCACAAGGACTATGGATGATCCTCAAACTCAACAGTAAGAACGAAGACAAGAAATGGCTCTCTTTCTTCAGCCGGCTGAAGGAGGGGAATCAAAAGCTCAACATCTCCCACGTTCAAACAGGTAGACGATCAAACTTTCTTTTGAAACTTTTAAGTCAAAACTTTCTGGCGATCACTTCACTTAGTTTCTTTTTAATAAGCCTTATTTTGCACTTAAACAACATAGATTTTTCATGATAATCACACACTCATTTCAAGTACTCACACGTTGTCAATTGTTACAGATGTTTCAACCTGATCCTGTAACTCTTCAAAAGAAATCTCTCGAGAAAGTCCACTCTCACTAACTCCGCCATCTTCAAGGAACCTTGCCTTATATGTTTCTATAATGATGGGAACACGGGATGGGCAATAGAATCTATACCCTTTTGATTTCGCTGGATAACCAATGAAGAATCCAATGGTTGTTTAGAGATCAAAAGTCTTTTCCTGTGGATTGTATGGTCTAGCCTCAGCTGCACACCCCCACGTGCGCATATAGCTCACAGAAGGTTTCCTACCACACCATAACTCATAGGGAGCATTAGGCGTAGCCTTCGTAGGAACCTTATTCACAATGTGAGCAGCTGTCTTAACGGCCTCACCCCACAAGAATAAAGGAAGGATAGAATGACTCAACATTGCCCTGACCATTTCTTTAAGCATTCGATTCCTTCTTTCTGCAACCCCATTCTGATATGGGCTGCCAGGGGTAGTGTACTGAGGTACAATACCCTCATCTTTAAGGAATCTAGCTAATGGACCAGGTCTTTGTCCCATCTCAGTATACCTACTATAGTACTCGCCACCTCTATCAGACCTGACTATCTTGATTATTTTTCCTGATTGTTTCTCTACTTCCTTCTTGAAATCTTTAAAGACATTGAAAACATCTGCTTTTTCAAGAAGTAAATATAGATATATGAATCTCGAATAGTCATCTATAAAGGTGACAAAGTATCTCTCACCAGTCAGACAGGGTAGAAAAGGACCACAGATATCAGTGTGTATGATTTCTAAAATTTTAGAACTTCTTGTGGCATCTTTATTAGGCGTGTGTGTTTGCTTTCCTTTAATACAATCAACACGTGTCTCGAAGTCAGTGAAATCCAGAGTGTGTAACAGTCCTTCTCCCACTAACTTCTTAAACCTCTTAATGGAGATGTGTCATAATCTTCTATACTATAACATAGATGAATTTTCATTAACTCTACCACGCTTGTTGCCAGTAAGAACTGAAGTATGCAGGGTATTATGAGATTGTTCAATCACATTGTTAAGACACAATTTATACAAACCATCAGATATAGAACCAGTACCAATAACAATAAAATCCTTTATTAATTCAACTGAAGAATTTTCAAGGTTAACTTGAAAATATTTTGAATCAAGTCTTGATACTGAAACCAAATTTCTACTAAAAGATGGTACATAAAAAGTGTCTTCTAAATCTAGAACAAATCCTGATTCCATAACTATCCTATAAATTCCTACGGCCTTAATTTGTGAGCGCGTCTTATTTCCTGAAAAGATGTTCTGCTCACCCTCATTCGGAGGCCTTTGGAAAAGGAATCCCTGCATAGAAGTGGCACAGTAGAACCTGAGTCAATCTACCATGTACTTTTAAGAACATTGACTAAATTAGATTCATAGCAAATATAAGATGAGAGATTACCTTTCTTTTCAAACCATGCCTTCCTTTTCAGACAATCTTTCTTAACGTGTCCAGGTAATTTGCAGAAGAAGCACTTGTCATTTTTGCCTTTTGACTTGTCCTTCTTCTTGCCCTTCTTCTTTCCTGATCCACCTTTCACTTTATGAGAGGTAAACAAAACAACATTGTTCCTCTCTCCTCTCAATCTCTCTTCCTCCTGGACACACATGGTCATCAATTCATTGACTGACCATTTAGCATGATGTGTGTTGTAGGAGATCTTAAATGCCTCATATTCACTTGGCAAAGAGTTGAGAATAAAATGGACTAGGAAAGCATTTGAAATAGTAACTTCCATGGCATTCAGTTGAGCAGAAATATCTCTCATAATCATTATATGCTCTCGAATACTACCACTAGTGTATTTCATTGAGGACAGTTTAGCCATTAAAGTACTGGCTTTGGCCTTATCAGAACTAATGAACTGTTCCTCAATGACTTTAAGAAATCCACTAGCAGTGGTCTGATCTGGGATAGATCCCTTAATGTTCTGTCCAACATGTCCATGAAGGAACAGAAGGCAGAGACGATTGGACTTTTCCCATTTTTCAGTTCCATTGAACTTTCTGGAGTAAGTGGAGCCGGCATAACCTCATGTAAAGCCAAATCTAAGTCCATGCAACCTAGAGCAAACTGTACCCTTTGTTTCCATTCTGTGAAATTTGTGCTATTCAGGTACAACACATTAACAGTAAATGGTGCAAACAAAGGAGAAGCAACTGAAATAAACAAACACATGCTTACATATAAGACAATGGAACTAATATATATTGTAAGTAATGAGGCAAGATTTAGATTGCAAAGTAATTCAATAACTTAAAATGAACTACTTTATCAAGTCGTCCAATAGCTTTATGGACGAACTCATCAAATTAACTTAAGTGATAAAACTAAAATTTATAAACATTTTGATATTAAGAGAGAGTATCTTTGGATACATAACTCTCAAGAATCGCCATGTAGATAAATTTTATTTTATCCTGCTCATGACATGAAAATAAACACTCATTTGGGAGTTAAATTTACAATCAAGCCAAAAACACAAACATTTGATATCATTTTAATTTCTTAACGAGTATATTTTATTATTCACAATGCATAATGCCACTTTGGTGATCTACTTACACACTTTTAATTCTAAAACATCCTCTCCCAATTAAAATGATAACAAATAACCAAATGCTCATTAATAATGCTATTTAAAACTTAATATGGTTAAATTTTATCAATCTTCGTAATTAGTGCCACTTTGGTGGTCAAATTAATCATTTAGAAATCAAAATTTACCACAAAACTACATAATAGCATCAATTAACATTAAATATGAGCAAAAATGACATAAACATAATAATTAATGCAATCTGAAATGAAGATATTCATGCATGATTAAAACTGTAAATATGACAAATTATCATAAGAAATATCTCCTAAGTTTACAGCAATAATTATTGATTCATAAACAACCTTAATCATGTTTAAAACTACATTAAAATTGACACTTTACAAGTTTATAGCATGCTGTTATATATATGTCCTTTTCTGTTTGCATGAAAGAAACCAGAATTACAAATATAGCTAGTTCTCTTTACAGAAATATCCAGAATTGTAAACATGCCCTTTTCAGTTTGCAAGAATAACCCGAATTTGCAAACATGTCCATTTTCAATTTACAGAAATAAACTGAATTGCAAAAATATCCGTTTATGTTTGCAGAAATAACTAAAATTACAAACAGTTTTACAGAAATTGTGTATGTATCCAAATAGGTTTAAAAGAGGATCTTTTATCTTTTAAAAATCACTAACGGGCCTAAAACGGGCCCAAAAATAAAGGTCTAAGATTCAGAACTTAATGGACCCATTAACTGACCATTAGTGAACTTTAAAGGATAAAGATGACTAAAGAAATTTAAATTAAACAATTTTAAATCTTAAAGGATACATATAACACAAATGGATATAAACGGATGTGGGCCCAGATCTTAACGGGTTAGATATGAGTTGGATTAACGGAATTGGGTCGGAAACTTAATCGGATTCGAATTCGGGTCTTAATAATATCTAAACGGATATTGTACCCAAAATCGAATCCAAAACCCGTTAAAAAGGATCCGTTATAGATTGCTTAAACGGATATGGATTCGGGTCCCTATAGGATCCAAACGGATCTCTTTACCCAAAATCCATACCCAAAATTATTAAATAGGATCCGATACCGATTTAAAATTCAACCCAAAATAAAACTCAAAAGATCCATTAAAATCCATCATCTTCAACCTTCCCAAATAATTAGGGTGTCTATTTTGGAAGGGATCCTACGGAGAAGATGAAGTGGGAGCCGCCGCCCCTCGCCGGAGACCACGCCGGAGAGCGGTCCTCCCAAACGCTGGCGGTGCACCGGCACCCCCCACAGGCGGCGGGCCCGCGCTGGGCGAGCCCCTGCGGGGTGCTCGTCCGCGCGGGACGTCGCCCCCACCTGCACGGGGCGGCGCCCCGCCCGCGTTGGGCGGGCCCCTGCGGGGTGCTCGCCCGCACGGGTAGGGGTGTTCACGGTTCGATTCAATCCGATTTTTCAAGAAAAGTCTTCAACCCGACCCAACCCGAGTGACTCACAAGAACCGAACCAAACCGAACCGAACAAATTCGGTTTGGTTCGGTTTAAACCGATTTAAACCGCCAGCCACTGTAAGTAGCACCTAACGCCCAGAGAACAAAAAAAAACGGGTAAGGGTTTCTTTTATACTATTTACGAGGTCTTCGGTTTTCAATTTCTCCGATCTTGTACTAAACATAACCAGCCCATCCATTGCTGCACAACGCATGAAAGGAAAAAATAGTTCACGTGATGCCCCCCAACACCCAACAACCTCTTGCACGACATCCAACGCATCTGTGGAACGTGCTTGCTTTTACACTTGGTGCTGGGTACTGTCAGTAGTGGCATGTGGATGTTTAAACATTGGGAAGGTAAAGAAACTGGTTCAAAACGTAACTATAAATGTTCCCACCATGTCCAGCCCCAGCCGACGAAACCCAATAGGCGACAGAGCGGGCCTTGGCCCAAATAAACGTCTTCACATCATAAAAAAATGACAACAACTTGATTTGAATAGTTCGGTTCGGTTTTTACAAGTTAGAACTTTTGAAAACCGAACCAAATCGAAATTACGGTTTGGTTCGGTTTGGTTTTTCAGTTCGAATCGAATAATGAACAACCCTACGTGCGGGCGCGGCGCCTCCCGCCCGTGCGGGACGCCTCGCGCAGGGTGGGCCCCTGCGGGGCGTCTGCCCGCACTGGGCGGAGCCCACCCGACGGGGCGCTGTGGGGCAGCGCCCCCTCCCGTGCGGGGCGGCGCTGCGGGGCAGCGCCCCCACCCGCGCGGCACGCCCGCGGCGCCCCGCGCGGGGCCGCGAGGCACGCCTGCGGCGGCATTGCGGCTGTCCGGTTTTTTTCATGTTCGGGAAGAACATCTTAAATCGGAGTTTTAGAAACGTCGAACCTGGCTCTGATACCACTTGTTAGGGATTTTAGGAATAATTGAAGCGGAAGCCATCCCTAACAAAGGAGGAAGGCGACGTCAGAGTCGATCTCCATGCGCTGCAAGCCTCGGAAGAACTGCACGAACCCTGGATGAAGAGACGGTGTAGCCTTGGCACCCTCTCCACTGGTTTCCTCTCTCTATTTCTCTTGATGCGTATGACCTAATGGGGAGTCACAGACTTCTTTTATAGAGAGGAGGGACCAGTTCCGTTCAAACTACTAATGGATGTTACCCATTACAGGATCCTAATAGACACCTAATGAGTTAAGCTCAATAACTTTATTCTATTAATTGGATGCCTAATGGTGTGTATGTGTGCAGCACAGTAAACACAAGTGGACCACTATTTGGGCAAAAACCCAACAGCCATCACCCTGGCCAACTTACACAGGTCCTCTACGTTCTGGTTATAGTTCCGTGACTACTTCATAGTGGTCGCCCAATTCCCGTTCTTCTTCCCTTGCCCCTTCTCCGAGAAGGCCATTTTGAGATTGTTCACTATATGCCTCAAGCTCTTCTTCACCCCTATAGCCTACGACAAGCCCTCCAAGGAGGTCATCTTCAAGTCCATAAACCTGATGTGGAATCTCAACGAGGAGATCCTCGACACCCTGCTGCGAAAGCATGGCGAAGTCCGCCATCTCGTTCCTGACGGAAAACAAGGGAGCCATCCAGTGCTTCCTCGGGTGGAAGACGGTCGTCCACCTGCTCTCGGTCACCCGTTAGCACCAGGAGACGTACGACCAGTCGGTGGAGGCACTGATAGCGCTGATGGCCGAGGGGACCTGCATCACCAGGTTCAACTATGCCTACCGCATGAAGCTGCCTTCGACTTTGCCGCTCTAAAGATCAGCACGCTAGAGAACAGTGCCAGGATTATCGACTTGATGGCGGGCTGTGTGAATTGGTTGATCCAATGGCACAAGTCTGGCTTCGTCGAAACCCGTGGCAGCCAAAGTAGCATGAGCAACAGCAGCTGGTCCTTAATGGAGGACATGTCAGAGATGGCGGCTTTTGTAGGCAACATCGAGGAGTCCCTCTTCATGAAGCTCGCGGAGGGACTACGGAAGACCAGCCTGGTGCGCAGGAAGGAGTGATCCGCAACGACGTCGTGTCGGCCCTGCGGCGTTCCTTTGCCGCGACAGAGGAGTTGGACCTCTCGCCAAAGAACTGCATCGCATGCTTCAACCTCATCATCTTCGCCATGGTGGACGACTTGAATGAGAAGATGGTGGAGTACTCTCGTCAAGACAGCCTGGAAAAGGAGATAAGGAGCATGGAGGTGACGCTGAAGGAAGCCATGGAGCTGTTGGTGGATGTGTACCTGCGGTTTCTTGACGACCCTGTACCAGAGCCTGCGCTTCCGAAGCTTCGACGTCGTCGAGCCACTAGATGACGAGGACGGAGAGCAGGGCCCACCCAAGCGAATGCCGTTGCCGTTGCTGCAACCTGACCTAATTGAGCCGGAACCCGCCATTGAGCACACCGCCGCCGCCCCTGAACCCAATCTGGTCAATTCCTAGCCTTCTGATCTTTAACCCAAGGGTAAATTAGGTATTTTGCATATTTAACGGTATTTTAACAAATGGACGTAAGGGTAATAGGACGGGGGTATAGATAGTTGGGGGTATAAATACAAATACACTAATTTTATACTTCTGTATTTATATTTATACTTTCAACTTTCATATATTCTATAGAATACTTCGAGCATCCTGAAGGTGTTTCCTGTTTAGGAAATTGAAATCTTGTTTCTTTAGAATTTGAATTAAGTTAAATAGGGATATAATTTAATATTTAAATAAGGGAGAGTGACTTAGTTATTTGGTCGCTTCATTCTTTATGTAGAGGACACAGGTTTGATACTTGTAAGAAGTATTTATTTAAATTATTTTAGATTTTTCATGAGATGAAGGGGTTGCATTGGACTGGGACCTGGACCAATGGGGTCACAAGGCATGAGCTGGGGTCACACATAAATAAAATCTGTACCAGACCTAAGCCCACTAAAGAGCTTTGGCAAGTCTAGTGGGTGACAGGGTGACAGGATCCACTGGATAAGTACTACATTCACCCCTAGTATAAATACAAATATGCTAATTTTTAGAGGAATATATACAAAAATCTCAGAAAACTTGCCTCATTCTAAGGTCCAGGCACCTAAATTTATTAGAACTTTACATATATACCCCTCCTCTTCTCCTTCTCTTTTAAGTTCCAAGTGCCATTATCTAATCCTCATTTTATATGACACCTTTTAATGTTTTCTTTTTTAGTGTCCATCTCTTCTTTTTGTTTATAGTTATCTTCTATATTCTCTCTTTTGACATATAGCATTATCTCCACCTTGCTAGTCGTCAATGTGACTTTCTCATTAAGAGAAATCCTTTCCCTTGTGTCACAATATGATAGAACGTTGTCCTCTTGAATCATCATACTGGCCTTTATACATCCCTTTCACTTTAATGCACCCTATTTTGTGTTTAGGAAAAGTTATATGTCATACTAAACCTTAAATCTTTCCTAAAAACCACCATCCCATCTATGATTGTGCTTCTAAGCTTAATTTGGCCATGGTCTTTTTGAAATGGTAGGTCAGTTGACCAGCTATGTACAATGACTTCCAAGTGGATAAGATTCAAATATCACAAGATTCAATATTCTCCTAATTTATGAATAAATCTGCACAATGATACTTCAGCCTCTACAAGCCATTTTTCCGCTTTATTCAAACTTTCTACATTCAGAATCATCACCAGAGAAAAAATCCCATGGATCGCACACCATATGAAGAAGTGCTTTCATGTATCCAACAATCTTCAAACCCACAACCTCCTACCTAAGAAGTCATTCTTAACCATCCCTCCTACCTGAGAAGTCATTCTTTACCATCCCGCCTATAAATCAATGGTTAATGTGATCATAGTTGTCAACTATTAACTAACAAGGGATAAGTACCTATTAACTAACGGTCCTCTCTCCCCCTCTCTCACTCCTATCTATACTATATATATAAAACAAAATTCTCTGGTGCCACGCGTCAACATCAGAACTCTCTGTTTTCTTCTTAAATTCTCTCTCTCCCATCCCTATTAATGTCTATATCTCTTATTAATTCTCTCTCATTAATTCTTCCTCTCTTCCTCTTTCTCATTAATCCTCTGTCTCACCATCTCTCTTCTCCTCTCTCTCATTAATTATCTCTCTCTCCCTTCTCTCTCTCATTAATTCTCTCCTTCTCCCCTCTCTCTTTGCCTAAGTATTATTATTATTACTATTATTATTATCCTCTTTCACATTTTTCTTTCTCCCTATTAATTTTTTTGTCCTCTATTATTATTATTATTGTTGCTGTTGTTGCAATCTCTTGAGATAATAATAACTAATTTTAAATTATTATTATTATTATTACTACTACTACTACAGTATAGGATAATAATAACTAATTTTGATATTATTATTATTATTAATAAAAAATTAATATCAAAATGATAGTCTTATAGGATAACGATAATTAATTTTGATATTATTATTATTATTACTATTATCTCTCTTTCTCCTCTTTCACATTTTTTCTCTCCCTATTAATATTTTTATCTCCAATTTCTCTATCCGCTATTATTATTGTTGTTATTGTTGTTGTTGTTGCAATCTCTTGAGATAATGATAACTAACTATGACATTATTATTATTATTATTATTAGGATAGTCTCATGATATAATAATAATAAATTTTGATATTATTATTATTTTTAAAAATTATTATTATTATTATTAATGATACCTATCTCTTTCTCACTTTTCTCACTTATTATTATTATTATTATTATTATTATTATTAATGAGACCTATCTCTTTCTCACTCATATTATTATTATTATTATTATTATTATTATTGTTGTTGTTGTTGTTGTCGTCGTTGTTGTTGTTACTATTAATATTAGGACAATCATTTGAGATAATAATAATAAATTTTGATATTTATTATCATTATTGGGATAATCTCATAAGAAAATAATAACTAATTTCATTATTAACGAGACCGGTCTCTCTCTCATTTTTCTCCCAATTTATATTTCAACAACATTTATTGGGATGATCTCATGCGATAATAATATAACTTTCAGTTTATTTTTTAATTTTCTCTCTCAATGCATATTTCAATTGACTATAATGATTCTGAACTTTTAATGTTTACCAAACAACTAAGTTAATATTCATAGAAAAAAGATGTTAGTATTTATGCATATATACTCTTATATAATTATTTTATTCATTCCTTCAAAAAATATAAAAGATTAACTTTATTAATATTAATTATAATTTTTTTATTTAAATATGTTAATTGGTCGTGCATCGCACGGGATTGCAACTAGTTATATATATAAAACAGAATTCACTGATGTCATGTGTCAACATTAGAATTTTCTATTTCCCACCTAAATTATCTTTCTCTCTTCCTTCCCTATTAATGTCTATGTCCCCTATTAATTCTTTCTCATTAATTATCTCTCTCTCCCTCTCTCTTCTCATTAATTATCTCTCTCTCCCTTCTCTCTCTCATTAATTCTCTCCCTCTCCCCTCTCTCTCACTCTCTAAGTATTATTATTATTATTATTATTATCCTATTTTACATTTTTCTCTCTCCCTATTAATATTTCTATCTCCTTTTTTTTGTCCCCTATTATTATTATTATTGTTGTTGTTGTTGTTGTTGCAATTTTTTGAGATAATAATAATTAATTTTAAAATTATTATTATTATATTTTATGAGATAATAATAACTAATTTTTATTTATTATTATTATTAAAAAATTAATATCAAAACGATAGTCTCATGTGATAATGATAATTAATTTTGATGTTATTATTATTATTATTATATCTCTTTATCTTCTTTCACATTTTTCTCTCTCCCTATTAATATTTTTATCTCTAATTTTTCTATCCCCTATTATTATTATTGTTGTGTTGTTGCAATCTCTGTAGATAATAATAACTAATTTTGACATCATCATCATCATCATCATCATTAATTATTATTCTTATTAGGGTAGTCTCATGAGATAATAAAAGGGAATTTTGATATTATTATTATTAAAATTATTATTAATGAGACCCATCTCTCTCACACTTTTCTCACTCATATTATTATTGTTGTTATTTTATTATTATTATTAATATTTGGACAATCTTTTGAGATAATAATAATAAATTTTGATATTTATTATCATTATCGGAATAGTCTCATAAGATAATAATAACTAATTTCGTTATTAACGAGATCACTTTCTCTCTCATTTTTCTTACAACCTATATTTCAACACAATATTTATTGGGATAATCTAATGCGATAATAATAATAACTTTTAGTTCACTTTTTACTTTTCTCTATCCATCTATATTTTAATTGAATATAATGGTTCTAAACTTTTAACATTTACCAAACAACTAATCTAATATTTATAGAAAAAAATATTAGTATTTTTTAATATATATTTTTCTACAATTATTTTATTCAATACTTTAAAAAATATAAAAGATTAACTTCACTTATATTAATTATGATTTTTTTTATTCAAATATGTTAACTGGCCGTGCATCGCACGGGATTGCAACTAGTGTATATATATAGATGACCACCATCTTGGTCATCATGTACATCACAAACCTAGACTTGAGTTGCCCAACCATGGACTAGATCTAATGAAACAAACATAAGTAATATTTGCTACAATACTTCTATCTCCAACTGCAACGGGGACATTGTAGTGAGTAATTTTTTTTTTTTTTCAAATGGGTCCCGAGGTGTCCTAATCATCCATACAATGCAATGTCCAATCGGACGACTCAAAAAAATATGAAAAATAAAAAAATTGAACTTCATGAATAGTAAAAAAGTACGTCTTTTTACTATTCATTAGAATTCGATTTTTTATATTCCAGATTTTTTTTAATCGACCGATCGGACATTGTATTGTACGAATAGTTAATAACCTCTGGATCGACCTAAAAAATATATTTTTTTCAGTTTATCCACTACAGTGCCCTTGCGTGCACCACCCAAGGGCATTGCATTACTCAACTAACATATTCTGTGCCCATCATCAGTTCATGGGTAACCTGTGGGAAGTGACATAACATCTCAATACAAAGACTTCAAAGAAAAATGGAGGTTGAGTTGGGTTGTACCATGACCTTACAGCAGGTGCATCAAAGGTTGTAGATGATCTTCATTTGAATAGAACTAACGTCCCTTACATCCTTCATTGCATGCATTTTCTGGTGGATGCATTGAGGCTGTGGCAAGTAGCAGCTGAGCCCATGGCGTTCACTTCCATTGGTTTGATCCGGACTGCTTATTCTGATATAAACAATTTCAGGTTATTTATGTTGGAATAATTTACTTATACCAGAATAAGTCATATTTTATTTTGGTAATAGTTTATTCCCTACAGTTGGAATAAATCATTATAATTATATAAATAAATAAAAATAAAATGTGATAAAATTGACATCATTAATGCTCATTCTCGGTAAGCTAAATAATTAGCATTTTTACTCGAATTATTTACTCCCTCTTATATCAGAATAAGCCATTCTCAGTCAGCATATCAAATTCGTACAATCAAAATGGAAGTGAAAGAATAAGGAGAACTAAGTCATCCTACTCCCCCTTATTCACATTATCATACTGTGGATAATAGTCCATCATATTGGTGAGAGAGACCAGTAATCATTAGTTCAAGGTGGTTGATGTGATTAAGAGAATAAATTATGATTAGAGGGACAAGTTCACATGAAACCATGTCCACACCTATCTTAACATGTACTTGCATGTGAAAGCATTGATATGGCTTTGAAGAAGTTTCTCCCTTATAAATCTTGATTTTTTATGTGCACGTGCCATCTCTATCTAAAGTCCTAGCCCTTGATTTTATATGCCACTCAAATCTCAATCCAACGCTTACTAGTTTCCAAAAGTTTACAAATTCTATTATTTTATTTGGATCAAACTTCTTTCATGATTCTCTCTTTATATGAATACGTAACATTTTATTAATTTTATTTTTGTGACCAAAGAGCCTATGACTCAGAAATGTTCAACCTCCCTTGTAGGAGGGAGTTATGAGCTCAAATCTCCACCTCTTAAAGATTGTGCAGGAGAAGAAAATTATCCTAAGAATTCATGTTCCATGTGATCTATGAGGAAAATATTGTTCCTTTCAGTCGAACCTTCAAACTCTAATGATCGCATGAAGAATGTTATTAATATTAAAACGAATACTTTACATATATTTTACAGCATTACATGTATCCAATGAAGAGAGACAGGCACCAAACAAGTCCCCTATCTTATCATTAAAAAGAAGTAAGTTTTTTTTGGTTTTTAGTCCCTCTAGACTATTTATTTAAAAGAACTCCTTGCAACATCCATATTTAGTAAAAACTCCCTATAATCTCACTTTCATTTGAAAAGCATTCTATTTTTTTCTTAAAAGTCCCTCAAAGCTTTGGCATAATTTGAAAAAAAATTCCTAAAAAATGGTCTTTTCCAAATAAAAATGATATTATTAGGAATTTCTGCTAATGCCAAGGTTCTAAAGAATTTTTCCCAAGTCAAATAGATTAGAGGAACTAAAAACTAAAATACCCTAAAGAGAAAGGAGGAAGTGGATTCCATAGATCCCTTACGCATGCAAATATGTATTAGTTTTTATAAGCCTTGTCCGATTCATACTTAGAAACCAAAAGCGTCCAATAACAAGTTAACAATGATGTTAGAAGCGTTCCCATGTGTCATAATAGGTAGATTTGGAAGTACCCTTGTGAAGATCAACTTAGTAAAATCAGATTTTATCACATGACATATTACTAACAATGTCATAAATTTGTCCGACTCCAAATTTAAGGCTAAATGGCTAAACTCTTCAGATTTTATCACATGACATATTACTAACAATGTCATAAATTTGTCCGACTCCAAATTTAAGGCTAAATGGCTAAACTCTTCAGATTTTATCACATGACATATTACTAACAATGTCATAAATTTGTCCGACTCCAAATTTAAGGCTAAATGGCTAAACTCTTGACACTATATTTACCAACACACCTGCTTTATATGGTCTATACCTCTTTACAATTTATAGGGTCGAGCAAACTTTTTCTTTCAAAATCACTTGTGAGAATTTAAAGTTTAAATAGGTTGATTCTTTTAAATCTATTTTTTAAGGATTTTTTGGGAATAAAATTTGCAATTTTTGCAAATAACCCTCTAAAACATTCCTTATTTGTAGTATATAACCCCCCACATGAAAGTTACATATAACCCCCTTAACTATAATGGTATTTGCATGTAACCCCCTTAATTATGTGATTTGTTTTGAATTTCACTTGATTATTTTTTATGCTACATAAAAATAAAAATATTTTTTTGATGTTAATATATATGACAAACTCTATAGGTGATTGTTTTCTTGTGAGATGTTTGTATTTTAATTGAAGTATTATCGATATTTTCATTTAATAATTTTACATATTTTACTCAAAATAATAATATTTTAATTCTGGAATAAGTCGAAGTGAACTCACATAGTTAAAGAAGGTTATATACAAATATGAATCATACATGGAATTATCTAAAAATATTAGATCTTTTAGGGATTTATTTGCAAAACCCCTAAAATTCTTAATCACCATGCCGATAGGCCAGATCAGTTGGTTTTTCATGTATTTGTCTTCTTTTAAATGATCACATGTGAGAGAGATGGTGAGTAACAAAATACTTTGCTAAAAACTCGCCTACATTTCATCCTAAAACTCGCTCTGGGCTGCTTTTGAATAAAAACTAGAAAGAAAAATGTCCATCTCAAACAAATATGTCTATCTCGCTCATCTGATGGTAGATTATGACAAATGTGAACAGCAAGAAGATTTAATCATTTTAAAACATTTGTGAAAATATCCCCAACCCCTGTTTCCAAATAGACTTTGATGAAGCACTGACTTTGAAATGACCAAAAGTTTGGAATTGACAAAAAAAATCACAATTATCCATCAATTTTAAATCACCATAATCTCCTAAAAGTTTTAAAAGAGATACCATATAGACCAATGGACAAGTCGTGACTGCTCCAAATGTAAAAAATAAAAATAAAAATAATACTGTAAATAAGACATGACACTTAAAACATCAGAAAAATGCTAGGACACGGTATTCTACAGCACACCAAACAACCTATAAATCTAAGAGAAATGTTATTATACCACTCTTTTTACCACTCATTGGGAGCTGTTTGATCACTTGATCAAAAAACTCCCATTGAATGCATTAAGTACAACAAAAGTTGTGTAAAAAATAACTTTAAATAAGAACCATCTGATCAAATGATCAAACAGCCACATGAGTATGGCAAATAAGAAAGTAAAAAGAGTGATATAATAACATTCCTCAAAATCTAATAGTTGGAAAATTAAAACATCCTGAGATTACCAACATGTCCAGTGTCCCTCAGTACGTTCACATAATCTTGAACTTTGTCAAATCTCGAGGCTCAACGGTCCTTGTTGGACTAATCATTTATGGGACTTGACTGGGTTACATGACACTCGGAGTCAATTAATTAACTGATTCTAAGCTTTGATTTGCAAACTATCGCATCAGCAATGACAACTTAATAAGTGATAACGTTAAAAAGATTTTCAATCTATTGATCAAAGTTTAGAATCAATTAATGGATGACACGGTGTTAATCTGATCCCACCATTTACTCAACATAATCAAAAACCCGATCCTTCGGGAGAGAAAACTACACTAATTATAATTCCTCTTCAGGCAGCAGTAAAATGGTGCATTTACATGCATCTTGGACATCCTAGAAGGGGTTTGGTGCCGAAGAATTCCCATTTATATTGCTTAGGTCCCAAATTGTTTTACGTAATATGAAGGTACAAGGTCGAAAAGGGAGTAGCATGAGGCTGGCAGCGTGTCGAACATGTCCTTAGGTCTCATGCTCTTGATTCTCCAAATGTCAAGCTGAACCTACGATGTGGACCAGGTCATCTCAGGTCAGGGTGAACCATAACCCAACCACCATAGAAGCGGCCAAGCCAACTTGAACCCAACCCTAACCTGAGATGTCAATCCAATCCAACCCAGCTCAACCCAAGCTACATTAACAAAGTAATTTACATATCATAATGCATCAGTGTGTCCTTAACCTGACTGGACCAGATGATGGTTCAGGTTAAGCATTAGATCAACAGGAACCAAAACCAACCTGATGCAAGCCGGTGATTTGGTGGTCACCCAATCCGATCTTCTGGTCGGCCCAAATGGGTTCAGGTTGGCCCAATTTCTTCTGGTTATCAGGCATTGAGCACAAGGTTGAAGAAAATCTGACAGAGAATTCCAAGATTAGCATGCAAGGGGATCGGATAGTTCCCCTTATGTTAATGGTTTCCTCCACCAAAAATGCCGAGTAACTTCAACATGCAACTCGAGCAAAATTTACCGTCTCCCAACCAGAATAACAATACCAACCTTCCAGCCTTTTTTCTCACTAAATAAATACACAGGACATGGATTTGGACCTCCAAGAAGATGACAAAACACAGAGATTCATAACATCAATTAGACTCCAGGACCAGAAGAAATTATCATTCTCAGGACAAAAAGGCACCGTTAGACAACTTATATTTCAAAAGGAAAAGCAAGTTACATCAACCAATTGATTTGACTAGGTGGAACAATCATATATGAACACAAATAACCACTTTCATAAGAATTCTGATAAAATGGGGGAGGGCATACAATTCTTCTTTAAATTCACAGAAACATAAGTACCAATTTTTTAAAACAAATATCTGACATTTGACAAAAATATCAGATGAGTGATGACTTCTATATAAAATAATAAATGATTATACAAAAATGATGGTAAATAGAAAATAAACTTTATATTTATGCACCTCAACATTTCACCTAACATCATAAATATAAAGTATAAAGTTTATGCCCAGAATGCACCAGAAAGATGTATAAGAACAAGCTAAGATGTCGTCATCACGCACCAGAAAGAGAGAAATTATGGTAAAAAAAATGTTAACAGTGTGCGTGCATGTATGCTTGGTTGTTGAGGCTGTATCCTTATATCTATTTGTTCTTCTTTCTAAACGATGTACATGTACATTCCCATGAGTAGGAGCATAAATCACCAAGAAGAATCAAAGTACTATGAATAAAAGGAAGCAATGACGGATGTATGAGGCCTAGGGGACCACCTTGTCTTTTAAAGTATTGGGCGTATTCAACAAGTGATAGTGTACGTTTCCATAAGCATGAATAAGTTGTACTCATCTCAACTGTTAGAAAGACAGAATTGCAGATGGAAATCTTTGTTTTGATCTATAACAATGGAACAAACAGCTCTATATAAATACCGACCTGTACAAACATGCAAGAGTAGATAGCTGAAAAGGAGTTTGTCATCCTGCAGCTCTAAAACTAATGTTCCAAGAGCAATACCCTGATTCTTTCAGTGCATTGTAGAGCCACAATACATACAGATGAAACTATTGTTGCTCCACTTACTATCTCCACTAAACAGAACCATCACCTACCTGGATCAAATATGTTCAACATGGTAGAAAAAAAGGATTACTAGGCCAATAGCTAAAGAAGAAAAGAAAATAGAAACACAAAACAAAAGTAAACATGAAATTGAGAAAATCCTAATCATTCATGCAGAGTCTCTAAAGAAATAAGTGAATTAAAAAAGAACATTGGGAAAAATTTGGTTGGCTTAAAGTACAATTTTCTTCCTATAAATATTTAATTATCAGATCACCCAGCACTATACTCATCAATTATTCATAGATAACAAATCTAAGCGATAGTCAAGACTATAAGTATACCTGGGCCCATTGAGCAGATAATCTTCTTTGCAGAAAAAACCTCAGTGAAAGCCTTTTGCAGTGCGGTCTTGGCAACCTTATAAATGACAGCAGAAGTAGCACCCTCTTCTGCATATCTGATGGCATCCCGACAGAGATCATTACACCTCCATGATAGAGCCTTATGGCCATTATTTTGAAGTGCAGCTCCATGTTCAAACAATACAGCATTGCTCTTGGCATTCCTTGTCCACCGTCTCAAGATATAATCTTCAGGGAGCATCAAAATTCCAACTACTAAGCAAACCCTAAAGACATGCCTACATAAAATGCCTGTAAACTCAAACTTGCAACAGCTGCATGCAATTCTCTTTTCAGAAGCATTATATGTGACAATATATGCCTTCCTGGCATCATCCACGTTTGCAACTCGAAACTTACTAACTACCCCTTCCTCAAGCTTGTCCATTAAGAACCCAGAAGATTCAACCAATTCCACCTGAAAAACATCAAAGATCGTCCTTGTATAGATGTCTGATGCTTGTTTTTCCATAGGAGATGGAGTCTTCAAAACTGGCCTAGAGCAAAGTGTAGCTGAATCAGCCTGGGCTTCCTTCTCATACTGGTTTGCCATGGCCTTGTCAAACTGTGCTACTATATCCCGCAGAGTTGTTGTTGTAATGGAATGCCTCTGGAAGAACTTATGCATGCTCTCCAACTTCTGATCTGTGCATAGTTCGGCAAAGAACGAATCCTTAAAATACAGTGGTACCCATTTGTGGCGAATGCTGAACAAGTAGTGCAACCATGTATCAGTCTCCAGGCCATATTTCCCTATCACCGCCATCCAAAGAACCTCGAATTCTTCATCATTTTCAGACTCGTTGATGCATTTCTTTAATTCACTTTTAAGACCAGGGTGCACGGAGTAGACATCAGCCAACTTCTCCTTGCATTTACTTGAGATGTCTCTCTTGCAGAAACGATGTCGGACATTTGGGAAAACCCTCCTGGCAGCTGCTTCAATGTTTTGATCTAAAGCTGTGATAAATGAAACTGGATGACGCCCACTCATCAATGCAAGCCATGTCTCAAACAACCAAGTGAATGAAGCTTCAGACTCATTGGTCATGAAGGCAGATCCAAAAACAACGAGTTGTCTATGGTGGTTGACTCCAGTGAAAGAAGCAAATGGCACAATGCGCTTGTTCTTCTTGCATGACATGTCAAAAATGACAGCATCACCAAAGTAGCTATAGGCCATTCTGGCCCTGGCATCAGCCCAGAACACATTGGATATGCAATTGTTCCTATCGACCAGTATTGCATAAAAGAATGCAGGGTTGTCCACCTGCATCTTTTTGAAATACTCAAGAAGGCTCTGTGCAACCCCGCCCCCGGCTCCCAGTCCATTCTGCTGTGAATCGCTAACACCAGTGCCACCAAGCATCAGTTCCCATGGCTTCTTGGCCATCTTCTTCTGAATGGCTGCAGATGGCGCCGGATTGACCCCAAGTAGGTGGCAGTGATCAAGCACGCACCTTGAGACAACCCACCGCCCGTTCTCCCGCCGATTGACCTGGAACATTGCCTTACAACCCTCCCTTGACGACACCCGATTCCGACGCTTCTTGGTGAGGTCGTAGGGGTCCTTCTTCGTGGGCCTCCCTTGTTTTGAACACACAAATCGGCGCATGATCACTGTGTCATCGACCCTCGAGGTGAAGGACTTGCTGTTCCTCACACGGAAGCCGATGTGCTCAGCATAGGCAACATAAAACTGCCGGGCGGCCTCAGAGGACTCGAACTCCAGCCCAGGGGAGGGCTCATGGGGCAGCTGCTCCATCCGCCCTTTCTCTTCACCGACTGGCACCATAACCATCCCCAACCCTCCCCCCTCCATCTCTCCTTTTCTCACTTCCACTTCACCTCCTTCTCCTGGCAAGTCTCCTATCTCCATTCCCATCCTGCAATCCACCAATTCAACATGGGGAACCTCCCCATCGTGGAATTGCACGGGTGGCATTGGAAAGGACATCCTGGATTCCTCCTCATCACGCTTGCTAGGGCCCGTGGAGCACACCGGCGGGGCAGTACCGGTGATGCCTTCCATTATTTCATGAATCTACAACACAGAATCAAAACCCAGATTGAAAAGCCGGATCATCACAGAACAAACCACAAGAACCCGCTCTACGGAAGAAAAAGAGAACGAAATCGATGAAAAAAAGCCAACAAACAGATTTGTTTCAGTAACCAAGTCTAGGAAAGAGCAAAGCACACAGATATGATCCGTTGAACAACAAGAGAACGAAATCGACCCCCAAAAAATCGGAAAAGGAGATTTTTTTTTTTCACACTTAAAAGTGGTGCAGACCATAATAACTAAATCATCATACGGGTAAGCTACCAAAGTGATCACGCTCACAAGTAGAGGGGAATTTTCCAAACCCTAGAAGAGAAACCGAGGAGAAAAGGGGAAATCTTGAGAGAGCTTACTACAGATTGGGGAGGATTTGGACCTCTTCCCGCGCTCTGGGGCGGGTTTCCCGCGTACGGATAGATCTTTTAAAAAAAATTCTTTGAAAAAATGGGATTTTTTTTTTCCTGTGGCGTGGGTTGAGGTGTTCTTGCGGGAACCCTAGAGCTAAAGCCCTGCCTACGAACTACGAACGCGGCCGGGTGGGCGTGCCGCACGTGCCGCCTGCCGACACCGGATATAATAACGTGGCTACGCCCCACGTGGTATGCTGATCCCTCGCTCGGATGCTTCGATCCAGACCGTCCTTTGGGATCGCCCGTCACGACCGTCTGATGGAAGATGAACGAGTTGGGTCGGCGTAGAAGGCAAGCTGGATTTTAATTCAAATTTAAAATTGGAGTTTACTCAGATTTAATATAGGTGCTCTTTGGATTAATATAAAATTTACTTTAATACCGTCAGCTAGAATCCTTGTGCATGTCATCCTTTAGGTTCTTGTACTAGTTCAGTTAATAGTTGATAAAATCTAATAACACTTCTCTGACTTAATTGATTAAGTTAATATCTCATATTAACTAATTAATTAACTGAATTAAAGTCATACACATTAATTGGTCGGACCTCAGATTATGTTGGGTGTCAAGCAACAGCGCATGATCTTGTAAGGTAATGGGATTCAACAACTCGCTCATGTAACATTTCCGTTAACAGTTATCATGTAGATTTAATATTTCATCTAAATAATGCTCCCAAGTTAACTTAGGACATAGTCAACTGTCAAATTTTATCTGCTCAACTCATTTGGATTACATGTCGTTGTATTATATTAGAAAATTCATTTTCTAATATAGTGTCTGCTCTGATCAGAGACTCTCCTATACATCATTCTCATAGTATTTTCTCCCTAATTATCGAAAGCGAATGATCACTTATTGAATACTCAATCACTTTCGAAGGCATTCTACTAAACTTGTTTACTTGACTAATTCGGACCCTATAATTAGAGATCTATGAGCTAAGGTCAAAGTTCAAAAATCTACCGACAAGATGTCTTTAATGTTTCAGGTCCAAAGACCAACTACGCAACTATGACACTGAATTAAGTTGATTGACAATCAGATAAATTACTATCCAGTGATTCAAGTCGAATCAGTTCATTGAACTCATTTTCTAATGTGCACTTGTGTGCTTGTCCTAGTGTCTCTACACATGTGACTATGAGACTAGTCACCCTCATTATATGAGTAGGTACAACACACACTAGTCTATTCGGATACAAGATGTCCTATCTCTAATATCTTTTGATTGGGAACAATATATGAATTATGGTCAGAAGTATTGGTCTTACTATTACAATCTCATTGTGATTCAATATTTTTATATAATCTTACATACTTCATTACGTGCAATTAGTAAGACGCCAATCTTCATAATAAATTAATTGTAATTTAGTTGGTGAATCAGAATGTAATCGGTGCTTGATAATTGACTTTGAAGATACCTATTTTCAATACAATAGTATCCACGTGATCCTTTGCTTGATGGTTCGTCCTCACTCTTTCATCAGAATTGGCACACTCGCCAATGTTCCTTCTCTATGACAATGCTTGCGGCATGCAGACGGGGTTCCGACGATTGGAAAGTGGAAGCGGCGGAGGCGGCCTTGTGGGCGCTAGGGAGAGGGAGAGAGAGAGGACGGCTGATTCTAGGGAAAACTCTAAAGCTTGGCCGATGATTTCCTCTCAGCGTATTTTATATTAATTATGAGCGACTTTCATAAAAAGTTCTTGAATTAATATAAATTTCACTTAAACATCATCAACTGAGAATAACGACTTTTTCTAAACGGCCTCCAATGGCTTGGCCATTTATTCTGCATCAACTAAGAATAGCGGCCTTTATTTTGATACAAAAATTGATGCGGAATAAAGTAGTGGAAAAAGGCCTCCTGTATCGCATCGGCAGTGAGATAACAACCACCAGCGTCACACCAGTGCCTTGGGCATTATACTTGACCCTGTCACAGGGTCGTCTTTTCCGTCGTAGAGAGGAATTTAGGAGATTAACTTAAAATTCAGAACAATCTTCATTAAAAAATAAAAATCTATCTCACAAGAGTATTTAACAAAAAAACAAATTCTAATGACTCTCTAAATTTTACTTTGGATTAAAATATCTTTAACATGAAATAATATGTAAAAAAAATACAATTTTTTTAAAAAAATAAAAAAAAGACTTAAACAAGCTTCGAATGGGATAAAAAAACATTTACGGACTCTTCTAACAGTAAACTATGCATCAAATAAACTCTGTTGAGTTTTCAAACCACAATGAAATCAGAAAGATTCTTCAACGATGATAGATGTATTCCATCATGTGTTATGCAGTAGTGTATATATGTTGATCTAAAAAAATAAGCTCCAAAGAATTTCATCTCATAGAAGGACGAAGAATAGATTCTCTTATTATCGTAGAAAATGAAATCAAAGTATTTGGCATTGGGTAAACAACGGGGGCATCTTAATGTACCTGATTCCCAGTAGCATGGTATTCACCCATTACCCTCGTTCGTCAAACCATGGAAAGGCTAGCTAAAAGCGTTTTTATTTCTCCCAACATTCGTGCCCATTTAAATGCACATGGGGAAGCACACAAGGAGCTCTGTCCATCAAACAGTAAATACAATTTTTTTTATTTAAAACCTTTACAGGAGACCCTCCAGAGTTGCAACATCTCTATTTCTTAGTTGAATAATAAAGGAATGGTTGTGACTCAATTGACGATGCTCAAGGATAGGATCCATTGACTAAAGTTTGATACGTGCACAAGTTCTCTAAAAAAGTTGAACAACAAATTCCTTGGTGATTCGAAACTTTTACATAACCGAAAGATGCACCCATTGATTGTATTTAGATCTAATCGACATGAAAATGATGGTCGATATTTTTGTAGAGGCTAAGAATTGGTTCTCCGATGAAGACTGTCAGATCCATACCCCACGATAGGATTTGTTGATGTGGAAGACGATAAGAGCTTGAGGCCTGCAAAAGATGTCAATTGGAGTGGAAGGAGAACCCTTTGATGCCTAAGTCAATCGTTGCCGGAGAGGAAGAGATTGTGTAGTTCTAGTAGCAAAGATTGAATACCTTGAATCTACATGTGGTTTTATAGGGGCATTGTAGCTTATAAGTAGTTGTGGTTTACCTTGCTTGCGAGGAGAGTAAATTGTGCCTACGATCCTTCCCTGCTTGGGAACGTGTGGACCATTGCTTCCCATTTGGTATCTTGTCCGTCCTGGTGCGAAGAATCCTTCAGACTTCATGCCAAAACTCGAGTGGGCCAAACGCATGTTGGGATCTGTGCTTAGTGGGCTGAAAATGGGCCGTGTTGGGCCCCATCTGGATCCAACCCCATTTTTATTTATAAAAAATGTACATGTAATGGATTTTATATTATAGGAAATGAATCCCAAGCGGCAGATTGCTCTAACTATTATAAGTCCTGCATGGAAGAACCATATTCAAAGTTCACTTCTAGCTCTTTAGGAGCAGTTAAATCCTCCTAAAACAGATTGGAGATTTTTAAACCCTCGCACGAAAGTGTAGATCATCTTAGTAGGGGGCAAGATGGGACTTCGATAGTCCTCAATACTAGAAGCCACCTATACCAGTGGGACCTAACACAAAAGAGGCCCTCTTTCTACCCTTCACTCCCTTCTTGCAATAGCTCAGAAAATCTGAAAAACGTTGCAACTATGCATGTCTGTCAAAATGCTAATAGAATATGCTAAAAAGATTACATATATTTTTACATTCACTAAAGTTTTACATATATGCCCTTAACTTTATTAGAATTTACAGAATCTTTTCGACATATTCAGTTGGAGTTAGCGACATTTTGACCGAGCAGCATAGCTGCAACGTTTTTGAGGTTTCTATGGGTATTTCATAGAATATATGAGAGTTGAGGGTATAGATGCAAATATGCTAATTTTCATAAGTATATATGCAAAAAAACCTAAGATTAAATGATATGAATGTTGAGTTTTTGTGACGTCCTAGTTCAACAATTTTTTTAATTTTTTTCTTAGTTAATGCCATCAGCAATACAATGGGAGAAAGGGAAAATCAACAAGTCCTGTTGTACTCCTGGATTCCACTGGCATAAAGTGACACCTATGGATTAGAGACTAAGAAAATCTCCTTTTACCTTCACCTTTTTTTTTTTCTGAAATTTTCTTAGTTAATGTCATTGGCAGTACAGTGGGAGAAAGGGAAAATTAGGCACTTCTTTTATCCTGGATTCCACTAGCATATATAAGTGACGCCCAGTGATCAGAGACTAGAGAAATCTCCTCCCACCTAATCAGGTGATTTGAAACCCACTCGAAGGGGTTAGCACTCTGCCCCCCTCCACGTGAAGTGTGATCACAAGATAAAAAGAAATTTCCATCATAGAGCTATCTGTTTTATAAAGCTTATCTTCGCAAGTATTAAGTTGGATCTCTTGTAAGTACCACCACAGCAACCTCCATTACGCGAACAACGAATGGAATACTCAAATGTTCAACATTGCAACGGACTTATTCGAGTGATGTGACCATAATGCTCGGTGGATGGCATCAACGATGCACCGAAAGTGGGCAACAATGGCATTGTCCAAGGGAAAAGAGAAGCAAAAGGGGAGAGCCTTTGGTATTAAATATCTTATTGCAGCTTGCTAATAATATTAGGAAAGAAACACCACCAACACCAAGAAAATCTAAACCAAATCCCCCTCCCCACTCTTCTAATCTCTCCCATGGCGAACCACAAAGCCGCAGCATTGTGGCCACCGTGCAGATTCCAACGTTAGGGTAGGCAGAGGAGAGCTTTCTTTCAGGTGGGCCCGCCAATCAAAAACCATGACGTTGAACGTTGACTGTGGATCCAAAATCCACCCACAAGGACCGGTGAAGGAATACCCGGTCAACGACCTCGACGCCTCAGGTCATGGGCTTCTCCAGCAGCGCCGACAGGTACCACTCGTCGCCGCCCTTGTCCAGCTTCCGGCCGGCGCTCCACCGCAGCTTCCCGAAGCCGACCTTCTCCAGCATGGGCACGTAGGTGGAGTTGAGCTGGGAGCCGAGGCAGAAGAAGTGGTCGAGCCAGAAGAGCCCCCCCGGCCGCAGCACCCTGTAGATGTCGTAGAAGGCGAACTCCAGCATGGTGTTGGGGATCCAGTTGCTCAGCACATGCATGGAGTGCACGATGTCGAGGGTGTTCTCGAAAAAGGGCAGCCGGTGGGACACCGAGATGTGCAGCGGGATGAGCCCCCGCGAGGCGATGAAGCTGTTGAAGGGCCCGTCAAAGTTCATGGAGGTGGTGACGATGGTCACGTTGCGCTCCCACATGCGGGCGGCGAAGGTGCCGGCGCCCCCGCCGATGTCCAGCCCGATGCGCACGGTCCCGCGTGGCCTGGTGGCCAGCACCGCGTCGATGCCGTAGTCCAGGTTGAGCGGGGCGTCCGCCAGCCACCGGGTCTTCTCCCGGAAGGAGAGCTCGAAGCAGTCCTTGCAGTCGTAGGAGCCCGGCGTGTGGCGCCGGTTCACCAGGCAGTTGTAGTTCTTGCAGGTGTAGGGCTCCCAGATGATGCTGGTGTCCGGGGGAGTCGACCACAGCGACTTGGGCAGTGGGGTGGGCTCGACGTAGGCGAGGGGGGACTTGGGGCGGCAGCGCCGGCGGGGGAGGGGCTCGCAGCCCTTGAGCATGAGGCGCTGCGCGAAGACGTCGTCCACGGGGCACTCCCCTCCCACCTCGTAGGTCATGTACTGAAGCAGCTCGTCCTGGTAGAGCACGCAGGCGGAGCCCAGCACGGGGTGGATGCCGTCGGAGCCGAACTTGGCGTTGTGGCCCAGCGGCAGCTTGTGGGGCTCCACCGCCAGCTTCATCTCCCCCGGAAGGTCTCTGCCCCAGCCCTGCCCCTCCTCGGGCGGGCTCTGCACGCGGCGCAGCTCGGAGAGGAGGACCTCGAGGAGGGAGTTGGAGGTGGTGAGGCGGCGGTGGACCTCGACGAGCTGGATCTGGCTGATGGAGAGCTTGGCCTGGGTGGCGTTGAGCTCGCGGAGGAGGGCGGAGGAGTCCCAAAGGTGGAGGCTGGGGGCGTAGTCGCCCCACCGGATGTTGTCTAGGGAGGGGCCGGCGAAGAGGTAGAAGGTGAGCACGTTGGTGGACACGACAAGGAGGAGGACCTTGAGCAGTATCCGGCGGCGGCCCTGGTTTGGGCTGGGCTTCCGAGGGTAGTCGTCCATGCTGCCCATCTCTGCTCTCTCTCCTCACTCAGCTAGTGATCTCCCCTGCCTTGGTCTCTTCCTATGGTGGTGATATAGGAGGTGACTGATGGTTCAAAGTTAGAGGAGCCCTTCCTAGCTACTTCTCTGATTCCTATGCTGGGTTTCTACAAAAGCTGCCATGAGAGCTGCTTGAGAAACTTGCTCTTTCCACTGATGGGTGAAGTGACACAGATGATGAAGAATATAGGATTGTTGACCCTCTAGAGCGCTTTTAACGCAGGGGAAGGTGGGGTTGTGAGGAGAGAGAGAGAGAGAGAGAGATGTTTGATCTGAGGAGAAAAGAAGGACCGCTGATACTATTGGAGAGAGGAAAGGGGGCACAGTTAGGATAGAGGTGGGGGAAAGGAAGCCTTTAGCTGACCCTTTAGGTAATTTCCCAGCTAACCCCTCCTTCTATTGGTTGAAATGGAGGACCTGTGGGCAGGCCAGCACGACCTGCTAGCGTCAGCCTCTCGAAGGATTCAATCCAGAGGCCGGGTTCGTAATGATCCAGCCAGGAGGGGACTGGGAAGAGTGTCCTCGCACGTCGTGCAGAGAAAAGATCTTTTTTATTACACGCAACAGTATTGGGAGGAAGAGAATTAAGTATTTGTCAAATTTTAAAATCAAATAAAAAGGTTCTTGTAACGTTAGATCTTCTTCCCCTTTTTAATACCGTTAGACTCTGGTCCAAATATATACTAAAAGGATCTCTTTTCTTGACTCGCCTCGAGCACTCCCAGAGTAAGACACGGCCACGTAGATCTTCTATGGTGCGCATCAATGTGCATTGGAGATTTGCACGTCTAGCATACCCTTGTCATGCATTGGTAATATTTGGAGATGCATTATCTGATCGTACAGTGCAATATTTTATTTGACGATCTAAAAAAAATTGAAAAATGAAAATGGTTATTGTGCTGTACTCATTAAGGGAAATTCTTCTTTGTTCATTAAATAAATTTTTGATTTTTTAAATTTTTTTGAGTCGTCCGATCAGACATTGCACAGTACGACCGAATAGAAAATTTTGAGACTGACAAAAAAAATTAAAAATATTTTTTTTCTTTTACTCGCTGCAATGCCCCTACTACCATTGGAAGGAGCATTAGAGCGAATATTACTCGTCGTCGTACATATGACAACCAGAGGCAGCGCTCCCATAGGAATGAAAAAAAAAATCTCTCGCAGTTGCGCATTCCTTCCATGCGCATTGAACCATATCAAAGCTGCACCGCTCACTCCCCTCAAAACGGGTGCGCACGCTCTTCGGGCGCCTCGTACATCGAAACCCGCCGGTTGGGCCGGTCGAGACGGGCCAAAGTCAAACCGCGACCCGTCGGTTTTTGCAGTTCCACCCTTAAAAAGATCATACATATGTGAAATTGACCCGTAGAATTATAATACACATGTGCCACATTACATGGAGATGTGATCATGTGTCAAGAGATAAGGGATGCAAATCGGCCAGTTGGGTATAGATCCACGGTGCATCCGTGACCTAAATTTTTAAAAAATAATTCATTAAATGACCTATAATTAATGATTTGTCAAGTAATTAAGTTATTAATTACCCATTTACATCTTTAATAGAGACTGCATGCTACCGTATCCTGTAGCAATGGCAACGTCGTTCTATATGATCATATTCGCATCTAATTTCGGTCGAAGACCATGTTTAAAAAAAAGAATAATGTGATTCCATTCGTGCGGATCTAGCGGCACCGGCACCCCATGTTGGCACGGCTAGGGCTCGTTCTTGTCTATTGCCATTAGGGCTGGCAATGAGCTGAGCCGAGCCGAGCTTTGCATGGCTCGGGCTCGGCTCGGGTCAATGGAGCTTGGCTCGAGCTCGAGTTCGGTTCAAACTCTAAATCTGGGTTCGAGCTCGGCTCGACTCGTTTTCGCCAGGCTCGAACCAATAAAATTTGGACATATGCGATTTAATTTTAGTCATTTGATGCAGAATGAGGATTTTTTAGTATTCTTATTCAAACTTGTGTAATAATACTCTATCAAGACATATAAAATAAAAACTAATCAATTCAATTAAAATCCCAAGGAAGACAATTAAATGCATAATAAAAAATGAACAAGAACCTTAATGGGCAGATTTTGAACTCAATTAAACATGAATATAGACCTTTTGTGATCATACTAACTGCATATATGAAAATTTAAACGCGAGACACGGATGGATTGCCACTTTGACCTAGTTTGAAAAAATAAAAAAAAACATGTTAAATATTTCGAGCCGGCTCACGAGCTCACGAGCCGAGCTACCCTAAGCTTGAGCTCGGCTCGTTAAGCTATTCGAGCTTCTACTTAAGCTTGAGCTCGACTCGTTTGACATTTCGAGTCGAGCCGAATCGAGCTGAAATCGAGCCGAACCCGAGCAGCTCGCGAGCGGCTCGGCTCATTGCCAGCCCTAATTGCCATGGTGTTGCAGTGGTTTAATATTACATTAATACAGTTGGAAGTCATCATCCCTGTGCATCGGATCACCCACCATCCAACTCAATTGCCAACCTTAATTGCTTCCAGCTCTCAAGGCTCCCGTACCATAATACGTACTTAACCATATTATATCTTACTAACACCTTGTTGTCGGTCAATTCTTTGTCAAATTAGGCCTCACATATATAAGGAAATTTTTACAGGAGATTAATTAAACAGTCAGGCCGTAGTTTTCAGACTAGACTACGAAAATAATTTTTTTGCACGCATATACATATATATATATATATATATATATATATATATATATTTATACTAGGAACTTTTAGGTTTCTATCTTCAATTTAATTTAAGGTCCTTTCGGTTGCAATATTTAACATTATTCATATTTTGAGTAATAGTGTGCGCACTTGTATCGCAATTGTAAAATCGCACTCAGCGGCGGACGCAGGAATTTATTCAGTTGGGCCATTCAGATTGAGTACTAAGTATTGGATGTCAAATTCGAGGAGGGGCAGCTAGGGATGCAATGGGTCGGATTCGGTGGGGATTTAAGGTAGATCCATGACCACATTCGTTAAGTTATCGGTTTAGAAATATTATCTATTAACGATTCTATAAATTAATAATCGGTTGGATAATTAAATCTTAGTGTACTATATGTATTCGGTCAAAAAATATGTGTATTAGTTATCTTATCCACTATGAACATTGATTTGAAAAGATAATTTGTTAATTGACCTATAAACTAATAATCGGTTGAATGCTCGGGTTATCAATCAGTTAACATCTGCATCGTTAGGGCAACAATGAGATTCACTTAGACTGAACGATTTATTTGAAAGATACGGACGGGTAGAGAGATAGGTGTGCGATTGTGTACAGGACTATGGACTAGCTAAATGGACTAGGCGACTGGGCCAAGGCCCAATGGATTCCTACGAGTGAGTCAGTGGGATCCTGGGACACCCTGACTTAGGTTGAGCTGTGAAGTTGCAAAAATCTAGTGAGGTCCTAAGACCTCACTGCCCAAACGCTAGATCTGCCACTGATCACACTCTCCTACAATCTTATAGCTCAGATCATACAAAGCGTGTCCACAATCGATCAAAGATCAGATAATACATGAACCAAGCTCAACAAATTTGCAACTACTAATTAATTAAGATCGAGCGTCGGCATGCATTTTGGACGGCACAATCTAGTATGGAATTGCATGTAATAACTATAGTACAGTGAGCATTATATTTAGAGAAAATTTTGTTGTACCGTTGGACGTTATTATGCTTGCGCCTGACGGCTGTGTAGCAAGATTTTCTCTTATCCTTGTGCTTTCGGATGAAGCATGAAGGAAATGATGGGACTTCAGCAGTGGAACCGCAAGAGAACTAGGAGCGGTGGCATCCGTCCGATGAAGAACTTCCCTTCAAGATTGTCAAATACGGTGGTCCTCTCAGGTCGCCTTCATCAGGGCCGCATGATCGGTGGTTGTTTCCTGTGTTTTGTTATCTCTCGTCGCTTTCGAGTCTCCAAGGTCAAGCAAGGTGGTGCCCCCAAGAAGGCAGATGGCCAATGATTTGTGTGGGCAAGGATGTCCCACACAGGCCTAACTATGATTAGCTGGGTAGAAAAAATTGACAACAATTTAGCATAAGAGGGCCATCATTATCATCATCAAATCAATGAAATATCCAAGATTTGGAAGTCAAGATGTCAATTCAGTCTCAACTGGAGTTTTCTTGACAGAGCTCTTGATAGAGCCTCTCCGCCTTTACGATCGCAGCCCAAGCTTTACCTTCGGCCAAGCTTATATGAGTATTAGCCCCCCACTCCTTCGAAAGCATCACCGTGTAGAGTCCTGCCTTCAACGAAGATGTGGCCGTCAACCTGAGGAAGTTGCCAAGGCCTAGGGACTGCAACTCTTGATAGTCATCCGGAAGACTAGGCTACTGTAGCACTCCATCGCCACACGCTCCTCTAAAACTAATGGAACTCCTCGCACGCCTCGTCGGGGCCTGCTCGGGTGTGGATTTTGGCTGCAGAGATGTCGATGACACTTATGGCTGCCACCTATTTCCTCGTGCCATCCTCTGCCTGCGAAACTCCATAAGATCCACTATAGCATCCCAGATGGTTCCCTCCACTACCTGGGTGTTTGAGTCTACTGTGGGTACATAAGCTGTTCTGGTCACTTCTACAGTTGCCCAGCCTGAAGAGTTGGGGGGCTAAATCGGCTAAAGACGCGCTACCTCAGCCTCCTGGCTTGGTGTCGCCTAGACGATCTAGACTCATCTGTGCAAGCACCTTCCTTTACACTAAGCATTGCCTCGCTGTTTATGGCCTTGACCATGCGAGCACTCTCTACCACAATAAGGGCCACTTGAGGTCCTCCTCCGACGACTACAGTAGCAATGGGTCGATTTGCCTCAGTAGTTACCACCACAACATCACGTCCGCGGTCCCTACTCTCGTCATAGGTACCAGATCAAGGAGGATCCTGAGCTCCCGCTGGTGACCTCTAACTCTACTAGAGGCATCGAAAAGACTTCATCGACCATCAAAATCCTGAAGATCGTTGGCGATCAAGATCCCGAAGCAAACCGCCACCTCCTTACGTCGTTCCCATTAGAACCACTAGCTCTTCCCCGACTTGGGATCTGCCCTCTCGACCAATTCATACCTAGGTAGTAGCGGCGATGATCCCGATTGAGAACTGCTCCGGAGCTCCCTCTCCTTTATCTTCTGTTGATCGCCTGGGCAAATGAGTTCGCGACTAGACACTGCAACATCAACATCTAGCACCTGTTGGGCTTAGAGGGCAGCCTAGGAACCAGAGGAACAACTGGTGCGACGATGCCACCTTCTCTACGAGTAAGACGAGCCATGACAGTTGACTTTCAAGACCAAATTGATTTACTCTTTGGGGTTGGACTGGCTATCAGAAGGCTCCTCCTCAAAGAACTTCAACTACTCCTCGGTCCGCATGCGCATCGAGGAGTGGGGGGCAAATGAACGAGGAAGATTTTGGCAAGTCCAATTCCAGATGGGTTGGCCCAATATGACAAGCCTAATTCCCAGAAGCCGGGATCTGAACCGACCCAGGACAAAGAAAGTAGAGAAATCGTCCCTCTCTGAGAACAGACCTATCCACAAGGGAATCATGTCGTCTTCTCGAGAGGAATTCGAATCACCGTAACGGATGTCTCTTCTACTTTCAGATCCAATACGGACTTGACCCCAAGAACATGGTGACTCTGCCCAAGATCCCGATTTCCTCGATTGCAGTTCTGATCATGATCCAGAGCTTACCAAGAAAGGTAATCAGGAGCTTGTACGGACACGGACACCCCCTACGGCACAAGCCTTTCCCTTTCAGGACTCGACTAGCATATCTTTTGAGATCCCACCTCCCTTGTTGGGACTCTCCTACTCCACTATATAAGGACCCTTAGTCCAACCGACAAAGTAAGCTTTCTAGATTCCAAGCTACTTGGTCTTTTCCTAAGAATCCCCAGCCTTCTGACTTAGGCATAGAGGGCTCCCTCTGACCACTGCCGGAGACCTTCTGATGGTGTTCTATTTTGCAGGGACCATTCAACGACGTCTCTTTGATTGAAGATAGAAGGTCCTAATTGTTGTGGACGATATTTCACCCATTAGATAGAATTCCTCCTATCACACTCTAAAGCCTCGTTTGGACCTTCTTCTCTAGATTTATGTTGTGGAGGATTGCTCTCACTCATCTCATTGCACGAATCAGTCATATACAATAGTTAAGCAAATGACAAATAAACCACAAAGAGAGAGAAAGAGAAGATGAGAGAGAACACAAAGATTTATATGATTAGTAATTAGCCATGTCTACGAAGTCTGACTCTTTCACCACCGTCTTGCGATGTTGTCTGTAAGAACACAAGTACAAGAGCACACTCTTAGAAGGAACTTCTAGCTGCCCTTTAGTAGTTCATATCTCTAGGACATTGTGAGTGCTTTAAAATGCTCGTGTGATTAACATGAAAAATCTATGTTGTTTAGTGTAAAATAAACATGTTAAAAACAATAACTATGTGCAGTGATCGTCAGAAACTTTTGACTTAAAAGTTTCAAAAGAGATATGATCGCCTACCTGTTTGAACGCGGAAGATGTCGAATCCTTGATTCCCCTCCTTCAGCCGGCTGAAGAAAGAGAGCCCTTCTCGTTGTTCTTTGTTCTTGCTGTTGAATTTGAAGTTTGAGAAGTTGAGGATCGTCCAGAAATCCTTTGTGACTTTGATTGTTCTCCCCTTTTGTTCTCTTGTTGTTGTTGAGTGCAGCAGAAATAGAGAAACAAATGAAGAAATGAAGATGAGAATTTAAGTGGAAGCAGTATCTATACTAATAATGGTTTCAAGCATACAATTAAACAACAAACTTACTTGTTGAGTGGCTTTTAAAACCCCTTTAATCAAATAGATTTTGAAAGATGATGCTGTGGTGTGTGTTGCATGAAGTGAATATTGAAGAATGAAAGATTAATGAAGATGTAAAATGAAAATGCAGAAATGAAATACTTATGCCCAATTGGTTGAAGCCTTGAAAGGATGAAGATTCTTGAAAGGACGCCGACTTCTGGAAATGGCAGCGCTCCGGCGTTCCGACGTTGTTGTTTCGATCTTCAACTCGCTATAATAACGCTCTCTTTTAATGGCTTTCAACTTTTTTTTAACTCTTCAATATGTAAGGTATTTATAGACCTTTTTCTGCGTTCGCGGATTAACATAGAAAAACTTCGGATTTATCTATCTTAACTAACAGATAAATACTGATTAATTCATCTTTATCTGTAATTATCTAAAACGCGTCCACCTTGGCTGACGCCTTTCAGATTAATTTAAGATAAGGATAAATATCCTGGAAAACTTATCTTTATCTTTATTAGCTAAAACGCGTCTACATGTATAAACGTCTTTTACACTAATTAAGATAAGGATAAACATCCGGAAGAGAAGTAGAAATAGCTTAGGAAACCTAAAACGCGTCAGCCTAAACAGACGCCTTTTAGCTAATTAATCAATTGATTAAAATTCAAATTTAAACGTTAAAATAGGAATAAACTATAAATGGCGTCCACATAGGTCGACGTCTTTTAGAATTCTGCATATTTTAACTGAAATTCAAGTTAAAATCAATTTAATTGATTAACTTAAACATGTCTGTTCGACCCGACACTAAAAAATATCAATAAAAATTAATCAATGATTAAATATCAAACCATTATGAGGCATTATTATATGATATGAAATTTACTCGAAATGACGTCAAAATTAGCGTGTCTACAGACATGTTTCCTCGAATTTAATAGATCTCCAAAACAAAGCTCCATAATATCTTTGGTCTTATCTGCACTAGAGAAGTGTCGATGCTTAGGCTAAGGTATTCGCACCTTGTAGATCCACCTTCTGTCTAGTACTATGAAACTACCCAAGGTGTTAGAACCTTACTATGTGGTGTTGACACCTTGATGCCACCGCTTCGATCGCTGCTTTTAACGTTGTCCAGGTGTCGGCTTCCTATTACATGGTGTTGATCACACTCCCTGTTCTTACTTGAGGTCCTCCTCCGACGACTACAGTAGCATTGGGTCAATCTGCCTCAGTAGTTACCGCCACAACATCATCTCCGCGGTCCCTACTCTCATCATAGGTACCAGATCAAGGAGGATCCTGAGCTTCTGCTAGTGACCTCTAACTCTACTAGAGGCATCGAGAAGACTTCCTCGACCATCAAAATCCTGAAGATCGTTGGCGATCAAGATCCCGAAGCAAACTGCCACCTCCTCACATCATTCCGATTAGAACCACTAGCTCTTCCCCGACTTGGGATCTGCCCTCTCGACCAATTCATACCTAGGTAGTAGCGGCGATGATCCCGATTGAGAATTGCTCCGGAGTTCCCTCTCCTTTATCTTCTTCTGATCGCCTGGGGAAATGAGTTCGCGACTAGACACTGCAACATCAACATCCAGCACCTGCTGGGGCTCGGAGGGCAGCACATGAACCAAAGTAACAACTAGTGTGACGATGCCACCTTCTCCACGAGTAAGACGAGCCGTGATAGTTGCCTTTCAGGACCAAATTGATTAACTCTTTGGGGTTGGACTGGCTATCAGAAAGCTCCCCCTCAAAGAACTTCAACTACTCCTCAGTCTGCATGCGCATCGAGGAGTGAGGGGCAAATGAACGAGGAAGATTTTGGCAAGTCCAATTCCAGATGGGTTGGCCCAATATGACAAGCCTAATTCCCAGAAATCGAGATCTGAACAGGACCAAGACAAAGAAGGTAGAGAAATCGTCCCTCTCTGAGAACAAACCTATCTACAAAGGAATCCTGTGGTCTTCCCGGGAGGAATTTGAATCACCGTAACATATGTCTCTTCTACTTTAGATCCAGTACAGACTTGACTCCCAGAATATAGTGACTCTGTCTAAGATCCCGATTTCCTCAATTGTAGTTATGATCATGATCTAGAGCTTATCAAGAAAGGTAATCAGGAGCTTGTACGGATACGGACTCCCCCTACGGTACAAGCTTTTCCTTTTCAGGACTCGACTAGCAGATCTTTTGAGATCCCACCTCTCCTGTTGGGACTCTCCTACTCCACTATATAAGGACCCTTGGTCCATCCGACAAAGTATGCTTTCTAGGTTCTAAGCTACGTGATCTTTTCCTAAGAATCCCCAACCTTCTGACTTAGGCATAGAGGGCTCCCTCTGACCACTGCCGAAGACCTTCTGATGGTGTTTTATGTTGCAGGGACCATTCAACGACGTCTCTTTGATTGAAGATAGAAGGTTCTAATTGTTGTGGACGATATTTCACCCATCAGATAGAATTCCTCCAATCTCACTCTAAAGTCTCGTTTGGACCTTCTTCCCTAGATTTATGTTGTGGAGGATTGCTCTCACTTACCTCATTGCACAAATTAGTCATATACAATAGTTAAGCAAATGACAAATAAACCACTGATGGAGTAGAATCCGATTCGGTCCATTAGCAGCCAACAACAGCAGCCCAACAACAGCGGCCTTCAGCCCAATCGCCTTCGGCCCACAAGCGGCCCAGCGACATTCGGCCCAATAGCGGCCTTCGGCCCACAAGCGGCCCTCGGCCCACAAGCGGCGTTCTTCCCTAGATTTATGTTGTGGAGGATTGCTCTCACTCACCTCATTGCACAAATTAGTCATATACAATAGTTAAGCAAATGACAAATAAACCACTGATGGGGCAGAATCCGATTCGGCCCATTAGCAACCAACAACAGCAGCCCAACAACAGCGGCCTTCAGCCCAATCGCCTTCGGCCCACAAGCGGCCCTCGGCCCACAAGCGGCCTTCAACCCAATTGCCCGCGACCCACAAGCGGCCCTCGGCTCAGCAGCGGCCCCTGGCCTTCGGCCTAGTAGCCGTATCCGGCCCACTCCGGTGGGTTGTTAGGCGCTATGGCGGTTTACCAGTAACTTAAAACATAGTCCTATATCGGCTACGACAACCAAGTAACCTCTATCCTCCGTTATAAATAGAAAGCTATTTATTACAAAAGGTATGTCGACTAACCAAGGACTATAGTCCAAAGCTTTTAAGCTTCTTCTTCCTCCCCTTCTGAATTGAATCTTCTTCAGAAGCTAACTTAGCCACCGGAGGGGGTTCTCTTGGGCCGAAGCCCGGGACCCTCATTGACCGGTTCTTCTCCTTGCAGGGGCTTCGGTTCGAATCTTCGCCGACCTCTTCGTTCGAGCCGGCCCCGGCCACCGGTCTCGATCTTCTTCCTCCAAAGGTCTCGGCCTCGCTCTTCGCTGGCCGGGTCCCCTTCAGCTGACAAAGCTTCAGCTTCGCCTCCGACAAGTCTTCGTCGGGTGCCTCTCGGCTTCGGAGCCTCAGTCCCATACTTCGCCCACGTCTCGGTCCGGATCCCTGTCGGTCTTCTTCTTCGATCTAATTACCATCTCGGATTCCAGTCTCGGAATCCGACCGTGATTGCTTCGGCTACATCACGTGGCGCTGTCTATGGGAAATCAACAAGAGGTCATGTCTCATCGTCCGGTGACTAGACGATCCGGCCAAGACGAGGCGGAGACGCGGGCGACTCCAGCGCAGGCACTCCACTCCGAAGGTGCTCCCTCCGTTCTTCCGCAAGGTTCCGTCCTTCCAGCTATACCGGAGTCCCTCGCTCCCAGAGACGACCGGGTGGAAGAACTCCAGCAACAAGTGGCCACACTGGCCTCTACTGTCACCTCCTTGGCACCTTTGCGAGATATGGTGTCTGCCATCGCCCAGCATATGGGGTTGCTGAATCAACCCCCCGAGTAGGTACCGCCTCCTCCTCAATTCTGTCCTGCTCAAGCTGCGAGGATACTGCCAACACCCTCGCGGGTCTTCCACGACGAAGCGGTTTCGGCACGCAGCGAGCCGTTCGGGCCGCCAGGCCGAGTCCCTCGCGCCAGTCATATCTTGACAGAGCCGGACTATGCATCGTCCGGGTTTCATCCAACCAAGGCCGAAGGACGTTCGGTCACCACTTTAACCACCCCAGATCTAGATCGGCGACTAACGACGATGAGGAAGGAAATGCAGCAGATGATATCTCGGCCGTATGGAGCACCTCTCGCCAGCACCATCCTGGAGCAGACTCCTTTCTCTCTAGAACTTCTGGCCATCGAGGTACCTTCCAACTTTAAACTGCCGAAAGGGCCTCTGTATGATGGAATGACAGATCCGGTCTGCCACTTCCAGAGATTCAATTCCTACCTCTCCGTCCGAGGGGTTTCCGAGGCAGTCTGCTGCCGTCTCTTCCCCCTCACCCTAGAAAAAACAGCCTTGACTTGGTTCGAAACGTTGGCTCCCAATTCCATTCATTCTCTAGTACAATTGGGCCAACTGTTTATCGACCAGTTTTATGATGCCATTCGGCAATGTAAAACCTCGGCCAGTCTGCTTGCCATTTGGCAAGGACCAACCGAAACTCTTCAAGAGTATTTAACCAAGTTTTGGGCCGAAGCCGCCCATATTCCAAACCTGGACAGCTCGATTGCGGTCTCAGCCGTAATCAGTGGATGCTCGGACGAGGGGCTTCTCAGCTCCATCGGAAAGCGCCATTCCCCCACCTTCCAGGACCTGGTAGCTCGGGCCCATAAGTATATCAACCGGGAGGCCTTGATGATGTCCAAGGGCAAGAGTACTGCCGAGGCAGTGTCGGCGGCTACCCCTCCAGCGGTTCGTCCTCGCCCAGAAGATCAAGAACCCTCTCGCAAGCGATACCGGAGAGAAGAATGGGACCGAGACAAGCGCCGGGATCCGCAACAGCGGTATCTGCCACTACCTGCTCCACCCTCCCGAATGCTCATGGAGGTGAAAGGTATGCTTCGGCAGCCTGAGCGCATCAAGACTGATCCCCGCCGAAGAGACCCCTGCAAATACTGCGAGTACCATCGGGAAACGGGCCATTCAACTGACGAATGCCGGCACCTTCGGGAGGAGATTGATCGCCTCATCCGGGAAGGCTGTCTGCCGCAGTACCGGCGAGTGCAGCCTCAACAGCGGCAGAACCGGGACTCCCCTGAAGCAGCAAGGGAACGGTAGCTCCCGAATAAAGAAGCCCCACCTCAACCAAAAGTAACTCAAGCCCCGGCGGAAACATCGCACTAACGACCCAGTGCCGGGTCGATTATGATGATATCCGGAGGACCGGGAGAGGGAGCAAGGCGTCGTCGAGCCGATGCTACGGCAGAGATAGCAGCAATCAATGCTGGGCCGAAGTGGCTTCGTCAAGAAGACATCGTCTTCGGCCAGGAGGATCTGACCGACGTTCAGGTCCCTCACGACGATGCCCTTGTTGTAAATGCTATAATGAAAAGTTACGATGTTCATCGTATCTTTGTTGATAATGGAAGTGCTCCCAATGTACTTTTTTACGATTGTTTTCTAAAGATGGGTTTGAATGAGGCTGATATGAAGCCTCACCGGGGGCCTCTATTCGGCTTTAATGGTTCGTCTTGTTGAGTAGAAGGCATCGTCCGGCTACCTGTAACCCTAGGTACAACCCCTCGGCAATTGACCGTTGAAACGGATTTTGCCGTCGTAAAGGTCGACTCGGCCTACAACGCCATTTTTGGCCGAAGGCTGATAGGAGGAATTGGAGCTGTACCTTCGTCCTTCCATCAGAAGCTAAAGTTCTGTACCGGCCACGGAATCGGCGATGCCAAGGGAAATCAGGAAGCTACCCGGCAATGTTATATGATTTCGGTCAAAGGGAAGACTGCGGCCGAATCCCTTTCGATCGAATCTTCGGCCGAAGCGTCCCCGGGAGAGGAACTTACAACCATTCCAGTTCCAGGAGGAGAAGGCCGAACACTAATCATAGGTTTCGGTCTCGAGAAGACTGAAGCCGAAAGACTTGTTTAATTCTTGAAGGAAAACCTCGATGTCTTCGCCTGGTCTCCTTCGGACATGCCCGGAGTCGACCCGGAGGTGGCGGAACATCGGCTGCACGTCGACCCAAACCAGCCTCCGGTCAAGCAGAAGCGGCGTACCTTCAATCAAGAAAGGAGGATGGCTATTCAGCCTGAAGTACAAAAGGGGCTGAACGCGGGACATCTCCGAGAGGTGCATCATCCCGAATGGATCGCTAATGTAGTGATGGTGCCCAAAAAGGACGGCAAGTGGCGAATGTGTGTGGACTTCACCAACCTCAACATGGCCTGTCGGATGGACAGTTTTCCGCTGCCTCGGATAGACCAGATGATGGACGCCACTTCCGCCCATGAACTGCTCAGCTTCCTCGACGCCTATTCAGGCTATCACCAAATCCGAATGCATCCGGACGACGAGGACAAGACAAGCTTTACAACGGACCTCGGCTTATACTGCTACACCCGGATGCCATTCGGCCTAAAGAATGCCGGAGCAACTTATCAGCGCCTCGTCAACAAGTTGTTTGCCCCACAACTCGGCCGAAACATGGAGGTCTACGTCGACGACATGCTGGTGAAAAGTCGCATTACTGTGGACCATCTGGCTGATTTGGCCGAGACATTCTCCACCTTGCGCAGGTATAAAATGAAGCTGAATCCTGCCAAGTGCGCCTTCGGCGTGGCCTCCGGGAAGTTCCTCGGCTACATGGTCTCCCGCTGAGGGGTGGAGGCAAATCCTGCGAAGGTTGCGGCCATCATCTAGATGCGCCCTTCGGTCAGCGTCCGAGAGGTCCAAAAGCTAAGTGGAAGGATTGCCACATTGAGCCGCTTCATGTCAAGGGCGGCGGATCACTGTTTTCCCTTCTTCAAGCTGCTGAAGAAGACTAGCAATTTCTCCTAGACGGACGAGTGTCAGTCAGCCTTCAATCAGCTGAAAGCTTATCTCTCCGATGTTCCCGTCTTGTCTAAGCCGGTCCAAGGAGAGCAATTGTTCATTTATCTCGCCGCGTCTGGAGCAGCTATCAGTGCCGTCCTTGTCTGGGAAGAAGATGGTGTTCAGAGGCCGGTTTATTATATAAGCCGAGCCCTCTACGGAGTAGAGTTTCGGTATCTGGCTCTCGAAAAGCTGGCCTTGGCCCTCGTCGCTTCCGCGAGGAGGCTTAGGCCTTATTTCCTCGCACATTCAATAAAGGTTTTCACGGATCAACCTTTGAAGCAAGTCCTCTCTCGGCTGTAAGTGTCCGGGAGGCTAGCGAAATGGGCGATCGAACTGGGAGAGTTCGACATCTCTTATGGGCCTCGGACCGCAATAAAAGCTCAAGCTTTGGCCGACTTCATTGCCGAGCTCACTCCCGTAGAATCTTCGGCCACTCAACCGGAAGTAGTCAGAGCAGATCTTGAAGCCGGAGTAGCTTCGACTCCTTTGTCCTCGGCGGATGAATGGCAACTATATGTTGACGGGTCCGCATGCTCTTTGGGCAATGGCGCCAGATGGATCTTGGCGTCTCCAGAAGGGGTCATCACGGAGTATGCGCTGCGCTTCTCCTTCCTGGCTACCAACAATGCCGCCGAGTACGAAGCCCTTATATCAGGCCCTCGGGCCGCTAGAAGGCTCGGCGCGCAAAGAATAAGGGCATTCAGCGACTCTCAACTTATCGCCAACCAACTCACCGGGGAGTACGAGGCCTGGGACGCATTGATGGCATCCTATCTCCAGGTAACCCGTGTTAGAATTGGGTGGCCTCAAAGCCAATCATTGTACATTCTAGTTCAGATTATTAATAAAGGCAATCATTTCTTCATTTAATAGTTCTCGCAATTAACTATCGTAATGAAGGTCCATAGACAAATGAATGGGATATTGAATCATGATGAGATCATGATAGTGAGATCAATATCCTAAGGCAATTGTCTTAAATAGTTCTCGATCATAGGATATTTGAGATGGACATTAAATATCCGATAAGATCGACACAAGTTATGTCTGCTCATATGATGAGGGTGAATGATCTCACATTCACTCGTGTGGTGACACTAAGACAAACAAGTGGGTGCTCATTAGAGAATGAGTTCACTGAACAGACCCAAATAAGAATTCCTGGATGGTAATTATACCTATTAGTCAACCAGGGAATTCAATCGTTGCAGTAGCACAGTTGATCCTTTGACCTGAGTCACCAATGATACCTTGTTTGTGGACCATTGTATCTTGATTCTCTGACTCGTGGACTTTGACCATTAAGTCCACCATAATCGGTCTTTCAGATACAGTGGAAAGCTTGCGAAGGTAATTGAGTGAACAACAAGGGATCACTCACTCTTGGTATAAGACTGGAGAGAGAATGTCCTATGGATGTGTACACAGAAATCCCTGGCCAGGGTCAAATGAAAGAGATGTCTTTCTAGATATTAACTGTGTACTAGAATCCATCTGGATAATGCGATAGAGGGTTTGACTATAAAACCATACCCTTGCGTTATCGGGACATTGCATGAGTGAAGGATTATATCTGTGCGGCATCTGCAGACGGAAAGGTTCAATTGAAGGGAACAGTATCCCTTATATCTTCTGGGATCATGAGGTAGTGTTTGGTGCTGTTCATGATCAGAAGGCCAAGTGAATTAATCATTGGATGATAATTTACTTGTTTATTAAATTAATCATTTAACATATGATGTTTAAATGTTAATTAATAAATATTAAACAAAAGAAACTGTTCTAAGTTTAATGGGCCTGCAACCGGACTGATATATGGGCCTAGAGGGTCACACACATAAGAGTTCTCGTCAGACGGTGAGAGATGTTAAATTTCATGCTTATCTGGGTTTTTGTGAAAAGCTGCAGGATAAACATGAAGATTTAATGGAGAATTATCCAAGGCCAAACTCTTGGATAATCATGAGGATTAACTCATGTGCTTATCCTTATTTCTATATAAGGAGGGCCAAGGGGGAGTGGTAAAAAAGTTAATTGGACGAATTTTACTCCCCAGATTCTCTCTCTCCTCTCTCTCTCTCCTTCTCTGTCTCTTGGAGTGGATCTGTCTCTCTCCGCGCATGGTGGATTTGAGATCTGGTCGGAGCACTCAAGTCGAGGAGGAAATCGCGTCTGCTGCGGGAACTCGTGTGGATACCTCTAGAGATCGTGCGCGTGCGCGATTACCGAGTCGGCATCATCCACGGGAGATTCGAAACCCCGCAAAGGTGAAGAACTGTTCTTCCCGCGTTAGTTTTAATGTCCGTTTTACAACCCCAGCAACCGATACAATGGAATCATTTTTATTTCCGCTGCGTTCATGACGATTCCTAACAACCCGTACGATCCTAGCTGAGTTTATTTCTTTCGAGATTGTGCGGATCCCTCGGGCCGAAAACGCTCGAGCCGATGCTCTCTCCCGGATCGCATCAACTCAGGATGGGGGAGGAGGCCGAATGGTCTTAGTAGAAGAATTGTCTGAGCCAAGTCTCGGCGAATCCGAGGTCATGCAAGTGAATGAATCCGAAGCAGAGACCTGGATGACTCCCTGGTTGCTTTTCTCCTCCGAGAGGAGGTCCCATCCGATCCGAAGGAAGCAAGGCGCGTCCGGTAGCGCTCTTCCCATTTTCTATTTATGGAGGGTATGATATATAAGGAGTCCTTCGGCCGGCCACTCCTTCGATGTCTCGGCCCGGCCGAAGCCGATTATGCCCTTCGGGAAGTACATGAGGGAATCTGCAGGGCACATGCAGGAGGAAGGGCTTTGACCCACAAACTCTTAAGGCAAGGGTAATGGTAGCCGACACTCGAGAGGATGCTGCTGCTCTCGTCCGTTGCTGCGAGTAGTGCTAGAGATATAGCTCCCTCATTCACCAGTCGGCAACCCTCTTGACACCTATGTCGGACCCTTGGCCTTTCGCCCAGTGGGGGATTGATATCTTGGGACCCTTTCCCATGGCCACCGGCCAGAGGAAATTTCTTATTGTGGCAGTGGACTATTTCACCAAGTGGGTCGAAGCCGAACCCCTCGCATCTATAACCGATAGTAATGCATAGAACTTCGTATGAAAGTCCATCATTTGCCGCTACGGCATCCCTCGGGCAATCATCTCAGATAATGGCAAGCAGTTTGACAGCCATCAGTTCAAAGACAACTGCGCAAGCTTCGGTATTCTACATAAATTCGCTTCGGTAGCTCACCCTCGGACGAATGGCCAAGTCGAAGTCACTAATCGAAGCCTATTACGAGGACTGAAGACTCGCCTCGGCAAGACTAAAGGCCGATGGGTCGAAGAGCTGCCAAGTGTTCTATGGACTTATCGGTGTAGACATGCTAATTTTGACATTATTTTGAGTAAATTTCATATCATATAATAATGCCTCAGAATGGTCTGATATTTAATCATTGGTTAATTTTTATTGATCTTTTTTTGGGTCTAAATAGTGTCGAGTCAAACAGACATAATTTAAGTTAATCAATTAAATTAATTTGAACTTCAATTTCAGTTAAAATATGAAGAAGTCTAAAATATGAAGAAGACGAAAAGACGTCGACCTATGTAGACGCCATTTTGAGTTTATTCCTATTTTGATGTTTAAATTTGAATTTTAATTAATTGATTAATTAGCTAAAAAACGTTTTTAAGGCACGACGCCATTTAGGTTTCCTAAGTTGTTTCTATCTCTTTTCCGGATGTTTATCCTTATCTTAATCAGTCTAAAATGCGTCTTCATTGGGCGACGCTTTTTAGCTAATTACAGATAAAAATAAACTTTTCCCGGATGTTTATCCTTATCTTAATCAGTTTGAAAGGCGTCTTCAGTAGGTGACGCGTTTTAGACTAATTAAAGATGATGATGAGTTAATCTGTATTTATCTGTTGGTTAAGCTGGATTAACTTCAAAATTTCTCAATATAAATCTGTGGATGCAAAGAAGTCTATAAATACCCAGCCTCTTGGACGAGTGACAGAGAGTGATGTTGAGTGATAATTAACAATTATTTTGGTAGTGATTGGAGCAAAGAAGCTTGACGACGTCCGAACGCTGAAGGAGCGAAGTGCTGCTACCATCAGGAGTCGGCATCCGTTCTTCGTCCATTCAAGATTCTCTCGAGACCAAGGCTTCCAGGGGACATCCAGCTTAACTTCCCATTTATTTTTCTTCTCACATTTTCATCATATTAGCATCACATTTTTCATCACATCACTCCATGCAACACACACGCACACTAGCATTGTTTTCCAAACCTATTTGTTAAAGGGGTTTAAAAGACCATCATACAAGTGAGTTCACCTGTTCAGTTGCATGTTTAAAATTTTCTCTGGAATGGATACTACTTCTTCCTAAGTTCTTATCATTGTTCTTTATTTCTTTCTATTTCTTGCAAGGTACAAAGGAGAATCAAGGGGAGGGAATCAACAGCGAACAATAAGGAATCTGGACGATCCTCAAAACTCAATAGTAGCCAAAGCAAGAACAAGGATAAAAAGGGCTCTCTTTCTTCAGCTGGCTGAAGGAGGGGAACCAAGAGCTCAACATCTCCCACGTCCAAACAGGTAGGCGATCAAATCTTCTTTTGGAACTTTTTAGTCAAAAGTTTCTGGCGATCACATCACTTAGTTTCTTTTTTAATAGGTTTATTTTGCACTTAAACAACATAAATTTTCATGATAATCACACACCCATTTTAAGTACTCACAATAGGGCAACAAGCTGAACCCCTACCGGAGAAACCCCATTCCGAATGGCCTACGGGGTGGAAGCGGTTATTCCTATTGAAGTCGGCTTGCCATCGCTGAGGGTTCTTACTTACGATCCAAAGGACAATGATGAAATCCTAAGGGATCACCTTGATCTTATAGAAGAGACAAGGGATCAAGCTCGCATTCGGCTGGCGGCATATCAGCAACGCATGGCAAGATATCACAACGCTTGAGTGAAGCTCCGAAGTTTTGAAGCCGGGAATCTCGTGTTGCGGAACGCCTACGCGTCCAAGCCAGCCGAAGCCGCAGGGAAGCTTTCTCCGAACTGGGAGGGCCCTTATCGGGTGAGAGAAGTAATTCGACGAGGGGCCTATCGGCTGGAGACCCTTTCGGGCCAGCCTCTCCCTCGCACTTGGAATGTAGAGCGCCTTCGGCGCTACTTCACGTAAATTATTTTCCCGGGGTTCAGCCGGACACCATGAATGTATTTTTTGTTCCGAAGTATTGGGAGCGGCATTATTCTAAGTCCGTATAAACCGTACCGGGAGTGGCTTCGGCCATGCAAACCGTATCGGGAGCGGCATTATTCTAAGTCTGTGTAAACCGTACCGGGAGTGGCTTTGGCCATGCAAACCGTATGGGGAGCGGGACTATTCTCAGTCCGTGCAAACCGTACTGGGAGTGGCTTCGGCCATGCAAACCGTATCGGGAGCGGCATGGCTTCGGCCACATACACAACCAGATTCGGCTATCTACTCAGAAAAACGCCATGAAATAAGCAAGAGCAAAATGCTTCTATATATATACGAGTACAAAAATGGGCCGTATGCCTGGCCTCGGCAAATAAAAAGAACCGGGACAAGCCCCCGGATTAGCTATCGGCTTCATCGCCATCCACGTCGACAGGAGTATGGCCAGGGGACGTCGGAGGGGGAGCATGGTCCGAACCCGCCGCGGCACCTTCTAGAGAAGCCGGAGTTCTCTCGGCCTTGAGCTCTTGCCACCAGGCTAATATCTCTTCGCCTTCTTCCTCGGTAGGGAAGCCTAAGCCAGTCAAATCTGTATATGGACACGCCTTTTGGGCAATGGCCATCCCCAGATCGAACATGGTCGAGGCCGCCCTAGCCCCGGCATCAAGCATCTTGTCGGCGTACTCCGGACCCTCCTTATAGCTCGCTACGGCCGTGCGAGCGACGTCGTCGGCTTCCTTGGTCTTGGCCTCCAAGTCTGCCTTCAGGGCCGATACCTCCTCGGCGTGGCGGCGACGCTCCTAGTCCCGCTACATGGCCTTGTCCTAGATCTCGGCCTTTAAAGATGCGATCTCGGCTCGGGCCCGATCCAGCTCCTGCTCGGCCTTCTTCCTAGCCTTTGAGGTGGTATGAATCACCTCTTTTTGCCCGTCCAGCTCGGACCACATCCGAGAGTTTGCCCCAATGAGGACATCAATGCTGGCCTCAAGATCCCGCCGCACCGAGGCCACTTTGCCCGAAGCCAGCTGGTCCGAGGCCTGGTCAATGTCCTGAAGCTTCTGCTGGACGAAGGCCTGGCGGCGAGCAAGAGCCCTACACATGACCGTGGCCTACACCAGAAAGAAAAACATGAGTCAAAGCAACTAACGGAAACAACGAGAAATGAGGACGAAGGGGGCTCTCACCTGGACGGCATGCCGGACGCACTGCAGGGACAAGCCTTCTGAAGAAAGCTCCCTGATCTCGTCCCCGGCCATCTGGAGGGTCAAGCCCCGAGCCAGGCGCAAGCATGTCCGGGAGTCATCCAGACTATCGTTTGTGAAGACCCCCGTGTCCGGGCGCCAAGGCTCGTGCCCGTACTCTTGGGACATGTGGGTCCCAGCCGCCTCGAAGGGATAGGACAGCGTCTCCGCGGCGGCCCCGATAGCTGAAGGGGAATCACCCCTCTGCGGCTGGGGAGGCGACGAAAGCGGGGCGTCCCTTCCCGACACCGGCCTCTTGGTCGCCGGGGTGGATTCCCTCTCGTCGAGGTCATCCGAGTGCCTCCGTTTCTCAGGCCGCCCACTCCCCCTGGTGACCGCTTTTCCTTTCTGTCGCTCCCTCTCGAGAGCAGCAGCGGCACCGCGGCCTTCAGCGGAAGCCGCTGTCTGCCTCGTGGTCCAAGCGCCCGGGCCGAAACTCCTCCGGCCACCCTCGCTTCCGCAGGCCGCGGCTGGGACGGTCGAGACGGTGCGGACTGCTTGGAGATCCGGCTCATAAGACCCCGGAGACCAGACATCTTTGAAAGCAGAAAAGAAGAGTTAGCAAAAGATGAAACAATGACTTGACTCAAAGCCGACTTACCCCCGGCCATAGCTTCGGCGCCCTCTTCGGACGGACGGGCTTCGGCCGGAGCCCTGGTCGCCGTAGCTCTCGCCTCGGCCTCTCCCGGGGCATCTTCGAGAGGAAGGTAGGGAAAGACCCAGGCAGGAGAGTGTGACGGGTCCGGTCAGGCTCCCATCTCTATGAGCCTGTCCTCGTCTTCGAGAAGCTCCGCAATGTTGTACGGAGCCTCATCCCCGAAGAGGTAAGCGTCAGCAAGCTATTCGGAGCTGAGAGTTGGGCAGTCAGAAATGCCCTCGGCCAAAGGTGCCCATTCGGTAGGAAAGGGCCAAACACCCTTATCCGCCTCCGGCAGAGAAATGAAAAAGAAGTCTTCCTTCCAATGGTGAATGGACGAGGGCTTCCCGGAGAAGATCCCCCGGCCGAAGCGGGGGACGAAGCAGAACCAAGAAGACTTCCCTTGAGGTTTAATCTTAAAAAGATAGCGGAAAATATTTACAGAGGGGTTGAAGTCGAGAATGGAGTTCAGGGCCAGAAAAGCATAGACTGTCTGCCAGGAATTCGGAAAGAATTGAGACGGGGCCAGTCCGTAAAAGCTCAAGAGGTTTACAACGAAGGGATGAAGGGGAAGACGAAAGCCCACCCGGAAGCTAGGCTCATAGATCGAGAAGCAGCCCGGCCGAACGGTGTTGGCTCTGGTACGTCTCCTGGGCCGGATGGGAATCATCCAAGAGGGAATCAGATAATAGTTAGTTATGATCTTGATGCTCTCGACATGAAGAGCACTAGCTACTGTAGACACGCTAATTTTGACGTCATTTTGAGTAAATTTCATATCATATAATAATGCCTCATAATGGTCTGATAATTAATCATTAATTAATTTTTATTGATCTTTTAAGTGTCGGGTTAAACAGACATGTTTTAAGTTAATCAATTGAATTGATTTTAGTTCAAATTTCAGTTAAAATATGCATAAGTCTAAAAGGCGTCGACTCATGTAGACGCGATTTAGAGTTTATTCCTATTTTAGTGTTTAAATTTGAATTTTAATTAATTGATTTATTAGCTAAAATGCGTCTGTAAGGTTAGACGCGTTTTAGGTTTCCTAAGCTGTTTTAACTTCTCTTTCGGATGTTTATCCTTATCTTAATTAGGATAAAAGACGTCTACCAAGGTGGACGCGTTTTATCTAATAAAGATAAAGATAAGTTTTCCCGGATATTTATCCTTATCTTAATTTAATCTGAAAGGCGTCATCCAATGTGGACGCGTTTTAGATAATTACAGATAAAGATGAATTAATAAGTAATTATCTGTCGATTAAGGTAGATAAATCCTAGATTTTTCTATGTTAATCGCGAACGCAGAAAATGCCTATAAATACCTTGCATATCAAGGAGTTAAAAAAAAAGAAGAGAGAGAACTATTGAGCCACAGCGTTATAGCGATCGGAGCAACCACGTCGGAACGCCGGAGCGCTGCCATTTCCAGAAGTCGGCATCCTTCTTCAAGATCTTCATCCTTTCAAAGCTTCAAGCAACTGGACTGGGCATAAGTTTTTCATTTCTGAATTTCATTTTCATTCATTAGTTTCATTCTCTCATATTCACTTCATGCAACACACACCACATCATCAACTTTCCAAAACCCGTTTGTTCTAAAGGGGTTTCAAAGCCATTTAAACAAGTGAGTTGCTGTTTAAACATGTTTATAATCATGGTTAGCTTTGATATTATTTCCATTTAAATTCTCATCAGTATTTCTTCTTTATTTTTATGTTTCTCTGTCTCTGCTGCATTCAACAACAACAACAAGAAATCAAAAAGAGGGAAGTCAAGCACAAGCCAGGAGAACTTCTGGACGATCCTCAACATTCAACAGCAAGAACAAAAGAATAAAGAGGCTCTCTTTCTTCAGCCGGCTGAAGGAGGGGAACCAAGGACTCATTCTTCCGCGTTCAAACAGGTAGGCGATCAAATCTCTTTTGAAGCTTTTTAGTTAAAAGTTTCTGGCGATCACTGCACCTTAGTTGCATTTTTTTTTAATAGGTTAATTTACACTAAACAACATAGTTTTTCATATTAATCACACGAGCAATTTTTCAGCACTCACAGCTCTTTTGGCGATCACGGTGGGACTTGGTCTCGCCGTCTTTTAGTTTCTTTTGTTCTTGCTGTCATCATATCGGGCACCCACGGTGCACCATTTGTGTCTCTCGACACGTCCTCACCAATTGGTGAGTGTTTAGTTTAATTAATTTCCCTCGTGCACCACGTGCACACCCCAGTGGCAAGATCTTGCCCTCCCCTCGATTAGTTCAAAAAAAAGCTGTTTTTTGTGATAAAATGATGTGTGATTGCGTGATTTCTTAGTTGTTTAGTTAGTAAATCATCATGTTTAAAATCTGAAACTAAAAATCTTTGCATGAGTCGATTGTTTACTGCATTTTACCCTGTTTAAGGAGGATTCGACCCAGAAAATCCTTCTGGAAATCTGTTTCTGCGAACTAAAAAGCGTCCAGGAACAGCGACGCGTTTCAAAACCGCGTCAGCACTCCTAGACGCTTTTTAGCCTCCAGGTTTTCTCTGCTGTTTGCATCTGTTTCTGCGAAATAATTAAGTTCTGTGTTGAATAGCGTCGACCATCATCGACGCGATTCAGACAGTTTTTTAGTTATTTTCCAGGCTTTCTCTGCTGTTTGCATCTGTTCTCTGCGAAAGAATTAAATTCTGTCTTGAATAGCGTCGACTATAATCGACACGATTCAGACAGTTTCTTAATTATTTTTCAGTCTCCAGATTTCTATGTTGAGTGCTAGCTACCCATTACTTTATTAAGCATTAGAGACCATCCAGGTCGCAGGGCATACGCATTGAGGCTAAAACCCTCCTTTTCTTAGGAACACATTACTCAACGTTAGCAACTCTCTCTGATTGGGTTGGTCCCTTGATCAGACTAGAGAAGTTGACGTTGAGACCTCCATAAGTCCTCAAAATCAAGGTATTCCTCCTTGATCATCGGGCTGGTTGTACCAATTGAAGTCCCGGCTAGATTCCGAAAGCGTTGTGAGAGAAAATCTTAGAGAATAACGGTGGAAACTGAACTGAAACTAGGATCCTTCCCTGAGCGAAATTGTGGTTTAATCCAATTCAAATAATTCAACAAGGAATCCTAAAATCACGTTAAGCATCCACTTGTTTGATTAATCTCTGCACAACTTGTCTGATTAAGTCTTTGAAAAGAGAATCTAATATCATGTTGCTGCGATCAGGCAGAGATTTGAGTATGGCCCAAGACGCCATTATCAACTACGAGGGAGATGCTAATGCCCCTCGCAATTCAGATTTCAACTACGAGAACGGGAGAGATGCTGATGCCTCTCGTAATTCTGTCCCCATTCCAGTTCGACATGACGGGAATGTCCAAACTCCTCTTTTTCATCCGCACGATCAATATCATGATCTTCCTCCGCATGAATATGCGATTCCTAATCCTGACCTTGAGGGGGACATGAATCAGAATGATTCCTTACCCTCCGATCCTATGGATCTCGTCAATGCTCTGGGAGTTCTTGCCTCCCGACTGGACCCTCAGCAGTTCGAGGCGATCCAGTCTATCTTGAAGGGGAAGGCACCCATGCAGCCTGCTGAGCCGAACCCTATAGCTCCCCCTGTTGTTACTCAACAACCTCCTCCTCCTTATATCCATCAGGCCATGGAAGGCCTTCATCTTACTTCTCGGCCAACTGGGCCACAACTTTCGTCATCCAGGCAACCGGCTAGACCGCAGACGCCCATTTATCAAAATGCCCTCGGGCATGGCGGAAGCTCTGCCGGACCTCATCCTTATTATCCTCCTTGTCCAACCTACTCTAGGCAGCAGGCCTATCAGGTACTTCCTCCTCCTCCTCCTCCCCAGGCAGATCTGACTACGCAGACGTTGTTGGCCAAGATGGAGCGCATGGACGAGCAGTTCAACAATCTTCAGAAAATGATGGGGGTTAAAGCTGTGCCAGAAATCAATTTACCGAGCCTGCCAGTGTTCCATCTGCCACCCTCTGAAATGCCAGTATATCGAAAGTATAACGGTACTGGTAACCCCTTTACGCACCTGAAGGAGTTCATGTACGAATCCTCTTTCTGGCAGAACGACAAGAGGTCGTTAGCTTTCTTGTTCAGGAGATCCCTAGAGGGACCAGCCCTCGAGTGGTTCTTTTCTCTGGAACCCTCAGAAGTAGAGGATTACGGTATCGTTTCACGCAAATTTATCCAACGATACCAGGACAGAGTTGCACCCTCCTTGTCTATCACGGATCTTATTGCAGAAAAGATGAAACCGGACGAGGAGTTTGTCAGTTTTGCTGTCAGGTGGCGGGGCCTGGCTGAAAAAGTAAAAGATCACTTGTCTGAATCTGAACAAGTGAAGATGCTAATTTCTAACGCCACTCTCCAGTTCAAGCTAGTCCTCTCCTTGAACAATTTAACTAATATGGCAGAGCTCTATGAAAGAGCACGGTACTGCCAGAACGCCTTCAAGGACGCTACGTTCTCTAGCGTCTTTGATCCTCACAGACCTAACAGGCCTCCACCTCGGAAGCCTGCAGTGCCAAATTCTCCTAGCTCAGGTCCAACTACTGAGGGCACGCTCTCTCACGAGCAGGTCAGTACCATGAACAATAACTCGCCCCAGTTTGTGAGGAATCAGCAGCAGTATCAGAGGCCACCACAGCCGAGTCAACAGGGGTACAGGCAGCAGCAGAACCCCCATTACCAACAGCAGTACCAGCGGCCCCAGCAGCCGAATCAGAACCAGCAACAGCAACAGCCGCAACGGCAACAGCAGTATCAACAGCAGTATCAGCAGCCACATCAGCAGCAACAGCAACAGCCACAGTACCAGCCGCGTGCACCGCCGGCATACCACAATGTCCCTCCTCCTGGTGACTACAACCAGCAGAGGAGACCTCCAGGCCCGAAGAGGGCAGAGTACCCGGCCCTCCCAGAATCCTTGGCGGATATCTTCAGCGCTTTAATGGCAGCCAATGCCCTAGTTTTGCCGAGGGAGAAGGCCGTCTGGCCTCAAAATGCCGATACGTCTAGGTATTGCTACTTTCACAGGCAACCTGGGCATACCATTGACACCTGCTTCCAATTCAGAGATTATATCCATGATCTCAACGAGCAGGGCGGCATAGACTGGGAGGAAATGAAGAAATACATAACAGCCCTGAAGGCGAGGAGACCGCAGCAGCAGCAGCAGCAAGCAAGACCACCGGCACAAGCAGTAGCACCACCCAACATGGGCATAGTGCAGAATCCACTCCCGGAGCATCAGAACCAAAACCAGGTTGCTCCCATCTTGACGAACAGCCAGTCTGAGGCTGGTCGTGGGCAGCAGTGGAGAGTAGAGGACTCTTCCTCTCTTTGTTCAACGGGTCACGTTCAAAGTACCGCAGAGCGACCACCACGCCGCACCATCCACATACCAAGGCCACAACCCGTTACCATTACCCCCATACCCACACCTACATATCACTCGCCCACACCCAATAACCCATTACCACTACCCGCCTTCCTTAGACCCATTACACCCCGCACTCCTACGCCTCCATCATATAACCCCCCGCAAACCAATAACGCACCCCTTCTACCATCTAGGCCGCTATTACGCATACCATTTCCTACTTCACCCACTACCACTACCGCCTATCCAGATATGCCTTTGCCATCTAGACCATTATTACGCGTACCATTCCCCACTTCGCCAACCGCTTACCCATCCACCATCCAACCCTCTAGGCCTTTAATCCGCACCGCGCCATCACCACCTAGCCCTACGCCATCACCTACCTACCAACCCTCTACGCCATCTGCACCGTCCAACCCTGCGGTACTTAAAGTGTCACCCAGATCCTCCACGGTTGAGGAACACGCGCTCTGGAGCGGAAGGATTTTCAACAAGGTCTTCCCTCAGTCCACAGTCAGAGACGGCCCATCACAGCCGACTGAAGAAGCCCACAATGAAGAGAGTGCACCAGGCACTCAATATGACTTGTTGAAACACCTGGATCGGACACCGGCACGGATCACTATACTAGAATTAATCAAAAGATCCAAGAGTCACCAAGAAGCTTTAATGGAATATCTGCAAAAGGTGATGGTCAATGAAGACGTGCCGGTAGAGAAGATTGCAGCACTACTAGTTCCTCAGGGGGATCAGCCCTCTATAACATTCCATACATCGGAACTAGCACCGCCGGCAGCCAGAAGCATGGCTCTGAGTATCACGGTCAACATCTGTAAGAAGGCCGTAGATGCATGCCTGGTCGACACAGGGGCTTCGATCAATGTTTTACCTCCGAAGACCCTGGAGCTGTGCGGTGTGCCCAAAGAGAAATGGCTGCCCAGCCCCATATCAGTAACAGCATATGACAATTCTACCCGTTCTCCTCTGGGAATGGTCTATTTAAAGGTGGAGCTGGGCCCTGTAAGTCATGCGGAGGTTGAATTTCACATCTTGGAAATCGACCCTTCCATAAATGCCATTTTAGGTCGTCCTTATATTAAAACTCTCGAGGCGATTCCTTCTACGAATCATCAATGCCTCAAATTTCCTTACAAAGGACGAATAATTAAAGTAACGAGCATGCCGATCCTTGCTGCTGCTCATTCCTTGAACATTAAATCTGCTGTTTTACCTGGCCGACAACCTTTTCTGTCGGTATTACAGGTCTACCGTCCAGTGGCTGATCCTCTGAAAGCCGCTACTATTTCTCCATATCCATTAGATGCTATCAAAAGGGGGAAGTGCATGAGTACCCCAAGATGGAGGATTATGATGAAGAACGGCTACGAGCCTGGGAAAGGTCTGGGCACACAATTGCAAGGCAGGACCACTCCTGTCAGAAATCATCGAACAACACCTGGAAGTGGTCTGGGCTATAGGCCAATAAAACTGAAGCAAGATCCGGTTCAGAAAACAGAGATCAAAGAAGGCCCGAAAATCTGGGAGGCAATGTCTACACCACCCAAAGAAGGCCGAGATCCCCTAACATGGACCCTGTGTACACACTTCGTGAAAGGGCCCATACTTAGCTATGACAATACGGTAGTCATTACTTCCTGTTTTGACTTCCATGATATATATGGAAGGGATTTGGCCAGACATTGCTCCGAACTGCGTACGTACCAATCCTTGGAGGCTCTGCGGCCTATGAAAAGGAGGAAATTTCATGACCCTGAATGTGAATGGTACAGGTGGTTCGATCTGAGGGACCTGTATATTGCACTGAACAGACTATTTTTGGATCCTGCAGAACCTAAGTGGCCGCCGCAGATTGATGAACTGATTGAAAGCCCTGGTGCCATATTTGACAAGCGGATACTGTTATCCGAAGAAACTGATGAAGGGGAGCCCGATGACCCATATCAAGCTGGTTACACAACAGATCTGCTCTAGAGGGGGACATATCCTTCACATGTCTTCATGCTCCATACTCTTTTTCGCACACTGCTCTTGACCCCGACTTGGTCGCGGGTCATAATTGAAGATATTCCACGGGCTCCGCCCGTCATGATTACTCTGTCCCCTCGGGACATTATACCACAACCTCCTCTCGATCTAGAGAGGTTGTATGATCTAATCTGGGACATATTACTATATGATCCCCCTAATCCTCTGGCCTTGGTGCCACTTCCTCCGTCTGATTCTCCTCCCATTTTTATTCATTCTTGCTTTATGTTTAATTCTTTCATTTTCCAAAAAAAAACGCCATTTTGGCAACAAATTCTTCCCAAATCCTCATCGAGGAAACATCTTACTTGTCCGATTGCACCCCGCCGCGCGGGTCCTTCGGTCAAGATTCTCTTCTAGATTTACTCTGTCCCTCCCCTCGGGAGGATTCTCTTGTATTTCCACCTGTATCCCAGGATTTTCTTCCTGCTTCGTCTTCGTTAGGTTATGATAGTGAAGTTAGGCAGTCTAGTCAGGTTAGGAAGTCTAGGAAGCCTAAGGGTAGGCAAATTCCAGATAGATACCTCCAGGACTTAGCTGATAAGTGCTCTTCTTGCTCTTTGATCCCTCAGTTTCTAGAAAATCAAATTCAGATGCCAGAAGATTGTATGGACGATGACTCAGTTAGTGATGGGTACGGGGTATATGAATTAGTACATGAAAAGGACCCCATTGTTGAAAAGGAAGATGACGAGGACGCGGCTGAGGCGTATGCCAGTGGAGTGAAGAGATTTGATGAACCCTCAGCTGCCGTAGAAGAGCCTACCAAAGAAATCAATTTAGGGACTGAAGACGAACCTAAGGTTGTCCTCGTTAGTAAAAGTCTTTCTTCAGAAGATGAGAACGCAATGATACAAGTACTCAAGGACTATAAGGACACTTTCGCCTGGAGTTATGAGGATATGCCAGGGTTAGACTCATCTTTAGTTGAACACATATTGACATTAAAAGACGGAGTTAGCCCTGTCAAGCAGAAATTAAGGCGATTCCACCCACAAATGGCTCTAAAGATGAAGGAAGAGGTCGATAAGTTGCATAAAGCCAAATTTATTAGAGTTGTCCTTTATCCACAGTGGGTGGCCAATATAGTCCCGGTTATGAAGAAGGACGGAAAGGTCAGGATTTGCATTGACTTTCGCGATTTGAACCGGGCGTGTCCTAAAGATGATTTTCCATTGCCTCATATTGATGTACTCATCGATAACACTGCTGGCTATGAGACGTTATCATTCATGGATGGATTTTCAGGATATAATCAGATTAAGCTGGCAGAAGAGGATCAAGAGAAGACGTCATTCACTACACCTTGGGGAACATACTGTTATGTTGTCATGCCATTTGGATTAAAGAATGCTGGAGCCACTTATCAGAGGGCCATGATGGCAATATTTCATGACATGATGCACATAGATCTGGAAGTGTATGTGGATGACTTATTAGTTAAATCGAAAACAAAGGCTGAGCACGCCAAAGTTTTGGCAAGGGTATTAGAAAGATCGAGAGAATATCAGTTAAAGATGAACCCCAAGAAATGTGTATTCGGGGTATCTTCAGGAAAATTGCTTGGATTTATTGTCAGTAAACGGGGAATTGAGATCGATCCTAACAAGGCGAAGGCTATTAGAGAAATGCCACCTCCTAAAAACTTGAAAGAGTTGAGAGGATTAATCGGGAGGTTGCAATTTATTCGCCGTTTTGTCTCCCAGCACTCACAAAGGTGTAAGCCGTTTTACGAGCTTACCAAGCCGGGAGTCAAATTCGATTGGGACGATAAGTGTCAGGAGGCATTCGATGGATTGAAGAATTATCTAGCAAGTACTCCTGTTTTGAGACCACCATCTCCAGGCAAACCATTGATACTTTACATTTCAGTCCTGGATGATGCTGTGGGGGCTGTTCTAGCACAAGAAGATGAAGAAGGAAAAGAGAGGGCAGCCTACTATCTCTCTAAACTTCTCAACCCTGCTGAACAGAGATATACGGCGATGGAGAAAACATGTGCAGCATTGGTTTGGGTTGTGCAGAAATTGAAGCATTATTTTCTGGCCCATGAAGTCCAACTCATCGCTAGGATGAATCCAATCAAATTCCTTCTGGAGAAATCTGTTCTTACTGATAGGTTAGCGCGATGGCAAAGCTTTCTATCTCAATTTGACATCACTTACATTCAACAGAAAGCGATCAAGGGCTATGCCATAGCAGAACATCTTGCTCATCATCCCCTTCCTAGATTTGATCCGGTGCGATCAGAGGTTCCGGATGAGGAACTGATGTCCGTAAATCAAATCAGAGATGATATGTGGACTCTGCATTTTGACGGAGCTCTGAATTCTCATGGAAAAGGGATCGGTATTGTTCTGTTATCACCTGAAGGTATCACCATTCTACAAGCCTTTCAGCTTGATTTTCCAGTCACAAACAATATAGCTGAATACGAGGCACTTCTTGCTGGTCTCGAGGCTGCTCATTTCCATGGTGCCACCAAACTTAGGATCGTAGGTGATAGCCAACTGATTCTTCGCCAAGTGCTGACCAAGTATCGAACTCTCGATCCCAAGCTCAAGCCTTATCAAGAACTTACTTCTGCTTACTCAAAGCTTTTCACGAAATTGATCTTTGTCCATGTCCCTAGGAATCAGAACATCTTAGCTGACGCTCTAGCTTCACTTGCATCTTCTCTTGATTTTCCAATCAGCAAGCAATCTGAATCAATCATAGTTCATAGGCGTCTTTCACCCGCCGTGAAAGATCCTTCATTTCTTAGAACTAAGGAGAAGTTGCTGAAGAAAGTCAGAGACGGAGATATCATTAAGAAAAGAGAAATCATGTTAATGGAACTGTTAGAAGAGATGGATGATGAACAGAAGCCATGGTATTATGAAATTGCAAAATATTGTGAAGATCAATCATATCCTGAGGAAGCTACAACTGAGGAGAAGAGAGCTATCAGGAGAGTTGCTCAACGATACACCCTAGTTGGGGGAGCATTATATAAGAGAGGTTTTGATGGAGTTCTTCTGAGATGTCTAGACGAAGATGAGCTTTGGAAAGTTATGGAAGGAGCTCATAGTGGAGTTTGTGGTGGTCATGTCAATGGACAGATGTTAGCAAAGAAGATCCTTAGACAAGGATTTTATTGGCCAACCATGGAAGAAGACTGCGTAGGATTTGTTCGTAGGTGTGCTAAGTGTCAACTTCACGCCGACAAAATTCATTCTCCTGCATCTTCACTCCATCCTGTTTCTTCCCCATGGCCTTTCTCCATGTGGGCTTTCGACATTATTGGACCCCTTGGTAATCCAGATTCCGGCATCAAGCAAAAATCTTTCATTCTCACGGCAACGGAATACTTCACCAAGTGGGCAGAAGCTGAAGCGTACGTGGAGATCAAAGCATCAACCGTCTGCAAGTTCATCATGAAGAACATCATCACTCGATTTGGAATTCCAAGCACCATCGTCACCGACAATGGACCGCAGTTCGTGTCACAAGAATTGAAGGATCTCTGTAACAGGTATAAAATTGCATTGCATCATTCGTCTCCTTATTATCCGCAAGGCAATGGCCAAGCAGAGGCAACTAATAAGACTTTGATAAAAATCATCAAAAAGACGTGTAAATCTAATAAGTTCGCAGATTGGCCAGAAAAATTGGTTGAGGCTCTATGGGCCTACCGAACTTCAATCCGCACGCCTACGGGGCAAACTCCTTATTCCTTAACGTTTGGAATGGAGGCGGTAGTTCCATATGAGATCCTCATACCGTCATTAAGAGTACAATTGAATAAGGAATTTTCCATTGATGAACATCGTTCAGCACTCCTTGCTCAATTGGAACTTTTAGACGAGAAAAGATGGTCAGCTGCTAATCATGCAAAAGTTTATCAAAATAGACTAACACGTTTTTATCAAAAGAAAGTCATTGAACGTAAGTTCAAAGTCGGTGAAATGGTTGTCAAAAGAATTTTTATAAAACCTGGTGGTCCGCGTTCTAAGCTCCAACCCAACTGGGAAGGACCTTATGTTGTATCGCACGCTTTTCCTGGCAATGCTTATCGTCTTATTAATGCAGAAGGAGAAGAGCTAAAACATCCTTGGAATGGTTTACATCTTAAGAAATACTACCCTTAGGTTAAAGAGTCGATCAGTATGGTACAAAGACCAGTGGAATCAGAAAGTTTATAAACTCAAATTTCTTTATTAGTCTGGATAACTTAATTTTAAGCCCATTACTACACACACTGACACGTTTGATTCGTGAGTAACGAGAGATGACAAGTCCTAAAGAATATCGAAAGCTTGACCGAAAGTGTAAAATACAAATCATTCATTTTTTTTAAAAGTAAAAATTCTGTTTTATACTCGGCCCATGATGTCGGAACGAGGCTTAGAATAGACTACCAAGAATACCCGCCATCTTAGTAGGAGGCCGTCATAAAAAAATGAGGGAGATCCGTCCCAGAGTGAAAGAAAAGAAAAAAGAATAGCGAAAAGAAAACGCAAGGCAAAAGTCAAATGTCAAATCAAAAGGCCATTACATTACAAACGTTACATCAAGGCCATGAAATGAAATAAAAGGGAACGCAAGGTCGATAAATACCCCGGAAAGAAAATGACCGAACCCCAACGGATATTAGGATAGAAAAGGGACATCTTTTTAAGTCTCCGGAACCTTCTCATGGGCTTTCTAAACTTATTCATCTTTTCTTTCTAAAGAGATGTACTTCAAACTTAAGGAATGGCTTAGATTGACTAAAGGTCAAATCATCAAATGAGATCACGAATGGAAACACAAATTCAAACACGATGGGTTTAAGTTAAGTTGTTGAAGAACAATTTGAAAATTAAGTTAATAAATGAATATGATCTTTTGATCTAAGTACCATGCCGATCTTTATGTTAAAAAAATCAAAAAAAAAATACATATGTCAAAAATCAAAAAAAAAATACATATGTCAAAAATTCAAAAAAAATACATATGTCAAAAATCCAAAAAAATACATATGTCAAAAATTCAAAAAAAATACATATGTCAAAAATCCAAAAAAATACATATATCAAAACCCAAAAAAAATACATATATCAAAATTCAAAAAAAATGCATATGCCAAAAGTCAAAAAAATACATATATTTCAAAACCCCAAACAAAGATGAATATTTCAAAACAACAAAAATATTTCAGTTAGCATCTGCTTGTTGCATTTAGTGTGTTTCATTCCTTTTATTTTCAGCGAGTATCTGTTTGCTTGTATGTTGTATTTTACTTAAGTTTGATTATTCTCATTACCTTTGTTAATAAAGGCTATGCCCCTTGACCCTTCTACCAAGGATAGGATCAAGTAGTCGGTTACTTAACCAGGCAAGGGGCTAAGCCTGAACAGATACTTAACCTGTTTGTTCAAGTCATATACAGGACACAAGGCATTGATAGAGTTGGAATCCGAGTAGAGAACAGCCAGGAACCTGTTTCTGAAATTCAAGAAAAAACCTGAGGAAATATCAAGAAGATCCTACTGTGGGAATTCAAGAAGTCCTGACCGTGGCTAAAAAGACGGTCATTTCTACCCTTGTACTCTTTTCATGTAATTACTTTGCATTCGCATTACTATATGTTAAATATTTATTAGAGCATATCAAGGACCTTGAGGTTTTGATGAAACTGGAATTTGAGTTCCCCTTCAACAAAAACAGTGATAATTCCAGAGGATTCTTAATCGCACGGACATGCCGTTGGATTGTTAATTAGTGAGGACGATGGTTCCACTTTTGTGAAACGGTGCGTGGATAAACGAGCTTCGGCTTAGCACTGGATTACAAGAATTGGTATCTTGACTCATTAATGACAATTTAACAATATTATCCTTGATTAATTTATATTTTATTTGACTTTATATTTTTCTTTTAGCCCAGCATGCATCATGTAGGACTTTGAAATCATTGTGATAAGTATTAATTATTGATTAAGTTTCAGACCATTAATCAAATAACAATCTAAACATGATATGAAATATTCCATTCCGAATTGAGTATCTTGATTATCTTTGAGGTTCGCTTGAAGATATCATTGGAATTCTATCCTTTCTTGGATTCTTTATCTAATATTCTTGTTTTCTTTTAAGATCCATCATGGCTGCAGCACGTCCACGTTGGCTGGCAAACGCTCCCCATGATGAAACCTACAGTGTCTACGACCTGGGGTACTTCCCACTCCGAGGAGGTTGATCGACCTTATTTTATTTCCTTGTCTACCTCATCCAGACAGGATTGATTCCATTGATTTCCTTGAACTATCTTCATTGATGATTTCGAGAAAAATTCTAATCATGTGATGTTAAGAGCGTGTCTCATCACACCTTGGCATCACCTTTTCAGTACATTCCATTTCATTTCACTCCCTTGCAAAGACGATGCCAAGGTGAGGCAGCTGTAGACACGCTAATTTTGACGTCATTTTGAGTAAATTTCATATCATATAATAATGCCTCATAATGGTCTGATAATTAATCATTAATTAATTTTTATTGATCTTTTAAGTGTCGGGTTAAACAGACATGTTTTAAGTTAATCAATTGAATTGATTTTAGTTCAAATTTCAGTTAAAATATGCATAAGTCTAAAAGGCGTCGACTCATGTAGACGCGATTTAGAGTTTATTCCTATTTTAGCGTTTAAATTTGAATTTTAATTAATTGATTTATTAGCTAAAAGGCGTCTGTAAGGTTAGACGCGTTTTAGGTTTCCTAAGCTGTTTTAACTTCTCTTCCGGATGTTTATCCTTATCTTAATTAGGATAAAAGACGTCTACCAAGGTGGACGCGTTTTATCTAATAAAGATAAAGATAAGTTTTCCCGGATATTTATCCTTATCTTAATTTAATCTGAAAGGCGTCATCTAATGTGGACGCGTTTTAGATAATTACAGATAAAGATGAATTAATCAGTAATTATCTGTCGATTAAGGTAGATAAATCCTAGATTTTTCTATATTAATCGCGAACGCAGAAAATGCCTATAAATACCTTGCATATCAAGGAGTTAAAAAAAAAGAAGAGAGAGAACTATTGAGCCACAGCGTTATAGCGATCGGAGCAACCACGTCGGAACGCCGGAGCGCTGCCATTTCCAGAAGTCGGCATCCTTCTTCAAGATCTTCATCCTTTCAAAGCTTCAACCAACTGGACTGGGCATAAGTTTTTCATTTCTGAATTTCATTTTCATTCATTAGTTTCATTCTCTCATATTCACTTCATGCAACACACACCACATCATCAACTTTCCAAAACCCGTTTAATCTAAAGAGGTTTCAAAGCCATTTAAACAAGTGAGTTGCTGTTTAAACATGTTTATAATCATGGTTAGTTTTGATATTATTTCTATTTAAATTCTCATCAGTATTTCTTCTTTATTTTTCTGTTTCTCTGTCTCTGCTGCATTCAACAACAACAACAAGAAATCAAAAAGAGGGAAGTCAAGCACAAGCCAGGAGAACTTCTGGACGATCCTCAACATTCAACAGCAAGAACAAAAGAATAAAGAGGCTCTCTTTCTTCAGCCGGCTGAAGGAGGGGAACCAATGACTCATTCTTCCACGTTCAAACAGGTAGGCGATCAAATCTCTTTTGAAGCTTTTTAGTTAAAAGTTTCTGGCGATCACTGCACCTTAGTTGCATTTTTTTTAATAGGTTAATTTACACTAAACAACATAGTTTTTCATATTAATCACACGAGCAATTTTTCAGCACTCACAGCTACATCCGAGACCATCTCAGCCTGACGACGGCCCGTAGTGGTAGGCTCAGCAGCAGCCGGAACCGGTTCGGCCTCGTCCGCCATAACGGAAAGGAAAGAGTTCGAAGAAAAGGGAGATGACAGAGAAGACCGGGGAGTAGGTCTAGAAGAAGAGCACGAAGAGCTGCTTTCGGCCGAAAAGTTGCTCTCGGCTGAAGAATAACTACAGGACATGAATCGAAAAAGAGAGAAGGCTGGAGCTGAGGCTTACCCTCAGACTAGGAACTCACCGGCGACAAAGAACTTCCTTCCTGGCAACAAAGAACTTCCCGGCGACAAGGAGCTCCTCGGCGACAACTCCCGGCGACAAGGAGCTCCCCGGCGATGGACAAGGCGTCCCCAAACGCCCTCGATAGCGCACTCACTGCTTGCGAGAACGCACAAGCGCGGTTATGAGCCGACGGCCGAGATCCTCCCACCCTTCGGCTCCGCCTTGATCGGATGTTCGACGCGTGTCCCGTCCTTCGCCATGATGACGAGCGGGCTGCTGGATCGAGAAGAGGCGATCAACGGCCGGATGTGGCTTAACCCTTTGGCTATTCATCCGGATGCTTGCCACGTGTCCCGATCTTTGTGCCGGAGGCCGGAGAGGCGGTGATCCAGGTGAAGTCTCGGGCAGAGAGCCGAAGTGACCTCGATCCAAGTGATCGTCGTTAACGGTTGAGATCTTTTTGTGCTTTCGGTAGCCCGGCCGGATGTCAAACACGTGTCCTGTGTTTGTATTGACGCGACTGTGAAGGCGGGAGACTCAAAGTCTTTCCCGTCCTTGCCTGGCGTTCCAAAGTGTTTTGAAAGCCTTACCTTTTCACAACTGGGGACGAAGGTATTCGTCACCAAGTCTCGGCCTGAGACGAAGGTGTCTACCACAGGGTCCCGGCCTAAGACGAGGCTGTTTGTCACCAGCCCTCGGCCGACCTAAGGCGAAGCCTTGTCTCCCAATTTTCGAAACAGGGGTGAACAATTTCGACAAGGTTCATAACAGATGTTATTTTTCTGTAAGGGCTTCAGATTTTACTCTCGACGTTTCATGGAATTGAGAACGACAAGAGTAGGGGGCGATGTGATGGGGCAGAATCCGATTTGGCCCATTAGCAGCCCAACAATAGCAGCCCAACAACAGCGGCCTTCAGCCCAATCGCCTTCGGCCCACAAGCGGCCCAGCGACATTCGGCCCAATAGCGGCCTTCGGCCCACAAGCGGCCCAGCGACATTCGGCCCAATAGCGGCCTTCGGCCCACAAGCGGCCCTCGGCCCACAAGCGGCCTTCAGCCCAATTGCCCGCGGCCCACAAGCGGTCCTCAGCCCAGCAACGGCTCCCGGCCTTCGGCCCAGTAGCCGTATCCGGCCCACTCCGGTGGGTTGTTAGGCGTTATGGCGGTTTACCAGTAACCTAAAACATCGTCCTATATCGGCTACAACAACCAAGTAACCTCTATCCTCCGTTATAAATAGAAGGCTATTTATTACAAAAGGTATGTCGACTAACCAAGGACTATAGTCCAAAGCTTTTAACCTTCTTCTTCCTCCCATTCTGAATTGAATCTTCTTCAGAAGCTAACTTAGCCATCGGAGGAGGTTCTCTTGGGCTGAAGCCCGGGACCCTCACTGACCGGTTTTTTTCCTTGCAGGGGCCTCGGTTCGAATCTTCGCCGACCTCTTCGTTCGAGCCGGCCCCAGCCACCGGTCTCGGTATTCTTCCTCCAAAGGTCTCGGCCTCGCTCTTCGCCGGCCGGGTCCCCTTCAGCTGACAAAACTTCAGCTTCGCCTCCGACAAGTCTTCGTCCGGGTGCCTCTCGGCTTCGGAGCCTCGGTCCCGTACTTTGCCCATGTCTCGGTCCGGATCCCTGTCGGTCTTCTTCTTCGATCTAATTACCATCTCGGATTCCAGTCTTGGAATCCGACCGTGATAGCTTCGGCTACATCAACCACAAAGAGAGAGGAAGAGAGAAAGAGAAGATGAGAGAGGACACAAAGATTTATATGATTAGTAATTGCCTATGTCTACTAAGTCTGACTCTTTCACCACCGTCTTGCGATGTTGTCTGTAAGAACACAAGTACAAGAGCACACTCTTAGAAGGAACTTCTAGCTGCCCTTTAGTAGTTCATATCTCTAGGGCATATTTCCTCGAGTTAAATAGATCTCCAAAACAAAGCTCCATAATATCTCTGGTCTTATCTGTACTAGAGAAGTGTCGACGCTCAGGCTAAGGTGTTCGCACCTCGTAGATCCACCCTCTGTCTAGTACTATGAAACTACCCAAGGTGTTAGAACTTTACTGTGGTGTTGACACCTTGATGCCACTGCTTCAATCGCTGCTTTTGACTCCTTATTACATGGTGTTGATCACACTCCCTGTTCTCAAGGTCAATCTGAACTCAAGAGTGTATCGTACTGCGGAGGGCAAACTTCATCCCTCTCTAGCTGGGATAAAGGTTTTTTCACTTGACATCTCCAGCACTACGGCAAAAACTCTCCCCTACTGCTTTAAATTTGAGATATCATTTTTGAAGTTGAGAAATATCAATGATTAATTTCAGTACCGTAAAGAATGCTACCTGAGGCCACCAAAACTCAGCCTGTGAGTGGACATAGCAGATTCTGACGATCGAGTTGGGGTACGAGTGAGACAAATCTTTGCGCCATTGCTTTTTTATGGCAATCCCAAATACGATCTAAGATCATTCTAACAAGAACAAAAGGGTAATCAGAAGCAACTTTGCAGCTTCATCTTCTTAATCACACTGTATATTAAGGAGATAAAATGTATCTAGTCATAACAAATGCATCTAAAAAAATGCAGGAAAACCTCTAGGTCTGTGCAAGTCGCAGACTTGACTTGTATCAATCACACTGTCATTGATCTATCCTCCTTCAATGCTTTAAAGCGACCTGTACAGGCATCACCTGCACAAAGAAAACCGTGAGGGCTGGCACATGTTACACCCAAGGTGCCGGTGGAATTTTTTTTTGAGAAATATTTGCTTCTGGGTATTACATTATAATCACGATTTGGTTGGATTCATTAATGAGTAATGCTAGCTGAAATATGTGCAGCAATGAGAATTTTTTTGGGTTGGGTCCGAGATACCTTGCCCGTCCATCTCTCCAGTCAATGATCTCAAAAAAATCTAAAAAATAAAAAAGAACCCGAGCCATTAAGGACATTTTTTACTCTTCGCTGGAGTTAGATTTCTTATTCTCCAGTTTTTTTAAGATCGTTCAATTGGAGACAGGACTGTACGGACTAGTATAACATGTCCGCTTGGCTTAATTTTTTTTTCAATTTCCTTTTTTACTTACTGCAATTTCCCATTGTAGGTACAAAGGACACGCAAGAAACATTACTCTTCATTAATTTGACAGCGTGCGGTTGCTGTACTATTTTGTAGGGAATATACTGTACGTCATTTACCTTCTCACAAGTGATGCAGCATCTGCCATCCCATGGATCTGATCGGATGGCGGCAAATCTTAGACCAATCAGAAGGCGGCAAATATTGGTCCTTTTTGTTTTTTTACCATAATATTTCTCCTTTTTATTATAAGTCTACACTACCAAGACGTCCATTTTAGCTAATCGGGTGGCAGCAAATATTAGATCGATCGGAAGGCAGCAAAAGTTATATTTTTCTCATTTTTGTTACACATCCATACACGACTAGGATGTCCATTTTAGATGACTTCCAAACCCGACTTCTAAGATTAATCCCAACTGAGTTATGAAGTATTAATTAACGACTTCCCCAAATTAACTTATGTCAGCAACCCATTTTCTACCATTGAGGAGGGGAGGTCATTATTGAGGTCGGTCTCAAAATAAGCTTAATTGAACTGAAAAGGAGACTTTGTAAACGGCTCAGTGTTGTCAGAGAAATTCTTGTTAAATCTCCCTTACCATGAGGAAGGTCAACAGAGATCTAGGTATTTTTTTGGTCAAATGGCACATTGGCTAGGTATATACAGATATGTACAGGTGACCAGGAATCGATCTCTGAGATGTTCTCTGTAATTGGAGATAATTCCGCACTAGTCTAGAATTCCGCCTAATTAGGCAAGCGATCCAGATCCGCCTGATTTTCCGGAAAAATAATCTCACGGACTAAGAGATAAAGATCCCAACAATCCAATTTATAAGCTGTATGGCTGGGAAATTTTTAAGCTCCAACCAGGAATCGAACCTGAGATCTCCCATTTAGAAAGCAAGAGGTAAACCAACTGCCCTAGGGAGCTGGTTCCCAAAAATCTAAGTATTATGCGGTGGGATTCTTCTCAGAAGAATTAAATGACCTCATGCGTAGATGGTACGTACTAGATCTGCATCAACATGGGGTCGAGATCTCTGGAACTTAAGAATGGTATACTAATGAGCTTGTCAATAAAACAGAGATCTACTTCAAAAATAAGTTCAATAGAGAAAGATCTGTGTCTTTAAATGATACAATATGTCAATATTACTTATTTATGGCGCCTTATATAATATTACTGTCGTGATGTCCTCTTCATGTGTCTCTGTATAATATTGAAGGCAGGTTAGGTCAATAGAAGAACCTAACAAAGGGTCCCTTGTTATTTAACACAAAGAGGATGGCTTGCGAACGGAAGTCCTAGATTGGACGGACCAGCCATTAGAATTAAGGGCTTTTTACATTTTGATCCTATGATCTACTTTCTTCTATTTATCAGTCCCTATGTTCTACTTGTGTCAGACTTAAATTAAATTGTGTGGTTTGGGCCAAGACACAGTACGTTTGGTTGGTCCAGAAGGTGGGATAGGTGGCAACGGGGAGCCTAGGCTGGAAGAGGCATCAATAGACTGGAGGGGCGTTAAGTGAAACCCCACTAAAGGGTTGTTTGCTTTAGTCGTAAAATAGTACAATTTGAAATAATTGTTTTATTTTACTGTATTTTTATTTATTTAGAATGATGTAAAACAATGTAAAGTAAAATGTTGTCTGGATCTTATCTGTCCACTTGACAGCCCAATTCCCTTATTTTGATTTACGGCAAAAGCTCACTGTAAATTAAATCAAGAAAATTAAAACATCCCTCTTGTTTTATTTTACAAACAACTAAACAAATATTTCTTGATTATAAAACAAGAAAATTTAACTTATTTTAAAATCAGTGATTTTGAAACCGGTGATTTATAATGTTTTACACTAAAACAAACAAATCCTAAGTGGGAGCAAAATTAGAAGCCTCAAAGGAGATAAGCGAGACAAAAAAAGGAGGGAGAGAGAGAGACTTGTACTAGACAAAAAGAAATCATCAACTCCCCCACATGATGACAAAGGAGAACCATTAAGATTGATCTAGACAAAGGAAACCATTAACTCCTCCATGTGATGACTAAGGAGGCCATTAACTCCTGTATGATTTTTTCCACTGGACAAAATTGTTCCTGTAGAGCTTTATCTCCACCATGGCACTATATTTAGTATCCCTCAATCCCCATGGCCAATACCCACACAGGTTTTTCCATTCCCTTTTTGTAAGGGAAAAAAGGGACTTACACCATTAAGGAGAAGACATTATTGTCCAGGGCTAAGTCGAAGGAAATGTTGAGGAGGTATCATATGAGATAAAAAACAATATTGAAAAATGAAGCAAAGTCAGTTCATGCAAGTTAAATTATTCTCAAAAAGTGAGTGGCCATTTGGAATTATTGTTCTGAGAAAAGAATGATTCATATAGTGGCAAAACTAGAAAGTTTTTGATAAAGGAGGCTGAAGGAGGGGTTCCCTGCAAGCCCAATAGAGGCACGACGAATGGAGTCCAATGGGCCATCGGGGGAGACAAGGTTCTCAGGAGAATGCCTTAAGGACAGTGCCTGATGACAACCCGGGAGCCTGAGAAGATTGGATCAGGGATGGGGATACATTCCCTCTCGATTGTTAAAACAAATGGGTTCTCGGAAGGGCCTGCCTTCCGTCCCAAGCATGGGGACTCACATCCCATGCTGGTCGAGGAAATAACTATCACCATGAGAGGACCTACCGTTGACACATCCCTCCAACACATTGCTCCATCGATCTAGTGTAGTCTGATTCTGTCTCCCTCATCGTGGGGAATGCGCCCCCTAAAAGAAGGGCGATTGGGCCCCCATAACTCTTGGATTGGACCCATGGTCTCTTTGTATGACACCCATGTGGCAACTCAAAGGTTATTCGCATTGCTCCCTGCCTAGGATAGAGGGGTACCCGTCCCCTTCCCCTATGGGAAACAACACAAATATAAACCTTATCCCTTCGCATGGCAATGTTAGATCTTCCTCTTTCGACCTGAAAGCCCTTGACTCAGGCATCGAAGGGTTAACCCCGGATAAACTTGGGACCCTTGTAGGAAGAAGGATTGCAGGAGAGAGAATCCTAGGTGTGTTATAATGGCTGGGCTATCCACCTATCACTCACTCATTCACTCGCTTGTCCAATTTGAACTTCCATTTTCTAACCTCTTTTAGGGGACAAATAGAAGATCATTATTCTTAAGGGGAACTACGTTAAAGAAATTATACACACACATGGTATTGTTATAGGTACATAATTGTGAGGTGTTTATAGGAGCAAAAACTTAAGAGGGTCATGCGGTCATGGGCCCTTTACCACACCTCCCAAGCTAAGATCTACGCATGATGAATGATTTAAATTAGCTGATTGGAATGAATCATTATTTCAATCATTAAAACATTTCGATCATTCCAACTTGATAACACTCACATTGAATTACCGTCATTTATGTCAATAAGGCAACCATTTTGTCAATTGACCCATTCCAATTATCTAATTTTAATCCTATTACAAAAGGAACATGCACTTATGTTGCCCATTTTATTTACAAAGATTGAATTTTTTTCACGTTCAAAGAGCTGAATGATCTTGAGGGTGGGCTAAGGAGTTGAGACAATAGGAGGGAAAAGTCTACTTTCTTTTAAAACTAATTTTTTGAGCATTAGTGATTTGTAAAAGTAAATGTTTATGAATCTTTTTTTTATTTCTCTCATTGGGCAAACTTCCCCAAAAGTTTTCTTACTTCTTATTCAGATATGCCTCATGTTCAGAGGGTATCTCAAGTTTGGAATAGTTATGGGAGTTTTTTCCGTGACACCTGAGGAATAGGGGTGTCGACACCATCTATCAATATGTCGACATCCTTGGAGCTATAGAAATAGCAACAGAAGCTGGCCGAGGGGGTGTCGACACCCGAATGGGTGCTATCGAAACCCTGGACAGTCTCTAGCGGGTTGGACCCTTGTGATGTGGACACCACTCAACAGGGTGTCGACACCAACTCGATATGGACAGATGTTGGGATATTTTTAGAGTTATTTTCTGAGGGTTATTTATATTGTAACTTTAGAAAACATGCCTTAGAGGTTGGAAACAATAGAGGGTGGCCAGAGGATCCTTCTAAGACTGTGTTTTTGTACTTGTGCTCTTGGAGAAGAATAATGCAAGGCAACGATGAAGTAGTCGGATTTCATAGACATAGGCATATTGTCAAATCACATAAATCCATGTGTGTTGTTGTTTCTCTCTCTCTCTCTACTTTGTTTTCTCTTGTTTGGTGCATATGTTTGATCTAATCGGTGAGGTGAGTGAGAACTATTCCGTGCAACACCTCTAAACCTTGGAATCCCCCTCCCTCAAAAATCATTCTCTCCTTTTACAAGGAACAATTGAGATTCGATATTACATCATTCCATATGAGATTTGACTTTGCCTACTAACCCCTTAACTAGAAAAAAATTATTGTTTCTTGAAATGCTTTCTAGTTTGGGAAGTAAGCGATTTTCTTTCCCAAGGAATATAGGGGTGCCTTTGTTTCTCTTCACCAAAAAATAGAGATCATCTATTAGGCGACGGATAACTCCATTTAGGGTCCATTTAGTTATATGCAAAATATATTCAAATAGAACACATTTTTTAAGGAAACATATTTACAAGAAAAATGAAAGCAAAATTCATCATTTGGTACTTAAGAAAATATTTTCAGGTCTTTTGTAAGATGGCATTTGGTCTTATCCCATGTCCAAAAAAGAAAAAGTCAACGAATTAAGTTTTTCATTGACTAGAATTTTTGGATTACCAAATAAGTGATTCTAATATACTTTTGAGAAAAAGCTCTTTGTGTGACCTATTTGACATGAAAACAAACGAACTCTTAGTATCAAATTCGAACTTTGTATGTGGGAACCACTGGGGTCTGTTTTTCATTTTCATCTTTTTCGGGGTCAGAGAATCTAGTTTTTAGTCTCAAAGCTCCCCCCTCCTCTGTTTTCTGGCTTATCCCAACATTAAGGCCGTGTTTGCGCAGCCTCCATTTGGAAGCACTTTGGTATTTTCAGTTAGTTATTTTTTATGGAATCCATTGGATCTTGGAAGTTATTTACGCGGTATTTTACTTGTGTTTTGGCTTCCAACCAAAAGCTACAAGGAGGGAGCCTCTAAGATTGGAGAAAAAGTGAGGTTGTTATGAAAGAGTTGACTTTTGTAACAAAACAAAATTAGTTATAACTTCTCTCCCTCATCTCATTCTATATAAGAAGTGGAAGCCAAAAGTAACTTTCAAGTAGAAGTTTTGCCAAATATGTCCTAACTCTCATTTTCTCTGTTAGCTGGTTTTCTCCGCATCCCATTTGTATCAATTTCAAAATCAATTTAGCATGTTGCCTGCAGCCTAAGATACACTGTACCACAAAGCAATTTCACAAGGTAATAAGCAGGGTCTTACTTCTTGGTAAGATAAGAGGGGAAGAAAGTTGAGGGTGTCAGTGCACGGGATGGACCATTACTAGCCTGAACACGTTTGGCAATAAGCAGCCCATTTTCTTTTCTTTTTTTTTTTTACGTCACCCTGCACATGCAATGCCCATTGAACAGTAAAAAGTTCTGAAAAATAAAAAATATAGTCTTAATAAACAGTAGAAAAATGTTCTTAATGAGCCAAGTTCAACAATCAAATTTTTTTTTTTTAAAACTTTTTAAGTCGTCGGATCAAAGATTGGATTGTACAGTCAAGAGCACGTGAGAAAAAGAAATTATTTTTTTAATCCACTGCAATGCTTTGCTTCCTGTTGCCCCCATTGCAGCAGAGTACTACTCTTTTGGATGAATGTCGTTTGTATAATGTATCCCAAGACTCATCTAACTTATATGCACCCCCCAAAATTCTTCACCGCGATTTAAAAAAATAAAAATTATTAAAAAATTTAAGATATTCAATATCCTCATCTACATGGTTTTTCACTCTTTTTATTTAATTTTCACCATTAGATCGAAAAACTTAATCGTAGTCGTTCGATCAAATGCGTTGTTGTTTGGGAATTAAAATTAAAATCCTAAGGGATGGAATCAACCCTAAGGACTAATCTGATGATTTTTATTGGTTTTTGACTATCTTTTAATATTTTTAGACATTGATTTTTGATACGTGTTCGATCAGATGATTCCGATTGATTGTTAAGATAGAACGGTGAAAATAGCCTCAGGATGAGATCAATTCTAAAGACCCTATTTGAATGTTTAAAAATTTATATATTTTTTTTAACATGAGATGGGTGGATTTTCGAAGAGAATGCGAACCGCTACATGGTGTGTGGTTTTTGAGCCTTATCCCCATATTTTAAAAAATAATTTTTGTATAAATTTTTAAATATTCAATAATCTCCCTTAAAATTGTTTTCATTATCTGGGATTTTATTTTGACCGTCCGATCATAGTTCGATCTTGAAACTCGATCTTAGCTGTCAATCGGACACATATAAATTTTGATTTTTAAAAATTATGAAAAATAGTAAAAAAAATATAAAGTTCGCCAAATTAGTCTTTAGGTTGTTCCCATCTCTTGAAATTTTAGTATTCATACCAATTTACAAATGCAAAATTAGATGACTTACATTAAAATCCTCACGATCCAACGATGAAATTTAAGCCAAAAGAGATGACATTTATTTTAAGGAGAAAGTTGAATTTTAAAAATTATCATAATTTTTATTTATTTTTAACATGAAAAAGCAGTCGAAACGGTGTGTGGGCACTGTAGCATTGGCACCGTAACATTGCTATACAGTAAATATTATAGTTACATGTATATCTTCCAACTCCTATATACTATTATAAATATCTTCGACATCTTTTAAAAAATGACAGTTATACTCTTATGGTCAAAATGTTACCAACGCTAACCAAAGTCCTAGATATATATGCAACAAGTCGGGGGACGCATGCTAAAAATATATATCTGAATGTTTCTGACAGGTTTTGTTAGAGTTGACGACGGCATTGTGGCTGGAAGTCCATAACAGCAAATTTTTGAAAATGTTGGATGTATTCATAATTATATGTGGAAGTCAAGTACATACATACAAATATCGTGCTTTACATAGATATCTATAACCTATCCTAGAAGCCACAGTTCAGCTTTTTAGCCAACATGAGGCTCATTGCATATATAAAGCTAGGATGGATGTCCTGAATCGTTTACCGAGGTGACGATTTCTTAATCTCCTCCTTCCCCATTGTTCTCTATGCATTTGTCGAGTTCTTTTTTTTTTTTTTGGTCTAGTTCGATAGTTTGCATGCATACATTTGTACAAAGTAATGCGATTTGCAGTCTCACATGACCTTAATCAGATTTATGCTCGTCAAGAAATGTGTTTGGATTAGTATCACTTATTTCTACAGATTTCTAAAGGAGACTGAAGCATGGTGAGTGGTTCTTGTTTCTTATTAGATCTTCAACTCATCACTAGCTAGCTCTCAACCACCGTACACAATATCAAAGATTGTACCACTTTAAACCGGCTATCGGCCATCTTAAGGCCGTGTTTGATTGGATTTAGACTACATCACTTTATAGCTAGACAATGCATGTATCTACTTGCATTTTTGCCAATTGTGATCATCTTTTTTTTTTAAAAGTGCGTTAATTCATACACAAACCGTGCACAAATCTCTTCCAAAGGGATGAGTATGCATAGGGAAATTGCTATTGTTTTGCTGGAAAATTAATACAGCATCAGGTGGAGAAATTGCACACTGAATCGAAGTTGTTAAAGCATTGTTTCGAAATTGGTGATACATTTTAAGTATGTAGGGGTGAGGTAGAGTGTCAAATTTTGGGGCCAATTTATGTGACATCTAAGTAGCCAACCTTTTATGTGTTATTCCTTCAAATGGATCTTTTCTACTTTGATCAATATCTTTCAAAGGAATGGAAATTCTGGTCGAATTTTCCTTTTGAAAATGTGAATTCTGGGAAGCTGATGCACTGGCTGTTCTTATTCTATTTATGCCTTTGTCACCTTTGTCACCTTGTCATAAGACGTTGCAGTAATTCTTCCAAGGAAGGTATTGCACTGGCTGCTCTTATTCTGTTTATGCCTTTGTCACCTTGTCATAGGATGTTATTTTGTTATATTTCTAGCTAGAGACCCAGATGGTTTTCTTTGTGGGAAACATAACTAATATCTTCTCCTCTATTTACCATGGATCTTTAAAAAGTAGTATGAAAATGTGGAGAGTCATGTCCTCCCTTGCTTGTCCCCCCAAAAAATAAGTCTGAGATTCAAAAGAAGCCACTTCAATTTATTGTTGTTGTAGAACTAAATGTAGTTTTTTGTTGTTTTCTTGATTAACAAAAACATTTACAAAAGCTATGTGCATCGACTTGACTTCTGGTTGGAAATTATTGTCTTTAAATCAATGTGTCAAAAGAGGCATGCATGTTAGGTACAATCTTGTCTGTAATGATGAAGTACTTTGTCTTAAAAATATGAAACTTAAAAGCATCTAGAGCGGTAGTAAAAGGGAAGCATTATTCACTGCCATGTAAGATTGTCCTGAGGGAGTTCAACACACTAGAATATTATGGCTTCATAGCTTAAAGCTCACTGAAACCATCACTTTGGATTTGCATCGGGCATGTGTTTAAAGCTAGCTAAGATGTGAAGTTAAATGTCATAAATATATATATTCACTGAATTGGCAAATCTAGAACTAAATTGATGGTGAGTCCAGATCACCTTTGATGTGGCATTGGCTCGTCCATGTTATTTATAATACCTGATCAGTTCAGTGGAATTCAATCTAATTCAGCCATATTCAATGCCAAATACATTAGAATTAAGCATGTTTGAACTCACTTGACGGGGTATTAAGTTTATCTATGCTAAAGATCTTGTGAGATGTGGATCCACAAGATCATTAGGCATTGTATATAAAGCAGTGATAGGATTTTTCAACTCGCATATGTATGCTACTACTATATATGTGTGTCCTAATAGTCGGATTGATGATAAAGTTTTTAAAAAATATTGCCATGTCCTAAATTAAAGTGCACATCATTAGGTATTATATATAAAGCTGCTTGGTAATGCAATTTACTCTGAGTTATTGGCATATAGGCATTAACACTTCAATAGAATAGAACAAACTCTAAAGTCCTCTTCCTGAATGAAGATATCGGGAACCAACTTCTTGATAATCCTTCAAGGCAAAGAAGGATGAGAAGATTAGGGTTTTGAGAGAAAATGGGAATTATGAGAAAAACAAAGGCAAATGGGTGGGGGCTTGTTATCCTTGTCATTGCTCAAGACTGGGGAGAGATAGAGGATGATGACATAGAAGATTTCCTTTGCTGCCATTGATTGGAGCCATAATGGCACCTCAGCTAGAGGGGAAGATGATGGACTATGGAGCCATTGTCGTTGCTGCTGGTTGCTCCTTGCCGGGAGAAGAGGAAAAGGAACAGGATGGATGAGGGGGTACAGAGGTTTGAGAGTAAATTTGTCTTTTGATGTATTTTAAAATTTGATTACTTTTATTCTTTTCGGATGAGATTTTAAAAAGTAAAAATTTCTCCTAAAATCTGGATATATGAGTTGATGACGTGGCCTTTTTCAAAGCCTATATTCCTATCTAAAATTTATAGTCCCAAAAGTTTCCCAAAAGGAGCCTAAACAGAGAAAAGAATCTTTTCCGAGAGCAATGAGGCATGTATGGGCACTTGAAACCGGTATTAATAAAATAATATCCATAGAATAGCTTAATTTATGTGCTTATTAGATTTCCTATTGTGAGATAGATGTCAGTTGAGTACTTGTTCTTTTGCCCTCTTGTTTTGCTGTTATAGTCATATTTACACTTAGTATTTGTCCTGTGTTTACTACTGTGACTCATGCTAGAAACGCTATTCTATTGATACCACAAGGAAAAGTCAACAATATTTAATTCTTGCATAACAATTGTTTCTAAAATTCAATAATTTCAAGCTACTAATTTATAGTTTAAAAAGCAAACTTCTTCAATCATTATGATCCAGTAGCATTCCGTTAAAATTCTCTTATCTAACTCTAATTAACTTTTAACTAAAGTAAAATGAAAATATAAAATATCCTATTTCTTTAGTTTCTCTCTCTTTCACATAAATATTAATTATTTTCTAAAGTTATTTTATAAACATGTCACCTTATATATATATATGTATATAAATGTTAGTTATTAGTAATCATATGTTTGTTAACATAGAATTCTGAGAGCTGAGAGGAAAAGGAGAATAAGCAAGACGGATGCACATAAAAACATCACAAATGAGTGGGTGAAAGGAGGTAAAATTGTAAAAGAGAATTAAATAAACAAGTGTATACCAAGTCCAACCACAAGTCGTCCATAAAAGAAATTAGATTAATATTCTCATCATATGCAACATGTCTTTTTTCTATATAAAAATAGAGAATAACATAAAACTTACTTATCAGATGTAATCTAAATAAATAACTATAAATTTTGATTCACCTAATACATAATATACATGCTTCTAGTCATCACATATATAACTAAATCACTACAAAGTACAAATCTTTTAAATTAAAAGATAATTCAAAATTAACCGATTGCACTTATGATTTTCAAATCAATTGCTTAGGGATATCTATTAACATTGCAGACTTTGCGGGTTATAAAACACTATCTACAAACTGTATGTTAAGTTAACGAACAGTACATATAATCGGATAATCAGTTACCATTGACATCCCTATTGCTACCTGCTCCGGCCCATTTATGATCAGAGAAGATGAACCAAAAGGTCAATCCTGACTGCGGAGCACCACAAAAAGTAAAAATCTGAAACTATTTTAAACTCTGCCGCCACATGTCTGTATAGTCTGATTTCTGATAAATGACCCAAAAAATATTAGAAGATAAAAGATTGAGTCTCATAAAATACCTTTTATGAGCCGAGCCCAATAGTAATTTTTGATTTTTTTAGAATTTTTTAAATCGTCCCATCAGATATGAAACATTTTCGAATGAACCCTAATATCATCAGGTGAGTTCGGGGTGATCCTTCCGGTTGCAAATTCTTTTTTAAATAAGAAAAATCCGCTTTACTGTGGATTGGACTGCAGAGGCGTCCGTTGCTCTTGCTGAATAGGACTGTTAACATGTTGAGGGGACTAAGTTTCGTGCCAGTCCGCTATGAGAGGGATGTTAATGGGCCGCCAAGCCCATATCATACGGTAATTCCTGCTGCAGCAGGCGTGGTGGATTGCGCTCCATACAATCCAAGCCGTTGGATAGTAGGGAGGCGTGGTGGATTGCGCCCCGAACTCACCTGATGATATTAGGGTTCATTAAAAAAGAACAGCAAGTATTACTCATTCTGCAATACACTAATAACAAACCTCATACCCTCACTTCTATAGATACCACCTTCATGTTCGATGGAAAGGGGTCATTCGAAAATGTTGAGGCACCCATTTAAGTCTTAAAACAATAAAATATCCTCCTTTTTAGTCATAAATTTGTAAGAAAGCCAAACATTCAAATTTTAAATACATCTAATGTTTACAAACGTGTCGCTTGCAAATGCTCTCACAGCACCAAATAAAATGTGGAGCAACACAAAACAAATGAAGAGAGAAGGAAGGCAAAATGAGGACCCTGAAGCCTGAAAAAAATGAAGTAAGAGTAATACATGCTGCACTGCCCACGCATTCTACAAGTATTGTACTGAGCCACATGTTCATTGTGCGATTGGATCATCGGATCACATGGAGACATAATTCTATGTTTTCTTTTTAAAAACTATCTTTCAAAGAAAGATCAGATAATATGAATAACTCCTTTCGGATATATTGTCCCCAACTCCTTACATTTTTATTAACAAAAAAATGAAAAAATTTGCACCCGTGCCATCCATCGAACCAATATTACTCAATGGAGAAAGGGAAGACTCCCACAGCAGGACGTTCATGGGGGAAGCAATAGCTCGACCTTGTGGGGGCTGCTGGTCACGAGAATCCCTCTCGCTCCTGTTCTCACACGAGAGCGACGGGAAGCAACCCAACAAAACACCCCCACCAAACCCATCATCACATAGCTAGATCTGCAAGTCAGGGGGCGTCAAAGGACCCGAGACAGACGTATCAAAGAAGATTTTTTGTTTTGCCTCTTAAGGGGGAGGGTATCTACTCCATGGGGGTGGGCAATTAAGCCACTGTACCAGGTCCATAGAATATATTATCTCTGCATCGAGCCAACGTGAGGTTGCCATATAAGGTCGACTTGTCTACCGCTTCCTTGGTCTAGTGTAGTAGAACATTGTCTTTAGGGTTTCTAGGGATCGAGTTAGTGACCAAGATAAATGATCATCTTATAATCTTTATCATTAAATTGATGTCACTGATGATATTAGGGTTACCTTTTCCTCGCTGGAGGAAGTCAAGAGAAGCGCTTGCTGTTCGACGCAAACTCTCTTAACGTTCATGCACAAAGAACTAGGTTAGCTCATGCTAGGAGTCAGTCCCACGAGCCAAGATCCTCTTATCTTCATCTATACTCCACCCGTAAGAGTGGAAGACAAAGTGGTCATTTGCTCAGACAAAGTAGACGAAATATCAAATTCATCCTTAATCCATGTGAAGGAACACTTAACAGTGCAAAGAAGATAAGGTCCAAATTAAGATGCCGTCTCCAGTGTGACCTCTCACTGATGCAAGCTCGTTGAGCTGATGTGAGCTCACTGACTGTGAACCGATATCAGCTCGGCTTGGACCAGCCAATTATGAAGACCGATCGAAGAGTCAATTCTATGCTGACTCCTATGCCACCAGCCAAGCTGGTCCCAGACTCACCTCAACCCTCCCTACGGTACTGGACGTCCAGTCGATCGATGGTCTGCATGGTCAACAGAGTCCTATCAGATGGTCAAAAGACGTACATGAATGATTCCAACGAAAGGACACAGGGGCCTCCCTTCGTGTTCCATGGGCTCTTCCCCTGTTTCATCTCCATTAAAACGGGTCGGCCGACGCGCCTACCATGCCGCCATCGCATTCACTGCCAAGTCTTTTCCACCACCGCGTGAAGCCACCGGGCCTTGCAGCCTCTCTCTCTGTGACGCGGTGGACGCGGTGCTGGATCACCACCACCACCGCCGGACATTAACGCCGGGCAGGTCGGCGCACTGTGTGGAACAGCCTCTCTCCTCGCCACTGGCCACTGTGCACGAGTCGTAAAGGACGAGTTTATTGCATGTTTCGTGCAGCCACTTGGTACACATATAAGTCACGTGTGAAGGCAGCTTTCCGCATGTTTACATGAACATTGAGTGCTGTAATCGTGCAAGATAAGGCTAGCATGTTAGCATTTTTGTTGGCCTCTATGTCTAGAGGTTATATTACATAGCATTTTTGCTGTTTCCTCCACGCCTTGGCGTGAGTATGCAGAAGGTTTTAGACTTGTGTGTCGTGATATGCCTCTTGAAGGCAAGCTCTAATGGAGATGGCAATGTAAGTAACTTTGCGGCGCATGCTTGTGTTATTAAACTAGTTGAATTGCGTACATGCCACGCATGTCCAAGATGTATACTAGTTCAATGCACCTTATGAAGAGGATATATAGTTATATACCACGACCACGAGGCAATGGATCTTAGACTTAATTGATGAAAGGATATGACTGCTAGAATGTTTCTTAATTTTTTACTAGCTTAATTCACTAATCGAAAGATAATTTCAATTAGTATGAGGAGAATTGATGATGGACGTATTCATCAAAGGCCACGTGAGCATGACTTCACTATCCCCAAACTTATTAATTGTTTGTACCGAAAAATATTGTGTTAAATAATTAGCCGATATTGTGTGCATAAGCAAGTTGGGTGATCAAATTTGACAAACACGTGGAAGAAGAACCTGGGTAATGTATTTTAATAGGAAGAAGTGTTCTTCTTCTTTCATTTTTTGTTAGAAAACTTATGATTCCTGGAGATCTTTCTTATAACCTAATTTGAAAAAGTATGCAAAATAGATGGAAACATATAAATGCTCCTCAACTATTTTGAGGTTTTACAAACACTAGACTATCTTCTCTTCTACCTTTAAATATTCTTATATAAACTGCTACAATGCCCTGGAAGGCACGGCAGAAGACTACACATTGAATCCCATTCATGTATAACTTTAAGAGTGATAATTCCTAACGTTTGCTTCTCTCCATTTTACTCGGCCAATAACACATATACTGTCCTATTATATAATTCCAATTAGGAATACTAGTGTACTATTGTTTTAGGCTACTCCTTCTTATTCATTGGGAGTTGTCTAATCATTCAATCAAATGATTTGTAAAATGTGTAGTTACAAGAAAGATATGTCAAAAGATCTTAATTTCTTGGTTAAATTTCCCAAAGTGAAGTAGTAAAAAATCTTGCAAAGAGTATAGTACATGAACTAGCATTCCTTTATACTTTTAACTTCTTGAATAAGCTTTTGGATCAGTTGGCAATTCTTGTTAATTGTTAGATTTTAGCGAACAATTACCTATATGAAAGAATTTTCAAGGTCCTACTTGAGACACGTATACATTAGTTGCTCAAGTTGCGTGTAGATCATGCAAGTGTCGCGATATATATCGCGGCATTGAAGATGTTTGAATGCACCCCTAGAACCTACTAACATCATAAGAGGTTCAAATTTAATGTTGATAGCAATGCCTTGTGCATCTCATTTTACTTCCTTTACATAAGTGTTGAAATTTCTCAACATATTGAAGAATGAATGAACTTAGATCTGATTGTTAATGTTCGTGTGAATTTATGATATTTGAAGCAATGTTGCCAAATGGCTATTCAATTGTCTATACTAGTGGGGAGGAAGAGTGGTTAAGATCCTTGGATACCTCTAGTAGCTTAGACAAACAAAGTGAAAATATTAAAAACGAAAAGATCCTTAGATATTTAAGAGAAAAAAATGAAATGGCTAATGAGTAGACCTTCATTGGAAACTAGATAAGTGAATGAAATGGAGCTCACTTATACAGGCCAATGTGCAAAAGAATTGTTTGGCTACTAGAACATGATTACGCTCGTAAGGAGTCCTATTGAAACCAAGAAATAAAAGCCTGCATGTCATCCACATCAAAATAGGTAGAGTTTTCCAAACCAGGAATATAATAGAGGGTGGATATCCGGCTAACCCTCTATAAAATAGTTCGAAAGGAGGGAACTAATCTTCCTTGCTCACGCAAAGTCATTGTGTCTGATTTGCATTTTTGCCAAACTAACTTGTTATGGACAAAAAACTTATAAGGGAGGTTAAACGTACATTCTTCCCTTTTTGTATGGTTTACAAAATTAAGAAGGGTAGAAGTGACCGGTTAACCCTCTATAAAATTCTTTCCAAACTTCTCATAGTGATGCATTTGATAAATCGTGGATTGTCTATAGCAAACACATGAAAAATTTTGGAAACAGATGAATTGCAAAGCATTGAATTCGCTAGATGAGTAGGTAAGTTTGGAGATGAATAAAGGGAGGAGGAATGATGGATGTAGTGGGCCAAGTGCGGTCATGGCTGCTGATTTCATGGTTACAAAGGCAAGGTTAATTAGTCCCTCGCATGACAAGTAGAAAGCTTTTGATATATATATATATATTAATAGTTTGATTCGCTACCATGAAAAGGATGCTTTTGTTAAGTTTGTAAGAAGTGCTAAAAGCCTAAAACACAGTATGAGTCTCAAAAAACATAGTATGAAAAGTATGCTTTTGTAACTGTTCCTACCCTAAAGGTTATGGGAACTTGGAAACTTTCACCAAAAGAATGCCATTGTCCTCATCTGAGAAAGCAAATTTCTAACAAAAAGTGGAAACCTAAAGGTTGTTGATGGGTGTTACGTATGATGTGACCGACAACACTCTCTGGGTGATACACATCAGGAAGTGTTGAGAGAGAGATATTTCCTATGAACATTCCTTCGGTGGTCTATACTTTTGTGCTAAGAGATCTACCTTCATGTTATAATGGGAAGCATTGTAGTGGGTTAATTTTTTTTTTCTTGAAATTTTTTTTGAAGGTCAACCCTCCGTTTTTTATGTCTTATATGGCCGTACAACTCAATCTCGATCTAATGATCTAAAATTTCTTAAAAATAAATACTATTATTGGGCTTGTTTCATTAAGGACATTCTTTTTTATTATTCATTGAGTTCAATTTTTATTTTTTTTAAACTTTTAGATCGTTAGAGTGGAGATCAAATTGTTCGGCCATATATATATACATATCTCATTCGTTTAAATTCGAAATTATTTAAATTTAATCTCTCTCCTGTTGGAGGAACTTTCACATTCGGCAGCCTAGAACCCTCTCGTGACCCCTTTGTGCCGAAGACATAAGTAATAGATTCGAGAACTAGAAAACGAAAATGTATTGCAAGATGGGTCAATTTCGACAGGCTCTCCATCACACCGACCATAATAAAGATTTGGAGGGGAGGGTAACCACAAGTGGGGTAAAAAAACAAAGCCCGCATGACCGGAAGTTTCTAATGGATGTGACAGAACTGAACTGAGAGAGCCATCCACGTGGCAATGGACATTTTTATATTTGAAAAATAAAAAAAAATGCTTGTTAGAACAGCCAGGGCATTACCATTCAGCAAGGATTACAATGCTGCCCTCTTCAGAAGGTTGGTGTACATCTGATCTCTAAGATTAAATTTTAGTAGATGTGATTTTCTTTTAAAAGTAGGGTTTGTGGACTTGAAAAAAAATCCGACCGACTCAAATCTTCCATGATTTAGTAGAGTTACTTTCCAAATAGAAGAAAACAATATCAGCTTTTCACCCGTCGTTTAAAGTTTGGTTGATCCCAAATATTTTTTCTTTAAACATACAAACGGTGAAATAACTTCTGTTAAGTGGAATATTCTTTCTTAATATTTTTATCCCCAGTCGTCTACCAATGCTAGTTAAGAGAAAAAGAATGGCATTAATATTATCTAAAAAATTGTGCAAGCAAATTAACTTGTTTCCCAATTCAATAGATGTCCAAATTAACAAGCTAAATGCATGGTTAATATAGTATCCAAATGATGTTGAACACGTCAATCAAAATTAAGCAGCTGGTTGGATGTACACCAATATATAACTAGTCCTAAATAGAACATTACAACGTGTACACGTATCTTATTTGTATGTAAGCATGCATTATTTGTTTGACCCCTATTGATAGACTATTTGTCTATCAATTCACATATAGTTAACTATGAATTAGTCAGCCAAAGTAAGACAAGTTTGACATATAACAACTGGTTAAATTAAGTATGCCATCAGCATAAGTTTGAGATATTGATGTTCACGAGCATATAATTAGAAAATTTGATGAACATATATATTCGACTTTTTAAGTTCTCGGCCCACACTTGGAGCAAGCAATGCACCTCTCCTCCCGTCCAATTCACTTCAGCTCAGCTTTTATGTATATTGATTTTTGATCAGATGATTAAAAATAATTAGATGATACGTAGACACGATTTTATGTTGGCATCACTTTACCTATGATTGCACAACAAGGATTTTTACATTGAAAATACATACAGTGCAACGAGTATTTATAGAGACATCTAGATCGTGTTTAACACAATTTTTATTTGGAAGTACTTTTATATTTTTATTTAATTATTTTTTATAAAAATCATTAGATCTTAAAAGTCATTGATGTGATATTTTACTTGTGTTTTGACTTCCAACTAAAAATTACAAGAGAAAAACTTTCAAGATTGAAGAAAAAGTGAAATTGTTATGAAATAGTTACCTTTTGTGACAAATTAAAATTAATTATAACTTCACGTAAAAAGTAAAAATCAAAAGTAATTTTCAAGAAAAAGTGTTGCCTAACACGCCCCTAATCCAAGTTCTTGGAAGTGGTTTCTTGGCACTGGAGTCCTCCAATTCTGTGGGTTGGCTGACTGCAGGGTTGTCACTGTTGTGTGCAGGTTACATCAAAAATTCTATCTACATGACGGACAAAGTGACGTGCGAACCATTTCTTCAGTGTTGGGTCCACAAGGAGGAGGCACTTCCACTGGACTGAGCTCTCCTGTGACTAATTTAATCAAGAACCATGTCTTCCCATTGGTGGAGACGGATTAGGACAGAGGACACTTGTCGACCTGATCATGCCGTACGTACGTCATGGTTTCGTCATGTTAACGTCAACGTTGTGCAATGATTTAAGCAATCAAACTTTACAACTTTTAAAATTTTTGTATTCCCGTTGATCGCCTTTTCATAGAATTTTATGATAGAATGATCTTATACTTGTTTTTTAACATCCTTCGTATGTTTTGTGTTGTCTTTTCTTTCCAAAAGTAAAGGAAAAAATTTGTTAATTCAAAAGAATGTTTTTATGTTTGTAAATTATCGTGAAAAGCAATAGGAAGGGTGTGAAGGCCTTTTATAAGGAGTTGTTTGTTTCAACGTAAATACTTGTTCTATGTAAAACAGTGTAAAATAAAATCATGTTTAAGTTTTATCCTCTCACTTGGTAGCTCAATTTATTTGTTTTGGCTTACAGAAAAGGTCTACTGTGAACTGAAATAAGAAGATTGAAATATTTTTTTATTTTTATTTTACAAATAATCAAATAAATACTCTTTTATTTTAAAATTACAAAAGTTTACTCATTTTAAAATTGGTGAATTATAGCGCTTTACGTTGAAACAAACAATTGCATAGCAGTGCATGCAAAATAATATTTTTAAGGTCAGTCTTATTATATTCCATTTGTCCTTTTTATCTCTTATTTTATTTATGATTCCTATTTTAATCTGATAAAAATGTCGTCCTGTCGCATGTTAAAAACTTTTATTTTCATCAAATAGTGATCCATGAAATCCTAGAGATGACACTCTGTACGTTTTTTCCCTTAACTGTTAGGATTTATATTCTACAGGTCAACTTTTAAACAGCTTCTAAGCTCTAACTAACAGGTCAACATCAGCTCGGATGACTTCAACTGATTTTGTTTTCTACCAATGAGAGTCCAAAGTCGGTTCCTAAGCAGAATTTAGGCATCAATTGATTTGGCTCATCTTTGGGTTTTGTATTTCATCTTAAGTTTGAGAAATAATCACCTAAAAAGGAGTAGATGTATCTATTCTATTATTAAATATAAGTATTCAAGAATTAGTTTTTAGTTAATTGTAAAAGATTAAGTTATATTAAAAAAAAAAAATTATCTACCTGTTGAACAATCTTGGAGACAAAATTAACTAGCATCCCAAATAGGATGCCAATAGAACCAATCCCCCCCAATTCATCCACTGGCACAACCGGGCCAAGAGGGAATCCTCTCCTCCATCCCCTCTAGTGCCAATAGCAGACCCCTTCCCTATCCCTTCTAGCCCTAGAGCTCCCCCTTCCTCCTGCCCTCCGTCTCCATTCGTAAGACCTTAGGATGAATCAGCCAATGATTGTGCCACACGTGGGTCATGTGTGAGGACATATCTAGGTCTAGAAGATTTCATCTCCCTCTATATTAACACTCTTCAAATACTCCCTTTAAAATGTAGAGGTCCCCTCTTGTCACTAATTGGGGGAGTGGATGGACCTTATAGTTATATATATATATATATATAAAGCAATCAAGGCATACGTTAAATTATTGGACCATCTAATTAATCTAGAATCCTAAGACAGAAAAAATATACGATTATTTTAAATATATTTTGTCTTAGATAAATAGGCTTAGACTCTATCGTATAGATAATGACAAACACAAGATATATAATGTTTTCATATATAAGGACTATGATAGCATGTCAAAATTATTAGACTATCTAATCTGAAAACTTGTAAGAGAAATTGAAGGTGACACCACCCTTTTAAATATATATACTTTAAGTTTATCTCTTATAATACTAATTTAACACAAGATTAAGAGTTTGCATTATAGGTCACCTCAAGGCATCATGGATATGTTTCAACTCTCAAGAAATGACAATGATATCTACATCATACTAATTATGCGAGTATTAGATGGCTTCAAGAAATGAGGACGGTTCAACCACAGTGGATGGGTACTGCTAATACTTTAGTTTGACAAAAGGATGATACTTACATAAAAGGAGATAAGTCCTTTACTCTGATATTAAACAATATATATATCCTATCTTAACTTAATATAATAAACATCATATTACATATACATTCCATGATATTTGATGCGGAGTAACATGCATTATACATGCGACTTATGATAAGCATCACATTGGATGTGTCTTACGAGTACCACTATATGTGAAGAGTGGGAAAGACCAAAATAGATATATACTTCTATCTTTGTTTCCATTTCCGCTTTTATATTGGACATGAATATGGAAATGGAAATATGCATTTCCGTTTTTGCTTCCGATATTCTATATAGAAGGTGGAAAGAAAAACACTTATTAATTCTATATCCGTCTCTGAACCGTTTGCAGCTCTAATCACATGAATATTAAAAAAAATGTGGTGCTTCTTTTTCATTCTAGGCTGTGTTAAGTCAGAATATTGTTACACTTATACACCCCCATTTGATCAAGGAATGAGATATTTTGGATCTCATTTTTACTTTTGTTTATAGATTTATGTATGCTCGCGAGCACCAGGGAGATGACGAGTTGAAGTGTATTTGTATTTTCACATCATTTCAGGACAAATAACTTATTTACCTTTCTTTCTTTAAGTATGAAAACACACAAAAATTTGAAAAAAGAGATTCAAAGAATCTCGTTTAATTTCTTTGATTATTGGACAGGACGCCACCAAAGGCTCAAGCTCAAACTTGTTTCCAACTTTATTACCAGTTAAAAATGCAAACCTAAAATCCAACCTGTGGACTAGTTACTTGGTTGATTCCATTAGTCCACATGCTTAGTCTGCTTGGGGATGTAAAAGGATACTTATTAGGTCAGACAGTAGCCCTTCGTTCCTTATATCTTTTATTCTTATCATTACCTTTCTACATATATATATATATATATATATATATCCCTTGTATCCTAATCTTTTGCAATTATCAGAAACAAATGTGAATAGGTTAAATTACTAGATAACACTACTTGTGAATATAAACTTATTATTGTCACGTTGCTTCTAAGGAAAAAAAGAAACAAATTAAGAAAGTCCAATTTCAAAGATAATTACGTACAAGTTTGTTCAAATTTGGTTGTTCGTATAGACATTCTACTTATCACACGTATGACGTATAATAGAGATTGAAGGTGTCCCCTTCCCATGTAGTCTTAAAATTATTGATAAATATGTGTTGTAATATCGCAGAGACATTTTAGTACACTGTGCACGCACTCGCTGTACCCCACTGCAAAAGGTACGTACAGTGAGTCTTAAAAGTTACATAGATTCGACGACAATTGTAACTACAATATTTTTGAGACATAACAGTAAATATTTCTCAAAATTATTAATATCTAGGTTAATATTCCAACAAAATGGGAGATCAAATGTTCTTCAGCATCTCAACCATGAGTTATCTGGTCCCATCATCACCGGACAAATTAAAGAACACTGAATTAAACCATTTGCTACAGACGTTGGGGGGTATCCAAGGAAACTATGCTAGCTCTTAAACCTGTCCAGGCAGGACCGTCCAAAAAGGACACAGTGAGATTGCTCTACTGACAGGGTTAACTACTTTTCTTCATTTTTTTAAAAAATAAATGTTGAAAGATTTAATGTGCTTGTGGATCTCCTCTCTCTCTCTCTCTCTAGATCCAATGTGTCTGTGCCTCTCTCTCTCTCCAACAAGTGCCTAGTCTCTCTCTATGCCCCCAACAAGAGCCTACTCTCTCTCTCTCTCTCTCTAGATCTCTCTCTTGCAGACACACTACACACAAGTGCCTACACGTTTAAGGGAGGAGGCACATCACATGAATCCAAGGGCCTACGACCGACCAAACTGTCAGGTCCACGAGAAGCATACACCGATGGGCACGTCCCACCTAACCCCACGGTGACATCGGCCCACCGTCCAGCTCGGCCCCACGATAACCTTCGGAATTAGACGACGTACCTAGCTAGCCGATTCCTCCACGATGGGTCAGGGACACCCCCAACCCCTATTAGCCACTGATCCCTAGGGCTGACACCATCACCACATACTGACATCAGCCCTCTCTTCATCTCCTTGTCAATTGCAGACGAAAAGACCCAGTTGACCTCCCCCGGAAAGCTAGGTACAACAAAGAAATAAAGCTTCACACTCCTCCAACACTGGGATCATATAGTTAGCAATTGGAGAAACAACAACTATATATTTTGCTTCGAAAACGTTTATGGCTTCAATTATCTGAGATTAAAAAAAATCAAAGTTTTATATATACATATATATATATATATAATTGTTAAACAACTTTATTATTTTATGTTTGATTGTATTTTTTACTATTTTTAACAAAAGTATGGAAAATGCGTATAATATTAGTAAATAATTCATATATTGTAAAAAAAAAAAAAGAGCATTTTTCGTAACGTTTGTATTCTTCATCCAGCTCGATCAGAAATTTTCATCTGGACTTGAAACTCATGCATGTTGGTGGAGAAAAAACTTTTATACAATTTTTCACACGGTGAAAATTGTAATTTAATTTAATTGATGATCTTAAATAAACATTGAATGAGTTTGACCCGTCTAAATTAAGCAGTAGACAATCTAATTAAACCTTGTATATGAACATGTCACGTTATGGAAAAGGATTTAGTACACAGTATTACACGATATAGGGTCTTCTGTTTTCATCTGGAGAAAACATATTTCTTTAGTACCTCTCTAACAGTGTTCATATATAGGAAGTAGTAGCAGATTAAAGTTGTTTCTTATTTATTTTTTGAATTAGGATCCTCCAAGTGCAGGTATATATATATGGATGGGACTCAGTAAGTGCATGGAGGGGGAATATTTCAAATCAACCCTCCATATGAAATTTTTCCCATTTTTCATGAAGGAATTTCTTGAAAATTAAGCTTCCTCTTCTTCTTTGTACTTATCCAATTTCATCTTCACTTACGCTTAAAGAAACTGGACTCTATAGCCACTTTGTTTACATAATAAGAGAATAATGAGGCCCTTTGTTCCTAAAATAAGACTAATTCTAATTTGATTGGAGGAATTAGTTATTCCGTGTTAGAATTACTCATTCTTGAAATTAGGTAAATAAACAATTCATCTTACACCTAAGAATTTAGTATACCGCCTTAGATTCCATCCTACTATTCAAGTGAACTAAGCAATATAAAATAATTGATTCCATTCGTAACCTATTTTATTATCAAAGTCGAACTTTTTAGTTGCTGTAGTATGGCAATAATTAATAAGAGTGGTGGTGGCGGTGGAGTAGACAGCAGGAGCACCCAAGGCCGTAAGGCCTTGATGGACAGATCTAGTGTCTTCTGGATATCAGCGGTGGTGGCGGGCGCCTCTTGAGAAGCTTCCAGCCATGGCAGTCCTTGTCGTAGACTCGTAGCAGTCAATATTCGAGACTTGGCTGGCACTGGGGTGCGTTTGGTGTGCCTTCATTGCCCAAGTCAGTAATTACCCTCTCTTATGAAGAGGCATGCATGTCCCTAGTTATAAATTTCTCCTTAGATGCATGTTACATGATCTATGCCTTCCCTTTCATTGCTTTTTCTCACTTTATTATGAGATTTAGTAGGTTCATATGCATGAGAAATGTAAGAGGGCATTTTTTTTTTTTTTTTGTATGACTTGAGAAATATGTGCTGTAATATTAATTTCCTTGAAAATTACAATTTCATTGTCACTTGTTGTCCAATCCGTGGATCGAGAACTACAAGCAAGTGTCATGCATGAGGATGCATGGCCAATGATCAAGAGTTTAATTTACTCTACATTAATTAGACTTCTTCCTGCAACATTGTATTTTGGCATTCTTTATTAGCATTATAACATTACTTCTTGAATTCGGTTTCTAGGGTGTGAAGACAACACTCTAACATGTGTATGTACATGTACCATGTACGTATATGTGTACGCATTGTTTTTATAAACAATCTTACTTGCCTATGGGATAGTACATGTCTTTAGTACAGCACTGCTATCCTTTTGGCTTCAAAGAGAAAGGTATCCATAAATTCCAAGACGACAACTGAAGCTCCCATTAATTTTAATTCCAATAACTAATACCAAGTTGAACAGCCACCTATTCTAGGTAATATCAGTGACTGTTTGGCCACGGATATCTTGCATTTTCAGTATGGATAGATAATTGCAGAAGCACAAATCAACAATTAACCTAATTATGTTAGCAACTCAAATCATTGACCTCTAATCTTTTTCACCTCGTGCTTAGCAAAATTGAGTGCAAATGACCGCATTTCTTAATATCTAGAATGAGAAGACGATACATTTTGCTTTGTAGAAGTTTGAAGTATATATGGAGCAGGCACAAAAACAATAATTGGATCAAAATGAGAGTGAGGGATCTTTTGGTTCCCTATTCAAATTTTTTACGCAAGTAAGAGGAAGAATGGGAAGACATATAATGTATTAAATAGTCCCATATTAGAGAAAATATAATAATAACATATATTCTAAATAATGCTTTATTCAATGTTTTAAGATTTTGAATTAGATGATCTAATAAATTTAATATAGTATCAAAGTTTACAGTTACGAATCAGATCATATATTCCATTTCTATGGTCCACCCAACAAAGCGTAAAATCAGCGTAAAAGCGCGTACGTGTTATAATAGTCTTACATTAAAAAAGAGATAAAAATAAGATATATTTAAATTAATAGTACCTATTTTACTTAATATCTTAAGATTTTAAATTGGACGACTCAATAATTTTGATACAATGGAACCAAAGCCAAACGAGTTGCCTAAGTGATTTAATTTGTCGGTAAATCCATGTATAGCTATTCCTTTCTCTATTCTTCCCAAACGCAGCCGCAAAAGATGGAGTTCACGGGTAGTTTCTTAATTTGGATTTGAGTGACGCAGAAGGAAGAAAGATGAAGTGACACTTGCAGTACACAAGTTTGTCAACACAGAAAATTCAACCTATGAAGAGGACACCAAGCCTAGCGTGGAGTTTAATTAAGATATTGCACTCAACAAGAATTGTTAACATATTGCACTTGTTAACTTTGCCACACTAATCCAAAGTTATTAGATCATGACTTGATCAGTTACAAAGAAAGTAGTGCCAAAACTAAGGTTAACATTAGTTCTTTGATCAAATCATCAAATGATTTCAGTGAACATATAAGAAGTGTGCTAAAAGATATGATATATAATAGGATTCTACTTGGATGAATTAGGAGCAAAAACTTAATATGAAAAGGTAGTGTTTAGAAGAAATTACTCGACTATGCTACAAATTAAAGATGTATGATTTTAGATATACAACGTACATTAGTATTTATTGCATACCTAACTATCTACAGCTTCCCTCGAATAGTTTCCCATCTGATGAATCCTTGTATTGATAATTGTCTTTCACAACTTTTTTCTTTGTCCATTGAAGATAATAACCACTGCAACCTGTTCACCTTTTGATACTTGATACAATGCTGAAAAGCCCATAGTACCTCTCCTTTGACTTGGACACTTCAAAGGATGTTTGATTAGAAATGCACATCCCTTTTTGCAACAAGGCGTCTATCTTTTGGTTGGCACAAAGAGGAGGACATTTCATGATAAGAACTTATAGTATGAGGATTTCAGCTTCGCCGGTAAATCCTACGCCCCAATTTGTTTGCATAATAAGTTATGCATAATTACTTATCCAGAATAATGTATACTAGAATAAAGGGCGTTTAACTTTGATAATTCTGTGAGACCCACTGACAGAATAAGAAAGATAAATAATTCTTAAGTCTAAAGTCGAATTTTTTATTTTCCTTATTCTAGTATAAACAATTCTAACATGATATGAGTCATTCCATCCATCACATTAGAATTATTCTAAAAATAAGAGGTCTTATTATTCTCTAATTCTGCAAATAAAGTGGGGTTAGATGAACTGAAGAGCACCCTCATTCCACCGGGCTATTTGCCTCTAGGCAGAAGTACTGAGTCTATGATGTCCGGTTCCTAAGCTAGATGCCTGGTCATCCCGCCTGGCTCATGTTTTTTAAAAAGGGTCAAATGAAATACCAAATACTAGTACGAAGACAGTGAAGTAGAGGATCTCAATCTTCTTTAATAATAGGGACCCATTTACATAAAGTTGATGCAGACCAAATAGATACATTTATCCCTGATAAATTTTCCCAAATAGCTGATTTATTGAATGGTATTAATAGAAGGAGAAAGTGGAACCATCGGAAGTGAGGGGGCGTGCTGGATGCAATGCTCCTTTCCGGAACTTGTCTCATGTCTCACTTAATGCAAAAAGGGTTTGGAAGGGCATTGGAAAAAAAAAAAGGGAAGCCACAAGGGGAAAGGAACAAAAAATTCCCCTCAATAAAAAGGACTACAAGATCTTCTTTGTCATGATCACCGGTGATTATGACAAGAACTACCCCTTAATCTAGCCACATGATCCACCCAACATGTAAGGTCAGTTCTAAATTTGCTAGAATAATTTCACATCAATAAAAAGACAAAAGAAAATAATATTTAAATAGATAGTATCTATTCCGTCTTAAGATTTGAAGTTGGACAACCCACCAACAACTTTAATAAATTAAACTCATCACAATGACCATTATGAGAGGTTCATCGCATCCATTTGAGTAAAATTGATCAGGGTTATTAAGATCTACCGAGCCGACCAATCCTCTAAAGTGGGTGCCTTTAATTTCTGTCTTCAACCGTACGAATATTAATTACTACGTATGGTACTTGGCTTAATAGTATAGGAACCGTACGTCAAAAACCTTAAAAACAATTAGGTTAATATATTAGAGTTATCTTCTTGATTCTGCAATTTAACTTTGAGTCGCAAATGAGAAGTAATTTTAAGAAGAGAAATTCCCCTCTAGCTATTTCTTGCAGTAGAGACAGATAATTTCAGCCGAGGAGACTAACTGACAGACTGACACAATGATCAAGAGACATGCATATGTATATCCCCACTGGCAAGCCTGCATCAGTATTGTTGGACTCAGATCATACGTACAGACGTTAATGGTTCATGTACTCTAGAATTATATAAATGCGTCTTCAGGTCTGCTTGAGTGATGGACGTATAGACACATTTTATGTTAGGTTATTCCTTTCCCTCTGATCTTTTTGTTGTTTTCTTTCCCAACGTAGACGTATCCATGTTTTCTTACCCATCGATCCCACATTGACGGGTAAGAGCTAGACCACGAGGTAGTTAAAAGCAAGAAGGGGTAGAAGGTTATAAACACACAAGGGAAGAGAGAGAGAGAGAAAGAAGAGCGAGAGCAAGGGTCCTATCACCAGTAGCTATATACCAATCCACCGCCAAGCCGTCCTCATCCCTTTCGCTTATATTTAACATCTTAATCCAGTTGAGAGGAGACCCCCTAAATATATGTTTGGACCAAAGTTCAGCAGTATCGAGAGAGGAGAGTTCAAATATTTATCGAATTCTGAAATCAAATGAAGAGGTTTTTTGTAATATTTGGCGCTCCTCTCCCTCTCAATATTGTTAGACTCATATTCAAATCTGTACTGAGAGGATCTCTTTTCCAATCCAGTCCCATCCTCTCATATGTCTTCTTTCTCTCTCTTCCTCTTCTCTTCCTTGGCCTCCCTAAACGTCGTTACATAGATAGATGGAGAGAGGCAGAGAAGTAGACAGAAAGTGCTTTACAGAGAACAATAATTGGTAGTTGCACCTCCACACAAGTTACAAAATTTACTGGCAGGCACTAATTTACCTTTGCCTTCTAGATTAAATAAATATATATATATATATATGCACAGAGATGTGGAGATTTTAACCGCGCGCCCCTCTCTATCTATCTAGCCGCCCTCACCCCGACCACTTGCACCGCCCGAAGCGTCAGCTGGTACACATCACTTGGTGGGTTAATGTGTGGTATATAAGGGGGGTGGGGGAGAGGTGGGAGCGGAAGTGATGAGGCCGGGGCGCCCCAGCAATCGCAGCAGCCATGAACGGCCACCGCGACGACGACGAGGATGGTCACGAGCACGACGTCGTGATGCCGGGCTTCCGCTTCCACCCCACCGAGGAGGAGCTCGTGGAGTTCTACCTCCGGCGCAAGGTCGAGGGCAAGCCCTTCAACGTGGAGCTCATCACCTTCCTCGACCTCTACCGCTATGACCCGTGGGAGCTCCCCGGTAAGACATAACAACGCATCACACAGAACCCCCGCACCCACCGCTAGCTTCTAGATCAGAAACCTCCTCCTTCTTCTTCCCCTTTCACCCTTATCTATTCTTTGCTTTTCCCCACAATTCACATGTTCAAAAGTTGGCTCCTTTATTGCTTTAATTTGTGGTAGAATTTGGTTAATTTCAGATGCCACGGTTCTCCTTGAGCTGATCTTTCCTCTCCTCCTCCTCCTCCTCTTTCTTCTTATTGTACTTCTTGATTCTTCATGTTCTTCTTCTTCTTTGTTTTCTCTGTCTTGGTTAATTTGATGGCAGCATTGGCCACAATTGGAGAGAAGGAGTGGTACTTCTATGTCCCCAGGGACAGGAAGTACCGGAACGGCGACCGGCCGAACCGGGTGACGACCTCGGGCTACTGGAAGGCCACCGGCGCCGACCGGATGATCCGAACGGAGAGCTCACGGCCGATCGGTTTGAAGAAGACCCTCGTCTTCTACTCCGGCAAAGCCCCCAAGGGGGTCCGGACCAGTTGGATCATGAACGAGTACCGGCTGCCCCAGAACGAGACAGATCGGTACCAGAAGGTAAGGTCCTTCCAAGGGTCATACTGTACACAAGATCAGCCCCTGAGGAGATGCCTCTAATTAATTCACCTCTCATAGGTGACTAGTACACCCAGAGACAAGAGAATAATCATGTCTAGGGTTTGAGAGATCTCTCGGATCATGTGGCCTGGCCTGTCATATATTAATTCTTTTCCGATGTTGTTCTTCCTACCTTTGTTTCAGATCTTGTACTTTAGATTTAATTGCATGCACTGTCTTCATGTAGTAATACAGTAATAGATCGTGAGTGTCCCAAAGAGTTGATTGATTTGAGTGGAAGATGTGGGATTTATGAGCTCTACGAAAATATATATTTTAGTTCTTAGCCTTATACATGACGGAACTAAATTATGCCGTGAATCCCTGAAAAAGAAACTGGACAAGGTCAATGAATTAGGGTTTGCGTCATGGGTTGGATTGCTGGCTTGGGATTTGGGAACTCCCTAGATAAACCAATTGTAAAATATCTCACTACATAGCATGCTCAGCTTAATCGAACAAAGTCGAAACTACTGTGGGTTTGCAGATGTCCATTCTCCATTGGTTTTGCTTCTCTCTCTCTCTCTCTCTCTCTCTCTCTCTCTCTCTCTCTCTCTGTGCCTCTTCCCATCTTACCTCTCTCCCCCTCCGTCCCTCCCTCTACCTCTTCCCATGACCTCACCCCCCTCCCCCTTCTGTCTAGCACCCCCCCCCATTTGGATCTTGACTTCTTGGTTCCATCTTCTGATAAGAACTGAAGAAAATTAACATTTTGATGTCTGCAGGCAGAAATCTCACTGTGCCGAGTATACAAGAGAGCTGGAGTGGAAGACCAACACCAAATGCCGGCCACTCTCTCTTGCCGACCATCCTCATCAAAAGGGACGGGATCCAGCAAGAAACAGACCATGAACCGCCAGCCGATGTCGACCACATTCCAGACTACTCTTAGAGGAGATCCTTCCTCCTCTGAAATGGAGACCATGCACGAAGCCGGCGCAATCGCTGCCCACGACGTCGCCGCTGTACCGGTGCTACAAGACCACGCCACCTACGGCACGACGGTCCCGGTGGCCGCCCTGAGCTCGGCGACGACAGAAGAGGACGCAGCAGCCCCCGTCCACCACTCCAAAGACATGAATTCTCTAGTCTCAGCTTGCACTCTACTCAGTTCTTCTTCTTCTTCGCTGCCTGCTGCGACAGTGGACGAGCTCAACAGGATAGTAGGATACCACCAAAGCTACGCCAGTCAGCCCAGCCATCTCTTTCCTCTTCCATCGCCGTCGCAGCTCCCTCGTCTTACCTCACTGACAAGCTCCTTGACAACGTTCACAGACAGGCTCTGGGAGTGGAACCCTATCGCAGAGGCGGCTGAGAGAGATTACACAAGCTTTAAATGATGGAAATGTGTTTATATACACACATATATATACTGATTGTTAATTTATGTCCTCTTACTTTCATAGTGTTACGTGTTTCTTAATTTCTTAATGCATGTAAACTGCAAGTTAAGCTGTTGTTAGTGAACATATTGCTGTTAATTTAATGCTTATCTAGGGTTTAAGGCTCCAATGAATGCTAGCCAAATCATCTACCTTTTAGAGTACTCTCCACGTGGAAGTGAAAAAAAGTGAAGGATAAGGAGGTGGTGTATGAGAAACTATACATTTTTTTCCTTTTATTCTCTTTGTTTTTTCCTCATCTTGTTTTTTTTGGCATCTCGTGTTGTTCACATTGCTGCCCATGCAATAACGATGCCATAATTGTTGTAGGACTTGCAGAGGCAGACCGTGATACTGGTAGGACTTGCAGAGGAAGGTCCCCTGGGAATTAGAAGTAGAACGGTGAGTGCCACTTAAGGCATGTGATGGTGGCCTTGTCTTTTTCCTTGCGGTGGGACTAGCAGGCACAAACAAGCAATATTCTCTTGTCTGCTCCGGCATGAGGAGGCCACCAGATGGGGTAGTGGATGTTTGGAGTACTCGTACTGATGATCAGAAGAGCTAGCCCAGGCAGGTATCTTTAGAACACCCATTCACGACATTTCATGATGTTGTCCTCTTCACTGCATCACTCATGTACATGTTTTATATTCGGTGTCCATGCACTCTGATGAAATGTGGGAACTCCTTATGATTAACTTTTGAGTTCGGGGAAAACTTCTACCCCTTACTCGAGGGTAATGTTAAAGGGTACGTAGGGACATCAAGATAAGGTTTATCGACTCCCAAACACTGTACAAGCGTTGGTAGGTCCATGAGGTGTTTGTGGATCGAGCCATATTAGAGCTAGCTCTCTCTCCATTGTTGAACATGTGACTTATCAAATGACTGATCTGGGTATAGAAAAGGAGAATATTCTCCATGACGGCCAGTACAGGCACCCAACTGTTAAGTAATCAACCTCAGAGTTTAATTGGCATGGCCTGATGATATGATATCCTGTGAAGTGCAATCTTTACTGAGATCAAGCTAGGAAATGATAGATAACAACCCCTTCAGCTAATACTTCATGCATGCATGCAGTGGTGCAATGCAGATGAAAATGATCATGAGACAGTCTGCTGGATCTGATTGCCTGCTGCTTGTAGAAATGTTGCTGCTTCTAAGCCCCCTTTTCTCCTTCCTAGCTAGATCATTTCTTGTTGGTGATGAACCTGAGAGCTTAATTAGCATGGCCTGATGATATGATATCCTGTGAAGTGCAATCTGTACCGAGATCAAGCGAGGAAATGATAGATAACAACCCCTTCAGCTAATACTTCATGCATGCATGCAGTGGTTCAATGCAGATGGAAGTCATGAGACAGTCTACTGGATCTGATTGCCTGCTGCTTGTAGAAATGTTGCTGCTTCTACTTTCCCTTTTCTCCTTCCGAGACCACTTCTTGTTGGTGATAATCTGGAAGATTCAGTATCTAATGAGAGATTGAGGAGAACACTGATCAGAAGTAGAGATCGCCACTAAACTCAACGACAAAAGGGAAGAAAATAGAACACAAATGTGTGTTTTCTGGCAATGGCTATTCTCTAAGCTCTACCCGTGTTGTTGTTTACTTCTGCCATTAGACGACAGCGGCCCGTGAAACTTGGATTCACAGCATCAATGCTCCGTGCAAAACTATGGTTCCACACGGGTCGGTGGAATATAGACCCATTAATCCCTCTGAAATAAAAGGATATATATTTGGATATTAGAAGAACATAGGGCCCCTGAGAGATCTTAATCAGATCATTCTGTTATTTCTTCATCATCACTGTTGCCGTGTCCAAGCCTAAGAACTTTTAGGGTCGATTTGTTTTGTGGATGTGGTATTCTGAATTTCTTGTTCCCGGATCTCTTATTACTAGAATAAGAAGGATTCACTTTAGACGGAACAAGTAGTTCGTCAGAATAAATAGTTCTTGTTTTTTAGGTGAAATGATTTATTCCACTTATTAAAGAATAACATGTCTACGTCTAAAATAACAAAAAATAACATGTCTGTGTCTGGACTCTCAAACCGAATAAATAGAATAACGCGTTCTATCCAACGCTTATTCTTGAAACAAACCAGCCCCTTAGACATCAGAGGCCTGACCGCTGTTTCAAGAACAGGTTCATCTGTTTTGAGGCCAAGAAAGCAAAATAGAGAACTTTAGGGTTCCATCTGAAGTACACCCAAGGAAACCTGTCACTGATCCTTTGTTCATAGAGGAAATTTAGTATTTCCCACAATACAGGTTGTTCAAGGTAATTTTGCTTCGCTGTTGTGACGAGAAGTAAGAGTATATATAGTTACCACTTAAATGACCAGGCCGCAAAAAGTTAAATAGACAGTTAGTTTTCACTTACGTTATATATATTGCGCGCCACGCTTAATTATCACCTCCATTATATTTTGATCCCACGCATTAATGTTAGATTAGATCTAAAGAAGGATCCACATACTATGCAAGCTCTTTTTGACGCTTGTTCATTTGACATCAACCTTTTATAACTTGCTAACAAGATAATAGTAAATTATTTTCTTAATTTAGTTGGTTAAGCTAGTATTTAAAATTCATGAACCTGATACAATACAAAATTATTTAGTATTAGATTTAAAAAATAATATCTCGTATATAAAGCACTTTTATTGTTTTTCATATATATTTGGTGATTTGATCAGGACCAGATGATCCATCCGATGAAGAATCTTGATGATCCATCTCATTCGAATATATTTGAGTGAGGAGCTGTAAAAATCACCAAATAGGGGTAAACCATCACTTAGTAAAACTAATTAAAGAGTACATATCCGGATATTCCTTACTGGAGAAATGTCCTCCTTTCTCATGCCAAACCAGAAGCTTTTGCCCCCTTCTCACCCCAGCGGCCTCCACGACAAGCTGGCCTAGAAGCCTTTTCTGTCACGAGAGTTCCTATACATGGATTTGTATGGAACTCCTTTCTTGCTGGAACCATATATGCAATTACCCATGACTACTTCGCTTGTGATATTCATGTTTTCAAAGGCTGATGGAATTTTGACGAACACATGGGCCACACACACCATCGTGGCTATGCATATCTTGCTCTTAATTATGAACATCTACCTATGATTCTTAGTTGGAAATCTAATCCTCTATCCTCGTGCAAAAAGATGGATAGGGCTAGTTTCACAAGTCATGTTGGATCCTTAATTTCAAAGGATGAGGGGCTGACGCCAGCCGAGTCCATACTAGATCTTGGTTGCGTAGAATGCAATCTTTATGTCCAACATATGAAATGCCAAGGTACTTAATCCTATAGTACTGGCCATAGGATCCCATGTTTATTCTTGTGTGCAATATAGGTTTCACGTGCTTTTAAGTTAAAAGTCTGAACCATAGTCGTCCTTCTGTGGATGTTTCGCAAGCAACCAAGCAGGTGTGTTTGTGCTTTTGCCATGTCCTGCACTCTCTAGATTCTACATAGAAGACTGGCTGCATGCAAAGGCTTAATTATCTGAAAAACTCTCCTGATATATCTCCAAAGATGAACCTTTCTACCTACATAAGAAATGAATGCTGATTGGAGATCTGCCCAAAGAAAGCAGAAACTTGCTCCTGTGCAGCTTCTTCGAAATGCATCATTAAAGTTTGTAACTCAAGCCTCTTGAGTACGAAGAGAAAAAGAAGAGCTTGACAAGAAGTGAAACATTATGTCATGTCAGATTCGTCCAGGAGTCAGATTCGTGCACAAAAAATCATCGTTCTAAAAGGATCGATTAGCTAGGTTTATAGCTAACAAGCATAATGCATTGTTTTTCAAGTCAGTTTCTATCATTTTGCCGGTGAACGATCCAGTTTTAGTGAAAAATTGTTATTTTTGGTAACTTATTGGATAGAAATTAAGCGGACTTAGACTTCGATATTGAGAATGATTCTTCTATACAAGTTACTTAAACCTCATTTGGTAAATATTGGAGTTCAAATTTATTAATACGTCTACATTCAGCAAGAATCTAACAAGTGATGAATTTTTTGAAATGAAAAAAAGAAGAGATGGTCCAGGGGAAATCTAAATTTGGACTCATATTGAAAGAGGCATCTTTTTAGATTTTTTTTCGTATCCCCATGAAAACAAGATGAGAGAGAAATTTGCATATTCAAATATCTACATCTTCCTACTACTTTCCACTTTTACCATCAAAAAGGTTATTCATGGAAAGGAATGAAGGGTACACTCTTTTGATGTAATCCTAAATTTGACTTTTTTATTCATTCAAACTAGATTTGTAAAAGTAAGAGATTTTTCTCAAATCTAAATATTTTGATTGATGAGGTGATACTTTTCAAAAATTGAATTCCTCCAAAATTTATGGTTGGGGAAGTGTTCCCAAATGAGATCTAGTAAATTTTCATTCTTTCTAATGGAAATCAGAAACTCATATCTATTTATAGACGCCTCCTATATATAGATTATTAATTGAATAATATTTATATTTTTTCAATTTCGTGAGAATTGTTAGTTCTCTCGCATTCTTCCTCTCTTCTTATATTTCTCTTTGCAATCATGTTGTTGCTTCACCTCCTCAGCTTAGTGTGCAAGGAGAGGAAACTCCTGCAGGTCTAGTCCTTAGTTTCACTTATATAAGTGCGGCTTGAAAAAAGGGGGACAGCTAGTTCCTCTTCTTTCCGGTGTACACCTGACCAACCTAGTCAATGTTGACACATATATGTGACCTTTTTTGGAAGAAAAAAAATACTAAACTCCAAAACTACCTAAGCTCGAGACTATATTATTTAATCCCTGATTGTATAATTATAGGAAAAAAAACAAAAAATAAAAGAAGAAAAAGAGGGTAGGGTTGGCTACCTCTTTTCCTCTAGATCCGTCGAATGTTAGATGAAACCATGAAATTAGAGTCTGCAAAAGTTTCCTCCACTCATGTACTAAAGTGATTCCCAACCTAAGAGCGCTTGATATGTTAAGCACCTGATGTTTGGTGAATTAAACATTGAACCAATTAATCTATACAAATTACATACAAAATTAGTGCAGGAAAATTCCTAAAAGGACTTTAGCATGGATGTGGGATCAGAAGTTTGACTAAACCACGGTATATTTGTATTATTGCGATTGCTTGTGCCTTTCACTCCCCTCTCAGCCCCTATCCTGAGTTTTTTTAACTTGTGTATTTCTTTCCTTGATAGGTTTGAGTCCTTTATATCATAGTAGGACTAGACAAAAAGGAGGAGATCAAGAGTATCTCCATCATGCTTATGTATATGTACGTTTCCTAACTATGATTAAGGTTACGTTTGAAATCAAAGGAAAAAGAAAGAAGTAAGACTTTTAAATGTGTTTTGGGGATTCTATGGCGTCTACTTTAAGTTTTGGAAACTCAAAAAACTTATAAGAATGACTTTTTCTCTCTCTTTCTTCTCTTCTTCTTTCTTCCTATCTCTCTCTAGAAGCGGATTCTCAAAAACCACCTTAGAGTTGTGCAAAATATGCATTCAATCCACGTGGTCCTCTCTTGTCCCTCCACTAATCATTGGAAGTTATCTCCCAAACTTGTTGCCTAATAGCACCTAAAACGAAGACGAAGAGTGTCCCCATCTGTTTATGTATATGTTGCCCATATATGATTAAGGCCATGTTTGGGATTGGTCACGAGAAAGTAAGAATTTTTTAAAATAATTTTTGCTCTCAATAGTACAACTTCAATCATTTAAAAGCTACGAAGGTTAGGTTCTGAGCTGTTGAAAAATATGTGAGAGAAAAAAAAAAATACTCCCTATGTGTCCTCTCTTTATATTTTTAAAATCTCGTAATTTGTGAAAATTTGTCACTTTCCCCCTCTTGCCTCTCCCTTGTCCCCTCCACCTTTTTCCTGCAAGCCAAATGCAAACCTTCTTCCCAAATGCCACCAGAGTGATTAGCAGACATGAATTTTTAGGGTGGTCACGATCAGCGATGGTGGCCGATGTTTCTATTCTTTTCTATTTTTAACGATGGGGGCTTGGGTACAAGGGCGGGGGTTTTCTGAAAAAACTCATCACTTCTATCAGTACTGCCTATTTTGATCGTACTGAAAGGATCTCGATTCAAAAATACATTATGGCATGTAGACAGATTTGTACAAAGTTAGAAGTCACGAGGAGTTTGAGATTGTCTTCCACAAATCTCCATATAGGCTGTGTTTGGGGTATCTTTTAATTAAAAGCAGCACTTCAATTAGTTATTATGAGAAAAAGAAATAAACTTAATTTGAAAGTTACTTATGTAATATCTTCGTTGTGTCCTGGTTTCTAACTAAAATCTACAAAATAGAATTTTCAAACTTCACAAAAAAGTGGTATAGTTAGGAAATAGTTAACTTTAAATGATTAACTAAAATTAGTTACGACACCATTCTCTCTCAACTTCTTCTATGTTAAAAGTAGAAGCCAAGGGTAACTCTCAACTAGAAGTTTTGCCAAATACAAGCATAATATTATAATATGATTTAAGTATTAAGGTTCATCATTCACTCGAACGTATCTAAATTTGATAAAGTTTTACTTGCTGCACCACACAGCAATGGTCGCAAATTTTTAAAATTTCATTAAGGACAGTCTCTTCACGGTGCATATGTCCATACAACCTGATCTCCAACCAGACGAACCAAATAATTTTTAAAAGTGAAAAAACTAAGCCCCAATGAACAGTAAGGAAATGACGGGTGCACCGGACATGAATTCAGCCCAATAAACTGGGACTCCATGTTTTATTTTTTTTAAAATTTTTAGGTTCGCAGATCAGATATCCAATTGTAGGGAAATGTGGGGCATGATGAGGTCGATCTTAAAAAAAATTCCTTTTTTTTGGTTTGCGTGCATTATGTGGTGCGGCGGGTGATCCACCAAGTAAAACTCAAAGATGATTATCTCTTTGATCTGCAACCATATTTGAAAATCTGAGTGTTGTTATGTGGTGTTAAGCACATTATCTTAAAAAAAGACAAATGTTTATGTTTTCTCTAAATAAAAAAATTAAGAACTTTTAATTATAAACTCACGCTATGTGATGTAAGTCAAAAGTCCACAGTCTTTAATTAATTAGACTAGCTAGGAGCCCAATTAATCAAAAGAAGCTTATCATTTTTTGATTAATCTTTATTTAGCCGTGTCCAAATCATGTTAAATCGGATCAAGTGTGTTGACTTCTTTGGCAATCGTATGCTCAAGTTCAATGATCTTAACTGTCCACTGTTTAGGATGGCGGCTACGGTGAACGTACATATGCAATATGAGTTAATGGCAGCGGAGACCTTTTTTTGTAATAGTGAAGATTATGAGGAGTTCTGAGAAAATAGTTACATTGGAGGAGATTTTTTTGTGATTACGAAAGTTTTTAGGGGATAAAAACTAAAACTTCTTAATATCTTAAAGTAATATCTCTTAGGATAAAGAATCACTGGCAGTTCCCAATTATAATCACTAAACTAAGAGCTATTTTGGGGGAAAAAAAGTGTTATATTGTTTTTTCTTTCGCTAATTTCGATTATCTAACTTTAGTCTCCGCGATACACTACATGAGGAGGTCATAAAGATGGCATGACACTCTACAAATGGGTGTTGTGACATGTGAGGATTTTTTTTTTGAAAGTAAGCATTTCATTAGAAACTAAGAACAACATTACAAAGAGGAAGATCATCTTGAAGCGAGGAAAGGATGCCAGGACGGAAAGGGGGGATAGTTCCAAGTAGCCACAGATTTGGTCTTCACAGCCATCTTGGCCAAATCGTGGGCTACACGGTTACACTGGGGGGGGGGGGGGGGGTAGGAGATAGCAATCCTATCCTACGGAGAAAGGAGGAAAATGCAATCTTGTATGATTGTAGAGCATTTCCAGGGCGGATCAGATATGCCGTTGATTGCATTGACTAAATTTACAGCATCACTTTCGATAAGAACTAGGCAGTGGTGGGAGATAGCCACCCTAATACCATGTAGAATGGCTCTGGCTTCACAGCATTCTGGGGAAGAAACTGTAGTAAGAAAAGTTTGACAATGTAGAAGGGCCCCACGCTCATCTCGGGTAACTATGCCTCCGACAAAGATGTCTGAACCAGTAGCTCCATCCACGTTGATTTTGATATAGCCAGGGGAGGCGGGGTCTAAGCAAAACCAGTTCTCGGCTTCTTTGAGCAGAAGGATTGACCGATGGAAGAACTCCAAAATAGAGCATCTTTGCACGCGGCTTCTAAGATAATTAGAGGAGGTGATGACACACCGTCAATTACTCGAGAACATCTGGATTTCCAAATGTGCCAAATAATAGAGAATTTGAGGGCCAACAGATAACAGTCCTCCAAAACCGGCAGTTTATAAGCTTTCAGCCATTCTAGAAGAACCGTGGCAAGGGGGCTAGAAATTGATTCAGACCTCAAGCTGAAGGGCGATGCAAACCAAACTGCTTTAGCAATATTACAATGAAATAGAATGTGTTCAATGTTCTCGATCTGAGGGGGGCAATTGGGGCAGACATTATCAACCCAGTTGAGGATTTTGGCCAGCCGATCATTAGTAGGAATACCGTTGTTAAGAGATTTCCAGAGAAAAATGCAGATCTTCGGTGGGATGAGAAGATTAAACTTCTGAGCCTAAAGATGGTTCCAAATATCCTGACGGTAAGAGGTGCTAGCAGAGCTCTGATCCTGAAGGGAGCGATATGTAGATTTAATAGTCAACTGACCATGAGAAGTGGGGGTCCAAAACTGTCATTCAGTTGGGGGTTGATGGGTAAGTGGATCCTTTTGATGGCACTAATAGAGACCTGATCAAACAGACAGCCTAATAGACGATCATCCCAGGAGCCATGACTAGTCAGCTCAGCAACTTTGAGAGGTAGAGGCGATTGCCTAATAGGAATAGGAGTCATGGGGAGATCAGGGATCCACTTATGGTTCCAAATAGAGATGTCTTTACCATGTTGAACAAACCAGTGGCATTGCTTGAGCAAGTCCTTTCTGACAGCTAACATGCTGGCCCAAGTGTTGGAGATTCCGCCTTTGGGTTGGGCATCCCAAAAAGAGGTAATGCCCAGATATTTATCTTTGAGGAGGCAGACCCAGAGACTATGGTCCTCGTGGAGGAATCTCCAAGTGACCCTCATAATAGCAGCTCTATTGTAAAGGTCAAAATCTCGCACACCCAGGCCACCAGATAACAGTCTTGTTTGGTGATTTTATCCCAACTGATCAACTTCAACTTATTTGGGTTACGATTCCCCCACCAAAAGTTTCTTTGAACACTTGTTAGTCTGTTGATAGTGGATTTGGGAAGAAGTCTAGTTGCCATGATGTGGGCTGGAATAGCATTCAACGTGGATTTTACAAGGACCAATCTGCCAGCAGCTGAGAGAGTATTAGCTTTCCATTTGTTGAGTCTCTACTTCATTCTATTTTCTAAGAAAGTGTAATGTTTGATCTTTGATCTTTCAGACCATATGGGTACACCTAGATACAGAGAGTCTTTCTTAAGTAAGGGGATGCCACATATGTCCATGAGGTTTTGTCTGGTACTCAGTGGAGTGTTGGGGTTGAAGTGAATCCCAGACTTGCTTATATTGATGTCTTGACCAGACCAAGCAGAGTATATACGAAGACATTCCATGAAAGCCAACATTTCCTGTTCTTCGGCGCGACCAAATAGAAAAAGATCATCAGCATACATCAAGTGAGAAATGGAGGGAGAGTATGCATTGAGCTTGAAACCTCTGATTTTCCCTTGATCTTGGCTATCCTTGAGGAGAGTAGAAAGAGCTTCCGCACATAAGATATACACATATGGAGATAACAGGCAACCTTGCCTTAAACCTCTATTAGGATTGATATGTCTGGAAGGAACACCGTTAATGTTGATTGAGAAGGAGGGGGATGAAATGCATTCCATAATAAGATCCATAGATTGTTGTGAAAAATCATGCTTAGAGAGCATAAATTTGATAAACGGCCATTCCAGCTTGTCATAGGCACGAGAGATGTCCAGCTTGAGTGCAAAGGCTCCAACCTTACCCTTCTTTTTATTCAGGGAATGCATCAATTCTTTGAGAATAACTATGCAGTCAGTCATTTGTCTCTAGGGAATAAAAGCACATTGATGAAGGGAGATCAGCTTGGGGAGAAACTTCTTGATTATGCCTGCTAGGATTTTAGCAATGATTTTGTATGTTGTGTTGCACAGACTGATAGGTCTATAATCAGCAGGTTTGACTGCTGGGTACTGTTGGGATTTCTCGGGTTTCTCCGGATCGCTCACGCAGCGGAAAATAAAATATTAAACAGCGATCCGTTCCCGTTTCGAAAAAAAACTAAAAACTACGATTATCGGATAATCGATTCTCACTGTGTGCAGATTTGAATCCGCAACCGTTCGGTTCCGTCGGTGCGACACCGCAAGCCGCACAAGTGTCCGGCCTCTAGCGAAGTCCACGCGATCCTCCTCGCGACGGATATCCTCACGTTCCTCGTTCTTCGCAGCTCACGAAACCTCCGCCGGTCGCCGCAACGATCGCCGCAACGCGCGGACGATTTCCCGTCAAACGGGATTCGGAAAAGCGGTGGAGCAGATCTGGATCTGTCTGGACGCCAAAGAGAGAGAGAAACAGAGGAGGGGCGGCTAGGGTTAGCAGCAGCTTGACCTGCTCAGCCCGTTCGCTATGTTTTATACTAACCGCGCGGTTTTTCATAAAAACCCCCGGTTTGTATAAAACCCACTTATTTACCCATCGCCGTGAGAATCATGTGCGTGTGACCCTCTAGGCCCAAGTATCAGTCTAGTTAATGGCCCAACAAGCCCAGTGACTCATCACTGGCTTTATTAATCAATTAATAACCCTTTATTAATTAATTAATCAATCGAATTGACGTCGCACATCGAATTCGACCAGGCCTCCGATCACGTTGGGTGTCAAGCAACACCGCGTGAACCCGGAAGGTATTGGGGTTAAGTAACCCACTCTTGGAACCTTTCCGCCGACAGTTACCGCGTGGATATAATCATTCATTCGTACAATGCTTTCGAGTCAACTCAGGGCATGGTGAGCTGTCAAACCCTAACCGGTCGACTCACTTGGATTGGATGTCGCTGATGAATATCGTCAAACTCCTTTCCCGATATTATCGTCCGCCCTGGCCAGGGACTTTCGCGCATCCTTCCTAGAGCATTCTCTCTCTAAGTACCGAGAGCGAATGATTCTTTATTGACACACAATTCCCTTCGACGGTATTCCGCTGTACCCAATCCTTGGCGTATTAGAATCCCGTGGCTAGAGAATTGTAAACCAAGGTCAAAGCACAGAAGTCCACCGACAAGGTGTCCTTGGTGTCTCAGGGCCGAGGACCATCCACGCAACTGCGACAATAGAATCAAGCTGGTTGACAGTGAGGTACAATACCATCCAGCGATTCAGTCGGATCAGTTCAGTGAACTCATTCTCCAATGAGCACCTACAGATTCGCCTTAGTGTCTCCACACAAGTGACTTATGAGACCAGTCACCCTCATCATATGAGCAGGAGTAATCTGTACTAGTCTAACCGGATATCCGATGTCTTTCTCGGATATCCTCCGACTAGGAACGATTAAGAATATGTGTCTTTAAGTGATCAGTCTCATTAGTATGATCTCATCATAATCTAATCACCATAGCATATATTCACGGACTTCATTATGAAACGATAATTAACGTGATTTACACATAATGAATATTATGCCATTTTATTAATAATGAACGAGATTTACATTGTTAAATTGGCTTGTAGGCCACCTAAACTAACAATCTCCCACTTGGACTAAAGCCAATCACCTTTATACAATAAGCCCATAGACTCTAGGTGACGCTCAAACACAATTTGAGCCAACGGCTTTGTTAGTGGATCTGCTACATTGTCGACGGATGAAACTCTTTCCACTACTACATCTCCTCTGGATATGATCTCTCTGATAAGGTGAAAGCGCCTCAGAATATGCTTCGATTTCTGATGAGACCGTGGCTCTTTCGCTTGCGCAATCGCTCCATTGTTGTCGCACAACAGTGGAATAGGCTCAGAGATGCTGGGAACTACGCCGAGGTCGGTGATGAATTTCTTCAACCACACTGCTTCCTTGGCGGCTTCAGCTGCAGCGATGTACTCAGCTTCAGTCGTCGAATCTGCAGTGGTTACTTGCTTGGAACTCTTCCAGCACATTGCGCCTCCATTCAAAGTAAACACGAATCCAAATGTAGACTTGCTATCATCTGGATCTAATTGAAAATTCGAGTCAGTAAAGCCTCGCAGTTTCAAGTCACCTCCTCCATAGACAAGAAACATATCCTTAGTTCTTCTCAAGTACTTAAGGATACATTTCACTGCCTTCCAATGCTCTTCGCCTGGATCAGCCTGAAATCTGCTCGTAACACTTAGAGCAAATGCAACATTAGGCCGTGTACATAACATGGCATACATGATAGATCCTATGATAGAGGCATAGGGTATTCTATCTATGAATGCCCTCTCATCAGGAGTCATAGAAGACTGCTCCTTTTAGAGGCTAATTCCATATCTCATCGGTATGAGACCTCTCTTGGAATTTTTCATGCCAAACCTTTTGACTATGGTATCTATGTACAAGGATTGGGTCATTCCAAGCATCATCTTTGATCTATCTCTATAGATCCGTATTCCCAATACGTAGGATGCTTCTCCCAAATCCTTCATGGAGAAGTTTTTCGACAGCCAGATCTTTACTGATGACATCATAGCTACATCATTCCCAATGAGTAGTATGTCATCTACGTAAAGAACTAGAAAAGTGACTGCACTCCCACTGGTCTTCTTGTACACACAAGGCTCATCTTCATTCTTAATGAAGTCATAAGACTTGACAGCCTCGTCAAATCTTATGTTCCAGCTCCGGGAAGCCTGCTTCAGTCCATAAATGGACCTCTGAAGCTTGCACACTTTATCTGGAGATTCTTTGGATGTAAAACTTTCTGGTTGTATCATATACACCTCTTCCTTAAGGTTACCATTGAGGAAGACAGTCTTTACATCCATCTGCCAGATTTCATAATCAAAATGTGCAGCAATGGCGAGCAGAACTCTGATCGACTTTATCATGGCAACTGGTGAGAAAGTCTCATCATAGTCAATTCCTTGCCTTTGACGATATCCCTTTGCCACCAACATTGCCTTATAAGTGTCAATCCGTCCATCAGCACCGATCTTTCTCTTAAAGATCCACTTGCAACCGATGGGTACAATACCCTCGGGCAAGTCCTCCAAGTCCCAAACTTGGTTGGTGTATATGGACTGGATTTCTGAGTTCATGGCTTCTCGCCATTTCCCGGCTTCTGGGCCTTCTATGGCCTCCTGGTAGGTTTTAGGATCATCATCCTCATTATATTCTACCTTGGACTCACCTTCAGCAATATGTCCCACATATCATTCAGGTAGTCTAGGTACTCTACCAGATCTACGAAGCTCATCTGTGTGTACCTAAACAGATTCAGGAACTGATATCTCATCTGATGATAATATAGCTGTTTGGGGATCTGGAACCTCTTCCAGTACTATTTTACTCCCACTGTCTTTCTGGAGAAGGTATTCCTCTTCCAAGAAGGCAGCTTTCTTGGCGACAAACACCTTTTGTTCATCATGATGGAAAAAATAGTATCCAAAGGTTTCCTTTGGATATCCCACAAACTTGTATTTGTCAGTTCGTGATTCCAGCTTGTCTGGATCATGCCTCTTTACATGAGCAGGACAACCCCAGACTTTAACATGTTTAAATTCTGGTTTCCTGCCTTTCCATATCTCATATGGAGTAGAGGCCACAGACTTGCTGGGTACTCTGTTCAGTAAGTATGCTGCTGACTCTAAAGCATACCCCCAGAGGGACACTGGTAATCCTGAAAGCTCATCATGGATCGCACCATGTCCAATAAGGTGCGATTCCTCCTTTCTAATACACCATTCATCTGTGGTGTATATGGGGAGGTTAGCTGAGAAAGAATACCATTATCCTTTAAGAATTGTGTGAAGTTAGTACTCAAGTATTCTCCTCCTCGATCTGATCGAAGAGCTTTAATACTCTTTTCTAACTGCTTCTTTACCTCATTCTTGAACTCCTTGAACTTCTCAAATGCTTCTGACTTGTACTTCATTAAGTACACAGCCGAATCTTGAGAAGTCATCGGTGAACGTGATGAAGTATGAAAAGCCACCTTTGGCTTGGGTGGACATGGGACCACATACATCCGAATGTATTAGTTCCAAAATGTCCTTGGCACGTTCTCCATGTCCAGTAAATGGAGATTTTGCCATCTTTCCCATAAGGCACGATTCACATGTTGCAAACGGTTCATAATCGAATGCAGTTAAATAATCATGCTTATGCAACCTGCTTTCGCCAATGTGCCCAAGTCTACAATGCCACATGTAGACTTGGTTCACACAATTATTGCTCTTCTTAAGAGCATTATCAATTTGAAGATTGTAATAAGAAACATCTAATAGATATAGACCGTTGACTAAAGATGCTGAAGCTATTGATTTATTACCATAATAAATCGAACAACTTCTATTCTCAATAGTCAACCTATATCCTATCTTGTCCAAACAAGATATTGATATGATGTTCTTTATTATACTAGGAACATAATAACAATCTTCTAATAGTAAGGCGTCTCCCGATGGAAGCCTGAGGTTTGCTGTCCCAACAGCAATCGCCGCAACTTTTGCGCCGTTTCCTAGCCTCAATTCCACCTCGCCTTGTCTCAGCTTCCGCTTACTTGTCAGCATCTGTGCATCATGACAGATATGAGAAGCACATCCGGTATCCAATACCCAAGATGTGGAATCTCTAGCTGATAAGTTGATATCTATTATATAGATATCTGAAGCTTCAAACAGCTTCACTCTTCCATGAGCTTTATCGTTAAGGAACTCCTTGCAGTTCCTCTTCCAGTGACCATACTGCTTATAGTAGAAGCAGTCACCCTTCACCACTCATTTGCCTTTGTCCTTCGATCTTATATCATTAGCTATCATCTCTGCTTCAGGGGCATCCAATGCCGATTCAGCAGGAGAATCAGCTCTAGGGACAAAGTCAATGTGCTCATATCTGAAGACATTCTTCAGGTTTCTGAACCAATCTGAGTAGATCAGGTAAGTCAAAAGGACATCAAGTATGCCACGGAGTGGGTTATTCGACGACATAATTCCCTACATGAGATAAGTAAAATCTATTTAGCAGATGTTCAATTATTAAAATTTAAAACAAGACATGGTCTTTTGTTCAAGTTTAACTTCCATTAATTTTCGACGGACTGTATAACCCTCAGTTATACAGAACGGGAGACGCCGACAGTCTCCTAGTGGGGATCAGAATCTCAATGACTTGCACTACAGCCTTGTGGATAGCACAACAAACTGTAACACAATCAAAGAGCACCCAACTCATGGGATTTGCAACTCCTTGCAATATCTGATCATAGCTTCGGTCCTCAGAGATTTAATGGCCTTGTGGATAGCACAACAAACCATTAATTCTGGTCTAAGCTAACCATCGTTACGCGACGAGCATAGATTTGCATGCAGCCCTTGTGGATAGCACAACAAAGCTACATGGTTCCTCTATCCCGATCATATAGGCATCTAATGCCATAGCCACAGTTTCTCCTCCCAATTAAGCAGGCCTTGTGGATAGCACAATAAATCTGCCTAAAGTGATTCGAATCTTATGACTATAACGATGGTGGACCACGCGGTAAATTCTTAACTACTCATGTTACGGCTTAGAGTTTATCTGAGGGTATTTAGATAACTTTTATCTTGGTCTCTCCTAGGTGATAGTATATAAATATATCGCATATATTTACTAAATACTACAACCTGCTTTGATTCATAATCAAAAGAAAACAATGCATCTCATACATGTCATTAGTGTGGTCATGGATAGCACAGTGGGTTTGACTGGAGCCAACAGTCAAATGCACACACAATCTAACATAACATTTACATTAGATAAACCTGCAAACACATAGGCAAAAGATCTTCATCTTTTCGCCTTCCTGGTTGCAGCTGTGGATCGTCCTCGCTCCTTCCTCGGTTGCCTCGATCATATTACAATAACATCTAGAATTTACAGATAAATAGAAGAAGGCCTTATGGCGAGTACAAGAGTGAGGGAGGTAGAAATACATCAGAGAATGAGAGAGGGAGAGATGCGCAGATCTCTATTTATTAACAATTAATAAACATCCATCATTCATCCACGATCCACACAAACACATCATTCATCACATGAACAATTAAATAAATGCATATCTATGACCACGGTGTATTTTAAACATCCCACACATGATTCAGCGCAACACATGGCTAAAATAAATGAGTTTTCAAAATAAATAAGTTTTGGCTTTCAAAAAGCTAGGATCCAATCAAAATTAGTATTTGAATTTCGAAAACTCATTTAATTAACTTAACATGCAATTAAATCAAAATTTGAAAGCAATAAACACACATCACATGTGCACATACTCTAAATTAATAATTCCAGATTATTCCATACAAATTAGAACAATTCTAATAATCTAACATTTAGATTAAATCCCATTAATAATCTAACAATTAGACTATTAATGACTAATCTAACTCTTAGACTAGTCCATTAAAGTTAATTAATAATTTAACACTTAAATTAATAATCAACCAAATTAATTATTAACTACTAATCTAATACTTAGATTAGCCAATTAATGTTAATTATTAATTTAACTCTTAAACCAATAATTAACACTGACAAATTAATAATTAATTAATCTAACTCTTAGATTAGATAATTAAAGTTATCATTAATTTAACTATTAAATTAATGACTAACAGTAATTAATCAAGGACTACTAATTTAACATTTAAATCAGTCATTTAAGTTAATTATTAATTTAACAATTAAATTAATAACTAACTCTGATTAATAATTAACAATTAGATGTATTAATAATTAATAATTTAACAATTAGATTAAAAATTATTGATTACTAATTTTAACTCTTAAAATTAGATAAATTAAGGTCAATAATTAATTTAACACTTAAACTAATATTAACCTTAATTAATCCACAACTAATTGCTAATTAATAAATCCTTAATTAACATAATGATTCAAAATCATTAAATACAAGCCCAATTAAATAAAATTGAACAATAAAATTAAATTTCAAAACAATTTTGAATTTTAAAATTTAATTCAAATTTTATTTGTATTTTATATGGGCTTAATGGGGTTTAACAGAAAAAAAATTGGAATGGAAAGATGGCTCGGCCAGCTCGGCCAGGGCTCGGTCTGGGTCCGAGCTGTTAGTTTTAGGTGGCCTACAAGCCAATCTGACTATGTAAATCTCGTTCATTTATTAATATAATGGCATAATATTCATTATGTGTAAATCGCATTAATTATCGTTTCATAATGAAGTCCGTGAATATGTGCTATAGTGATCAGATTATGATGAGATCATACTAATGAGACTGATCACTTAAACACACATATTCTTAATCGTTCATAGTCGGAGGATATCCGAGAAGGACATTGGATATCTGGTTAGACTAGTACAAATTACTCCTACTCATATGATGAGGTTGGCTGATCTCATAAGTCACTTGTTGGAGACACTAAGGTGAATCTGTAGGTGATCATTGGAGAATGAGTTCACTGAACTGATCCGACTGAATCGCTGGATGGTATTGTACCTCACTGTCAACCAGCTTGATTCTATTGTCGCAGTTGCGTGGATGGTCCTCGGACTTGAGACACCAAGGACACCTTGGCGGTGGACTTATGTGCTTTGACCTTGGTTTACGAATCTCTAGCCACGGGATTCTAATACGCCAAGGATTGGGTACAGCATAATACCGTCGAAGGGAATTGTGTGTCAATAAGGAATCATTCCCTCTCGGTACTTAGAGAGAGAATGCTCTAGGAAGGATGCGCGAAAGTCTCTGGCCAGGGCGGACGATAATATCGGGAAAGGAGTTTGACGATATTCATCAGCGGCATCCAATCCAAGTGAGTCGACCGGTTAGGGTTTGACAGCTCGCCATGCCCTGAGTTGACTCGAGAGCATTGTACGAATGAAGGATTATATCCACGCGGTAACTGTCGGCGGAAAGGTTCCAAGAGTGGGTTACTTAACCCCAAATACCTTCCGGGTTCACGCGGTGTTGCTTGGCACCCAACGTGATCGGAGGCCCGGTCGAATTCGATGTGCGACATCAATTCGATTGATTAATTGATTAATAAAGGGTTATTAATTAATTAATAAAGCCAGTGATGAGTCACTGGGCTTGTTGGGCCATTAACTGGACTGGTACTTGGGCCTAGAGAGTCACACGCAAAAGATTCTCAAGGCAATGGATAAATAAGTGGGTTTTATACAAACCGGGGGTTTTTATGAAAAACCGTGCGGTTAGTATAAAACATAGCGAACGGGCTGAGCAGGCCAGGCTGCTGCTAACCCTAGCCGCCCCTCCTCAGTTTCTCTCTCTCTCTCTGGCGTCCAGACAGATCCAGATCTGCTCCCTCGCTTCTCCGGATCCCGTTTGACGGGAAATCGTCCGCGCGCTGCGGCGATCGTTGCGGCGACCGGTGGAGGTCTCGTGGGCTGCGAAGAACGAGGAACGCGAGGATGTCCATCGCGGGGAGGATCACGTGGACTTCGCTAGAGGCCGGGCGCTTGCGCGGCTTGCGGTGTCGCACCAACGGAACCGAACGATTGCGGATTCAAATCCGCACGCGGTGAGAATCGATTATCCGATAATCGTAGGTTTTAGTTTTTCGAAACGAGAACGGATCGCTGTAAATATTTTATTTTCCGCTGCGTGAGAGATCCGGAGAAACCCGAGAAATCCCAACACGAGCCACGTCCTTCCTGGCTCAACCCGAGCCCTGCAGGCTCACCCAGCCCGGCTCAGCCGGTCCGACCTGGCCTTGGACCGGCCGCCCCCCCCCCCCCCACCCGACGCCCCCCCAACCTGCAACAGAAACCCTAATTTGTTGCAGGTTTGGGCGGCGACTACCGGCACCGCCGCCGGCCGGCCCCCGGGCGTCGCCCGGCCCGGCCGGTGATGCCCCCGGCGCCGGCAGGCCCGCCGGCAGTGGAGAAATAGCAGCCAGTCGAGCCCTTCAAAAACCCCCCAAAAAACTGATTTTTCAGGGTTTTAAATCCGATTTGGGGCTCGATTTTGTACCTCTTCAAGGCCACCTTTGTGCCGGCTATCATGCCCGGTGGGTAGTGGTGACTATCACCAAGAGATCCGGAGATCTAGCCCGCCATCCCAACGCTTGGGAGGCATGTACAAAGCCGCCGAAAACTCCAAAATTAATTTCGAAAATTGCAGAATATTAATCAAATTAACCGTGTTCATCACATGAACACAGATCCAACAATTAATCGAAGTTAAAGCATGGAATAAGTCATGGAAAAATTAATTTAGGAGATCGAAACGGGACGAGAAATAGTGGAACCTGGCTCTGATACCACTGTTGGGATTTCTCGAGTTTCTCCGGATTGCTCACCCAGCGGAAAATAAAATATTAAACAGTAATCCGTTCCCGTTTCAAAAAAAACTAAAAACTACGATTATCGGATAATCGATTCTCACCGTGTGCGGATTCGAATCCGCAACCGTTCGGTTCCGTCGGTGCGACACCGCAAGCCGCGCAAGTGCCCGGCCTCTAACGAAGTCCACGCGATCCTCCTCGCGACGGATATCCTCACGTTCCTCGTTCTTCGCAGCCCACGAAACCTCCGCCGGTCGCCACAACGATCGCCGCAAAGCGCGGACGATTTCCCGTCAAACGGGATTGGGAGAAGCGGTGGAGCAGATCTGGATCTGTCTGGACGCCAGAGAGAGAGAGAAATAGAGGAGGGGCGGCTAGGGTTAGCAGCAGCTTGGCCTGCTCAGCCCGTTCGCTATGTTTTATACTAACCGCGTGGTTTTTCATAAAAACCCCCGGTTTGTATAAAACCCACTTATTTACCCATCGCCTTGAGAATCATGTGCGTGTGACCCTCTAGGCCCAAGTACCAGTCCAGTTAATGGCCCAACAAGCCCAGTGACTCCTCACTGGCTTTATTAATCAATTAATAACCCTTTATTAATTAATTAATCAATCAAATTGATGTCGCACATCGAATTCGACCGGGCCTCCGATCACGTTGGGTGCCAAGCAACACCGCGTGAACCCGGAAGGTATTGGGGTTAAGTAACCCACTCTTGGAACCTTTCCGCCGACAGTTTCCGCGTGGATATAATCATTCATTCGTACAATGCTCCCGAGTCAACTCAGGGCATGGCGAGCTGTCAAACCCTAACCGGTCGACTCACTTGGATTGGATGCCGCTGATGAATATCGGAAAACTCATTTCCCGATATTATCGTTCGCCCTGGCCAGGGACTTTCGCGCATCCTTCCTAGAGCATTCTCTCTCTAAGTACCGAGAGGGAATGATTCCTTATTGACACACAATTCCCTTTGACGGTATTCCGCTGTACCCAATCCTTGGCGTATTAGAATCCCGTGGCTAGAGAATCGTAAACTAAGGTCAAAGCACAGAAGTCCACCGACAAGGTGTCCTTGGTGTCTCAAGTCCGAGGACCATCCACGCAACTGCGACAATAGAATCAAGCTGGTTGACAGTGAGGTACAATACCATCTAGCGATTTAGTCGGATCAGTTCAGTGAACTCATTCTCCAATGAGCACCTACAAATTCGTCTTAGTCTCCACACAAGTGACTTATGAGATCAGTCACCCTCATCATATGAGCATGAGTAATATGTACTAGTCTAACTGGATATCCAATGTCCTTCTCGGATATCCTCCGACTAGGAACGATTAAGAATATGTGTGTTTAAGTGATCAGTCTCATTAGTATGATCTTATCATAATCTGATCACTATAGCACATATTCACGGACTTCATTATGAAACGATAATTAATGCGATTTACACATAATGAATATTATACCATTATATTAATAAATGAACGAGATTTATATAGTCAGATTGGCTTGTAGGCCACCTAAAACTAACAGGTACTTCTTGGGGATGAGTGTGATAATAGTATGGTTGAGACCCTTGGGGAGTTTGGAGGTGAAGAAGAAATGACGAACTAATTCACTTACCTCCTTGCGTATGATATTCTAGCAGCGTTGAAAGAAAAGGGGGGGAAGACCATCTGGCCCCGGAGCCTTAAGTGGGATCATCTTGTTGATAGCTTGCAAGATCTCATCCTCCTCAGGGATGGTCTGGATCAGATTGTCGTCAGTGGGGAGAAGGAGGGGGGGGGGGGGGGGGGGGGGGGGGGGGGGGGGGGGGGTATTAAGATGGAAATTGGGTGCGGTTTGAGGGGAAAGGAAGAGGCTCTGGAAATAGTTAGTGAAGATGGATATAATAGTATCCTTGTCCTTTGTCCACTCACCATCAGACTTATGAATCCAACAGATGGAATTCCTCTTTAGCCTATTCAAAGCTTGAATGTGAAAATAGTTGGTACATCTGTCGCCACTGTGGAACCAGTGGATCTTGGCCCTCTGTCTCCAGAAATCATCCTTCATTTGCATGATGCAGTATAGCTTTCTTTCTAAGTCTCTTTCTTTATTGATAATGTCCTCAGAAATGTCCATGGTACTGATCTGGGCTAACTGGTTTTTAATCGCATTAAGTTCCAAATCAAATATGTTGGGGTGTTTACGTTTCCAGATGCTCAGACTGTTCTGAAGAGTTTCATTTGAGAGCATACTGGGAGGCCAAGTTATGATTGTTGTTCTAGGAAGCATTGACAGTATCTATGAACTTTGAGTGACGAAACCACCAGCCTTCCAGTTTGAAAGGACCTCTTCTCTTACTCTGGAAACCAATGAGATTGAGGAGAATGGGATTGTGGTCACTATAACATCTGGGCAAGTGGTGGACAGAGGCATAAGGGAATTTGATTTTCCACAGGGGATTGACCAAAGCCCTATCCAAACGCTCTTGAATCAGAAATTTAGCACTTCTCTTGTTAGTCCAAGTGTAGATAGGACCATCAAATCCCAGGTCTATAAGCCCTCCATTCATCATGAATCTGTTCAGTTCCAACATTTGGTAATTAGTGGGGGCATTACCACCACGCTTATCCGAGCTGTTAGAGATACAATTGAAATCTCCAATCAGTACTAAGGGACCATTTAAAGAGTGCAGAGTATCCAGGAGATCTTGCCAAAACTGTAGTCTGGTTCTCTTAGTAGGAGGAGCATACACACATATCAAGGACCAAGAAGAAGTGGTATCTGCACTATCCACGCTAGCGAGAATCATATTTTCATTACTTTTAAGAACCTTGAGATCTAAGTTAGATTTCCACCACAGGATCAAGCCTCCCGCATAACCAATTAGGTTCACAATGTGGAAAGAGTTGATGTTTCTGCTTTTGAAGAAGTTAATAGATCTCTGGTTCTTCATCTTGGTTTCAGACAGGAAGCATATATCCAGATTGAGGGAGCGGTTTAGTTGATCCAAATAGGAACTGGTCTTGGCACCGCCCAGGCCTCGACATTTCCAAGAGAGAAGCTTCATTGGTACTGTGGCGGTGACTTAGGGTCCACCGCCTCGACCTTGAGTGCAATTGGATTGAAGGAGAAAGCTATGACTGGTTCAGGAGTCAAGTGTTTGGATGTGGACTTGGCTTTGAACCGTTTGGGTCTGGAAGGGTGAATGTGGTTGGTTCTGGGAGGTGGGAGGAGGGGGGTAGGGCTCAGGGTAAGTCTAGGGACTTTGGGAGTAGGTACATTACCCCAGTCCAGTTTGCGTTTAGTGGATATGACGGTACTAACAGTGGTAGTGGTTGAGTGTTTAGATGAAAAGGCAGGGAGGAGCTGAGGCTGGTCGTGGGTGGTCAGCTGATTGAAAGAAAGGACTGGGATGGATACAAGGTTATCCGAGAGGTAAGAGGTTTGTAGGGCATTGGTGTGTGGTGGACTCTTGGAGTAGTTGGGTAAAGGTGGTGTCAGATTGGCGGTAGGGGAGGAGGGACTGGTCTGACATTCGGGAAAGATAGGGGATGGTGTTGGGTGGCAGGGGGATGGTGGTTGCTTGTTTTTAGGGGGGGATAGTAGGGATTGTTGGAAGAGCATTATAGGGAGTGACAGGGTAGTTGGGGAGGAGGGTTGCAATTGATCAGACAGGGCAAGTTGGCGGTGTCCTTCGTTTGAAAGCTGGGGGGACAGTTCTGGCTCCGGGATGGGATTCTCCGACTGATGGTTGCCGAGAGAGGAAAGGTGTTCAGACGAGAGGAATTTGCCAGAGACCTTGAGCCACTCGCCATACTTGAACTGCAAACTTGTCTCCATTTTGATTTTCAGTTGTGGAGAGTAGCAAGCTTTAATCTCTCCTTTGAGATCTGCAAGATCGATGCAGAGATCTGCCTCATGGCCTATTCTGCCATAGAATTTACAGTATCTTGGAAGCCTCTCATAAGCCACCGGGAACTTCTTCTTGATGTTGCCTGGGAGCATAGCTATCACAAACTGCTTAAGGGGAAGGTTGACATCTAGCTTAATTTTTATACGGGCATGAGTGCTCCATCCCTTTACAGTCTCAGGTATGGGTCTGAAAGGAGATCCAATTTGTTCGGCTAGGGAGATCACTACCTGAGATGTTAGGAATTCCTCCGAAAGATCATAGATGCGCATCCACAACTCACCATGGTGGGGATTATATTCAAAGGGAGAGGTGCAACTTTTGATTCTCTCTATCAAGACCATATCATTATTGTAGAACTAAGGAGCACGCCTAAAAACTTTTTCCACATCCGAGGGGATTGAGAATCTTACCAGGAATTTGTTCTGTGGGTAATCAAGTATCGACCATTCTCCTCCTGGATTCCAAAGCTTATAAATCCACTCTTTAAGTCCTGTTGGTCTTATACTGGCGTCTGAATGCACTTTAACCACGGCAACATATTTCCATCTTTCACTGGTGCTAAATTCTTCCGGGTTGAGGGTGGTGACTTGTTCATCTTCTACCTAGCCCAGCATTGCTTTGAACTTACTTAGAACTTCCTCCTCTTGTGAGCTGAGAGGAGTTTCCGTTTCTCCTGTATTCATTGCCTGAATAGGAGGATAGGGGCGTCGCTGGAGAGGGGAGCGGGGGCCAGGTGAAGAAGAGTGACAGAAGGGCGAGCTGTAGATGATGAGGCCGAAGAGGAGGATGAGAGATCCTGGGGGACTTGGTGGAGAAGTTCCGGAGGCTCCGCCGGGGCTCCGAGTTTTCGAGACATTCTCCGAACGCTGACTATAATGTGACATGTGAGGATTTGGCTTGTCCTACAAAGGCACGAGAGGATCAGATCTAGCCGATAAAACTTTACTTTATTTGTATATATAGACGAACTGTTTAAACTCCAAGAAAGAAAGAAATATATGTTAGAATAGTTCTACGTCGAAAAAAAGAGTCTTAAGATTTTGAGTTAGATAGTCCAATAACTTCAACATGATATCAAAATCCATGATTAGAACCAGACTGCGCACCCCGTATTTGTGGTCTATGTGACAAAATCTAAAATAGATATGCACGTGAAGGGACGTGTTAGAATAATCCTACATCGAAAAAAAGAATCTTAAGATTTTGAGTTGCATAACCCAATAACTTCAACAATATACAGATAAAAAAGACAGGAAACGTGTAACAATTGAAGGATGTATGATTCAAACATCTAAGACTAATATCCTTCCTAGCATAATCATATGAGTTGAGATTTAAACTTAGAATCTCTCTCATCTAGATTTTCTTCCACCTCCTGCTCTCCTTCTTTCTCCACCTTCCCTTCACGTCCCACCACCCGGACTCCCTCCTCCCACCCAGCGCCGTCATTTCTCCCTCTACCTCACGTACCCTTAGAAGTCACTGCTCATCTATCAACCTTGCCTTCGCCACCACTCCCTTTTTCCCTCCCATCGATCCACCTCCCTTAGGCCGTGTTTGATGCACTTCTATTTAGAAGTAATTTTGTATTTTCATTTAGTTATTTTTTATAGAAGTCCTCCTATCGTGAAATGCACTGATGGCTCCTCCCTTCTGTGTGGTACTTTCTTGTGTCTTTTATGCTTTGCTTTTACCCATTTGTGGGGCTGTACTAGTTCGGCACTGTCCGCCGACCTTTCATCCTATCGTGCTCATGTACCTCCTCCTTCCTCTCTCATGTGTTTCTACAATGGATCAAAACCTCAAAAATTGAGTCTAACTCACGAGTTGGCACTTTTATTCGGAAGACCCTGGACACAAGCTTGCAATGATGAACATATATAACACTCATGTTGTCAAAAAAAACAAAACAAAGTGTAAGGAGCTGAAAACCTGGCTGTATGCAGAAATGGAGAGGAGGATCCTTCTGTATGTGGTGACATATCACAGCAGCCCCTGGTATGGCGCTGGTATTAGCCACTTTTGGTCTGCACCAAGAATCTACTGTCAGAAGAAGGAATTACCTTCAGTGACATGTTGAAAATTTTAATATTTTCTCGCCTTATCATCATCTGTCATTTGCCAATCTGAGTTTTGGATAGATTAAGGGCGTATTCGACGTAGCTTTTAACCAAAAGTTATTTTTAACTTACTCTTTAACATTAAAAAAATAATAGATAAAAGTAATGATAACTAATTTTAGATAGTTATAAAAGTCAAATCTCTTGTAATAACTTTACTTTTTCTCTAATTTAAGAAGTTTTAATTTAAAGCTTTTGATTGGAAATTTAAAAAATAACTAAAATATTATAGAAGTGGCTTCTAATATCTATATTTTTCTCTCAAAGTAACTAGAAAAAAGTCTAAAAATGCTTCCAATTAGATGTTGCATCAAAAATGAGCTAAGAAAAAATATATTAATTTGCTCACATATACCCTTAAAGTTTCCATATTGTATTGTACATCCCCAAAAACTTTATATTTCACGCCTCAATTATGTTTCCGTAACCCTTTCGGCAGAACGTTCATTTGGTTTTGATAGAAATAAACTTAGAGATAAATAAAAGTAACAATATTATTTTATTACAACAATATACATGACAAAGTGAAGAATATGGGCTATACAATATGTGAAGAAATATTACGAGAGTACGTATGTAATATCCTTATAATGAAATATAGAAACAATTGTTTCTATAAAATTAATATCGAAATTAGTATAATAAATAGTAAATGATCAACGAAATGGTATAGTTGCCGCAAGTGAGTGTCCCTAACTACAGATGCTTGCTGCCTAAACACCCATTTCCCTTCTGAAAACGTGGCGCATGATCAGAACACACGTCGAAAGAGAGAGGTAATTGAGGCATTAAGGTGATGTTCGTTTCGATAAAAATACCGCAAAAATATTTTAAAGCACCATATTTTTATGATATTTTATGTCAAACCAAATAATGTGTTAGGGGTTTTGGAAAACATTTTATTCCTTGATAAAGAAATTTTTTTTCTTCCAGGACTAAAAATTATTATGAGAAAACATAAATTTTCTCTACTTAAGGGTTGTTAGAAAAAGTCAAATCTGATGTGGGTTAATGTTAAATCACAACCATTCCTTAGAGAAGAAGAGAGTGATCTACTGAGAGTGGGAGAGAAGCTTGATTTTTTTTGTTTGAAAAAAAAAGTTCTGAGGTCTAGAGGTAGGAAAATTTTTGAGGTAGTTTTTCTAACCAGAGAATAAAAAGTTTTTTGTAACCATTTATTTTTCCAAACTCCTAATCTAAGGAAAACTAGTTTCCTGGAAAGTTGACTTTTCCATCTTATTTCTCCAAACCCCTAACCCACCCTTAAATCCAAAGACAAGCAGAAGATGATAATTAGTAATTACCTAATCTAGGGATGTAAACAGAGCAAACAAGGGTCAGTTCTAACTTCAAGTAAATATAACCCAAAGCTTGAATATTAATTGAAAGCTATAAAGCTAGTATTATGGTATGTATATTGTGATAAAGACATATAGATATAAATCAGCTCAAGTGCAAATGGAAGTGGGTCGGGGGATAATTTCATGCACATGCAACCTATTGCAGATCGGGGGAGGAACTTTTGATCTGAATCCTTTTGTAGATCGGATGAGATTGGGTTATTTATTTTTTTCTCACTTGCAGGTGACACAGATTAGGTCGGAGGCCATCACCTCTCTTGCAAGTCATAGAATATTAAAAATCAATGACCAACATCTAGATGCAATAACATACATATATTCTATATTACTTGTCTATTTTTTTAAAATAAGAACTTTGTTACACATGTATATTAAAATCTTAGATCTTTAGTTAACAATACAAGAATAACCTCTTCTATCATGATTATAAAGTAATTAAAAAGTTATAATCAGTCTAAATTCATTTCAAATTTATAACCAACATGTTCATACTCAATAAGCTAGCTGGTATATCAAGGAAACATGGATCAAGTGGCTTTCATCAATCTAATTTATTTATAACATACAGATCATAGCGGATACCTGTTGATATCCACAGATTTGTAATCGGAAGATTCAATCCAATCAATAAGAACTTGTGGATCGGAGTGAATCAGGGTGGATTAGTTTGAATGGAATGGGTGGCCTTAGTTGGGCCAAGTAGGCCTCACTGGCCCATTTATGCTGGGCCATGAAGAATTGGAGATTAGCTTCTCCACAGTTGTCCCAAGAGCCTGAAAGAGCAGTCCCACATTGGAGAGCTGAAGAGCCATACGTTGCCCTAAGGCAGAAAGGTAAGGGGGTAGGCACCCAAGAAGGTGACACTTTTCCTAGTCTTGTAGGACCTTCATGTGTTTTTCATCTAACTCGCTTGCTAACTTATGAGGTGTTTGATAATTATACTGGATAATAGTTGTTTAATAATTATATCGTTTTCGATATTACTATTAATAATAGGTGTTTAAAAAATTATATTCTGCCAATCTTGTTATTCATCTATTAGCAAAGTGCAATCTTACAAATTTAGTATAGGTCTAAATATGCATTAGACATGGGAGAATTTAGCCTTTGAGAGTCTCAAGACTTTCTCATCTTTCCCACTTTTAACTCTCTCTTTATCATGCGATCGTCAACTTCGCAATCTTCAAATGTCAATTTCAATATTAGTATTGCAGGTCTAAAGAATAGCATTATTAAGATTACTACTATATCAAAAATTCAAAATTTATATTCCGACCAATAGTTCATTAGGTATCGGGAAGTTTCTTTTGGAGGACAACATCTCAAAACTTGACCTTCTTCGTCATTATGCTATATTTTAAAGGAGTTTAAATGTTCCAATTGTGTTATTGCGTATGGGTTTCAATTCAAACTATTAAACCTTTTATAGAATGTGAAAAAAAATAAACATATACAAAAATTATTCAATTTTAATATCTAAAATTTGTAGATTAAATCATATGAAATATAATACTATCGAGATCATCAATTTTGTACATATTTGTTGCATGGGACATAAGCATCATATGCATCTGATCTTTTACTCGTACATTTTTTTTTTAAAATTCACCAAAGAAAGTCGACTTGCGGCACTTTAACTATGTAGCACCTTTTTTCTTTTGTGCTTGTACATTGAAATTTACTCACTGCTTATTCTATTTTGGATCTTTGACATCCAATGTGCATACTCCACCCTTCTATTTTCCCAAAACTTGCAGGATGCTCCTCCCTGGTCCTTCCTCTTCCTCTGGCTCTTGTCAGTTTGGGCAATTTTAGATTGGCTATGCAGTATCTTTTTGCTGTCCATGTGTCTTAAACAGTAACCGATACAATAACTGAGGCATACAAAGGTAAAGAAACTTATGTAATGTTTTAATTGAAGCATGCTATTGTTATGAGCCAAAGATGCAAGAATGACGCATATCCTCCTTTCACGTTGTTAACCAAAACATGTTATAAAGATACTCCATTACTGCCGCGTCATCAATTGTTAGACTGGTAACTCTAATAGTCAATAAATTCATATAAACTCAAGCATGATACGAGAGCTTAATTTATGTCCCAAAAACATTTGGCTATTAGTTCTCATTAGAAACAAACATTCTCCAGCCTTTAAGCACAAGAGCTTTTTCAATGGCTTAGATAAATGCAGAATTTGTACAAACAAGAAAAACTAGCACATTCATTTCGAAATTATGTAAAGAGTCGCTTAATAAAATCCAATTGCTTTTAGAAAGGTGGCACCGAGTTAAATGTAAGCTGTGATCTGCTTCATAAAAATGAAATGTTCATGTCTCAATAGTGTACACTTTTTAACAGTTCCTTTTTTTTATCATATTCGCTGGGAATCACTTGATCGGACGGTTCATTAATACCAAATTTCAGGTGCTTTCCAACTCCAGTTTTATCATCTGATCTTAAAATCAAATAGTGATATTGTGAATGCAAAGCGTGATAAAAAGACCTGCGACAATAACAAAACTCTTATTACAAAGTAGATCTTGAATCCATAAAAATACACAAACCTCCTATGACAGACATCAGAGATCATGTTACACGGCTCACTGACGCAATGTTTCAGGAATTGATTTATGGTCGTTAAAAACAAACGGCTCGTCCCTATCGTGTTAAAATAGTATCTTTCACTCATTGGTATAATAACTTGGACTTATCCTACGAATTCAGGTGCCTATCACGACCATAGTAAAACGGGACATATCATACAAGATGATTAAGTACTGCAGTAGAGAAATATGCACATACACGTATCATACAAGTGTACACACACTTGCAAATAAACTTCTATTTGTGGTAGGTTAAGATAATGAAAATATGCACTTTTTGATGCACGTATAATAAAAAGCTTATAAAACTTCTTTTAAAATCCTTTCAAGAAATAAATAAAAATAAAGGGGTTCAGAGGATCTTGTCACTTAAACATACATATGTTAGAAAGCAGTGAGCAGGTCAGGGGTTTTCCAAGAACCCATATGCCAGCAGACGACTCTGAGGCCGTGGAAACAATCATCACAAATTCGAAAGGACAATACATTCCATGTTCACAGAGTTCACAAAGCTGTAAAAACATGCATCACGAATTTGAACGGACGGTAAAAAATTTCCATATTCACAGAGTTCAAGGATCACAAAACTATTCTCCTGAATTAATAAGAAGATACTCATTCGGTGGGCTATCTCATATAGAAATTCACTGTCAGATAACCCATCGTCACCAACCTTCAATTATCCATATGTGAGAAGAAATCTACGCATTCCAATCAGGAACATTAACATTTCCAGTACATATCTTATCAGAGATACTGAAAAGTTGATAAACAAACCCATCCTCTCGATAATGTGATTCTCATTCTTCAGCGGCACTTGCAGCACTAAGATCAACACTCAGATCGAGAACCTGGGTCAAATGAAAAAGAAATCAGTGCTCATCATTAGCGTAAGATACAATAGCAGCTTTTGTTTTCAACTAAGTACAATCTTGAGACGGCAAAAACTATTTTGCAAGGCCAGAAATTCATCAGAGGTCAACTGCTATTGAACAAAGTCGCTTCGAAAAGAAATTACTTTAGAACAAAAGAAAAAATGTTCGCTCAAGCACACAGTCAACGTTACCTTTCCAGTAATCATAGTATATATCTTAAGCACATCCATGACAGTTGTCTCAAAGTGTGTTGTAGCATCATAGCTCTGGAAATGCCACTTTTGCATCAATTCGCATGCATATTATAGCAAAAGAAAAGAATAAGAATTTTAAAAGGAGCTTACAGTTGATATAAAACAATTGTCCAGAGATGGTTCATTGACAGGTTCATATCTGTCATAAATATCATAAAATATCTCATCAACTGCTCCCAGAAGTTCAATTCCAGGCCTCAATTCTGTTTCAGGGTGATTAGTCTCAGCTTCAGTTGAGACGAATGCTATGAACTTCCCTTTAGGGGCGACGTTGTGTGTATATGAGCAGCAGAAAAGATACCTGTCAATAAAAGAAAGAGAGCAATTACCAATCACATGTATGCAGAATAATCAAGATCTCACAGAGGAAATTCCAACTATAGACATGATACTTCAAAATTATTATCTTAGAAAAGCAGTTCTAGACTAGAACTCACATGTCTGATCTACGTCCCAGTTGTTTCTGGGGCAGTATAACCTGAACTGAGTGGGATTCGTCAGTATTTGGAATGGGATGACTCATAATAGCAATTGCTCTTGCAACTTTTCCAATCTTCCTAACCTGTACCAGTTATCCAAGTTTATCAGTGATTACTGAGTTTGCAAATCTCTATCTCACAGGTCCATGCACCTTGTAATGGAAATTACAATAACTGCAAAGAATCAAGAGCCCCAAGGAAAAGTTTTGAAAAAAACAAAACAGTTATTTACACGACTAGAGTTAAAGCAGTTATGCACTCTATGCATTGAATTGATAAGAAAAATCAGTAGAAATACCTTGCTTGGTAAGTAGGATGGATCACAGACAACTTTCTTGCATTTAGCTGTTTCCCCTTCTGATGTCACACCAAAAACTTTACCCTCCTCATCAAACTCCACCTGATACATAGGCATCTTCCATGTAAGCTCCACCAGATATACCAAATTAAGCAGACATTGCAAATAAGTCACATCATTATGCAGCCTAAACCTGTAATGTAAAAGAATACCTTGCATTCTGGCTTATTTAACATGTATGTCCCACCATATACAGCACTAAGACGAGCAAATGCCTGAGATTTTTGCCAATGAAAGAGGGATGAACACCTGAATGACTTTAATCTAACCAGATGAGCATATAAACTTACAGACCTGAGGTAGCTCACCCAAACCATACAAAGGGTAAATGTATGGCGACCCCCCTTGAAAACGAGCTAGAGACTCGGCATAAAGCTGCCACAGAAGTTATTCACAAAATGAATGCACAAACCATTCTAAAATTTATGAAAACAAGCTAATCCAGTTCTCAAGCAAAGCAACAAATGAATGATGTAATCAACACTGAGAGACATTATATATACAGTATTGAATAGATCAAAAATATCTAAGTGGTACACGTGAAGAACTTAAAGAAGCAGATAACCTCCATCAGGCAAGTGTATCCCAAGCACATTGTAGACCAAATTGAAGGAGTTCAAAGCTATTTCTAGAGTAACAAATGAATACCCTAATAATAAGACTCTACCAGGTCTGTAAGTTTTGGTGAGGGACCTGGCGCTATCTCTCCAGCTGGACTGCATTTGCCTACAAGAGACTAAAATGCCTAGCTTGGACAAGGGCATCTCAGACAGGTTGAGTGGGACGAAACTGAACCAGGCGGCTGTCCTCCCTGCAGATGGAGCTAAAGGAGGCCAGGTGATATTATGGAATGGGGATAAATTTGAAGGGAATATATGTGATATGGGCACTTATAGCATCTCGGTGTCTTTCTCATGCAAGAATAAAAGAACAAATAATGAAAGATGGATTATTACTTCAGTGTATGGGCCTCATACTGAACAACAGAGGGTGTCCTTTTTTGAAGAGTTGTACAGACTGCACTCCTTGTTTGCTGAAGCCTGGTGCATCATGGGGGACTTCAACTGTGTTAGGTATCCCTGGGAAAGGTCTGGGAGGCAGAAATGGAGCAAGGATATGGAACTCATCAACCAATGGATAAGGGAGGTCAAGCTAATGGACATGGAAATACCGAACAGGAAATTTACTTGGTCCAATCTACAACAAGTCAGCACACAGTCAAGACTAGATAGAGTATTAATTTCTGCATAATGGTTCAGGAGATTCCCTTTGACAAATGTTAAGGGGCTCTGTAGATCGGTCTCTGATCACATCCCTCTGCACCTCAGGATGGAGGACAAGAAGGTAGAGTTCAGAACTTTCAGATACGAGCTGAAGTGGCAGAAGGAAGCTGAATTCAGAGATTTGGTGAGGGATTGGTGGAATCAGGCACCAAAGGCAGGTTCTGCAATTCAGAGTTTCCAGGAGAAACTTAAATGGACTAGGAGATGTATGAAACAATGGGCAAAAAAGAAATTTGGAAGGGTTTCAGCAGAGAGGCAGACTATGATAAGTAAAATTGAAAAGCTGGAGCTGAAAAGTGAGTCTGGTGATTTATCCACACAGGAACTGCAATCCTTGAAGGATCTCAAAAAGGCTTATAATGAAGAACTCTTGAAAGAAGAAATCAGTTGGAAACAGAGGGCAAAGGAACACTGGCTAAAGGAAGGAGATAAAAACACTTCCTTTTTCCATGTTGTGGCTAGTGCCAAGAAGAGATTCTTGTCCATTGAGCATATCAAGGAAAATGGAGCAGTCATTGAAGAACCTGAGGAAATTAAGACAAGGTTTGTTGCCTTTTACAAGAACCCTTTTTCAGAAGACCACCCTCTCAGGCCCCATCTACAAGAAGGGTTGCTCCCTGTGCTAGAAGCTGTTGATGCTGAACAGCTGTGTGAACCTTTTTCAGAAGAAGAAGTCAAAACGGCAATATTTAGTATGGATCCCAACAAAGCTCCAGGCCCTGATGGTTTTTCCCTTGGTTTCTACCAATTTTGTTGGGATATTATCAAGACAGATGTGGTAAACTTTGTCCAAGAGTTCCACGAAAGGCCGGAAGGGATTAAACTTGTTAACTCCACACATATTGTCCTGATCCCGAAAACAGAGGGAGCTGATAGAATGGCTGATTTTCGACCCATTAGCCTTCTCAATGGATGTTACAAAATCATTACCAAGATCCTAACAAACCGGCTGAAGAGGGTCATCCATAAGCTAGTGGGGATCAACCAGTCAGCCTTTGTGCAAGGAAGATTCATCCTGGACAATTTTATGGCTGCTCAAGAAGCCATTCACCACTACAAGATCAGACACAAGCAAGGGGTGTTGGTTAAGCTTGATTTTGAGAAGGCCTATGACACAATCAATTGGAACTGTCTATTCAAGACTATGGAGATCATGGGTTTCAATACTAAATGGATAAGATGGGTAAGATGTTGTATTTCCTCCTCCAGATTCTCGGTGCTGATCAACAGAGAGCCATGTGGATTTTTTAATAGTTCAAGAGGATTAAGACAGGGAGATCCTCTCTCTCCCTTTCTTTTTCTGCTTATTGGACAGATTTTGAGCACCCTTTGGGATAATGCAGCTCAACAAGGTTTGGTGGAAGGGTTCAAGATTGGTAGAATCCATATCCACTTATCTCATCTTCAATTTGCAGATGACACTCTCCTGTTCACACCTGGTAGCATTGAGGATATCCAGAATATAAAGAGTCTGCTAATTTTGGTGGAAATAATCACGGGATTGAAAATCAATTATGAGAAATCTGAAATTGTTGGGCTGAACATGACGCAGCAAAGGGTACAGGATATTGCAAACTCCCTAAAGTGCAAAGTAAGCAACCTTCCTATCAAATATTTGCGGCTACCCCTATCGAATGGTGTCACTAGGGTCAGGGACTGGGATGGTCTCATTAAGAAATTTGAGAATAGGCTGGAAGGATGGAAGAGTAACTTTCTGTCTGGAGGAGGGAGATTGATCATATCCAAGTCGGTTCTTTCTTCATTGGCCTTATACTACGCTTCTGTTTTGAAAATCCCTAGAACCGTGGAAAAGATTATTGAATCAGCTAGGAGCTCCTTTTTTTGGGCAGGAGGGAAAAGGGAAAAGAGAGGTATGCACTTGATCGCTTGGAAGAATGTGTGTAAGAGCAAAGAGCAAGGAGGCATTGGGCTTTGTGGGATTGCCATCTTCAACAAAGCCTTGTTAGCTAAATGGTTGTGGAGAAGAGGAGAGTATCCGGATGCTCTTTGGGCTGTAATTGTCAATGACTTGTACTTTCATGGTGAGAGTAAATGGAGCTTCTCCCATTCATCAAGATATAATTTATCTCCCATATGGAGGAAAATCCTTAAGTGTGTTGATTTCATGGTCACCTCTTGCGAAGCCCAAGTGGGTAATGGCAGGGACATACGGTTTTGGAAGGACAAATGGTGCTCCAATCTAGATTTGACTGTGGTTTTCAGCAATCTTTTCAGCATTGCCCAGAATAAGGATGCTTCGGTTGAAGAGGTTCTGTCTCTTAGCAGTACAGGTCAGTTTACCCTAATGCTTAGAAGGAATCCTACCGATGTGGAAGCAGAGGAACTGATTGCCTTGCTTAACTTAATCAATGGTGTTAGGACATGCAGTGAGGTGCAAGATAAGAGGGCTTGGAGATGGACTAATAATGGGCTGTTTTCGGTCAAATCCCTGGTTCAGTTTTTTAATGATGGTGGTACTAGGGTGTGGTGGAAGGACCTAATTTGGTCTAACCAACTTCCTAATAAAATAAGGGTGTTTCTATGGAAGCTCGCATGGAATAGAAGTCTTACGGGAATGAGGGCGAAGAGACTTAAACTTCCCGGGAGATCCTTATGTATGTTCTGTGCACTCTTCGAGGAAGACCAAACCCACTTATTCTGCAAATGTGGCATTATCTCCATCCAATGGAAGAGCATGTGCAGGATATTTGGAATTGGTTGGGTGGAGCACTCCTCTGTGCTGAATCTGCTGAAATGGTGGACCATTGTTTCTCCGTCAAAGGAATTCATACATGTATGGCTTCTACTTTGCCCGGCCATGCTGTGGACTATATGGTGTGAAAGGAATAGAAGGAAATTTAGCGACCAATTCAGCAGTGCGAATGAACTCTTGAAGATGACATTCAGATGGGTGGAAGAGTGGGGACGGGCAGCTGGTATCCTGAATGTTGGCAGCTCTGTTATTTCTGACAAAATCAAATTGTGGAGGCAGCTGATTTCTTAACGTTATCTCCTTTGTTACCCTGTAACCTGTTTTATCTTCTTGATATAACAGCTTTTGTTAGGATCTTTTAAATCTTTTGGGACTTGGATGGGGGTCTGTCCTATCCAAGGGTGTGCCCTCTTGGGCTTTCCTGTACCTCTCTCACTTATTTCAATGGAATTGTGACTCTTGTCACCTTCTAAAAAAAATAAGACTCTACCAGAGTCCAAGTCCGTGTCTATTTACATTATGAATGTATCAATAAGAAGAACCTAATGGTTACAATGGATACAACCTGGTGTGTTCTTATTGCAGATAACATTACGTTGATCGAGTATTATACACAAAACCACGAGATCCACATTGTGAACCTTATTTCCACATATCATCATATTCTTTAAGCGCCACTTTGATTGGAGAATAGGAGAAGAATAAGGCCTCTTATTCTTAGAATAAGACTAATTCTAGTTTGACAGACGGAATTGCTTATACCGCGTCAGAATTACTTATACCAGAATAAGGAGAATAAGCCATTCCACCTTAGACCCAAGAATTGCTTATTCTTCTTATTCCATCAGTGGGCTCCATAAAACTATCAAACCGAAACACCCCTTATTCTAGTATACGCTATTCCGGATAAATAATTACGAATGACTTATTTTGCAATCAAAGTGGGGCTAAAAGTCCAGGTATCATCATATTGATTGGGTGTTACATGCAAGAACCACTACATGCACATTGGTGCATGTTATTTGCAGATAACATTGTGTTAATTGGGTAACAGGTACCAGCCACTTATGAAGAAAACAAAGTGCCATGCCTTTTCTGTTAAGAGTATGAATGTCCCCCTCCCACCAAGTGACGGGCCCTTTAGAGTCCGTTTGGTTTTATGCAAAACATATTCGAATGGAAAAAGTTTTCAAGGGAAACAAATTTACAAGGAAAATGAAAACAGAATCCATCATTTCGTACTCCTGAAAATATTTTTCCAAAAAACTTCTCTTTTGTTTGTTTTCCCGTAAAACATTTTCCTGAAACTGATTTCATACATTTGTATATTTGAATTTGAATTTTATAAGACTGTGAATGTAGATTGTGAATTCTTAGTACTACCATTCAATCTTCAAGTTCAAACAGCAACTTCAAATGGACTTTTTTTTGTTTTTTCTCTCTCGAGTTGAGAGAAGACTCCAAGTTGGCATTTGATTAGATAGTTCAAATTTTAAAAAAAATATCATGCCCCCACATGATGGAAGCCGTCAAATTGCACAGGAACAATCACATGGCTGCACAAGAGGTGCGATCTGATAGGATGATTCAAATTTATTGGTGAAAATATGATATTTTACAGATAAAATACTTTACTAGTTTTCAAAAAGCCGCTACGTATATCATCCTCTTTAGTATCTAAGTCACACCTTAACTAATCACAACGGACAGAAATAAACGTTATAATACAAATATTGTACTTAAATAATTATTATGGAAAAAGAAGAGAATCAAGGACTCTTTGGAAATTCCATTCGCCACAATATGCATGATTAAGACATAAACACATGAGGAATTAATGTTGATATGACGTACATGGCCATCTGCATAGCAACAAGACCAACTTCGTGAGAGTGGAGCCACACTCAGAGACATGACCTGCCATTCACTTTGGACTCTGTGAAAAACGGCATTCGAAATCGGCTTGCGGATGCAAAAATCAGGAAAGGGGGGAGATTCTGGGGGTTAACAGATTACCATTTCCGTTGACTACAAGTTTTATGGCTTGCCAAATGGATGTTCCTGTTCATTTTTTCGGGAAAATGTTTTCATGTGGTAGGTTTTACACGGAACCAAATGGGCCCTTACTGAAAAACAAAGCATTCAAAAAAACCCTTCGGTGATGCACCAAACTGAGACAGGATGGAATTTCAGGCACATTGGCCTGAGAACCTCTTGTTTAGACATGCATTCGGTTGTGTAACATGGGAATAAAGAAAGTGCAAATTGTGGGATGTGTGGAAGCCAAACTGTAGAACAATCAAAATTACATAGAGTGACACAAGAAAAAAATAGAGGCCAAACTAACAATAGGCAAACTAAAAGGAATAATACTGAACAAAATATACCATCGGTTAGGAAAGCGAAGCATTGCTACCATGTCAGGAGAGAACAAAAAATAGTGATAGCTCCTTTATTCAATAGCTTGCTTGATAGGAGAAAAAGTAACTATACAAAAGAGGTACAGCACACAGACTAAAAGATAGTTAATTTTGATGTGTCATCTACTCAGGGAAAACAAGGTTGCTTCAGCAGTCATAATATAAAAGTATATGTGTTGAGACGATTATGCAAGATCACAGAAAATGTGGCACTCAGATACCCTCAACAAAAGGAGTAGTTCTACTAAGTAGACCCGCCGACTAAAACATATGTGGAATCTATTGAAGCAGAGTGTAAGCTCAACCTCCTAAACAACTGATTGATCCTTGAAACAAAAAACAAAAAACAAAAGCTATAAGATGCAGAGTAATGAAAGCTTCAAGAATGCCGAGTAATCCTAATGAAATGTCTCCACTGCAAACAAGAGTGGGAATATGAACACTAGGAGCAAAAAGAACTAAACTACCAAGAAGATAAAAGTGGGACTCAATGCAGACATTTACCAAAAATGCAAAGGCAAATGGACATAGAAGTCCAATGGAAAGAAGGCCCACAAGATGCTTAAAGGAAGCTCCGAACGAAGGAACAGACTACCAATGAAATCAGAATGTGAAAAGACTCTTAAGAGGGAATATCGCATGCCGACATGTGGAAAATAATTGGCAACCAGCAAAAATGTCGCTGAAATCCCGCAAACGGAGAGTCAAACAGAGGAATGGAGAGCATAAACACAATCAGGACATCTGAAAACCTTCAGATTTCAGATAGGTGTCTAGTTTGATCATGGTTACCGGAACCTGCCAACTCGTATGAGACGACTCATCTCTGGACGAGTCCGATACATTGGACACATGGACTCCCCGATACGCATCTGAATCAAGCCTACTCGTTGCAACTCGGACCAACTTGATGTGACTCGTATGTGACTCATGCCGACTTGTGCGACACGCTACAATCCGGCACAGGTCATTGCGATCTAGCTCAAACCTACTCAATGCAATTTGACACAACTTGTATCTTATTAGTAGATTTTTTTTTCCTAATTTGATAAGTAATTGGAGTTTTTTTCCAATTGATAAATAATTAGACTTTTTTCTCCAATTTAATAGGTAATTTACACATATTGATTAATAGGGTAGATTTCTCCTAAATATGGCTTAAAGTCATTGTCATTAATAAACCACTAGAGTTAAAAGTTTATTTATGTCATGATTATTCATAAAATTTAAAAAATTGAAAAAAATCAAAAATAGGCCGGAATTGGCCTGACTCGTGTGAATTAATGACATAAAAATTTAATTATATTATAATTATTCATAAAAGTAGAGGATCTGAAAAAGAAAACAAAAAACTGGCCTGAATCGGCCCGACTCGCGTGACCCCTGCAAATTGACCCGAGTCAGATCAGATCTGATTCATATCTGCCAGATCTCAATCCGGTCCAGATCAACGAGTCGGCAAACCTTGAGTTTGATATTGAAGTTAGCTAACAATGTGATGCAGCTGGAAACCTATCATTAATTGGGCTTGAAACATGACCCAGAAGGGCTTGAACCAGCTGGTTAATTAGGCTTGAACCCACCACTGAAGAAGACCTGGACCAATGGTGCAACAAAGGGCTAAACTAAACCTTCAAGAGAGAGCACTGAACCACTGAGTTAAAGACCTGAACTGGTCAGGTGAACTGAACTGGCTTCAAAAGTTGGTTGAACCTGTGATGGAACTTCCCTGAAATTGTGTGTATAACTTTGTACTAGTGTAAAATCAAATTGAATTGATATAAGTTGATTTGAACTGGCTTTAAGTTTATTTGATCCTAGCTAATGGATCTGGATATCTTAAAGAATGGATGCTCAAACAGGACCTAATAAGTCCCATGAACAGGCCTTCTCCACTCGAACATCTGCAATAAAAGACCCAGGGGGCTTTGCACCCCTTGAATTTTCCCATGTTTTTGTTTTCCCAACAGATTCTCACATGTTTTTGCACAAAAGAAGGTTAGTTGGGATAACATTTCTCATATTCTCATAATATTCCTATCTTCACTGGATTTTATCCCCCCCCAACCCATGTGGAGAAATAGAATCCAGCACACCCACTCCCCACCCTCTTTCTCTACCCATTCCCCACTCCCTTCTTTTTCATGTGAGAATGTAAAAAACTACAAAAACATGCATATTTTTCTTTCCAACAAATCATTTCCCAGGATTTTTTTCATTATATGCGAAAACATTTTCCATGATTATTTTATTTCCTAGGAAAATCCAACGATGCAAAACCCTTCCCCCATTAACAAATGCGAAGGCAATGGTGTCAATGATAGAAGTCAGCAACAAACACAACTGCGACAAGGGAAGACAATGACCATGATGGCACGGCCAGCAGGCAGCTGTGAACATAAAGTAGAAGATGAGCAGACGACCAAAGTAGGGAAAATGGCAGAATGTGGCAACTCTAGCAGTGACAGATGGCAGTGAGATCGGCCAAAGAAAAGTGTGGAAAAGAAAAGTAAACAAATAGAAGTGCTTTCCATCAATACATTGGCTTCTATTGTACAAAATGCAATCCTAGCTTATTGCCTTACCTGCCTAACAGAGGCCAGTCAGGTTTTGTTTAGTGTTTGTATGATAGTGGACCACATGTATGCACAAAAATTATGATAAACGATGACTATTAGATCACTTATGTCAAAGCAGGAGTAAGGATAGAATTTTCTCTTCCAAGGCAAAGATGCAGAGGAGATATACAAAAACACTAGAAGTCAAATTCTTATTAAGGTCAATACCTTCATTCTCTGTACAGTGTCAAGGGCGGGCTCATCAAGATAGCGGTCGTCTCTATGCAGTGCCAATGCATGACCAATAAAGTCCACTGTGTTGTCATTCAAGCCAAATTTTCTGTATGATGAAAATCATAAGCAGATCAAAACATTGAATGGAGTTAATTATCCCGAACTGGAACCACTATTTTCTATGTTCTGAAATCAAATACCAAGAATCATGGACAAAGAAGACAAAGACAGCACAGCATACTTAACAAAGATACAAGCCAAGACATTGACTCGTTCAAAGCTACTCTTTTGTTGTTCATGATTAACTGTACTTAACAGAGTCAGCAAATTTGAACATCCAATACTACATTGATCATCAACAGCAAACTTTCTTCTTTACACAAACTCTTGGAGAATAAGATGAGGCTGTCCACCAGACCGACTATTAAGATGAGATGGTCTGGCATATACTTCTAAAATATCAATCTATGGAACAAACTTATAAATGGTTATTTATCAAAAGAAGATTGAATCCCCAATCAAATAGCAAAAATACATGCACATTGCATGATCCATAGAATGCCTAACCAAGACATTAGGTTTTGACAATACCAGTGGAATATCCCAAACTTGCAAATACAACGTGTAATTACATCTAGGTTCATCCGGCTTTATACATAGCGAAACTCATTGTCTTAATTTTTAATTTTACAGGGATGATACACTGAGGCATGACTATTCTCCACCTCTTTATTTGACAATATTCTCAAATATAAATCCTATCAGAAAAACTGTTGCTGCTATACATGACTGCCTAATATCTGCTAAACATTGCCTTCCCTCAGGACCAGGTAACACTCTAGGCTGCCAACATGTAAAATCCTGGGATAAATTGAAACTCATCTTACCTGAATCCTTCATTTATTATTAAGTAGTATCCATATTAGATCCTTTATGTATTTAATAAGAAAGCCATCTACTATCCTTCGCTTTAATCCTGAATCCTGTGACTGTAGCAGATATATGATTCTACACTTGTACTTCGGTAGTTAGAAATCTATGCAAAGATGCACAGAATTCTGTATAGCTCTCAGCTACTATATCTGTGTGTGAGCATGCGCATGCACATAAAAAGGAAGCCAAAACAAAAGAAACCAAAAAGGCAGCTCTCTAAAGTATATACTTCCAAAAAATGGTATATACACTCCTGCATCCCTTTGCCAAAAGGCACGTAAAGACAGGAATCTATATGTGTCCCATACATGATCCCTAGAAAGATTTTAGTCACACAATAATGCATAAGACCAGAGATTATAGCATCATATCACATTTGCATACCTAGAGATATTCCTAAACATGGCTAGCAATAGCAATGTGCTATTTTTTATCTGAAGGCCTCCAGTGATGATGCAGTTATAAAGTGTGCTTGGCACAGCTTCCAAGTGGAAGCATTTTTAGATTTTTATCTAGTTATTTTGTGGGGGACAAGAGTAGATGTTGGAAGCCACTCTCATAGCATTTAGTTTATTTTTTGGCTTCCAACCAAAAGCTACAACTTGAAACTTCCTGAATTGGAGAAAAAGTGGGTTGTTAGGGGGGATTTGACTTTTAGAAAAACCTAAAATTAGTTATAACCACTTGCATCCATCAGTTTTCATGTTATAAGAGGAAGCCAAAAGTGGCCTTCAATTAAAAGTTATGCCAGGAAAAAGAAGCAGTGATCTTGAGCTGGAGAGAAGGAACTATCTTTGCTGAGTGTACGCGAAGTGAAGGGTAGGGGATCAATCTCCAATTATGTACATCCACGATCTGACCCAACTTCTACATAATGGATGCCGACTCTCCAGGAAACGTCGTGTTGAAATAGTTCCAACGATGAAGTTCTCCATTTTCACAAACATGCCCAGAGTGTCACAACCATATCTTGCAACACTAACTTACAACCTTTCATGGCAGATTCAACCCCTAGTATCCCCTTCAGTTTTTTATATACTGCCACAAGAAAAGTAGTCCCCTCTTATCCTTTAACTCATGTATGATGGATGCCTGTACCTTTTTTCCTATTTCTTTTGGGGAGGACTGCATTGAATTAAAAATGAAAGGAGTACCAGTAGCATGATCAGAAAACAAAACCAAAGAGATCAGAAGCTCAACCATAGCCCAAAAGATGCACATGTACAACACAAAGGAATGCTACACACTTACGGATAAGGCCCCACAGTAAGCCACTCCTGGCTTCCTAAGACCTAGATCACTCATGAGCAACCCCGGCTCCTTGAGCAAATCCTCCTGAAAGTGAACAGAATACTGTTGACAATAGCATCCTCAAAGGTTCTCATGCTTCTGGCAAGTCAGCAGGACCACCAACCAATATGGAGGCCAGATGGACCATCAAATTGTATGGAAGCAGATTCTCGAACATACTACAACTTCAAGATCCACATGGCAGAAGCTACAGCCCTTTTTGATATGATGTGCCTGTCAAACTCATGCCAAGGGTCACAGGTATCTATTTAGATGATGCTAATCAAAAGAACTATAAATCATTTATGGGCATTGTATGCCACATCAACACCCCCCTGCAAGCTTCAATACAGCCACCATTTAACAGCTCATAAAAGCATCCCATATAGATCTACTACCCAAGGATTGTAAGTCCAGATTGGCTGGCAGCATCAAAATGGGTTGATGCCAATCACATGATGAATCTACCACTCAAGGATTAAAAAATGGGATCAGCTGACAGGAACCGCCAGCCTGCAAGAATGGCGATACCGAAATGTATCGGGTTGACCGATACTGCCATCCATGCCAGCCTGGATCCGATTGGATCGGCTGAATTGGCCACCAGTAGTTGGGGGATGATGGAGATTTGGTAAGGGGTGTCGATAATCCGGCCAGAGAAAGCCTGGGACAGGCCATGTTCATTTAAAGTTGGCCCGGCCTGGCACAAACAGGTCCATCTTTTCAAGCCCAGGCCCACCAGGGATGAGCCTGAGGAAGTCTGGCCCACCCTATCGTCAGCGCCACTCTTCTACCTCCCTCTTCTCATTTGGACTCAATCACGCTTCATCCTCTTGCACACCAAACCCACCTCCATGTCCCCTCTCCCACAAACCCCTCTGACTGTCAACCACGATCTCCCAGGCAGCAGCTGTGGATCCACCCCATGCTGGCAGTGGATCTGCTGCATGGGAACTGAAGGCACATCAGTTGGCTGGAGTTTCTGTGGGAGCAGATGAGGAAGAGAGGTGAAGCTGCTGTATACAACCACGACAAGGAGCAGGAGCATCAGTACCTCGTGGATGATGGCCTAAAGCCATTCCTAGTGGTTGCTTCAATGGGCATAGCCTCCTGCTGGAGATGCTTGCCATACATTGTCAAAGATGCATGGTGGTGTAGTTATTGAAGAAGGTGCTATGAACGTCACCAAGTTGGGATTCGGGGAAAAATCAATCTCCAAAACAAAAAATCTCAAGTCGGCAAAAAAAATTAAAAACTTCATGAAAGAAACATTAATTTTTAATACATAAAAATTAATGTCAAAATAAAATCTAAATTTTAAAATTATTTAATGCAAAAATGGCTTCCTTCCTTTTAGAAAACATGACTTTAAAAAAAAATACATGATTAAAACGTGATTAAATCATGATTCTGGAATTTATGAAGATTTTAAAGATTTTTTCATGATGTATTCATGAAAAATACATTCAAGTAACAAAGTTTGATCAAATCAATCTTTTCAAAAAACTGCAGATTTTTGTCTGCCAACCTCTATTTAGCATAAAGACAACGTGAACATCAATATATAATCCCCACTCTCCTGCAGAATGTGCGGAGTGGTAGGTCCAGTTTAAGACTCAGGGTCAGTGCTTTGCCTTCCTGTGAAACTAACCAATGTTAGGATCCCATTCCTGCAGCTCAGGAAGTGGGGCCACTGAATCCAATCTCTTCTTCCCTTTAATCCAGTTCAGTGGAACCATCCACTTTAAACAAGTGGAGAGAAAATAATTAAAATCAATAACATGGCAAGAACATGAAATCATAAAGCACAATTAACAATGAAAATGGACAATGCAGCGGCAAAGGTGAGAGTAGTTACGCAATGAGTTCTTTTGCCGTGACTCTTCTAAGATCCAATCCTTCATGTGTTTTAGGGTCATTTTCCTCATAATTTTGGACAAAAATAAAGAAATTACGAGCACGACGCTTTTCAAACAAACCCATTAGTGGAGATCTGAGTGCTTCCATATCAGTCGCTGGCACCTTGTGAACCTATTAGAATAAAGAAAATTTATGCATCTAGAATTAAAAATCAACTGATAGTAAGATATTTTTTTGATAAAGACAAAAAAGCTAACAAATATACAAAAGTGATTGAATAAAATAATTATAGTACCTTCCCCTTATTGAATACATAGCTCCCATCCACAGCTTTGAAATACAGATACTTTGTGACATCTGTGTGAATAAGAGTGCGAACCAGGGTACCATTTGCCATCATGAACTAGTCACATAAACAATATTCACATTCTCAGTTCAAGGGGGAAAAAGATAAGAACATGGAGGATAGATTGCCAACATCTATTACATAGGACAAAAAAAGACAAAATGTCTAGCAGTTCCCCAATCAGGTAGCATAAATGAATAGGTGGAGTCATCAGGTAGATTTAAATATTCATAGCAAAGTTTAAGAAACCGGAAGCCAGGTGAACATGACCAGATCAGGCCAGTTCCATTTGGGTTCACCCAGTTTCTGGTCCACACTGGCTGACTTTAAACCATGATTCACAGTATATCATGATGCTTCTCATGGAAAGACATGCAGGTTTCTTTCACCATTGTGCACCCTTTCAAGAACAAGGATATCTGAAGTGAAGGTTTTTTAACATTCACCAGTCCAATGAATATCTAACAGACCCTCTAAATAAGTTTGTCTGAAGTTGAACCTGTCATGCCTTGACAAAATACACCTGTCCTTTGTTTTTTCATTTTCAGGTAAGGAGAGGGTGTAACTACACTTTCTGTTAGAAACAAGGGAAGAAAAAGAAAGATGTAAAAAGGACGCATAGTCATACCGATCTATGATTGTCCATATACAATGCAGGAATAGGGAATAGCACCTACACCTAACATATATACTTCTCTTATATAGCAGTTGTATGCATTGCCATTCACATATATGTAGTTTTTTTTTCCTTTTCTAAATGTTATGTACATGTCATAGCTGGGATAGCTTTCATGCACACAACCTTGATCAGACTGCCTGATAAAGAGAAAAAAAATATCAAATTGCCTCGGACAGGGATCAGACAGATGGCAAATCACCAGCACCATCCGATCATATGATCAAATAACACTGGCCATTCACCTGTCCACCCGACCTTCCTCACAGTGCCTTCTTTTTCTTTCTTTTGAAATGGTACATCAGACCAAGGCTGAAAAACTCTTGCTACATGCAGCAGAGCAGCACGAAGTGGGGCTGCTGCATAGTACAATTCCTCCCTCTCTGTCATGTTGCATGAGCAAGAAAGACATCATAGTCCGCAAAGAACAAGCACGCCAAGTTTGCCAAGGAGTTTGTGGGTTAACGTGGATAGTTCCACAAACGCACCTTGTAGTTAATCTCCCTGTCCACAAATGCATATCTGAACTTGATGCGGTCCAATGACAGGGAAGGTAGAGGAAAGGCTCGGAGGCCCAAGGGAGGGGGATGACAATGGGTAAGAGAAGAGGAAGATGCAGGGGAGGAAGGAGAGGGAAGGAGGGAGACGGACAGCAAGGGCTTCACACCCCTACCCTGCTCACAGGCCCTTCACAGGCTCCACACACACATGCACCACTGTGGCGGCCAAGACGAACCTTCCACTTCCCTCAGCTAATCATTAGCAATCATAAGGTTACCCTTTTGAGCATACATTGGATATATATAGGCCCCAAAAAAGAAACCCTGACAGCCAAAATTACCATTTTACCTCTAGGCCCTCTAAAAATAGAAAAATGCAGAAAATATAGAAAAAATAGGAAAAGCCCTAAATGGGCCACAAGTGAGCCTTATTCATGTCCCAAAGATTCAAATAAAATACAAAGTACTCCAAAAGTCAAAAGACATGTCTCCAAGCCATCACGCGGCCTACTCTACGTTGCCCATTAGTCTGCTCCTGCATCAGAACTTATTGGCACTTGCGTTCCCAAGAGCCACAGTAGTCAATAACCCATGCCCAATAGTACTTGCCAATATCAAAACACAAAACTATCACGCACATGCTTATTGCAGGCAGATATGGTCATAGGTCTCACATTGATGTCCAACACTAGCAATTTGATAATTCATATTGTGTCAGTCACAATTACTTGGCATGTAAGTACTTTAGAATATTAATGGACATGATGACTTATCACATGTGCCATGCACTTCAGAGCAAGACAGGGTGGTAGTTCTACAAACACAATGCATCAAGTGATTAAAAAAAAACTATTGTGCATCTTCTTTGGTAAAGCACTTGTCCGAGAGGGCTATTTTCAGGGTCCTTTCATGCATTTTGTATTTTTAGGGGAGGAAAAAAACCTTCTTTGGTGGAAATCAAACATGCATTACTAATCAAGCGGAATATTCACTCGATAAAGACATTGAGCTTATGATGCCTTCTTGTTCCATGACAAAGTGGAGAAAAAATGTCTTTCAAGTAGATTTGGTCTACCCATCCTACAAGGGCCACACAGCAAGGTCGGATGATGATGTTCTATAGCCCTCGTTGCACACTGATTTGGAAGAAGGTAATGCAGGCAAACTGTGCCCTAAAAACCCACTTCAAATAGTAATTGGTATTCAAGGGCTAATCCTGCACGATGTGAGGTCAGATTGTATGAGTAAATCCCCAGTGCTTGGGGCCTTGCCCAAAGCCAAAAGCAACCAAGCCATCATGTTAATTTGTTTGTTATGAATAATAAATTGTTAACAAAAATCCAAGTCAAAAATAGAAGGAACCTTTGGGATCATGTCAACATTGTAGTCTCGGCTGGGTCCCAGATGTGCTGGAGGCTTGTCACTCCCCCTAAACCTTTTCCAAAGCTGCAGCAAAGAAAAATGATATATGTTTATATTGAAGGAAAGGCAGTACGCATTGGACAGATGCACATAAATACCTAGCATTCTACTGGAACAGAGTGATGATTACATTTTTTACATGTCAAATTTTAAGGTCTAAAGTTAGACATAAAACACTTTTCTCAGCTTTAACTTCAAGCGAAATAGGTTTAAATTTGAGCCCCAAAAAAGGCTCATGCTGTTGTGCCAATTATAAACCAGAAACAATTCAAATATACAGCACAAGTTTGGCTAGATATCATATTCAAATTCATATATGAAATATCTTGACTTTTGTTGCTATCAAGCTGACATATGGTTTCAAACTCTTTTCCTTGCCTGGATGAGATTAAGAGAGGTCGATTCTCCTCCATAATAATCATTTCTGTCCATGTGCAGTACCTGAATCATATTAAAGAAACATGATGTTACAAATCCCATCAATGGGAGTATAAACGGCCAACAAATAGAGCATGAAAGGTGAATAATAGAGGCAACAACTACTGCAGGAAGTGCTTCAGACGAGAAGTTATATAAATGGCCATCAACTTTACTATTCTTATCATCAAATATAACATTGTCATTATCTAATCATTTCCTTGGAGCATTCACCATTCATTCATTGAACCGCAAATAAAATTTGAATTAGATTCACTATTAGAGGACACCAATTCCAAATTCAAAGAAGTATAGAAGTGCAAAATGGTATTATCATCTTGTGAGGCATTTTTAGTGATGAAGCACTCAACAGGCAGGTTGGAAATCGAAAGAAAAAGTGCAAGATTAGTTCCCTGACCAATGAAAATTGATATAAATATGGAACTAGATATTGAAGTTTCTACAGTCAAAAACCAAATACACAAAAAAGAGTCTGATTTTCCTCCCGATGCCACATGTGAAATAATACAATAGTTGAATTTCAATAGATGAATGATGATATGATGAACACGAGAACCTTATAGAAAATTTTAAAAGCGCACAAAGGGACTGCCAAATTCAGAACCAAATGACAAACAGAAACCAATGGACCGATTGTAGTGCATAGTCATCAAGATTGCTCAATTTAGGCATAAGACATAAAAGAGTGGATTTTGAATGCGTCCAGACAATAAATTAATACCACATCTGATTAAATCATACTATCACTCAAATCCACAACCCTACGATCACCGCCATTCCGGCATCCGCAAAATAAGCAGGAGCAAAGAATTATCTCAAAGCATTTCTTCTCTTCTAGTGTGTACGATTATAGATAACTGCTTGTAGAGATCCCACATGAATGTGGCGTCACGACAGACATTTCCAGCGACAGCAACCATCCGATCCCTCCAAATTCTTCTACAATCCATGGCCGATAATCACAACCGGGCTAAAAGCGAAGCAAGTCACCCCGTGAAACGCCCCAAAAAGTCTGCCATCCACGGTCCCCCCCCCCCACTCGGAAAAAAAGGAAAAAAAAAAAAAATCAAACAGCATCAAAAGAAGAAACGACAAAACTCGCGCACACGCCACGATCCGCGCAGCCCCAGCCTCAATCGATCCATCACCGACTTCCAAAAACACCAGCTCCAAAACATCACAACGAAAAGGTCAGATTCCCGGAGTCCAGAGCAGAGCCGAACAATCCACCAGCAGATCGACCGGAACAAAAGGGGTCATCGAGTAAGCAGAAAGCGAAACGATCACAGCAGCCGCAACAATAGCAAACAAGAAGAAGAAGAAAAAGAAAGGGAGAAATGGCGACCTTGAGGCCATCGACGGAGAGGAGGCCGCTGAGGATGCACTCCTTGAGGCCGGTGCCGAGCACGATCACGTCGTACTCCTCATCCATGGCAGTGGAGCAGAGATGGGATCGAGGAGGAGATTTGGATTGGAGGGTTTCCCAAATCCTAATGGGGAGGGGGAACGGTGAGGAAAGCGGAGCGAAGTCTCCACCCTCTCCATTTTATTTGTTTATATATATAGATATATAAATCTAGAGAGAGAAAGAGGGAGAGAGAGAGAGAGAGAGAGAGAGAGAGAGAGAGTTGATTAAGAAGATGCTTTGCTGAGCTCGCGAAGCACCGCGAGTGGGGTCGGGGTTTTGCTTTCGCTTTCGCTTTCTGCTCCAAAGAAGCGGCGTGGACGGAGAAGAGACGGATTAGTAGGGTAAATTGGGTAATTTACTTGTGGTGATTAATAAAATGGGTGGTTAATTTAGATGGAGTAAGAAGTAGGACTGTAGAATTTTGATCTGGATCTAGTGGATCTGCTTTTATCTATCTGATTTACTAGGTGATTGAAGTGGCTGGTTAATGTAGATGGGAGTAAAAAGTACTTAAAGAGGCCTATTCTCTCATTTAGGACACTAATTGATAGGAAGTTAGTTACATCCCAAGATGACTAGCTATTTAGGACACTTATTCTTCCAATTATTAAGTCATCAACCCTAGTCTACTTTCTAAAGACTAGACTTTCCAGCCCTTCACATAGACCCTAAGACACTACGGATCTATTTATATCTAGTGATTTTGGGTTCGGATGTGTTTGTTTATATTGGAGGGTTTGGAAAATATCATAAAATGTTGGTTTCGACATCATCGATTTTAAAATCAGCAAAATAAAAGTATCTGATTTTTGAATTACCATTTTAGGACCTGTGATTTCGGTTTATGATATTGTTAGACTAAAATCGAAATCAACCGAAAGGAACATTGTACGGGTCATTCAATTTTAGAATACAGTAATTGTAAATATTTTAAAAATGACGTTAAAATAATTTATCGCAGTCAAAACATAAAGAAAACATCATTTTATGGTTACTTAGGATGTTTTGTACAGTATTTTACAGCACATCAAACAAACCTTAATAATAAATGATGAATTCATTATTTTATGTTACATAAAGTTATGACAAGGTTTAGGTAAATTTGGAATTGAGACTGACGCGGCGTTTGTTTTAGACATATTATTGTCAATATCTTTGTTTTCTCTTTTTCTGAAAATCGATGAAATCGACGTATCCAAAACAAATAAGGATAGTTGCACTAATGCTGAGAAAATTCTATCTTTGAACTGTTAAGACGCATTAACTTGCTCGTATGGTATCTCTCACAGTCTAAGAAAATGGTTTTGAGAGAATTAAACCTCGACACCAAGGTGATTGTGGGACATATGCTAGAGTGGTACCCGACGTCATATGGACAACTTTGATAAAATTAGGCTCCACTAAGAATTTTAACAAAAGGGTGTCTAATTTTTCTAATCTAATATTAGAATTGAGACCCATTTGAAGTTAGTTTCCATCAAGCAAGAAGTAGATGAAAAGTCGACCCATTTATCCATCTTTTGCATCTAAATCTATCTAAATCGAGTAATACTTATTACACTGCATTAGTGATGTCATACTTACTAAGTTGGAGGAGGTTCCTAATTTGGTATCCATATTGTCTGATCTTGATCACATGGTTAAAAAAATTTTAAAAAAAAAAGATTGCACGTGTGCGATCTAAGCTGTCAGATCATGTGAGCGTGCAATACGAAGCTACATCGCACACTGTTGCACCACACCTTTTTTTTTTTGTTCAATGGCACAATGGCCAGGTATATACATGTATTTACTAGCGACAGTGATCGAGCCCAAGATATCTTCTAAATTTGGAGATAGTTTCACGTCGGTCGAGAAGTCCGCCTAATTAGGCAAGAATTCTAGATCCACTTGATTATCTGAAAAAAATAATCTCGCAGATCAAGAGATAAAAATCTTAACATCACACTTTTTTTTAGTTGCATAGTTGGAAAGTTTTTAAACTCCAACGAGGATCCAACATGAGACCTCCCAATTAAGAGACAAATGGTGAATCAACTACACTAGGCAGCTGGTTCACTGTTGCACCGTATTGGGTGCAGTGAGTGGGCGGCCCCCACCTTACCCACACTCAGTCATCGAAAAGCTTAATCTTCAGGGTTTTACCTAATCAGATTTCTACCAAGAAGAGGGGTGGGCCTCAGATAAGTTGAAACCCTGCACATAATGCTAGCTGAATGGAATCAATGCAAGCTAATAATTCCAATCTTACTAGGCTTACATCGAGAAAATTTGATGACGGAGATAGTCACCTAATGTGAACTGAAGAAAGAATATCACGTTAACGCATACAGCTCTTTTTCTTAAGTGCTTAAGAAAAAGCAAGAAATTAGAAGTGCTTTAGAAATATATTCAGAGGAATGCACTATGGTGGGGAAATCTTTCCCATATATTTTTACTGCTCAAGAAGAAATAACTAATAAAATGATTATTTGTATAAATTCATGGTAAGCAATTATTATGAAGCCGATGAAGTTTATTTGATCAAAGTAATCCATGTTATAAGGGTAACATAAGTTAAAAGAAATTCTTCCCTCACTCGACTACCACCTACCTGAATGATGCAGATCAATGTGAACCATTAATCATAAATTTAAAAGAAGACCTTGTAGAGGAGAAATTTTTTCTTTTTTTTTAGTAACACTTGTTGCAATGCCTCTCCTCCTGCAAAGCGAGAGATTGTAGCAAACAAAAAAAATTTAAGGTTGGACCCTCTATGTCTCACATGTTTATACAAGCTAATCTCTAATAGGACGACTCAAAAAAAAAATAACAAATCAAAAAACCATTATTGGGCTAGACCCATTAAGAGCAGTTTTACTGTTCATTCGGGTTCAATATTTTATTTTTTAGAATTTTTAAGTTGTCCGATCTAAGATTTGTTTATACAAACACATAAGACATGTGAAACCCGACCTGTAACAAAATTTAAAAAATATATATATATATATATATATATATATATATACTGCAAAGCTTTGTTGTGCAACAGTTTGGGAGGGAGGGGGCATTGTAATAAGTATTACTTTTTTATTTTGGGAGGGGGGTCAAAGGGACATGGCTTAATTCAATACTCTATCAGGAAGAAAAAGATAAAAAGTAATGCTTACTGCAATGGCCTCTCTACTATAATGGGGGCATTGCAATGGGTAAATGGAAAAAAAAAATTGAAATTCTTTTTAAGTGACCCCCATATGTCCTACATGGCTGTACAACTGGACTTTTAATCTAACGACCCAATAAATTCTAAAAAATCAAAAATAGAAACAATAAAAAGAATGCTCTTATGGGCTATGCCTAATAATATTTTTTTATTTTTTAAAATTTTTGGATCATCGGATCAAAGATTAGGTTGTACAGTCGGGTAGGTCATGTGAGGGCGACCTTAAAAGAATTTTTTGAAAATTACTTTTATCCACTACAATTTACCCATTATAATAGAGGGAAGCATTGCAACCAGCATTACTCAAAGATAAAAGAGCATAACTTTCTACACCGGCGGTCGGTTCTACATCGATTGCTGGTATTTCTATTTTAAAAAAATAAATTGAATTTTTTTAAGGTCGGTCTCATAGTACCCTATATAGCCGGACAATCTATTTTTTACTGTTCATTTAAGTCAATTTTTGATTTTTTATCTTTTTTTGGTTCGTCCAATTTAAGATCGAACCCTATGATCACATACGGAGGGTTGGGCCCAACTCAAAAAAAATTCAAAAAAATAAAAATAAAATAGAAACACCGGCAACCGGGACCGGTTGCCGGTGCAACAAGGTTTACTCAAACATAAAATGTATAAACTTAGCATTCCCAACTACTTCCAGACAGTGGCGACCTGCACACTCCGCACTCGTCTTGCCTTTCAAAGTTGCTTCATATTCCTAACCATATTATAATAATTTAACCTCATATATGTATACATGAGAAAGTAACATTAATCTTTATTTTGACTTTGAAAGGACTAATAGATCTAGAACCTTCTAGGTGAGTAAATCTCAGATGATTTGAATAGACTTCCAAAGAAGATGCCAGCTCCATAAGATGCTCACCGAAACTAATTTCCATGAAACTCGAATAGATGGCCAATTCACATTGAGCCACAAGACTTGGGGGAGATTCTGTAGAAGGGGTTTACGATGCATGGTCATCAGTGACAAACCATGCGTTGAGCAATTTGAATGAGGAACAATACTTGGATATCTAAAAATCATCATAAAAAGCTGACACTGTAGTACTAGTGACCATTTCCTTGCACAAAAAAAAAAAAAAGGCTAAAGCATTTGGTCTACCACAATGATGTCGTCAATAACATTTATTTTCGACGAAACATAAGAATTTTGGTCATTCGAGGGAAGAGAATGCATTGCTTGATTTTCGAGAAGTCATATTTGTACACTGAAGTAGTAGCAATAAGATTGGTAGAATTAAGATGGAAAATGTAGGAATCAAACTATAAATAAAATCCGTTTTTTGTAGTTATTTCTATCCAAGATAGGTTGGCATTTTAACTCACTGAAGTTGTAGTTATTAAGAGAGAAGTTAAAATGCCTTAGACTCACTAAAGAAACCTTCTAAATGACGTAGGAAAAGCAACAAGAAAGGGAATGTTGGGGTGGGGGGAGGTTGCATCGGGAATGCCCCCTACTAGAGAGGATGAAGAGGGAGGGAAGGTTCAAGACACAAGGAGGAGAGGGCCCAAAACTCTTCCCCTTAGTCTACACATTTCTTATCTTAAGTGAATGAAATATTCAGAAATCATATAAGAGGATATTAAGAATCTATCACAAAAATAAAATCTAGGAGAAATTGTTCACATGGAATCTTACCTCTTGGGCTATGGGTCAGCAGACCTAAATTTGGGCCTGTTCAGTGCATCTTAGAAGAGATCAGACTTGAGTGGTTGAGTTGGACTATTTACTAATTTGAGTTGACCAAAATTCAAAATGGTCCATCCTAAATGCAGTCTAACCCATGCTTAACCTAAATTGTTATGGCCCAATTCAACCCAAATCATAAATTCTAAATTTTGATGGTTACTATTCAAATCTAAGTATTTGCATAATAAATTTTCACTTTATTAAAACTTATGATCTGTCTGACCATATCTATGGCAGAACTTTTGTTGGCCATTGTACTTACTTTTTTTTTGTATTATACTGTCAACTTGTGAAAATATTTACAACTCTAGTGGACATCTTTCCAGACCTATTCAAAATTTTCAAGACTCTCAACTGTTATATTATTATTGAATTTATGCTACATTGACGCACAAGGTAGAAAAACTCTAGTTGCCTTTTTCGTGTAACTTTACATTTTAGGTATTTGACAGAAAGTTTCATCAATCGGTCTAAACTTGTAGTTGAGTGCACTAGACTGTAGACACTTGGGTTAATGTGAAGCCTTCTGGACAGCAGAAGATTATATGTTCGTCTGAAGCTTTTAAAACGTTAGACTCAACGAGAAGCTTCTCTCCAACGGATCTTCACTTCAATCTAACTGACATAATTCAAAAGCTGGATATATATTATAGCCTCGGCTGTATACTGGGGGAATAGGAGACAAAGAACTAATTTGAATCAAAACCACAATTTAAAAAAAAATTGATAGGTTGACTGATAAGAAGAAGGCTCCACAAGCTAATCAATAAGGCTTTCCTCACACCTGAGAGATTATCTGAGAGGAAGAAGTCTTCCAGAACTCAGAATCAATTTGTGCATACCAAAGCTCTGGGGTACTATTTGAAAATCAAGATCTGCATAAATTGCTTCTTTCTATTTTAATTTCTTGATCTTAGTTGTGTACATGTGTGAACACCTGTCCTCTCTAAGATACCTCTGTAACCTTGTTTTTATATTCCTTTGTTGTTTCCTCTTCTTAGTAGTTGAAAGAGAGGGCATGTTACATACAAGAGGTTATTTCCTTTTTAGTATGTTGAAGAGAGGACCATCAGTTGTTAAGGGTTCTATTAGACCAATAAGGGGTCTATACCTTGTGGTTGTTATATAACTTGCAAGGGATTTGTACCTTATATAGTGGAATTCATAAGAGGTACTTGGGGACTAGACGTAGGTCTGGATAGACCGAACCAGTATAAAACTCTGTGTTTGCTTCTTGTTTCTTTCCTTTGTTGTCCAGTTAGCTATTTAATTTCATAATTTAGTTTAACTAATTCTTTAGAAATCCATTCACCCCTCCTATGGATTATACATAGCTGGGCAACACGGATTGCTTATACCAAAATAAGGGGCGTTTCACTTTGATAGTGGTGTGGACCCACAGTCGGAATTACTTATTATGCTTATTTAAAGAATAAGCAATTTTGACGGGTATAATTAATTCTGCATATCAAAGTAGAATTAGCCTTATTCGCAGAATAAGATGTCTTATTCTTTCCTTATTCTGCTATCAAAGTGGGGCGTGAATAAGCAATTCCATCTTACACCTAAGAACTTGGTGTTCTACCTTACATTATGCCCCACTATTGAAATGAAACACTCTTTATTCTGGAATAAGCAATCCAAAATAACTCATCTCGTCATAACCCATAATATAAGGGGAAACTAAGTTTGAAAATTTTTCCTTTGCTTAAGCATTCGAAGAAAAATAATACTTGTTGCACCACATGGGGTACAACCATTTTTTTTTTTTTTAAATGGTCTGCCTCATCATGTCTGACATGCCTATACAAATGATCTCCAATTGAACAACTCAAAAAATTTCAAAAAATAAAAAAAGAGCCTTAATGAACAGTTAAAAAAACACATTTAATGGATCGAGCCCAATAAATTGGAGCTTGATTTTTTATTCTTAAGAACTTTTTACGTTATCCATTGGAGATTAGATTGTATGGACTTGTAGAATAAAGTGAGCATATCATAAAAAAAAAAAAAAAAAAAAAAAAAAAAATAGACTGCACCCCATGCGATGTAGAAACAAGAGAAGACTATTTTCTTGTTGGGAGAGGCATCAAAGGGTTGTGACCTATTCACTACTTCATCAAGAAGAAGAGGATAAGATGTGTAAGATATGGACCATGGAGCGTACCACTCCTAGCTACTACCAAAGAATGGTTCTCTTACATGCACCATAATCAAAATCTTACCTTACCCGAAGTGGCTCTATATTCTCAACAATGTTATAACAATTTAAACTCATATATGCATGCACGAGTAAATTGTAATTCTTGCACTGATTTTGAAAGGATTAATTGTAAGGACCTACAAGATTACAGTTACATGCCAACATATACATAATTATAAAAAGGATATATTCGTAAATATCGAAAAAATATAAACATAATTATGAAAAGTTTGAAGTTAATAATGTGATTGATGATTTTGAGAAAGTCTTAAGTATAATTTTTAAGGTCTCTAGAATTGTCTTCAAATCACCAGAAAAAAATTAAATTCAGTGACAAACTACTAAGTAGGGGTATAAATACAATTATAAAAAATACAAGGACTAAAATGTAAAAGTACTAAAGGATACCACTAAAGGATAAATGATACTGGTAAGATTTCTTGACCATCAAGTGACTTAACCCTAGTTAATCTAACCAAGTTTCTTAACTACCAAGTTTAAGTAACCCAACCCTAGTTAACCTAACCCCCAAATAACCTTCGTTTAACCCTCCCCTCTCCTTCTATAAATAGGAGGGTGGTCCTCTCATTTCTCCCCATACCATTCCCTTCCTTCCCACCTTCCCCTCCTTCCTCATTGCCCACATCCAAGAGAGTAAGAGAGAGAAAGAGAGAGAGAGATTTTAGAGCGGGAGTGGGAGCTGTTCGCAAGATTTTTCACACGTAGGAAGGGGTTACTACTGTGTCCAAGAGAGCTCCTGGTTTACAGGCAAGTACATAATTCTTTTTGTATGGTTATTTTCCTATTGCGAATAGCCTGTTTTTCAAACATGTATTTTCCTACAAATTTAAGAAGATACTACTAAGCCGTTATGCTGCCAAAATGGACCCCCAACCAAGATGCTACTAAGCCATTATGCTGTCGAAATGAACCCCCAACCAAGATGCTATTAAGCTGTTATGCTGCCGAAATGAACACCCAACCCATGCCTAAATCCCCATTTCTATAAGTCTCTCATATTAAAATCGAACATGCTACAGACAATGCCACCTTAGGAGTCCATACGTACGAATCATACAAGCATCCGTATGAGGCGGACATAATTAAAAGACGTAACCCAAGGCAAACGGGTAAATCCTGGGTACGGTTCTCCCAGTCCAGGTGGGACGGGTGGGTCCTCCTGCTGCGCAGTGAAAGCGCCAGTGGGCACTTGCCTTACCACTGGTTGCACGTTATGCTAACCTCCTCATGTTGTGGTTTGGATGCATGTCCGTTAAATAAGTGAAAAGATTCATGCTATCCGTATGTTATATATGTTTATTACTTCATGCTATTCCATGATTTTTTCACCATGCTATAATGATGTGTCATGCCTCTATTATGCTTATACTCATGTCATGCTATGCCATGTTTAAGTCAAGTCATGCCATGAATGCCATGCCATGAATCTTTATGTTTATACCCATGTCATACCATGTTACACCTATGAGTGATCAAATTGGGTGTGTGATTATCATGAAAATTTATGTTATTTATGTGACTAATAAAACCTATTAAAACTAAGTGAATGTGATCGCCATAAACTTTTAACCAAAAAGTTCCAAAAGAAAAGATTGATCGCCTACCTATTTTAGAATTGGGAGATATTCGAGTCCTTGATTCCTCTCCTTCAGCCGGTTGAAGAAAGAGAGCCCTTCTGACTTTGTTTTTTCTTTAAATGCTTATCGGACTTTGAGGATCATCCAGATTTCTTTTTTCTTGTTGATTCTTTACTCTTTATCTCCTTTTGTACCTTTGAACCTTGCAAAAAGTGGAAAGAAAGAAAGAGGGAACAATAAGAACTCAAATAGACGTAGTATCTATTCCAGTAGAAATTCTAATCATGCAACTAAACAAATGAACTCACTTGTTTGATGGTCTCTTAAACCCCTTTAAAACATGGATTGGAAAATAATGCTAGTGAGTGTGTGTTGCATGGAGTGATGTGATGAATGAGATTTTGAACTAATATGATGATGAATAATTAAGAACTGAGTTGGATGGCTCCTGGAAAGCCTTGGTCTTGAAAGTTCTTGAAAGGACGAAGAGGTGATGTAGCTTGCTTCAAGACTCTTGAAAGTAGTAGCACTTCGATCCTTCAGCGCCTGGACGTCGTCGCCAAGATTCTTTGCTCCAATTTCACTCAATTATCACTATCATCACTCTCTTTTTTTGGGTATTTATAGGCTTTAAGTTCACGCATCCGCGATTATTAATGGATTAACATGAAAGAATTTGAAGTTTATCTAACTAACAAACAGAAAAACACATATTAATTCATCTTTATCTGTAATTATCTAAAACGCATCGCCTATGGGAGACGTTTTTTTTAGACTAATTAAGATAAAGATAAATATTTGAAAAAAGAGATAGAAACAGCTTAGGAGACTTAAATGGCGTCGTGCCTGACATACATCTTTTAACTAATTAATAAATTAATTAAAATTCAAATTTAAATATCAAAATAGGAATAAACTCTAAATGGCGTCTACACATGTCGACGTCTTTTAGATTTTTTCATATTTGATTAAAATTTGAGTTAAAATCAATTTAATTAATTAACTTAAATTATGTCTGTCTGACCCGATACTATTTAGATAATTAATTTAGAAAGATTAATAAAAATTAACTAATGATTAAATATCAGATTATTTTGAGGCATTATTATATGATATGAAATTTACTCAAAATGATGTCAAAATTAGCGTGTCTACAGCTGCCTCATCTTGGCATCGTCTTTACAAGGGAGTGAAATGAAATGGAATGTACTGAAAAGATGATGCCAAGGTGTGATGAGACACGCTCTTAACATCACATGATTGAAATTTTTCTCAAAATCATCGATGAAGATAACTCAAGGAGATCAATGGAATCAATCCTGTCTAGGTGAGATAGACAAGAAAATAAAATAAGGTCGATCAACCTCCACGGATTGGGAAGTACCTCAGGTCATAGACACTGCAGGTTTCATCATGGGGAGCGATTGCCAGCTAATGTGGATGTGCTGCAACCATGATAGATCATAAAAAGAAAACAAGAAATGTTTGAAATAAAGAATCCAAGAAATGATAGAATTCAAAGGATATCTTTAAGCGAACCTCAAAGATAATCAAGATATTCAATTCAGAATAGAATATTTCATATCATATTGGGAATTATTTGATCAATGGTCTGAAACTTAATCAATAATTAATTCTTATCACAATTATATCAAAGTCCTACATGATGCATGCTGGGCTAAAAGAAAAATATAAAGTCAAATAAAATATAAATTAATCAAGGATAATATTGGTAAATTGTCATTAATGAGTCAAGATATCAATTCTTGTAATTCAGTGTTAAGCCGAAACTCGTTTATCCACGCACTATTTCACAAAAGTAGAACCATCGTCATCACTAATTAACAATTAAACGGCCTATCCGTGCGATTAAGAATTCTACATAATTATCATTGTTTTTGTTGTAGGGGAACTCAAATTTCAATTTCATCAAAATCACAAGGTCCTTGATATAATCTAATAAATATTTAACATATAGTAATGTAAGATAATTACATGAAAGAGTACAAAGGATAGAGATAACCGTCTTTTTAGCTATGGTCAGGACTCATAAACTCATTTTTTGAATTTTCAGCTTCATTTGATTTTTTTTGAATTTCCTGCACTTTAAATTCATCAGTAACTTCAAACAAATGTTTAATTAAGCATCAAAATATGAATAAACATTGAATTTCGGGTAAATAACAGAAGACCCTGAAACACGTCGTGTCGCGCTGATGCCATTAATCCAACTAAAACGCGTCGCTGTTCAACGACGCATTTTGAGTCGTAGAAACAGATTCTGGCTAACTTCTACCCGGATTCCAACTCTCTCTATGCTTATCCTTTCTCCAATCCGGAAAAGCCTTCATAGAATCGCAATTCTCTTTATATAAACTCCATGAACTTGTATCAAGACGTCCCTAACATAATCTAGAGATTAAAGTTAGGGATTTTCTTCAAAGTTCAAGGATTTTTCAAAGTTTCAAGGCTTCAAGAAGGAAAAGTTTCAAGAACAAGATGGATTCTTCAAGCAAGCGGGTGAAGAAGATGCTAAAGAAGCTCTCCATCGTGGGAAATCATCTAAGTGGAAGAGATCCTAACTTCCAAGTAAGTTAAATCATCTTTCCCTTCAATCCTTTTTTCTTCTTCAATTCCATATTTTTCATATTCTTCAAGTTCTTCAAGTATCAGTTTGTTTGCAGAATAGCTTAAACCAGAATAAAGAGGAAGGGATTTCTTAACCCAGAATAAGAGGTATTTTAGTTTGGTAAGTAGTTGGTATTCCACCCAGAATAAGTAGAATTGCACTGCGCTATTCCAAGTGATTTGGTAGGAATAAGTAGAATAAAGAAGAGAATAAAGAGTGGAATAAAGAGTTCAAAATATTATATTGATTAATATATATTCATAAATATTAATTAATATTAATAAATGTTAATTAATATTGATAATATTAATAAATATTATTGTGATTAATACATACTAAACAATATTAATATAGATTATTATGATTAATAAATATTAACTATTATTATTTTGATTAATAAATACTAGCAAACATTAATCATAGTTAATTATTAATATAATTTTTATTATGCTCCATTTAAATAGTATTAAATATAAAAAATGTTAAGTAATAAATGTTAATTATTATTAACAATGTTGATAAATATTATTAATCACCATTAATTCATATTAATAATAAATATTAATTCATAAATATTAATATTAATAAATATTAGTATGATTACTAAATATTTTTTAATATTGTTTTGATTAACTAATATTAATTAACATTAATCATAATTAATTATTAAGATAAATTTATTATGCTCCATTTATTGATAAGAAATTTGAATAACAATTAACGTTAATCATAGTTTATTATTAATTTAAATAGTAATATACTAATTACTAAATATTATTTAATATTTAAATATCAATAAATGTTAAGTAATAGATGTTAACTATTATTAATAATATTAATAAAATATTATATTGATTAATATATATTCATAAATATTAATTAATATTAATAAATGTTAATTAATATTGATAATATTAATAAATATTATTGTGATTAATACATACTAAACAATATTAATATAGATTATTATGATTAATAAATATTAACTATTATTATTTTGATTAATAAATACTAGCAAACATTAATCATAGTTAATTATTAATATAATTTTTATTATGCTCCATTTAAATAGTATTAAATATTAAAAATGTTAAGTAATAAATGTTAATTATTATTAACAATGTTAATAAATATTATTAATCACCATTAATTCATATTAATAATAAATATTAATTCATAAATATTAATATTAATAAATATTAGTATGATTACTAAATATTATTTAATATTGTTTTGATTAACTAATATTAATTAACATTAATCATAGTTAATTATTAAGAAAATTTTATTATGCTCCATTTATTGATAAGAAATTTGAATAACAATTAACGTTAATCATAGTTTATTATTAATTTAAATAGTAATATACTAATTACTAAATATTATTTAATATTTAAATAGCAATAAATGTTAAGTAATAGATGTTAACTATTATTAATAATATTAATAAAATATTATATTGATTAATATATATTCATAAATATTAATTAATATTAATAAATGTTAATTAATATTTATAATATTAATAAATATTATTGTGATTAATACATACTAAACAATATCAATATAGATTATTATGATTAATAAATATTAACTATTATTATTTTGATTAATAAATACTAGCAAACATTAATCATAGTTAATTATTAATATAAATTTTATTATGCTCCATTTAAATAGTATTAAATATTAAAAATGTTAAGTAATAAATGTTAATTATTATTAACAATGTTAATAAATATTATTAATCACCATTAATTCATATTAATAATAAATATTAATTCATAAATATTAATATTAATAAATTTTAGTATGATTACTAAATATTATTTAATATTGTTTTGATTAACTAATATTAATTAACATTAATCATAGTTAATTATTAAGATAAATTTATTATACTCCATTTATTGATAAGAAATTTGAATAACAATTAACGTTAATCATAGTTTATTATTAATTTAAATAGTAATATACTAATTACTAAATATTATTTAATATTATTTTGATTAACTAATATTAATTAACATTAATCATATTTAATTATTAAGATAAATTTTTTATGCTCCATTTATTAATAAGAAATTCAAATAACAATTAACGTTAATCATAGTTTATTAAGAACGTGTAATTCTGCCCCTATTCCACTTAAACCGGGTATAAAGTATTCCACCCTGGGTTAAGCAATGCCCTCCGCCAAACTGGGTTAAAGGGTTTAAGTGGAATAAGAGACCCTATTCCGGGCCTATTCTGCAAACAAAGCCACAAGTGATTGTCCCTTCTATTTTTTAGGCGTACCTTTTGTTTCTCGGCCCAAGGAAATTCACATCCCTTCCTTAGATCCAAAAGCTTGCTAAAAATACTACTATTTCCATGCAATCCTTTGTTTCCAAGTGGAACATCCAGGGTCTAGTAGTCCATGCGAAGCATTACAAAAGTCCAAACGTAGACTGGGCGGCTATGGGTGCTTTGATTGAGTTGTGGCATCCTCAAACCCATACCTTCCTTTTTCCTGAATTTGAATGCACTATTCTTCTAGAGGAAGTTGAACGCCTATTGGGCCTTCCCAAAATCAAGTTGTACAGTGACAATGAAGTGATCCAGAATAAGATGGCTTTGATGAGGGAAAAGATCACCGGTCAACAATTGTTGATGAAGATCATGAAGGACCTAAAAGAAGTTAAAAGATGCCTCACCAAGAAAAGAATCAATCTTGCAAAACTAACATAGTGGACTTTGTACGAGATTGAAGATCTTAGAGAGGATGACACTGAGAACGTGATGAAAGCTTTCACCACGTGCCTAGCTGGAGCTCTATTCTTTTTTGCTCAAGATAACATATTAGAAGATGATCAAGTCAGTGCAATCTGCGAGATCTTTGAGGGAAGACATATCAACACAACAATTCTAGCCTATCTCTACAGTGGACTCTCTGCAGCGTCTACAGGTCAGTCTCCCTATGGTTTCATGCTACTATTCGCTCTATGGGTTGAGTTGCACTTCAAGTTTGAATATTACACTATGAATTCTGCAAGACTATCTCAAATCTATCAGAATAACCCTATCTTCCATATCTCCAACATAGTGAAATTCAATGAGAAGATGATCAATCGAGTGCCAAAACTCAAGACTCGAGCTGACTAAAGAGATTATCTGAGAACGATGTCATCAAATGGGTTCGACTCTTCACCTCTTGCTCTTGTAGGAAAGCCCATTCGAATGCGCCGCGCAGTAGGTGCAGAATTTAAACTGATCGAGGTTACTGAGTTCGTGCTGTACAATCCTCATCATTGCTATACTCAACTCAGCCTACCTCGCTATGAATTTCCTCAATTTTCCCATACATCTCCAATCAAGAAGCGTGCCTTGGAATCTGATGAAGACTATGAAGCCACTGAACTTATAGTCACACTGTGGAATATTAGCTTCAATCATCGTGTAAAATCCTTTCAAGAAATAGATAGATGATTATATGTTCCATATATATTGAGACTTCGGGAATTTCTTCCTTGAATGTTCTCTTTTCTTTTCTTTTTATGATGTAATAAAGAATTTATTTCAATAAATAATTGTTCCTTTATGTCTTGAAATCTATTCTCAATCTTCTGTGACTTGTCCATGATTTTTCCTTAAGTAAAAACTTGATTTTTCTTTAAAATATGACAATTCGGGTTTACTTAATGCAAAACGCGTCCACTCGAAAAAACGTCTTTCAACCATAATTCATTTTCTAAAATCAGAGATTAGTCGTTGAAATCCCGAATTATCGTTAAAACGCGTCCCCAGATGTAGACGTCTTTCATCCAAAATCCTTTTCCACAATATTAGATTTATCCTGAAAATTTCGAATTAACCTTAAAATGCGTCTATATGTCTAGACGCCTTTCAATCAAAAATCTTTTTCACAAATCAAAGATTTATCCTGAAAATCCCAAATTAACCTTAAAACCCGTCCATATGTGTAGACGCTTTTCAATCCTCTCTCTTACTTTTCTCCAGAATTCCGTCATTAATTCTGTGATTAATCCACTTAAACGCGTCGTGAAGTGTGGACGCTTTGAATCATCATGCCTTGTACTGTTCTGATCAGAATTGGTGGTTTAAACTGAAACGCGTCGTTCTGTGTAGATGCCTTTTGCCCATTTTCAAACCTCTGTTCTTGCCGTCTCAGTTTATGCGCCTTAAATAGCGTCGCTGTATCCCGATGCCTTTCAACATTCTCTAATAGAACCCCCGCAAGCCTTCCTTCTTCCTCATTCTTCCCAAAACTTTTCTTCCTCCACCTCCGGCGATCTCCGGCCATCCTCCTCTTGTCCGGCGATCATCTCCACCAACCTTCCTCTTCATCATCGCCGGTTTCTCTTCTTTCTCCATCCTCTCTTTCTCTCGAGCTTTCTCCTTCACCCGAGCTCCCTCTTCCTCTAGCCTTCTCTCTCTCGGGCTCTCTTTAGTCCTCATGGAACCCGACGAAGGATCGAGGGGGAAACGTCGCCGTGCCGTGCGTGTAGTGAGGAGGGAGGAACACGAAGAAATTCTTCCCGAGGAAGCCATGGCTTTAGAGGCGGCGGCGGCGATCCTTGGCGTAGATATCCCCCCACCGACGGCAATCGAGGGAGGAGAACAAGAAGAAGAGGTTCTACACTTAGTAAGCCTTCTATGGAATGCATTTGGATGAAGAAAAGAGGGAGGAAATGGGTTCTTTTGGAGAACCCGAAATCTGGCTTGAACAGCGTCCAGACCAGGTGACGCCTTTCAAAGGGCGTCGCCATGGTCCGACGCCTTTCAAACCGGAATTCAATTTTTAAATAGGATAGAAAATGGGTTCAAAAGGCGTCAAGGGTGGTGGACGTCTTTCAAAAGGCGTCCATCACTGCAGACGCCTTTTAAAAGGAATATTTTATTGATTTTCTTGACTGATGAAATTTTCCTTGTTTTATTTGCAGGGGACGATGAGGGCCCGGATCTCATGGGACTTAGTGATAGGGGCCTACCGAGGACTCCCGGACTTCCAGAAGGTGCGCCTGTGCCGGATGGGGTTCGGCGAGATCTTAGAGATCGAGCCATTTTGGCTCGATTTTAGTCCTCCTGTAGGCGCTCAGGGAGCGTTGGCACGCGGAGAGTCGGGCATTCCTAATGCTCTGGGGCCACATGGTCCCAAGTCTCGAAGATGTGGCCAAGATTACTGGCCTGAGGGTAGAGGGCCTACCGGTGAGCGGGGTGACTTACCCTGATTACTGTGGTCTAGCAGAGGCCTTACTAGGGATAGAGGTATCTACCCTAAATAGGGAGTCTAGGACCGTTCCCAAGGTAGAGGTAGAGGCTGCCCTAGGACTGATAGAGCCCCGACATCGATCGGATGAGACCCGGGCAGAGTTTAGAGATAGGTTAGCTGAGTCTTCTGCCGCTGTATACTGTACATGCCCGAGTCAGGTAGAGGAAGTAGATAGACAGCTTAGGGTCTTCTTAGTTTTCTTTTTTGGTCGGTTGCTCTTCGGTACGAAGGGCGACCACATCCATTGTAGGTTCCTTTTCCTTCTAGATGACCTAGAGACCCTGCATCAGTATGCCTGGGGTGCGGCCCTCCTGGCCCACCTGTTCGCTGATCTCTCTGCGGTCACGTCGGACCGCGAGACGACTGTCAGTGGCTTCTCGCCGTTCCTCCAGGTATTAAGTTATTTTAATTATTTGTTTATGATATGAAATGCAATGATATGATGCTTTTCTAACTTACATGTTTATGTGCAGGTGTGGAGCTATCTCTACTTTCCGCTCGGCAAAGCGAGTATTGTGAGGCCGGACGTTGTCCCTTTGGCTCGCCGTTGGCAGCCCATTGTGGACACGGTCCCACAGCATCATCAATTGACGGCCCTCCACTGTCAATTCCTCGACTATCCAGAACTTCTAGTAAGTCTTTAATTTGTTCAATGCAGTCTTTTATTTATTAAATGCAATTTATTTATATGAATGCATCTAACTTGTATGAAGGTGATTTGGTGCCCATACATGGGCATGGGCGAGGAGGGCTAGCCGTGGGTGACGGCTGGCCGGAAGAGGTTCGGCAGGTAAATGTGGTTGCATTGCCTGAACGAAATCTAGCCCCTCCGCCTTCGGCTCGTCATGAGGACCCTGGGCCTCCACCAGGAGTGGGTGGACGAGGAGGTCCCGGAGGGAGTGGGACGGAACATGAGGGGGAAGCAGGCCCTCACTGATTGGCGAGCAAAATTCCTGGAGCAGTATGAAGACTGGCATCGCCAGGGTGTCCGAGTTGAGTCGCAGGCAGAGAGTAGCGCAGCCTACCTCCAGCAGTACCGGACACGTTACGTCGATCAGCTGCGACTTCTCCGTCCTCTCGATGTAAGTATGATTTATTCGTCTTTCATTTTATTATTATCTTTAACTTATATTTGTGAATGAATGTATGTGTGTGTGGTATGCAGGATGCACGAGATGCCGTGATCATCGACCTCCGGATCCGCCTCCAGGATGTCGAGGTCCAGTTGGAACAGGTCCAGAAGGAGCTTTTTGACCCGGTATGTATGCATGCCTATGAGTGTTTTAATTAATTATTTGTTTTGACGATTAACCACTGATGGTTGTCTTTTGGCGTAGCGAGCCGTCTACACCCAGGCGGCTCTCCCTACACATGGAGCCTCATCCTCTGCTCTGCCTACTGCCTATGAGGCCACCCTAGCTGACCTCCAGGGTCAGCTTGCCTTCACCATTCACCGAGCCTCTCTTGCGGAGGAGGACCGTGCCGCTCGAGTAAGTTCGATCATTTTCCCTTTGATTTTGATTGCTTGATTGCCTTGGACTAACAATATCTTCTTCTGCAGGTTGCTGAGCTTCAGGAGGCCCTTCAGAGGGCTGAGATCAACGCAGCTCGGGTCTGTGAACTTGAGGAGCAGGTGGCCCATCTCTCCACCGGAGATCTTGCACGACTCCAGGTTCGCCTGGAGATCTTGACTGAGGAGAGAGATCGCGACCGCCTTCGACTGGAGAGTCTTCAGAGTCGCCTCTCCGTGGCAGAGCATGAACGTCGGATGGTGGAGGAGAGATACCAATGAGCCCGCCAGCGGGCTATCGATCGTGGTCAGGCGAGTGCTTTCACCGCCAGCATCGCCATATCGTCTGGCCAGGCAGGGCCTAGTGCGATGGGACCACCTCCACCTCCTGTTAGTTTAGGTGGCCTACAAGCCAATCTAACAATGTAAATCTCGTTCATTATTAATAAAATGGCATAATATTTGTAAGGATCGAGACTTTCGGATCCGGTTCTCGGGGTCGGACCCTGTAGTTCAGGCTCCAGTGGGGCAGAGACTCTGTGTTGTTTCACGTCTCGCGGGCTCGACGCGGTTGCAGACGCGTTTTAGGTTCTGCCACGTGGGTGCCACGTGGGCTGGCTTTGGGCCGCGAGAGTACGGCCCTGTCATGTCGTCTGAACGGCGTCCACGTGTGACGACGCCTTTCAGACTGCTACTCTGAGATTGTCAGAGTACGGCCCTGACATGTCGTCTGAACGGCGTCTGCCTTGAACGACGCGTTTCAGAGTCTTGTCAGAGCAGCCGTCTCATCACCTGATAGGCGTCCGCGGAGGTCGACGCGTTTTAGCCAGTCTCTGGTTAACCCCGCGAGCCCTCCTTCTTTCCCTCATTTTCTCTTTCTCTCTTTCTCTCCTTCCCCTCCGGCGAACTCGGCGGCGATTCCTCCTCTTCCCTCTTTTCCTCCCACCATTTCATCTCTCCCTCCACTCCATCCTCTACCTAGCTCCTACCACTACCACCTCCACCTCCACTGTGGCATTCTACTCTCCGGACGGCGGCCGACGTCACGGTGGAGCAAGGACGACCACGGCGGTACCGGCGGCGGCGTGGGGCGAGTCGGGTGGACGGCTTGAAGCTTGAAGGCGTTCAAGTATCCGGTAGGGTGACGGTCCCCATAGCATCGTGTTTAAGCCATGTTTTCCCCCGTTTAAGCATGTTATGGATCTTTGGTTTTGGGGGGGGGGGGTAGAACGAGCATGTTTAGGAGTTCTTTTGATGATATGGGGGATTTCTATGAATGTGTTTGCCTATGGATTGTATTGCTCCTCTTTCCCCTCCGTTTTTTGGTGATTTTGGGGTTGTTTGAGTTGAAAAGGGAGCCCTCGGGCTCATGGCAGACTCTGGTTCCTGGGGTTGAAAGACGTCGTGCATGGACGACGCCTTTTTGAAGGGCGTCGGGCCATCACGACGCCTTTTAGACAGGAATCGCCTGACTGAGAGTCTGCCAGTTCGGGGATTCTGGGACTAAAAGACGTCATGGGTGGGCGACGCGTTTTTGAATAGCGTCGGGTAGCCATGACGCCTTTTAAGGCAGAAATCCCCTGAGCAAGGCCTTTGGAATTCCTGGTTTTATGTGCTAAATGGCGTCTGAGGATGTCGACGCCTTTCAAAAGGCGACTACTGGTGTCGACGCCTTTTAAGGCCTGATTCTGAAGACAGTGTTTTACATAAACCAGTACATGGAGCTTGAATGGCGTCGGCCTTGGGCGACGCGATTCAAGAAAGAACCTCACTAATTCATGACAGTAAAATGCGTTCATACTGCTAGATAGATGGTTAGTGCATGTTTTGGTGTACGCGGTAGAGATGGATTCTGCATGACCGGGTGATACTATTGTGTGTGTTATGCGATCGCGGACTTTTCACGTGACCGGATCGTACTGTGCTGGGCTTTATGTTACTGTGGAGCTGGAGTGACATTGTAGCGCTATATTACCCTGTGCTGGTGGGGGCGTGAGCACAGCGCCGGTGGGGGCGTGGGCGGGGTGACGCCTAGTGAGAGAGGGTCACCTGGTGAACCCCGGGGTCAGCTAGTACCGGTGTCGGAGTGGTACATTCGGAGAGTCACTCATGCTGAGGGAAGGAGGAACCACCTGAGCCAGTTGGGCCGGAGTAGCTAGTGTGCTATCCGAAGGGTTACTGCTTGGTCTCAGCGGGTCGAGGTTTTCCCACCGTTGTTTGTGTGGTTGGCGAGTTCCATCGAGACGGCAGTTGTGGGTTCCCTAGTCGGCTGGTTTAGTTTATGCATGTTTGTTATATTTCGACTGCATGTGATTTCACGTTGAGAATTAGATATTGTACCTACCACTGTGCTTATTACTTTACCGTTAGCTGTACTCTACACTTGTGGGTGTGTGCGTGGGCAGTGGGGATCGAAGGATCCCTACTGAGTCTTGTCTTGAGACTCACCCCTGCGGTTTTCAGGTGAGGACTCCCAGCAGACTTAGAGCGGCGTGTGCGGCCGTGTGTTGAGCGCCCTCAGCGGTTGTTCCGAGGTATGCCCCGATGTAGTTGTTATTTATTTCTGGCCTGTATGTTTAATTATTTCTTTTCAATTGGAGTATGTAATTATTTGCTGTATCGAGTCGCATTGTAATAACTTTTAATTTCTGCACTTTCATTCAATGCGATGTGGATGTTTAGGTTAGTTTATTATTTGTTTCCCAGACCTACTTAGATCCTGGTTTGGTTCCAAATTAATGATTCGGTACCCATTTAGTAATCGGATCCCCGATTATAGGGTGGCGGGTCGTTACAATATGCATTATGTGTAAATCGCGTTAATTATCGTTTCATAATGAAGTCCGTGAATATGTGCTATGGTGATCAGATTATGATGAGATCATACTACTGAGACTGATCACTTAAACACACATATTCTTAATCGTTCCTAGTCGGAGGATATCCGAGAAGGACATCGGATATCCGGTTAGACTAGTACAGATTACTCCTGCTCATATGATGAGGATGACTGGTCTCATAAGTCATTTGTGTGGAGACACTAAGGCGAATCTGTAGGTGCTCATTGGAGAATGAGTTCACTGAACTGATCTGACTGAATCGCTGGATGGTATTGTACCTCACTGTCAACCAGCTTGATTCTATTGTCGCAGTTGCGTAGATGGTCCTCGGACCTGAGACACCAAGGACACCTTGGCGGTGGACTTCTGTACTTTGACCTTGGTCTACGAATCTCTAGCCATGGGATTCTAATACGCCAAGGATTGGGTACATCGGAATACCGTCGAAGGGAATTGTGTGTCAATAAGGAATCATTCGCTCTCAGTACTTAGAGAGAGAATGCTCTAGGAAGGATGCGCGAAAGTCCCTGGCCAGGGCGGACGATAATATCGGGAAAGGAGTTTTCCGATATTCATCAGCGGCATCCAATCCAAGTGAGTCGACCGGTTAGGGTTTGACAGCTCGCCATACCCTGAATTGACTCGAGAGCATTGTACGAATGAAGGATTATATCCACGCGGTAACTGTCGACGGAAAGGTTCCAAGAGTGGGTTACTTAACCCCAAATACCTTCTGAGTTCACGCGGTGTTGCTTGGCACCCAACGTGATCGGAGGCCCGGTCGAATTCGATGTGCTACATCAATTCGATTGATTAATTGATTAATAAAGGGTTATTAATTAATTAATAAAGCCAGTGAGGAGTCACTGGGCTTATTGGGCCATTAACTGGACTGGTACTTGGGCCTAGAGGGTCACACGCAAATGATTCTCAAGGCGATGGATAAATAAGTGGGTTTTATACAAATCGGGGGTTTTTGTGAAAAACAGCGCGGTTAGTATAAAACATAGCGAACGGGCTGAGCAGGCCAAGCTGCTGCTAACCCTAGCCGCCCCTCCTCGTTTTCTGTCCTCCTCTGGAGTCCAGGCAGATCTAGATCTGCCCCGCCGCTTCTCCGAATCCCGTTCGACGGGAAATCGTCCGCGCGCTGCGGCGATCATTGCGGCGACCGGCGGAGGCTTCGTGGGCTGCGAAGAACGACGAACTCGAGGATATCCGTCGCGGGGAGGATCGCGTAGACTTCGCTAGAGGCCGGGCGCTTGCGCGGCTTGCGGTGTCACACCGACGGAACCAAACGGCTACGGATTCGAATCCGCACACGGTGAGAAAAGATAATCCGATTATCTTGTATTTTAGATTTCGAAACGGGAACGGATCGCTGAAAAATTATTTATTTTCCGCTCCGTGAGCGATCCGGAGAAACCGAGAAAACCCAACAGTGGTATCGAGCTTCGTGGGCTGCGAAGAACGACGAACTCGAGGATATCCGTCGCGGGGAGGATCGCGTGGACTTCGCTAGAGGCCGGGCACTTGCGCGGCTTGCGGTGTCACACCGACGGAACCAAACGGCTGCGGATTCGAATCCGCACACGGTGAGAAAAGATAATCCGATTATCTTGTATTTTAGATTTCGAAACGGGAACGGATCGCTGAAAAATTATTTGTTTTCCGCTGTGTGAGTGATCCGGAGAAACCGAGAAAACCCAACAGTGGTATCAGAGCCAGGTTCCACTGTTTCTCGTCCCGTTTCGGTCTCCGAATTAATTTTTTCATGAGTTATTCCATGTTGTAACTTCGAATAATTGTTGGATCCGTGTTCATGCGATGAACACAGTTAATCAGATTATTTTGTTTCAATTTTTTGAGATTATTTTGGGGTTTTTTTGTGTTCTTCGTGAGACGAAGAACGGCGTGTTTACGGCGGCTTTAATTGGCCTCCCAAGCGTTGGGATGGCCGGCCGAGACTCCGGATCTTTAGGTGATAGTCACCACTGCACATCCGGTATCTAACCCGGCGTCGGGATGGCCCTGAAAAGCTGTAAAATTCGAGCCATAATTCGGATTTTGGAACCCTGCAAAACCAGAAATTGGGGTGCTTTGTAGAGGCTTAAACCGGCGCATAAGGGGGCCTTGCCGGCGCCGGAGATCCTGCCGGCGCCGGGGCCGTCGCCGGCCCGGCCAGACGGCGGCGGGGCACCGGCCGCCGCAGGGCGGCGCCGCCGGGGGGGGGGAAACCCCCTAGGGGTTTCTGCAACTCAGCTTCTGCTGGCCGTCGGGTTGAAGACGGGCGGTTCAGGGTTGAGCCGGCCGGTCGGGTCCCGGTTGGACCGGGCCTGAGGCAGGCACGAGCCAGGTGCGCCTGGCTCGAGCCCAGGCGCACCTGGTTCGGACCCAGGCCCTACAGGGCTCGAGCCAGGGTCATTAGTGGGCTGGGCCCATTCTATAAGTCCTTATTAATGCGCTGGGCCCATTCTATAACCCCATTTCCCATTTAATCCAAATGCCCAATTAAAACTAAACTTGATTGGATCAAGACTTAAATTCTAAAATTGTTTTTGAAATTTAAGTTTATTATTTAATTCTTAATTTTAATTGGGCAATAATGATTATGAATCATTTAATTAGCAAATGTTGTTAATAATTGGAATTGATTATTAATTTCAATGTTAAATTAATAATTAATTCTAATTGTCTAACTTAAGTGTTAAGTTAGTAATTATTAGTTAATTCGAATTAATTTTCAGTTTAAATGTTAAATTGATAATTAGTTTTAATTAACTAATACAATGGTTTAATAAGGAGTAACTAGTTATTAGTTTAAAAAATTAAACTAATAATTAATTTTATCCACTAATCTAAGAGTTAGATTAATGATTAACTGTTAATTTGTGTTAATTATTAGTTTAATGGTTAAATTAATGATTAACACTTATTAATTATCTTGTCTAATTGTTAGATTGATAATTAATAATAAATTAGAGTTAATTATTAATTTATGTGATAAATTAATGATTAATTTTGTTGGACTAGTCTAAGAGTTAGATTAGTTATTAATAGTCTAATTGTTAGATTATTAATAGGGTTTAATCTAAGTGTTAGATTATTAGAAATGTTCTAATTTGCATGGAATAATATGGAATTATTAATTCGGAGTGTGTGCGCATGTGATGTGTGTTTGATGCTTTTAAATTTAGATTTAATTGCATGTTAAAATAATAAAATGAGTTTTCGAAATTCAAACACCAATTTTGATTGGATCCCAGCTTTTTTGAAAGCCAAAACTTATCTATTTTGAAAACTCATTTGTTTTAGCCATGTGATGCGCTAAATCATGTGTGGATGTTTAAAACACACCGTGGTCATGGATATGCACTTAATTTATTGTTCATGTGATGAATGGATTGTGTGGATCGTGGATGTATGATGTTTATTAATTGTTAATAAATAGAGGTCTGCGAACCTCTCTCTCTCATACTCCGATGTATTTCTACCTCTCTCTCTCTCTTGTACTCGCCATAAGGCCTTCTTCAATTTACTTGTTAATTCTAGAATTAATGTAATATGATCGAGGCAACCGAGGAAGGAGCGAGGACGATCCACAGCTGCAACCAGGAAGGCGAAAAGATGGAGATCTCTTGCCTATGTGATTGCAGGGTATCTAATATAAATGTTATGATTAGATTGTGTGTGCGTTTGACTGTTGGCTCCAGTCAAACCCACTGTGCTATCCATGACCACACTAAATGACATGTATGTGATGCATTGTTTATCTTTTGATTATGAATCAAAGCAGGTTATAGTATTTAGTAAATATATACGATATATTTATATACTATCACCTAGGAGAGACCAAGATAAAAAGTTATCTAAATACCCTCAGATAAACTCTAAGCCGTAACGCGAGTAGTTAAGAACTTACCGCGTGGTCCACCATCGTTATAGTCATAGGATTCGAATCACTTTAGGCAGGTTTGTTGTGCTATCCACAAGGCCTGCTTAATTGGGAGGAGAAACTGTGGCTATGGCATTAGATGCCTATAGATCGGGGTAGAGGAACCATGTAGCTTTGTTGTGCTATCCACAAGGGCTGCATGCAAATCTATGCTCGTCGCGTAATGATGGTTATCTTAGACCAGAATTAGTGGTTTGTTGTGCTATCCACAAAGCCATTAAATCTTTGGGGACCGAAGCTATGATCATATATTGCAAGGAGTTTCAAGTCCCATGAGTTGGGTGCTCTTTGATTGTATTACAGTTTGTTGTGCTATCCACAAGGCTGTAGTGCAAGTCATTGAGATTCTGGTCCCCACTAGGAGACTGTCGGTGTCTCCCGTTCTGTATAACTGAGGGTTATACAGTCCGTCGAAAATTAGTGGGAGTTAAACTTGAACAAAAGACCTTGTCTTGTTTTAAATTTTAATAATTGAACATCTGCTAAATAGATTTTACTTATCTCCTGTAGGAAATTATGTCGTCGAATAACCCACTCCGTGGCATACTTGATGCCCTTTTGACTTACCTGATCTACTCAGATTGGTTCAGAAGCCTGAAGAATGTCTTCAGATCTGAGCGCATTGACTTTGTCCCTGGAGCTGATCATCCTGCTGAATCGGCATTGGATGCCCCTGAAGCAGAGATGATAGCTAACGATAATGGATCGAAGGACAAAGGTAAAAGAGTAGTGAAAGGTGACTGCTTCTACTATAAGCAGTATGGTCACTGGAAGAGGAACTGCAAGGAGTTCTTTTATGATAAAGCTCATGGAAGAGTGAAGCTGTCTAAAGCTTCATATATCTATATGATAGATATCAACTTATCAGTTAGAGATTCCACATCGTGGGTATTAGAGACCGGATGTGCTTCTCATATCTGCCATGATGTGCAGATGCTGACAAGTAAGCGCAAGCTGAGACAAGGTGAGGTGGAATTGAGGCTAGGAAACGGCGCAAAAGTTGCGGCGGTTGCTGTTGGGACAACAAACCTCAGGCTTCCATCGGGAGATACCTTACTATTGGAAGATTGTTATTATGCTCCTAGCATAATAAAGAACATCATATCAATATCTTGTTTGGACAAGATAGGATATAGGTTGACAATTGAGAATAGAAGTTGTTCGATTTATTATGATAATAAATCAATAGCTTCGGCATCTTTAGTCAACGGTCTATATCTATTAAATGTTTCTTATTACAATCTTCAAATTGATAATGCTTTTAAGAAGAGCAAGAATTGTGTGAACCAGGCCTACATGTGGCATTGTAGACTTAGGCACATTGGCGAAAGCAGGTTGCAAAAGTTGCACAAGCATGGTTACTTAACAACATTCGATTATGAATCGTTTGCAACATGCGAATCTTGCCTTATGGGAAAGATGGCAAAATCTCCATTTATTGGACATGGAGAACGTGCCAAGGACATTTTGGAACTAATACATTCGGATGTATGTGGTCCAATGTCCAGCCAAGCCAAAGGTGGCTTTTCTTACTTCATCACATTCACCGATGACTTCTCAAGATTCGGCTATGTGTACTTAATGAAGTACAAGTCGGAAGCATTTGAGAAGTTCAAGGAGTTCAAGAATGAGGTGGAGAAGCAGTTAGGAAAGAGTATTAAAGCTCTTCGATCAGATCGAGGAGGAGAATACTTGAGTACTAATTTCACACAATTCTTAAAGGATAATGGTATCCTTTCTCAGCTGACCCCTCCATATACACCACAGATGAACGGTGTATCAGAAAGGAGGAATCGCACCTTGTTGGACATGGTGCGATCCATGATGAGCTTTTCGGGATTACCAGTGTCCCTCTGGGGGTATGCTCTAGAGTCAGCAGCATACCTACTGAACAGAGTACCCAGCAAGTCTGTGGCCTCTACTCCATATGAGATATGGAAAGGCAGGAAACCAGAATTTAAACATGTTAAAGTCTGGGGTTGTCCTGCTCATGTAAAGAGGCATGATCCAGACAAGCTGGAATCACGAACTGATAAATGTAGGTTTGTGGGATATCCAAAGGAAACCTTTGGATACTATTTTTACCATCCTGATGAACAAAAGGTGTTTGTCGTCAGGAAAGCTGTCTTCCTGGAAGAGGAATACCTTCTTCAGGAGGACAGTGGGAGTAAAATAGTACTGGAAGAGGTTCCAAATCCCCAAACAGCTACATTATCATCAGATGAGATATCAGTTCCTGAACCTGTTCAGGTACACACAGATGAGCCTCGTAGATCTGGTAGAGTACCTAGACCACCGGAACGATATGTGGGACATATCGCAGAAAGTGAGTCTATAGTACAATATAATGAGGATGATGATCCTAAAACCTACCAGGAGGCCATAGAAGGCCCAGAATCTGGGAAATGGCGAGAAGCCATGAACTCAGAAATCCAGTCTATGTACATCAACCAAGTTTGGAACTTGGAGGACTTGCCCGAGGGTATTGTACCCATCGGTTGCAAGTGGATCTTTAAGAGAAAGATCGGTGCTGATGGACGGATCGACACTTATAAGGCAAGGTTGGTGGCAAAGGGATATCGTCAAAGGCAAGGAATTGACTATGACGAGACTTTCTCACCAGTTGCCATGATAAAGTCGATCAGAGTTCTGCTCGCCATTCCTGCACATTTTGATTATGAAATTTGGCAGATGGATGTGAAGACTGCCTTCCTCAATGGTAACCTTTAGGAAGAGGTGTATATGATACAACCAGAAGGTTTCACATCCAAAGAATCTCCAGATAAAGTGTGCAAGTTTCAGAGGTCCATTTATGGACTGAAGCAGGCTTCCCGGAGCTGGAACATAAGATTTGACGAGGCTGTCAAGTCTTCTGACTTCATTAAGAATGAAGATGAGCCTTATGTGTACAAGAAGACCAGTGGGAGTGCAGTCACTTTTCTAGTTCTTTACGTAGATGACATACTACTCATTGGGAATGATGTAGCTATGATGTCATCAGTAAAGATCTGGCTGTCGAAAAACTTATCCATGAAGGATTTGAGAGAAGCATCCTACGTATTGAGAATACGGATCTATAGAGATAGATCAAAGAGGATGCTTGGAATGACCCAATCCTTGTACATAGATACCATAGTCAAAAGGTTTGGCATGGAAAATTCCAAGAGAGGTTTCATACCGATGAGACATGGAATCAATCTCTCAAAGGAGCAGTCTCCTAAGACTCCTGATGAGAGGGCATTCATGGATAGAATACCCTATGCCTCTACCATAGGATCTATCATGTATGCCATGCTATGTACACGGCCTGATGTTGCATTTGCTCTAAGTGTTACGAGCAGATTTCAGGCTAATCCAGGCGAAGAGCACTGGAAGGCAGTGAAATGCATCATTAAGTACTTGAGAAGAACTAAGGATATGTTTCTTGTCTATGGAGGAGGTGACTTGAAACTGCGAGGCTTTACTGACTCAAGTTTCTAGTCATATCCAGATGATAGCAAGTCAACATCTGGATTCGTGTTTACTTTGAACAGAGGGGCAGTGTGCTGGAAGAGTTCCAAGCAAGTAACCACTGCAGATTCGACGACTGAAGCTGAGTACATCACTGCAGCTGAAGCCGCCAAGGAAGCAGTGTGGTTGAAGAAATTCATCACCGACTTCGGCGTAGTTCCCAGCATCTCTCAGCCTGTTCCACTGTTGTGCGACAACAATGGAGCCATTGCGCAAGCGAAAGAGCCGCGGTCTCATCAGAAATCGAAGCATATTCTGAGGCGCTTTCACCTTATCAGAGAGATCATATCCAGAGGAGATGTAGTAGTGGAAAGAGTTCCATCCGTCGACAATGTAGCAGATCCACTGACAAAGCCGTTGGCTCAAATTGTGTTTGAGCGTCACCTAGAGTCTATGGGCTTATTGTATAAAGGTGATTGGCTTTAGTCCAAGTGGGAGATTGTTAGTTTAGGTGGCCTACAAGCCAATCTAACAATGTAAATCTCGTTCATTATTAATAAAATGGCATAATATTCATTATGTGTAAATCGCGTTAATTATCGTTTCATAATGAAGTCCGTGAATATGTGATATGGTGATCAGATTATGATGAGATCATACTACTGAGACTGATCACTTAAACACACATATTCTTAATCGTTCCTAGTCGGAGGATATCCGAGAAGGACATTGGATATCCGGTTAGACTAGTACAGATTACTCCTGCTCATATGATGAGGATGACTGTTCTCATAAGTCATTTGTGTGGAGACACTAAGGCGAATTTGTAGGTGCTCATTGGAGAATGAGTTCACTGAACTGATCCGACTGAATCGCTGGATGGTATTGTACCTCACTGTCAACCAGCTTGATTCTATTGTCGCAGTTGCGTGGATGGTCCTCGGACCTGAGACACCAAGGACACCTTGGCGGTGGACTTCTGTACTTTGACCTTGGTCTACGAATCTCTAGCCATGGGATTCTAATACGCCAAGGATTGGGTACATCGGAATACCGTCGAAGGGAATTGTGTGTCAATAAGGAATCATTCGCTCTCGGTACTTAGAGAGAGAATGCTCTAGGAAGGATGCGCGAAAGTCCCTGGCCAGGGCGGACGATAATATCGGGAAAGGAGTTTTCCGATATTCATCAGCGGCATCCAATCCAAGTGAGTCGACCGGTTAGGGTTTGACAGCTCGCCATACCCTGAGTTGACTCGAGAGAATTGTACGAATGAAGGATTATATCCACGCGGTAACTGTGGACGGAAAGGTTCCAAGAGTGGGTTACTTAACCCCGAATACCTTCCGGGTTCACGCGGTGTTGCTTGGCACCCAACGTGATCGGAGGCCCGGTCGAATTCGATGTGCGACATCAATTCGATTGATTAATTGATTAATAAAGGGTTATTAATTAATTAATAAAGCCAGTGAGGAGTCACTGGGCTTACTGGGCCATTAACTGGACTGATACTTGGGCCTAGAGGGTCACACGCAAATGATTCTCAAGGCGATGGATAAATAAGTTGGTTTTATACAAACCGGGCGTTTTTGTGAAAAACCGCGCGGTTAGTATAAAACATAGCGAACGGGCTGAGCAGGCCAAGCTGCTGCTAACCCTAGCCGCCCCTCCTCGTTTTCTGTCCTCCTCTAGAGTCCAGGCAGATCCAGATCTGCCCCGCCGCTTCTCCGAATCCCGTTCGACGGGAAATCGTCCGCGCGCTGCGGCGATCATTGCGGTGACCGGCGGAGGCTTCGTGGGCTGCGAAGAACGACGAACTCGAGGATATCCGTCGCGGGGAGGATCGCGTAGACTTCGCTAGAGGCCGGGCGCTTGCGCGGCTTGCGGTGTCACACCGACGGAACCAAACGGCTGCGGATTCGAATCCGCACACGGTGAGAAAAGATAATCCGATTATCTTGTATTTTAGATTTCGAAACGGGAATGGATCGCTGAAAAAATATTTGTTTTCCGCTGCGTGAGCGATCCGGAGAAACCGAGAAAACCCAACACCTCCTAGCCGCGGACCAGCACCGGATGCTCCTGATGAGGCTCAGAGCCAATTGGATGAAGGGGCAGGGGAGAGTCAGCCATGAGGGTTGCGTATGTACTTTTCTTTTCTTTTGTGTATCATATACGAACACCTTTTTGATATATATATGAAATTTTGCCTTCAGCTTTGTGTCTCAGCATTTGTGTGATCCCTTTGGCTTTCATTCCTATACTCTGTACATTACTTAACAAACATGTTAAGTATCTATTTAGGCTTAGCCCCTTGTTCAGTCAAGTAACTGATCAATCAATCATTTTCTTGGTAGAAGGGTCAAGGGGCATAGCCTTTATTAACAAAAGTAACATGAATAATCAAACTGTAAGCAAAATGCAACATATAAGCAAACATATGCTCACTGAAAATAAAAGAAATGAAACATACTAGATCCGATAAACAGATGCTAATTGAAATATTTTTTGTTATTTTGAAATATTCATTTTTGTTTGGGTTTTGGAACATATATATATTTTTTGAATTTTTGAAATATCTATTTTTTTTTTGTTTTGAGATATGTGCTTTTTTTTTTGAAATATGTATTTTTTGACTTTTTTTTTAAAATATGTATTTTTTTTTGGATTTTGAAATATGTATTTTTTTTGGGTTTTAGAATATTGTGCAAGCTAAAAGACCAACATGGTACTCAGATCAAAAGATCATATTCATTTATTAACTTAATTCTCAAATTGTTCTTCAATAATCTAACTTAGACCCATCGTGCTTGAACTTGTGTTTCCATTCGTGATCCCATTTGATGATTTGATCCTTAGTCAATCTAGGCCGTTCCTTAAGCTTGGAGTACGCCTCTTCAGAAAGAAAGGAAGAATTGGTTTAGCAAGCCCACGAGAAGGTTCCAGAGACTTAAAAAGATGTTATTTTCTTACCCTAATATCTGTTGGGGTTCGGTCATTTTCTTTTCGGAGTGTTTATCGACGTTGTGTTACCTTTTCATTTCAATTCATGGCCTTGATGTAACGTTTGTAGTGTAATGGCCTTTTTATTTGATGCTTGGCTTTTGCCTTTTGCTTTTGCTTTTCTTTTTCTTTTCTTGGGACGGATCTCCCCCATTTTTTTTTATGACAGCCTCCTACTAAGATGGCGGGTATTCTTGGTAATCTATTCTAAGCCTCGTTCCGACATCGTGAGTCGAGTGTAAAAATAGAATTTTGTTTGAAAAGAATGATTTGCACTTTACACCCTCGGTTAAGCTTTCGATATTCCTTAGGACTTAGCATCTCTTGTTACTCACGAATCAAACGTGTCAGTATGTGTAGTAATGTGTTTGAATTAAATTATTCAGACTGATAAGAGATTTGAGCTTCTAAATTTTCTGATTCGACTGGTCTTTGCACCATGCTGATTGACTCTTTAACCTAAGGGTAATATTTCTTAAGATACAAACCGTTCCAAGGGTGAGTTAATTATTGCCCTTCTGCATTAACTAGACGGTAAGCGTTACCAGAAAAAACATGTGATACATCACAAGGTCCTTCCCAATTAGGTTGGAGCTTAGAACGCGGACCACCAGGTTTTACAAAGATTCTTTTGACGACCATTTCACCGACTTTGAACTTACGTTCAATGACTTTCTTTTGATAAAAACATGCTAATCTATTTTGATAAACTCTTGCATGATTAGCAGCTGACCATCTTTTCTCGTCCAAGAGTTCAAATTGAGCAAAGAGTGCTGAACGGTGTTCATCAATAGAAAATTCCTTATTCAATTGTACTCTTAATGACGGTATAAGGATCTCATATGGAACTACCGCCTCCATTCCAAATGTTAAGGAATAAGGAGTCTGCCCGGTGGGCGTGCGGATTGAAGTTCGGTATGCCCATAGAGCCTCAATCAATTTTTCTGGCCAGTCTGTGAATTTATTAGACTTGCACGTCTTTTTGATGATTTTTATCAAAGTCTTGTTAGTTGCCTCTACTTGGCCATTGCCTTGCGGATAATAAGGAGACGAATGATGCAATGCAATTTTGTACCTGTTGCAGAGGTCTTTCAGCTCTTGTGACACGAACTGCGGTTCATTGTCGGTGACGATGGTGCTTGGAATTCCAAATCTTGTGATGATTTTCTTTATGATGAATTTGCAGACGGTTGATGCTTTGACTTCCGTGTACGCTTCAGCTTCTGCCCATTTAGTGAAGTATTCTGTTGCCGTGAGGATGAAGGACTTTTGCTTAATGCCGGAATCAGAATTACCAAGTGGTCCAATGACATCGAAAGCCCACATGGAGAAAGGCCATGGGGAGGAAACATGATGGAGTGAAGATGCAGGATAATGAATCTTATCGGCGTGAAGTTGACACTTAGCACACCTACGGACATATCCTACACAATCTTCTTCTATGGTTGGCCAATAGAATCTTTGTCTAAGGATTTTCTTTGCTAGCATCTGTCCATTAACATGGCCACCACAAACTCCAATGTGAGTTCCTTCCATAACCTTCGAAAGCTCATCTTCGTCTAAACATCTTAGAAGAACTCCATCAAAACCTCTTTTGTATAATGCTTCCCCAACTAGGGTGTATCTTTGAGCAACTCTCCTGATAGCCCTTTTCTCCTCAGCTGTGGCTTCTTCAGGATATGATTGATCTTCACAATATTTAGCAATTTCGTAGTACCATGGTTTATGCTCATCATCCATCTCTTCTAACAGATCCATTAACATAATCTCCCTCTTTTCCACGATATCTCCATCTCTGACCTTCTTCAACAGTTTCTCCTTAGTCCTAAGGAATGAAGGGTCTTTCACGGCGGATGAAAGATGCTTATGAAAGATGATCAATTCGGATTGTCTGCTGATTGGAAAACTAAGAGAAGATGCGAGTGAGGCTAGAGCGTCAGCTAAGATGTTCTGATTCCTAGGAACATGGACGAAGATCAATTTTGTGAAAAGCTTTGCATAAGCAGAAGTAAGTTCTTGATAAGGCTTGAGCTTGGGATCAAGAGTTCGATATTTGATTAACACCTGACGAAGAATCAATTGGCTATCATCCACAATTCTGAGTTTGGTGGCACCATGGAGATTAGTAGCCTCGAGGCCAGCAAGGAGCGCCTCGTATTCAGCTATATTGTTAGTGACTGGGAAGTCAAGCTGAAAGGCTTGTGGAATGGTGACACCTTCAGGTGATAGCAGAACAATGCCAATATCTTTTCCATGGGAATTTAGAGCTCCGTCAAAATACAGAGTCCACATGTCATCTTTGACTTGGTCTATAGACATCAGTTCTTCATCAGGAAACTCCGATCGGACTGTATCAAAACGAGGAAGGGGGTGATAAGCGAGATGTTCTGCTGTGGCATAGCCTTTGATCGCTTTCTGCTGAATGTAAGTGATATCAAATTGAGATAGAAAGCTTTGCCATCGTGCTAACCTATCAGTAAGGACAGATTTCTCAAGAAGAAACTTGATTGGATTCATCCTAGCGATGAGATGGACTTCATGGGCTAGAAAGTAATGCTTCAATTTCTGAACAACCCATACAAGTGATGCACATGTTTTCTCTATCGCCATGTATCTCTGTTCAGCGGGGTTGAGAAGTTTAGAGAGATAGTAGGCTGCCCTCTCATTTCCTTCTTCATCCTCTTGTGCTAGGACATCCCCCACCGCATCATCCAGGACAGAAATGTATAGTATCAATGGTTTGCCTGGAGATGGTGGTCTCAAAACAGGGGGACTTGCCAAATAATTCTTTAATCCGTCAAACGCCTCCTGACACTTATCGTCTCAATTGAACGTGACTCCCGGCTTGGTAAGCTCGTAGAATGGCTTACACCTTTGTAAGTGTTGGGAGACAAAACGGCGAATAAATTGCAACCTCTCGATTAATCCTCTTAACTCTTTCAAGTTCTTGGGAGGTGGCATCTCTCTGATAGCCTTCACCTTATTAGGATCGATCTCAATTCTCCGTTTACTGACAATGAATCCAAGTAATTTCCCTGATGATACCCCGAATACACATTTCTTGGGGTTCATCTTTAACTGGTATTCTTTTGATCTTTCTAATACTCTTGTCAGAACTTTGGCATGTTCAGCCTTAGTCTTAGATTTCATCAATAAGTCATCCACATACTAGATCGATATGCATCATGTCGTGAAATATTGCCATTATAGCCCTTTGATAAGTGGCTCCAACATTCTTTAATCTAAATGGCATGACGACATAGAAATATGTTCCCCAAGGTGTAGTGAATGATGTTTTTTCTTGATCTTCTTCTGCTAATTTAATCTGATTGTATTCTTAAAATCCATCCATAAATAATAAAGTTTCATAGCCAACAGTATTATCGATGAGTACATCAATGTGAGGCAATGGAAAATCATCCTTAGGACAGGCCCGGTTTAAATATCAGAAGTCAATACAGATCCTGACCTTCCCGTCTTTCTTCATAACCGAGACTATGTTGGCCACCCATTGTGGATAGAGGACAACTCTAATGAATTTGGCCTTATGTAACTTATCAACCTCTTCCTTCATCTTCAAAGCCATTTGTGGGTGGAATCGCCTTAACATCTGTTTGACCGGGCTAGCTCCATCCTTTAATGTCAACCTGTGTTCCACTAGTGATGAGTCTATCCCCGGCATATCCTCATAACTCCAGGCGAAAGTGTCTTTATAATCTTTAAGAACTTGTACCATTGCCTTCTCATCCATTTCGGAAAGATTCTTGCTAATGAGGACAACCTTAGGTTCGTCTTCAGTCCCTAGATTGATTTGTTTGGTGGGCTCTTCTACGGCGATTGAGGGTTCATCGAATCTTTTTACTCTACTAGCATATGCCTCAGCCGCGTCCTCGTCATCTTCTTCATCTTCAATAATGGGGTCTTTTTCGTGTATCAATTCATACACCCCATATCCATCATTAACTGACTCATCATCTATACAATCTTCTGGCATCTGAATAGGATTCTCTAATAGCTGCAGGATCAAAGAGCAGGAAAGGCATTTATTAACTAAATCCTAGAGATATCTATCTTGAAATTATTTACCCTTAGATTTTCTAGACTTCCTAACCTGACTAACTTGCCTAGAACTAGACTCCCTAACTTCGCTAGACTCCCTATCCTGACCTAATGAGGACGAAGTAGAATGAAAATTATAGGATACAGGTAGAAATACAGGAGAATCCTCTTGAGGGGAGGGGCAGAGTAGATTTAGAAGATAATCTTGACCGAAAGACCCACGCAATGGGGTACGATCGGACAAGTAGGAAGTTTCCTCAATGAGGATCTGAGAGAAATTTGTTGCCAAATTGGCATTTTTTTTTGGAGAAAAGATGAATTAATCATAAAACAAGAATGTAGGTGAATAGGAGGAGAATGAGATAGAGGAAGCGGCACCAAGGCCAAAGGATTGGGGGGATCATACAGTAGTATGTCCCAGATTAAATCATAAATCCTCTCTAGATCAAGAGGAGGTTAAGGGATAAAGTCCGGTGGGGACAGAGTGATCATGACGGGCGGAGCCCGTGGAATATCTTCAACAATGACCCGCGACCAAGTCGGGGTCAGAAGCAGAGTGCGGAACAAAGTATAAAGTGTGAAAATGTGAGAATGATAAGTCTCCCTCCAGAGAAGATCCGTGGTATAACCAGCTTCATAGGGGTCATCTGGCTCCCCTTCATCTGTTTCTTCAGACAGCAGTATTCTTTTATCAAAAATGGCACCAGGTCCTTCAATCAGGTCATCTATTTGTGGCGGCCACTTAGGTTCTAAGGGATCAAGAAACAGTCTATTCAATGCAATATACAGATCCCTTAAGTCAAACCATCTGTACCATTCACACTCAGGGTCTTGAAACTTCCTCATTTTCATTGGCCGCAGAGCCTCCAAGGACTGGTACGTGAGCAACTCTGAACAATGTCTGGCCAGATCTCTTCCATATATGTCATGGAGGTCAAAACAGGAAGTGATGACCACCGTGTTATCATGACTGATCACGAACCCCTTGACAAAATGTGTGTATAAAGTCCATGTTAAGGGGTCCCGACCTTCTTTGCATGGCGTAGACATTGTCTCTCATATCTTTTGGCCGTCTTCATTTTCTTCCTACTGAGTAATGTCGTGCCTCACTTTTCTTGGCCTATAGCCCAGGCCATTTCCAAATGTCCTTCGGTTGTCCTTGATGGGCGTAGTTTTGCCTTGTAATTGCGTGCCCAGGCCCTTTCAAGGCTGATAACCACCCTTCATCATTATTTTCCATCCAGGGGTACTCATGCACTTCCCCCGCTTTATGGCATTCAGTGGATAAGGAGTAAGAGTGGCGGCCTTTAAAGGATCAGCCACCGGATGGTAGACCTGTAATACCGACAGAAAAGGTTGTCGGCCAGGTGAAGAAGTTGGCTTAATATTCAAGGAGTGAGCAGCAGCAAGGATCGGCATGCTCGTAACTTTAATGATTCGTCCTTTGTAGGGAAATTTGAGGCACTGATGATTCGTAGAGGGAATCGCCTCGAGGGTTTTCATATAAGGACGACCCAAAATAACATTCAAGGAAGGATCGATTTTCAAAATGTGAAATTCGACCTCGGCATGACATACTGGGCCTAACTCCACTTTTAAATAGACCATTTCCAGAGGGGAACGGGTGGAATTATCATAAGCTGTAACAGAGATAGGGCTAGGCAGTCATTTTTCTTTGGGTACACCACACAATTCAAGGGTCTTCGGAGGCAAGACATTAATTGAAGCCCCTGTATCGACTAGACATGCATCAATGACCTTCTTGCAGATATTGACTGTAATACTTAGAGCCATGCTCCTGGCTGCCGATGGTGCTAGTTCCGAGGCATGAAATGAGATAAAGGGCTGATCCCCCTAAGGAACTAGTAGTGCGGCGATCTTCTCTACCGGCACGTCTTCGTTGACCATCACTTTTTGTAGATACTCCATCAGAGCCTCTTGATGGGTCTTTGATCTCTTTATCCATTCAAGCACAAAGATTCGTGCCGGTGTTCTGTTAAGATGTTTCAACAGGTCATATTGAGTGTCTGTTGCACTCTCATCATTATGTGCTTCCTCCGACGGCTGTGATGGGCCGTCTCTGACTGTTGATTGAGGAAAGACCTTATTGAAGATCCTCCCACTCCGGAGTGCATGTTCTTCAGTTGTGGAAGGACCGGGTGAAAACTTGAGCACCGCAGGGTTAGTGGATGGTGTAGACAGTGTGGAGGGTTGGTATGGCATGGGGTTAGTTTGTGGTGGCATGGTACGGATGAGGGGCTTAGATGGTTGGATGGTGGAAGGGTAATTGGTTGGTGCGGATGAAGTGGGGAATGGCATGCGGAGTAGGGGTTTAGATGGTTGTATGGTGTTTGGGTAAGCGGTGGTGGTAATGGGTGATGTAGGGAGTGGTATGCGGAGCAGTGGTTTGGATGGCATGAGGGGTGCGTAATTAACTTGCGGGGGGTTGTTTAATGGAGGCGTAGTGGCGTGGGGGATAATGGGTTTGAGGAAAGTGGGCGGTGGTGATGGGTTAGTGGGTTTAAGGAAAGTGGGCGGTGATGATGGGTTAATGGGTGTGGGGAAATGGTATGCGGGTGTTGGTACTGGCGTGATAGTAACGGGTTGTGGTCTAGGTATGTGGATGGTGCGGCGTGGTGGTTGCTCTGCGGTGCTTGGAGTGTGGCCTGTTGAATAAATAGAGGAAGAGTCCTTTATCTTTCACTGTTGCCCTCGATTAGCCTCAGACCGACTATTTGTTAAAATGGGGGCAACTTGATTCTGGTTTTGGTGCTCCGGGAGAGGGTTTTGCACTATACCCATGTTTGGCGGCGCCGTTGCCTATGCCGGTGCTCTCGGTTGTTGTTGTTGCTGTTGTTGTTGTTGCGGTCTTCTCGCCTTCAAGGTGGATATGTACTTCTTCATTTCTTCCCAGTCGATGCCTCCCTACTCGTTGAGATCATGAATATAATCTCGGAATTGGAAGCATGTATCTATGGTGTGTATGTTGGGTTTTCTCGGTTTCTCTGGATCGCTAACGCAGCGGAAAACAAAATATTTACAGCGATCCGTTCCCGTTTCGAAATCTAAAATACAAGATAATCGGATTATCTTTTCTCACCGTGTGCGGATTCGAATCCGTAGCCGTTTGGTTCCGTCGGTGTGACACCGCAAGCCGCGCAAGCGCCCGGCCTCTAGCGAAGTCCACGCGATCCTCCCCGCGACGGATATCCTCGAGTTCGTCGTTCTTCGCAGCCCACAAAGCCTTCGCCGGTCGCCGCAATGATCGCCGCAGCGCGCGGACGATTTCCCGTCGAATGGGATTCGGAGAAGTGGCGGAGCAGATCTGGATCTGCCTGGCGTCAGAGAAAGACAGAAACTGAGGAGGGGCGGCTAGGGTTAGCAGCAGCTTGGCCTGCTCAGCCCGTTCGCTATGTTTTATACTAACCGCGCGTTTTTTCAAAAAAACCCCCGGTTTATATAAAACCAACTTATTTATCCATCGCCTTGAGAATCATGTGCGTATGACCCTCTAGGCCCAAGTACCAGTCCAATTAATGGCCCAACAAGCCCAGTGACTCCTCACTGGCTTTATTAATTAATTAATAACCCTTTATTAATCAATTAATCAATCGAATTGATGTCGCACATCGAATTCGACCGGGCCTCCGATCACGTTGGGTGCCAAGCAACACCGCGTGAACCCGGAAGGTATTTGGGGTTAAGTAACCCACTCTTGGAACCTTTCCGTCGACAGTTACCGCGTGAATATAATCCTTCATTCGTACAATGCTCTCGAGTCAACTCAGGGTATGGCAAGCTGTCAAACCCTAACCGGTCAACTCACTTGGATTGGATGCCGCTGATGAATATCGGAAAACTCCTTTCTCGATATTATCGTCCGCCCTGGCCAGGGACTTTCGCGCATCCTTCCTAGAGCATTCTCTCTCTAAGTACCGAGAGCGAATGATTCCTTATTGACACACAATTCCCTTCGACGGTATTCCGATGTACCCAATCCTTGGCGTATTAGAATCCCATGGCTAGAGATTCGTAGACCAAGGTCAAAGTACAGAAGTCCACCGCCAAGGTGTCCTTGGTGTCTCAGGTCCGAGGACCATCCACTCAACTGCGACAATAGAATCAAGCTGGTTGACAGTGAGGTACAATACCATCCAGCGATTCAGTCGGATCAGTTTAGTGAACTCATTCTCCAATGAGCACCTACAAATTCGCCTTAGTGTCTCCACACAAGTGACCTATGAGATCAGTCACCCTCATTATATGAGCAGGAGTAATCTGTACTAGTCTAACCGGATATCCGATGTCCTTCTCGGATATCCTCCGACTAGGAACAATTAAGAATATGTGTGTTTAAGTAATCAGTCTCATTAGTATGATCTCATCATAATCTGATCACCATAACACATATTCACGGACTTCATTATGAAACGATAATTAAAGCGATTTACACATAACGAATATTATGCCATTATTTTAATAAATGAACGAGATTTACATTGTTAGATTGGCTTGTAGGCCACCTAAACTAACAGTGTCCAGGTTGTCTGTGTAAATAACAATACCTGGAAGTGTCGACATTTTATAGACAAATAGTTTTTTCTCTTGGAAGAACCAAAGCATTGGCTTCCATTAAAGCACTGAAGATATCTGATAAGGACTTTGGAAGAACTGGATATTCTGCCCTTTTCGGGCCTGGAGGCTTCCTCTGCTGGTAATAATCAGCAGGAGGAGACACATTGTGGTATGCCGGCGGTGCGCGCAGCTGGTACTGCTGCTGTTGTGGGGGCTGATACTGCTGTTGTAGGGGTTGATACTGTAGTTGCCGTTGTGGCTGCTGCTGTGGCTGCTATTGTGGTTGCTGGTTCGGCTGCTGAGGCCACTGGTACTGAGGCTGCTGATACTGTGGATTCGGCTGTTGCTATCTGTAACCCTGCTGGTTTGGTTGCTGCGGCCGCTGGTACTGTAGTTGCTAATTCCTCACAAATTGGGGCCGGTTGTTGTTCATGCCACTAACCTGCTCATGGGAAAGCGTGCCCTCAGTGGTTGGACCTGTGTTAGGAGAATTTGGCACGGCAGGCTTCCGAGGTGGAGGCCTACTAGGTCGGTGAGGATTAAAGACACTAGAGAACGTAGCATCCTTGAAAGTATTTTGGCAATACCGTGCTCTTTCATAGAGTTCTGTCATGCTGGTCAAGTTGTTCAGGGCGAGGACTAACTTAAACTGAGGTGTAGCGTTGGATATTAACATTTTTACTTGCCCTGACTCAGACATATGATCTTTCACTTTTTCTGCCATGCCCCTCCATCTATCAGCAAAACTGACGAACTCCTCGTCGGGCTTCATTTTTTCTGCTATCAAATCAGTAATGGACAGAGAGGGGGCAACTCTATCCTGGTATCGTTGAATGAACTTTCGTGATACGATACCGTAGTCCTCTACTTCAGCAGGTTCGAAAGAAAAGAACCACTCGAGGGTTGGTCCCTCCAAGGATTTCCTGAACAAAAATGCCAACGACCTCTTGTCATTTTGCTAGAAAGATGACTCATACATAAACTCCTTCAAATGAGTGAAGGGGTTACCAATACCGTTGTATTTTCGGTATACCGGCATCTCAGAGGGTGGCAAATGGAATACAGGCAGACTTGCAGGTTAATCTCAGGTGCACCTTTGACTCCCATCATCTTCTGAAGATTGTTGAACTGTTCGTCCATAAGCTCCATCTTTGCAAGCGCAGCTTGTGTTGTTGGATCAACCTGGGGAGGAGGGGGAGGTGGAGGTACATGATAGGCCTATTGCCTAAAGTATGTAGGGCATGGGGGACAATAAAGCTGAGGTCCGGCAGAGCTTCCGCCATGCCCGAGGGCATTTTGGTAAGTAGGCGTCAACGACCTAACCGGTTGCCTCGAAGAAGAAAGTTGTGGCCTAGCTGGCCGAGAGGTTGAGACTTGATGGCCGTCCATGGCCTGGGGAATGAAGGAAGTATGATGAGGAGGAGGTAGAGGAATGACAGGGGGAGCCGCAGGATTCGGCTCAACAGACTGTATGGGCGTCTTCTCCTTCAAAATAGACTGGATTGCTTCGAACTGTCGATGATCCAAACGGGAGGCAAGAACTCCCAAAGCGTTCACTAGATCCGAGAGATCGGAGGATGAGGGATCATTCGGATTCATGCCCCCCTCGAAAATAGGATTAGGAATCGCATGCACATGCGGAGGAAGATCAGAATATTGATCATGAGCACAAGGAAGAGGGGTTTGTTGGTTTCCCTCGTATCGAACTGGACAAGAATGAGGATTACGGGGGGCATCATCATCTCCCCCGCTTTCAAAGTGGTAATCAGACTCAAGATGGGCATTAGCATCTCCCTCGTAGTTGACTAGGGCATATAGAGCCATGCTCAAATCCCTACCTGATCGAAGTAGCATGATATTAGATTTTTTTTTTCAAAGATTTGCAGACAAGTTGCGCAGAGATTAAGCAATCAAGTGGATGTTTAACGTTGTTTCAGGATTCCTTGTTGGGTTATTTGGATTCAATTAATCACAAATTCACTCAAGAAGTAGGATCCTAGTTTCAGTTCAATTTCCACCGTTATACTCTATGGCTTTCTCTCACAACGTTATGAAAATCTAAGTAGGACTTCGATTGGTACAACCAGCCCGATGAACAAGGAGGAATACTTTGATTTTGGGGACTTACGGAGGTCTTTAACGCCAACCACTCTAATCTCATCGAGGGACCGACCCAATCAGAGAGAGGTGAAGACGTCAAGAAAGGTGTTCCTAAGAGAAAAAGGGAGGTGTTAGCCCCAATGCATATGACCTGTGGCCTGGATGGCCTCTAATGCTTATTACGTAATGTGTAGTAACAAGCAGATCAGAAATATGAGAACTGAAGAAAAAAATAAGAAATTGTCTGAATCGTGTCGCTGTTGTTTGACGCTATTCAAACATAACCTTATTTTTTCGCAGAAACTCAGGCAGCAGACAACAGAGAATTTGGCCTGAAAGGCGTCTGGGTTAGGCGACGTAGTATGAAACGCGTCGCTGTTCCCGGACGTTTTTCAAGTCGCAGAATGAACAATTCATGAGGAATTTCTGGATCGATTCCTCCTCAAACAAACATGATGAAAGCAGTAAATGATCGGCTCATGCGATTCTTTTTTTTCAATTTTTAATAGGATAATTTCATCTGATGAACAACTAAAATATCAATCAATCACACAATCTTCTTATCATAATCACAACTTTCCAATCAATCAAATGGGGAGGGCAAGATCTTGCCACATGGGTGTACATGTGGTGCACGTAGGAATAACAATTAAATGAAAAAACTCACCAATCGGTGAGGGCGTGTCGAGAGACACAGGTGTTGCACAGAGAGTGCTCAATTGATGAAAGAAAAAACAAAGATTAAAAGATGGTGAGACCAAGTCCCACCGTGATCGCCAAAAAGCTATGAGTGCTCAAATTAGGTGTGTGATTATCATGAAAATTTATGTTGTTTATGTGACAAATAAAACCTATTAAAACTAAGTGAATGTGATCGCCAGAAACTTTTAACTAAAAAGTTCCAAAAGAAAAGATTGATCGTCTACCTGTTTTGGAATTGGGAGATATTCGAGTACTTGATTCACTTCCTTCAGTCGGTTGAAGAAAGAGAGCCCTTCTGACTTTGTTCTTACTTTAGATGCTTATCGGACTTTGAGGATCATCCATATTTCCTTTTCCTTGTTGATTCTTTCCTCTTTATCTCCTTTTGTACCTTTGAACCGTGCAAAAAGTGGAAAGAAAGAAAGAGGGAACAATAAGAACTCAAATAGATGTAGTATCTATTCCAGTGGAAATTCTAATCATGCAACTAAACAAATGAACTCACTTGTTTGATGGTCTTTTAAATCCCTTTAAAACATGGATTGGAAAATAATGCTAGTGAGTGTGTGTTGCATGGAGTGATGTGATGAATGATATTTTGAACTAATATGATGATGAATAATTAAGAATTGAGTTGGATGGCCCCTGGAAAGCCTTGGTCTTGAAAGTTCTTGAAAGGACGAAGAAGTGATGTAGAAGGGATGTAGCTTGCTTCAAGACTCTTGGAAGTAGTAGCACTTCGATCCTTTAGCGCCTGGACGTCGTCGCTAAGATTCTTTACTCCAATTCACTCAATGATCACTATCATCACTCTCTTTTTTTGGGTATTTATAGGCTTTAAGTTCACGCATCCGCGGTTATTAATGGATTAACATGAAAGAATTTGAAGTTTATCTAACTAACAAACAGATAAACACAGATTAATTCATCTTTATCTGTAATTATCTAAAACGCGTCGCCTATGGTAGACGTTTTTTTTTAGACTAATTAAGATAAAGATAAATATCCGGAAAAAGAGATAGAAACAGCTTAGGAGACTTAAATGGCGTTGTGCCTGGCAGACGTCTTTTAACTAATTAATCAATTAATTAAAATTCAAATTTAAATATCAAAATAGGAATAAACTCTAAATAGCGTCTACACATGTCGACGTCTTTTAGGCTTTTTCATATTTGATTAAAATTTGAGTTAAAATCAATTTAATTAATTAACTTAAATTATGTCTGTCTGACCCGATACTATTTAGATAATTAATTGAGAAAGATTAATAAAAATTAACTAATGATTAAATATCAGACTATTTTGAGACATTATTATATGATATGAAATTTACTCAAAATGATGTCAAAATTAGCGTGTCTACAACACCATGCTCTCTTGACCATGCCACAATTTGCCATGATCCCTATGTTAACTGAAGTTTGTTATATTATATTCTATCATGTCATGATTATGTAGTGATATCATATTGTCTTTTTATGTTTATATATATGATAAGCTATGTAGTAGTATCATGTGCTTGCTGAGTCGGTAAACTCATCCACACTATTTAACCCCTTTTTAGAGAGGACCTTCCTGGGGCAACCGAGAAGTCTATACGAGCTTAGTTTAGTTGAACAAAGATTGTTTTTGTAAGTCCAGTCCCTATGTAACTTACATGTTGTATCCCTGGACTTGATGTACTGTAATGCACTGTGCATGACATCTATATGAAATGTTTTGTTTATTTACATGCAAAGTGCTCAACCTTAACTGTAAGTCATGTTCGAGTTGTTCCCGCTGTTAACGGGTCCCTTTAGTTCTTAGTAAGCCGGCATGACTGAACCGACCGAAAGGAGGTCGTTACACTAATACATCCAGAAGAACATTGATAAGTAAATTTGACAATTTGCATATACTTCCAATGAAGATGCCAACTTCATAAGATGCTCAATGAGACTACTTTCCACAATGCTTCAATATAGGGCCAATTCACATCACATTCCAAGACTTTGAGAGATTTCATAGAGATCTTCAATGGGGTTATGAGGGTTATTGTTAATGAACCATGTGTTGGCAATTTGTATAAGGAACAATATTTGAACCTCTAAAACTCTTTAAAAAGCCTGACTCAAGAGTTCAAGCTAGGATGAACATTTGGTCTAACATGATGATGTTGTCAAGAATACATATCCTTGATCAAACATAATTCAAGGGAGACTCGAGGGTGCATTGCTTGATTTTCAAAAAGTCATGATCGTAGATCGAAGTGATAACATTAATATTGAAAGAATTAAAATGAAAAATGTAGGAACCAAATTATAAGTAAAATAGTTTTTTTGTAATTATGTCTAACAAGGATATGGTGGCAAATCTACGTAGAAGTAAAACTAAAGACCTTGTAGAGTAACAGAGAAGTTGGAAACCAAAAACTCACAAAAGGAAGCCTTTATTCATGGAAAGGAAAAAAACTCCTAAAAATGAGACAAACATTCTAAGAAGGAAATAAAACCAGAAAGCGAATGTTTAGAGGTGATTTTTGCATTGAGAAGGTCCCCCTACTAGAAAGGATGAAGAGGGAGAGAAGATTCAAGAAATGCATAAGCAAGGGCCGAAAACTCTACTCTCAGACTACACACTATTTCAAGGTAATACTATAAATAGTGAACATCTCCTAATCAATGTAGCACATAATATATAAAAGGACATGATATGCTAGTGTCTCATAGTATATATATAAAAAAAAAAACGCAATCAGAAATACTTTGGATAAAGGCTCAATCACATGAATTAGTTATTTCCCACATTCTTATGATGTATTACATTTTTCACTTGCACTCCTTTGCTTTTGTATATAAAAAAAATTCTCTCTGTTCTCTAAAAATGACCAAAAAATGCAATCTATATACTTCTTTCAAAATTAAATACAAATACAACAATTTAAAGGCAAACCTTGTAGCACATGATCTTTTCAACTCCCTATTATTTGTAAATTTTCTCATCCAGTTCAAGACATATGATACTTGTATATGAATTTTACAACTTTTCTAGCATCCTCTAAAATTAGTTTCACAAAATCAAAAGATCAATCTCTTTAAGCATAAGATTAATTCAATGAATATGCAATTAACTTCAAGCACATGAGAATACTTTGCTTTAGTAAAATGACCTCAAAGGTTGATGGTAACAACAAATGAGGAATTTTTTTATAGATATTCAAATCATGAGCAGAAAAGATCAAGAGGGCACTAGGAATTGGAACAGAAAAGGTGAAAATCACTACATTGTCAAACATGGGTTTGGAAGGGAAGAAAATATTTTTTTTTTTTTAAAAATCCTCTTTCTCTAGGCTTGCTTTCTCACCTCCAGGCTGAAGCAATAGGAGGAGAGGAGCAAGTGTGGGATAGGACCATAGTTAGTTAAATACGGTGCGGGTATTATATAGCAAAAATATGTTTGGTTATAATTCAGTTTAAAATTATAAATGAGACAGTTAAAAATTCAGTCAAATAATTAAAAAAATAAATAAAATTGGCAAGACATTTATGAATCTTTTATCAAGATTTTAAAAAAGTTAAAATAAAACTCTAATCATATAATAAATAGTTATTAATAATATCACGAGTTTTTGTCAATGAAAAGTGAGTTTCTTATTATATAACATCATGTTCTATGATATTTAAGTAGTAAAAGTCATATTTTAAGTCAATAAGATAGTGTATTAAATGGGAAGTATTAAATATTTTTATATTATACGTGAATAAAACAGTTGGTGTCAAAAAGATGAGTATTTTGTTTCCTATTTTTCTGTTCGGTGCGGCATACGAGACTTTAATTAGAAATTCACAAATTATACATATATTATACTTTGTTTAACTAACTTTGGGTGGGACATTGGTGTAGGGTCTTTTCACCTCAAAGTATTTAAAATTTTAATTTCTAATTTTTCAGCTATTATTGACTGAAAACCCAACACGCCCAAAGAGACAACTATTTACATGGTTTTCAGTGAGTTGCGAGAACAAACCACAATGAGACGTTTTAAACCTCAATTTGTTATTTTAACATCCCCTCACATAAGTGGAAAGTGTTTTGGACATTCTCCATCTTCTATTATATTTTCTCCTACCTTATTTTGAGTGAACGACAAAAATATTCTCCATCCATATGAGAGGACATTGAGAATCTACCAAAAATAAAGTCTGCAAGATCTTGTTTGCACCGGATCCTATTTCTTGGGCTATGGGTCAGCTGACATAAAATTGAGACTTATTTGCACCTTAGTAGAGATGAGACTTGAGCAAGCTGTGTTGGATCATGTATAGCAATTTGAGTTGACCAAAATTAAAAATGACTGCACTAAATTTAGTCCATTGTTCAACCCAAGATATTATTAACCCAATTCAGTCCAAATTCTAAACCATAAATTTAGGTGGGTTAGGTTGGGTTGGCCTAATTTTTCAAAACACTAATTTTATTCCTAGTGGATGTTTGAAACTTAAAGGACCCAACAATCTCAAATTGACTTATATTGCAAAAGAGAAAATCACATTAAAAAAAAAAAAAGAGTGACAAGGAACAAAACAAAAATCACCTTAACCAATAATGCTTGTCACAACCCATATGGATGAATGAAATAGATATAGACAATTAATAAGACATAAAGAACCAAGAGCACATCCATATATTCTACTAACAAGGCCTTGGATTTGGCATAATCCATAGGAGAGGCAACATAATTAGTGGAGAATCACCTGGACAATACCATTCTATGCTCTTGTTCTTCACATCGAACACTTCCGTGCCATAACCTATAAATAGGGCTGCAAACGCAGCGGATGCAGAGTAAATATGGCGTTTCAGCGTCTGTCTATTTATCTTAAACGGATAATCTATGTCTACATCACCTATGATTTAAATATGGAACGGATGTTAGATTTCAGATATTTTTTGAATTTGCGAAGATACAGAGAGTGTTCATATATTAAGAGAGTTTGTTCACAGAAAGATGTTAGAGAAAAATAATTCAGCAAAAAATTCAAAAGAAGTCTAAAAAAATTCAGCTATCACAAAATCAAAAGAATACGTGTGATAAATGTTAAAAAAGAATACTTATTTGATGAAAAGACATTTAAGCTAAAATACTTGAGATAATTACTAACTTTTCACTTCATATTAGCATATGAAGTACAAAAACAATCATTTGATCTTAGATTCTATATAACTGATGACTATAAACGTAAGTCTAATCCGAATTGGATACGAGATTTCTATGTCCATTCTATCTATTTCTAGTGGATCATATATGGATGTCCGTTTATGATATACCAAATAACCATTTTCAGATAAAAAAAATCCGACTATCCAAATCTGAATCTAAAAGGATTCGGGTAAAATTGAGATAAGTTGGCATCCCCAACTCCAAATGACTTGCTCTTACACTCTCCACAAGCTCGGCCTCTCTGGAAATCGAGATGCGCATGGAAGAATTGTCCCCCCACCCAAGCCAAGGATCTAACTCAGAGTCCAATCTGACTCCGTATGAAAAAAAATTAAGAAAATTTAATTAGACTTTGTTGTAAAAAATATGACATTATTTGCTGTTCCTGTTAACTTTTTCTCACTATCCGGCCTCAACCTTTTCTGACCTTAATTTTTTATCTCTTCCTTTCAACTATTCATAAAAGTCGTCAAAATGTTAACAAAATAATATAGTAACATAAGAATACAATAACATAATAATATATCAACTATTATCATATTAAGGTACTATTAAAATTTTAACAAACTAAGACGTTAATGTTATTACGTTATTAGTTAATACTTTCCAACATTAATATTTGATATTATTAGGCTCACTCCACTCCGTGAGGGTCCCTGCATGGTTGACATCCCAATGTGAGTTGGGCACGTCAGCTGAGTGCCACGCAACTACTTTCGGTGACCGAGGCCATCCACCATGGTCTATATCTTTTCAGTTTTTATGATATTTTAATATGCTTTATATGTTTTTATAAAATTTATCTTTCTTATTAATTTTTACAATTATTTAAAATATCTCCAAACAGTCCGTCAATCTTCCGTAAAAAGGCCAGAGAAAATTTTTAAGGATGATTCAAAAATTGTGAAAAATTTTAAAGAAATATGCAGATTGTATGGACTTTTAAATAGTATTAAAAAAATATAAATTTAAAGAAGTAAAAATCTCTTTCTATTTTTCAATTATTGAATATGGGGATGCGAATGGGTTGTACGAGGGGTTTTAAGGAAATTTGAAGATCGTAAAGGCTTATAAAGAATATTGAAAAAGTATGGAAATCAAAAATTAAAAATCTCTTCTATTTTTCAATCACTGGATGTAAGGATACAATCGGGTTGGATTCGATACGGATCTAAAGTAGATCTATGACCGTAAAATAGTATCCATTAACTGTCATATAAGATAATAGTCAGTTGGATTATCGAATCTTAGTATACCATATGTATTTGATCAGAATTTTTTTATTATTTGTCACCTTATCCACTATGTATAACAGTGCAAAAGGACTATCGCTGATTGAATAGAACGCCAATGGAAAAATATGCACATTTACTCTTAAAAAAAAAACAAAAACTCCAAACGGAATTTGCAAAACCCACACAGATTCCTATAATTATTGCGGAGCTCATGCATCATACAAATCTCTGATACAAACGCTGGAGTCTCACTCTTCATCCCAAACGTGAGTGACTGAAAAAGGATTGGTACCATTGTATGTACAGACCATGATTTTTTTTTTCATGAAAATTAATGTCAAAGCTTTCATGAAAATTTATTTTCCTGAGAGGGGTTTGCTTTCTTGGGTTTCTCCCAGAGAAAGAGAGAGAGAGAGAGAGATGATGGGAAGCATTCCCTAAACTGTAGAACTTTTTTAAAAAAAGATTGAATATTTGAAATTTTCAAGTGAAAAATAAAAATTGTGTTTGCATCAAAGTTCGTCGACTCGACGAGTCGGGCCGACTCGGATCTCCTATGATCCGGTACGAGTCGGGTCGACTCGTGTCGACTCGTACAAGTCACATGATCATATCGTATAGACTCGGTCGAGTCGCACCCACTCGGACTCGTCCTGATACGGTACAAGTCGAGCCGGTACTGCAAATCCATTCGCTCCCAACCCCACACCTGCAAGATCCGCCCCCCAACTGCGGAAAATTCATTTGTCCTTGGAACACTTTCTCGGTTTACACAAATTAGTCATTGCATAAATTCCCGACCCACTCTAATAATTAAATAGGCGTGACTACGCTGAGTTCTCTTTTGTTCCACCCATCCTATAATTCCCATTCCAATTGCCTTTGATACCAGAACTCCTCTCCTCTTTACCTAAAATAATGGCATCCAGTTGTTCCTTCTTCGTAGCTTTTCTTTACGACCAAACCCACGGCTATAAGAAATGAAACTTTTTGGGACAGAACACTAGCTAGGACTACCTAAAGTCGTCCCAAATAATATTATTTGGGACAAAGAGAAATACTCGTCTAAAAAAATGCATATTTACGACAACCGACTATATCCATCTCAAATAGTCACTTTTTGCGACAGTCAGATCATAACACTATTGGTCGGAAATTATTCATCAGACACATTTTATTAGGACAACTACGTTGTATGTCTCAATATGTTTAACTTTTTGGGACGGCCATAATTTTTTTAAGACAAACATATACAATTCTTTAGTGACAATTACGATACTCATCGTAAAAAGTTAAAAAAAAAATATTTTTTTAATTATGAAAAATAATTAACGACGGACAATTAAACCATCTCAAAAAGTCAAATTTGTTTGGGTCATTATTATTTAGGTTGAATAAGCAATTAAGTCGTCTCAATAAGTCAAATAACTTGCCGTCTCATAATAAGGTTGAATAATTTATATTTTAATAATTATAATTGAATGATATATTTTTATAACATTATCTTTATATAAAGTTACTTTTTGCAACGGATGTCGACTTTTTGAGACGACTGCCATCCCATCTCCCAGTAGAGTTGTTTAAAAAGAAAAGATGGCTGCGAGCGGCTGCCTTCTCCTTCTCCTTTGGATGATTCTTCCCATCAACTGAGAGCGACTGCATCCCATGCAGTGCTTCTCCCCTTTGAATTGAACCGAAGGCCATCATGGAGTGACTCACCTGTGTCCTCGCCTTGTCAAGCAAATCTTGACTTCTTCCTTTGGGTTTTCACAAGATGTCATTTATTTGGACCGCTCCATACTTGAACAAAAATATCCCTTCATTCCTCTTTCCCACCATTCCCACAACAGGCATAGTTTAAGCAGTGGGCACACTTGTTCCTGCTGGCTCTTTGATTTGGACAAGATGTTGGAGCATGCCATCCCATCCCAGCCAATCGCTCGCTTGAGCCAAAAAGGATTGTGCACCCTTATTAACAATTGAAGAACAAGTGTCCACTGCTTTCTATTTCCAACTCTAGCATGCAAATTTGGCATCTATCACTTGCACTAACACTACTCTTCTTGTCAACAGTTGCTCAGTTTTAAAATAGCTGTATTCTTACTTCCATCCATGGATGTCGGCTTCAGCAGGCCATTTTTATATTAGTAATACTTGTTGCATCGCATGTGGTGCACTTTCATTTTTTATTTTTTATTTTTAATTTTTTTTAAAAGGTGAGACCCATCATACTTGACGTATCCATATAACCCGATCTTTCATTGGATGATAAAAAAATCTGAAAAATAAGAAACTAAACCACTTTTTATTGGGTTCCATCTCTGAAGGATGTTGTTTTTTCACTATTCATTGGGATTCAATTTTTTATTTTTAAAATTTTTTCGAGTCATCCGACTAGAGATCGGATTGTACGGATATATTGGTTATAATAGTTCCAACTTTAAAAATAATAATAAAATAATAAAATAAAAATGTTTGGACTACACCCCAACGTTACACATAATGCAAGAAGTATTACTCTTTCCATATAAGTTTTCATATGCCATTTTATAAATTCGAAGATTAAATAAGCTGACTTAACAGTGAGCACCCAATTGGCCGTGCATCCAGAGCAGCTTATCATGATCATCGGTGAAGGCTAATGGAATTTATTTGCAAATCCTATTGACTGACCTCATCTCTATGCAAAATGCTGTAACTTCGCACCATTTCCCCCCTATCGCTAATCCATAATTTCACTTTTGGCTCCCTAAGTAATGGTTTGCTGCAGAAGCTTCCTTCCGCAGGCCATTTGTCTTGATACCATCAGCTAGCACCTCCATTTTGTCTTTTCAATATAAATTACTTGTGATCGTTGGATTTACTAGTTTAATCAGTTGTTTCGAAATTGGGGACTTCTTCTTAGAGGAGATATGTTTGAAGAAGATCACAATCCAAAATCTCAGCATTCATCGTGATCTTCTGCATGACACTATTGTGATATTCTTCAATGTTTAGTCAGGCCTTTGTTACGACAGTACCTAGCTTTTGTTTAAGTCTATCCATAATCTAGATTTGCCTTGTCTTAGGCCATGTTTGGCGCAATTTTCATTTGGGAGTACTTTTGTATTTTTATTTAGTTATTTTTTATGGAAGTCATTAGATTTTGGAAGCCATTTATGTGATATTTTTTTTGTGTTTTGACTTCTAATCAAAAGTCATAAGGGAGGAACTTCTAAGATTGAAGAAAAAATGAGGTTGTTATAAAAGAGTTGACTTTTGTAACAAACCAAAATTAATTATAACTTCTCCTCCCTCAACTCATTCTATATAAGAAATAGAAGCCAAAAGTAACTTTCAAGTAGAAGTTTTGCCAAACACGCTCTTAGACTGCCCCCTATATAGCTAGCTTCATCAGGCAGGCCTTAAGCCCTCTTGCTTCCTTGCTTCTGCTCACTATGTTTAAGACTGCAACTCGGGCTAGGTTAGTCAGGTTAAATCAATCCTAAGTATTTAACCCATCATAAGAGGCCTTCAACTTGAACCCGACCCAACTTGAGTTCAAATTTGGCCACGCCTAACCCGACTCGATCTGAATGTTAGCTAAATCAATCCTAATCCAACATAAAATACATCTAACTCCACCTATTCTCAAACATTCATGATAAAAATTAATTTATTTAATATATAATATTCTCGCTAAAAAAATTCCAGAAATTTTCTTAGGATCGAGTTGACCCAACCCAATCCAACTCAAAGAGAGGTTGGGTTGACTGTGGGCTCAATCCGAACTAGTACGGGTTCAACCTGATCCGATCTTTGGGTCGGTCCATGCAAGTTGGGCCGACCCAAAATTGCAACCCTAAAAACTATTTTCCAATCTTTCAGATCAATGCATTGATTTCCTCCATTTTTTCCGACAAGAAGCATCTGCTCAGTCCTTCCAAGTTGGTCATGCTCTTCTTTGACAGCCAGGGACAAGGTGGCCATTGTAGATAAACTGTCTTGTGATGGTGGCCTTCTCTCTAGAAAGCCATCTTGCTTTGCACCTGAGGAATCAGGTGGTCTACAAGCAAAAAGCATTAGATCTGCCCCCTGTGATTGCAACACCTAGACACTTAGATAAGTGGGTCTTCTTAATCACACCAAGAATGTTTAGTAGTCTTCTGGACTGATTGCTGGTGACCCATGGGATTGCTGATCTGAGTAGTTGCACTTTTCCTGCAGGGACTTCAAGATTGGTGGAAGTGTACACAAACAGATTTGAAATCTTCCTTTGTTGTTTCTATTTCATTTTTTTGTAGAGAGTCTTCTCTTAATGGGGTGAAGTGCTTGTGTAATCTCATCTTAATAGATAATCTTAGTCTCCCCACAAATTTAGAAATATAAAACAAGTCAGCGATGCTTGTGTGAACATGACATTAAGATGATGTAAGATTGGGAGACACATTTGATAGACCTATTTAACATTTCATTCTCATTCATGTCATCAAACAAAAATTCCCTAAATCTTGACTGACAATGAGTAAATACAGAGAGTGTATTACACTTGGAAAGCTGCAGTTCGTCTTTGGCCATTTTAGTTAGAAATTTTAGCATAGACTCTGTCGTATGAAAGCAACATTGTGGTGAGTAGAGTTATAGGATATCAGCAGCTCCTTGTTGCATAGTTAAACTACAGGGGTTCATAAGTGGAGCGTGGTTGTAACCCACTGGGCTTGGTCCACAAGGACCCAGGTTTATGTTGAAGGATTGGGCCTCCAGGTCGGACCCTTAGGTGGTTAATTCGCGAATTATACTGTGTACAGTATGCGTACGTACGTTTGAAACAAGAAAAAACGGCCATTTCCCATCTCTTTGGCAATTGTACAATTTTATACGTGACTTTTAAACCTATGAGTTTAAAACGCATTCGATACACCTATCGGTTTGAAACGACGAATAATACAGGCCAGGCCCAATTGCGTAACGTGTTGCAAATTTCCAAAATAATTCCGGATCCCCAAAAGCCTCATCTGTGTCACTTCCAATAGTTCATGTTACGTAATCCTACTAGAAGGAGAGCAAAAGTATCCTGTGAGATTTAAATATTACTTTTTTTTCGATCTCATTAGAATATGCGCGCGTAGGACGTTTTACTGCTTTTCGGGAACACATTTATAAATATCTAAGGCATCTACGTGTGTGACACTTGTTAAGGACCAGTATAATTCTTGCCTTTGATAAAATATTTTATCTTTTTTCTATATTGTGTCACAGTAATAATAGTTAAATTTATCAATATATTTCTTTGTTGAAAACATATATTATCCGTATTTTTTAGACCAAATCTTAAAAAGGCGAACATATAATACGTCGTACCTATGTTATGCCGAATTTTTAAAACATGAGATTCTTTTGACCAAATATTTGATCGTCTCGTTCAAAATTTAAAACAAATTATATCCGAACATATGTTTGCCGTATCATACTTGTCCCGCATTTCACTAAGTATGATCGGACCTGAAGCAAAGAACCGTAGCCCATTTAATAAATGGGCTATGAAAAATAAGCCTATGATATTACTGATTACGAATTACCAGTGGTCTTAATGATTTGTGGTCCTTGTTCACAATTGAAGCAGGATGCCGCTATGCATGATCTTATGCTAAAAGTTTTTATTTTGATGCCACAAATGTGTTTAAAAATACCTGTTGTACCACCTCTGATGCAGCAGTATGCTGGATTATGTCCACGCACGATCTTTTTTTTTTCCTGTCAGAAGTATTTACAAAAATTTTAGTGGAGAGAGTATACAATTTTTTACATTTACATTTCCTCTTTAATACAAGCATTTTTTTGCACCACTATGATGGTTCTGCCCTTTATGAGGATCCTACCACATGGAGCAATATTCTCCCCATAGATCTTGCAAGAAGTGCTCGGGCATAAATACTAATATATTTGTAAAATAAATCCCTTCTCCTATCTAAAGGTAGGATTTAAATCTATGACCTGAAAGAAGGTCCATTACTGTTAAGCCATAGACTCTTCTGGTACCCACACATGATCTAACGGCTCATGTCGTGCATGACTTGATGCCCCTTTTTGAACCGTACAACCTTTGTACCAACCACAAATTGAGGCAATCTTAGATCAGTTTTTTTTCTGTGAAAATCTAAAAGACTTGAATGCCAGAGCTGCCGCCTGAAATCTAAGTCAGACTCTGCTCCCCACCATATTTTTAATGACAAATTGACGAGAAATACTTGTTGCACCATTCCGAGTGTAGCTGTGCTCTCGCAGCCATGGAATCACTTTCACATGCTCGGGGTGGGGTAGGGGAGGGGATGCAATCCGATGCGTGGTGCTGGCCGGTCAAAGAAACTGAAAATAATTAGGTGGCATGCGTGAGTTGAGTAAACATGTTGAAAGTATGTGACTAAATTGTCACATTTTGAATTTCTCAAGGTTTTAAAGAATTATTTTCAATAAATAATGTTTTATTCGTCAAAAACATGTCGACATGAAAAAAAACGTTGTTAAATTGTTATTTTCTAAAAGCATTAATTTTTGTATACCACCACTCTTATATTCCACATTTTGAAAACACCACACTTTTCTGTCTTTAATCTTTCATACCCTTCTAACATACATAACGTTCTGAAATTACTATGGTACTGACATCTTTGATATGTAGAATATCCCATATATGCCATTCCTATGGCACATTTCTTCGATCCGATATTTTATAAGAATATGTAGGATTAAAGACAGAGAAGCGTGTTGTCTTAAATATTTAAAAAATATACCATAATGGTGTATATAGAAATTATTATTTTTGAAAAAATCATAAATACTTTTATTACACTGGATAAGGTCCATACCAAACTTACATCATCAAGCAAGATGGTCCTCCATCTCAACCATCCAATGTTTAGTCCCAAGAACTGTACAGGTTGAGTCCTGCATCTCGGGCCATGTGGATTACAACAGAGTCCTCAAGCTTGTGGGCCTGGAATTAGACAGCTAGAAATTTTTGGCACCCAAAAAAGAATAGGGGACGGCCCATTATATTCAGATATTTGGAGACCTCATTGAGTCATCTGGATCTGATCTAACTGGTGCCCATTTTAGACGAAGTTCTGATAAATGTATTTATCATAAGCTTGTTTATTATAAATATTTTTTTTTATAAACTCATATTTAGGGTGCGTTTGAACACCCTCATGAGAGAGATTCTTCGGTGCATAACTCCTGACAACTTTTGAGCTTTCTCAAATGAATTTGATGCTCCTAGACTTATGTGAAAAAAAGATTAGAGGAGGGAAGAGAGATAGAGAAAAAAGAGACCAGATACGATTAGATTCTCTAGAAGCAGCACCCTGTCGGATTCTAACTATTCTCATTCAATTTTCAGATTATTTCATAATTTGCTCTACCTCATAAACAATTCTAAACGGGCTTTTAGTTATTTTCTGTAATTGTTATTGTAATTGAGTTTGTGATAAATTTGAGAGCCTTTAGTGTAAATCAACTTTGAGTAAGTTCGTAAAATAATATGTTTGTGGTAAACTTGTTTTCATCATCTAAATTGAGATTATTTTGGGAAATGGGTTTGGGTGGATGAGATTTTTTCAACTTCAATTTTAATATATTATTCAATGTTCTCTTATAAAAATTGAAGATATTTTTAGTATTTCTTATTTTCTTTTGCTGTAGGTTTTCTCATCTTATTTTAGATAAATGGCATAAACACAAAATACAAGTCAAACTTACATGCCTTCAAGGTCAGATCCCTGGCTAGCTTTGAATTAAATTCTACCAACTTGAGGCGGGGAGAATGAGGAAGTGTCTCTGCGGACGGCTCATCCATGATTGGAGGGCTTCACGGCCGCCCATGCGGAGCTCAAAGATTAAGTGAGCGCACGAGGGCTGAAGCAAAGAAAAAAATACACGATGTGGTTCCACCTTACCTCAGGGTAAATTGATCCTGTTTTGGGTGGGGGTAGGACTGGCAATGAGTTGAATTGAGTTGAGCTTTGGATGGCTCAGGCTCGGTTCGGATCAAAGAAGGTTGGCTTGAGTTCGAGCTCGGTTCGAATTTTAAATCTAGGTTCGAACTTGGCTCGCCTCGTTTTTTACATACTCGAGCTCAACTCGGCTAGAGTTCAAACCACTCAAATCTGGACAGTCACACAACCCACACCCACACAGGATGGGATATCCACTTCCACTTTACCTAATTTGGAGAATTAAAATATATATATTAAATATATCGAGTCAATTCACGAACCCACAAGCCGAGCCACAGTAAACTTGAGCTAGGTTTATTAAGCTATTCGAACTTTAATCTAGGCTTGAGTTTGACTCGTTTGAGGATTCGAGTTGAGCCGAACCGAGAGTCGGAACCAAGCCGAATTCAAGCGGCTCGCAAATGACTCGGCTCATTGCCAACCTTATGTGGAGGTCTTCTTGAGTGATTTTCGTGAAAGCTCGGGATGACTAAAATCCCTTGTCAAGTAAAAAATTTAAAACTTTATAAGTATATTTTTATAATTTGTCATGTTTATGTCTATAGTCATGAAATTAAGTTATTATTTTAAATATTCCCACATTTTACACAAAATTGTACGTTTTCTTTTGTCAAAACACCTTTAACTTTACCTTAAGATGGAAAGCGATTTTTTTTGGAAAATAAAAGAATAAATTGGTACCCAAAAGTTATTACAATTAGTGAGCGCGCGCACACACAATAAGAAAGATTTGAATATTTTTACATATATAATCTTGACTTCTTGCACATATATCCCTTGACTTCTGTTGATGATGTCTTGATGGGAATAGTATAAGTGTACAACTACAACCCTTTTTTTTAAGATCGATGATACTTATAACAATATGTAGGAGTCAAGAGTATGCATGTAAATATTTTACTTTACAAGGGTATATATATATATAAATATAAAAATTCCTATTATAAAATACAAAAACTTTCTAAAACAATGAATTAATTTGAAATATATGCACTAAACAAAATACATTGCAGAGATGTATTTACAAAAATTTCAGAAGAAACATTGCTACATCCTACTTTATTGCTATCAATCCTAGGTTTGTGCCCAGTGCAGCAAACAAAACAAAGAAACAAGGTGGTGTTGACAAGTGGGAATGATCAGCAACACCCACCATTATTTCCAACCCACACTGATGGGGGAGCTGAAAACACAAGGCTGGTAAAACAACAATGCTCTAACCAGTTGCTATTTGCCAAGATAATACATACCCACCAAAGTCAGGTGTCAAGTATGTTAATTTCTCAGAATCAAATCTGAATTCTGAAGAGCATGCAGGCTTCTAGTGGGCACAATCCCCTTCTGTCATTTGAAAAAACATGTATAGAAAAAAAAAAAAAAACCAACAAAGTGAAGAAAATTTTCTACTTTACATCATCACATTATCATAAGAGAGAGAGAGAGAGTGTGTGTGTGTGTTTTTGTTTGGGAGTGGATATCTCTCTGTCACAGGCAGGAGGCGATGTCCCGGACGTCGGAGGTCATGAAGGCGAGCACCATGAGCACGGCCAGGATGCCCACGGGCACCAGCAGCAGCAGGAACGGCGGCGGCGGCAGCGGCGGCAGCACGAGCGGCAGTATCAGCAGCGACGCCGCGAGGCATACCAGCGCCAGCACCGACTCGGTGCTGAAGTAGCCGGCGGGGAAGGCTCTCCCTGTGGTGGCTGGCCAAGGCGGCGCCGCCGCCGCCAGCTTGGGGCGTGCGGCCATGGCGGTCCTCCTGTCTGTTCTCTCCATGTCGCAGTACGAAATTATTGTGTCCGTGTAGCCTTCCCACGCCCTCCCCGGGAGCATCTAAATGACCTCCTGGGAAGTGGACGTCGCCAAAGGCCGCGCCTTTTTCCGCGCAGAGCTCGGCAAGCTTGGCTATGGTGGTTACCCTCTTGACTCGTGTGGATCTAGAGCTCGGCAAACCTGCCAAGACTGGATTTTTCCACAATATGCGGAAAGATTCTTGTTCAAATGCTTGAGGCCGTCCGCCAATCTTGACAAGACCCAACTTTTCGATCTGCCAACCAATGAGAAGGGGAACCCATTAGACAAAGAGCCTCGGGTTTGTGTTTTAACAGTCATAAACAGGAGAAATGAACATGGGAGAGGATAAAGAAGTGGAACAATGTTCATGGAGGATGTGGAGATCTGATTCATGTTACCGCACCCCCACTAAGTTCATAATCTCCAACATGGTTCAAAGATCCCACTTTTGTTTGCTGATCCCACTTGGGTCCTCACCACACGGATTGTTGCTAGAGGATGTGGAGATTTTGTAAATTTTCACCACACCACCACCACAATGTTCTATCTCTTATTAGTCGCCACCATGGATCAAAGATCCCACCTTTGTTTGCTGATTCCACTTGGGTGTTCACCAAACGGATCAGGGCTCGGGGGGAACAGCCGGTGGCGACCTTTATCCAAGCAGAACAACAGAAAGAAGAGAAAAAGGAACAAGGCAGCACCTGTGCTGTTACTTTCTTGCTGGTAGATTAGGCCTGAAGAAGCCTCTCCTCTCAGCTGCGGGCAGCCATGAAAGCGGCCTCTTCCTCTATCCAAAGCCAGAGATTAAAAAAAGAGAGGGAAATCACACAAGAATGCCAAGTGTATCAAGCTGAGGAGCATATCACATGTGCTCCATTTCATTAATTCCTGGGAGAAAACGAACAGGAAGGAAGAGAGGAAGAATTGGGGGAGAAAAGACACGGTTCAATGGGGGTGAAGGCCCTTTGATGCTGATGCCTGTGGGCTCTCTACCTCTCTCCATCTATATCTATCTTATGCTGTGGGTGCTTATTAGTAGGTGGAGTTGGAAGAAGAGGAGGGGGGACATCTCCCTCTCTCCATCAGTGGGCACCTGTAAACAGAAAGGAGGAGCAGGTGAGGGCGGCCATTGGAGAGGAGGGTGTGGATGCACTGCATCCTTTGTACAGGTGGGTGGGGTGCTTTCCCTTAAAAGCGCACGTTATTAGCCTTTTGGAGGTTCCCCTCCCCTGGACACCTCTCTCTCTCTCTCTCTCTCTCTCTCTCTCTCTCTCTCTCTCTCATGTGGCAATAGAGGGAAAGACATAACACTTACCACTTGGCCACTCCATGTTACTGATTCCGTGGTTCCATTCCCAAATCATTCATGAATAAACTTCCGGAAATTTATATGTATAACAATATTTTAACTTAAAAATAAAAGATGAGATTTTATCTAGATTTTAATCTTGGGTTTTTTAGTTTTAAGTCTCTCTAAACTGTTGAATCTAGAAATTTTTTTTACTATATCTAGCATGTTTAGTCATGGCTCCATTTAGTTTTTATTATTTTCATCTTTCAAATGAGTGTCACTTAGAAGAACTTTATTTCTAAAGATGAATAAGTTTTTCTATTACTTAGAAGGACTTATTGCTAAAGAAGAATAAGTTTTTGGAGTCAAGACTAAATATATAAGTCGCAAGGATTTATTTTTAAATATGAGTATTTGTAGGGATTAAAAATTAAAAAATGTTTACATTTTTTTATACTAAAAATAAAAAAATTCAATTTAACCTAGATAAAGAACATATACCACCATTTAATGTTGAATGGCTTTACTTGTTGTAATCATGGAGAGAAGATATCTTTCAGATTTTCACGGGGCAATAGAAAAGTACATCATGAATCTATTATTATAGTATTTTCACTAATTTTATACAAAACATGATGTTTCACCTTAAACGCATATTTTACAATTAGTTTTAAAATGTATTTAAGCTTAATAAGGTTCATTTTAGAATATCCAAAAAAAGATAAAGTTCCGGGACTAATTCTAAACCCATCATACTCCCATCAGGCCATCATGTCAAGAACAACTTTTAGCAAGGTACTCAAATCCAAACACTTCTCTTTCTCCCTCTTTCTTTCTCTGGTGAGGCTTATTACTTCTATTTCTAGAGAGAAGGTGCTTTGGAAGGAGGGGAGGCCCAGCTGAAACCGCTTGCAAATTTTGGGTGGGATAAACGCCACCGCAGCCACGGCGATCCGTACACCAACAAGGCAATATTATGCTGAGATCGATCTGACATTAGGTTATAAGTACTGTTGAGTTAGTGGGATCTTAGATTATAAGTACTGTTGAGTTAGTGGGATCTTAGACTAAGTCATATGAGATTTTGGATTGAGCCAGTTAGATCTTAGACTAGGTCAATGGGTCTCGGACTAATTTATTTTAAATTGGGCCAATAAATTTGACAAAATCTAATAAAGTCTTTAAAACCTCACTAGATAAATGTTGGATCCGTCAATGAGCAAACCTAGGGGCACTTGACCACGGTTTGGAAGGTGAAGAAGTCAAAGTTTCCGTACACAAATAGCAAGTAGGGACTTCAACAAACCACGTTTCTCCTTGTACCAGTGGCAACCTGAGAGTGGGAGAGGACCAGATGCAATTGCACACTCTTTGGAGTAGGCCCAGATCTAGATGTAGGAAAACACATAGACATAAAATTCTTCCCACCATGCCCCATATATATGCCAAATTGCCGATGCCAGCTTCCCTGGCACTAGAAATTTGCATTATTGTCGATTTTATTTGAGATTTATTAAACTTGTTTCCATTTGTTACAAGCAAGCAACAGTAGTCAATAAGGGTTAGAGGGACCCAAAAGCTTATGGGTCAATAATATTTGACCTCTCTTTCAAAAGAAAGATCATGAGTTCGAATCTTACTTTTAAGAGAAATTTGTTATACATATTCATGACAACTTATGACAAAATGTTAGATCTTATTAAGTGGTAGGGTTATGAGAGAATGTTGCTCCTTATAGTGAGACCTCCAGATTTATAGTGATTGCTCGAAGAAGGCAAAACTATTGTAATGGTGCAGGTAAATATCTTTGTAAAAAATATCAATTTAAATGTTAAATTATATATTTTCTCGTTTAAGGAAGCTCTGTAAATGTTTCCGACGAAAAAAAGAAAAAGAAAAAAAGTCGGAGGAAGTGTAAATTTGACCCGTCAAGAATAAGATGTGTACTTGCTTTAATTGGTAATGACCATGTTAATGAATTATAATGAATAGTTCTAATGGTCCCACTTTTTCGACCAAAAAAAAAAAAAAAGTTCTAATGATCCCACATGATCTTCCTCACTGAGGAGGTCTGCAAATTCTAGGATCTTTTGACATAATAATGCTTCTTTATACGGCACGCATGGTCTACAAATTGAAGAGTCTTCTACCTCATAATCTCTCCAATGGGGAGCTAGGTTGTTACGTGCAATCTATAAACTCACTTCTCTGGAGAAAATTTTGAATCTAAAAATATGATGCATATAGATAGAAGAGTCACAATTGTGTACGCAAGATTTCCTATTAATATAAAACTATTTAGGAAGCTCGATTGAACCTTCCAATTGTGTAAATACTTGATGACTATTTAGACTTAAAAAGGCGGAAGTTAAATAATTAAATATTTCATATATACAAGTGTGAAATTAGATAATCGAACGCAATACACAACTCAAAAATCTCGAGAGAATCTATCTTCTTCTAAGATCTAACTTAGGTATCAGAGGATTCTGCTCCTTAAGAGACGGAGATCTCCTTGATGTCTTTTCCTCTTCTTACAAGTTTTATCCGGAGTGTTTCTAGTTCTACAAATATTATCGAGTAGTTAAGTGTCTTGATCGGACGATTTTCGTCGTCGGACCAATTTCTGACCACTACATGAATTATTATAGATAGTGCAAACTGATAAAGTTAAAAGTCAATGGTACCAACTAGATATTAGAACTGCAAATGGGTCGGAATGGGTGTGGATCTGAAGTAGATATGTGGCTGTATCCGTTATACCGTCCCATTTAGAAAAGGTTATTTGTTAACTATCCTATAAATTAATAATCGATTGGATAATCAGATCTTTAATAATTGTATATATTCTGTCCAAAAATATTTGTATTTGTTATCAGATCGATTTTAAAGGACTATATGTTACCCGATCTATAGATTAATAATTGATCGAACAATCGAATTTTAGTCTAGCATTTACGTTCCTACGAGATATATGCGCCTTGAGTTATATTATTAAAGTCAATTTAGTTTGATGTAACATACTACGAAATATTATAATTTTTTTGTATTAACAGACAAATATATCTATAAAATCTCATTTTGACTATGCATGGTCTTTTACCGATAACCCTCGCTATTTCATGGGCTAGGTGGCTTCGTGCTCATTGCAGCCATTTCGTTTTGACTGATCAGAAACCAAAACTATCCACCAATTCTGGTTCAATGTATGCTTCAGTTCATTGGACCAGAGGTGTTCTCTCATGAAGAAAATTGAGTTGCCTTCTTTGAAACTGCTGAACGTTGGCAGCCTTTTCTACAAGAGAAAATAAGTAAGATTGTGACTCTGATCAATTGGCAATTTAAACATGTTGCACAACAATTTTAGGGTTTGATTTAGAAGAGGGGAAGGAAAGGGTGGAGACACATGGAAAGCACTGGAAGGTGTGGAGCATTCAACCTGAGAACTTGCCAGCTTTTCTTCCCTTCTTGTTCAAGTAAAGAAGGAAGGAAGGGCATGTTTCAAACGTTTCCTAATTGGAGCACATGTCTTTGGACTTCCATAGTTTTCAATCTAATTATTTTGAAGGACGAAGAATGTTGAATTTTCGTATTTTCTTTAAATGTAAGATATGATTATTTTTTTTGTATTTTTACAAATGTAAAATGCTATTTTTACTAACACATTATGTGTATCTCATGAATGTTTGCTCATGGTTGATCCTACATGACAACTTAAACAAAGAAGTATAATTACAACGTTTTAGATTTTAGAGGATGTTAAACAAGTAGGTTTAAGAGTATATATGTCATTGATCACAAGAGATTACATTCCATGCAAAGACCTCCATGAACCTTCTCTCTGATTTCAATCATGGGCAATGTCACGAAGTCAGGATTCGGGAAAAAAATCAGGTCGGCGAAAAAATCTTAAGTCGGCAAAAAGTTTGAAAACTTCATAAAGAAATCATGAAAGATACATTAATTTTTTAATAATAAAATATAATATAAAACTTTAAAAAATATATGTTATAAAAATGAGTGAGTTCATTTAAGAAAAGTATACTTTTTTTTGAAAAATATGTGATTAAATTGTTACTTTTTAAATTTATGAAAATTTTAAAGATTCTTTCAATAAATCAAGATTTGTTCGTGAAAAATACGCTAGGATGAAAAAGTGGGATTAAATCATGAGTTTTTCAACAAAATCATAGATTGTTGTTACACTAGTGGTCATGAGATCACAAGGATGAAATATTACTTACCTTATCATAAAGGTTAGGTAGATCGAGTCCGAGTTATGTCAAAAAAAAAAAAAAAAAAACAAGATAGAGTCCAAGCGGAGGAGCCGGAATTGAATTATTAATTATAACTAATGAACACAGAACGTGGATTCCCCACGCTCTTCCTATTTTCAACATCTTCTCAAATCATTCTTTTTCAGGACTTAGTTGAAAGTGTAAAACGAAGGCTTGAGTTTTCAAAATTTTCTATTAAATTGTGGATTTGGAGTCAATTAGGTAAAAAGCTTGATGTCCCCATCCTCCCATCAAGGAAAAAGAGTTGTGAACTCAAATCCAAAACCATCTCTGTCTCCCCCCTTCCCCCAAAAATCCAAAGACATCTCTCTCTCTCTCTCTCTCTCTCTCTCTCTCTCTCTCTCTCTCTCTCTCTCTCTCTCTCTCTCTCTCTCTCTCTACACTTTTCCTGTCTAGAGATCCCCAAAGGAATGTGCTTAAGGAGGAGCACAACTGGAATTGCTTGCAAATTGTAAGATAAGGCCATGATGGCCGTATCCGTACACCAAATTCTAGTGGGTGTGTCTTGTAGTTTTGGGTATGGTCAACACACATGACTTAATTAAAAGGAGGAGCAAGATGCCAAACCTTCCATACATAAGTGGCACTTGGAGCCATCTTGCTCACAAGAGCACGCTTCTTTAGATTCCCTTCTTCGTGCAACTGTAATCCCTTTGAGTAGATCTAGGTTTAAAAAAAAAGTGAACAAATTAACATAAATATTTTCCTATATATGTTCTTGTAAAGCACCAAACTTGTATGATTGTATACAACTCTAATTCCCATATATTGTTATAGGTATCTCTAACATACACGTAGTTGTATGCTTGCTTAAATTCCAACCAAATATGTAAATAAAATTCTATGCATCGGACTTTAGCAGAATTGAAGAAATCTTTTTGGCATATTTTGTATATATACCCCTATCAAGTGTTGTATTTCTGTGTATATTTCTAACACATACACTATTATCAATACTCCTAATATCTTTAGAAAGATTGCAGTCATACCATTCCCGTCAAAACATTGTGAACTCCTACCAAATATGTAAATGAGATTTGGGTATTTTTGCGTATGTACCCTTTAAGTCATTAAAATCTTTTTTATATGCCCTTGACTATAGCAAAATTGATGAGATCTTTTTGACATATTTTGTATACATAGTCCTCTTAAGTATCATACTTGTATGTATATTTCTAGCTCCTATATATTATTATAAGTATCATAACATCCTTAGAAAGATTGCACTTATATGATTATGTTAAACACTGTGAACTTCAACCAAATATATAAATAAGATTCAGACATTTTTGCATATGTACGCTTAAATATATTAGGGTTATATATATACACACACACCCCTCTTGACCTTAGCAGAATTGATGAAATCTTTCTAGCATATTTAGTTGGAGTTCATGGTACATTGATGAAAGGATGTAACTGCAACCAATATGAAGATGTCAAAGATATTTATAAGAATATGCAATATATATAAGAATGTTACTATGCAACCAATGGTCTAGTTGCACAGCCCTTAATCCTCCATATATAGGGGAAAATTTTGAAATCCCTAACAAGTAAGATGAACAGTTGGGATGAAGCCAAGTGGTGAAGCGCGTGGCCCTGCAAGCAAGCACAGTGGAAAGGATTAGGGGGCCTTGAGTTTTTTCCGGATCACTTTTCAATGCTTAAGTCAGATTATGAGAGGTGTGTAGACACGTTAATTTTGACATCATTTTGAGTAAATTTCATATCATATATAGTTCAGAATTGTCTGATATTTAATCATAAGTTAATTTTTATCAAATCTTTTTGAATTAATTGTCTAAATAGTATCGGGTCAGACAAACATAATTTAAGTTAATTAAGTAAATTGATTTTAACTTAAATTTTAATCAAATATGAAAAAGTCTAAAAGGCGTCGACATTTGTAGACGTCATTTTTACTTTATTCATATTTTGATTTTTAAGTTTGAATTTTAATTAATTGATTAATTAGCTAAAAAACGTCTTCAGGGCACGACGCCATTTAGGTCTCCTAAGCTGTTTCTGTCTCTTTTTCCGGATGTTTATCCTTATCTTAATTAGTCTAAAAGACGTCTCCCATGGGCGACGCATTTTAGATAATTACAGATAATGATGAATTAATCTGTCCTAATCTGTTTGTTAGTTGGATAAATTTCAAATTCTTTCATATTATTTTTTAAGTAACCGCAGATGTAAAGCCTATAAATACCCAACCTCTTGATCATTAAAAAGTTAGTGAAGGTTAGTGATAATTCTTGAAAGATTAGTGATAATTTTGAGTAATCCAAGAAGAAAACGACGTCCAGACGTTGAAGGATCGAAGCGCTGCTATTTCTCAGAGTCTGCATCCTTTCTTCATCCGTTCTTCGTCCCTTCAAGAGCTTTCAAAGACCAAGACTTTTCAGGGGCCATCCAACTTAGTTCTTAATTAATTTATACATCTTTTTTATATTTTCATCACATTAGCATCACATTTTCATCACATCACTCCATGCAACACACACTCACTAGCATTATTTTCTAATTCATATTTTAAGGGGTTTACAAAAACCACAAACAAGTTAGTTCATTTGTTTAGTTGCATGATTAGAATTTCTACTGTAATAGATACTACATCTATTTGAGTTATTATTGTTCCCTCTTTCTTTCTTTCTACTTTTTGCAAGGTTCAAAGGTACAAAAGGAGATAAAGAGGAGAGAATCAACAACAATGAATCTAGATGATCTTCAAAGTTTGATAAACAACTAAAGCAAGAACAAAGTCAAAATGGCTCTCTTTCTTCAGCCGGCTGAAGAAGGGAAATCAAGGACTTCAAAAATCTCTCAATTCCAAAACAGGTAGGCGATTAATCTTTTCTTTTGGAACTTTTTAGTTAAAAGTTTCTGGCGAACACATTCACTTAATTTTAATAGGTTTATTTGTCACAAAAACAACATAATTTTCATGATAATCACACCCCTAATTTGAGCACTCACAAAGTGGAAGGAGGTGTTAGAAAGAGAAAGCTCTAGAGTCTTATGAGTCTTAGAAGGTGCACCTGTGCATGGCGGAGGGTTAAAGCATATATACGAACCTTCCTTAGAGAGAGGAGGACATGTACTCCTTTGGAGTGTGTAATATCCTAGATATTAAAATTTTTACTCTAAATAAGTTAATTAGAGTGGGCTGTAGATGCTAATCTGAGTAGAAAATCCCTCAGTCTCACTTTGTTTGCAGAATAAGTTATTACGTGGGATCCACTGACAGAATGACTTATACTAGAATAAGGGGTGTTTCACTTTGATAGTTTTGTGGGGCTCGCTGACGGAATAAGAAGGATAAGTAATTCTTGGGTTTAAGGTGGGATGGCTTATTCTCCTTATTCTCCGAATACGCTATTCTGCACCGGTATAAGTCATTCTGCTTGTCAAAGTAAAAGTAAGCTTATTTTCCCCTTATTCGCCCTTATTCTTCTCCTATTCTCCAATCAAAGTGGCGCTGAGTATAGCAGGTTCCCAGTAGACATAATTTAGAAATTTGGTTAAGTCATAGATAATCGATTAGATGAGTTAAAAGAGAGCCCAAACTAACTGATAAAAATATTTGAAACATAAGTCAAAATAAATTATATAATTGATGTTAATATAAACATTATAATCGAGTTTAAGTTAAGCAATGATTGATTAAATATAAGCTAAGTAATTGAGTTAAGATAAACTAGTAATCGAAGATAAATAAGTCTTATAATTGAAGTTAAGACGTTGCACAAAATCGATTAACAGATAAACAGATGATAAATTAATAGATAAATAGATAATCAATTAACAAATAGACAAATAATTGATTAAGTTAAGCCTAATAATCAAAGTCAAAATAAGTCAGATAATGGATGAGCAATCGATTATAAGAACAAAGGAGATGGATTATAAGAATAAGGGAAATGGATTATAAAAAATAACTTGTAATCAGTAGGCGATCAATAGAAGAATAAAACTAATCGATTATAAGAATAACATGTAATCAATAGATAATCGATTGGATGAATAATCTATAATCTATAACTTAAGTTTATAATCAATAATCAATTAGTTGTATACGTGTAATCAATTAAATAAGTAATGCAGGTACTTAATAGACAAACATATGAATTGAAAGACCTACCTCATATAATCAATTTGATGACTATCTTTAACTTATCAATTACACTTATACAAAAATTTATTTTATGGGGTTACATGTGCTAGGTCTTAGTACATTTTGATAGTGAAATTAATTAGAATTTTCTTAAATGTTTTTTGAGATTTCTACCCAATTTGATAGTGCATGGGAGATACTTGACTTGGACATTTTTACATATGACCAACAGTAGAGATGACTTGCCTAGAAGTGGGTTTATAACTTATTTTTAGTGAGAATTAACTTATTATCTTCATAATTTTACTGGGAATTTGTAGAAAAAGAAGGAGAAGGCAGAGATGGGCTCAGGTAGTAAGTTGAGGATTTCTTGGGGATTCTTATATATTAGTTGCTGATTTTTTTTATTTAAGATAGATGCATGATAAACTAATTCATGTTATTTTGTTATATATTATTTTAAATCGGTTTTTGATAATTTGAAGAATATGAAACCTGCATGTATTTTGTTATATATATTATTTTAAATATGTTTTGATAATTTGAAAATTTTGAAACCTGCATATGTGAAGAAATTTGTAATAGGTTCTATGATGTTTATGTTACTTATATCACTGATCAGATTTGTGTTATAGTAAATTTATATTCTAATTTTTTTATTAAGAATTAATTAGTAGTTTACTATATTCAAGAAATTAAATTGTCATGCAAATTATTTTGTATCCAAATTTTCTTCTATCTATTTTAAAAACTTGTGGTAAATAAGATGTCTATTTTAGAATTTAAGGAAAGTAATATGCATGGATAGTGCCATCTAAGGGAAGGTAGGGACTAGAACTGCAGTAAGTATCTATTGCGGTCTAGTCATTTTGTGAACCTGATAGATGACAGGTCGTAGGTAAATCCTAAAGCTAAATTTCGGTTTAGTGGAGGGTAAACAATGACCTCGATCCCAACTGGTTGTATCAAGACTATAGCACTCCACTTGTCTAAGTGCCAGGATTTTTGTAGGCACTCCTTTTGTTGTAGTTAGATATTTGTCTGAAGCTTAAGATTAAAATTTGATAATTATGTATGTACGTAATTCCTTTAGACATGATGTAATATGCTAGAAATGTGAGTTTGATTGCTTGCACAGTAGGTCTTTGGATAAGAATTGTGCCGTATGATTTGTTAGAAATTTGATAAAAAGAATGAGCTATGTGAATTCAAAAATCATATGGTATATATGTCTGTCTTTGACTTATGTTTAAGCATGTGTATAACCTGTGAATAGATAGTATGCTATTAGATGAATTGTGAATTTTATTTAGTAAGCATACTTTTGGTTTTGACACTTGTTGAGTATTAGATTCACATTTGTGAATGAATATGTTTTCAGGAGATTATAACAGGGGGCTCTAGAGGAGCTGGGCTGGAATTTTAAGGATTTGAGCTAAAGAATTTCTATAATAAAAAGTAGGTTTAGATGTAATTTTGTTCAGACTTTTGATGAAATTTTTAAACTTTAATTTTGTATCAGTTATGTACTCAAAATATATTTTAATTAAGTGGATGTTGGCATGACTATGCGGTGTATGTTTTTGGATATTGTGGATGGTCTGACATTATGCCTTGCAGGCTTCCCAATATCACAACATATATATGTGTGAGTTTAGGTGGAGCTGCCCTCATTAGGGAGTGGCATCTGACAGGGTGTGTCCATGTTAGACCCATGTCCTCTATAGAATGCCATTAGGACAATATGCATAGGTCTTCCCTACTTAGTGTGATCTAATCCGAATGTAGGTGGAACCATATGGTGAAGTGCGTGGCCTTGCAACCACAGAGGAAAGGATCAGGGGGCCTTGAGTTTTTCCAAGGTTAACCCTCTAATGCTTAAGTCGGATTATATGAAGTAGAAGAAGATCCTAGAGAGAGAAAGCTCCAGTGTTGTTTGAGTTTTAGAAGGCGTACCTTAGAGAGAGGAGGGCACATACCTTAGGGGTGTGATCATGTTGGACCCACGTCCTCAGTAGAGTGCCATGGGGATAGTATGCATGGGTCTCCCCTACTTAGCAGGGTCTAATCCAGATATAAGTAGAACCAAATCACCTTTTTAGGGACAGAGTTTCCACGGTGACAATAGCATCATGAATTTGATCCAACAATAGTAGATTTTCTAATGATGGTGGTCCTAGACGAGAGTGGGTTGACACATGACAAATGGGCCAAAAGATGAAATAACATTTGCTCCTGATGATCTCTGGTTCTCGATGGTTGCTAGTTGGAAAGGCTTATGTCCGCTTTCTTCTCTCTCCACTATTTGTTGATGGAACAGATTCCTAACCTCTTTGTTGTGTGCAAGTCTTTGGAAAAGGGGAGTTGAGGGATCTTTTCCCAATCACTGGACTTTCTTAGAAACTGTGGTCGACGTAGATCTTGTCATTACTAGGCCCAACGAAAAAAATTCTAAGAATATCAACGGTGTATACAACAATGCAAAATTATTTCTTTATATATGCCCAAGTGCTGTACGTAGAATTGGTCATAAAATAGTTGGTTTCTACATCATTGACAATCTTAATTATATAAGTACAAAATCTTAATTAAACCCCAGAAAGATATGCATGGATCATTCTCTTGTAGCGGGTAAGGTAAACGTACAGTCACTTTCTTTTTCCTATCATAAGAAGAGAAATATTTGTTGCACCACATGAAAAGCAATTTTATTTTTTTTATTTTTTAATTTTTTTTAAAGTCGAACTCATCATGTCTGATATATTTGTACAATTAAATCTCCAATTGAATGATCTAAAAAATCTGAAAAATAAAAAATTAAATCTCTTTTTGTTAGACTCGACCCATCAGACGTCAGATTATATATCGAGCCAACTGACGAGCAGACCTGTCTAGATCCGCCATCATATAAAGGTACCCTTGGTCCGGTTCACCATCATCACTAGGCCGACCGGTAGCCACTATTGTTTACCAACGCGAAGGAAACCCTAACAGGGTATATATATATATATATATATATATATATATATATATATAGTTTTCTTGATTTGACTCACAAAAGTTCTGATGCCCTTGTTTATCTTCCTCGGCCCCTAGTTTTCTATCATACATCTAACTAGCTAGGAACGTGATTCTCGTTTCTTATTAAAGGATTTGTATTCATTTGGTCGATCAGAGTTTGTTGTAGACGTCATATTTCTTTTTTTCAATTTTAAAATCACCACTTCTAAACTTGCTAAGCTCCCCAGGTTGATTTTGATTGAAGGCTAGTGTTTAGGTTAGTTTTTAGTGTCTAACAAAGAGTCCTAAATTGAAATTTCTTGTATTGAAAAAAATAAAATTTTACATCAATCCATCAAATCTATGGCGATTTTGGAGACCTTTACCTATTACCTAGGGTGGTCGTGTGTTCCTTGATCTCTGCACGCTGTTTTACATCAAATCTATGCTCCAATTTATTTGCAAAATCGGTTATCCGGAATAAGAGTAGTGTTTAATTTTAATAGTTCCGTGAGATCTACTGGACGGAATAAGGAGGATAAGTAATTCTTGAGTCCAGAGTCCTATTCTCCAATCAAAGTAACCCTATAGGAATAGAATCAAAATCCTTCAACGTGCTTTCTTATTTATTTCTTTTCACCCAACTCATGCTTTCACATCTTTCTAGCATGATCCCAGGCCAAGAGAAAAAGAAGAATCGAGTCTCATCAACACCACCGGCCTGTAGGCTGGATGGCAGTGCATGTGGTCCTTGGAATTTCTTACCTTGTCATGATTCTAGATCTAAAATATTCATTCAAATAGGACAAAAATGTTGTTGTGCAGATTTGTCCACAAAATTTGGAGACATTGAACCTTGTGAGAGCTCTGCTCATTTGGGAAACCAAAACTAGAGGATTTGTAAATTTTCTTGTTTTATTTTACAAGCAACTAAATAAATACCCTCTGATTTTAAGCATGTGAAAGTTTACTAATTTTAAAATCGGTGAATTACAGGATTTTATAATGAAATAAACAACTTCTAAATGCAAAAGATCAGAACTGCAAAATGCGGGGGCATAACCCAAAGTGAGCTCTTTACTTCTCTGAGATTTATTCAGATGTGCCTTCGGGCCGGTTCGAATCCCCTTCCTCTGGAGTGGGGGACCTTCGCCTAGGAAGCATCCTCGGAAGTCTCGGAGGAGAACAAAGAGTGATAGTTTATAGGGTGTTTGGTAACGGTGTAATTTCTTATGCGGTTTTGTGACATAAAATTATATTAAAATAAAATTGACAATGATTTTTAAATTATGCAACATGTTCCATTATCATACAAAAACATGATAATTTTTAAAACTACATTAGAGAAGCATCCTCGATCAAATTTGCGGGTGGCTATCACCTGCTATTTCTCCACTCTCGCGACACCCACAACCACTCACCTTTCCCTTCTTCATCTCCATCTCTTCTTGTTGTTCTTGTCCTACACCCTCTGCTATTGTCACCGTGATGAGCTCTCCTCTCCTCATCACCTCCTCCTCCTCCTCCTCCTGCTCCTTGGCCGTCCAAATGTAGATGTCAGCTCACAGATGACGAGAAGGAAGGCAGGGTAGCCGCCATTTTCGTCAACCCTCCACTTTCCCTGCCATGAGAGAGTAGGAAGAGGAGAAAATGTGAAGCCCTGCTGGCCTTGGCAAGGTTCCAAGTGCGGCGGCAACCTAGTCCCCCTCCTAGAGGAAGGGACAAGACTTGCCGAGGACGAGGTGGGCCAATCATGGCTACTTGTGGCGGACCCACACAAGCGACGGGCCACAATAAAGAAGTTGCCATGGCCGGCGAGAAGGAGGCTCACGTTCCGGCAGGTGAGAGGAAGGCGAGCATGGCGATGACGGGGTGTTAGGCGGTGAGGCAGGGAGATCGACGAGGATGTCGCATGCAGAGATCCAAGATCCCAGGCGGCGGTGAGGTAGAATCAGTAGGTGTGGGCATATCTAAGGCTGCGGCAGGCGCAGGGCGGTCGCCAGGGCAAATCCGGTTGCGGAGAGGGTGAGGCCACGGCGGAGGTGGATCTAGCGGCGGGCAAGGGTAGATCGGGTGGTGGCCAGGGCCGTCGGCAAGGGTGGATTCGCCAGCAGCAAGGGTGAGCCGGCAGGGGATCTCGCAGCAATGAGGTTGGGGCGGCACTGCAGCAAGAAGGAGCGGATCTGCGGTGGCGAGGGTTAGGCGGAGCTGGCGGCAAGGGCGAGGAAGGGCGGGGGCTTATCTGAGGAGAGGAGGGTAGAGAAGGCGGGGGCGGATCGGGTGGGGGTTTGGTGTTACGCATTTCGTGACTAAAAAGAAAAGAGGGCGTACCCTGTTTTTATTTTTATCATATTTTATAAGTAAAAATCTTATCATAATATATTTTGATAATTCTACCAAACACCCTATTTTATACATTTTCACTATAAAAATATATATGTGTAAAAAAAGTTGCATTATAATGCAACCAAACACCCTATTAGTGGGAAAAAACAACCACTGGGATGTGGGCTGGATAAGGATTAGATTTCGTGGTTCTAATTTCTAAAGTAGGGCCATAAATGGGCAGGATACATAAACAGATCACATTTGTTTTCGATTTTGATTCTCATAATAAAACTAAAAATTTCAATTCTGATTCCTATAGAATTGGAGAATGTTATTTCCGTTTTTCCTTTGTTTCTAATTCCAATATCGAAAACAGAAATAGTTTCCGAAAACTATCTGAAACCATGTCCGATCATAGTTATTAAGTAGAATTTATAATAAAATTTATATATATTGCAGTTATTGTTTAGAAATTTTATTATTGAACCGAATCAAAAATCAAGATTAGGAGATGAAAATAACTACTTCCGTTTCCAATTTTGATAACTATCGGATAGAATTTTGAATTCATCTTTTTAAAAAAAAATTTGAAAACGCCACTTTCCGTTTACAACCCTATTCTGCAAAACGGTATAAGACCAATGGACACATTTTCTACGCAAGCCATGCTTGAGACATCTGCTAATTGTTCGTGCATCCACAGGATTTAATCCAATCATTTTGGAAATCATTTATGCATTTTTTTCATAATAACTTCCAGCTAAAAATTATAAATTTAACCTTCTTAAATTGCGATAAAAATAAAGTTACTAGAAAATACTTGACTTGTATAATTACTCAAAATAGTTATAATTATCTTATATCAATATGTTTTAAAATGTGTTTAGTAGAAAATTTTAATAAGAAACCACTTTTGACTTCAACTTTCAACCAAAGATGCCCATGGGTTAGGTTCAATGCAGATCTAAGATAGATCCGTGACCGTATCCCTAAGCTACTAGTTTAGAAATGTTATCTATTAATTGTCCTATAAACTGACAATTGGTCGGATAATCGGATCTTAGTATACCATATATATTCGGTCAGAAAAAATTTATATCCCTTACTTTATCCGCTATGTATCAGTTTAAAAAGCCTATTCATTAAAATGTGTTTAGTAGAAAATTTTAATAAGAAACCACTTTTGACTTCAACTTTCAACCAAAGATGCACATGGGTTAGGTTCAATGCAGATCTAAGATAGATATGTGACCGTATCCACTAAGCTACCAGTTTAGAAATGTTATCCATTAATTGTCCTATAAACTGACAATTGGTCAGATAATCGGATCAGAAAAAATTTATATCCCTTACTTTATCCGCTATGTATCAGTTTAAAAAGCCTATTCATTAAAATGTGTTTAGTAGAAAATTTTAATAAGAAACCACTTTTGACTTCAACTTTCAACCAAAGATGCACATGGGTTAGGTTCAATGCAGATCTAAGATAGATCTGTGACCGTATCCACTAAGCTACCAGTTTAGAAATGTTATCTATTAATTGTCCTATAAACTGACAATTGGTCGGATAATCGGATCAGAAAAAAATTTTATCCCTTACTTTATCCGCTATGTATCAGTTTAAAAAGACTATTCATTAATTGACTTATCAACTAACGAATGGTCAAACGAGTTATCAGTTACCATTTGCATCCCACATTTCAATGTGAAAAATGTTGAGTGAGAATGAGTACAAGTAAACTTTAGTTATAGGTAAAAAAATTTCTAACTATTCCATCTCTCTCAACTTTAGAAGACCCAAATTATAATTTTTAATCACAAGTCAAAAACTAACACACCACATAACATGGCCCAAGACCTGTTTTTTTTTTTTTTTTCTCCTCATCATACCTAGATGAAAAGTCTAATATAAGAGTACTTCTAATCAACGGTAGGCCAAACATGTCCTTCATACTAAAAGTTCAGAAGCCAAAACCAAGTTCTAAGTGAAAAGTTTCATCACAGCATTCATTGTTCTAGAGGAAATCATAGCGTGAACGCCCTAAATCATTCAATTGAGTTCTACATAGATCACATGAGAAGCACGTCAGTAAAGCATCCAACAAAACAAGTTAATCACAGACTCACTGCAAATACTCAAGTCTGGACAAACGATTCCTGAAAGTATCGTACTTAAACTAGGTAGTCACTCTAATTATTAGGAAAACACACGTAGAATTGTCGGTTAAATTGTCATCCGTCGTTATTATAGTATTATCAGCGATGATTATAAAAAAATTGTCACTATTATAATATTATTTGCGATGACTAAATATAGCCATCACTAATAATGTTATTAGTGATGACTGCATAAGGACCGTCCCCGATAACAGTACTAATTACGACACCTAAGCTATTTTAGTAGTCGCTAATATTTTTTATATATTAAATTTATATTTAATATACTTATAGTTAATATTTTACTAATGTTAATTATAAAATATAATTAAAATATTTAATTTAATATTTTTATATAATAATAATATAATTTATATAATTTATAACTAATTAATTATAGTTAAATATAATTTTGTCATATATGAGGGTGAGAAATTCCTTTCCTGCAAAGTGAGGCTTGACATGAGTGTCACCGGACGAATTTAGTCACATCCGAAGGTGACGAGTCTTTTCCTTGCGAGACGAGGTTCAGCCGGAGTTTTGCCGACGTGTTTAGTCTCATCGGAAAGTAGGGAACCCATTCTCTTCGAGGTGGGACAAGGCAGAGATATCGTTGATCGATTTTAATCTCATCTGAGAGTGGAGAACTGCTTCCCTACGAGGTGAGGCTCAATAGGAATATCATTTACGACCAGTTGTCTAATTTATTTGTTCAAATGGAATTCGTTAGAGGCACTTCTTCCATAAATTAATTTTGTCTTCTTGTTGCCATATTTAATGGGGACCATATGATCAAATGAAAAAATTACATGTATATGTCTAAAAGCATTTACAATAACCTATTTTCTCACCTTTAATAAAAATACTTACAATGCCTCTTAGAATCAATACCCGTTCCTTTGTACCTCCCGGGTTAATGTCATCCACTAAAAAGAAAGTTTCGTTGAATGATTATTAGAATAAAAATTGTAGATTTATCATTCATTCATTTAAAGTTGAAAATACATCATTAAGAATAGGTTTTTTTTAGTTTTTAATCCTTCTAATCTACTTGGAAAGTACTTTCAAAAATTCAGAAAAGATCTCTAAATACTTTGAAATATTTTGAAAACCTCTCTAAAAAAGGAACTTTTTCAAGTAAAAGTGATGTTGTAGAGAGTTTTACTAAATATAGAAGTTATAAGGAGTTTTTTCAAAATTAAGTAGATTAGAAGGATTACACTAAAGAATCCTAAGAATATCAATGGTGTACAAAAGAATACAAAAATAATTTCTTTATATATGTCTCAGTGTTGTACATAAAAAAAATGATTATAAAATAGTTTGTTTCTACATCATTGAGAATCTCAATGATATAAAATTTGAATGTACCAATGAAAAAACTCCATTTTTTTTTGTTCTATCAATGATTTACATGCAAAAATCTGCTCCCCTCTCTCCCTGTCCATGTATCCAATATTCTCCCTCCTTGTTTTGCATTTGTTTTTTAAAGTTTTGCTAGTAACTTTAGATCTTTCTTTCTTCTTTGTGCTGGGCCCATGTGATGTTCAAAGGTGTGATCACAAAGGGGTTTGGGATGGTAATGAGAAGATTTTAATTTGAAATAAAAGAAGAAATATTTTATCCTTTGAACCGTCCGATCATGCCATACCACCATGCAGAACTGGGCGTACACCGTGTGCATCTCATCTACATTAATTTAGTTAATATTTAATACTCTTGAAATCTTAAAAATATTAAAACAGTTATATCTCTCCATCAAAATAATGTGAACTCTAACCGAACGTGCCAAAAGGATTCTATAAATCTTGATAACATAACAAATATGTATACAAAATTCTAGTGAATTTAGGGGTAATATGCAAAATATTAGTGAATTCAGAGATATGTACGTAAAATCTTTATATTTGATTTGACGGCATTTTAACCAAAAGATATAATCGCAATATTTTTGATATTTTAAAAGTATTGAAAACAATATGTTGGAGTTGACAGTATAAATATAAGTATAATATTTATCAGAAATATATATATAAAGATCAATATATATATATATATTTTTAATATAGTCCACTGCCAAGGGATGAATCCACAACATCAAAGTGCAAAACTCTCATATAAAGATGAACTTTGTAGATCAGGATGAAGGCAAAGTGGCAAACCTTCCCAGGGGCATTTTGATCCTCACAGGAGAAAAAGATTCCCTCTTGATGGAACCTAGCTTTGAAACCACGGCCAGAAACAACACATGGAGCATGTACTTGCCTCCTAAACTTGGCATATGTAGTTTTCTTGGTTTGATTCACAACAGTTCTAGTGCCCATTGTATTATCTTCCTTATAGTCCCTAGTTTTCTATCATACATTTAACAACGTGATTCTTGTTTCTTAAAGGATTTGCCTTCAAGAACCGCGCGCGTGGCGCAGCGGCTCACCCTCCCCACCCCTGGGCGGGGAGGTTGCGGGCTCGATCCCACCCCGCGGCTGGGCGGACGGGTTTCGGCCTACGGAATTTTCACCCTAGTGGGTGGGTTTCTCGTCTGTTTTCGGCGGGTCTTTCGTGCACGCACGTGTTGTGCGGTACTCTCTGTTCGAGTGTGCTTTCTACCTCTTTGAGGTTTATTCCGAATTCGCTTCGGGCCGGCTCGAACCCCTCTCCTTTGGAGTTGGGACCTTCGTCCAGTTCCACTGGACTACCGTTCAAAAAAAAAAAAAAAAAGGATTTGCCTTCATTTGGTCAATCATGGTTTGAAGCAGATGTCATAGTTTTTATTTATTTATATTAAAAATCAACACTTTTAAAATTGATGAGCTCCTTAGATTTTGGATGTTGTGTTTGGCAAAGTTTTTTTATCTGGTTATTTGAGAGAGAAAGTTTGAGTATTGAAAGTTATTTATATAGTATTCAGGTTGGCTTTTGGTCTCTAACAAACAGTTCTAAATATATTGAAGCTTATTATATTGGAAAAATATAGGATTATTAGGGAAGAGTGGACTTCTATAACTATTAAAAATTAGTTATAAACACTTCCGTTCAAGATTTTTTATGCTAAAAGAAGTCAAAAATAACTTTCAACTAAAAGCTTTGCCAAACATATTTTAAGAATATGTTTGAAAAAAACTTCAGCTAAAAAAAAGTTGTTTTTAGCTTTTACTTTTCACATGAGAAAATTTAAATGAGAATGGCTGTAACTAATTTTGATTTGTTGTAAAAGCCAAATCCTCTTCAACAATCTTAATTTTCACCCGATTTAAGAAGCTATGTTATGTATGTAGCCTCTAGTTTGAAGCTAAAACACAATCAAAGTAGCTTCCAAAATCTTGCTTTTTTTTCTCCTTCGAACTAACTAAAAAATTAGAAATGCTTTGAATCTTGGTAGAAAATCTGAAGGGAGCATCCTCGCATTTGTTAATCCAATTCGCTGCCTAATGCCTGGAACTACTTCACTGGTTGAACATAACGTGCTGTGAAGACTGCTATGTATATTTTAAATAGGATTCAACAATAAGGTTGTTCTTAAGACTCCTTTTGAGTTATAAACATGCAGAAAACCCAGTTTAAGACATATGCACATATAGAGATGTCAAGCAGAGACTAGAGTGTATAATCCATATGAAAAGAAATTGGACCCAAGAACAATTAGTTGTTCATTCATTGGGTATCCTGAATGGTAAAATGGTTATAGATTTTACTGTCCATCCCACACCACAGAAATTATTAAGATTGGAACTACTAGATTCATTGAGGATGACAACAATAGTGGGAGCATAAAACCCCAAAATGTGCAAGTTGAGAAAATCTGGGATCCATTCTCAGGAACTACCCCAACTAACACAATGCCTGAACCTATTGATTAAGGCATTCATGAACCTGCTGATCAAGGAATAATAGACCAGACAAATGATGTTATATTACCCACTAAAGAGGTTCTTGTTCAACCTGCTCCAGTTCAAAATGACACTCAGAATGAGAATCATATTGTCCAAGCTAGTAAATTGAGAATGTCTTAAAGAGTAAGGAGACATGATATACCAAATGATTACATCACATATTTGTAGGAGTGTGATTTTAATACTGGCATTAAAAATGATCCACTCTCATATAATGAAACCATAAAATGTAAGATTTCGACTTAGTCATGAAAGAAGAGATCAAATCCATGCATAAGAATAATCTATAGGACCTTGTTACATTACCTAAGGGATTCAAGCCAGTTGGTTGTAAATGGGTATTCAAAACTAAACGAGATCCTAAGGGCAATGTGAAAAGGTATAAAGCCAGACTTGTGGCTAAAGGATTTACTCATAAAGAAGGCATAGATTACAAGAAAACATTTGCACCTGTTTTGAGGAAAGATTCGTTTAGAATCATTATGGCATTAGTGGTTTACCTTGATTTAGAACTACATCATATGGTTGTTAAAACTGCGTTTTTAAATGGGATTCTAGAAGAAGAGGTATACATGATGCAACCAGAAGGATTTAAAGTGCAAGAAAAAGAAACACTAGCTTGCAAATTAAAGAGACCCATATGTGGGCTTAAACAAGCTTCCCAATAATAGTACTTAAAATTCAACCAGGTTGTCACTTCTTTCGGATTTATGGAAAACATTGGTGATCAATGTATATATCTAAAGGTCAATGGGAGCAAGTTTATATTCTTGATTCTCCGTGTGGATGATATATTGCTTGCTAGTAGTGACTTAGGTCTCTTGCATGAAACGAAGACATTCCTGTCAAAAATTTTTGACATGAAAGATATGGGTAATGCGCCATGTGTAATAAGAATAGAAGTCTATCGTGATAGGTCTAAGAGGGTGTTTGATTTGTCTCAAAAGGACTATATCTCTAAAATCCTAGAACAATTTAAAATGTCTAGCTGTTCATCATGTGAAGTGCCAATCTTTAAAGGTCATAAATTCAGTTTGCATCAATGTCCTAAGAATGAGATTAAAAGGAATGAAATAAAGTTTATGCTGTGTGTTGCTGATGTTAGGAGAATGATGTATGCTAAAGTTTGCACTTGTCCTGATATCAGCTTTGCCATGGATATACTTGGAAGGTGTCAAAGCAACCCTGACATGGAGCACTGAAAGGCAACAAAGAAAGTGATATAGTACCTTCAGGGAACCAAAGATTACATGCTCACATATCGTAGGATTGATCACTTTGAAGTGGTTGGCTATACATATGCAAATTTTGCTAGATGCCCAAACAGCAGAAAGTCTACATCAGGATTCATTTTCTTATTAGCTGGGTGAAGAAGTTTCATGGATGAGCACCAAGCAACACATTGTGGCTACCTCTACCATAGAAGCTAAATTTATTGGTTGTCATGAGGCTTCTTCACATGCATTATGACTGAAGAAACTTATCTCAGAACTTAAAGTGGTAGATTCTATTGTCAGACCTTTGAAACTTTATTGTGACAATTTAGTTGTTATTTCCTTCTCAAATTATAGCAAGTCTACTAGTGCTAATAAGCATATAGACAATAAGTACCTTTTGGTACAGGAAATGATCAATAATCATCAAGTGTCTATTGATTTTGTTAGTAATTTTCATATGATAGTTGATCCCATGACTAAGGTTTTTGCCCCTAAGGTTTTCACAGGACATGTAAGAAAAATAGATCTCATTTCATGGGATAACTGATGTAGTAGACATTTTGTGATCTTTTAATAAATGATTATTTTCTTCTATTTCAAAGATATATATTTGTTAACAATTATGGTTGAATGTTTGAAATACAAGAATTATCTTTATGACATTAAAGTGGGACCAATTGTGTTGCCGTTAAAGTTATCTCTATCATTTGAGGCTTAATTGAGAGAATTTTATTGACATTATGATGGATGGAAGGAAATATGTCATATAATACATATAACTGCCATGATCTGTATGAAGAGTTTTCTTAATTTAAGCATGACAGTTAGCAAAGAGACATTTTTATTGGGAATGTTTTCAAAGGAGTGCACTCATCTAGTTTCTTTTCAAAGTGATAGTCCAAGGGAATAATATTTTACATATTAACTATTATTATTTTAAAGGTTAGGCCAAGTGAGAGAATGTTGGAATTTTCCGTAATAATGACCTTCCGCTTTCCTTTCGTGAAGTTATTGTTAATAACTTTCAGTTTTAATATGAACCATCTGTTGCTATATTTGGATGGAGGAGTTATATTTTGGAGCAAGACTCTTGATGAAAGGGTCTATAAATAGGAGCAGTGCCACAGTCCCTCTCTCTAACGTAGTACTCTCAAGGTTCCATCATCGAGGGAGATTAAAGGAGAAGCTGTAGAGAGAGAAGTCCGTCGGCAACCGTCCTCGCGTAGGGCGTCCCTCGTCGGCTCCGTCATTGTCATCATACTGCCATTTCCGGCCATGGACGCTTCAGGTAAACGTTTCCACCAATCCATGTAGGTGTTTAACACCTTCAAGATGAACACCATGCGGCGCATCCACTTGCAAAATTTTACTGTTCATGTTCCTTATCTATCACTTTTTTTTGAAGCATCATGCTTGATTATATGTTTTGTCGGCAATGAGATCTGAATTGCGGCCAATTCCCTATAGTCCAATGGCATTCTCATTTCTCTGTCTAGTACTGCAGGGACTCAGGGTTCGAAATTGCCTTTCACTATGAGCAGGAGGCCAGTTTTCAGGCCATCTTTTAGCTTGGATATCTCGCCTCCGGTTGGGCCAAGAGTTCGCCTTTCGGTTGAGCTTTCAGTCATGCACAGAATATCCCCTCGCAGAAAATTATTGGGCTTTATCTGGATTCAAATCCCTCTTTGAAGTGAGTCGGAGTCTGCTAAGATCATTGAGCCATTTTGACCAAAAAAAAAGAAAAGAAAATCTGACGTAGAATCTTAGGGCCATGAGCATGCATAATGTACTATTCCAAAGGATTATAATCCCGTTGGATAGACTCCGAAGGGGGGTTGCAGAGGAGGAGATTTTTTAGCCAATAGTTGTCCGTGAGTTTGCTCCTTTCGGGATGGCGCGATTGGACAATAGCGTTGGCACGATGTAGCAAGTCGTTGTTTTTGGTTCTTTTCACCAAACTTATGCTTTCACATCTTTTTAACATGACCTACAGTGGAATTGACCAAGAGAAAAAGAAGAAAAGGGAAAAAAAGATGATGATGCCGTCACATCAAGTGGCCTAGAGGTTCAATCAACTGTCAACATTACTTTTCACTTTCATTGTGCCCACACTGCTCAAATAATCAAATTTTACCAACACCACAGTTTTAAATATTATTTTTCGTAGTGCATGTGGTTTTTAAGATTTATTGTTCAGTGATAATTTTAGACTCAAAATATTCACCTAAATAAGGCAGAAATATTATTGTGCGAATCTTTTTAACTAAGTGATGATTATGAACGACAAGATTAATACTAATCAGAGTAGACTTAGTAATATAAGGGTGTAGTTGGAATTCTTCTCCTAATTGATATTGTTGATAAACCTTTTGATTTTCCAAAGGCATCCTAAGTAAAGGACAAGCTTCTACAGCATCCTCTTGTATTGCGGTGTGCATTGGCTCGTGCAATTGTTCTTAAGAAGATGCTAAAGTGCTCCAAGTTGCAAGGGAAGATCAAGGCATTGCAAATGAGCTTATTAAGTATTTGATCTCCCACGTTCTCATTTATTTTTACTTGCATGTTTGTGATTTCATGTGTGTGTGTGTGTATTTTATAAGTAAACTAGCACCATGAACCAGCTTATGTATGTGGTTCTAGAATTGATTCTAGTGTATACTCAAGCATTCTTAGGGAGTGGACGTAAGTCTCTAAGTGATCGAATCACTAGAAAATATCGTGCGTCTCTTGTGTGATTGATTCCATCTCTTCTACCTCCATTCTTGTTCATTTTGATTTGTGGGTTATATTGAGATTTTTGAAAACTCTATTCACTCTTGTCCTCTATAGTTTATCGTAGTTTTGGGCCAACAGATATCACTATATTATGTGGATGTCATATTTCTCTGAATTTCTAATGTGGTTATAACCTACAAGAATTTTACTTACTAATATGTTATCATAAGTACGTTTTTTATTGTGTGGTTTCCAACACTTTATAGTACCAAGTAGTATCAAGCCCATGGTAGTGCTCTCAAGAAGATCTTGATGCTCTCAAGAGCGATATGACGAGCAATTTTTTTTTTTTTTTTTAATCCAACCTCCCATGTACGTTGATGCATAGATGATGTTGAAATGCATTTAATAGGAGGGACAAGAGCCATGTGAGCCTTCCAAACAGTAAAAAGGCATAGGCAGCTCATTCCAACTCATTATTTTTTGCACTCTAGCAATGCAGTAAACATTACTCAATTTTGGTGGTGCTTCATATAGTCTCGTCAAGAGTTTATTTTTTTCCTTTTTTTGATGTAAGATAGTGAGATCTTTGAATTTTGAAATTACTGATTTAAGAATTATTGAAAGCAAAATCTTGAATAGTTTATAGTCACATTTATTTTTGACAAATATAATCTGGTTTTAAATATTTTACGTCAATATGGCGATTTTGGGGACCTTTACCTACTACACTCAGTTGTTAGCTGTTCGTTGATCTCTGCATGCACTTTCAGGTCAAATCGACAGGAATAGAAGCAGAATACTTCAATATGCTTTCTTATTTTTCACCGAACTTATGCTTTCACATCTTTCTAACATGACCTGACAGTGGAATTGGACAAGAGAAAAGTTAAAAAATGATGATGATGCCTTCACATCATGCGGCTAATTAAAGAGGTTCAATCAGCTCTCAACACTATTTTCACTTTTCTTGTCTCCTCACTCCTCAAATAATCAAGATTCGCCAAGCCAACACCACCGGCATGTAGGTTGGATGGTATAGAATGACCACTCCAAAGTGAAAGGTTTGAATTTAAGGACGGTGAGATATGTCAAATATTCCTTAATGTAGTGAGTTTGGTCTTTAAAATTTCTTCTCCCGTGATAATTTTAGACTCACAACATTTGCCTAAATAAGACGGAAATATTGTTGTGCGCATTTGACCCCAAAATTAAGAGAATATTTAGAGGTTTATTCTTTGCCCCACTTTGTTTGTAGAATTAGAGAAGAATAAAATTATTTATTCTTAGAATAAGACTAATTCTAATTTGATAGACATAATGACTTATCCCGCATTAGAATTATTTATACTAAAATAAGGAAAATAAGTAATTCGACTCTAGACCCAAGAATTACTTATCCTTCTTATTTCGCTAGTAAATCTCACATAACTATCAAAGCTAAACGTCTCTTATTCTAATATATGTTATTCCGAATAACCCATTCTGCAAACAAATTGAGGAGAGTAATGCTCACTACATCACCTCCTCCTCTACTCTAATGAGAGCATTGCAGTGGATAAAAGTATTAAAAAAATTGGATTTTTTTTTTGTCTTTACTTAATGTACAATCTGATTTCCAATCTAACGATCCAAAAAATCTAACTGATTTTATGATGAAATAAACAACCTCTAAATGCAAAAGAACTAAGCTCATGCCCGGTGTTGTGGCGTTGGGGGTGTTTATAATCCAAAGTATGCTCACGACCAGAACTGCGATAGGGGTAGTGATACTTTGGTGGGAAGGAACAACCACCGGGATGCGGGCTGGATCAAGTTTAGATATGAGGTAGGACCATAAACGGGCAGGATACGGAAAGAAAAATTCAATTTTGTTTTCGATTCCGATGGCAAATCAAGTTTTTGATTCCGATTCCAATATAATCGGAGAATGTTATTTCCTTTTTTGTTTTGTTTCTGATTCTAGTATTTTCCAAAAAATATCGGAAACAATTAAAATAACATCAATTCTAATTCTCATGTCTAACCGAAGTTATTAGATATTATTTATCCAATGCATAATAAAATTTTATATACATTACAACTATTATTTATAAATTTTAATAATATCTACCCAAATCGAAAATCAAAATTAGGATATAGAAATAACAGTTTCTGTTTCCGATCTTGATAATTTAGTGAAAATTTTCATTTCCGATTCCGTTAGCTACCGGATAGATTTTTTTTTTAATCTAAATCCATCTTATAAAATTGAAAACAAGTTAAAAAGTCAGATAATCGGGTTTCCACTGAGACATCTGCTAATTGAGAATGCTTTTGTGCTTCCACGGGATTTAATCCAATTATATGGGAAATCACTTATGCACTTTTTTCATAATTTCTAACTTCCAAGTAAAATTGTAAATTTAACCTTCTTAAATTGTGATAAAAATAAAGTTACTAGAAAATAGTTGACTTCTCTAACTACTTAAAATAGTTATACTTATTTTATATCAATATGTTTTAAAATGTGTTTAGTAGAAAATTTTAATAAGAAAACACTTTTGACTTCAACCTTCTACTAAGGATGCAAAGAGGTCAGATTCATTGCGGATCTAAAGTAAATCCTTGACCATATCCGTTAAGTTGTCGGTTTAAAAATACTATCTATTAATTGTCCCATAACCTAAAGATTAGTCAATTAATCGGATCTTAGTATACCACATGCATTCGATCAAAAAATATATATTCATTACTTTATCCTCTATAAAATATTGGTTTAAAAAGACTATAAGTTAACTGACATATAAGCTAATGAATGGTTAGATAATCAAGCTATCAATTACCATTTGCATCCCTACTTTCAAATTGAAAAATGTTGAGTGAGAATGACTACAAATAAACTTTACTTACAGGTCAAAAAGTTTCTAACTCCATCTCTCTCAACTTTCGAAGACCCAATATAAAATTTTTAATCACAAGTCAAAAAACTCACACACTACATAAAATGGCCCAAGACCCGGTTTGTTTTCTCCTCATCATACCTCGTTGAGAAGTCTAAAAGTACTTTAATCAAAGGTAGGCCAAACATGCCCTTCCTACTAAAAGTTTAGATGCCAAAACCAAGTTCTAACCGAAAAGTTTTATCAAACAAATCCCTACAGCATTCATCGATCAAGAGGAAATCTCAACGTCAACACCGTAAATCATCCCATTGGCTTCTACATAGATCATATGAGAAGCACGTCAGTAAAGCATCCGACAAAATAAGTTAATCACAGACTAACCTCAATCCTCAAGTCGAACCAATTGAGAGGCCTTAAATTCTATTCTAGTTGGAGCCTAAAAATTTCCCACCCATGCAGCCAAAAAAAGTACTGTTGAGGTCTTTATTCCCTGGCCTGTGAGATTACTTCTCCGGATAACTAGGCGGACCTGGACTTCTCGTCTAATTAAGTAGACTTCTCGACTGGCGCAAAACTATTTCCTAACTCTGGAAGACATCTCAGACCCGATCTCTGGTCACTTGTAAATACATGTACGTACCCCGTTACTGTGCCACTGAACCCAAAAAAAAAAAAAAAAAAAAACTCAATCCTCGAGTCTGAACAAACACATTCCCCAGCTCGTATTTAGCATCCGGAAAGTGAGACTGACTAGAGGCTTAAACTATCGTACACAAGCTAGGTAGTCACTCTCATTATTAGGGAAGCACACATAGGCAGTCGTGTTCCTTTGTAGAATAAATTCCCCAGTGAATACTCAAGGAAATACTACAACCAGATCACCAACATAACTAGTACACAAAATAAACCATAGCTTCGGAGTCGTCTCCACAAACATTCTCCCCTCCAGACAAGGGGACTGCATTAAGCGCATGGAAGCCAAACCGCCACCAGACGTAAAATGTGCTACAGTGACGTCTTACTCCTGCAAAGATTACAATAATGCGATGTATATTAGTAAATTTTTCAGTTGGATGAGACAAGAGAGATCAGTCATTTGATTGGAGTAGACACATCAGGTCAATCAGTTAATTCGCCTCTCTACTGGATTCAAAAACACCTAACAATGCTTCATCATATTCTTAGCTGCATGTGGCAAAGAAATTTAAAGCCTAGTCTATCTCACGCTCTCATGCACTGTCTACAGACGTGCGTAAAGGAGCTGGATATCAAGAGGAGCTTTATCCCTTTCTTTTAATTCCCAATCTGCATACGAATGTAACTGTCATTCATATGATAGAGCCAGACAAATACGTGGGCAAAGGCAGGTCAAGGATTGGAAATATCGAATTAATTATCATAGGTACACCACATTAATTATCAAAAGTCCCAATGTATCTGTATTTTAATGCAGCCATTTCCTAAATGAGACAACTTTGAATGGTAGAAAGTGTAGAATAACTGAGGGATGGTGGGGTCCTGACTACGTGAATCAAGCGAGCAAGTACTAAAAGAAAGCCAACAAAAGAAACAACAGTAGAGCCATAATACCTCATCACTATCTTCCTCGCCTTTCTTAAGGCGTGTGGTACCACCCTCCTTACTGATGGGAAGCTTCATTGGGCCAAAGGGAGTGTCGACATCAGCAATTCCTTTTATGGTATAACCTGTACCTCTTCCCCTGATCATATCCCAAAGAGCAGATCCAAAGTCTTTAGGCCTAAAGGTGATTGGAATTTTCATGAAACTAATTCCATTTTTGTCAATTTTTTTAGATTCTTTGAGCTCGGCACCCCCGATGCTTACATCAGAGAGCCAAATTTCGTAGTCCAGTGCATTGAGGGCCAAGTCAAAGTCATTCTTATTCTCCAATTTCAAGTGCAGAACTGCTGTAGTCTCCTCAAAGGAAAACTTCTCAAAGCGAATTTTTTCAACGTCAACATCTGGCTTGTAAGGCACAGGAATTTCCCCCTTCTTCTCAAGTGGTAGGGTAAGCCTTCCGAAAATGGGTACATCTACAATGAAATCAACCTTAATCCTATAAGGAATGATGCTTCCAGGCTTGATATCATCATGAGTGCTTTTAATATCATCATATATCAACGTAACAGGTATCTTAACAGTCTCTGAACCGTGAGCATGGATTGTTCCAGCATCTGGGATCAATCCAGACACAAGCTTCCTCCCATCACTCTCTACCAAGTAGTTAATATCTATCAGAGGGATTGGGATGGGGTTTGGGTTTGAGACTAGCACATCCACGACAATTTCAGCCTTCTTCAGATTGATTGTAGGAATATGAATTCCAGTCACATCAGCAGTAGGTTTTCCAAAACCTATCGCTCCTTCAATCTTCTCACCAATGTCGTGGATAAAATCCTTAACCTTTTCAATGAATCCTCCCTTCTCTTCATCTTTTTCTTCTTCCTTATGGTCTTTCTCCTTGCGGTCACTTTCGGAGGACGACATACCTAGGAGCAGGCACACAGATCTGTCAGCCCAGTACAGCCTCAAGTATCATCTCTTAGAAAAGTTCGGTTATTAAATAAAACATAAAACAAGTGCAAACTGATTGCATGAAGTCCAGGTCATCTGTTAATGACTAAGTGACTGCATAAAAGAGCAATTAAGAGGTCCTAAAATGCCTTTTTTTTCCAAATTGAAGCCATAAAAACATAAAAATGTTTTGATCACAACCAAACATAATCTTAGAAAACCAAATCGCAAAAGAGAAACTAAAAAGGAAGTTATTTAGCACTCTAAACAATGGGAGGGACAAAGTTATTGTTTTTGTGAATAATGGACAACGCTGTTATGACTTATGAACAAGATGAATCTAAACAATGAAGGTCCAAGAAAGGTATTCTGAATAGATATAAGCTTCCATGTAATACTGCATTCCAAGCCTCAGCCCTTCCCCTATAATCTGCTTTGGTTGTAAGGATCCAATCAAGGCTACAAAGGAGCTAAGTTCTGTGATGCATGCATGCCTGCACTCACTCACATTGTTTATGTTACTCAAACCCTCATCCCCATGTGAGTTGTTGCCCTATATCCTTTATGCATTATAAAATATACTGCTTTCAAACACTTTATTATAGTTTAAATTAATCAAAATTTTAAGGACCAACATACTCGATCCTATTTGATAGAAGTCCATGCCTGATCTTGGACATGACAGTTGCATTTTGCTGACATGATTTGCCTGAAATTATGTGCATTTGATCAGCAGAGGCCCCTGCTATTCCTCAACTATTTGTGGCATGGGATTTTGTCGAAAACCTGAGAGATGACCTCAAGTTGATGGCCTGCAAGTATTTTTATTATTAAAATAGGGATCTGCTTGAGATCTTACCGACCTGCAAATAGATGGAAATATATTTGATTTGTTTTGTGGGAATTGTAAGTTCCCTGCCATGTGTTGGATGTAAGATCCAATTTTATATTGACTCACCCACGAAACGGACTCTTTCTGCCAGTCCACATATTGGCATTAATTACATCTTGCTGCAACAGGAAGATCCCTTGATTTCTTTTAGATAGTGTTTAACATTTGATGCTGCTATGCAGCAAAATTGCCTCGCTCATGCTCACTTTGTGCCTCACGCATATCACATTGTTTGGTGTTGGCCCTCTTAAACGTGGCAGATTGGTGTTTAGTTGACATCACACCACAAGGATGCATCATATTGGAAGGTGCAATGCGGCGCATTTTGTGGGCCCCACCAGTCCCCTACATTATAGGAGGGTACTGTGCCTAACAATGTTCACAAGTACTACTCATCGCACTATTCGTTGGTACTATTCATACACACTATTTACATACACCATTCACAGACGTTACCCACGTGCACTATTGATGGACACGTGAGCCCTAGTCTTGGTCAGGTCTCTTTTAGGGAGTTCAACCACGTTCGACTTAATTTATTTATGTGAGGAAAGAGGTGTGGCATGCATATCGAGGAACACTATTCATGCATCTCATGGCCTTGCAAAGCCCTAATTAGTGCCATGCCTTGTCAGTACACATGATTTGCTTGTTCGAATAGGATCAGGCCTTGTGCACACATCAAGTTACTATTCATCGGCACGGCACGCAACTTGAGGCAATGTTAGGAGTGCCATTTAGTCGACCTCTGATGTTCTATGGCATCACCATTTTGAAAGAATAAGTTGATTAGTTGTGATTGATGCAAGCGTGCATGGCACGCTTATTGAGGTACTATTCACCCCTAGAAAATGACTGTCCTGCATCGGACAGGAACATGCAGCAACACAAGGTGGTACTGTATTACTTGTTTGCCTTACTCAAATCGCCCAAATTTCATTGCACATAAGCGTACAATGCGAATTACTTTAATTTGAACTTTGGAGTGTGTAGGCAACCAACACGCTTATCGAGGTGCATTATCCATGCATTTTATGGCCTCATCAAGCCCCAAATTGGGGTCATGCCTTATCAGCACACATCATTTGTTCAAATAGACAAGATCACATATGATGCATATCTCAAGAGACTATCCACCCCCTGGAAATAAATGTCCTGGCTTTGGCACAAATATGCAGCGACACTATCGTTACTTCGTCTTACTCACAATACCCAATTTCCAACAACGCATATGGTCGCAGCGTGTAACTTGCCTTAATTTGTTACTTTGAACCAAACAAATGGTCAACACATTTTTTGAGGTGCCAACAGGGGGCAATTGCCATCTGAAGACCTTGTCGCAGAGATGGCACACCACTGCCGTATGGGCAAGTGGGCCGAACATTGTGCATATGAGAGACAGAGATACCATTTATTAATTTAGAGTTAGCTTTCATTTGTGTTTCATGTGGCATTAGAATATAATAAGATGATGCCCGGATCTCGAGGCATGACTCAGGGGACATCGGTGGCAGTAAGGTCATCATTCGATATTTATATCATGGAATGAGTGTGCCAAAGTGATCGCCGTATGCAGCACGTCACGTTGTCCCTTATAAGATTCATGTGCCGATGCGATGGGCAAACCCATGGCCCACCATCATTAAATATGCAGGCGAAGGCCTTTGTCTCACGGCTCACCCTTCTGCATGGTCGGGAATGGGCTAAGTTTAGTGTCCCCGACGGCTCGTCACTGTCCCAGTGCTGCGACGACGGGCTGAAAAGGGAGTTTAGAACCAAAAGACTTGGGATGCGTTGCAGAGTTCTGTGGCAGCACCCAAGAAAATTTCAGTATCACAGAAAACCTGCAACGTAGATGATTTTTGTATATGTAGAAGAGAGCCAAAGGGGAACTTCTATATAAGAAGCCTGCAACAGGATTTTCTTCTTCTTACATGAGGGTGTAGGGCTGGTATTTATAGGCTCCACCCCATGGCGCCACACACTGAGGGGATGTCAAGTGGCAGCCAGCCTCATATTGGCTGCTCCCATGTGTGTGTGTGTGTGTGTGTTTTGGGGGGTGGGGGGGCTATCATAGGTCCACCTCATCTTAGCCTACAATTCATCCACGTGTCGCTGATGGAGCAGGACAAGGTGATGACAAGGCAGTGACAAAGTGATGACTAAGCTCCAGCTGGCAGCACTTGATTGAGCCATATAAGCATCTTCTTGGGAGTCTGCTGCACAATATGGACGGCAGACCCCCAAGGGTCTGCTGCACATAGGCAGCAGCAGGGGGGCATGGGGGATCCAAAGAAAATTTTTTATCCTCCCCTGTAACTCTTTTTATTGTTTTTATTGTGTTGTACTTTTTCTAAACCTTTTTTCTGTAACTCCTCAGGATTCTTGGGGTGAAAAGACCCCTCACGCCCCTTCATTTCTTTTATGTACTCATAGGTAACTTGGGGCTTTTAAATTTCTGTAAAAATTCACCCCAACACTACCATGGAACTGAACTATGAAAATGAGAACAAAACAAACAAGCACCCAGTTATGGGCCCATAAACTTCAGAACAAGATTGTGTACTTGACAATGTTGATAATGTTTTCGAGTAGGATCTTCCCCTCCACATAAGTCACAACAATCCAGCTTTATCGTTTCACTGTGCTGGATACATCAATTGATTGAAAGACAAGTTAAATCCACCTTCTAGATCCAACGCCTTTGGATATTAGACTCCGCGGTAACTATGGTGCTTCAAAGGATTATTAAGAAGTAAACAATGAAAAGGCACAAGTACTACCCTTTGTTAAATATGAGGGACCAAGCAGAGATATTAGCGAATAACAAATAATTCCTATTTAGTATTTATTTAACAAATAACAAGTCATTTCTATTTATTCTCTCTCTCGCTTTTTGATTGCCATTTCCATCCTTCAATGAAAACTGCAGCACACTGATCATTAGAACCTCTGAAGTACATCTGAGATCAAAGTTCTTAAAAAGATGTTCCTTGTACCATCCAACATAAACAGTCAAAAGTGAGGAAAAACAAACCCAATCCCCTTTCAAAATCACTGAGTCAAGGACATATAATACATGACTCTAAACAGGTAAAAGAGGCTGAGCCCTATCACTTTAATGTGCTGTTGATCTACGTCAAAGTAACTGTTCCCTACGTAGGATAAATCTAGTTTACAAATAAAAAATAGCAGCTGCAATTGGAAAAGGGCTTGCAATAGCATCACTGCGATTTGCACCCATGTAAATACAGAAAAAAGGGTCAAATAGTAAACAAAAAGTGGGAAAGGCGTCAGCATTCGAGCTGCCGAAAGTTCTTACTCAGGTGGAGAAGAGCATCAGCACAACTGTTCAGCAATCAAAACCACCTTAAACAAAAACGAAAGATCGGTACCCAACCCACACGCATAAAGCGCAGATCCAACTAAAACCACTCAGAAAACACAAGCCCCACCATTCCCACGCTCACGAGAGAACCAACACCACCACCAGCGCCAGCGCCATCCGGATCAACCAAAACGCTTAAAAGAACAAACAAACAGGAGACAACCTCATCAGAAACCCCAACATTCCCCACCCATTTCCCATCCCCTCAACACGATCCGAAGCTGATCGCTCCGGCAAACCCAAACCAAACACTCCCGACGCGGATCGCTCGGCTTTCTGACACAGAGAACTCGAGATCTGACCCCGATTCCCCCTGCGCCGACCAGATCTCTCCCTCCAACACCACCGGAGAGTATCCGAAACCACAGAAGCAGAGATCAACAGGGAACTCTGATCCAACACAGATCGAACAAGAACAGCAACGATTTCCGCAGAAGAGACAAGACGCTACCTGGATCGAAGCAGAGAAACCGATCGGAATCCCCGGCGCGCAGCAGCAGCAGCAGAAACCAGGCGGTGAAGACGAACCCGGGGGCCACAAAGCGAAGAAGCGCGACGAACGGGAAGAAGAGGAGGCCCTATTTATACCGCGACAAAAATCCACGTGTCTCTCCGGCCGGTCTAATTTCTATCAGGTAGTTGGCAGTTAATGCAACGTGATAATGGGATAATTTCATATTAACCGCTCTTCTATGTTAAATATAAAAAATGCGGTACTCATTTTTATATTGACAACATAATTATCAAATATACTATTTTAATGGCAGAAATGATAAATTGAAATATTATATATACATATATAAGAATGATATGTATGTAAACAAACATTAGTATTTTCTTAATTTAGTAAACATAGTGGTTAATATGAAATTATGCTTGTAATAAGTGAGTTAATTTTACTTATAGTTTCACTATATTTTAAGGAAATTCTATATTTTTACTACATCCCTAACATCTCAGTATGATTATAAACATTCTCAACATCTTCAAAAAGGTTGTGGTATAAACATTCTCAACATCTTCAAAAAGGTTGTGGTTGTATTCTTGTGATAGTCCCCAACACGTGCTGAGTTGGACACTTATCCCATTTGCAACAGGACTATCGCAGTTCGAGTTTGAGCGAGGCTCAGCTATGGAATTCTCACACCCTTTGAGCGTGAAAATCTTCCGCATGGCTGTTGTGAGTGTATTACCTTTTGGATATCCTCGCCACATGTGAAATCGATTTATCTTCGATGAAATGGGGGAACTGATGCCCAACAAACCGGGTTACCGTCCAAAAAAAAAAAGTTGTATTCTCGCGGTCAAAACACCATCATTTCTTATAGAAATTAGGAGTATATACTCTACAAGTCAGGAGGACATATGCGAAACTCTCTAGTTGATGGTATTTTGAACAGAAATTTACAACCATAATCTTTTAAGTAATACTTGCTGCAGATGTAGTGGGGTCGACTTAAAAAAAAATTGTTGCTACTACAGCCGTTTGATCTAATACCTGCACATGGTGCAACAAATATAACTCTAATTATTTAAAGATGTTGAAAATATTTATAACACAATGTAAGAATTAAGTGTATACATATAAATTTGATAATTTACAGGATAATATATGCAAAAGGTTTTATAGTTTAATTAATTTTTGTATTTTAATTGTAAAGTATTATTACTTAGAAATAAGAATTATGTATTAATACTAGTTACGTATCGAAATGCCGATACTGTTTGGCGGCATCTGCACTCTGAAGTTTTCTCAAGATGATACAAGGTTATTGATGAGGCAGAATCCGATTCGGCCCATTAAAGTAGGCCCAACACTGTGATCAGCCCAACAGCAGCAGTAAAAGGCCCCCTGGCGGCCTTCGGCCCATTAGCGCCCCAGCGGCCCTCGGCCCAGTAAGCAGTCTAATACTCTTCAGCCCATCAGCGGCCTAATAGCCTTCGGCCCGTTAGCGGCTCAGCAGCCCTCGGCCCAGTAGGCTTCGGCCCATCAGCGGCCCAACCCCCTTCGGCCCAATAGCCGTATCTGGCCCACTCCGGTGGGAGAGTAAGGCACTATGGCGGTTTACCGGTAAACCCAGAACATAGTCCTATATCGGCTACCACCATTAAGCATCATCTATCCTCCGCTATAAATACATCGCTATTTATTCCCAAAGATATGTCTCCGTGACCCTTAAGGACAACAGTCTACAAAGCATTAAAACTGCTTCTTCCACCTCTTTGACTTCTGAATCGAATCATCTTCAGAAGCTAACTTAACCGTCGGAGGGGGTTCCTAAGGGCCGAAGCCCTAGACTCCTACTGACTGGTTTCTTCTTCTTTCTCTCCCGCAGGGATTTGGTTTGAATCGTCGCCGACCTCTCCGAGTCGGTCTCGGCCGCCGACCTCGGGCTTCTTCCTCCGGTCTCGACGCCATTCGCCGGCTGGTCCTCCTCGCCCGAAGGCACCTTGGCTCCGCACCGGCTGCCCTTCGACCGGAGGGAGTTCGGCCGCGCCTTCCAAAGGCTAGCCCACATCCGACCGGGTGACCCTCGGCTTCGGATCTTCGGCTGCGTCTCCGCCTCCATCGCCTTCCGAATCCCCGTCGGGACTCTTCTCCGATCCGACCCAGCTCCAGATCCCAACTTCGGATTCCAGCCTCGGAATCCGGTCGTGATAGCTTCGGCTACATCACGTGGCGTCGTCTGTGGGAACTTCAAACAAATAGTCATGTCTCGTCGTCCTGTAACCCGGCGATCCGGACAAAGCGAGGCAGAGACACGGGAAGCTTCAGCGCAGCCACTACACTCCGAAGGCGCCCCGTCTGCTCCACCAAGCACGGCTCTGCCCGTCATACCAGAGTCCCTCGCTGCTGGAGACGACCGGGTGGGAGTACTTCAGCAGCAGATAGCGACGCTAGCCACTGCCGTCACCTCTCTTGCACCTCTGCAAGAGATGGTATCTGTCATTGCCCAGCGCATGGGGTTGTTGGGCCAGCTTCCCCAGCAAGTGCCGCTTCCTCCATCCTATCCAGTCCAAGATACAAGGTTCCGGTCGGCACCCTCACCGGTCTCCCCCGACGAAACCGCCACGGCGCGCAGCGAGTCCTCGGCACTGCCTGCCCGAGCCCCTCGCGCCGACCGCATGATGACAGAGCAGGGCTATGCTTCGTCCGAGTTTCGCCCAGCCGGAACCGGAGGACGCTCGGTCACCACCTCAACTGTCCCGGACCTGGACCGGCGGTTGACGGCGATGAGGAAGGAGATGCAGCAGATGGTGTCTCAGCCGTACGGGGCGCCCCTTGCCAGGACCATCCTGGAGCAAACCCCGTTCACGCCAGAGCTCCTGGCTACCGAGGTACCTCCCAACTTTAAACTGCCGAAGGGCCCCCTCTACGACGGAATGACAGATCCGGTCTGCCACTTCCAGAGGTTCAATACATACCTCTCTGTCCGAGGGGTCGCCGAGGCAGTCCGCTGCCGTCTCTTCCCCCTCACCCTTGAGAAGACTGCCCTAACCTGGTTCAAAACACTGGCCCCCAACTCTATCCACTCCCTAGTCCAGTTGGGCCAGTTATTTATCGACCAGTTTTATGACGCCACCCGGCAGTGTAAGACTTCCGCCAGCCTACTAGCCATCTGGCAAGGCCCCGCCGAAACCCTCTAGGAATATTTTACCAAATTCCGGACCGAAGCCGCCCAAATCCCAAACCTCGACAGCTCGATTGCGGTTTCGGCCGTAATCAGCGGGTGCCGGGATGAAGGGCTCCTCGGCTCCATTGGGAAACGCCATCCCCCTACCTTTCAGGACCTCGTAGCCCGTGCCCACAAGTATATCAACCGGGAGGCCCTGATGATGTCCAAAGGCAAAGGTGCAACCGAAGCAGTATCGGCGCCTGCCCCCCAGGTGGTCCGCCCTCGACCTGAAGATCAAGAGCCCTCCCGTAAGCGATATCGCAGCGAGGAGTGGGACCGAGAAAAGCGACGGGATCCGCAGCCGCGGTACCTGCCGCTACCCGCTCCCCCTTCCCGAATGCTTATGGAGGTGAAGGGCATGATCCGGCGGCCGGAACGCATCAAAAGATATCCTCGTCGAAGGGACCCCGGCAAATATTGCGAGTATCATCGGGAGATCGGCCATTCAACTGACGAATGTCGGCACCTTCGTGAGGAGATCGACCGCCTCATCAGGGAGGGCAGACTGCCGCAGTACCGGCGAGAGCAGCCCCAGCAACAGCGGAACCAGGACGTCCCTGAGACGGCCAGGCCGCAGCAACCCTCGGAGAAGGAAGCCGCACCTCCGCCAAATATTACCTCGGCCCCGGTGGAGACATCTCATCAAAGACCTAGTGCTGGGTCTATCATGATGATATTCGGCGTGCTGGGAAAAGGGTCAAGGCGCCGTCAGCACAGCTCTGCGACAATAGCGATGGTCGACGTCGAGCCGAAGTGGCCCCGCCAAGAAGACATTACCTTCGGCTCAGAGGATCTGACTGATGTTCAGGTCCCTCACGACGACGTTCTCATTGTGAACGCTGTAATAAACAATTACGATGTACATCGTATTTTTGTTGATAATGGAAGCGCTCCGAACATATTGTTTTATGATTGTTTTGAAAAAATGGGATTGAATGAAGCTAATATGAAGCCTCACCGGGGTCCCCTATTCGGTTTTAACGGCTCGCCCTGCCAAGTAGAGGGCATTGTCCGGCTCCCCGTAGCCATAGGCTCCGCTCCCCGGCAATTAACCGTAGAAACGGATTTTGCCGTTGTAAAAATCGATTCAGCTTACAACGCCATCTTCGGCCGAAGACTAATCGGCGGGATCGGAGCTGTGCCTTCGTCTTTTCATCAGAAGCTTAAATTCCACACCAGCCATGGAATAGGCGAAGCCAAGGGGAATCAAGAAGCGGCTCGGCAATGTTACATGATTTCGGTCAAGGGGAAAGCTGCGGCCGAATCCCTATCGATCGAATCTTCAACCGAGGCATCCCCGGGAGAAGAACTCGTCGCCATCCCAGTTCCGGGAGGCGAGGGACGAACTCTAATGATAGGCTCCAGCCTGGAGAAAACCAAAGCGGACAAACTCACCGAGTTCTTGAAAAGGAATCTCGACGTCTTCGCCTGGACTCCGACAGACATGCCCGGGGTTGACCCGGAAATAGCCGAGCATCAGCTACACACTAATCCCAACCAGCCCCCGGTCAAGTAGAAGCGGCGTACCTTCAATTAGGAAAGGAGAGCCGCCATTCAAGCCGAAGTTCAAAAGGGGCTGGACGCCGGGCACCTCCGAGAGGTACACCACCCGGACTGGATCGCCAACGTAGTAATGGTGCCCAAGAAAGACGGCAAGTGGCGAATGTGCGTGGACTTCACCAACCTTAACAAAGCATGTCCGATGGATAGCTTTCCGCTACCTCGGATAGATCAGGTGGTGGATGCGACCTCTGGCCACGAGCTCCTGAGCTTCTTTGACGCCTATTCGGGCTATCATCAAATCCGAATGCATCCGAACGATGAAAGCAAGACCAGCTTCACGACTGATCTCGGTCTGTATTGCTATACCCGGATGCCCTTCGGCCTGAAGAACGCTGGCGCGACATATCAGCGACTCGTCAACAAAGTATTCGCCCCGCAGCTCGGCCGCAACATGGAAGTCTACATCGACGATATGCTGGTGAAGAGCCGCGTTGCTGCAGACCATTTGGCCGACTTAGCCGAGACATTCTCTGCCTTGCGGAAATACAAAATGAAGCTAAATCCGGCAAAATGCGCCTTCGGAGTGGCCTCCGGGAAGTTCCTCGGCTATATGGTCACTCACCGAGGGGTGGAAGGTAACCCCGCGAAGGTTTCGGCCATCATTCAGATGCGCCCTCCGGCTAACCTCCGAGAGGTTCAAAAGCTAAACGGAAGGATTGCCGCCTTAAGCCGCTTCATGTCTAGAGCGGCGGACTACTGCTTTCCCTTCTTTAAGCTACTAAAGAAGGCCAATAGCTTCTCCTGGACGGACGAGTGCCAAAAGGCCTTCGAGCAACTGAAGGTCTATCTCTCCAAAGTTCCCATCTTGTCCAAGCCGATCCACAGAGAGCCGCTATTCCTCTACCTCGTGGTATCTGAGGCAGCTATCAGCGTCGTCCTCGTCCGGGAGCAAGACGGCGTCCAGAAACCTGTCTACTATATAAGCCGAGCCCTTCAAGGAGCAGAGCTCCGATATCTTGCTCTTGAGAAGCTGGCTTTGGCCCTCGTCTCATCCGCGAGGAGGCTCCGGCCTTACTTCCTCGCCCACTCGATAAAGGTCCTCACCGACCAGCCTCTGAAGCAAGTCCTCTCTCGACCGGAGGTGTCCGGCAGACTAGCGAAATGGGCGATCGAACTGGGAGAGTTCGACGTCTCCTATGCGCCTCGAATGGCGATAAAAGCCCAGGCGTTAGCCGACTTTATTGCCGAGCTCACTCCTGAAGCTCCCTCAGCACCTCAGCCGAAGGTCGACACATCCGAGGCCGAGGATACTTCGGCTTTCACACCAGCGGATGAGTGGCAGCTCTATGTAGACGGCTCCGTGTGCTCCACGGGCAGCGGCGCCGGATGGATCTTGGCATCTCCCGAAAGGGTCGTCACGGAGTATGCGCTGCGCTTCTCCTTTCCAGCCACCAATAATGCCGCCGAGTATGAAGCTCTCATCTCCGGCCTCAGCTAATTGCCAGTCATTTTTCCGGGGAATACCAGGCACGGGATGCGATAATGGCTTCTTATCTCCAGGTGACTCGCAAGATCCTCGCTCAATTCGATTCCTGTGAAATTGTGCGGATCCCGAGAGCCGAGAATGCTCGAGCCGACGCCCTCTCCCGGCTGGCATCAACTCAGGACGGAGGAGGAGGCCGAATGATTCTTGTAGAAGAACTCGCCGAGCCAAGCCTCGAAGAGCCTGAGGTCATGCAAGTGACCGAAGCCGAGGCCGAGACCTGGATGACTCCCCTAGTCACTTTCCTCCTCCGAGGAGAAGTCCCGCCCGATTCAAAGGAAGCAAAACATGTTCGGCAGCGTTCATCTCACTTCCTTCTCTTGGACGGGCAGTTGTATAAGAAGTCCTTCGGCCGACCACTCTTGCGATGCCTCAGCCCGGCCGAAGCTGACTACGCCATGCGAGAGGTGCATGAAGGGGTATGCGGAGCACATGCGGGAGGAAAGGCGCTGGCCCACAAACTTCTAAGGCAAGGATATTGGTGGCCGACGCTCCGAGAGGATGCAACTACCCTCGTTCGTCGCTGCGATCAGTGCCAGAGGTTCGGCTCCCTCATCTACCAGTCAGCAACCCATCTAACTCCTTTATCCGACCCCTGGCCTTTCGCTCAATGGGGAATCGACCTCCTAGGGCCCTTTCCCATCGCCGCCGGCCAAAGGAAGTTCCTCATCGTGGCGGTAGATTACTTCACTAAGTGGGTAGAAGCCGAACCCCTCGCGTACATAACCGATAGCAATGCTTGGAACTTCGTCTGAAAGTCCATCATCTGCCGGTACGGCATCCCCCGGGCCATTATCTCAGACAACGACAAACAATTCGACAGCCGTAGGTTCAATGACAACTGCGCCAACTTCGGCATCCTCCAGAAGTTTACTTCAGTAGCACACCCCCGGGCAAACGGCCAGGTCGAGGTCACTAACCGAAGTCGGCTACAAGGATTGAAGACTCGCCTCGGCGAAGCCAAAGGCCGATGGGTGGAAGAGCTACCAAGTGTTCTCTAGGCATATCGGACTACAAGCCGAACCCCGACCGGCGAAACCCCGTTTCGCATGGCTTATGGGATATAAGCCGTTATTCCTGTCAAAATCGGCCTTCCCTCTCCGAGAGTCCTTACTCATGATCCGGAAGCCAATAGGGAAGCCTTAAAGGATCATCTCGATCTCATAGAAGAAACTAGAGATAAAGCTCGCATTCGGCTAGCAGCTTATCAGCAGCGCATGGCCAGATACCACAACACTCGAGTGAAGCCCCGAAGCTTTGAAATCGGGAGCCTTGTGTTAAGAAATGCTCATGCATCTAAACCAACCGAAGCCGCAGGGAAGCTTTCCCCCAACTGGGAAGGACCATATCGTGTAAAGGAGGTAATCCGACGAGGGGCTTATCGGTTGGAAACCCTTTCGGGCCAACCTCTCCCTCGCACCTGGAATGTGGAGCGCCTTCGGCGTTATTTCATGTAAGTTACTACCCTCGGAATTTAGCCGAAAGGCCTAAATAAATCTCTCCTTCTAAGATGACATGCATGATATTCTCTAAGTCCGTGTAAACCGTACCGGGAGTGGCTTCGGCCATGCAAACCGTATCTGGAGCGGCATAGTATTTTCTCTAAGTCCGTATAAACCGTACCGGGAGTGGCTTCGGCCATGCAAACCGTATCGGGAGCGGCATGGTATTTTCTCTAAGTCCGTGTAAACCGTACCGGGAGTGGCTTCGGCCATGCAAACCGTATCGGGAGCGGCATGGTATTTTCTCTAAGTCCGTATAAACCGTACCGGGAGTGGCTTCGGCCATGCAAACCGTATCGGGAGCGGCATGATACTTTCTCTAAATCCGTATAAACCATACCGGGAGTGGCTTCGGCCATGCAAACCGTATCGGGAGCGGCATGATACTTTCTCTAAATCCGTATAAACCGTACCGGGAGTGGCTTCGGCCATGCAAACCGTATCGGGAGCGGCATGGTATTTTATCTAAGTCCGTATAAACCGTACCGGGAGTGGCTTCGGCCATGCAAACGTATCGGGAGCGGCATGGTATTTTCTCTAAGTCCGTATGAACCGTACCGGGAGTGGCTTCGGCCATGCAAACCGTATCGGGAGCGGCATGGTATTTTCTCTAAGTCCGTATAAACCGTACCGGGAGTGGCTTCGGCCATGCAAACCGTATCGGGAGCGGCATGATACTTTCTCTAAGTCCGTGTAAACCGTACCGGAAGTGGCTTCGGCCATGCAAACCGTATCGGGAGCGGCATGGTATTTTCTCCAAGTCCATATAAACCGTATCAATAGTGGCCTCGGCCACGCGATCCGTATCGAGAGCGACATTCTTCAAGTCCGTATCCGAATCTGGATTAGCCTTCGGCCGTGCGAGCCGCATCTAAACAGCAATAAGGTCTCGGACGCAAGAAGAACCAGACTCGGTCATCCATTCAAAACGCCAAGAAGAAGCAAAGTACTTTTTATATACATAAAAAACAGAGTACAAAATCGGCCGTATATCTGGCCGCAGTCTTTCAAGAGAAGTCAAAATAAAAACCGGGACAAGCCCCCGTACTAGCCTTCGGTGTTCTCACCATCCACATCAACAGGGCTCTGGTCAGGAGATGAGGAGGGAGAATCATCGACCTGAACGGCCTCGGCAGGGGCGGCATCCGCAGGAGCTGCCGCGTCAGGAACGGCCGCATCGCCTTCCACCGAGGCCGAAGCTCTTTCAGCTTTGAGCTCCTTCCACCAAGATAGGAGCTCTTCGCCTTCCTCGTCCGTCGGAAGGGCGATACCGGTCAGGTCCACGGCCGGACACGCCTTTTGGGCAGCGGCCAGCCCTATGCGGAATACGGACGAAGCCGCTAACAGCTGGGCCTGGATTATCTCCTCGGCATAATCTGGGCCAGCCTTGTAGCTGGCTACGGCTGCGCGAGCAGCCTCTTCGGCCTTAGCCTCCAGATTTAGCCTCAGAGCCGACATCTCCTCGGCATGGCGGCGGCGATCCGAGACCCGCTGGGCGGCCTTGTCCTGGATCTCGGCCTTAAGAACTTTATTTTCGGCCCGGACTGCCTCCAGCTCCTTCTCGGCCTTCTCCTTCTCCCGCTCGGCCTTCGACTTGGCCTCGGAGAAAGCGTGAGTCGCCTCCTTTTGCTCCTCCAACTCAGCCCGCATCCGGGCATTTGCCTCCAGGAGCCAGTCGACGCTGGCCTCAAAACCACGTCGCATCGGGGCGCCCTCGCCAGAAGCCGACTGGTCTGATGACTGTTCGGCGTTCCGGAGTTTTTGATGGATGGCCACCTGACGACGAATCAGGGTGCCACACGTAACCGCGGCCTGCAGCCAAAAGCAAACAGAAATTAGCAACCCTAAAGCGAGCCAAGGGAAATATTAGACCAAGGCACATAAAGAAGTTTTTTACCTGGACCGACAGTCGGGCGCTCAGCGACGCCAGTTCGTTCGCGGACAGATCCTTCAGTTCATCTTCGGCCGTCGGGAGGGTCAAGCCTCGGAGCAGGCGCAGGCACGTCCGAGGGTCCTCCAGACTCTCGTCCCGATAGATCCCTGTAGGTGCTGAAAATGCTCGTGTGATTAATATAAAAAAACTATGTTGTTTAGTGTAAACTAACTTATTAAAACAGCAACTAAAGTGCAGTGATCGCCAGAAACTTTTAACTAAAAAGCTTCAAAAGAGATTTGATCGCCTACCTGTTTGAACGCGGAAGATTGAGTCCTTGGTTCCCCTCCTTCAGCCGGCTGAAGAAAGAGAGCCCTTTCTTTGTTCTTTTGTTCTTGCTGTTGAGGTTGAGGTTGAGGATTGTCCAGAAGTTCTTCTGGCTTGGTGCTTGATTTCCCCCTTTTGATCTCTGGTTGTTGTTGTTGAGTGCAGCAGAGACAAAGACAGAAAAATGGAAATGAAGAAACACTGATGAGAATTTAAGTAGAAGTAATATCAAAACTAATCATGATTATAAACATGCTTAAACAGCAACTCACTTGTTTAATTGGCTTTGAAACCCCTTTAAAACAAATGGGTTTTGGAAAATTAATGTTGTGGTGTGTGTTGCATGAAGTGAATATGAGAATGAAACTAATGAAGATGTAAAAATGAAATTCAAAAATGAAACACTTATGCCCAGTTGGAGCCTTGAAAGGATGAAGATCTTGAAGGGGACGCCGACTTCTGGAAATGGCAGCGCTCCGGCGTTCCGACGTTGTTGCTTCGATCTTCAATTCGCTATAACGCTATGGCTCAACTTAATTCAATTCTCTCTCTTTTTTTTAACTCTTTGATATGCAAGGTATTTATAGGCATTTTCTGCGTTCGCGATTAACATAGAAAAATCTAGGATTTATCTACTTTAATCGACAGATAATTACTGATTAATTCATCTTTATCTGTAATTATCTAAAACGCGTCCACCTTGGCTGACGCCTTTCAGATTAATTAAGATAAGGATAAATATCCGGAAAAACTTATCTTTATCTTTATTAGCTAAAACGCGTCCACGTGTGTAGACGTCTTTTACACTAATTAAGATAAGGATAAACATCCGGAAGAGAAGTTAAAATAGCTTAGGAAACCTAAAACGCGTCGACCATCACAGACGCTTTTTAGCTAATAAATCAATTAATTAAAATTCAAATTTAAACGCTAAAATAAGAATAAACTCTAAATCGCGTCTACATGGGTAGACGCCTTTTAGAATTATGCATATTTTAACTGAAATTTGAGCTAAAATCAATTTAATTGATTAATTTAAACATGTCTGTTAAACCCGACACTCAAAAATATCAATAAAAATTAATCAATGATTAAATATCAGACCATTATGAGGCATTATTATATGATATGAAATTTACTCGAAATGACGTCAAAATTAGCGTGTCTACAGCTGCCTCACCTTGGCATCGTCTTTGCAAGGGAGTGAAATGAAATGGAATGTACTGAAAAGGTGATGCCAAGGTGTGATGAGACACGCTCTTAACATCACATGATTGAAATTTTTCTCAAAATCATCAATGAAAATAGCTCAATGAAATCAATGGAATCAATCCTGTCTGGATGAGGTAGACAAGGAAATAAAATAAGGTCGATCAACCTCCTCGGAGTGGGAAGTACCCCAGGTCATAGACACTGTAGATTTCATCATGGGGAGCGTTTGCCAGCCAATGTGGACGTGCTGCAGCCATAATGGATCTTAAAAGAAAACAAGAAATATTGGATAAAGAATCCAATCAAGGATAGAATTCCAAGGATATCTTCAAGCGAACCTCAAAGATAATCAAGATACTCAATTCAGAATTGAATATTTCATATCATGTTTGAATTATTTGATTAATGGTCTGAAACTTAATCAATAATTAATCCTTACCACAGTGATTTCAAAGTCCTACATGATGCATGCTGGGCTAAAAGAAAAATATAAAATCAAATAAAATATAAATTAATCAAGGATAATATTGTTAAATTGTCATTAATAAGTCAAGATACCAACTCTTGTAATTCAGTGCTAAGCCGAAGCTCGTTTTTCCACGCACCGTTTCACAAAAAATGGAACCATCGTCCTCACTAATTAACAATCAAACGGCCTATCCGTGCGATTAAGAATCCTCTGGAATTATCACTGTTTTTGTTGAAGGGGAACTCAAATTCCAGTTTCATCAAAATTACAAGGTCCTTGATATACTCTAATAAATATTTATCATATATTAATGCGAATGCAAAATAATTACATGAAATAGTGCAAGGGTAGAGATAACCGTCTTTTTAGCCACGGTTAGGACTTCTTGACTCCCGCAATAGGATCTTCTTGACATTTTCCAGCTCTCTTGAATTTCTTGAATTTCTGTAATCAAAATTATTAACAATTCCGAACAAATATTCAATTTAAACATCAAAAACCACAGAATTTCGAATAAATCATATAAAGATATTAAACGCGTCGTGTCGAGCAGACGCCTTTTAAAGTTGAAACGCGTCGCTTATCCTCGACGCCTTTTACTCACAGAAACAGGTTTCTGGCTGTTCTCTATTCGAATTCCAACTCTATCAATGCACATCCCTTTTCCAATCCGGAAAAGTCTTCCTAGGATCGCAATGCTGTCTATATAAACACCCTTAGGTCGTTCCCAAGCAATCCCACTACAATCCAAAGATCAAAAGTTGAGTTTTCTTCAAGGTTTCTTCAAGGTTCCAAGGTTTCCTAGCTTTTCTAGCTTCAAGAAGGAGGAACTCCGAAAAAGGGAGTATGAATTCTTCAAGCAAGAAGATGAAGATGTCTTTGGAGCAGTTTTCAGATGTGGAGAATCACCTCAATGGAAGAAATCCCAATCTCCAAGTAAGTTCAATCAACTTCTTTTTCGATTCTCTTCATGTTCTTCATCATGTTCTTCGTCTTTTCTTTTGGTTTTCAGAACTATCCCATGTTTCCTGGCCCAAGGAAGTTTACTTCCTTAGTTTGGATTCGTAAACTTGCAAAAAGCATCAAGCTTTCCATGCAAGTATTCATATCCAAGTAGAATCTTCAAGGTCTTGTAGTGCTTGCCAAGCATTACAAGAGCGCGAACGTAGATTGGGCGGCTATGGGTGCCTTGATCGAGTGGTGGCATCCCCAAACTCATACGTTCTTCTTCCAAGATTTCGAGTGCACGATTCTTTTGGAGGAGGCGGAGCTTCTTTTAGGTCTCCCAAAGACCAAAGAGAACAAAGAGAAAATAGCTTTGATGAAAGAGAGAATCACCGGTCAACAATTGTTGACATCTATTATGAAAGATCCTTCAGAAGCTAAAGGATGTCTCACTAAGAAGGGGATCAATCTCACCAAACTAGCCGAGTGGACGCTGTACGAAATTGATGATCTAAGAGAGGATGAAGCGGAGGATGTAACAAAAGCCTTAGTTACATGCCTAGCCGGTGCCTTATTCTTCTCTGCGCAGGATAACATCTTAGAAGATGACCAAGTTAGTGCCATATGCGCAATTTTCGAAGGTAAATCCATTAGCACTGCACTCTTAGCATATCTTTATAGTGGGCTTTCTGCAGCGTCTGTGGGCCGTCCTCCTTATGGATGTATGCTACTCTTCGCCTTATGGGTTGAACTTCACTTCAAGTTTGAGTACAGCAAGACAAGGCCTCTGAATCCATCTCAAATCTACTTGAATAGCCCAATTCATTGCATAGCTAATATTGTAAAGTTCAATGAGCACATGGTTAACAAGGTTCCAAAACTCAAGACCCGAGCTGATTGGAGAGAGTATTTAAAGCTCATGACGTCCGACATATTCGACTCGTCTCCACTTGCTCTGGTTGGAAAACTTGTGTGGGTGCGCCGTGCAGCAGGAGCAGACCTTAAGTTGATCGGAGCCACCGAATTCGTGCTGTACAATCCACATCGGTGCCTTACTCAACTTAGCTTGGGCCGTCGTGAATTCCCCGAGTTTTCTCCCACACTCCCGATCAAGAAGCGCGACTTGGAATCCGACGAAGACTATGAAGCCGTACAAATCATTACCACTTTATGGAACCTTGGCTTCAGTTACCGTGTAAGATCCCCTAAAGATAGAGATAGAGGATTGAAATTTCCATACCTTAAAGGTCTCCATGAAATCCTTCCTTAAATGTCCCCTTTCCCTTTTTTCATGATGTAATAAAGAATTTTATTGAATAAAGAAGTTTTTTATGCCTCAAAACCTTTCCTCAACTTCCTGTGATGTGCACATGATTTTTCCTTTAGAGAAAACTTGATTTTTCCTGAAAATTCAACAGTTCGGGTTCTGTAAAAATGTAAAACGCGTCCAGTCAAAAAGACGCCTTTCAATCATAATTCAATTTAATCCTAAAACGCGTCTGTCTAAGCTGACGCCTTTCCACCATAATTCTCTTTCAGAAAGTCAATTTAATCCTCAAAAACCCGATTTAAACTTAAAACGCGTCTTCCCACTATGACGCCTTTAAACCATAATTCTTTTCCAGAAATTCAATTTAATCCTCAAAAACCGGATTTAAGCTTAAAATGCGTCTGGACATGTTGACGCCTTTCAATTCTCTCTCCTACTTTTTCCAGGATTCTGTCATTAATTACATGATTAATTCTATGAAACGCGTCAACCGACTAAGACGCCTTTAATGATTTTCCTCTGTACGGCTCTGACGAAAATATTGAAACGCGTCCACCTATGTAGACGTCTTTCATTCAAATTCAAACCTCTGTCCGTGCCGCCTCAACTTTTGCGCCCTAAAATGCGTCATCCTGAGTCGACGCCTTTCAGCCTTTCGTTAACAGGAAGGCCCCCTTTCTTCCTAACTTTTCCAAAAATCTCCTCTTTCTTCTCCGGCGACCGAGCTCCGGCGATCTCACCTTCTTCTTCTCGAAAACTTGACTATGGAGCGTGGTGAAGGTTCTGGGAAGACGAAAATCATAGCCAAGAGGAGGCGGAGGCAAGAAGAAGAAGCTCCCGAGGAGGTTCCGGCGGCTATTGCGGAGGCGGCGGCTTTCTTGGAGGAGGAGCTCCCTCCACCGGCACCCATGGCGGTGGAAGAAGAAGAGGAGGGCGACCTCCACACGGTAAGTCTTCTATGGGATGAATGGGGTGAGAAAAGAGAGAGAATGGGATTCTTGAAGGAATCCGGAATCTGGACTTGAAAGGCGTCCAGACCAGGTGACGCCATTCAAAAGGCGTCACCATAGGTCGACGTCTTTCAAGATAAATTCCGAATCTTAATTAGGTGGAAAATTATGTTGAATTGCGTCGGGGCGTGTGGACGTGTTTTGAAACACGTCTGTGTGTGCCGACGCCTTTCAAAGCAGAAAGTGAATTTTCCTGTTTTTTTTTATTAATTACTGACCCTATTTTTTATATTTTTATTTGCAGGGAGTGATGAGGGCCAGAATCTCATGGGACCTAGTAATAGGGGTCTATAGGGGGCTCCCCGATTTCCAAAAGGCGCGCCTGCGTCAGATGGGATTCGGTGAGACACTGGACATCGAGCCCTTTTGGCTTGATCTAGTCCTGCTGCAGGCGCTCAGGGAGCGTTGGCACGCAGAGAGTCGGGCATTTCTAATGCCTTGGGGGCATATGGTCCCCACCTTAGAGGACGTGGCCAGGATCACTGGCCTCAGGGTAGAGGGCCGACCTGTTAGTGGGGTTACTTACCCCAACTATCAGGGATTGGCTGAGGCATTGTTAGGGATAGAGGTATCTAGCATAGGTAGAGAGTCTAGGATGGTCCCTAGGGTAGAGGCAGAGGCTGCACTAGGATTAGATGAGCCCCGGCGTCGGTCTGACGAGACCCGGGAGGAGTTTAGGATTAGACTAGCCGAGTCATCTTCTTCAGTCTACTGTAGTGACCCTAGTCAGGTAGAGGAGGTAGATAGACAGCTCAGGGTCTTCTTAGTTTTCTTTTTCGGTCGGTTGCTCTTCGGTACGAAGGGCGACCATATCCACTGTAGATTTCTTTATTTGTTAGATGACCTAGATAGCCTAGGAGAGTATGCCTGGGGTGCAGCCCTTCTGGCTCACCTCTTCGCCGACCTATCCCCGGTCACGCCGGACCGTGAGACTACCATCAGTGGCTTCTCACCATTTCTTTAGGTATTAAATTGTTTAATTATTTGTTATATGCAGTGCAATATGATATGATGCTTCTTCTAACCTATATGTTCATGAATGCAGGTGTGGAGCTACTACTACTTCCCGCTCGGCAGAGCGAGGATTGTTCGACCAAACGCCGTCCCTTTTGCCTGCCGTTGGCAGCCGATTGTGGACACGGCTCCACAGCATCACCAGCTGACGGCCCTCCGCCGTCAGTTTCTGGATTATCCAGAACTTCTGGTAAACTTTTAAACTTATTTAATTTTATTAAATGCAATCTTTTTGTTCATTAAATGCAAGTTATTTATGAATGCATCTAACCTATATGCAGGTGATTTGGCGCCCATATCTGGGCATGAATGAGGAGGGTCAGCCGTGGGTGACGGCTGGCAGGAGGCGGTTTGGGAGGCAGATGTGGGTGCATTGCCTCAATGAGATCGAGCCCCTCCGCCTCCGGCTAGTGATGAGGACCCTGGGCCTCCACCAGGAGTGGATCGACGAGGAGGTCCCGGAGGGTGTAGGAAGGAGCATGAGGGGGAAGCAAGCCCTCACTGATTGGCGAGCAAAATTCCCTGAGCAATATGAAGACTGGCATCGCCGGGGTGTCAGAGTGGAGTCACGGGCGGAGAGTAGCGAGGCCTACCTCCAGCAGTACCGGGCCCACTACGCCGATCAGCTTCGGCTCCTCCGACCACTCGATGTAAGTATGCATTCATGCTTCTTTAATTTTATTATTATCTTGATTTATATTTGTGAATGAATGTATGTATGACATGCAGGATGCGCGTGATGCGGTCATCGTCGACCTCCGGGCCCGCCTACATGATGCGGAGGCCCAGCTAGAACAAGTCCAGAAGGAGTTATATGACCTGGTATGTATGAATGAATATGAATGCATGTTTTAATTAATTAATTGTTTTGGCGATTAACCACTGACAGTTGTCTTTTGGTGCAGCGAGCCGTCTACACCCAGGCGGCTCCTCCTACCCACGGAGCTTCGTCTTCCTCGTCCGCTGCTCATGATGCTGCCTTGGCTGACCTTCAGAGTCAGCTCACCTCCGCCATCCACCGGGCTTCTCTAGCGGAGGAGGACCGTGCTGCTCAGGTAAGTTCTTCAACTTTTGAATTCTGAAATTGATTACTTGATTGTTTTGATTGCCTTGGACTAACAAAATCTTCCTTTCAGGTTGCTGAGCTTCAGGAAGCCCTTCAGAGGGCTGAAGCGGAGATAGAGCATGCCCGTGCTGCAGCGGCTCGTGCCGAGCCTGATGCAGAGCGGATCCGAGCTCTGGAGGAGCAGGTGGCCCTTCTCTCGACTGGAGATCTTGCACGCCTCCAGATTCGCCTGGAGGTTGTGACGGAGGAGAGAGACCGCGACCGCCTTCGACTGGAGGCTATGCAGGGTCGCTTGTCAGTTGCGGAGCATGAGCGCAAGATGGTGGAGGAACGGTATCAGCGAGCTCGGCAGCGTGCCCATGAGCGTGGTCTGACTAGCGCCTTCACCGCCAGTGCTGCTGTATCTTCCGGCCATGCGGGGCCGAGCGCGATGGGACCACCTCCACCTCCCAGCCGAGGGCCAGCACCGGATGCGCCTGACGAGGCCCAGAGCCAGTTGGACGAGGGCGGAGGGGAGAGCCAGCCTTGAGGGCTCATGTATCTTTTCTTTTCTTCATGTATCATGTACAAAAATGCCTTTTGATAATATATATGAAACTTTTGGCTCCAATCTTATGTTCCTGTGTTTATCTTGCATCCTGTACATACTTAACAAACAGGTTAAGTATCTATTTAGGCTTAGCCCCTTGCCTGACCAAATAAATGGTCAATCAATCTTTTCTTCAATAAATGGTCAAGGGGCATAGCCTTTATTAACAAAGGTAATGAGAATAATCAAACTTAAGTAAAATGCAACATACAAGCAAACAGATGCTCACTTAAAATAAAAGGAATGAAACACATCAAATGCAACAAGCAGATACTAACTGAAATATTTTTGTTGTTTTGAAATATTCATTTTTTTGTTTGGGGTTTTGAAATGTATGCCTTTTTTCTTTTGAATTTTGACATATGTATTTTTTTGAATTTTTTTGAAACATATGTTTTTTTTTTTTTTTTTTTTGACATATGTATTTTTTTTGGATTTTTGACTTATGTATTTTTTTTGGATTTTTGACTAAAAGATCAGCATGGTACTTGGATCAAAAGATCATATTCATTTATTCACTTAATTCCCAAATTATTCTTTAACAACTTAACTTAAACCCCTCGTGTTCGAATTTGTGTTTCCATTCGTAATCCCATTTGATGATTTGACCCTTAGTCAATCTAAGCAATTCCTTAAGTTTGAAGTACATCTCTTTAGAAAGAAAAGATGAATAATTTTAGAAAGCCCATGAGAAGGTTCTGGAGACTTAAAAAGATGTCCCTTTTCTACCCTAATATCCGTTGGGGTTCGGTCATTTTCTTTCGGGGTATTTATCGACCTTGCGTTCCCTTTCATTTTATTTCATGGCCTTGATGTAACGTTTGTAATGTAATGGCCTTTTGATTTGACATTTGGCTTTTGGCTTTTGCTTTTGCTTTTCTACTCTTTTTCCGGGACGGATCTCCCCCTTTTTTTATGACGGCCTCCTACTAAGATGGCGGGTATTCTTGGTAGTCTAATCTAAGTCTCGTTCCGACATCATGGGCCGAGTATAAAACAGAATTTTGTTTCAAAAAGAATGATTTGTACTTTACACTTTCGGTCAAGCTTTTGATATTCTTTAGGACTTGTCATCTCTTGTTACTCACGAATCAAACGTGTCAGTGTGTGCAGTAATGGGCTTGAAATTAAGTTATCCAGACTGATAAGGAAATTTGAGTTTATAAACTTTCTGATTCCACTGGTCTTTGTACCATACTGATCGACTCTTTAACCTAAGGGTAATATTTCTTAAGATGTAAACCATTCCATGGATGTTTTAGCTCTTCTCCTTCTGCATTAACAAGACGATAAGCATTACCAGGAAAAACGTGCGATACCACATAAGGTCCTTCCCAGTTGGGTTGGAGCTTAGAACGCGGACCACCAGGTTTTACAAAAATCCTTTTGACAACCATTTCACCGACTTTGAACTTACGTTCAATGACTTTCTTTTGATAAAAACGTGCTAGTCTATTTTGATAAACTTTTGCATGATTAGCAGCTGACCATCTTTTCTCGTCTAAAAGTTCCAATTGAGCAAGGAGTGCTGAACGATGTTCATCAATGGAAAATTCCTTATTCAATTGTACTCTTAATGACGGTATGAGGATCTCATATGGAACTACCGCCTCCATTCCAAATGTTAAGGAATAAGGAGTTTGCCTAGTGGGTGTGCGGATTGAAGTTCGGTAGGCCCATAGAGCCTCAACCAATTTTTCTGGCCAATCTGCAAATTTATTAGATTTACACGTTTTCTTGATGATTTTTATCAAAGTCTTATTTGTTGCCTCTGCTTGGCCATTGCCTTGCGGATAATAAGGAGATGAATGATGCAATGCAATTTTATACCTGTTACAGAGGTCCTTTAGTTCTTGTGACACGAACTGCGGTCCGTTGTCAGTGACGATGGTGCTTGGAATTCCAAATCGAGTGATGATGTTCTTCATGATGAACTTGCGATGCTTTGACCTGCACGTACGCTTCAGCTTCTGCCCACTTGGTGAAGTATTCCGTTGCCGTGAGAATGAAAGATTTTTGCTTGATGCCGGAATCTGGGTTACCAAGAGGTCCAATAATGTCGAAAGCCCACATGGAGAAAGGCCATGGGGAAGAAACAGGATGGAGTGAAGATGCAGGAGAATGAATTTTGTCGGCGTGAAGTTGACACTTAGCACACCTACGAACATATCCTACACAGTCTTCTTCCATGGTTGGCCAATAAAATCCTTGTCTAAGGATCTTCTTTGCTAACATCTGTCCATTGACATGGCCACCACAAACTCCACTATGAGCTCCTTCCATAACCTTCCAAAGCTCATCTTCGTCTAGACATCTCAGAAGAACTCCATCAAAACCTCTCTTATACAATGCTCCCCCAACTAGGGTGTATCGTTGAGCAACTCTCCTGATAGCTCTCTTCTCCTCAGTTGTAGCTTCCTCAGGATACGATTGATCTTCACAATATTTGGCAATTTCATAATACCATGGCTTCTGTTCATCATCCATTTCTTCTAACAGCTCTACTAACATGATTTCTCTTTTCTCAATGATATCTCCGTCTCTGACTTTCTTCAGCAATTTCTCCTTAATTCTAAGAAATGAAGGATCTTTCACGGCGGGTGAAAGACGCCTATGAACTATGATTGATTCAGATTGTTTGCTGATTGGAAAATCAAGAGAAGATGCAAGTGAAGCTAGAGCGTCAGCTAAGATGTTTTGATTCTTAGGGACATGAACAAAGATCAATTTCGTGAAAAGCTTTGAATAAGCAGAAGTAAGCTCCTGATAAGGCTTGAGCTTGGGATCGAGAGTTCGATACTTGGTCAGCACTTGGCGAAGAATTAATTGGCTATCACCCACAATCCTGAGTTTGGTAGCACCATGAAAATGAGCAGCCTCGAGACCAGCAAGGAGTGCCTCGTATTCAGCTATATTGTTTGTAACTGGAAAATCAAGCTGAAAGGCTTGTGGAATGGTGATACCTTCAGGTGATAACAGAACGATACCGATCCCTTTCCCATGAGAATTCAGAGCTCCGTCAAAATGCAGAGTCCACATATCATCTCTGATTTGATTTACGGACATCAGTTCCTCATCCGGAAACTATGATCGCACTGGATCAAAACGAGGAAGGGGATGATGAGCAAGATGTTCTGCTATGGCATAGCCCTTGATCGCTTTCTGCTGAATATAGATGATGTCAAATTGAGATAGAAAGCTTTGCCATCGTGCTAACCTATCAGTAAGAACGGATTTCTCCAGAAGGAATTTGATCGGATTCATCCTAACGATGAGATGGACTTCATGGGCCAGAAAATAATGGTTCAATTTCTGCACAACCCAGACCAATGCTGCACATGTTTTCTCCATCGCTGTATATCTCTGTTCAGCGGGGTTGAGAAGTTTAGAGAGATAGTAGGCTGCCCTCTCTTTTCCTTCTTCATCCTCTTGTGCTAGGACAGCCCCCACTGCATCATCCAGGACTGAAATGTAAAGTATCAATGGTTTGCCTAGAGATGGTGGTCTCAAAACAGGAGGACTTGCTAAATAGTTCTTTAATCCATCGAATGCCTCCTGACACTTATCGTCCCAATCGAATTTGACTCCCGGCTTGGTAAGCTCGTAAAACGGCTTACACCTTTGTGAGTGCTGGGAGACAAAGCGGCGAATAAATTGCAACCTCCCGATTAATCCTCTCAACTCTTTCAAGTTTTTGGGAGGGGGCATTTCTCTAATAGCCTTCGCCTTGTTAGGATCGATCTCAATTCCCCGTTTGCTGACGATAAATCCAAGTAATTTCCCTGAAGATACTCCGAATACACATTTCTTGGGGTTCATCTTTAACTGATATTCTCTCGATCTTTCTAACACCCTTGCCAAAACTTTGGCGTGCTCAGCCTTTGTTTTAGATTTAACCAATAAGTCATCCACATACACTTCCAGATCTATGTGCATCATGTCATGAAATATTGCCATCATGGCCCTTTGATAAGTGGCTCCAGCATTCTTTAATCCAAATGGCATGACAACATAACAGTATGTTCCCCAAGGTGTAGTGAATGACGTTTTCTCTTGATCTTCTTCTGCCAGCTTAATCTGATTGTATCCTGAAAATCCATCCATAAATGATAACGTCTCATAGCCAGCAGTGTTATCGATGAGTACATCAATATGAGGCAATGGAAAATCGTCTTTAGGACACGCCCGATTCAGATCGCGGAAGTCAATGCAAATTCTGACCTTCCCGTCCTTCTTCATAACCGGGACTATATTAGCCACCCATTGTGGATAGAGGACAACTCTAATAAATTTGGCTTTATGTAGTTTATCGACCTCTTCCTTCATTTTTAGAGCCATTTGTGGGTGGAATCGCCTTAATTTTTGCTTGACCGGGCTAGCTCCTTCCTTTAACGTCAATCTGTGTTCAACTAAAGACGAGTCTAATCCCGGCATATCTTCATAACTCCAGGCGAAAGTGTCCTTATAGTCCTTGAGTACTTGTACCATTGCCTTTTCATCCTCTGTAGAAAGACTTTTACTGACGAGGACAACCTTAGGTTCGTCTTCAGTCCCTAAATTAATTTCTTTGGTGGGCTCTTCTACGGCAGCTGAGGGTTCATCAAATCTCTTTACTCCACTGGCATATGCCTCAGCCGCGTCCTCGTCATCTTCCTCTTCAACAATGGGGTCCTTTTCATGCACTAATTCATATACCCCGTACCCATCATTAACTAACTCATCGTTCATACAATCTTCTGGCATCTGAATTGGATTTTCTAAAAGCTGAGGGATTAAAGAACAAGAAGAGCACTTATCAGCTAAGTCCTGGAGGTATCTATCTGGAATTTGCCTACCCTTAGGCTTCCTAGACTTCCTAACCTGACTAGACTGCCTAACTTCACTAAACTCACTATCATAGCCTAACGAAGACGAAGCAGGATGAAAATCCTGGGATACAAGTGGAAATACAAGAGAATCCTCCCGAGGGGAGGGACAGAGTAAATCTAGGAGAGAAGCTTGACCGAAGGGACCGCGCGGCGGGGTGCAATCGGACAAGTAAGATGTTTCCTCGATGAGGATCTGGGAAGAATTTGTTGCCAAATTGGCGTTTTTTTTTGGACAATGAAAGAATTAAACATAAAGCAGGAGTGAATAAAAATGGGAGGAGAATCAGACGGAAGAAGTGGCACCAAGGCCAGAGGATTAGGGGGATCATATAGTAATATGTCCCAGATCAAATTATACAACCCCTCTAGATCGAGAGGAGGTTGTGGTATAATGTCCCGAGGGGACAGAGTAATCATGACGGGCGGAGCCCGTGGAATATCTTCAATTATGACCCACGACCAAGTCGGGGTCAAGAGTAGTGTACGGAAAAGAGTATGGAGCATGAAGACATGTGAAGGATATGTCCCCCTCCAGAGCAAATCTGTTGTGTAACCAGCTTCATAGGGGTCATCTGGTTCCCCTTCGTCAGTCTCTTCATATAGCAGTATCCGCTTGTCAAATATGGCACCAGGGCCTTCAATCAGTTCATCAATCTGCGGCGGCCACTTAGGTTCTGCAGGATCCAGAAATAGTCTGTTCAGTGCAATATATAGGTCCCTCAGATCGAACCACCTGTACCATTCACATTCAGGGTCATGGAATTTCCTCCTTTTCATAGGCCGCAGAGCCTCTAAGGATTGGTACGTAAGCAGTTCAGAACAATGTCTGGCCAAGTCCCTCCCATATATATCATGGAAGTCAAAACAGGAAGTAATGACTACCGTATTGTCGTGGCTAAGTATGGGCCCTTTCACAAAGTGCGTACACAGGATCCATGTTAGGGGTTCTCGGCCTTCTTTAGGTGGTGTAGACATTGCCTCCCAGATCTTCGGACCTTCTTTGATCTCTGCTTGCTGAACCGGATCTTGTTTCAGTTTTATTGGCCTATAGCCCAGACCACTTCCAGGTGCTGCTCGATGATTTCTGACAGGAGTGGTCCTGCCTTGCAATTGTGTGTCCAGACCTTTCCCAGGCTCGTAGCCGTTCTTCATCATAATCCTCCATCCTGGGGTACTCATGCACTTCCCCCTTTTGATAGCATTTAATGGGTATGGAGAAATAGTGGCGGCTTTCAGAGGATCAGCCACTGGACGGTAGACCTGTAATACCGACAGAAAAGGTTGTCGGCCAGGTGAAACAGCAGATTTAATGTTCAAGGAATGAGCAGCAGCAAGGATCGGCATGCTCGTTACTTTAATTATTCGTCCTTTGTAAGGGAATTTGAGGCATTGATGATTCGTAGAGGGAATCGCCTCAAGAGTTTTAATATAAGGACGACCTAAAATGGCATTTATGGAAGGGTCGATTTCCAGGATGTGAAATTCGACCTCTGCATGACTTACAGGGCCCAGCTCCACCTTTAAATAAACCATTCCCAGAGGGGAACGGGTAGAATTGTCATATGCTGTCACTGAGATGGGGCTGGGCAGCCATTTCTCTTTGGGCACACCGCACAGTTCCAGGGTCTTCGGAGGTAGAACATTGATCGAAGCCCCTGTGTCGACCAGGCATGCATCCACGGCCTTCTTACAGATGTTAACCGTGATACTCAGAGCCATGCTTCTGGCTGCCGGCGGTGCTAGTTCCGATGTATGAAATGTTATGGAGGGTTGATCCCCCTGTGGAACTAGTAGTGCTGCAATCTTCTCTACCGGCACGTCTTCATTGACCATCACCTTCTGCAGATATTCCATTAAAGCTTCTTGGTGACTCTTGGATCTTTTGATCAGCTCGAGTATAGTGATCCGTGCCGGTGTCCGATCCAGGTGTTTCAACAGGTCGTATTGAGTGCCTGGTGCACTCTCTTCATTATGGGCTTCCTCAGTCGGCTGTGATGGGCCGTCTCTGACTGTGAACTGAGGAAAGACCTTGTTGAAAATCCTTCCACTCCGGAGCGCGTGTTCCTCAACCGTGGAGGATCCGGGTGACACTTTAAGTACCGCAGAGTTGGATGGTGCGGATGGCGTAGAGGGTTGGTAGGTAGGTGATGGCGTAGGGCTAGGTGGTGATGGCGCGGTGCGGATTAGAGGTCTAGATGGTTGGATGGTGGTTGGCGAAGTGGGGAATGGTACGCGTAATAGCGGTCTAGATGGTAAGGGCATATCTGGATAAGTGGTGGTGGTAGCGGGTGAAGTAGGAAATTGTATGCGTAATAATGGCCTAGATGGTAGGAGGGGCGCGTTATTGGTTTGCGGGGGGGTATATGATGGAGGCGTAGTGGTGCGGGGCGTAATGGGTCTAAGGAAGGCGGGTAGTGGTAATGGGTTATTGGGCGTAGGTGAGTGGTATGTAGGTGTGGGTATAGGGGTGATGGTAACGGGTTGTGGCCTTGGTATGTGGATGGTGCGGCGTGGTGGTCGCTCTGCGGTACTTTGAACGTGACCCGTTGAACAAAGAGAGGAAGAGTCCTCTACTCTCCACTGCTGCCCACGACCAGCCTCAGACTGGCTGTTCGTCAAAATGGGAGCAACCTGGTTTTGGTTCTGGTGCTCCGGGAGTGGATTCTGCACTATGCCCATGTTGGGTGGTGCTGCTGCTTGTGCCGGTGGTCTTGCTTGCTGCTGCTGCTGCTGCGGTCTCCTCACCTTCAGGGCTGTTATGTACTTTTTCATTTCCTCCCAGTCTATGCTCATTGAGATCATGAATATAATCTCTGAACTGAAAGCAGGTGTCAATGGTATGCCCAGGTTGCCTGTGGAAGTAGCAATACCTAGACGTATCGGCATTTTGAGGCCAGACGGCCTTCTCTCTCGGCAAAACTAGGGCATTGACTGCCATTAAAGCGCTGAAGATATCCGCCAAGGATTCTGGGAGAGCCGGGTACTCTGCCCTTTTCGGGCCTGGAGGTCTCCTATGCTGGTTGTAGTCACCAGGAGGAGGGACATTGTGGTACGCCGGCGGTGCGCGCGGCTGGTACTGGGGCTGTTGCTGTAGCTGTTGCTGGTTCTGATTCGGCTGCTGGGGCCGCTGGTACTGCTGTTGGTAATGGGGGTTCTGCTGCTGCCGGTACCCCTGTTGGCTCGGCTGTGGTGGCCTTTGGTACTGCTGCTGGTTCCTCACAAACTGGGGCGAGTTATTGTTCATGGTACTGACTTGCTCATGAGAGAGCGTGCCCTCAGTAGTCGGACCTGTGCTAGGAGAATTCGGCACTGCAGGCTTCCGAGGTGGAGGCCTGCTAGGTCTGTGAGGATCAAAGACGCTAGAGAACGTAGCGTCTTTGAAGGCATTCTGGCAGTACCGTGCTCTTTCATAGAGCTCTGCCATATTAGTCAAGTTGTTCAAGGAGAGGACTAGCTTGAACTGGGGAGTGGCGTTAGAAATTAACATTTTCACTTGTTCAGATTCAGACAAGTGATCTTTTACCTTTTCAGCCAGGCCCCGCCACCTGTCAGCGAAACTGACAAACTCCTCATCCGGTTTCATCTTTTCTGCAATGAGGTCCGTGATAGATAAGGAGGGTGCAACTCTGTCCTGGTATCGTTGGATAAATTTGCGTGAAACGATACCGTAATCCTCTACTTCGGAGGGTTCCAGAGAAAAGAACCACTCGAGGGCTGGTCCCTCTAGGGATCTCCTGAACAAGAAAGCCAATGACCTCTTATCATTCTGCCAGAAAGAGGATTCGTACATGAACTCCTTCAGGTGCGTGAAGGGGTTACCAGTACCGTTATACTTTCGATACACTGGCATTTCAGAGGGTGGCAGATGGAACACTGGCAGGCTCGGTAAATTGATTTCCGGTACAGCTTTAACCCCCATCATCTTCTGAAGATTGTTGAACTGTTCATCCATGCGCTCCATCTTAGCCAGCAACGCTTGCGTGGTCAGATCTGCCTGGGGAGGAGGAGGAGGTGGAAGTACTTGATAGGCCTGCTGCCTAGAGTACGTTGGACAAGGAGGATAATAAGGATGAGGTCCGGCAGAGCTTCCGCCATGCCCGAGGGCATTTTGATAAATAGGCGTCTGCGGTCTAGCCGGTTGCCTGGATGATGAAAGTTGTGGCCCAGTTGGCCGAGAAGCAATATGAAGGCCTTCCATGGCCTGATGGATATAAGGAGGAGGAGGAGGAGGTTGTTGAGTAACAACGGGGGGAGCCATAGGGTTCGGCTCAGCAGGCTGCATGGGTGCCTTCCCCTTCAAGATAGACTGGATCGCCTCGAACTGCTGAGGGTCCAGTCGGGAGGCAAGAACTCTCAAGGCGTTGACAAGATCCATAGGATCGGAGGATGAGGGATCATGCTGATTCATGTCCCCCTCTAGATCAGGATTAGGGATCGCATATTCATGCGGAGGAAGATCATGATATTGATCGTGTGGATGAAAAAGAGGAGTCCGGACATTCCCATCATGTCGAACTGGAATGGGGACAGAATTACGAGAGGCATCAGCATCTCTCCCGTTCTCATAATTGAAGTCTGAATCGCGAGGGGCATTAGCATCTCCCTCGTAGTTGATGATGGCGTCTTGGGCCATACTCAAATCTCTGCCTGATCGCAGCAACATGATATTAGATTCCCTTTTCAAAGATTTAATCAAACAAGTTGTACAGAGATTAATCAAACAAGTTGATGCTTAACGTGATTTCAGGGTTCCTTGTTGAGTTATTTGAATTGGATTAAACCACAATTTCGCTCAGGGAAGGATCCTAGTTTCAGTTCAGTTTCCTCCGTTATTTTCTAGGGTTCTCTCTCACAACGCTTTCGGAATCTAGCCGGGACTTCAATTGGTACAACCAGCCCGATGATCAAGGAGGAATACCTTGATTTTGGGGACTTATGGAGGTCTCAACGTCAACTTCTCTAGTCTGATCAAGGGACCAACCCAATCAGAGAGAGTTGCTGACGTCGAGTAATGTGTTCCTAAGAAGAGGAGGGTTTTCGCCTCAATGCGTATGCCCTGCGACCTGGATGGCCTCTAATGCTTAATAAAATAATGGGTAGCTAGCACTCAAAACACAGAAATCTGGAAACTGAAAAATAATTAAGAAACTGTCTGAATCGCGTCGATGATAGTCGACGCTATTCAAAACAGAACTTAATTCTTTCGCAGAAACAGATCTGAAAAATAACTAAAAACTGTCTGAAACGCGTCGATGGTGGTCGACGCTATTCAACACAGAACTTAATTATTTCGCAGAAACAGATGCAAACAACAGAGAAAGTCTGGAGACTAAAAGGCGTCTGGGTGTGCTGACGCGGTTTTGAAAAGCGTCAACTTTCCTGGACGCTTTTTAGTTCGCAGAAACAGATTTCCAGGAGGATTTTCTGGGTCGAATCCTCCTCAAACAGGGTAAAATGCAGTAAACAATCGACTCATGCAAAGATTTTTAGTTTCAGATTTTAAATAGGATGATTTACTAACTAAACAACTAGGAAATCACTCAATCACACATCATTTTTATCACAAAAACAGCTTTTTTTTGAACTAATCAAGGGGAGGCAAGATCTTGCCACTGGGGTGTGCACGTGGTGCACGAGGGAAATTAATTAAACTAACACTCACCAATTGGTGAGGACGTGTCGAAAGACACAAATGGTGCACCGTGGGTGCCCGATATGATAATAACAAGAACAAAAGGAAACTAAAAGACGGCGAGACCAAGTCCCACCGTGATCGCCAAAAAGAGCTGTAGGTGCTGAAAATGCTCGTGTGATTAATATAAAAAAACTATGTTGTTTAGTGTAAACTAACCTATTAAAACAGCAACTAAAGTGCAGTGATCGCCAGAAACTTTTAACTAAAAAGCTTCAAAAGAGATTTGATCGCCTACCTGTTTGAACGCGGAAGATTGAGTCCTTGGTTCCCCTCCTTCAGCCGGCTGAAGAAAGAGAGCCCTTTCTTTGTTCTTTTGTTCTTGCTGTTGAGGTTGAGGTTGAGGATTGTCCAGAAGTTCTTCTGGCTTGGTGCTTGATTTCCCCCTTTTGATCTCTGGTTGTTGTTGTTGAGTGCAGCAGAGACAAAGACAGAAAAATGGAAATGAAGAAACACTGATGAGAATTTAAGTAGAAGTAATATCAAAACTAATCATGATTATAAACATGCTTAAACAGCAACTCACTTGTTTAATTGGCTTTGAAACCCCTTTAAAACAAATGGGTTTTGGAAAATTAATGTTGTGGTGTGTGTTGCATGAAGTGAATATGAGAATGAAACTAATGAAGATGTAAAAATGAAATTCAAAAATGAAACACTTATGCCCAGTTGGAGCCTTGAAAGGATGAAGATCTTGAAGGGGACGCCGACTTCTGGAAATGGCAGCGCTCCGGCGTTCCGACGTTGTTGCTTCGATCTTCAATTCGCTATAACGCTATGGCTCAACTTAATTCAATTCTCTCTCTTTTTTTTAACTCTTTGATATGCAAGGTATTTATAGGCATTTTCTGCGTTCGCGATTAACATAGAAAAATCTAGGATTTATCTACTTTAATCGACAGATAATTACTGATTAATTCATCTTTATCTGTAATTATCTAAAACGCGTCCACCTTGGCTGACGCCTTTCAGATTAATTAAGATAAGGATAAATATCCGGAAAAACTTATCTTTATCTTTATTAGCTAAAACGCGTCCACGTGTGTAGACGTCTTTTACACTAATTAAGATAAGGATAAACATCCGGAAGAGAAGTTAAAATAGCTTAGGAAACCTAAAACGCGTCGACCATCACAGACGCCTTTTAGCTAATAAATCAATTAATTAAAATTCAAATTTAAACGCTAAAATAAGAATAAACTCTAAATCGCGTCTACATGGGTAGACGCCTTTTAGAATTATGCATATTTTAACTGAAATTTGAGCTAAAATCAATTTAATTGATTAACTTAAACATGTCTGTTAAACCCGACATTCAAAAATATCAATAAAAATTAATCAATGATTAAATATCAGACCATTATGAGGCATTATTATATGATATGAAATTTACTCGAAATGACGTCAAAATTAGCGTGTCTACAATCCCCAGTTCCGGGACCCATAGCTCGCGCTCATATTCGCGAGATGCCTGCGACCCGGAACCTCCAAGGTCTTCTACACCCGCCGTCGCGGCCGAAGGAGAATCGCCCCTCTGCGCTTCAGGAGGCGACGAGAGCGGGGCCCTTCAGGCAACGGTTGGCCTCTTATCTACCGGGGGAGGCTCCGTTTCACCGGGCTCGTCCACCCGGCTCCGCTTTGATAGCCGGCCGCCCCTTCGGACGACCGACTTGCCTTTTCTCTCTCGAGAGAGAGAGCAGCAGCAGCGCGGCCCTCGACGGAAGCCGCTGTCGTTATCGCGGCCCGGACGCTCGGAGCCACGCCTCGTCCGGCCCCTCCCGCCGCCTGCGGTCGGGACGATTGAGATCGGCCGGACTGCTGGGCCATCCGGCTGAGGAGACCTCGAATCCCAGACATTGCTGCAAACAGAAGAGATGGATTAATAACTTACAACGCGCAACTCCGCGATTCAAGACCGACTTACCCTCGGCCGAAGCCTCAGCACCCTCTGCGGTCGGAGGAGCTTCGGCCGGAGACGCGACCTCAGCAGCTCCTTCAGTCTCCCCCGGGACCTCCTCGGGAGGAAAATAAGGAGAGACCCGCGGAGGATCCTTTGTCGGATCTGGCCACGCCCCAACCTGCACGAGCTGCTCCGTTTCGTTGAAAAGCTCCGCTATATCGTACGGAGCCGAGGCTTCTATGAGGCCCACAATGTGAAGCTGATCAGGGTTAAGAGAGGGCGGATCGGAGAGGCCTTCGGCCAGTGGTGCCCACTCAGTAGGGAAAGGCCACACGCTCTTCTCATTCTCCGGGAGAGAGACCAAGATGAAGTTCCTCTTCCAATCATGAATGGACGAGGACTTCCCGGAAAAGATACTCCGGCCGAGGCGAGGGACAAAACTGTACCACTCGGATCTCCCCTGCCGCTGTATCTTAAAGAGATAGCGGAAGATGTTAACCGAAGAGATAACTTCGATGAAGGCAAACACAGCCAAGAAGGCATAGACTGTGCGCCAGGAGTTAGGAAAAAATTGAGACGGGGCTAACCCATAGATGCACAAGAGATTGATTACGAAGGTGGAAAGAGGAAGGCGAAAACCCACCCGGAAACTTTCCTCATAAATGGAAAAGCTACCCGGACGAGGAGAATTGGCCCTAGTATTCGAACCGGGTCGATAGGGGGTCATCCACGATGGGAATTGATAGTAGGAGGCAAGGTATCTGACCCCATCATCAGTAAGGGTGCAGACCGCTTCCGAAGCGGTCTCGGGCCGACGACGGCGGAGGAGGAAGCCTGGCCCGCAACGAGAACCTCTTCGGCCCCCTCGGCGCCAGACGATTCGGCCTCGTCCGCCATAAGAGAAGCAAGGGAGTTCGAAGAAAGGGGAGATGACAAGGAGGATTCAGAAGACTGAGACGAAGAATAACCTTCGGCCGAAGAACTACTATCAGCCGAGGAGGAACTACGGGACATGGATCACGGGGCGGAGAAAGGAAATTGAGGCTTACCCTCAAAGAAAGATCTCCTCGATTGCCCATCGCCTCTCAAGCAATGGAAGCTCCCCCGGCAACGACTCCAGGCAATGGAGAGCTCCCGGCGACAGACAGCGCGCTCGGAAGCACCTTCAAATGGCTCGTTCTTCGCTGGAGAAGCAGGACAGCTCGGATGGTTGCAGGAAAGCGCAGGCCCAGGAAGAAGGGAGCGGAACAGTCCCTTGGAAAGGGTTCCTATTTATAGGCTAAGTTTAAAACATCCCCCGCCGAAATCAACGGCCGGGATCGTCTCCCTCGTCGATATCGCCTCTCTCAGATACACGCCACGTGCACCATCCTTCGGCCATGATGATGGCCCAACTCCGGGATCGAGGCAAGATAATCAAAGGCCGAAAGCGGTCCGACCCTTCGGCTAATTACTCGGATGCCCGCCATGTGTTCCGATCCGCGTGCCAAGGAAGGAAGAGGCGGCAATCCGAGTAAGGCCTCGGACAGAGAGCTGAAGTGACCCATGATCCGCGTACGGCTGAGATCTTTTTGTGTTTTTAACGGAGCGACCGGATGCGTGACGCGTGTCCTGTGCTTCTTCGCGACGCGACCGTTCTAACGGAGAAACTCGACGTCTGTCCCGTCCATTTGTCAGGCCTGACATAGCCAGAAGGCTCGTCCCTTCGCGATCAAAGACGAAGATATTCTGCCACTACATCCCGAACGAAGATGATTAATGGCCACTGACCCTCGGCCGACCGAGGACATCACCTCTTCTTAACAACACAGAAAACCTCGGATAGCGCCTGTTACGTTATTTCCCGAGGAGGCTTCAGACTATACTCTCGCCGTCTCAAATCTGAGGAAGACAAGAGTGGGGGGGCTATGTGATGAGGCAGAATCCGATTCGGCCCATTAAAGCAGGCCCAACACTGTGATCAGCCCAACAGCAGCAGTAAAAGGCCCCCTGGCGGCCTTCGGCCCGTTAGCGCCCCAGCGGCCCTCGGCCCAGTAAGCAGTCCAATACTCTTCGGCCCATCAGCGGCCCAATAGCCTTCGGCCCGTTAGCGGCTCAGCAGCCCTCGGCCCAGTAGGCTTCGGCCCATCAGCGGCCTAACCCCCTTCGGCCCAATAGCCGTATCTAGCCCACTCCGGTGGGAGAGTTAGGCACTATGGCGGTTTACCGGTAAACCCAGAACATAGTCCTATATCGGCTACCACCATTAAGCATCCTCTATCCTCCGCTATAAATACACCGCTATTTATTGCCAAAGGTATGTCTCCGTGACCCTTAAGGACAACAGTCCACAAAGCATTAAAGCTGCTTTTTCCACCTCTTTGACTTCTGAATCGAATCATCTTCAGAAGCTAACTTAACCGTCGGAGGGGGTTCTTAAGGGCCGAAGCCCGGGACTCCTACTGACCGGTTTCTTCTTCTTTCTCTCCTGCAGGGGCTCGGTTTGAATCGTCGCCGACCTCTCCGAGTCGGTCTCGGCCGCCGACCTCGGACTTCTTCCTCCGGTTTCGACGCCATTCGCCGGCTGGTCCTCCTCGCCCGAAGGCACCTTGGCTCCGCACCGGCTGCCCTTCGACCGGAGGGAGTTCGGCCGCGCCTTCCAAAGGCTAACCCACATCCGACCGGGTGACCATCGGTTTCGGATCTTCGGCTGCGTCTCCGCCTCCATCGCCTTCCGGATCCCCGTCGGGTCTCTTCTCCGATCCGACCCAGCTCCGGATCCCAACTTCGGATTCCAGCCTCGAAATCCGGTCGTGATAGCTTCAGCTACATCAGTTATAATCTAAAATGGCAAGATATCCTTTCACGTATAAGGAGGTTTAACAAGAACGACGTAATGTGCCATTCTTTCTTTTCAAGGCTTGAAGCAAAAGGTGAGAAATTAAATAGCATCATATTTCAGTTTAATATATCTTACAGATGTTGCTAATTACTTTTGTCAGACGAAGTGGTGATAGGGTTTCGGGACTGCAGGAGAAACCAAGCTTAGGATCCTATGAATTTCACAAAGGGAAGACATGTGTACTTTTTTTTTTTTTGGCTCCAATTGGAGCGAGATATTCGCCAACCAAGATGATTATTTTGTTTCTTACTTTTAATCTGAAGAATATTTTGCTTAAAATTTTGAAGTTGAACAAAACCTTTTAGCTATTTTTACATAAAATTTAGAAGTTTAATAAACCTCTTAGTTATTTTCTCATAAGCTATTTTCTCGCCAACCTCACGTCAACACCCAGTAGTTGAGTTGTAACTATGACAAAGATTAGTTAGTAGGCAGAAGAAGAGTATCTTTAAGAAAATGTCAAATTCTTAGCTGTTGTCAGGTGACAAGTAGAACCGTGTACTATGAAAAAGAGGGAAAATAGACCAAGAAAAAGAAAAAATAACAAAGTGAGAGAGAGTATTAAAATAAAGAATAAGCTAAAAAATATGACCAAAAGTGAGACATAAAATTAAATAATAATTAGCAGAAAAATGAAAAAAAATCAAAATTATACATATTTGAGAAGTTTTAAATTGAGTTAAGTTAAATCCTCAGAGGCCTTTTGTATCAGTTTTTACTGCATATATCTAGATTTCTCTATACTCAACGACCTCTTCTCCTTGGCTCTACATTTTTTTGGATAGAAACAAAGCATACTTCATTCGATTAAAGTGTGACAATAAAACCGTACACGAAGCAATAACTCCAACAAGAAGTGAAACACCGAGCCTGCCGAAACTCACACCAGCCGTGCCCAAATAGGCAGGAGCAATACGACAAGAAAGCTCAAAACGTACAAGAGCTGATACATACGTAGCATAATAAAAAAGAGTAATACTTGCTGCAAAGATCTTATGCTGCACGCACGTAAGGTTATTGCAGTCACGAGTGGATAAATAAAAAAAAAAAAAATTTTAGGTCCGCCGCCGTGAGATACTCTAATCGTCCGTACAGTCAATGTCCGATCGGACAACTCAAAAAATTTAAAAAATCAAACATCGAGTTCTAATGACCAATAAAATATATATTTTATATTGTTCATTGAATTCTATTTTTAATTTTTCAAATTTTTTTGAATCGTACACCGTACGAACAGTTAAAACGTCTCAGGACGGACCTAAAAAAAATTTTAAAATAAAAAATTTATTTATCCACTACAATGATTCTACATGCAGCATGCAAAATCATTATAGCAAATATTACCCCATAAAAGAAAAATGCATCAACCGCTGCCTCCATTATGAATGTGTCCAAGATGCCGACGGGGTCGAAGAACGGATAAGACGCAATACCTCTAACGAGGTTTGGGGCTTCGAAAATTGGAAGAAAGCACACTGTCGGATGACTTTTTGTTTCAATTTTTAAAAATGTTGTATGCCAGCTACTCATCTGCTTGGCAAAGCCTAAATAATTTTTAAAAATTATAATAACTTGTTTGCCATATATATAACACTCTCCTTCGTTGCTACCCACAGCACATCTCCCTACCCTTTTATCACGATCACCCTATTGGTATTGCACTTTACTGTGCATACCATTGCCGCAGAGAGGTTGGTGGTGGAGGTGGAGGCTCAAGAGAAAGCAATCCTACGTGGCCCCGGCTCTAAAGGGAGAAGAAGTGGTTGTGGCGCCACAGCTGATGCTGCCAGTGGAGGGGAAACAACCACCTTCCACAGGGAAGGAAGGAGACGGTGAAGAAGAGACCCAGCCGCCACTCGAGTCTAAGGAGTCAGAGAGAGGGGTGGAAGAGAAGGCTCAGTAGGTTGTGGAAGAAGGGAGGCGCAGCTAGGAAGCCAACAGAGGCCTCAAGTTGGAGAAACCTGCAGCGAAGGTTGAGGGGAAAGAAGGAGAAGGGGAAGAGAAGAGGAAGACGAAGAAGGGGAGGTAGCAGACCGCAACAGTCCACCACAGGTGGAGGTGGGATTGGGGGCGAGGGGGGCTTTTGCAATATTTGGCAGTAGACCACTGCATGGGAAGTGGGGAAGGAGAGGAGGAAGAAACCAATGAGGAGGAGACGAGCGGAAGGGCTTACGTAATGTCTTTTGAGTCTTTGAAGAGAACTTCTCTCTAGAAAAAAACAAGTTGAGGATATTTTTATTGAGATTTTTATTTTTCAGTCTTTATAATCTTTCAATATTCTTTATTAGTCTATATAATCTTAATATTTCCTTAAAATCTTTCGCAATCTATGAATAATCTTTAAAAAATCTCTTCATATAGACTATTTAGGGAAGGTTGATGAGTTTTTTATGGATGTTTTAAATAATTATAAGAACTAATAAAGAATAAAAAGATTACATGAACTTATAAGGAAAATTGGTAGATAAGAACTAAAAGTAAAAAAATCTCGTTTTTATATTTTGATAGAATTTAACAAAGCGATAGATTCCTCCCTAAAAATCAGGAAACTTCTACCAAACATGGGTGATACCCCACTTTCTTTCCATTCCAATTTCTATTTTGAAAGAAAAAAAATAATTATAAAAACATATCCAAACACTCTATTAATGTTTGAAAATTTTATAGGGTGCTTATGATTTTTTCTTCTCTTTCTCTTTCAATTTTTATTTAAAAAAAATAAAACTTACATCTTATTTGGATTCCTCTCTTTTTCTTTTTCTTTTTCTTTTCAAAAGAAATACATGATGGCCTCCACTTCTTCCGTAACTACTCCACTTCTCTCTCTGCCCCCCCCCCCCCTCCTCCTCTCTCTCTCTCTCTCTCATACTCATACTCATACTCACGTCCATAACTGTCCCCTTTCTCTTACACACACATGTCCATAGCTCTCTTCTCTCGAACAAATAGGTTTTCAGGATTTTTAAAAGTCATAGTAATCTTGTCAAATGAATAAAAGAGTTGATTATATTTTTTTATAAATTGAAATAAAATTTAAAATAATCAATTTAAAAAATAAAATAACCTCAAAATAAAAACTACTCCCAACACCTTATTGTATTCGACTATTTGATAGAGTTTTACAATGTAAATAAAAGAGTCTCCATGACAAAGCTGATCACACTGGTAGAAACCAAACACTGTAGATGTAGATCACTTGACTCCTCAAAACAAAGAACTTGAAATCTAACCCCAATTCCCCTCACACGGACTAGCTCTCAACCTCCAACACCATGGAGAGTATCCGAAACCCCAAAAGCGGAGATTGATAGGGAACTCTGATCCTAGATTGATAGGGAGCTCTGATCCAATAGAGATCGAGCAAGAACAATAAGGATTTCTGTTGAGGAATTGAGATGCTATCTAGATTGAGGCAGAGAAGCTAATTAGGATCCACAGGAAAAGGTAGGAAATGCAACAGTAGGAAGAACCAGGCGGAAGAGATGGTCAAGGGACCCGAATGAAGCACCATGAATGGGAGGCAGAAGATGGTACTCATAGCGTGCAAAAAATCTTGCTATTGAATCTATCGTACTCCTGTATATTGAGTAATTTGTTCATTTTATTTCTCCATATATTTTGGTGACAACACACTATGAAAATATCTTAGTGCTAAACTCACTATGAAAATGGCATGACCTTATCTCTATAAGAGTGATAGTAATTTCTGTGTTTCTTTAAATTCAGTTGCTGACAATTCTAACATGAGTCTTCTAAGTTTTATAACTTAATCACCTTTGAAGTTCTTTGACTTTCATATTCATAAAGAACTAAATGGAACTTCTATTAAACTTTAGTACTTCAAATGACTTGCAGATAGTTCAGCATTAATTGAAACATCACTCTCAGGTTTAATCAGATCAATTTTTCTAAGTGTTCTATCGATTAAGTATTTTAGATTCACTTCGATTAACCTTGTCTTAGTTACTTCGAGGAGAAAACTAAAAAGTTCTATATCAATTAGCTTTTATAAGATATTTTATCGATTAACGTTTTTAAGTCTTCTATCAATTAAATGTCTTATAGTCTCATTTGATTATTGCTTAATATATTCACCTCGAATCTTTCTAAGTCTAATTTCGATTAACGATTGAGCAGTCACTTCGATTACTTTGATAACTTTAATCGAAAGTCAGCTTAGAGTTACATTGTGTATTTTAATCAAACTTATCTTAATCTGACTTTAATTAATGTTTGAGCAGCCACTTTGATTACCTTGACAACGTAAATCGAAACTCAACTTAGACCTACATTTTGTATCTTAATCGAAGCCTAGTAATAAGTTTTATTTCAATTAGCATTTTAAGATATTTATTCGATTACTATTATAATGTTAATCGAAGTTTCGCTTTCACTTCGAGTAAATACTGGAAGTTTTACTTCGATTAATCTTGCCAAACGTTGTTTCGATTAACGATGTTTTTTCGATTACTGACCATAAGTCTCACAATAATTACTGAACAAATATGAGATTTTGATTAGTAAGACGTTTTAATGATTATCTCATAATAATTATCTCTTTGATTGACTCCTTAAGTTATTAGTTTAATTAACTATTTCGTGTATTTTAAGTTGAGCTTTGTCTCTAATCTAAGTGAGAGTCATCTGTACTTCGTTTAACAGTCTGCCTGTGAGTTGAAAGCACATGCACTAATTGACTTCTATTAATGGCCAATTTCTCACTTTGATTGAGCATCAATTTATGATTTATATGAAAGAATTGACATTATGGTTAACGTTTATCTTGGACTAACGTTCACTTTACTGAATTTAATTCAAATTAGCTGATACTCTCAAGTTTTATTTTATATGTTCTTTTCACTTGAGATCTTTATCATATCTTTGACTAACAAACTTGTTGCAGTCTCTATAAACCTTGTACTATCATAGACTTCTGCTAACAACTGATATAATAGTAGAAAAAGCTATCTTGTCTTTCTAGTGTTTATACTGTCTACAAGTTTGACCTGACAACATAAGATTTGTACCCAAGGAAACTTCTTTGTATTAATTCATGCAACTTCAAATCTAACAACATAGTAGACCTCCCATGCTCTCTCTTTGAATCATTTCTTGGAATTTTGAACATTAAACACAAGTGAGAAGAAGACATTTACAACAAACCAATCTAACAGATTGATTCTGAAAAATGAATATAAAGAGAAGCCCTTTACTGAACAAGAAGAGCAATTTTTAAGCGAGTGATACACACGCACATAAGCAAATCAGAGAAATATTCATTCAAGTGTGAGAAAAGAGCCAATACGCCTAGTTTGCTAAGAGAAAGAGATTGAAGATCTCAAGAGCAGTGCATTATTACTCCTATAAGAAGTGCTTATAGATCTTCTTCAGATCAAGATCTGTACATTATAATTGTTCATTTTTCTGGCTTGATTTGTACTGTGTTCTCTGTGAACACTAGCTTATTTCATAGGTACTCTTTTTGGGAAGAGAAGGTATGCTGGAGGCAAGAGGTTGTTCTTCTTTTTTGTTGAAGAGAAGGCCTGTTGGAGGCAGCAGGATATTCCTCTTAAAATTTAAGAGGCATCTTAGATATAAGAGGTTCATTAAGACGAGATGCGAGATTTTAACAAATGATCTGAAATGGGCTATGTCTTTAAACTTCATATATCAGAGTTCTAGTGAGCATTATCGACCGCCACCTAAGTTGACAAAAACTCCCAACAAAAAGTTGGAGATCACCTTATAAGAAGAGATTTTATCTCGCAAAAAAGAGGAGAGAGGAACATCGCCCCCCTGGGAGGCACAACTTATGATTTGTTGGATGTGGACACAAGTATTAAGTGTCAATATTGACGCGTATGTCCGATACAATTATATACTAGAAACAAGACATGAAGACTGAAGACATGGAGCATATGAATATATATACGTTAATATATAATTATACCTGCAGATAATAAAATATGACTACTGAAACTCATTGTCAACATAAAAGATAAAATTAAATATATAATTTAAATATATCGAATCTTAACATGTAGACAAGTATTCTAAGAGATAAATCCCTTGTATTTATTTTGAGACTTTTAAGTAAAAGGTTGAATGGGGATGTTTAAATGTAGTGCCAACGCCAAGTAGGGCTGTCAATGAGTTGTCGACAGAAACAGAAATTGCACTTTCTGCTTTTATTCCTTATAAGGTTTATCGGAGACGGAAATAGAGATGGAAGTGAGTGTTTCCACTTTTAAATTGAAAATCGGAAACGAAAACAAAAGTATACAGAACTTTTCGCCATCATCATCGCTATACTAAGAAACTATTTAAAATCACTGTTATTATTCACTTTCTAATAAATTTTCTTCTAATAATTTCAAAATTGAAACTTACAAAGTTTTAATATATGTAAAAGTTAACAATATATGAATTTTGAAATTTAAAATATACTTTATCTATCGATTTAAATCTACACACGAATATATCCAAGCATGTGCCATAAAATCATATTAAATTTTTATTTCTAACTTCTTATTGTAGCCTTACTTTAATCAAATTGTCAAGAGATATTCTCACTATTGGATATGAGAGTTATCTATCTAATAAGTTTAATTTTTATCTCGTAAAATAATATATGTATGAATATATAAGATATATGATAATTCGAAAATGGAAACAAGTTACGTATGCGGAAATGTGAGTGTTTCCGTTTTCGATACTTATAATTATCAGAATTTATTTTCGTTTCTTATAATTTACCGAGTGATCTTTACCAAATTTTTATATCCATTAATAAAAAGTAAAATAAATAATCTGAACTCGAATATCCAAATGTCCCCTACAAGACTTTGTGATGTAAATAGAACGGTCTACTGAATCATAGGGCGCAACAAAGGAGGAGCCAGGTGAGAGGCGTGATCCTCTCTTTTATTTGAGTAGAAACCAGAACGCGAGCTTGTCCGTCCCCCCCGCCGAAACCGCACCGAATTCGAATTCTCCCGCCTTCTCCCCTTCCATGGCCGGCGCAGGGCGCGCGGCCGAAAAGAAGAGGACCCCTGCACGGAAGAGGAGACGTGCGAAGAGCCCCCCGGAGGACGACGAAGAGGCCACCCTCACCGCCGCCGCCGCCACCACCATCCCCGACATCGAGGACTTCTCCCCGGAGGCGGCGCTCAAGGTGAGGGCTTCCCTGCTCCGGTGGTACGACGCCAACCAGCGGAGCCTGCCATGGAGGGCGGCGGCGACCCACGCCGAAGGAAGCGGGGACGACCGCGCCTACGCCGTGTGGGTGTCGGAGGTGATGCTACAGCAGACCCAGGTGGCTACCGTGATCGGATATTATAAGCGGTGGATGGAGAGGTGGCCCACCATTCGCCATCTCGCTTCCGCCTCCCAAGAGGTGTGCTTGATTGCGTCCGAGCGTTCAAAATGCGGTTTTTCCTACTCGAATCGAAATGGTTCGTGCTAATTTTTCGTTCATCTTTGCGCTTCTGCGTTGCAGGAGGTCAATGAGATGTGGGCTGGCCTGGGGTACTACAGAAGAGCTCGGTTCCTGTTGGAGGTCATGTCGTGTACCTGGCTTTGTTCTTTTGATTCCTCTAAACAATTTGATTTTTCCGACTTTAACGTCTTATTTGCGTCCCGGAAATTGAGATGCGCTTTTGGTGTTTGTCGAAATGCTGCTAAGAACATGTGGGGTCTAACAGAGATGTTAAATTCTTAGAAGCAACACAGAAAATGATAGACTTTTATGATGATTTAGGCCTTTTTTATGATGGTTAGGGGGCAAAATCTATAGTCGAGGCAGGGGAATTTCCTATGTCGGCTGCTGCTCTTCATCGAGTGCGAGGAATAGGCGACTACACTGCTGGGGCAATTGCATCTATCGCTTTTAATGAGGCATGTGCAAGGATTTATCTTGTTTTTCCAGGTTTTCTCTAATTTTATTGTTGGTTTGAAGAAATCTTCTTATATGTTTCTTTGCATTGATTTCAGGTGGTGCCTGTGGTTGACGGAAATGTGATTAGGGTGATAACTCGACTTAGGGCGATCTCAGCAAATCCAAAAGAGTCTGCAACAATGAGAAGTATTTGGTGCGCAAGCGAATATCCTCTGTTTTAAGCTCAAATTGTTTAACTGAAATGAATACATCTTAAAGTTTTCCCCCTTCTTGTATCCTCAATGTGATTCTGACTCTCTGCCTACATTTCTTTTGGTAGGAGGCTAGCAGGACAATTAGTTGATCCTTCTCGACCAGGAGATTCTAACCAGGCTCTCATGGAACTTGGGGCGACATTGTGCAGTCGAAGTAACCCTAGTTGCTCTGCATGTCCAATTTCCAATCAATGTCATGCCCTTGCCCTCTCCAGGAAGTCTGAGTCAGTACAAGTCACCAGTTATCCAACAAAGGTAGCAAAACCCAAACAAAGACATGATTTTGCTGCTGTATGCATTTTGGAGATTGTAGAACAGTTGGATCCTAAGGCTTTAAAGGCCAACGACTATGAAAAGGTATCTCTTCTTATAAAAAGGCCAGAGGAAGGATTGCTAGCTGGCCTTTGGGAGTTTCCATCAGTTCTTTTGGATGGTGAAGAGAAAACAGATCAGACTACAAGAAGAATAGCAATTGACCGATACCTCAAGGAATCCTTTGATCTCAAATTAGGAGGAAATTGCAATGCCATCTTAAGAGAAGATGTTGGAGGATGTGTTCATATTTTCAGTCACATCCGCTTGCATATGTATGTTGAATTGATGATTGTATCTCTGAAAGGTTTGAAGCTACCAGAGCTATGCTGTTATTGCATTTGTCTTGTTTTCTTTCTTCCCTCTCACTTCCATTGTTAGATTTGTATGACAATTCTATATTAACATTGCATTCATGAATCATGACTCAAGTGCATTTTGGGTTCCAGGTGGATTAGGTACCTTGCAAAATAAGGAGCAAGACAAATTGACTTGGAAGATTGTTGATGATGATTCCATCCAGGGCATGGGATTGACTTCTGGAGTTAGAAAGGTCCATCATATGCACCATTCATACAATATAAGTCGATTCTCACAAAAAGATATTTCATTTTAGGTGTGTATGTAAGGAACACTAGACTTCACACATGTCCTTCACATAAGAAAAGACTCCTTGTGATTTATATATATTTTAATTTTTATACTTGAATATTACGGCTGTATGATTTGTCACTAGAGATTAACTAGAGTGAGTTAAACTAACTAAATCCAACTTAATGATATTAACCTGATAAGATTGTTGAGGGACCTCATTGCAATGTACTTACTATTGGTCACCAATTCTTAATCAACGAAAATTGTGATGCCATCTTTGGTGATTTCTAAACATGATAGTTTGCTGTTTATAAATGCAATTGGACATTAATAAGTTGGCCATCTAGTTGCTTAAAGGAAAAGGCAAGGAAAAATGTAAAAAGTCATCATGTTTTTCATATACTGACATGTTAAGATTTTCCTTTTGCAGGTGTATAACATGACGCAGAATTTTAAGCACAAAAAGCTACTATTGCTCGACAGAAGTGTTTCAATTAGGAAGACCAGAAGACAAAATTGACTTGCAAATGGATTATGATATCCCTTGTTCACGTTGTACAGTTTCTGCTGTTTAATTATGAATGATGAGGTGTCAGTTTTGTGAATGAATCCTATTTTGCTTTTATGAGCAATGAGTTTCCTTTTATTCTATATTTATCTTCGCTATGCTTTTCACCTATAGATGTTCCCTGCCCTATGATATTTTATTATTTATTTATTACCTTATTTAGTTCTTCTCAAACTTAAGGAGACCAAAATGGCGGTCTAAAATACAGCGCAGTTCTATTTTTATGTTCAGATGAGTTTACGTGTGTGCGCATGGACGAATGTTTGGTAACGAAGTTTGGGTTCCATTTCTTACGTCTTTAAATCCATCCTTTATAGCCTGTTTGGTTTCAGTATTGAGAAGTTGTATTGATATTAGTTTGAATATTAATATTGATAGAGTTTTTTAGTGTTTGGTTAGGCAATATTAATTTTAAAACTTCTTCACATTTAAGTCCTCAATTTTACCAAATTTAATACAAGTTGTATTCTATATTAATTTTGATAGAGAGCATTGGGATACCACTCGCTCACCTTCCCTCTCTCAAACTCAATCGAACGCCCTCCCTCTCCTCTATGCTGCCGTTGCCATCTCCTCCGTGCTGCATTGATCGAACGCCCTCCCTCTCCTCCATGTTGCCATTGCCATCTCCTTCCCCCTGTCCTCCCCATTCGCCGCCGCTGCCTCCTCAAAGAACCAGGAGGCGTGCTGCGGCGGCGGGCGGCCCGACTAGGCAGCAAGGATGTCGAGCAGGCGCTCGCAGAGGCAGGAGGCGCAGATGCCGATGCCCCGCTCATAGGGTGCTTCTTGCACTTGGCCGGCATCATCATCATCGTCGCCATCATGGCCGCAGCTGCTCCGATCCAAACATCTTCCCTTTTATCGCCTTGGCCTGGCCCCCGCCATTGGAGAAGGAGGGGCTTCTCCCCCGACAAGAAGAAAGGAACCGTATTCAAATCACTTACAATTGGGAAGAGTTGAGTATTTTCTCATCAAAATTAATTGTCTAATCCCCTATTAGGTGAAACTGTATTCGTGCCATCGTTTTTTAGAAGGCATGTACTTGATGGAGATCATTTCAGCAGAAGAGCTTTTTTTAAGGAACGAACCAGCAAAAGAGATGTTATCATATGGTTACATTGATTTTCCCTTTTATTCATCTCCTGGTGTCTAATTTCTACTGCACTTTCGGTTAAATCAAATCAAATCAAACGGAGAGGAGAAATAATTGCAAAGTTAAGATGGGTCAAACTTAGTTCTTATTCAAAAGGGGGAAGGAATCAAAGGATATAAAGAAGTGCATTTCAGTTATCAAAGCAGGGGAGGATAATGAAATTCTTCTGTCATTCCTTTCCTTCACAAGAACGGAAAATGCAATTATGCTGAGCATACATTCTGGCTTCTAATTATTCTTTCAGATATTGTGAGCTCTTTAGTTTCAGAAGGTAGTGGTCGTCAAGTTTCTCTCAACTTTCAAGAAATAATGTTTATTTTGCTTATGAATAAAGTCAATTTCCTGTCTTTCTTTTTTTGGACAGTAGTTCAGTGGTTTGGGCGAAGGTCCCCTACTCCAGAGGAAGGGGGTTCGAGCCGGCCTGAAGGCACATCTGAATAAACCTCAGGGAGGTAAAGAATGCACTCGAAAGAGGAGAAAACCGCGCAACTCAGCGCGAGAAGGCCGCCGAACCGAGGCTAGACGTCTGCGTAAAGGCAAAAATTCCGCAGGCCGAAATTCCTCCCGCCCAGCCGTTGAGCAGGATCGAGCCCGCGACCTCCCCGCGTCTGGCGAGGAGGGTGAACCACCGCACCATAGTGCGGGTCTATTGAACATGATTGCTTGCTCTACATTGGATTCAAACTATTTATAAATAAGACCAGCCCAACTCAACCCACTCATTATTGAATTTGGACTGAATTTAGGCTGAATTTGAGTTAAACTTGGACTAAATTTGGATTGTACTAAAATTGGATTGGGTTATTTTGAATTTAAGTTAGACTCAAATTATCACGTAGCCCAACCCAGCCCACCCAATTTACATCCCTAACCAGGGGGTTGATGTCTGCCCCATCCCAGGTACCACGAAGGTTGAGAACCTTGATGTCGATCACTAGAGTGTGCTATGGCTTTGTGAAAACTATTATATTTGTGGTGTGTGTGGATTTCACTTTTGCATTTCTTCTTTGTTACTATGTGAAAGGACTTGTACGGTTGCTCATCATCTTGCATGTTTTCTGAAAAGTCGGCATCAAAACATTCATATGTACCCAGATGCAACATTGTTCCTTCTGCAGTGCCATGCCCACCCCCTTCCAGTAAACATATACTGTTGAGCCATGACACCAACTATGTGCAGGTTACTCCATTGACTGGCTGATCCGGGGGGGAACATGTTCTGATTTTGTAGTCATGGAACAGAATGCTAAACTACATGTGACAAGTAAGATCATAATTGCAAGTCTGCACCCAACTGAAGGTGGCTTTTGAGCTTTCAGCAGTTATAAGTGGGAGGCTTTTCCTCTGCCAATTCGCTGAGATGTGCCTGATTTTCCAACAATGTGGCTAAAACATAACTAGTTGGAATTTCTTATCTGTTTTATTAAGCTTTGAGCTTAAGGTAAGCCTGTCGTAAATTTTGAAATGTGGATAAGGACTTCGGAGCCAAAATTATTACAATTTATGTCTAGGGGTGAGAGTGCATGATCATAAGCATGTCCTAGGGTGTCATACGTAAAACCTTCACTTACGTTTGCCTTCCTCCACTAACATGAGAAATTGTTGGTGATTGTGTGTTGTAATTTGTTACTCATCCTGAATCTATCCTTTAATTTCCCCCCTTTTATCTGTATGCTTGCAGTTGGATAGATAGGGATACTGGCATATATAGGAATGACTAAAGAAGAACTGATTGACTGTCTATGTATGATGGACATGTATTCTTATCAATTTTAGATAATTGATTTTAGTGCTATCGTGTCTCTTATCAATTTTTTCTTAAATCACAAAGTAGATATAGATGGGAAATGGTGACATGGACCCCGAGCATTATAGAAGGAGACATAACGTACTTGTATACGTCGCCTGTGTTGCTGCAGGAGAAAGAAGTGCCGAATTTCAATCACCCATAGAGTACCATTGAAGATGCAAACAAAAATTATTTTGATCGGATGTTTTTTACATAATTATATACAAAGTATTAACGGAGAGGTAGATGAATTGTATAGGTATCATGATAGACGTATTGCCCCTAAAATGAAAAATGAAATCATTAGAATGAGGCAAGAACAATTAGAGATGGGCTTAATTTCTCGACTGCTGAAGATCGTCACCATAGCAAACAACTTCTAAATGCAACTGCTCAAGAAATGTGCAAGGATTATCGTAGGAGGCATTAGATGTAATTAGTGTGTTTGTAATTAAGAACATTGTGTATAAATTGTTTATTATATTGTGTGTTCGTACTTGTTTCAATGTTTAGTATTTTTAATATATCTATTTTGTTACTAATCATTTTAAATTTTATTTTTAAAAAAAATATAATATTTAAACTCAATTCAATTTAATTTAATATGAAATAATATATTGTTAAAATTAATTAATTTTAAAATTATTGAATGAAAATATCTAATTTTAAATTTACTACTACAAAAATCTCTGAATTGATTTTAAGTAAATTTGAACCGAGAATGGGATAGAAAGATGCTAATGTGAACCCAATGTTATGTGACATTCCAAGCTTCTAATTTTAATATATTATTTTTAAAAAGAAAATTATAATAATTAAAATTACATAAAATGTATGTTAACATTTTGAAAATATCATCTAAACACCCTCTTATATCACTTTTGATATTGTTACAACTTCAACCAAACACCTAACACGTTGTATTGTATCAATATTGATATTAATACTCAATATCATAAAAATATCAATATCAAAATTGATAGTGTATCAAATTTGATATTCTAACCGCACAGGCCGTAAGGTAATGAAGATAATTTTTTTTGTTGAATACAAATGGTATACATACTAGAATCCGATTATCCGACTAATTATTAATTCATAGGACAACTAACGGATAACCTGTCTGAGTCGATAGTATAATGGAATAGTCATGAATCTACCTTAGATCCGCACAGAATCCAACCTATTTGCATCCCTGCTCTGGAATTCTTTTGGCATGAAATGGAAGTTGGATGCTATGGGAATCAGCAATTGAATGTTTTTCTCAATTTGGAAACAATTCAACCTAAGTCTGATACCCGCCTGAGATGTTTTAAATGAGATTTTTGCATAGCATTTTTTACTTTTTAATCTTTACAATCTCTTGAGATTCGGTATTAGTCTTTAAAATTTTCATATTTATTTATTAAACCCTCCACAATCTATGAATCCCCCTTAGAAGTCTCCCACAATATTCCTTATTAGTCTCTCCAGAGGGATTTTTTTTAAAGAGATTTCAAAGACTGAGAGGTTTCAAGTAAATATGAAGAATATAGGGACTAATAGGAACTATTAAGAAATTACAGGAATCGAAAAGTACAAAATCCCTTATGCATATATTCTCTTATCATAGAAAAAAAAAATGCACATTGTCATTCATGCAAATGCGTTTCCTTGTGTCCTCTCATTGAACATAAGTTCAGATTTGCCCCTGACGCAACAACGCGTCTTCTTAACTTAATCATACTTGGTTAATCTTAAATCACAATTTTAAATGCCAAAATAATGACTTATTTTTTATGAGTTTTTCATCTAAACGTTTATTAAGTAAAAAATTTCCCTAATTTTATGAGTAATTAGACCTTTTTTCTCCGATTGATAAGTAATAAGACTTTTTTCTCCCATTTGATAAGTTATTTACACTTTTGTATCAGTTAAAAAAGATAGATTTTTCCTAAATTTGACTGAAAATTATTATCATTAATAAATCACTAAAAAATATTTGTATCATAATTATACATAAAATTAAGGGATCTAAAAAATCGACTTGAATCAAGTTGACTAATGCAAGTTGGACCGAGTTAAGCCAATACAACTTGTATCTAGGAGGATACGTCGACGAACCTTATTTTAAAGTTATGTTCATGAATGAGGATTATGTGTAAGAAAATATATTTGCATGACTAACAATTCTGTAATTTACTCTATAACACTGGTAGATGTGTACAAATTCTCATTTCAAAATTTGGCTATTCATTATTAATTCTATTACTTATTTATTTTTCCTTTTAAATGCAGAAGGTATTTAGTTCTCTGGAGCTGGCTAGTGGGTAGGCGCTCAAAAGTCGCCGGATAACCTACCTGATTTGGCTGTGATTACAGGCAGATGGATGAGTTGCTGAATTTTGAAAGCCCACATCAGATGATGAACATAGATTATTAGAATATTTAATTAACTTTTATTGACAAAAAATTGCTTAGCTGACACCTGTAACATCAAGTAGTAGAGGAATATGTCCTAAAAGTGAAGTCGCTAAATTACTTGATGACTAAGATAGTGATTCACGAAAAATGGAAGGCATGCTTGAAATGCATATTTTGCTGCACATTAACTTAGGAAGCTCAGGACCTACTTGCACTATGCTTGGTTTAAAGTGCAGGGTATTAATGATGGTATTATATCCTTGTAGTGATCTAATCACGAGTAGGATAGGAGAAAAAGATTATCCACAGGAGAGAATTACTTATAGGATGGTGACATATAATGCCACAATATAGAGTTACCCTTATGTTTTGGTACACCGTTATGTTTTGGGATTAGAGCATAAATTAACTAGATTAATTTAAAAATGCCAAATGGAAAAAGTTATTGAACCATACACGTGAGATTTAGATCTATAACTTGAGAGTGACATCTTTTAGGGACAAAATCATGTGAATTCAACCTAAAATAGATAATACTTCGCAAGGATTAGATCGGATCGTTACACAATGGTATCAAAACGAATTCCATGTAATACGATGTTGACTAATTTGAGGATGCATTATGCAGAAGTTGATAGACTTGTAGTGACTTAGTTACGAATTAGTAAGAGGAAAGAGTTATCCGTAGGAGAGAGTTACTTATAGGACGACGATACGTAATGCTATAATGTGGAGTCATTACTATGTTTGGAGACTGAGATAAGAATGAACTAGATTAGTACAAAGTCAGAAAATGAAAACAATTATTAGACTATATATGTGAGATTTAGATCTATAACGTAAGAGACATCTTTTGAAGACAAAATCTTGAGGAGTTAACTTAGAAGAGACAATATCTCATAAGAGTTAGATCGAGTTGTTATAATCCCACATCAAAGGTCTCCCGTGTACCTCGTTTCCTTCATAGATTGGACCGTGGTGAATCATTGTCATTAACGATGTTGATCATGATTAGAACTTACACATATTACTATGGTTATTCCTTTTTCATGATTTCTTTCTCACCCTGGTATACCTATGGCTATGATTATTCCTCTTTCCTGTGGGTTCCTTCTCTGCCTTGTGGTCTTTCTCCATCTTGGCCATTGATGTAATGGACCTTAGGCCCCCATTCGATAACGGAATAAATGTAAAGAAGTATATCCTTTCTCACATTACTTATTCTTTCATTCATTAACTTTCTATTTGATAAAAGATGGTGAGAATAAATACCTTTTTTTCACAAGAAGATGGGATATTTCACTCCTTTTTTTGAAATTCGGGGGAGATTTCGAATAGAAATTACTCAGTTATATTACCTCTCCATGGAATATTTGACCCTTCCATCAATATTTCAATTGTCAAACAATATTTTAACGTGACCGAATAACTTCCTGTTTCACTCACTTATTTGGTTGCCAAACCGGGCTTGCCATGTTTGGGACAGCTTCCTATTGTAAGCACCTTGCAGTTCCAATTAGCTATTTTGAGGAAAAGGAATTAAATTTTAGATGTCACTTATGTAGCATTTTGATTGTGTTTTGACTTCCAACCACAATTATAAAATGAAACTTCCATAATTAGAAAAAAAGTGATATCGTTAAAAAAAAAAAGTTGACTCTTGTACCTAACTAAAATTAATTATAACAATTATCTCTCAACTTCTTCGATATGAAAAGTAATTTCTAACCAGAAGTTGTACCAAAGACGCCCTAAAAGTTGCGTGTACTCAAACTTTCAAGATGTTACATAAAATATATCATTATGTTTTAACCTTTAAAAATATAATATATTTATGAATAAATCTTTCTAATCTAACTATTTATTTATAAGCCCTCGCAATCTTCCAATGAATTGGTGAAAGACCCCAAAATGCTACAAAAAAAGCCCTTCCAAAGGGATTTTTTTGTAAGAAAGTTATAATTGTGAGGACTTATTTGTAAATCGTTGATTAGGGGGAGTTCTTTGCAATTATAAAAAACATACGAGGGCTACATAAAAATACAGCTCCCAAATGGATGGCATACTACATTACTATTTATGTTCTATTCTGGCGAAGACTTTGTCATCAACATCTGTTACTTTATGAGTGACAAGATTTTTACCTACCGCAACACTCCTCCTTTATTCGGACTTGAGACCGGCTAAGCACGAGAGGGTCATCACTTAAGCAGAATTAACACAATCAAAAGTCAGACGTACTGATTCTTGAAAACTTTTTATAGTTGATCACATCTCAATCTAGGTAGAGTAATGCTTGCCGTCCGATCCACCTATAGCAGCACGGTGAGCTAGCCCTATTTTTTTTCGGAATTTTTTTAATTTTTTGGACTCGGGTCGACCTTGAATTGACTGTATTTTTTTAAAAAAAAAACTTTTGATATGTACCTCGGTTTGCATGTAAAGAAATTTTTTTCTCAAAAAAATAAATATACTGTCGGCTCGAAGTCGACCCAAGCTTTCCGGATGTACCATCGGATTTTTGATCAGATGCTCTAAAAAAATTAAAAAATCTGACAAAAAAACAAAAAAAATAAGACGTGCTTACTACACTGCCTTCGGGACGGTCCTGCACTGCTGCGCACAGTACAACAAGCATTACTCATCCAGCTAAGCTGTATGGTAAGGTATCCCAGCACAGACGATTTACTTGTTATGATTGAACACACCTCAATCCAGAAGTTTATCCTTGTAATAACTCAATGTTCATTTGGACCGGCACATTCACCAGCACTAATGGTGATTGAGGAAATATAATCCATCATTGAGCATCAGTCCAGCCGCTATCACCGTCGATCAAAATTCCATCGCACTAATGGATGATCGAGGAAATATAATGTATCATTTGAGTGTGCGTCCAGCCACCATCACTGTCGATCAAAGTTCAGTTTCACTATGATTCAACAACTTCTACTGTCATTTTCCCTTCAACATCTATACCTTGGTCAATTTCGAGAATTTTCCTTAGGTACTCCAACTGTTCAAATCCACCCTGAAGCTTCTCCCACTACATTCCAAAGAACAAACTATGTTAAGAAGCTTGCCAAAGACAGAAGAAAGAACCACAGGGTAGTTACATGCACAAGCCAAAGACGGAAGAACCACAAAGTAGTTATATGCACAAGAAATCAGCTTGTGATACAGACGATAGAAAGTCGGATTGGTTAGCATCTTCGTTCTTTAAAGCTCTTACATCAATATATTACATCCATAAAGACTTGGATGAAAGTTGGGATGGATGACATACCAATTTTTCAGAGCACTCAGTGCAACTAAGAAGCAAGAGTTAATTTTTCCATAGATTTTGGAATAGTCTAAGGATGAAAATCGAAAGGGGGACAGGCAAGTTTATGACTTGCTCTTTTTTTTTCTTTTAAAGTAAGTTCATCACTTAATTTTTTCTGTTAGACAAGCTGTCATTTCTCTTTGTTCTCAATTTGTTTCATTTGTTGAGTTCTACTGTTATGAGTGTCCATGGTTAGACACATCAAGGCACCATGATTATGACAAAGGATTGGTTGCATGGATTCCAAGGCATGCTATAAAATAAAACTTTATGTTGTGGGTTGAAATTTTCTCTTCACTGCTTTAGTAAATTGACATGCAAAAGTTTGAGGGTTACATATTGCCACTTTTAAGAATACTGGACATGTAGGCATTTGATAGGGAGTGTCACTTTGATATATAACATATTTTATATCTTTGCAGGCTTGCAGCTCTGTTTTTCTCCTTGTAAACCTTGTCAATTGCATTTCTTTCCATTCTTATAAATCTGTAAATTTACTTCATTTCAAATTTCTCCCAAGTCCCAAGCTTGTTGTATGCCTAGTTATGCAGGAGAAGGCACATGAATACATCAAAGATACTAAAATGTGCAGTATAACAAGGAATAACGCCATCACCATGTTGGCATTCCAAAGACCAAATGCTTAGCATGGAATACCCACTAATGCAGCATTTCTATTTTCTTCATGTTTACATGTTTTGTTCAGGTTGATCTAATAGTTGGTTATATTTCTAGAGCTCTATTGGAGTTTTAGATAAAATATTGGATAATAAATCTAATCAGGAATTCGAGATGAAACACTCTACCCTAACTTTCATTTTGTGGACATTAATATTGATCTTAATGCAATCTAATGCCACATGAATGTTGACAACTTCTTCCCTCCTCCACTTGTATCCCACTTGAAAATGTTCCTCCATGACCCCATTCATCCCAGAAGCTTTGTAATGTTCCTTTTTTCTCTTTATCTCCTGCATGCTTTCACATGGTCGCAAGTAGGGATGTCAAACAGTTCAGGTCCAGCTAGATATTTAGCCTGTGGGTAACCACACTGTAGTTCTCATGGAAGAAAAGAGATATCAATGCAGGTTGGACTGATTATCTTTTGTTGTGTATTGGCCAGATACCTAATAACCACATCTCTCCACACAGCTTTTTTTTTTTCCTCTTTGGTGGGGGGTTGGGGAAGAAAAGATATGCCATTGCACACTCGAAATCACACAACATTACAGTTATGGTCTTAGGCTAAGTGGGACAAGATTATCCTTTTTCCTCCCATTATGTGAGTAAACGGCAGCCCATTGCCACAAAACTGACAACATTCTGGGATCTGGGGAGGGTCAATGCAGCCTTACCCTACCTTTTTTGTTTCTTGATTTCAAATTTTTGCAAAGAGGTTGTTTCTTGATTTCAAATTATGACCCCCCGTTATTTAAGTATTCTCCTATATTACTTCAACATTTTGGATACATATCACATATAATAGTGCTTTAAAATGTAGTTTCCATTCAAGGCACCACAATTCTGATCCTCCCCACCAATAGATGATTTTTATCTTTCCTTTTATAATTTAAACCTGTGGTCCTATCTAACAAACTGTTAGGCCTTATCTAATAAGTACTGAATCTAGCTAAACATCTGAAGTTCTAAATTGGTTTCTCAACCTTTTCTTCTCCATTACCTTGTAATGAATAATGCAATTTAAATTATTAATGAGTTAACTATGAAAATTCAAATTGGATTCTTTGAAATATGAACTTTATCTTGTGACTAATGTGTGTTAATGTGAATGAATCAGCTGTATAAATTCTGTATGCTTGCTGATTCTCTAAGACTACCATTAACTAATTAGGCATCGGATGTTCAATTTAGTACACAAAGATTCATAATATTGTAATCCTTTCCATAGAGCAATCAGTGAGCTTACTTTCTCAATAAATGAATGCCCACAGATGCTAAATTTTCAATGTAAGAAAGTCATGCATGGCCCAAATGTTCATTCGACAATATCTGACTACATGTTTTGGACTTGCACGTCCCAATCACCAGATGAAAGCTTGATACCACCAATTTACATTCTATACGAGATTAGGATACTTAAATTGTCCTTCCTCCATGATTGTAGGTGAGAACAATCAATAATAATAGGAACATTACGTATTTATGGTCATTTAAGAATTTCCATAATCATCCATCAGGATAAGTCTAGAGCAACATTCAAAGTGAATAACTCCAACTAGCATTTCAAACTACAACTTTATATTGATCCTATGTAGAACTATCAAGTTTGAAAAATTCATATCAGGTTAAAGAAAAGGAAAGGGAAGTGTTGATAACAAACCTCTTGTTGAGAAAGCGAAACTACGTTCCAACCAGAAGCTGCGATATACCGGCGTTTCAGCATTGTGTGACCTAAAGGATTCCCTTTTACATAAAGCACACGAGCTTGTTAGCAGACATGTTTTGAGTTTCTCGTACAGTAAAGAAGCTACTATGACAAATTCTGTAATGAAAAGGTAGTGGACACATACCAGTGTTCCTGGAAAAGTGTGATGGTCCATCGATCTCAAAAGCTAGCTTTCTATCAACCAACACAACATCCAACGTGTACCCATCCACCACATACTCTCTAGCCCATTCAAGACCTGTACTAATCAAGAGTCTTGCCACTTCCTTTTGAAATGAAGAAGTAGTTTTCTGATTAAACCTCTTAGTCTTTCCAACTCGTGATATTTTCTCTTCAAGGTCTGTCCTCAATGACAAGCCAAGGTGAGGGTACTCAAGTTTTAGGCATTGATTTGCTAGATGAACTTGCGAAACAAACATGACATCCTCCCTGTACTGCTCTGAGATATTCTGCTCCTCGATACGGCTCAAGGTAGTCCAAAAATGTGAGAAGAATGGACGATCCATTTGTCCAAGCACAGCATATGACCAGGATAGGTTTCCAAGCTGATCCCTACTAAAATTAAGCACATGATAATCGGACCTTTCTTCTAGATCAACATCACCATCATCCAGGGGCATTTTTTTCTCCTCTTCTGTGCAGCATCTGACACTTGCTGCATCATTAAAAGCCTCATCAAGAGCATCGAGCAATGTGTCTGCACACTCATTAAGAGAAGCAAATGCCCACAAGACTTGAGCAAGCTCTTGCTCCTGGAATGTATGAACAATTTCTGATGCCCTTCTGGACAACACTGAAAAGAGAGCTGGGGCAGAGTGCTGCATGGAAGCAAATGCGCCAGCAATGTTCGCAACATTCTGTGCATTGAACTCCCCAATCCGAGTAATGGCCACCTCGGCAATCCTATCCATTTCTGACAAATAGAGCAGCTCACCACCAATTTTGGACAGCGCCCATGCGATGTTTGATATCCCCTGAGCAGAACACTCAGGCAGTGCAATCATCGCAATGCCCACAAGCATACACATTTCTCTTTGCCGGGCAAATGCCAGCCTCTGAGTCCGCATCATAGAAACCTTCTCCATGTTCTTTGCTATCCGATGAAGGGCGGTTGCAATGTTTATTGGGGTCAGAGGGGAAGGGTTCAGCCCTTTTGCAACAGCAGATATTGTCTCTGCAGCCACTTCCAGCACCTCCTCAGCTGTTTGTGCATCTACAATTTCTTTGTTCAAAGATACCTCCTTTCTCCTATCTGATGGCCCTGAGAATTGGGAGAGCTTCTCTATGAAGGCCGCCATGGCCTTCTCCTTCCTTTCCACAAACATCCCATCTGCCAACATGCTCACCCTCCTCTCAAGATCACCAGTACTGCTTCCAAAGTCCATCCCCTCCATGTTCATCACTCCTAATTCATCATCAAACTCACTAGTACTGCTTCCAAAGTCCATCCCCTCCATGTTCATCTCTCCTAATTCATCATCAAACTCGTCCAAATCCTGTGTCTTCTTGCTAAGCTCCCTGTTGCTCCTCTTGGGTGTCTTCTTCTTCTTCTTCTTCTTCTTCTTCCCAACGACCATGGCTTCCAGGGACTGAGTCAGGCCCCTGGCCTCAATTGCCCTCAATGCGACCCTCCTGGCCTCCACGCACCACTCCATGTTGTCGGTGTCCTTCAGCAACCTCGACTTCTCGCGGACCTTCTTCAACGCCGGCCGAGGGGCCTCCCCAAGGAACTCCGTCTTCCAATCCAAGCTGATTTTTTTATGGTCTTCCCCATCCTTGGCCGCCGCAGGAGTCCTCCCACTTCTCTTCGCAGTGATGATTCCATTCCGGACACGGTGTTGCGGCTTCCACCCGCAGAAGCCGCTGCTCCTTCTCATCAGTGGGGAATCCCAACCGGGTTTTGGGGACAGACCCAGCCAGTGTGAGCATCTACGGGGCAGACCTGTGTGGAGAAGCCCTTCCATTTGGCCCCAAAATGGATGGGCAAAGGAAAAGGAGAGATTTTTGATAGACGCTCACATCCGGAGCAGAAAAGATCAAGAGGGCAGTGGGAATTAGAACAAAAAGGTGAAGAACTGACGGATTACTGCACTGTCGAAGGCGCGTTTGAGACCTTTCTCGAGGCGAGCAAGAACGGAGAGCGCAAGCAAGGAAGGGGAGGAGCGACGTGGGATTTGGGATAGGGTTTCCTTTATTCTGTTTTTGGCAATTTGACAAGACTCCTTGTCAAGAGCCTCACATTATTTTCTATCCTTTTATCACCTGTTATAAAAAGAATATTTTAAACATTAATAAAAATAATGCAACAGATAAAAGCATAATTGTAGTATAATAATAAAATAATATAACAATAGTAACTTAACACCATGGAAAACGGTTTTGTGACTTCCTCATTTGACAACCATATTTGACACCAAACACATGGCACAAATTTCAAACTTTACATTTGCCATTCAAATTTGTATTTGCCATTTACTCACCTTGAAATTTGTGCCATGTGCCTAGTGTCAAATGTGGATGTCAAATGAGGGAGTCACAAAACTGTTTTCCTAACACCATAATGCGCATGGCATCCTATCGGCCACATCAAATCAAATGAAAGAGTTTCCTCCTCCTATAAGCTAGTTGCAAAGGAGAGGAGGCCTTTGTGGAACCCACACCGGCCCCTCCAGTAGTTTCTCTCGTCGCTCCAACGACGGCAGTTTGGGTGGGTGGTGACTCCTCCGGGAGCTTCCCCTCTATCCCCCCATCTCAGGTGTGTGTTTCCCCTTTCCCCCTTCTTTTCTTCCCCTCCCTTGCTCTTCCAATAGTCGGCCACCATCCGCTGCCTCTCCTTCTTCCTCCCCGATTTCGTTATGTTACCTTCATCCCCACCCTCCTCCCCCCACCTTCTCCATCTTCCTACCCCCCTATGTAGATCATATTAGTCTAAGGTAGTCTATAGGCCGATCAAACATTGTATAATCTCTTTCATTTATTAATAAAATGTTCTTTTATATTCATTATGTGTAATTCATTTGTATTCGTCTCATAATGAAATCTGTGAATATATGCAATAGTGATCATATTATGATAAGATCATATTTATGAGACTGATCACTTATAAATATATTTTTAATTGTTCTTAGTCGGAAGATATCTGAGAAAGGCATCAAACTTTTAGTTAGACTAATATAGATTACTCGTACTAATATGATGAGGGTGATTGATCTCATAGTCACTTGTGCGGAGACATTATGGCGAATTTATGGTGCTCATTAGAAAATGAGCTCACTAAATTGATCCAATTTGAATCGTTGGATGGTAATATACCTAACTGTCAACCAACTTGATTTAATTGTCGTAGTTGCGTAATTGATCTTTGGACTTGAGATATCAAGGATACCTTGTCGGTAGACTTCTGTGTTTTGACCTTGGTTTATGGATCTTTAAACATGAGAAACTAAATAGCCAAGGATCGGATACATTGGAAGACCTTCGAAGAGAATTGAGTTTTTAATATGGGATCATTCGCTCTCGGTATTCAAACAGAGAATGCTCTAGGAAGGATGTGCCAGAGTCTCTAACTAAGACAGATAATAATATCAAGAAAAAAGATTTTTTGATATTATACAGTAGCATCTAACCCAAGTGAGTCGACCGGTTAGAGTTTGACAGTTCACTATTCCCTGAATTGACTCAAGAGCATTGCACGAATGAATGCTTATATCTACGTAGTAACTGTCGATGGAAAGGTTCCTTGAGTGGGTTGCTTAACTCAAATATCTTCTAAATTCACGCGGTGTTACTTAGCATCCAACGTGATCAGATGCCCAGCTGAATTACATGTGACATTAATTCAGTTAATAAATTAGTTAATATATGATATTAATTAATTAACTAAGTCAGTGAAGAATTACTGGACTTAATGGGCCATTAACTGGACTGGTACTTGGGCCTAGAGGGTCACATGTAAAAGATTCTCAAGCGACAGGTCAAAAATAATATTAAGTTAGGGATTTTTGTGAAAAATCGCCAGGGAACTTATTATTATTATTATTATTAGAGCTGCCTTGGCCGCCCCCTCTCCCTCTCTCCTCTCTCTTTGGTGCCAAGAGGGGCGCCCCCTTTGGTGCGCCGCTACATCATCTTCTCTGACTCCCGATCATTTGAAATATGTTCGCATGCTACGGATATCTTTGGGAAGACAGGCGACCTCTGCGAGCGTTGCTACGAGCGAGGAACCGAAGGAGATTCTCTACATAGAAGGTCGCGTAGATACCGCTAGAGGTCAGGCGTCTGCACGACTTACGGTGTCACACCATCAAAATTGATCAAACATTCGATTCTGCGCAAGGTGATCGTTGATCATCGCTCTTATGGTTTTATTCTTCGAAACAGATCGGAATCACTATTAGATTATTTATTTTTGTTTCTAATGCATTCGTGATTCCGTCGTGGAGATCCTTACAGTGATTTTAGAGCTAGGTTATATTGTTCTTTTGTCCATTTAGATCTCCAAATCAATATTTCCAAGTAATATTCCATGTATTAATTTGATTTTTCTGTTAGAACTGTGTTCATACGATGAACACGGATGATTATATCATTTTATTTTGCATAAAAATTGGATTTTTGTTGGGGTTTATCATGCTCTTCATGCATTGAAGAACGCCTCACTCTTCGACGTTGTTTTCGCGTGCCCACTAATCGGAGGGGGGTGGCCGGTGGCCCTGGATGGTCTAGGGACCTCGTCAGTCACCTCCAGGATCAGGGGTCGGCATTGAAGAGGGCGGACTGGCGGCGGTTGCCCCTCCTTTCTTCTTCTTCCTTCTAATTGGTTGGAAATTACAGACCAACTTTGGGACAAGAATAATTAGATTTGGAAGATGTTTCCTTTGCTTGCTCTTTTCCATTTTATCCTGCTTATTTGTTATGCCATGTATGATTTATTTTTACTTCTATTTGGTGGATATTTCTATTGCTACTTTTGTCGTTGACTGTATGGCATGTAACTTTAATTCATATTGAACTTTGTTTCTTTTCATTCATGTATATTGAAAACTGATGTTCATCTATATTTTGGGTTGTGTTTTTATTTCCTTTCATTTGTTCTTACAGGTGGTGTGCAAACATGATTGGAATGCTTCTTTCTTAGACATACACTCAGATAGCAGGAGAGAATGATTGCAGTTGTTACCGATTGCACGTTTGAGTAGTAGGAAAGTATACGTTCAGCCCAACCCAAGCATGTCTTCGAATATTAGGAGGGCATGATTACAGCCCTTTTTGAGGGTGGGATGTATGTATAGGTAGTGATGAAGAAAGAAGCAGTGAGTCTATTAGTTTGATGGCTTTTAAGCAACCCCAATAGATGATGAAATTCTTTTTTTTGAGTCCATCTTATATTTCCTTATAAATATATACGTGGGAACGTGGTAGAGGTTGCATGAGCCTCATGTGATTTCATGCTATTAAAGGAAAGATTAAGTGGCACTTGACTGAAAAGTGATAATGGTTTGGAGGTTGCATGAGCCTCATTTAATTTCATGTCATTTAAATATTTTGAAGAAGCATCCGTTTGATTTTATGTTTTTATTATTAAGTTGTTATAGAGGTTGCATGAGCCTCGTTTGATTTCATACTATTTTTATTAAGTTATTATAGAGGTTACATGAGCCTCATTTGATTTTATACTATTTTTAATAAGTTATTATGGAAGTTGCATGAACTTATATTGATTTCATGCTATATATCATTATTTTTCATTCATGACTGTGGAAGATGCATGAGCCTCCCTTATATTACAACCCTATGAAGTCTACTATGAATCTTACTTCTCGAGTATGTTTTGGACTGTGATTTGACTTATTTACTGTGTTTGTCTTATATTTTTTGGAGAGTCTTATATATATTTTTTTCCTCTTTTCATCTTCCTGAGAAAAAATCACAAAGGCAGTGCAATATGCTACCAACTTTTGACACATGTTCGTAAAGACCGTGAATGGTCTTATGAAGATATTCTCATGCTATAAACTTCTAAGGGAGACCGAGGGTTCTCAAACAGCTATAGTAGAAAATTTTATCGTAGCAGGATTGTAATTTTGACAAAATTAAGAGTACTATTGTACGAAAGATCAATTTTGTTTATAATGTACATTATGTATTTATCTTTGTTGTAAATATTTTTTCTTTCATATGGAATACAAAGTTTTCCACCAATAGCGCCCAATATGCTAACCTTTCTCTAACTATCATCCTCCAAAGTGATGACAAATTTATATGGCCTTCTCATTTGTGAATTTATATGTCTTTTCATATATACCTATATATATGCATGAATAAATATACATACATATATATACACATATATGCTCATGAGTGTGTATGTATTTATACATTGACATTAATGCTAAAAAATTTAGATTTATTATATTTTAATAATAGTATTTAACAATAATATTTATGAACACATGTATAATTGATAGCATTACATATTATTATATTTAAATGTTACATTCTATATCTCCATGAATGAAGGTCAACAATTATATTAATAAGAATAGAATAGTATTTATTAGTTGTTACTCTACCAAATCGGAATTAGTAGATAATAAGATAAGAAGGGTAATTTGGGTAAAAAAAGTACTTATTTTTCCTTCTTATTCCACCCTTTGCAATCAAAACAATTAGAATAATTTCTTATTCTATTTTGAATTCATATCCGTTGCCAAATCAAAACACTCCTTATTCTAGAATAAATTATCCGGTATAACTTATTCTAGAATAAGCAATCCGGCGAACAAAGTGGAGTTACAGCTCCATATCCAAAGCAGATTACACCCTTATCAACCGTATGATTTGGGTACATTTCGGTCAAAAAGATTTACATCTTTTGGGGAAAATTTTTTGTCCAATATGGATCTCACTTGAAACAATCATCTTTTGATTTAATGGTTAAAAATAATAATAATAATAATGATCTTGGAGGGAACTTATTGATTCTTTCCTTTGGATCCATTGCAACACAAGTGTCGAGAAGATAGGAGACTGAAAGATTTTCCTCTTCTCACCCACTAAGGAGATCTCCACTCATATAAGAGCATTGGTTCTATTAAAAAGAAAAGACTTGGTAAAATTATTGAAAAGGGCAAAAAAATTCAAAATTTCCAATAGGGGCACTTTAGCTTTGGTCTGAAAGTGTGGTTCAGCTAGGACATTAATGACTTTAGTAGATTTTTTTTTTTTTTTCAGTACCATCAGCATCCACTGTTGCACTGTTACAAGTGATTCTGGAATAAGACAGGAAAGCAAATATAAAATTCCTTGAGAAACTTTATGAACAATTTTACTTCCTCAACCATTTTGCTTAGTTGGCATCATCTTTCTCACCCTTCTTGAAAGCAAGTGCCTCAACAAAAATAACGTCGTCCAAGAACCTGAACCACCTACTCTCTATGCGCCATGCACTGGTTTGGTTTTATTTTTTCCCATCTCTAATATCCTTCTCATGAATGCCACTGCAGTTGTTTGTAAGATGCTACTATCTGGCATCACTGCAACTCTCAGAACAACTACAATCCCATGTAGTTGTTTATAGGATGCTTCCATCTGCGATTACTGCACCTCTCAGAACAACTACAATCCCATGTAGTTGTTCATAAGATGCTTCCATCTGGGATCACTGCACCTCTCAGAACAACTACAATCCCACCAGTGATAATGTAGCCAGATTTCTCTCTGTCACTTTCTTGAACCTTGTCTGCATTCACAATCTGCATCAATTTGAGTTAGACATTAATCAAGGAAGGTTCAGTTAATAGGAGAGCAAATTAGTGACACCAGTACAGTTTCAACTCCAAGGTCTTGATGTTTGTGGATAACAATATAGAGTTGTGGTTTGATAGTGATTCTTCTCCCAACACATAAAGGGAAAGTTGTTCTTCCCGGTGCTTAAGAGGAGAAATCAATGGGTTGATTTGATTCTTTCACAATTAAGTAGAGAAATTAGAAAGGAAGACAGAATTTCAAGAAGGCACGTCTGACTGTGATAAGCAACAGAGGAGAAAATTTTGGACTTGGAAGGAAGCCTAGAGTAGCTACAGATATTGCATTGCATAACTATTAGCTGTTTAGGAAATAAAGCAAACTTCAGGCAGACTTGTGAAAGTGAAATGAAGGTAAATCCAAGGGGCTCGAAGAAACTCAGAAATAAATTCGCACCTTGACATTTTTACCAATCCTTGCATTTTTATCAATAATGGCCCTTCTAATTTGAGTTTGTTCCCCAATGCCAATTGGGACATCTATGGCTTGCTTCCTTGTCATGCTCCATCTGAACTCATCATCTACCTGTAGAACATAAAGAATAATGAAAGCCAACATATACCTAGTGAAAATTTGGATTATAGTAGTAATTTTGTTTTTTGTTTGAGTGAATGAATATTTCCCTTTGTTGAGACACCAATAATGGGAGAAAAGTGATGCGTAAGAAATATAAGACCAAGTCAGGTTACATTTGGGTTGTTTAAATTGATGTAAAACATCAAAATCTCCAGATTTTTTGTGTCAAATACCTTTTTTTTTTTTTTCTGAAGCAAGCTGTGAAATACTGAAGTCCCCAGATGTCCTTTGTTTGGATTCATATGAAAACATGGAAATCTAAAACCAAGGTCAGGCATTCATATAGGAATTCTTGACTTGGTTTCTCATAAAAAAGGCTGTAACTTAAAACAAGGGCCTTGTTTCCAGTCGTATTGACACCAGTGCTTTCAGAATTCAAGGGTTTCCCTCTTTTATGATAATCCAAATAACTTTTTAACATAACCAGGTAGCTAATACTTGTCAGAGCTTAACTCATACCTGGTATATATCAGCACCCATGACTATGGTATCCTCCACGACCGCTCTATCTCCAATCCATGTGCGCATGCCAAGGACAGAGCCATGGATCTTGCATCTCTATACAATAGAATGAGGAATAATTAAAAGGCAGAAGGACAAGAAACATCAACCACCATTTAATGAAATTTTAGAAAACTTGCAGATAATAGGTAGATGGGTAAGGAAGAAGTAATACATGCACGGTTTGACTAGGATAAACATCATGGATCTGAAATTCTCACTGAACAAGGCATTGTGACATATATGCATATTACATAAAAATTTGTAGAAACTTTTTCTACTGCAAGTACGTTTGCTTATATATCCCATTGCGTGAAAAAAGTTATACCTCCAGATCTGCCTCCTACTATCACGTGACATCTCAAATTGACCACGTTTGGATGGACCCTTTGTTGTAGTTAGGGGTGTTCATGGTAAAACCAAACCAAACAAACTCTCAATCCAAACCAAACACTTTTGAAATCAAACCAAACCAAGTAATTTGGTTTTGATTTGGTTAGGCCATCTTAAGGAGACATTATCTCTCAAATAAGTCTTCAACAATGGAACAGTTTATGCAATAAGTAAATAATTCTCATAAACGAAGATTAAATATACTATTTTGTTATTTTAATTAACTTTTAATAGATGATTTAGGCATATAATGATGAAAAAAAAAAATTAAATTAAAATAAGCGGTCATATATGTTACTCTTTACACTTTAATTTTAAAAAAAAAACTTATATTACACTCCGCATGTAAATGTAAGAAGATATTCTTAATTTAAATAGAAAGGACCATAGTACTCCATTATACTTAATAATTCTTAATAATTTTGGTTTAATATATACAACAACCACTCAATATTTACATTAAATTTATGTTCTTATAAGTAATTCAGTTTGTTCAATTTGGTTTGGTTTTTGAAGAGTACAAACCAAATCAAACCAAACTTTCTTGTTCGATTTAGTTTCAACCCAAACCAAAACTTTTTAGACTTCCAACCAAATCAAACCAAACCAAACAAAGTGAGTAGATTTGGTTTGGTTTTCCGTTTTGAACCAAATAGTGAACACCCCTAGTCATAGTTCTAAATGATAAAAATAAACTTATTATTAGTTTTCTATCTCTCAAGATTTAAGGTGTACAATTTTTACAAGATCTTCCAACTCAAAACTGTATTATGTAGAGAGTGCTTCACAGTGACACTCCCAGGAGTCAAACATGCGACCTACTCTAATATGCACTTTTATTGGATTATTCAACTTAAAACCTGAGCAAATTTGAAACATCTTCTTTCGGTAACACATATATATCATGGAAAATTTGAAACATACAGGGCACCATATCCACAAATGCAGCACTACACATTGGTCTCAGACTACTCACAACAACGCGTTTTGGCACTTGGGAGGCTACCTACATTTAAGACACAGCCACCTCCGATGACACTATCGGTAATGGCAGCTCCTGTTATCCGAGTGGGCGGCAGGCACCGAGCCAGCGTGTAGATCGGGTAGTCTCTGTCGTAGAAGCTGCAATCAGAAACATAACATAAGAATTTTCATATGCAGAGGTAGGGGGCGGGTAAGTGTTCCTATTTCCATTGCCAAACCAAGTGTTCAACCTCTCAATGCTACTCACTTGAAGCCCAAGGCCGTTTTCCTGGTGATCTCCATGTTCGCCTGGTAAAAGGCTTTCACACTGCTCATGTCTTCCCAGTACCCATTAAAAGTGTAAGTGTGAACCTGCAGCCATGAGGAAAGATTAAACGGGAGGGAACCCATGTTGCCATCTCTGAGCTTTCTTTCTATCCTTTGGGACCTTCTGAAGTAGTCGAACAGAAAACCCATGATGAAGACCAATGAAAAAGCTTAGAAATGTCGAGAAAAGAAATCAAAGGCAATTTTGATACATGACAATGTTTGCCACATAATGATGGATTAACGTTGCATGTTTTCTTTGGGAACTTTCAGAGATAAAGACCCTTGCATGTTTAAGAACAATGCAAAAACATGATGGGTTTAGTGCTACAAAATAGGGAAATTGCGTGCTAGGCTGCTAACCTTCATTCCCATGGAGATTGCTCCTGGTATGACCTCACTTTCTAGGTCATTGGCATTAGGTAGGTTCTCTTGTAGGATCTTTCCCAGGACTTCTCTCTTGATGACATAGATTCCCATGCTTCTGGGATACTGAGCTTCATCTTTAGTAAAGTTTTCTCCCCCTGTCTTTACACATAAAAGACGCAGATCACTGCAACATCACCAGTGGACAACTGAATAGTGCATTGCATTAATTTTTATAACATACAGCAATGTGTACTTTCTCCTGAAGGAATGACCCTCACTATTTGACAATCTACCCAGGTTTCTTAAACAGTCAAGGGTATTAATAACAAAATCGTTTGAGTAGCTAGAAGATCAAGTAGTCACTTCGACCAATCTTTCCTATTTATGCTTTCTGTAGACTTGTGCATGACAGGAAAAAGGCCTTACTGTTGTCAGTGGAGTTTTGGCCATTCTCCAGCTTCCATTTGAACCTGGTAACTTGATCTTTACAGTCCAATTTTGGAGAACTTGCAGGAGGGTGTCTATTCTTTTCAGAAAATGAGAGAACCACAGTGATATCAGCATGGCTATCTCTATGAGCCTTTATAAGTTTCTCGTATTCCATTCTGTAGAGGTGGTGACTGGGGAGGACCAGAAAGTCTTCTACAGGATACTCTTCCAAAACCCACAGACACCTTCTAATGCTATCAGCATTTCCCTGAAAAGAATAAATGATTAGCACATGTAGAAAATTTGGTAAGTTCATTAAGAGAAAATGTGAAGGTGGTCATGCTCTATGGTTACCTGAAACCATGCTTGGTTTTCAAAGCTCTGATATGCAGCCAACACCTCCACAAATCCATCTTTTCCTAGCCCAACAGTGGAATAGGCTTTGGATAAATGAGAGTTCAGGGAAGTAGAATTGAACTGGGTGAGAGCATATATCTTGGTGATATTGCTATTGATGCAGTTGCTTACAACAACATCAATGAGTCTGTAATTAGCTGCTAAAGGAATAGCCCCTTCTGCTCGCCTCTGAGTGAGTGGATAAAGCCTTGTTCCTGATCCATCACCCAGTATGACTGCTGCAATACTCTGCAATTCCCATTTATTAGCTAAAATCCAAGAACACTATTCCAACATCCTTCTACTGTAAGTTGCCTAGTACTAGCATTTGGATTTAATTTTTTGTGCAAAATCATATACTGAATGATTTTGATACTTTGGTTTGTTATGGAAGTTTCTAAAATTTTTTGGTTTAGTTGTATCTGGCATGGCCCTAACTAGAAACAGAACCTTAAATTGCCTAGTGATCAGTAGGAAATTGCAGCTTTAATTCAAATCATTGGACATCATAATGGCCACCAGTTTGGTGCAACTGACACTGCTGTGCTGATAAAATCTTTCGGTGTCATCAGTAAAACCAAAATGTAGGTTTCAGGTGTCAATATCATCAATAGAAAGGAAAATGTAGGCTTCGGTGCAACAAACATCTTCCTAAAGAAATCATTTGAATAATTTATCAGCAACACACTTACCAACTCTCAGAAATGCAACAAACTATTTCATCATCTAATTGACATAACCAAATAAGACCCTTAACATTCTCAATCTCCTACCCAACCAACAGAATGGAACAGTGCAAGGAAGCATGCCTGGCTAATAGAGGGAAGTGATGACACGGAGCTCTCAGATTGCCAAGAACTGGACATGGGTAAGCCAGAAACATCACTTGGCAGCTTGGAAAGCCTATTGTAGCAAGCAGGACTCAACCTGGGGAACCTAGGCCTTGCAGTCACAGGAAGGAGACAAATATGAGAAATATTCATCATCACAAATCCAGATATGCTGTAGCAGCTGCTTCCTCCTGCAGTTCTTGATATAATCTGCACACTGCAGTGGCTGCCCTGCCTCTGAGGAGCTCAGAGACGCCAGAATATATTTCTTCTTTGCCATGACCACAAGCCTCTTCATCCCAAGGTTAGCACAGGGTACAGATAGATGGAGCATATTTGAAAGCTTAAAGCTATCTTTGAAAACTTTTTACAGCAAGTTGTGCATGTTATCCCGGGATTTTCTGTACAACATATGGGCGTACAAGACCCATCAGAATCCATTTGCATGTTCTTTGCTCATATCATGGATCAGAACACGGAATCTTTGAGAAATTCCACTGAAAATTAAGTGGGTCTGAGGTGAAGTTAACATCAGCAAAACAAGGGGTGCTAGAAAGTGTAAAGTGCAGACACACCCACCTTCTCATATGCAGGCAAAGATGGCTTCCATGGAAGGGCATGTCACTCCAAATGAGGAATTTTGAAAAGAAAAAGGTGGGGATAGCTTGAAGGGAAGGGAATTCTTAGGCAGACCTGGAAGAAAATTAAGAGTACACACCATTGCCGTACAACCTTTTTCCATAAGCTAGTTTGTGGGGAGGGAAGGTGGGGATTGCCCTGCTGGAACTCCTCTTCGGACAAAAAGCTTCCGGGGGCAGTGCAACTAAAGGAGTAAACTCCGGCGCTTAGAGACAATGGGAGTTGGAGTAGCTGCTAAGATAGGCATTTGTCTCTTAATTTCCCTCCTTGTTGTCGCTTGTCGGAAATTAGAATCCATAAGGACACCTGCATTTAAATACTCGACAAGACTTGAGGCAGACACAATTGTAATATGATAGCATGTTTTCGATATTCTGGACTTTATGTTAGATTTGATGTCTGTAAATTATATGGAGAGGTGAAGAATGAGAAGAGGGAGAGAGAAAGGACCGGTGCTAAAGCTCTCAAGATTTACCTTGGGGCAGTGGCAGATGCAGAAATTTTGTTCAGTAGGATTATTCAGACATTAAGTCATAAGTATGGTTAGATCAGTGAAATTTTAGACTAGGTCATATGGGTTCCTGGATTTGACCAGTGAAGTCCTGAGTTGGATCAGTTGGGTCTTAGACTAGATTGCTTTGAGTTGGACCAGTAGATTTGAAAAAATTCAGTAGGGTCCATCTCATTGGATTAATATTGCATCCGCCATTGCCCCCAGGTGCTCTCAGCTCAGTTTGGAGGTGTCACGGGGCAGGTAAGAACCATGCAAAAGCTGCCTAAACGGCATCGAGTAGAGTGGATGTTTTTTACGAAGCACGTCGACCTCACAAGACGTGTTTGACAAGGTAGTAGTCCACCATGCGGCCCCCGTATATGGTCATGGGACGCACATGTATGAGACTGAATCACGTCGGAGACGGAAGGCATCTTCTAAAAAGACGTCTGACTTGGACAACGCGATTCAGAACTTACTCTAAATCCTTAAAAAACCCTAAACCGAGCATCGTTAAACCGAATCTGACTTGATAACCCTATCTGACTCCCAACCCTTATTGAATGACTATACTACGTGGCCGAAAGTTGTACTTATCCTTATCTGGACATGTTTAGCCCATGCTTTGTATCCATGTTGTATCCTCTCTTTGTACTCTCTTTACTTTTATTTGAATAAATGGCAGCCTTTTAATGTTAAAAAAAAAAACAGTGCACTCATTTCTTGATGGACCAACATACTTGCAAATGTTGTGGATGGTCTAGTTAGCTCATTAATTAGTGCAAACCATGATACAACTCGTAAAGTTATGTGCTAATTAAGCTTAACTATGGTAGATCGTGCTTGTATTAAGATCAATTTTTCTACCCAACCTGATAAAATGTTTTTCGAGACTAAACGACCTCTTCCCATTATTAGGACGCCACCCCCTCTATTAACAAAATACTGAGACTAACTCCAGTTAGTGTGCATGCTGTCAACCTCATAGACTATTTATCCAATTAAACATTTGTCTTGATGAATACCCCCTTCTCTCTTCATTGTGGGGCCAACCAATGAGAACTTGTATTATTTGGCTCAAAATTTTCTAATCTAAATGCATGATTCGTGGCGGGTAACTACCCGTTATAACCTGCTCCAAATGGGTTTACGTCACCAGTCAACAGGAGGAAGGGACTAAATCTCTCGCCCACACGCCAAAGATGTGGCAGTTGGGATGACTAGCTCATTCGGTCTTGCTCGTCCACAGCAGTCCAACCTTAACGTCCAACTATTGTCGTCAACTTTTTTTTTGTTTGAAAAAAATAGTCGAACTTTGGAATCACCCTAAAATCAACATATGTACCGTCAGATCTTTGATCGTATGGTTAGAAAAAAGAAAAACATAAGAAGGAGAAGAGAAATTTGGGTAGGCGTTTACATTTTTGACGTTTTATCAGAATATTGAAGAGAGTAATATTTGTTGCTAAGATTACCACCACAGTAAGTTGAGTCATCTTACAATACAAAATACTATTATTCTACGTAGGAAGGGGGTACATGGGTTGGATAACTTTCTCCAATATTCTACCTAGGAAGGGGGTACATGGGTTGGATAACTTTCTCCAAAGGTGGGCCAAACAATCATTAACTGCAAGTGCAGAGTTCTAAATGCGTATACACGTGACAAACACTGTGGAGTGTGATAAATATTATTTGTCACGCCCACAAAGTATTTGTCATGTCCAGAAAATATTTGTCATCTCTGTGTATATGCGTACATATTTTTTTGACGTAAGAAATATGTTACAAACATGACAAATACTTCGTAGGGTAACGCCTAATTGTCATCTTTAAGTATGTGCATACAGATTTATAAGCGTGACAAATTTTTCAGGTGTGACAAATACTCCATGGACATGACAAATAGTATTTGTCAAGTCTATAGAGCGTTTATCACGCGTACATATATTTGTTACGTCCAGAATTTTACACCCACATCAATGCTTATCTAACTCGTTAATGAAAAAAGTTGCTCTGTTTATATACTTCCTGCCTAAGTAGACCAATACATCTTATATTATAAGATTACTCAACTTACTGTATTGAGAGTATGAGAGTTTCCTCCTCCTACCAACTGAGGCAATCCGTACCAATACTGTGACCAGGGTCGCGTATATGGAGTTACATCCACACTAGATTATGTTGAAGAGTTTCATGTTGGTGTGAATTCTTGGAGAGATAATACTCTTGTGGAGTATTAAAAATATGACAATATGTCATTGAGAAAGGAATGAGTACGTGAGCTCTCCTCTTCTCTTTTCTCCCCCAACCACTTGCCTCTCCTCTCTATCTCTCTCTTGAAGGAATCACTAGCGACCTTCTAGATTTAGTGTGTAGATTCTACAGGCGACTCTGATAGCCGCACCTTGCCGACGAGGGGACTGCTTCCTATTTTCCGCTAGATGTCGACGTAGGCTGTGCACACGTTCAAGTAATTTTCAAGACCTTAAGTGGGATCAGAGCAGGCTCTGGCTCTGTACGCCGTGGGGGCGACGCAGGTAGGAGCGACGACAACGAAGATGGAGTGTCGCGCACCTGTGTGCTCGCAAGGCTGTACACACGCCTACGTACACGCAGGGTAGCGCGCGCACTTGCGTTCATCCCTCACTGTTGTTTAACCCTCGCTATTGTTCGACCTCTCTTTATTGTTCACTCCCTCTACATATTTTATTACATATAATGGTGTATATAATAAAAAATAATTAGACCCTTCTCAGTCCTAAACCTCTAACATATTTGAGAAACGAAATTCTCACAAGAAGTTTGGTGAAAAGATCAGCAAGCATCTCACTAGTAGAGATATATCTAAGGACTACCAATCCCTGTGCAATGATATCTCTGATAAAGTAATAATGACTATTGATGTAGCCGAAGCTATCACGACCGGATTCCGAAGCCGGAATCCGAAGAGATGGATCCGGTGCTGGGTCGGATCGGTGTTCAGAGGCCCGACGGGGATCCGGAAGGCGAAGGACGCAGAGGGGAAGCCGAGAGTCCGAAGGCCGAGGGGTGCTCGGTCGGTGGCCGGCTGGCTCAGGGAAGTCGGGTCCGAGGCTCCTTCGGCGGACGAAGGGGCGGCACGAGGCCAAGGATCCTGTTGCAAGGGCAGCCGGCGCACGGCGTCGACACCAGGGAGAGGAGTCCGAGGTCGGCGGTCGAGACCGACTCGGGAAGGTCGGCGATGATTCGAACCGAGCTCCTGCATGAGGGAAAGAAGAAGAAAACCAGTCAGCATGAGTCCCGGGCTTCAGTCCTGGAGAACCCCCTCTGACGGTCAAGTTAGCTCCTGAAGAAGATTCGATTCAGAAGGCAAAGAGAGTAGCTTTAATGCTTTTCGGACTGTAGTCCTTAAGGGTCTCGGAGGCTTGGGGAAGCATCCCTTTGGCAATAAATAGCGGTGTATTTATAGCAAAGGGTAGAGGATGGTTAACGGTGGCAGCCGATATAGGACTAAATGCGGGCTTACTGATAAACCGCCATAGTGCCTGATCCGCCACCGGAGTGGGCCGGACTCGGCTATCGGGCCGAAGGGGGTTGGGCCGCTGATGGGCCGAAGCCTGTTGGGCCCTGGGCTGCCGCGCTGTTCCCGGGCCGTAGGCTGGTGGGCCGCTGACGGGCTGAAGCCTGTTGGGCCGGGAGCGACGGTGCCGCTTACGGGCCGAGGGCTATTGGGCCGCTGATGGGCCGAAGGCTCCTGGAGGGCCTGGTACTGCTGTTGTTAAGCTGAACGGGGTCTGGGCTTGCTTTAATGGGCCGAATCGGATTCTGCCTCATCACATAGCCCCCCACTCTTGTCTTCCTCAGTTTTGAGATGGCGAGAGTATAGCCCGAAGCTAGTAGGAGAATAGCGTAACAGGTGTCTTACCCGAAGCTCTGTTCTTTTTCTTTGAGAAGAGGGTGCCCTCGGTCGGCCGAGGGCTATGCGGTTGCTTCGTCTTCGCTCGGAGTGGCGACGAAGGCTCAAGGCTCAGAAGCCGAAGGGCCGAGCCCTCTGACTCGCGTCAGGCTTCATTAAATAGACGGGATGGGCGTCGCCTCGCGAAGAAGCACGGGACACGCGTTGCGCATCCGGCCGCTCCGTAAAAAACACAAAAGGATCCTGACCGCCCGCGGGTCGCTGATCGCCTCGGCTCTCTGCCCGAGGCTCCACTCGGATTGCCGCCGCTCCCTTCTTCGGCACGCAGATCGGGACACGTAGCGGGCATCCGGGTGATCAGCCGAAGGGTCGGAGCGCTTTCGGCCGTTGATCGCTCTGCTTCAAGTCCCGAAGCCGGCCCGTCATCATTGCCGAAGGACGGGGCACGTGGCGGGCATCCGAGAGGAGCGGTGAGACGAAGGGGATGATCTCGGCCGTTGGCTTCGGCGGGAGGCGCTTCGGATGGGGCTTATAAATACAAGCCCTCAGCAGGGCACTGTTCTTCTTCCTGCTGCTACGCTTGCGTTTCCCCTGCGATCACCTGAGCTCTCCCCCTTCTCCAGCGAAAGGCTAGCTCTCTGAAGGCTTCGTCCGAGCTCGCCGGCCACCGTGGGAGGATCTCCATTCCTCAGAGCGCATCGTTGGTGGAGCTGGGTGGCTTGAGAAGCTGCGCTCGGTTCAGGAGAGATTTCCTCCCCCTTCCTGCGAGTAAGCCTTGGCCTTCTTTCTCCCCTTCGCGGCCTTATGGTCCGGAGTCCTTCTTCCAGTGAGATTACTCCTTCGGACGAGGAGTATACTCCTTCCCACTCTCCGAAATCTTCTCTGTCATATCCCCTCACCTTGGATTCCCTCGCTTCTGCGATGTATGAAGAGCCTGAGGTCTCCGGAGCTGAGGGGTCCGAAGCTTCCGAGGTCGAGGTCGAGGGGGCCGAGGTTTCCGAGGCCGAGGCTTCCGGGGCCGAGGCTTCCGAGGCCGAGGCCATCGAGGAGGTCCGGAACCCAGGCCGGGCCTCCACCTCGGGACGCCGTCGTCCCGACATTGCCTCGGAAGCATCCTGCGCCCTTTCGGACGCAGAGGTTAGGAACCTTGTTTCTTACTTCCAGCTCCCTTCTTGGACGACCCCTCATCGGCCTGGCTCCGCCACCAGGGCCAACACTCTCCGCCCGAGTTCCTTCTCTATCTACGTAGATAGTTTCCAGGCGGGCTTTCGTCTTCCTCTTCCCACCTTCGTCATCAACCTTCTCAGCTTCTACGGGTTGGCCCCGTCTCAGCTTTTTCCCAACTCTTGGCGCACCGTATACGGTTTTTTGAGCGTTTTCGCCCGTATACGGATCACTCCTTCCATCAACGTCTTCCGCTACCTCTTTAAAATCCAAAGGCAGGGGAAATCCGAGTGGTACTGCTTCGTCCCTCGGGTCGGCCGAAGCATATTCTCCGAGAAGCCCTCGTCCATCCATAGCTGGAAGAGGAAATTCATCTTCATCTCTCTGCCGAAGAACAAGAAGGGCGTGTGACCCTTTCCTACCGAATGGGCGCCGCTGGCCGCAGGCCTCTCGGATCCTCCTGTTCTGACCTCCGTCCAGAGCACCCTTGTGGGCCATATTCAAATCATGGCCCTGTACAACATCTGGGGGCTTCTCAGCGAGTCAGAGCGGCTGGTGAATGCCGGGTTATGGCCGGACCCTCGGTTCGATCCGGAGCGAGCCTTCCCCTACCTTCCTCCCAAAGAGACTCCACGGGGCCGCGGAGGAAGGGCTGCCGCTCCTCCGGCCGAAGCTCCTCCGGCTGAGGAGGCTGATGAAGTTTCGGCCGAGGGTAAGTCGGCTTTGAGTTTGCACTTGGTCGTTGTTTCGTTTCTAACACTTCTCTTGCTTGCAGCAATGTCCGAGCTCGACGCCCTCCTCGCCCGGATATCCGATCAGCGCGGTCCAGGCCGGGCACCAGCCCCGCAGGCGGCAGGCGGGTCCGGTCGAGGCGCTGGAGCTCCGAGGACCCGAGGCGGGGTTCCAAGGACTGCGGCCTCCACCGAAGGCCGTGCTGCCGCCGCCGCTCTCGAGAGGGAGCGAAAGACTAAGTTCGCCGCTCGAAGGGGCGGCCGACCGTCGAAGCGCCCTCGGGCGGAAGAGGCCGAAGAGGCGGAGCCGGCTCCGCTAATCAGGAGAAGTGCCTGGGCCCGAAGGGCTGCGAGGATGGCGTCTCCCGAGATGCCGAGGGGCGACTCCCCTCTGGCCGTATCGGCAGGGGCCGATGACGAAGGCGCCCCGGGCGCAGCGCGAGTGGTGGCACCCCGAACCGGGGATATACAAGGACGAGAGTATGGAGGACTCGCAGACGTGCCTCCGCCTGCTCCGCAGCCTCACTCTCCCTTCGGCTTTCAAGGAGCTGAGGGACCACTCGGTCACCGACCTGGCAGCGATGAGCGCCCGGTTGGCGGTCCAGGTAAGAAGCTTGAGTGCGCTTCAACTTAGCTCTCCTTAGCTGTTCTTTGATTGACTTTCTCTGATCCTTGTCTGCTTTCGGTCCGCAGGCTGCGGTAACGGGTAGCGTCCTGATTCATCATCAGGAGCTGCTCCGAATCAAGCTCCTGGAGGCCGAGGGGGAGTCGGCCGGTTCGGATGAGGGTCCTTCGGCGGGGCCCCGTATCGAGCCCATGATCGATGGGCTCGTAACCGCGAACGCCCGGACGTGGGCGCAGCTGGAGGAGAGGGCAGTAGAGGCCCGCGCTTCCGCCGAGGCCAAGGTGAAGGCCGAGCGGGGGAAGGAGAAGGCCGAGCGTGAGCTCGCTGCGGCTCAGACTGAGATCCGGGCCCTCAAGGCCCAGATTCAGGACAAGGACTCCCGGCGGGCTTCGGAGAAGCGCCGCCATGCCGAGGAGGTATCGGCTCTGAAGCAGGAGCTGGAGGAGGTGGCGGATTCGGCCGTAGCCGATTACAAGGCCGGCCCGGACTACTCCGAAGAGATCCTCCAAGCTCAGCTGCTGGCGTCTTCTTCGGTCTTCGACCTCGGGCTGGCTGTCGCCCAGAGGGCCTGCCCGAGCGTCGATTTAACCGGGGTTGCCCTGCCGATGGGCGAGGAAGCCAGGAAGCTCCTATCCTGGTGGAAGGAGCTCATGGCCGAGAGGACCTCGACTCCAGCTCCAGACGACGAAGCCGTGCCCGCCGAGGAGGCCCCCGTCGAGGCTGTCGCTCCTGAAGCGGTGCAGATCGTTGACTCTCCCTCTCCCTCTCCTGGCCAAGACGCAGTTGAAGCGGAGGAGGAAGGGGTTGTCGAGGGATGATACGAGGGTTCCCCCCCCCCCCCCCCCCGGTTTTTGTTTTACCTGCTTTTGTAAGCCTTCGGCCAGACGGATGGCCGATTTTGTACTTCCGCTTTTGTGAATATATGAAATATTTCTGAAATTTACTTCGTTGTCTTCTGCATGACTTGACTGGATCTGGCCTTTCAGAAATCCGAGACCCTGCCGTCGTTTGCTATAGTTCGCGAAGCCGAGACCCGATGTAGGTTCGGATAGGGCGTTGATAAAATATTGCCAGTAGATACGGCCGGGGCCATTGCTAATGTGGTTCGTAACATTCGAAGGGGTATCCCGCCGCCCTAGATGCGGTTCGTGTGGCCGAAGCCACTCCCGCTTCGCCTTATGCGGACTTAGAGAATAACATGCCGCGTCCTAATCCGGATTACATGGCCGAAGCCATTCGTCGGATCGAAGGACTCGCAGACTTTGAGAGAATACCATGCCGCTCCCGGTACGGTTTGCATGGCCGAAGCCACTCCCGATACGGTTTACACGGACTTAGAGAATAACACGCCGCGTCCTGATCCGGATTACATGGCCGAAGCCATTCGTCGGATCGAAGTACTCGCGGACTTTGAGAGAATACCATGCCGCTCCCGATACGGTTTGCATGGCCGAAGCCACTCCCGATACGGTTTACACGGACTTAGAGAATAACACGCCGCGTCCTGATCCGGATTACATGGCCGAAGCCATTCGTCGGATCGAAGGACTCGAGGACTTTGAGAGAATACCATGCCGCTCCCGATACGGTTTGCATGGCCGAAGCCACTCCCGATACGGTTTACACGGACTTAGAGAATAACACGCCGCGTCCTGATCCGGATTACATGGCCGAAGCCATTCGTCGGATCGAAGGACTCGCGGACTCTGAGAGAATACCAACAGGTTTCCTGAAAAAGAGATCTTTATTCATACCCTCCGGCTGAAAGCCTGGGGAGAGGTGACTTACATATAATAACGCCGAAGGCGCTCTACATTCCAGGTGCGAGGGAGAGGTTGGCCCGAAAGGGTCTCCAACCGATAAGCTCCACGCCTGATCACCTCCCTGACCCGATAGGGCCCCTCCCAGTTGGGGGCAAGCTTCCCTGAGGCTTCGGCTGGTTTGGAAGTAGGGGTGTGCACGGTTCGGTTCGGTTCGGTTTTGGAGGAAATTTCTTCAACCCGAACCGAACCGAACTGACATTTGAAACCGAACCGAACCGAACCGAAATTTTTCGGTTCGGTTCGGTTCAAACCGAATTTTCATATTTTATTGATATTAAATGTATATATATATATATTTAACATTAAAATTATATTTAAAAAATACTTATTTATACATAAATATGTATATGATATTAAAATATTAAAACATTTATATGCATAATGTTAATATAAATACTTATTTACTTTAAAAAATCGATTTATTCGGTTTTTCGGTTCGGTTCGGTTTCACAACTTTGTGAAACCGAACCGAACCGAACCTGACTCCAAACCGAACCGAACCGAACGGTTCGGTTCGGTTCGGTTCGGTTTTTCGGTTTTTATGCACACCCCTATTTGGAAGCATGAGCATTCCTCAACACGAGGCTCCCTACTTCAAAGCTTCGGGGCTTTACTCGAGTGTTGTGGTACTTGGCCATGCGCTGCTGATAAGCTGCCAGCCGGATAAGAGCCTTGTCTCGGGTCTCTTCAATGAGGTCCAGGTGGTCTTTCAAACCTTCTTCGTTGGCCTCCGGATTGTAAGCAACGACCCTGGGAGAGGGAAGGCCGATTTCCACCGGAATAACGGCCTCTATCCCATAGGCCATGCGAAAGGGAGTTTCGCCGGTGGGGGTTCGGCTTGTCGTCCGATAGGCCCACAGAACACTTGGCAGCTCCTCTACCCATCGGCCTTTAGCATCGCCGAGGCGGGTTTTCAATCCCTGCAGCAGGCTTCGGTTTGTGACTTCGACTTGGCCGTTTGCTCGAGGATGCGCCACCGAAGTAAATTTGTGAAGTATGCCGAAGCTGGCGCAGTTGTCGCTGAACCGTCGACTGTCGAACTGCTTTCCATTGTCAGAAATGATGGCCCGAGGGACGCCGAACCGGCAAATGATGGACTTCCACACGAAGTTCCAAGCATTGCTATCGGTTATTGACGCGAGGGGTTCGGCTTCGACCCACTTAGTGAAATAATCTACCGCCACGATGAGGAATTTTCTTTGGCCGGTGGAGATGGGAAAAGGTCCCAGGAGGTCGATTCCCCATTGAGCGAAAGGCCAGGGATCGGACAAGGGGGTCAGAAGGGTGGCTGCCTGGTGAATGAGGGAGTTGAACCTCTGGCACTGGTCACAGCGCCGTACGAGGGCTAAAGCGTCCTCTCGGAGTGTTGGCCACCAGTAGCCTTGCCTCAGGAGTTTGTGAGCCAGGGCCCTTCCTCCCGCATGCGCCCCGCACACCCCTTCATGGACTTCTCTCGCGGCGTAGTCGGCTTCAGCCGGGCCGAGGCACTGCAGCAGTGGTCGGCCGAAGGATTTCTTGTATAGCACCCCGTCCAGAAGGAGGAAGTGGGATGAGCGCTGCCGAATGTGCTTCGCCTCCCTCGGGTCTGGCGGGACTTCTCCTCGGAGAAGAAAGGCGACGAGGGGAGTCATCCACGTCTCGGCCTCGACCTCAGTGACTAGCATGGCTTCGGCTTCGCCGAGGCTTGGTTCGGCGAGCTCCTCGACGAGGATCATTCGCCCTCCTCCCCCGTCTTGAGTCGACGCCAGCCGGGAAAGTGCATCGGCTCGGGTATTCTCGGCTCTCGGAATCCTCACGATTTCATAAGAATCGAATTGGGCGAGGATTTTGCGAGTCACCTGGAGATAAGACGCCATTATTGCGTCCCGAGCCTCGTACTCCCCGGAGATGTGGCTGGCGATCAGCTGGGAATCGCTGAAGGCTTTCAGGTTCCGGGCGCCGAGCTTCTTCGCGGCCCGGAGGCCGGAGATGAGAGCTTCGTACTCGGCGGCATTGTTAGTCGCTGGGAAGGAGAAGCGTAGGGCGTACTCCGTGACGACCCCTTCGGGCGATGCCAGGATCCATCCGGTGCCGTTGCCCGTAGAGCACGCGGAGCCGTCCACAAAGAGTCGCCATTCGTCTGCTGGCGCGGGAGCCGAAGTAGCCTCGGCTTCGACCACGTCGGGTGCCGGCTGAGGTGCCGTGGAGGCGCCGGGGGTAAGTTCAGCGATGAAGTCTGCCAACGCCTGGGCTTTTATCGCTACCCGAGGGGCGTAAGAGATGTCGAACTCTCCTAGCTCGATCGCCCATTTTGCCAGCCTGCCAGACACCTCCGGCCGGGATAGAATTTGCCTTAGGGGCTGGTCGGTGAGAACTTTCACGGAATGGGCCAGAAAGTAAGGCCGGAGCCTCCTCGCTGACGAGACGAGGGCCAGAGCCAGCTTCTCCAGGGCAAGATACTGGAGTTCTGCTCCTTGAAGGGCTCGGCTGGTATAATAAACTGGGTTCTGAACGCCATCTTGCTCTCGGACGAGGACGGCGCTGAGAGCCGTCTCGAAGACTACAAGGTACAAGCTCAGGGGTTCCCCGGGAACCGGCTTGGACAAGATGGGGACTTTGGAGAGGTAGGCCTTCAGCTGATTGAAGGCTGCCTGGCACTCCTCCGTCCAGTCGAAGCTATTAGCCTTCTTCAGCAGCTTGAAGAAGGGGAAACAGTATTCTGCCGCCCTTGACATGAAGCGGCTTAGGGCTGCGATCCTCCCGTTCAGCTTTTGTACCTCTCGGAGGTTTGCCGGGGGGCGCATCTGCATGATGGCCGAAACCTTCTCGGGATTAGCCTCCACCCCTCGGTGAGTGACCATGTAGCCGAGGAACTTCCCTGAGGCTACCCCGAAGGCGCACTTGGCCGGATTCAGCTTCATCTTGTACCGCCTAAGGGCGGAGAAAGTCTCGGCCAGGTCGGCCAAATGCTCTGCAGCAACGCGGCTCTTGACCAACATGTCGTCTATATAGACCTCCATGTTTCGGCCGAGCTGCGGGGCGAACACTTTGTTGACCAGGCGCTGATATGTTGCGCCGGCGTTCTTCAGTCCGAAGGGCATTCGGGTATAGCAGTACAGGCCCAAATCGGTTGTGAAGCTGGTCTTGCTCTCATCATCCGGATGCATCCGGATCTGGTGGTAGCCTGAATAGGCGTCGAGGAAGCTTAAAAGCTCATGGCCGGAAGTCGCGTCCACCACCTGGTCTATCTGAGGCAGCGGAAAGCTATCCATCGGACAGGCCTTGTTGAGGTTGGTGAAGTCCACGCACATACGCCATTTGCCATCTTTCTTTGGCACCATCACCACGTTGGCGATCCAGTCCGGATGATGCACCTCTCGGAGGTGTCCGGCGTCCAGCCCCTTCTGCACTTCGGCTTGGATGGCGGCCCTCCTTTCCTGATTGAAGGTGCGCCGCTTCTGCTTTACCGGGGGCTGGTCGGGATCGGTATGGAGTCGGTGCTCTGCTACCTCCGGGTCAACCCCGGGCATGTCCGCCGGAGACCAGGAGAAGACGTCGAGATTCTTTTTCAAGAACTCGGTAAGCTTCTCTGCTTCAGTCTCCTCTAGGCCGAAGCCTATCATCAGGACTCGCCCCTCGCCTCCCGGAATAGGGACGGCGAGGTGTGCTTCTCCCGGAGATGCCTCGGCCGATGATTCGATCGTTAGGGTTTCGGCTGCGGTCTTCCCTTTGACCGAAATCATGTAACATTGCCGGGCCGCTTCTTGATTCCCTCTGGCCTCGCCTATCCCATGGATGGTATGAAACTTCAGCTTCTGATGGAAGGACGAAGGCACGGCTCCGACCCCGCCGATGAGCCTTCGGCCGAATATGGCGTTGTAGGCTGAATCGATTTTTACAACGGCAAAGTCCGTTTCAACGGTTAATTGCCGGGGGGCGGAGCCTAAGGTTACAGGGAGTCGGACAATGCCCTCCACTCGGTAGGGCGAGCCGTTAAAACCGAAGAGGGGGCCCCGGTGAGGCTTCATATTAGCCTCACTCAATCCCATTTTTTCAAAACAGTCGTAAAACAAGATGTTTGGGGCACTTCCATTATCCACAAATATTCTATGTACATCATAGCTATTTATTACAGTATTGACGACGAGGGCGTCATCGTGAGGGACCTGAACATCGGTCAGGTCCTCGGCGCCGAAGGTGATGTCTTCTAGACGAGGCCGCTTCGGTTCGCCGTCAACCGCCGCTACGGTGTTGTGGTGCTGCGGCCTTGATCCTTCCCCCGGCCCCCCGGATATCATCATGATAGACACAGAACTGGGTCTTTGATGGGATGACTCTACCGGGGCCGAGGTGACCTTCGGCGGAGGAGCGGCTTCTATCGCCGGGGGTTGTTGTTGCCTGGGCGCTGCAGGGACGTCCTGGTTCTGTTGCGGCGGCTGCTCCCGTCGGTACTGCGGCAATCTCCCCTCCCGGATGATGCGGTCGATCTCCTCCCGGAGTTGCCGGCAGTCATCCGTCATATGGCCGATCTCCCGGTGATACTCACAGTATTTGCCGGGGTCCCTTCGGCGAGGATCGGTTTTGATGCGATCCGGCCGTCGGATCATGCCCTTCACCTCCATGAGCATCCGGGAAGGGGGAGCAGGTAAGGGTAGGTACCGCGGCTGCGGGTCCCGTCGCCTCTCCCTGTCCCAGTCCTCCCGGCGATATCGCTTTCGGGAGGGCTCTTGGTCTTCTGGCCGAGGTCGGACCACCTGGGGAGTAGGTGCCGAGGTGGCTTCGGCTGCGCCTTTACCCCTGGACAGCATCAGAGCCTCCCGGTTGATGTATTTATGGGCCCGGGCCACGAGGTCCTGGAAAGTAGGGGGATGGCGCTTCCCAATAGAGCCGAGGAGCCCCTCGTCCCGGCACCCGCTGATCACGGCCGAGACCGCGATCGAGCTGTCGAGGTTCGGGATTTGGGCGGCCTCGGTCCGGAACTTGGTGAAGTACTCTTGGAGAGTTTCGGTGGGGCCTTGCCGGATAGCCAGCAAGCTGGCGGAGGTTTTGCACTGCCGGGTGGCATCATAGAACTGGTCGATGAACAACTGGCCCAACTGGACTAGGGAGTGGATGGAGTTGGGGGCCAGCGTCTCGAACCAGGTGAGGGCGATTTTTTCAAGGGTGAGGGGGAAAAGACGGCAGCGGACTGCCTCGGAGATCCCTCGGACCCGGAGGTAGGCGTTGAATCTCTGGAAATGACAGACCGGATCTGTCATTCCGTCGTAGAGAGGACCCTTCGGCAGCTTGAAATTGGGGGGCACCTTGGTGGCCAGGAGCTCCGCCGTGAATGGGGTCTGCTCCAGGATGCTGCTGGCGAGAGGCGCCTCGTGAGGCCGAGACACCATCTGCTGCATCTCTTTGCGCATTGCTGTCAGCCGCCGGTCCAGGTCCGGGGCAGTCGAGGTGGCGACGGATTGTCCTCCGGTCCGGGCCGGACGGTACTCCGACGAAGCATAATCTTGCTCCGTCAGACGATCAGCGCGAGGAGCTCGGGCAGGTAGCGCCGAGGGCTCGCTGCGCGTCGCCGCGGTTTTGTTGGGAGAAACCGGTGTAGGCGCCGGCCGGAACCGGGCATCTTGTACTGGGTAGAGTGGGGGGAGCGGTGCTTGCTGAGGAAGCTGTCCCATCAGTCCCATGCGCTGGGCGATGGCGGACACCATCTCCTAAAGAGGCGCTAGGGACGTGACGGCAGCGGCCAGCGTCGCCACTTGTTGCTGGAGCACCCCCACTCGGTCTTCCGAGGCGAGAGACTCCGGTATGGTTGGCAGAGGTAGGCTCGGCGGGGCAGAAGGGGCACCTTCGGAAGGCAGCATCTGCGCCGAGGCCTCCCGCGCTTCTGCTTCGCTTTGTCCGGACCGTCGGGTCATAGGTCGCTGAGACATGACTTATTTTGTTGGTTTCCCACAGACGGCGCCACGTGATGTAGCCGAAGCTATCACGACCGGATTCCGAAGCCGGAATCCGAAGAGATGGATCCGGTGCTGGGTCGGATCGGTGTTCAGAGGCCCGACGGGGATCCGGAAGGCGAAGGACGCAGAGGGGAAGCCGAGAGTCCGAAGGTCGAGGGGTGCTCGGTCGGTGGCCGGCTGGCTCCGGGAAGTCGGGTCCGAGGCTCCTTCGGCGGACGAAGGGGCGGCACGAGGCCAAGGATCCTGTTGCAAGGGCAGCCGGCGCACGGCGTCGAGACCAGGGAGAGGAGTCCGAGGTCGGCAGTCGAGACCGACTCGGGAAGGTCGGCGATGATTCGAACCGAGCTCCTGCAGGAGGGAAAGAAGAAGAAAACCAGTCAGCAGGAGTCCCGGGCTTCAGCCCTGGAGAACCCCCTCCGACGGTCAAGTTAGCTCCTGAAGAAGATTCGATTCAGAAGGCAAAGAGAGTAGCTTTAATGCTTTTCGGACTGTAGTCCTTAAGGGTCTCGAAGGCTTGGGGAAGCATCCCTTTGGCAATAAATAGCGGTGTATTTATAGCAAAGGGTAGAGGATGGTTAACGGTGGCAGCCGATATAGGACTAAATGCGGGCTTACTGATAAACCGCCATAGTGCCTGATCCGCCACCGGAGTGGGCCGGACTCGGCTATCGGGCCGAAGGGGGTTGGGCCGCTGATGGGCCGAAGCCTGTTGGGCCCTGGGCTGCCGCGCTGTTCCTGGGCCGTAGGCTGGTGGGCCGCTGACGGGCTGAAGCCTGTTGGGCCGGGAGCGACAGTGCCGCTTACGGGCCGAGGGCTATTGGGCCGCTGATGGGCCGAAGGCTCCCGGAGGGCCTGGTACTGCTGTTGTTGGGCTGAATGGGGTCTGGACTTGCTTTAATGGGCCGAATCGGATTCTGCCTCATCAACTATAAATATGTTTTGACTTTCCATGATATTTGGAGTCTCTCGTGTAGACTATCGTGGCTATATTGTTGCAATAGAACACAACAATATCTCTTGCATGTGTTGTCACATCCAAGCTCACTAAGAATCACCTCAACTAGATGGCTTGTTGGACTGCAACGATGCAAGCAACGTACACAAACTCCATCGTAGACAAGGAGACACATGCTTGCTTCTTTCTGCACTAAGAAATAGCTCTTCCTCCAAGAAAGAATGCATATCCCAAAGTGGACATTTGATGATGCTTCTTTAGCATGTTTTCTAAAGACTATGATGCATTCGGTCTAGTGGAGCATGTCTAGGAAAGCAATATAATCGAAGTAGATTGACATGTATGGCATAGAAAAAATCGACTTGCATCACACCTATGCCATGAGTACAGAGACATAACTTTTTGAGAGGTTGGAGAAGAGATCTCAGAGAGATCAGATCTTCTTAACCATGTGTGAGCTTATGGTTTGGGGTATGAGACGAAATTTAGAGTTGTAGTATTATGTTAGTTTGGTGATGACTTGGCATGTAGATTTTACGGCAACTCTAGTAGTCGCACCGTGCCGATGAGGGGACCGCTTCTTGTCTTCCGCTAGACGCCAACGCAAGCTGCGCACGCGTTCATGTAATTTTCAAGGCCTTCACATACCTATTCCAAATTGGACCTATTTACACTTATACACATTGTAAGGTCAGCATGGACCGATCGCTTCGTTGGCGAGTTGATAGTTACTTAAGGATGGTAAGGACATCTCATCCTTCCCGTAAAGATTAATAGGGTGTTTGTGAACATTTTTGCTTTTGTGGTTGTTTTGTTTTGGGAGAGATTTATAAGGTGTTTGGTTGTATTTTATTTTATTTTTTACTATGTTTTTAATTTTTTTGGTCAGCCCCCAAGACATTAGCTTGACAACTACAGGGACAGTGCCGAGGTCTTCCACGCGGACGACATCTGCAAGAAGAAGACAGAGGAGCTGCTTAAGGGACTGGGCCTCCCGTCGGCTCTGCTACCGTTGGAAGCCATAGAGGAGTTTGGGTACAACCGCTCAGTGCGGTTCTTGTGGGTGATCCAGACGAAGAAGCGGGAGCACAACTTCAAGGCCATCAAGCAGCTGGTGTCGTACACCGCCGAGGTGAGAGCCTTCGTGGAGACACATAGGCTGAAGAAGATGATGGGGTGAAGACTAGGGAGTTGCTGCTGTGGCTCTCTGTCGTGGAGGCATACATAGACGACCCCTCCTCTGGGAGAGTCACCTTCAAGACCGCCACGGGGCTCTCGGACAGCTTCTCAACATTTGCATTTGAGCCTGGGCAATAACAAATTTGACCACAAATACGTTGACTTTGCTAGTTGTCTTGGGGGCTGACCAAAAATGAAGAACACAGTTTCTACCTTCTCCAACCTCTTCTAGCTTCTTCTTCATCCCTCTTGGCTATGGAAGATGATCCTATAGCTACATGTGTGGAATGGGTGCTTGGAAGGTTCCAGTGGAGGTATTCGTGGAGCTTGGAGGCCTCCTTGAAGTTTTTGGTGGAGATCAAGTGGTGGAATTCTTGAAGAAGTACCTTTGAAGCTAGAAGCTCATAGATGATCCTCAAATTCCTCTTTTTCATGTTCTCTTGGGTGTGGTGAAGTTGGTTGAAGGCCCTTGTGGTTGGAGGAGTTCAAGAACTAGGTAAGGTGATGTCCTTGACTTGTGCTTAGGATTCTTTGTGTGCATACTAATCTTAGAGGTTTGTTTGGACATGCATGGGTTATAATTAGTACATAATATGATGATCCATGTTCTAATTTGACTATGAGGATGAAGTTTAGATTGAGATTTCATATAAATTGCATGCATGTTGTCTCAGTCCGGAAACAGATTTATGTGCTTGATTATCATGTTTGATTTGATCAATGTAGTGAATGGATTGGCATGTATGTTTTCATATTTAAAGTTTCATATGTCTAGTTTTTTCAGTTCAAATTTTGTGGCGATTGGCCTTAGTTTGCGTGAGATTCAATCCCATCTTCATAGGTGTGCGGTTGTCTCTAAAAATAGGACAGTCATTGAGTGTTTTAATTACCATGATTTTTGTAGTGATCTAATTGACTTAATTTTTGGAAATATGGTATCTTGCTTAGTCAGTCTTCATACAAAAAAAAAAAAATGGAGCTTGATTTAGATACGTATATTTGAAGTTTGAGTATCAAAACAAAATTTCTGCTAAAACCATCGAGTTTTGCAAAACTGTGCAAAATTGTCGACCGACCTGAGGGAAACGGTCAACCAATTTCATAAGTTTTTGTAGACTAGAGGAATTAAAAGTTTCTAGTTTGGGCCAACGATCGACCGATCCTTGGCGTCGGTCGATCGATTGGATCCTGAGTTGTGATTTTGAGCTTTTATGATCCTGTTTGAATCCAGTCTTCGTATTTTAACATTTGAATCTTGATTTGTGAATAAGATGGACTTAATTAAAAGTATTTAAGTAGTTTTTTCATGTGACTAAGTGTTCATATATGATACTTTCTTATTTAGAGAATTTTCATGAAATACCCTATGTTCTTAGATTTGAATGGTTGACCAGCTTCACTAGTATTGCATACCCACTTATAGATCTGTCTTTTTAAGGAAGGGGGCAGGATTTTAACCTCATAGGTAGGGCCAGGTGGGCTCCGAGCTCAGCCTCGTAGATAGGATCTTGATGTCCAGACCCTAGCCATATTTGTGATATGACTTACCAATGACAGTGGTAGGTGAAAATCCACTTGTGTGTGCACCTTGGCTGAGGGTTGGACTCCGTAGCAGTGTGATGCGTCCCTCAAATGGCCTTGTCTCTTTGACACACCTTCATAGATTTTCGGAGATCTAAGAAGGGCAGAGCAGCATTGATGGATAAAGAATCAGACAGGATATCCGAATCTGAGATAGATTGTTAGAGTTGTTACTTCCTTGTCACACCATTTAATTATATATGTTTACTTCGATGATTTATGACTATTATAATGTGACTATTGATAGAACATGAACCGTCATGGAATGGCTTAAAGACTCATTGATAAGATTAGGTAGACATACTCAAGATTGTGAATTGGCCAATGGGTCAATAGAAAGACTGATAGATATGTGGTAATTATGGAATTTACCATGAAATGAGTTATGTGAATGCATGGTTAAATGAATGATTTCATGAGCTATGGATGACTTTCATATTGATTAGGTGTCAGGGATGATTAGCTATGTATGAAAGTGAAAAAAAAGTGTGAATTGTGTGATTCAAGTTACCCATGTAAAATGACCTTTATGAGCTCTATGGGTGGTGATGACTATTGATTCTTTGGAGTGATCATTAGACAGTAAATTTTGTTTATCATATAATGATCAATGGAATATTAAAATGATTTAAAATGCTTCTTTATCATGTAATAGTATGACATATTTGACATTGGCTACATGTGATGGAATCTCTTGTATGTGAACCATGTCTAAAGATGATTTAATTATCATAATTTTGTTTCCACCAACACTTTGACCTTGAGGAAGGTTTCCTCCCCGGCGCCAGGTTTCCTCCCCGGCGCCAGGTTTCCCCCCCGACGTGCGGCTCCGGCTTCGGCGTGGGGAGTTCTCCACTTAGGAAGCTCCCCCCTCCCATTCTTTGTGGTAAGAGGCGCTCTTCCCTCTACTGAGGGGCTCTATCTTCATTTCTGTTGATTGTATCTTCAGTTTGAAGGAATTCTCTTGCCTTTGACAAGGTATTTGTTTCTGGCTTGCTGGAAATTGCTACTCCCTTATTCTCAATTTTAGTTTGTTGTTAGATCTTTGTTTCCTTTCCTCCCCTTCCCATATTGTCCCCCTTTGCTCGCCCCCTATGTCTCCCCTATATGTTTCACCTTCATCCCAAGCTCCATCCCTATTTCCCTCCCCCGACCTCTCCATCAAGTTTTATGTTGTCACCTTTCAGTGAGGTGGTTTATGTTGTCATCGTTATGGGAGATCGAACGCTCATCACAACTAAAGTGTTGCATGCCAAGGAGGTCGTCGAGGTCTTAGGAGCCTCTTCCCCGCCACTGGCTCCACCTATGCCTTCTCTTCTTTTCAAGTTGCTGGTTTGCTCCCCGCAGACGTCTTCCTTTGGCATGTTTGAGGCTTGCAGTTGCATCTTGGAGGTGCCTTTTCAAGTGGAGCTTTCACCAGCAACTTGGGTTTCTTTAGTGAACATGCCGTTGTATTCACCGGAGGTGGTGTTGGTGCCGCCGTTTTGGGCTCGCCTTTTCATTGGCCCGTACTGTTGGTCACTAACAGAGGGGCATTGTGCATTGTAAAGACTGGCTAGTCTTTATCATATTGTACTATGTTGCTTGGGCTCCAAGCCAAGCTACGGATGGACAAAGCTACTGTGTGGGCATTTCTTCTTTGGTCTTTTCACTTATGTACTGTCGTTCTTTGGCTTCACGCCTTATACGGGCTGGGCCTAGTAAGTTCCTTGTAAGGGAGATTATGCATTAATGAATTCCAACTTTTGTCATTCAAAAAAAAAAAAAAAAAAAAAAAAGTTAATTGAACTATGATATATGATATGAACATGGTAATGTGAACTATGAATAACCTCATAATAGTATTATGAATTGGGTGACTTGTAGTACATGATAAAGATTAAAGATTGTATGGCATGATTTGATATTTTTCTTGTGTTGCCTCCATGTGAGATGACTTAGTAAGATCCATAAATGGTTAGTTCAATAGACCTTGAATCAATGACATAAGATTCAAGAATTTTGGTAGACTTTGATGTGAACTATAATATTATCGGTGTCTATTTCCTTTGAGAAAATCATATTTTTGTGTTTCACTCAGTAGAGATTTCGTGGACCGTTTGTGGACGCGGGACCTTACTAAGTTCTCTTCTAGATACTCAACCCTTTCTTGGGTGCAAGTTATTCGTGGATCAAAGGTGCAGCGTTAGCATGATAGTCAAGAACTTGATTAGATGGCATAATTTGTATTTAAGATTTATTTTGTACATATACTTTGAGGCTTGTGGCTATATAATCTATTATTAACTTTTTGTAATTCTTTGTGAATATTATCAATGGATTGTATTGAGTGGGACTGTATACAAATGACTTAGATATTTATTCTTTGAGATTGATGTCTACGTATTAATTTTCTTTAATTTGCACTAATTATCTCTAGACAACTATGAAATTTAAATCGTGAACTGATAGCGAGTCAAGTCAAAAGAGCCAATCCATAATGGTTCGATATCTTTAGAACCAAAGTGGTTCGATATCTTTTGAATCAGACTGTTACATATTAGTTCTTTCCAAATTCACATTGTACATGTTTGAAAGCTTGTGTGTGTGTGTGTGTGAGAGAGAGAGAGAGAGAGAATACATGAAAAGTTTACGTGTCTCCCCACGCCTGTTACCTTCAAAGTCAACCTTCAATCATGCAGATGAAAGAAGAAAGGCATATTCGAAAAGGATATACGGCTCAATGGCATTATCCTTTAGAATATACTTCTTGGGACCCCATCCCCCAGCTAATAACAAAGGCCCCCTCGCCTGTTCCTAGCTCCTGTGTGAAGGTCCTGCTAAAGGGTTCCGGCCAAAGTTGCAGTAGGGCAGCTTTGAATATGTTTTGTTGATGGCCATCTAACCATATCCCCTGATGGTCCATGATTAGATGGCCATCAACAAACACATTCAAAGGACATGCACTTGTTCTTTCCTCTCTGTTTAAGCATGTTCTTCCCTGTTTCTTGGTGGGTGCCCGAGTTAAAAGTTATGCTCCGTGGGTAGCTGTTCTAAATCTTATATGTTTCTGTGTTTGATTTCCTTTTTCTTTTTGTTCTTCCCAATTCAAGTTTTCTTCTCTCTCTCTTTGTTGTTTTCCTTTGTTGCTCCACGTTTGGCTCATTAATTATACTTGTAAATTGGACATTCTTTGAACAGTGTTAGTACGAATATAGCTGAAGAAGCCCGCATTTCACCACTTTGATATGGGATTAGTACTTTTGCCCTCTAATGAAGATTGTTCATATATGAATAGTTCTATCCAAACTATGTTATGGCTTTTATCTCGCTTTACTTGTTAAGTAATTACTGTTGCACGATATGTGAGAAGAAAGAAAGCGTTTCCTCCTCACCTAAATTTGAAGCTTGGGTTAGTTCCTTTATAACTGGCTGTAATTGAGGACAGATTCTTATGGTTAATGTTCCTGACATCTCATGATCAGTCAGATTCTAGTTTTATTTTCTCAAATTTCTTTCTGCACCTATCTTGTTTCTCAATTCCTTTTTATTTTAAGCTAAACTCTTATCAACATTCCCGGGTCATATTTTGTGAAAAGTTAAGTTAGGGGGCTGTCCACCTGACAACAAATTGACTCTACCTTACGGCCCTGTTTGGATGTAAGCATAAATGCGTTTACATCTATGATAAATGCATTTTCTATCATAATTTTAATTTGGATGATACATAAATAGGTTATCATAAACTCACTCGAGTTTACCATAAACTCGAAACAGTTCCATAAACGCATTTTTCATAAACCTACAAGGAGTTAACTTACACTGGAGGCTTTCTCAGATTTATCATAAATTCACTTATGTTTATGCAAAACAACCAAATGTGAGTTTAGAAAAATACGTTTATGATAAACCTAGTCACGTTTTCTTAAGTTATACCAAACAGGATCTACATCTCCATGGGATAAAGATTTTAAAACATAACCCAAACAGTTGCTTTTGGAAATGGTTTCTCAATCTTCAAAAGGCTTATCATGAATCGTCTTTTCTTTTGTCAAAATCTCTCTCTCACACACACTCGTGTGTGTGCGCACGCGCCTGGAGCTACAGCAAACGGCCTCACCCGTTTAGTTGTCCTCGATTGTTTGCATTTTTTACTATATCTTTGACACAAACAGACTCCAAACATCTTTTAAGCCTACACATCAAACATATACGTGAACGCCAAAATACCAGTACTTTTTGTTCTGCTTCACTTTTCCTGTCTATGTTCTTCGTAAGGGATCTTAATCTTGTTGACACTACTGCCAAACCTGGCGATTGTTTTTCTGTATGTTTGGATCTTTTAGCAATTGGTTCCTTGCATGAAGTAGATATGATTGACAAGATTGTCTTTGTTTTCCTATGTTTGGATCTTTTAGCAATTGGTTCCTTGCATGAAGTAGATATGATTGACAAGATTGTCTTTGTTTTCCTATGTTTGGATCTTTCAGCAATTGGCTCCTTGTAGGAAGTAGATATGATTGACAAGCTTGTCTTTGCCGAAGAAAAAGTACCTCTCTCTCTCTCTTATGTACATAATTTTATGGCATTTAACTCTCAAGAATCTCTCCCCTCTTGTTTCCTGCAAAAGGGAGATGAGATCTTCTAGATTCCATTCCCTAGACCTTCATGTATCCACACTCACCAGCACTAGGGTGAATCAATCTTTTGAGTATAAGAAGTTAAATATCAGATTCATCCTTGTCCTTTGCAAGTAGGGGCACATGGAGATCAAGAGAAAGGCCAGTCTACACAATTACTCTTGTGTTTGGTTACTCAGCCCCAAAACCTGCACAATTATTGCTGCTTTTGGTTGCTCGGGTCCAAAATTGTCATCCACTTAGAAAATAGCATTATCGTTCACGTAGAAAGTTCTCCCACTGGAGGAAATAGTTGAATGAGTTTGGATTCAAACTCTCATCATTAAGGAAGTGTAAATACTTGATCATTGTCTAACCTAACAAAGAAATTCTTGAAACTCTTTATTTCCATGTTTCACTTTATTTCCGGAATGGACATCGTTTTTTCGCTGTAATTCACGACGCATTTAGGAGTAATACATCATATAGTTGTAAAAGAACAACCTACTGTGATTTATACAGCACAACTAATTCAAGCAGACATATCAAGTGTTTTTAAGTTACTTAACTATTTAGTCTTTAATTATTTCTCCAAATAAAACTCTCAATTCCCTTAGTTTGGTCGGATGGGGTTTCGTTAATGTTTATGACTCGAGGGACACATTTCTAACACATCTCTTGACACCGACATGTATCCAAGTGACTTCTAAAAATTTGGCATGTCAGATGTCATATCCGAATCAATGCCCAACACTTGTTGACCATATCTCATACATCATAGGTTGGTGTCTTTTCGACCTAGCCAACCTAGGACCCTACATGTCCATCAATGCACCTGTCCATGTATTCCTATTATCATTATCTATTATTCTTAAGAGAATCAGTGTATAGACAATCTCAAAAAAAATTATAAAAATTAAACTTGAAGAACATCTCATTTTGAAACTCTTTGTAAATAGTTGACTGAGATGCATGCCTTCCATGACCATCAACATAGGGAGAGCTTGTTATCTGCTTTCTGTCATTCATAAAGACTACTGAGACATGCAAGATTCAAGAAATTCTACCTCCATGCATGGTTACAAATTAAGAAATACTTTCCTAAGTCCCATTTTTATTCCTCGGGAACAAGCAAAGAGCATTTCTTCTAGGCTACTTACTATAGTGTGTAACGGCAGAAACATAAAGAAGATTCAAAGACTCCCATCTCTGCATGTAGTCAGAAGTAGAGCATTCTCAATCAATCTGTCCTAAAACTCAAAGAATCCCATGCCTGCTCGTGATCTCAAATTAAAAATCTCCCTCTTGCCTGTCCGTTCATGATTCATAAGGTGAAGAATCTGCCGTCTGCTTGGCTGTTAGATTAATGGGAAATTGAAAAAAGATCGACATGGCAGATTACCATTTGCTAGCAAATCTCAATACCACAAGCAAGGCCCTATGGTTTTGGGAAAGCTGCTCATCATAAAAGAACAAATACTCATCATGAAAAGCAAAGCAGGCTGCTATATATCGACATACATCAGCCTATAGTTGCATGGAGCAGTCATAGGACTGTAATGAGAACAAGATCAGGGTGATCGATCTTCTAGTTTACCATTCGAGTTGTCCTTGAATGCAGGAGCAGGAGCACTATTGGGAAGAGAACAATGGCAACACGAGTGATCCTACTACTAAGCATTAGCCTCAAAGTGTCATATGATTTAGGATGGTCAAATCATTAACCTTGAACCATGATTTTGAAACTTGATTGAGCCAACTTGACGGAAAAGATCTTTCTCCTTTGAAGCAAAAAGACATTTGACACACAGTTGGGCATAAAAAATTTAAGCCTTAACATTGTTAGAGATCAACCAGTCAAAGTAATCTGCAAAACAGATGATGGTATTGGAGCTAGGCCTTTTCCTTCAATGAAATGGGATTGTGATCCAACATGATGGCTGGAGCCAAGTTTTAGATCTGGTAAATACCTAGAAATTCCAAGACGGGTGCACACCGTTTACCTGAAGAAATATGCCAATTTGCATAAGCTAAAGGTTTTAGAGCTCGTAAGTATCAAGAAGTTTCAGAACAAGACTTTGCACAAATACTTCTTATTAATCATCCCTTCTTTAAATATGGCCATTAAGCAAACATTTTCCTCCAGTGAAATGGGATTATGGTTCAATGTGATGGTTGGAGCCAAGTTTTAGAGTTCATAGATTAGAAGCTTCAAGATGGGGGATTGCCGTATACCTGAAGAAGCATACAAATCTTCTCACACCTACAATAAAGAACTTTGCCAAGCCCCAAAAAGCTGAACATCTGACGTCCATGCAGATGGATGCTTGGTTGCAGACATGGATCGCCACCCAGTCAGGCAATTTCAAAAGTAACCCTCTAGGGATATCTGTCAAACTTCATGTTTCAAGTCAGCTTACAGCCCTTTGGCAGGCTTGAACCACGACGCTTAAGATGATACATTGGACGCATCATTCAAGAAGATCATCTGTTTTTGCAAATCTATTTCTAATAAAATTGGTGGTACAATCCATTTCTATTTTGGGGGACAAACATCTGCTATTGGAATGTTTTGTGTTCACAAGCTCATTAAGTTCACAGTGACATGTTGAACTCCCAATTCAAGTTTTTTGCTTGCAATTGAGACATGTTGGCCTAAGAAATGTGTATTCAAACTATAAAAATGAGCACAGTACAACCAAAATAATGCCTGTGGTATACAAGTGCTGAAAATTAAGCATGGTAAGTATAAAAAACAAGCAAAAGCTTACTAAGGATACAAGTGACTAGAGAATGGCTTTCCTGAGATATGGACGGCATGTTCTTATGTCCATAGTGTAACTTGAGGTCTTAGCATTGGCTGAAAACGTTCTGTGAGGCTTGGCCATCCTTGCATGCCAAAGTTGTTCCAGTTGTGGGAGGAGCCTCGATACACTTAATGAAGTTTTCTGTACTTGGAAGACTGCATCGAGTAGTGTTTTAAGAGGCCCTTGTCCCATTTCTTACATGCCTTTAAGGTAGACACCTTTCCTAACACGAACAGCATAGACATTGTAAAATAATGTAACTGAAACTATATGACGACAAATTGCTTTTGTGAAGTGTATGCAACATGGAGATAGACAACATATAGGGAAAAAGAAAAAGAAGCATCAACATGCCTTCTCCTTTTAACATACATCAATTATAGAGATGTCTACATTCCCAACATTCAAGAAACAAACTCGACAACCATTCTTTTTGTTCTTTCAAAGGAGAGTGTTTTAATATCAAGACCAGAATATCAATAAACTGAATGTTTTTATCTCCATTCTGAATAATATTTTCTCATATTATTCAGTCTTACAATGTACAAATAACACGACATAAAGCTCACGCTTTGCCTTGTGAGAACAGTTAGCCCATACCTTTGCCTTTCTAAGTATTAGCAGAGTTTTTTCTTTTTTGGGTAAAGTATTTGCCTAAAGAATTTTTAGTTGCATTTTCAAAGTTGGAGGTTGGGTTATGGTAATGCATGTATGGGCACACATTCGTCAGTACTGGTTCTCTCAAGTATCTAATGATGCCTTTTAAGAGTATTAAAATGAAAAAAAAGGATATAGCCCTATTTTATAAGTGATTATTGGTCAAGTCATTTCAACAAAAAAAGAACTTACTACCCATGCTTCTGAAGTAAAGAAATGAATTGTGAGGCTGACATAATAGGAGAAAAAGTAATTTCCAGAAGAAATAATTATAACTAGATTACGGATCGGGAGAGTGTTAGAAATAATTATGATCTAGTCTCAGATTAAGGAACTAACAATGGCTATGACAAAAATAGTTGTTTTAATAGCTGCTTTCTTCCCAGCTAACAGTGTGTAGGATGACTTCTGCTATCTTTAGAGGACTTCTAAATAGTATATATAGGAAAACCTGGTTCCTTCATTCATCTCTCTTTCAAGGGAGTTCCAACTGACATTCATTGTGCTTCGCAAGCAAGAAGAATTGGGGTTTGCAGGTAAGACTAAATTCCAAACATTTTTTTCCTGACTAATATGATGCAGCAGATCCAGCTAGAATTTCCACTGGAATGTTTATAAGTGGACATCTCCTGATAGTTTCTGAGACCTTTTTTTCATTTCATCTTGATCATTTTTCATGGTTTTGCTCTGAAGTAACAAGAATACAATCCCATTTAGAAAAGGATAAAGAGATGAGTAATCTATAATATCCACAAAAGAAATGTGCTCAACTATTTAGAGGTTGTGGGGTCATCATTATCTTTTGTCATTTGTAAAGAATAAGCAGAAAGCTGAATGATAAACCTTCCCTTAGTCTAAACTCTTTTAAGTTAGTTGTTTTCTTCTTTCCAGAGGATTGCACTTTTCTTCTTAAAATATGGGGGCACATTGTCAACACTCCTGCAAATTAAATTAAACCTCTAGTTGCAAGGAAAAGGGAAACATGGAAGCAATTTAGAAATGGAACTTGAAAATGCCACAATTTCAGACATTAAGCATCCACGTTTCAGGGATAGCAACAGTGATACCTGGAAATCTGGTCATACAAATGACATTGTGGTGGATTGTTGAAAAGAGACTGAAGGGAAAACAAATTCATACTTCAAACAAATGATTTTTGAAGAATAGTGTCCAATCAGAATCATCAGAAGCCATCAGTCCATCCACCTCCATGCTTATGGATTCTGCACATGAAGTTGGGATGGAACCAGAGCCCTTAGCTTCACTTTTCTCCTCACTCTGCTTGTACCCCACAAATTCAAAAGACCCAAAGCCATTTGTTGTAAAGTGACCCGTGCCTTCTTTGATCATAGAACTTCCTAAGTTTGGGTCAGACTTTATATCAGGCTTCAAATTCAGCTCCTCTTCTCCATTGCAATCCGCATTTTCTTTGTCCAATAACCAAGGATTGTGATTGAATTCATCCATCTCAAAAATCCTACTGATTAATCCTTCTCTCCATGATACCCTCAACTCTGAAGATGATAACCTCCACTCCTTTACAGAGTTCTGATGGTGTGAAGGCCTTCGAAAGCAGGCCAGGCTAATGGAGTTTGAAGGTGTGGAAGGGCCCCCAGACTGGAATCTTGGATCGGGCAATGGTAGAAAATCTTCTGATTCACTAGCTAGTAGCTTCCACAGTGGAGAGGTAGAGTTTAGGGTCTCCAGAGCCTCTTCCATGGCTTGCAGGTCAAATGGCCCTACTTGTCTACTTGAGCAGGAACATGAAGAAGGCGTGCAGATAACATTGCTGCTGCCATGTGAATTCCCCAACAACAATGAATTCTTGACCGATAAGCCAGAGGAATATCCTCCTTTACCTTGTAGGCTATGATCCTTGCAACTGACTGAACCTGCTGCCCTTTGTATGATCATTGAGAAGGGACTGACACTGCTGTTAGTGGTAGGAGAGCAACAAATTTCCACAGTAGATGGAGTACTCTCAAAATTAGATGAACTGATACCAATTAGACTTCTGATTTTGGGCGAATCGCCCACTGTTTCAGTCCCAGCAGATGGAACATCTCCAAGAACACATATATGTGTTGCATCTTCCAATGGAGAAAGAAACCAATTCGCAGAAGCTTCAGCAGGGCAGACCCCCAAATAGGCCTGCCTGCTAGAGGAGGAAACGGCACTTGACCTTAACCTTCCACTCTCACCATCACAGGGGGAGGAGAGCCACTGCACAGAAGCCTCGATAGGGGGAGGTGGTGTCAAAGAAACCCTAGAACAGCCATTGCCACGGGCATCAAATGACCCTAACCCTCTCCCCTCTGCAAACTCCACCCCACTTCCCCCTCCATTCAGAATCCCCCTGGGCCTGCACTTCCTCCTGTCCTGGACCCCAGCAAGGAGGTGCCCGGTGGCGAAGCAGGCCGGCGTGGGGAGCGCCGACTGCAGGCCGAGCTCGGGGGAGATGGAGGCCTGGACGGGGGGCGTCGCCGTCCTTGTGGACGCCGGGGTGTGGGAAAGATGCTGCCTCTGCTGCTGCTCTCCTTCCTTCCAAGGCGTGGTATCCAAAACGGACCGCTCCCCCAGAGGAGTTCCCCCCTCCCCCAAATCAAACCCTAGACATACCTCAGAAATGGCCGCCTGCTTTTCTCCTCTCCCGGGGGTGGAGTCCAGCTTGGGAGCGCCACTACTACCCTCCAAGGTCTCCTCAAAGGTCTTGCCTTTAGGGACACCCATGGCTGCTCCCCGACCCCTTCCTTCCGCCTCCTTTTTCCGCAATGGCCGCCCTTCCGAACCCGCTCTTCGCCACTGCAGGATGCTCCTGCTCGCGGGTTTCTGGTGCTCATCCGACCTCGATTGCTTCGGGTTCTCAAAACTGGGCCTTTGATCTCTTGATGTGTCTCTGGATCGAACCCCAGGAGGGTCCCCATGGGTGCTGAGGGCTCGAAGGCGTCTAGAGCCCGGAGGGGCCGATCTGGGTGTTCCTCCATGGGGGGAGCTCCCGCTGGGAAGGGGGACCCTGGAGGAGGAGGCGGTGGAGGAGACGGAGGAGGAGGAAGAGGAGTTGGGGAGGAGGAAGCCAAAGCAGCGGCCTTTGGAGGCCCTCCTGGGGTGGGCAGATGGGAGATGGCCATTGTTGAGCTCCCTGAGGGGGTTCCTGGAGGTGGCGGGCTCTAGTTTTGGGTTAGGGTTCCTGGTTGGGGTCCATGCCGGGGCCTTCCTCCCAAGCTTGGCTGGCTTGCTCATGGCGGCGGCTTCTTCTACTCCACCTGTGTGAGCGTGGCGACCCACGAGGCCCCTCCCATTTGAATCGCCACTGGACGGGGATGGTGGACATCTGTAACATGGCCACCAGGTTACGGCTTTGTTACGGAAATGCCACTGCCTTATGTTTCTTGAACGTTGACACGTGGTTCATTGACGGAACAGTTGCTGACGTGGAAATAGCCTGACTTTTAAAAATATAATTATTTTCCGTGGCAATGCAAGTTTCAGTTGACGAGGATGTTAATCATACTATTTAAGGGATAATTACACCAAAAAACTTATTAAAAGTCTAATTATACTTTCACCCCTCAATTTTTCAGAGTATTATTAATAACCCTCAATCCAAAGTTATGTCAAGAATACCCGTCGAGTTAGTTGCCACCGGCCGTTATATCCAGAATATGCCATTAACTCTTGTTTTGAAAGGTAACAAGATAATAATATCCTTCTAAGAGAGAGAGAGAGAGGTGGGGGGGTCTTCCACTCCGGCGTCGGGCACCCCAATCGGGGGGTTGGAGAGAGAGAGAGAGAGAGAGAAATATCTAATTAGTTTTAGTCGAGAAAACTTGTTTGCCTCCACACGGCATTGCAGACCCACTGGAAGTCCCTCCCCTTCAACGTCCTCCCCATGTCCTCTAGCACAGATGACATCGCCATCGCGTGCTCTTCCTCGTCACTATTTTGTGCGGAGGTAGGATCTCCTCCTCGTCTTACTCCTCCCCATTGAGCTCCTCCATAGGGGGGCCACCCTGTCGCCTCCCTAGCACCATGGGAACGTTCACAGGCACAGACTGGTGTTGGATCGAGTAGTCTGCGTGCTTCAACTTCGGGATCACCGGGATCATCTGAGCGGAGGATGAGGACAAGGAAAGCAAGGTGGAGGTGCTCGAGGCAGGGGTGCTCGAGGCGGGGGACAATGGAGGGGTTCCAGTAAAGGAAGTCGGGCTTCCTGTTCTTGGCAAGTTCCTCCAACATGGCAGCTAAGATCTAGAGGCTCTTGGAAGAGAGGCTTTGGAAGCTTCTAGAAGACAAGGGCGAAGAAGAGCACGTCGCGCCCACCCTGGGCTCGCCACCTGTGTGGAGAGATCCACGCCCGTCTAGAGCACCTCGTCCTCACAGAACTCGACATCGGGGCAGTCGTCCTCCTCAGTGACGACGGCGAAGCTTCCCAGCGGGGAGGAGAAGAGGCCCAGAAAGCGCTCGGCAAGTGGGAACCAGTGGTGGCGGAAAGTGTCCATCCCTACCCACCATCGTGAGAGAGAGAGAGAGAGAGAGAGAGAGAGAGGATCCCCCCTCTCGCACTAGTGGGGATGCAGAGAGGGGATCCCCCTCCGACACTGGTGGGGATGTTGTGCAAAGAGAGAGAGAGAGAGAGGATCAAAGCAAGCATATTCTTGTCTTTTTTTACCTAAAGTTAAAATTTACCTAGAGCTAGGATCCTTCTGGTTAGACTTGGTTCCGAGATGTGACGGTAGGGGCATTCTTGACATAATTTTGAGTTAAGAGGGTTATTAATAATACTCCGAAAATTTGAGGGGTAAAAATATAATTAAGTTTTTAACATAATTTTTAATATAATTATCCCTAAATTTAATTAGAAAATGTATTTTATGAAAGAGAAAAAATATCAATATCGTTGAGAATGATGTGGCATATCATTTTCCTCTTTATTATCTGATTATCAGATAAGATCACAACAAATTTGGGAACAATGGACTTAAGTTTGATATTTTGAATACTAGGTGATCTCTTAAATGATAAAAAGAAAGAGTGATGTTGTGTTATGTTGGTTCTTAAATACAATTTTAAAGGGAATAAAGTTACTTTAGATATTTTTAACTTCATACTTTAATATCATATAATAAAGAAAGAGGAATGATTCAGTAAGCTCAACCACCTTACGATGAGGTTGAGCTCCTCCACAATCAAGAACATTTTTCACTTTACCCCTTCTGCTTTTTATGGAGGAAGTAAAGTGAAAAATGTCTCTAACTGTGGGTCTCAACCTCACCGTGAGGTCGAGCTCACTGAATCACTTTTCATAAATAAATATTATGTTATTTCATGACTATATAAAACTCAAACTATGTCTGAAAATGCTTTTACGAAGATTTTGAACCTACAAATTCTTTGAAAATCTTATCAAATAAATAATCTTTCATAAACAAAAAAAAAAGTTGAAATAATGAGAACGTAGATTATGATTGTTATACACAAGAAGGGACTTACAGGATTTCATGAAATCCAAAAAAGGGAGGATGACACAGGAATCCACAATCAGATAATTCAATGATATCTTACTTTAAAGAATTATAAAATAACACACTTTATCTCTTCTTCTTTTTGAAATAACTAAACTAAGTCAAAATGTACATTTAATGTTGTGAATCTCTTTACATTGTTTACATGCAAAACTTTGCTTAAAAACTTCCCCCCTATGGTCGATTCTCATGCATTCAAATTCTCTCCTAATTTTACTTTGTAAAATGAAAAGAAAATCTATGTGAAAGTCTCAAAACAATCCAAAAAGGTAAGACATCATCATCTTTCTTAACTTTGTGCCAAAAATGCCAAAATGACACTTGACATTTATTAACATACATCAAAAATTTGATGTTATCTGAATTCGTCAAAAGCTTATCTTGACTTATCCCAGAATTCAACCCCAAAATTTATTCCAAATGAAGTCAATCATATTTAAAAATATTTACATCCCGAATTCAACCCCAAAATTTATTCCAAATGAAGTCAAAATATTAGTGGAGAATCATATTTAAAAATATTTACATCCCATAATTTCTCTTCCTAAATGAAGCCGCAGTTATGGGGTTTTCCTCTTTCAAAAATGTTGACTAGGAATGATTACGACATCATACAAAAAGAGGTTGGAGTTCGATTCTTGGAATCCCAAGCAACTTTTAGATAGCATTTAAGAATGTTGTAAGGAAAGGTGATTGGTAAGAATCAATTTTCTCACAAGGTTGCATTTCAAATGATTTAAAATGTAGCTCTTAAAATCCTGTTTGGAGAGTTCTTGAAGTGGACAAATCCAAGCAAATTAGTATCGAATATGAAGAGAGAGAGAGAGAGAATGATAGATCTGCATTGGCTATAAAGTCTTTTTCTTACAAAATTTGTACCGTCTCTGCCAAAAACAACCCCCACCTGCTTCTTTCAAAATCAGTCACTTTTCTCATGTAAGGTTTAAGTTGGAGCAAAAGCCAAATATAATAATTCCAATGGTTTAGAAATGTGATAAAGCTATTAGACAATTCTAATTTGGAATCACCCTAGACTATGTTGCCAAATGCTGCTTTAAGCATTTTCCGATGAATTTTGTTCACCTTTAAACTTCAAAAAAGTTGAAATCTTGGTATATAGATAGACTCGTGAAGAGTGATGGAGTTGTTTTATTTGTAAAATCATCTTGGAATGAATTAACTTGAATTTTGATGAAAAAGATGTTCTTTTCTTTTATAAAGATAAGCACAACTCTTACTATTTAATGCTTCATATAAAAGAAAGAGGATTGATTCAGTGACCTCACCGCGAACTCCACAATCAAGGGTATTTTTCACTTTACTCTTTATACTTTTTATGAAGGAAGTAAAGTGAAAAATACCCCTAACTATGGGGCTCGACGTCTCTATGAGGTCGAGCTCACTTAATCACTTTTCTAAAAGAAAAAGGATGCTCTTGTCAACTACATTCAAAAAATCTTCATCACCTAAAAAACATCAAAATGAGTTTTTCTAGTCCCAAGGTAATCACTCACAATTTGTACTTTTTGAAAATATGTTAGAAGATCAAAGCTTTAACAATCTGATTGTTTTCACAATATTTCTAAATGCTGCCTACAAGACTAATTTTAATTAGTTACAGCAGTCAAACTTTCTTGACAACATCACTTTTTACATCAATATTGGAAACTTCAATTTGAAAGCTTTGGTGACGTCAAAAATCATTGAAATTATTAAGTTGTTCAACTCAAAATCTTAAGTTCAAAATCTTAAGTGCTATTAGACATATCTTCAATAATGTACGTAGTTCCACTGAATCATCATCATATACGTTTCCCAAATAAAGGAAAGCTTCGTGTAGGTTCTATTCTTTCTTTAAAAACATCATCATTTGTCAAAGTGAGAAAATCCCCTTACTGGCAAAAGCCACTACAAAAGAATAACATTGAATATTAGACTTTAAATTTTATCTCATAATCTAGAGCTAACTAGAACAATGTACAAATCCATTGATAAGAAGTGATGCTCATTTGACAAACTTTATCTAACACACAAGTAATTGGGTAGATAAAATTTCTATGTCACTCACACGCATCATTGAGTACTTGCAATTAGCCAAGTCGGCATGCATCACAATTCCATGGAGTTGCACCTTGGGACATAGTCTGCCCCATTCCATTTCCCTTAACTGACTAAAAATCATCAGCATTCAGATATGCAGCACAAAGACCATAAGATCTTTGCCCTAGAGTTTAGGATGAGTGTAAGTCTACTTGTTCAACCCTAGTCTCCCTTTTTTGGGTCATCATACATAAATAAGCTTAGAAATAATTATGTTTTAGCGCTTGAAACTATAGTGCATTTAAAAAAAGGTCCCTCTAATCTAACTATTTATGTATAAGCTACAAACCCCTTACGTGGCATTATCAACATGTCACAAGCACCAATGATGAGGGATGAAACTTGCAACTTGGCTAAAAGTAATCAACAAGTCCCTACTTGAAGGTTTTTAATGAGACCCGATTAGATTATCCCATATCTAGTTATGGATCCCTTGATGAGATCGAAAAAGTGGGCTGAAACAGCCCAAAACGTTCAATCCAACTATAGGTCTACCTCATATTTAGCCAATATGATCAGCATCTAGTGCATAATTTTCTAATAATTGAAAATTTCTTCTAGCTATTGCTAGCCTTTGCAAAATAGCTAGCAATAGCTAATAATTTCCATGAATGCTATAAATAGCCCTAATTGGCCCCTCCCAACTCCATAACTCTTCCCTCTCACGCTGTTGAATAAGAGTTAATTGGCATCTCAAAAGCAAGTGTTGATCAATTTCATGCATAGAGTTGAGTTTGTTGATAGATATTACATATTACAAATCAACTTTAACTTCCACCTCATTCCAATTAAATTATGGTCTTCAGAATGATTGTTCTAGTTAAATGCCACTACTATACCTCCATCAATCTTACAAACATATAATAACAATCCCACTACTATCCTTTAACTGCTTTTGATAGATACGATGGACTAAAAGAAAAGAATTATTTTCCTTTCGAAAAGTTCAAGAAGAAATACGTACATAAAAGAGAAATTCTTTAGTTAGTGAAATATTTTTGACTTCCACTTTCAACATGAAAAATGTTTTGGGTGAAAGTCATCATAACTAGATTTGGATAGTTACAAAAGACAAGCCTCCTCCCAGCAACTTCACTTTTCTTCTAATCTAGGATAATTCCATTCTATGGCTTTTGATTTGAATTCAAAAACTAACAAAAAAAATTATATAGATAGCTTTCAATATCTCGTGCCCCTCCCTTACAATAACCGTTGGAAGCCCAGAAGTGCTTTCAATTGACAGTTGTGCCAAATGCAATTTTAATGGTGATCTCAGCTGCAGGTGTTTCATCCAGTCCCCCTGCGAATGGAGGCATTCGTGTCCACCAGTAGAATTGCACAATTGTTCCTCTTGATCCTCCTTGAAAACATGTAATTATTTAGAAATCATTTCCATGCCTCTACAGCTTAAAACAACTATAGGCCAGCAATAGATTTGGCTATTCCTTTTAAGAAGTGAGCATCATCTTTTGAACTTAATAATTTGCATTCTCTCTTCTCATTTGAAGCTTTCAGACTGGTCATCAAAGGAAGAGAAGTTCTTTGTCCTTTTTGTGAATACATCTGTGAGATCAACACTTCATGTCTCTAGAAGAAAGGTTTATCTTTCATTCTCTTTCAACTTTAAGAATTTTATTCTGTATGTCTAAAAGCTTGAATTTTCGTACTCCGATTTATACATTATAGTTTTAACATATTATAGCTGATTCAAGACAGTTTCAGGTCAACTAAGATCAGCCCTAGACTGGCCAAGATCTCTAAGGCTGAATAATATAACTCTAATCCCCTTGAACCTTATTGTAACCACATAAAAGTGCAACACATTGGAGTAAATGTGACTTCTTTGTGAGAAAGTACGCATGACTTCTACTTTCTGATGGAGGGGAGCCTTCCTCCAGAAACTTCCCCCGCACGGCACCCTCCCCCCCCCCCCCCCCCACCCCACTAGCTTGTAATATCTTGGGCTTTCGGATCTAATTGCTAGGCTTCAAATGGACTTTAGTGGGCCTTTTGGAGATAACCAGTTCGGATTTGATTCGTGACAACTAGACTCAATGCATTTTGTAAAAGGTTTGAGTAGACGCGATTCAGATACACGCATGCACAACACGTGGTTGAGCCCTATCAGACCCTCTAATTGACGTCATTCAAGTATGACGCGATTTGCAAATGATGTCAGCTCGACATGACGCGATTTATCTCTTTCTGCATGGTGCAAACCCGCCCTGTGATGCCCTCTATGCACGCGTGGCAGCACGGTAGAGACACCAAGGGACGGGCCGCGATTTTTCTATCTACCCTCCCTTTCTTCCTCCTCATTTTCCCCATTCTACTCCTCTTCCCCTCTAACCTTTTTCTTCCTCCATTCCTCTTCTTCCTCCTCCATTCTTCTCCACATCCAAGCCACTTTCATCCCCTCCACTTCTCCACCTTACCACCTTCCATCAACACTCCACCTCACTCTCGGTGACCGATGGGAGACGAGGACATGGCGGCAACAAGATGGCATGGATGACGTCGATAGTGAGCTGAAGGAGTTGGAGGCACGCGGACATGGTCCTACCATACAAAGGGCTCCATTGTGAGTCCAGAGAAGTTCAAGACTCCAAGGTAAGGTGATCATTCCTCCCTAAGTACTAGGTTCCCTCCCAGAATCCATGCTAGGATTTGTGAATTTTCACAGTATTAAGGCATGTTTTTCTTGTGATTCCTTTGGGTTGAAATTCATGTGTGATTTCCCTGTGCGTATGAGGAGTTCGGGCGCCTTCCTTTTGTAGACTCTTGAGTTGTTTTCAGGGGTGCCAAGAGGAGTTGGGGAGACCTTGGCTTGGGTGCTGAAACACATCAGAACTAGATAATGCGATTTTATTCACTCAGGTTGGGCTAACGCGATTCAGCTGATTAACACCCCCCCCCCTCCTGACTGAAGGATAATCGATTTATTATAAAAATATCATTTATGATGAATGCGTCACCCCAGGTGGACGCGATTCAGAGTAATTGATATTTGTTATAAATCGATTAACCTAGCTGATTAGCATATGAATTTGGCGACATGATTTGAAAGACGTCCAGACCAAGTGACGTGATTTAAAACAGTGACCTAACAGCCCTTAAACTTGCATCACGTGAGTGCAATAATATAAAATATAATTATTTATATATAGATTATATATTCTACCTTCCAATGTAGTTGTTAGTTATGTTCCTACATACTTGCATACTTAGAACATTCATGGTGGTTGTCTTTATGTGATTGTTCACGACATTTGGACCTGGGATGACGACATCCACTAGTAGTATACCGAGCGCCTACGTACACGTTGTGGCCCATGAGGCGCAGGTCACAACCCGGACGTGGGTTCGCGCCAGTTCCTAGGACCCCCACGTTTATAGTCTAAATCCAGGTGAGGGGGAAATCGGCCATAGGACAATATCTATTTACTACTTATGTGCACACATGACTGGAGGACAGACACCATGTGGACTCACATACCCAGTTAATTATGCTTCTCACTGCCTTACTTTGCGGGTGTTCGAAGCTCGCAAGGGTGGATAGGTGTGAGGTGTTGGCTATGAGGTAAGACGTCAGTGGACACATCTCAAACTGTGGAGTTTGAAGTTGTACAGAGTTTGGCTTGAGAGTTATTGCACTAGTGGGTATGTGTGCCTATGTCACCTTGTGACTTGGCGACGTAGGACCATCTATAGCTGCATGTGGCTGGAGTAGCTTATGCTGCTTGAGGGATTCCTGACATGTATTGTGGGTCTGTGAGTTTGACACCCTTCAGCAAGTTTTACTTTTGCTACAATAGCTACTCAGTTTACTTTATTGCTTTACTTTAATATTCTTACTAACTTGTGGGTGCGTGTGTAGAAAGTAGAGATCACAAGATCTCTACTGAACCCAATACTAGTGTAGCACATTTTTGCTTTTCAGGTGAGGGATCCCGACAAACTTAAGAGCTGGTGGTGCGTGCTTGGAGGATGCTTGTCAGCAATTGTGGTATGTTTTGACGTATGCTCTGACGTAGTTATATTTTATTTTATGGCCTATATGCACTTATATTTTCTTATATTTACTGTACAATATATTTATTTGCTAGACTATATCCGACTATCATAATTCTTTCCTTGTACTTCCAACATTTATAGTTCGCTACTTGTTTGATTACTTAACTTAATTTTTCACACATTTTCTCGGATGTGTGTTTGTGATCTTGGCTTAGGTCCAACAATAACAATCCGAAGCCCATTAAATATCGGTTTCCCGATTATCAAGTAGCAGATCATTACAGCTTTTGTCCATATCTTCGGAGTTCGCAATGGCCAGGCCAGCTTTGGTTAGATCCCATTCCGAGATTTTGGAAGATCGACGATGCGTAAGGGTCCATTTGGTAGCCAGTAAAATGGCAGTTAGGAAAACGTTTTCAGGAAAACCTAATCCAAAGGTTTATTCGGTAACCTTGAAAACATCAGTCAACCGAAAAGTGCATACGTTGACTCCCTCTAAATCAGGATTTTGGCATCCGAGTGGATGGCCCGTATGCAGTTTTCTAAGACGTCCTGGCAATCTCCATGTATGTGATAAGGACGGTTGGCATATTTTTATAAACCACTCAAGTTCAATTTTAAATTTTTTATGGACCACAACAAAAAAATAATATTTTTTTTTGAAGACCCCCCAACATTGCCTACATCATCATATAATTAGATTTTTCATAGGAGAACTAAAAAAACATGAAAATTCAAAAACCTTAACTCCATGAATAGTATATTATTGTTCATTGGGGCTAGGTATTTAAATTTTCATCTTTTTTTGAGATGCTCGATCTAAAATCGAATTAGATAGGCATGTAGAACATGTCATGAGATTTCACAAAAAATCAAAAATATATATATAAAAAAAATCGAGCCCCAATGAATAGTACACTACTGTTTATTGGGGCTCCGTTTTTTTCAATTTTCATCTTTTTTTGAGATATCCGATTGAAAATTGAATTATATAAGCATGTAGGTCATGTTAGAAGCCTTTCAAAAAAATTATGAAAATTAAAAAATTGATCCTAATGAATAGCACATTACTGCCTTGGTTTTTAAATTTTTATTATTTTCTAAGATGTCTAATCAAAAATCTAATTACGTAGACATGTAAGACATATTGAGGGCTTCAAAAAAAAAAAAAAAAAATTGAATGTACCATCAATACCCCTAAGGGTGCATTAAGTTATTCTTCTTCTAGAATTACTTATATCTATATCCTTAAAATTTAAGATATTACAATTTTACGTAAAATTAGACCAAACTTACTCCAAGATAAAAATTAAAAAGAAAGAAACAATATCTTTTAATATTGAGGTAGGAATTTTGATCATGTGAAGATATGACTTTTTTATTTGAATTGTCTAATCTAATATCTAGTTGGGATTTTACAGACAAAGAAAAGATTTTCAAAAATATCAAATGGTCAATTAGGTTTTCATTTTCCTCGTAAATTAATTTTATTAGAAAACATTTTTCATCCAATTATGTTTTTCGCGGTTGGTTTGCACTAAACCTTCCATGGAGCCTCACCCTGTATGTGCTGCTCTCGTGTCAACCTTTGGTAGCCTGTTGGCTTCTATGTTTTTATCTTTTACCGTGTTTTGATTGTTTGAGTTGCATCTTTTCTTCTCACCTCTTAATAGTATGCTCTGCTCCCTCTTTATGTTTGTACCCCTCTGGCCTGTGTTGTATTTTGTGTTTTTCTTTGAATGAATGAAAGGCAGCCTTTTATTGTCCCTCAAAGAGAGAGAGAGAGAGAGAGAGAGAGAGTACATAGGACACTACAAGCCTATGGTTTCATTTAGAAAAATCTCTCAATTTCAGAAACTTTCCATTGGGATTCATTGATCTCAATTTTTCAACTATCTTTTAAATAAAAAAAAATAGGAGAAACAGACTCTACAATCCAATACGTTCTTCTGTGTCAAAAGCAATTCAAGGTGAACCTTTCGAAAAGTCCAAAGTGAATTTACAAGATATTCCCACGAATGCTTATGGTACTTCTAGTCCTCTTCTTCTCCACTCTAATCCAAAATTAAAACGCACAGAAGATAAATGGCAAGGCACGATGTTCTCTTATCCAGTCAAAACCCATAATTAACAGTGTTAAATGGGTAAAGGTATTATACCCAAATCTGTTTCATATTTCAGTCCCCAAATGAGACTACTAAGATCTGGCATAATTCTTTTTTAAAATCACCTGTATCTGAAACGCACTTTCAAAATCAGCTTTTGACAAACCTGTATTTTCTCAATAGCATTTCAAAAAGCTGCCTACAATGAATCTCTGGCAAAAAGAAAACACAAAGGAAAGGATCCTGCACAGCCAACATTCAGCTGCTCTTATACAAGGTCTAAGGGGTACCGACTAGGTACAACACGCCAATGCCCACCGGTTTTAGAGCCTAAAGCTATAATGGTCTGCTGTAAAATTTTCTTCCCGACGAACATGAGATAAGTTGAAATTTCCGTCGCCTCATAATGGCTCTCTAAGTTTTAATACATTCCACCTCCAGCCTTACAGATGCAAATTTTTGGCAAGAGTAAAACCTTCAGGAGCTGCCCTGAACTCCATGGAAAATGTGCCTTCTCTGGGATGAGTACCTGGCTCCAATTTTAAAGGCAAATAACCATAAATATGCAATAAACGAACTTTTATTTGTTTGCCATCAGGAATGAAATGGGCGAACAGTGACTAGAAGCCAATGGCACAAGGGGGCTGATCTTACTGTACCCCCTCCCTGAATGAGGTTAAATTAGCAAGGCAACTCACAGATTAATGTGTTAAAAGCAAGGCTTCTTGAACATTTTGAGTGTCAACTTGAGCCTGCTGCCTTGACTTCTCCTTCCTTGCGGCTGTCAAATAGGTCAACTGACATAGGAGAAGATATCCTATGACGCTTCAAAATGCGGGATGTCGCCACTTTGGCCTGCTGATAATTCAAAACAACTACCCTTTCATCATCCAAATCAAATCTAATGCTCTCCTCAGTGCACTCCTCAACCAATCTACATAAGTGCTTCAGATTCTGGATCTCAACACCGTTCACTTTCTTCACCTGGTCAACATCAATGCACATCTTTTGTTAAAGTCCACCCAAAGGAACAAGAGGTACATGCGAAAAAATGTGGTTCATCACCGTAAATCTTCATGAAAGGTGCCTAAACAATTAATTGGTGAGTTCTCCCTATAATGAAAATGCAGTTGTCAAGATGTTGATGTTACATGGTGAGATAACAAGAATGCTAAGTGTACATAATAATCCTTATTATATGCACTTATAATCAAACAAGCTTAGTGGAACCCAAGCCATCTAGTAGGCTGACACCATCTCGGGCCAATGTAGATACGTAATGCAACAAATATCAGTATCTAGTGCAAGCAAATACTTCCACCAATTTGTTTTCAATGATGAGGGACTGCTGTTCATCTTCTAGCAACCACAGGTCTGAGTGTTACTAAACAAATGGCTGAATTACATGTTTCAAGTATACAACAAGCGACCCAAACCGACTCGTTCGAGTCAGGCGTGCCAGTGACTCGGGTCCCAGATACAAGTTGACTCGTACAAGTCGGCCCGATCCGGTCTGATACGGCAAACCATGGTAGATACTATTAGTGCTTGATGAGACTTTCACCTTGCCAAGGGAAAAAAAAAGTGCATGAGAATGGAGTTTGGAAAGGACAGGAAGCCTCATGGCAGAGTCCGCCTCTGAGTTTGTGACCGATGATGGGGTTTGCTCCTTGCAGGCCCTATGGTCACACCCATTTGGCACCCTCATTCACCACTAAATGTGAAATTTCTCATCTGGGGATAGCTAAGGCTCTACACATTGGATAATTGACTTTTTTTGTTCATGCAAGGAATCCAGACCGATTGTCACTTGTGCAGTGATTAGTAGAAACACTGAACCATTGTCTTGAGTGTGTATAACAATATCTTCAGTGTGTACATCAATATCTTCCGCAGTATGCGAGTCACCAGCAAATATGTGGCAGGATCCAAGTAGATGGTGCCCACCAGAGTGCAGACCGCAGAGTGGCTATTACTCATCAGGCAGAAAGCCTTGCCATTGGAAGGTGATCAAAAAGTTTAGTGACTAACCCTTCATGCTACACCTTGGACCATCTATGGTTTGCTGTATCGTACAGGATCGGGCTGACTCATACGAGTCGACTTGTATCTGGGCGAGTCCAATCCGCTAGTACACATCGAATCGGACCAGATCATGCCGACTCATACATATATAATGGGTTGTTTTAAATTCAGTTCTTCCCATTTTATACGTAAATTTATACTTTTTATATCAACTAATAGGATACATTTCTCTAAAATACAACTTAAACTCATTACTTTTAACAAACTCATTGGCTTGACTCATGGGACTCGTGCGGGTTGGACCGAATCGGATCAGATCCGAATCGTATCTGACCAAACCCGATACGATCAGATCCCCGAGTCAGAGAACCTTGGGACCATCTACATGGAGGCAGCACAGGATACACAATAAGGTCCGCAGGAAATGTAGTGAGGTCCACGCATGATAGGGTTCTGGAAAGACTGGAATGGGTGGGGCTCATGTGGGGTGGGTGTCCATAGACCTAAGAGATTTCTGCACATGCATTGATAGTATACTTCTACTTTCTATTAATGAATTTTGAGCTTATCTCCAAAAGGTAGATAATAATCAAATCATTTTTCAAGTGTTTTAAATGTCCAAGACCCTTCTTATCAGCTATTTTGAAGGTAATAGTCTATCTACTTCTCTCTCAACCCTGAAGACAATGAATCCATTTTTTAATTTTAATATAACAAAAAATGAGCAAGCATCATGAGTTTATGCATTAATGAATTCATAAAGTAGCTCTAAAATCTCTGAAGATCAATATCCAGATTTTTAGTGCATAATGCTGAAAAAATAGCATGCAATAAGGAAAATTCCACCATGATCTATTAAGAAAGCATCCAGATTTATGTGAATAAAAGAACTGAGATTCAGGGATGCCGCAGGAAAGTTAGCAGTACCTGCAACTCAGAGAGTCTCTCATATCCTGCATTAATATCATCCATGAGCACCTGAAACAGCACAGCAACAGGCATGCCCATCAATGTTGGAGAAAAATCACTCGCACAAGCTCATGTCATTTCTCCATTTTTCTTGGTTACAAAGGGAATCATCCACCCTTAATTGGCGGGCAGTTGATCTCTCAATATGATAAGAAATAGGAAAAAAGGGACAACCTACATTTGACCACCAGCCAAGTATGCTTGTAAGCAGCCTTTTCAAGGAGCAAATGGAAATAAGGAACACAAATCATAATTCTCATCAACACCAGACATACTGCATATTCTGCATTGCAGTTCCTCTCTGCATGCTAACAAATACTTTATTAAATTATGGCCCAAGAAATGGGAGGTTGGCTTACAGCCGGCAGCCGGCCAGAAAATTGTGCAGTTCGTTCGGACTCTGAGTCCTGAGTCCGTCTCAGATGGTTGGGACAAGGCTTTATCACAAAGATCATACCAGCACCCGTTTCTAAATTTCTAATAGTAAAAAAAAAAATGTTCAAATACTCTGAATCTGCTTGACAATTTCAGACCCATAGGACAACGATTTCCTGGCCATATTTCTGCTGTTGTATCATAATCTCCTTTGTATGAGTAAATCAAGATGATAGACAGGCACAGCAATGTTTTTCATAATACTTAGTTAAATATTATCAAACAATCTACCATGTTTGTTGAGCTTGGGTGTTCCCAGCAGTGCAGTGGCTTCGCTAAAAGATGTTCGAGTGTCGGGGAAGGCAGAGAATACCTGAGAAAGAATAACAAGTTGTTCACCAGCTCTTTTAGGCAGCTCTCTTAGTGCACGTTCACACAATCGACGGGGTGATGCATTGTACCAATCCTCACCATATTCGTGAAGATATGGTTGTGTTAATGGAACGAACACAAGCCCCGCAAAAATATAATAGCTAGGCAGCTTATCGAACTGATGAACTGGAACTAGAGGTTGCAACTACAAAAGCAAAATTAGGTCCATATATCACGAACAGATGCCAACAAAATCATTTGGATTAAATGGGTAAACCAGCTGCATAAAAGGATGATGACCTGAGATGATATGAGATGTAAAAAGACAATAAAAGGATAAATGAGCCTATACATAGTTATACTCACAGGTTGGAGAGTAATGCTGAACTCATGCTCAAGTCCATCTCTCAATACTCTAACACGTGCTGTATCATTTGGTTTCTTCATGGAGACTAGATAATCAAATGTTATTCTCTCGCGGTTGCGGAAAGGAACTGCAAGTGGCACATGGTCAATTAGGGAAGAAAGGGTAGAAGCAACAATCTCCAATTGACGATTTACCTGTGCCATCATTTGCTATAGGCACACCATCAAATGCCAGAACAATGTCATCCTTCTTTAATACCCTACAGGCATCTGAAAGAGGATTAACTTTGCTAATGAGCACCCCTGTCATCTCAGGGCTCATACGAAAGTGCTCCCTCAGCTGCGCATTCTCTGTAGGTTGGCAGGACAGTCCCAGGGAACAGAATCCAATGTATTTTCCACTCTCTTCCACTCCAGCAATAAAATGTGTTATGACAGGGACAGGTATTATATACCTGTAACGTAAAGAAGAAAGGAGAGAATAGTTAACGATGTTTTGCATCTAATGATGTATACAAGTTGGCTTAAAAATGCACTCCTTTTACTGCATTAAAAATCCCAGTATTTAAGTGGAGATATGGAGCTGGAATCCTTGCTTTGAAAACTCTAGCATAGTTGTCAAGGCGGTAAGGCGACCCAAGGCGTAGTTGAGGTCCTTGAGCACCTAAGCGCTTGCCTAAGCGTCGCCTAAGCGTACACTTGATAATAATATGTTTAATATTACATTAATATGACATTAACATAAAAATACAAGAAAATAGCATTAATATGAAAAATAATTAGTTGTCTATTGGACAGAAGTATCAAAGTCAAATGTATGACTGAAAAATAATTATAAAAAATAGAATTTCATAACAAAAGAAACTATCCAGATGTTTGTTTGATTTATTCTTCCAAAATCTGCAATGTAATGCTCACAATAACAATGTATATGATGCAATAATGTGAAACACAGTAAAAAAGTATTATCACCAACAAAAAAATGAAATTTCATAATAAAATAAGCTCATTGAATAAAATATAGTGAGAGATTGAGAGTCATCGAGAAATTTAAATAGATGGTCCAAAATGGGCCCAAGACCCAATCAAGTTAAATGGGCACCTTGGCGGGCGCCTTGGGTGCCTTTTAGGCCCATGGCAAGGCGGCCCAGCGCCTAGTAGCTGGATTACCGCCTTGGCGCCTAGGCAGACGCCTTGACAACACTAAACTCTAGAAAATCCAGTCAGTTACCAGATAATGGCAAGAGATGCATCGAACAAAAATTTTGTTGAATAAAATCCAAGAGAGAATCTCTTTTCACAACTTCTATGTTCATTATTAGAAAACAATGAATGAGTAGTATGACAAAATATGAGAGAAAACTCAAGTGAACATGTGGTGGCAAAATGCAAGCCCATCTGTGAATAGTGAGCTCTTGGAGCCACGAGAACAAACAGTACTTTAAGCAGCAAATCACCTCCTTCAGAGTTTGTAAAGAGCTCGTATGATGAGTACAAATTCCATAAAAGAGGTTCTAAATGATTTCCAAAAGTGTATGAGGGATAATGTTTTCACGTTCCTAATCAAGGTAAACATAATCAAGTCGTACTAGCAACCCCCACCCCCCAAGTGCCAAGCATAACCCTGGCTGGTGCCAAGTAAACTGCAGGGTGGATAAAGCATCCTTGACCTGCGCCTCACTATTTCGGCCCCACGTCAGTTCAGACAAAAGCATCATTTCCTGAAAGCATTGTGGCCGATCACACAACAAGTGTAGGCGAATAAAGCCCCATTGTTTGGTTTTAGTTTCTGAAAGAATCAAGTTTGTATACACTATATACATCTGAAATGAAACCTAGCATAAAAAAAAGGAGGACTATTTATCGGTTCAGGATTTATTTATTTTTTTAATCTGTTTGTGGTTAGTGTCCTTAGTAAATTTATGCACTCTCCACCTATCCCTCATCTCAAAGTTGAAAAACCTCTAGGAATGCCCTTTACGTTTTGTAACCTTTATTTATCCCTAGAGAGAGAAGTATAGAGCATTTTAGACCAATGCAATTCAACAAAGAGCAAGGGAAGCAGTCTCTAAAAGCATATGATGAGGAACAATGACCAATGGTCAAGATGATGAAAATCCAAAAAGAAAATGCTGTATTTTTAAAGTAAATGAAAATTTACTTTTATTAGAACTCACCCAATGTTTTCCGCACCTGCAAGGTTCTGAAAAGCCACTCCAGCAACCTTGTCACCCATGATTGCAGGTCCTCCGCTATTCCCAGGGTTGATGGCTGCATCTATTTGTATAGCCATAAGCTGGGTAGCACCATGGACATATTGCGTTGGTTCGACTCTGGAGACGACCCCTTTGGTAACAGAAATATTGTCTCCACCTGCATCCAAGAGAACGATTGTCATTTGTGACTACTTATCTGAAGAACAGGTAATGACACTTATCTGGTATGTGAGCAAGTAACACAAACGTATGTTCAATATTTGGGATCACAATTCACAAGTAACACAACATTCCCACCCAGGTCTTCACGGTTTATAAATTGACCAACTTCATCAAATGAGATCCCTCGAAAACAAAAAAGTAAGAAAGTCCCTCCCTCTCCAACGGCAAACCACATTCTCATCAATAAAGAAGCACATTGAAAATGTGTACCCTACCCCCTCACTTATGGATTTTTTTTTCTTCAATCACAAACATTACGCCATCTGTTCAGTACTGGATTCTAGTTTCCTCCTGTAAAATATAGCTGGAAATCATGGAAAAGAAATTGAAAGTTTTCAAATTTGCATTTCAGGTGCTAACTCACTCCATACATTTATTACGCCTCACATCAAACTTTGAAATGGATGGCCATGATATACTGACCTTTAACACTGCTAATTTACAACACTCAGGAACTACAAACCATTTGTATCCCCCTCTAGTGTCAACTTAAATGCTACTAGCTATTATTCTAGAAGCTATGACACTTCAAATTGCAACAAATTTTCAAATCCTCCAATCTACTAGACTACAATTGGCTAGCACATTGTTACATTAACATAGGTGACACATTTGTGCCACAGGGGATTCCTAGCATGGAATGCCGAATCGGCCGACCCCGATCCGGATCGGCCGATTCGGATCGGGATCGGCAGGTCCCGATTCGGCCGATTCCGGCTGATCCCGGCCGATTCTGGCCGATCTAGGCCGATTTCGGCCGATCCGATCCCGATTCGGATCAGGATCGGCGGGTCCCGATTCGGATCAGGATCGGCGGGTCCCGATTCGGGGACCCGGCCCGATCTGGAATTCCTTGATTCCTAGTCAACATGGAAATATTTTTGTCAGTAAAAAGCATAGGACAACAAGAATTGCTTAAAAAACTAATTTAACAAAATGTAGTATATCAAACGAAGAGAAGCATAGAAAGTAATTATTTAGGCATAAAATACTCATTTGTCAATTTCAATGTCAAATTCTAAGGATGATTGATGCTGATTGCCGACAAGTGATTATGAACTTCAGATTAATGTTTTATTCTCTATTATTCTATCTGTACAAAGTCTCTTCATAGTTTAATGATCTCCACATCAGTATATATACGATACAGCCTGCCGCCTTGGTTTTGTCACCTGGCAGTGGACTGTGATGGCAGTTTTTCTTTTTTAAAGGAGACTGCCCATAGGGTGCATGTCTCCATGCAGGATGTGGAGCAGCCAGCATTTCCCATGCATGAATGCATTCCCATATGCATACGTGGAAAACACGGCACCCTCCATGTCCTGCCACACAGAGGGGGTGCACCCCACGGGCGTGCCTAGGCCGTCCAATCATTTGATCAGATGGATGTATCTTTTTAATGTCAACTCCCTCCTATTCCTTACTCTTGCCCGCTCCAACAATTTTTGGAGACTGAAGGCACCCAGTACCAAGAAAAATTATTTACTGCCAGTGAAAATAAGGAAAGGAGTGCACTGTATCAGCCAATATATACATACATACATGCATATATATACATACATATATATATATATATATATATGAGGGGGTGTGCACATATGTATGCATATTAATTATACCAATAAAAATTAATAATATAACATGAATACCTTGTCGAGTTCAGCTTCTAGGTCAGAAACTAGAACTATGCCAGCCAATCGTACCTAGGAAGCATTTTGTAAACAGACATTTGTCCATTACTAATGCATTGCACAACGTAAAAATACCGCTATAATGGATTAACAAAATAAATACATGGTATGCCCAACCAAGGATTGATCTCTTGGATGAGGGTTCCATCTCGAGACTCTTGGGAGGCATGGAGAGATCTCGAGAGATGGTAATTCACTTTCCACTTATAAAACAACATTTTAATTACCCAACAAGGTATTATTTTTTTTGATGATATCATAGAGGGTAACACGCTTAATTTATGGATAAAGGAACAAAAGCAAAATGCACAAGGCTGCAAATGTCAGGGGAAGATAACACGGGTGATCATGGCAGGAATGTCAATCAGTCAAATATGGAGTGTTTCTGTCTCTGTTTACAATGAAAATAACCAAAATAAAAAAGGAATCAGAATCACCTGTTTCTGATTTCATCTTGAATTCCAAGTTTTTAAATACAATCAGAATGGAAATTTAGGTGGTCTGATATCCTAGTTTTTTTAATACTTGACCAGATCAAATTTGGTTGGCTCGGGGTGGGGAGGGGGTGGAGCTTGTCCTGTACTTACCACGCAGCAAATAACAGGGGAAAGCAGTCCCTATTTAGGGGCGGCCCACACCCTTTCTTCTCCCTAATCTGGCCCACCCTGTGCAGGGGTCTGACCCACTTTGAAAAATGAGGCCAGCACTCCACTGCAGAGATCTGGCCTATAAGAAATGAAAAATGTTTTTAGGCCTTTAAGAAATGAAAATTGTTTTATGTAGAAATAAAGTATAACTGTTATATTTCATCAGAAAATTCTGGAAACTGGGTACAGAAACTTGTGTATATATACATTTCAGTTCCTTTATTACTTATCGGATAGCCTGATTCCATTATCTTATTGTATTGGAAATAGAAAGATCTTTTCTCCAAAAGGGATCATAAATAGGAAGTTGTTTATTTATGTTTCTGAATCTGTCTCCAATATGTCAGAATCAGGTTGGAAATCAGAGCACCAGAGGTCCAATGACAGTTACTCCAACTGTTGACTCACTCAACATGCAAAGTTGCCAATAGAAGTGAAGTCGAACAAAAATTAGAAAGATGAATAGGCTACTTGGCAACATTAAATGGGGAAAAAAAGCAAAAGAAAAATTCCTATAATAGGAAAATCAAAGCAAGCAATTTATATAAGGTTTAAAAAAATCTTTATTAGCTTCAAATGTTTACATGTCCTGGTCCTTTCTAGAAGCCTAAGACTTAAACGTTTACTCATCCACTTAACCTCAGCTTTGGGGGGGAATTTGTTGTATCATGCTAATTGAAGTGGTGTCTCGTTCTTATCCTTATTTTTCTCATCGGTTTGCCAAGGAGAATCAACTGAGAGTGCAGGCATTTGCTCCTAAATAGTATGGTGCACAAAGAGTACACAGGCATGTGATGCTTGGTTGCTTAACAATGGTTTTCCATGGTCCCAGTGAGAGCATAATCCAAAACCATTGATAATGGAGTAGTTGTGAAGCAGATGTCAATGTGCAAAATCTGCCCATGGTTCATATTAAAGAAAGAAGCAAGTCACATGGAAAGCAAGACAGAGACAGTTTCCACATGAAGCACAATTCTCTTTAGCTGCATTAACAAAAAGATGAATGATGACAAAGTGAAAAACAGTGCACAGTGAAACATATGACATATGGCATCTGACAAATAGCTTATAAATACTAATGTGGACTGACAGCTTGAGAATACCTTGAGGGTAGCCAACAACAGCTACTGCTTCCTGTAAAAATGGAATGTCTCCAAGCTCCAGAAAATGCATGCCCTCCCAAAACTCTTCACTTTCAACAGTAAGAAGAGCCAAATCACATTCATGTCCAATAGCTTGGACTTCTGCCCTGTGTTTGGTAGGGGACCCATGCTTTCTCACTAGCACAAAAGTATGATCAGCCACCACATGAGCATTGGTCAATATCCTTCGTCCGGGGATCACAAAACCTGTTTGATATTTTGATAGTAAGAAACACTGGTTCATAAAAAATGAATCTCACACGTACCCTCTCACTTATTTTATGGTGTCCTTTATTGTCAAATGTTGATTTTCACACACCAAACATATGAATTCATTGTTCACTTGTCTTGTATAAGCTACTTTGGGCTTCATAATGTTAAACATGGATCAAATACTAATGTTTTCTTTATCCATCATCTATTTCTTGCTGTCAGGTGCACCACCATATATCAGTTCCTTGTGTCTGACTTAGATTTTACCATGTCCAATGCGTCCACAGCGGCTTATGTCCCAGCCATAGTATGCTTCCAAAAAATAATTGAACTATTAGAGTTGAGCATTTAAGACAAGTCTTAGTTATTTCAATTTTCATGAACATCAGGATGTAAAGAATCCACCTTTTCTAGGGCCAATAGCATAGAAACATTTTTAAGTTAAAAAAACAAGTAAATAGGAGATGGAGTAGTGAACCAAACCGTTTCCACAGATAAAGCAGCAAAGGTGCAAGTGCAACATTAACAGGGGGGAGTAGTAATAATGATTCCATGTTCTTCAGGTGACAAACATAGGGGCACAATTGAAGGCCACAAAGATAGACCAAAAGATATCGGCTGAATGAGAAATGATGCCTTTTGCAAAAGTTAGCCATATATGCAAAGAAGTTAGTAAAAATGCTTACGATGATATATTGTAAAAAATATCAGACAACAAAATGTTTTGGCATCTGCCTAAGTGCAGAAGATGCTTGCATGGAAAGAGACTAAAATTTTAAGTTCAAGGAAACATATGTAATTGGCGAAAAAACAATTCCTCAGATTTTTCAATTGAACATGAATCGTTATCCATATAAAATAAGATTTTCACAAAATCATCCATAATTATCAAAGTGCATGATCACTCAAAACACAAGCCCAATTTATTTCAGTCAAAAGAAATATTAAGCATATAGTTGTTATAAATTGATGTCAAAGGATTGTCCTTTTTTCTGAAGTTGGATAGTAGAACCACATATCCATTAATATGGAAAAAAGGAATTTACAATGAAAAGGAAAACTATACCCCACCTAAAAAAGTAATCCACCCTGTACAAAAGTTCATTCCACCCCAAAATGCTCCATTAACAAAAGGAGCATCAAAAAGAAAAGAATAATACAATCTCAATGCCAGGTTGTTGTGTGACCATTTAATTATTCAAAGAGCTCAAACGGTAGAACCAGCCCTATCCACATGCACCACTGCCTATCAGCAGATGTGATCAGAATGAAAACAAGAAGCTGCTTCGCATTCCTACTTTTGCTTTGGATCAGCCGCCGATAAATCATCCTACCCCATGGCACCCATACAGTGGCATGAAAGAACAAGCCACCACACCCTTCTGTCTATCCACAAATTCCAGGTTCTGAACCAATCCCTGACCAAAGCCTTCAAAGCTGATGGAGGTACCCACATTGACCCCAGCTTTTGAAACAGAGAACTATGTCCTTGGAAATCCAGCGCTGCAAGACCATATGCTCTAGGCTGTCATCATCCTCATTATAAAGATAGTGAGTGCATCTAATATCTAACATGAAGCAAACTAATCTGTCACATGTTAAAAGCTGACCATAAGCACCCTCCACATTAAAAACTTCACCTTCAATGGGCTATGAAGACACCATTCCATCGGAACTAGTGCCATCCTCACTCCCCCATAGCAATCATCATGTAAGTGGACTTTATTGAAGATACACCATCCTTATCCAATGTCAATACCCATTCGTCTTCATTACTTTCGAAACATCATGGTAAGAAGCCGGAAGCAGACAGACTCTAGGTCTACTATAAAACTTGAAGTTCATGACCTCCACCCAAAGACCACTTTCCTCCATGTGCAGCTTCCATAACCATTTGCATATCAGGGACAGCTTAAAATATGACACATTTCTAATCCCCAATTGCCCTTGCTCCTTACTTCTGCAGACTCAACCCCCAATAGCTATCATGCCAGCCTATGTATCTCCCCCCACTACCATGCCACAAAAATCTACACTACATAGAAACCATGTTGTTCACCACAATCCTAGGTGGCCAAAAAATGGACAGGAAGTAGATAGGTAAGCTGGAAAAGACAGCCTAATATAGAATCATTCCGCCACCATAGGACAAAAGCCTCACTTTCCACCCTACCAATCCCAATCTCCAGAGTGAATGACACCCCCTAATAGTGGGAGGCCAAAGTAATAGGGAATTCATCCACTCTAAAACCGATCCTCCCGGACACCGTATGCACAATATTCTGCTCCTTGTTGACCAGTGACCATGTTCTTCTTAAAGTTGACCCTAAGACCTGTCACCTCCTCCAGGATTGCTAACAACCATCTAATGACAAATGCCTCCTCCAATATAAAAAGAATGGTATCATTGGTGTACCAAAGATAATAAGGCAAGCTCTTGCCGCAAGGAGAGGACCCCTTTAATGATTCCCTCCTTATCTTCCATGCACATCCTACTCAGTACTTGCAATACTGCAACAAATAATGACGGTGAAATTGGGTCTCCCTGTCTCACACCATGGAAACAGCTTGTAGGCTGACCATTGACAAGAACCATGAACCTAGTAGATGAACTACAGGCCTGAAGGATTGTCCTTGTTGTAAACTCATTCGTTAGTTGCCTTAACAAATAAAATAAAAGAACTTATTAGGAAGCAATTGGCATCTACAGGGGCCACTATGGTTCATTATTCCTCTGGAAAGATTGTATAGAGCATTATCAACTGGACTCATGACATTTGCGACAAGTAAATGTACAATTGCTAAAATTGTTCCTTTTATGGATAAAGAGAAATTCACCATACATATATTGACCCCTTTCTTGAGGAAGCCAAGCCAACAGGCTTATTTATGCATTGGTGAGCTTCTAGAGCCTTTGGCTGCACGCAAGTAAGGACATGGTAATGTCCAAAGATGACTGGAGGCTAATCCAAGCCCTACAATCCCCTATGTGATAAGGTGCTGTTGGGTGAAGTTGAAAACCTGGTGAAGCAAAACCCAGGTCCAAGCCAACTTGGCCACCACATAGTTCGTATACCCTAAAATTGTTTGACATTTTATCAGACAGAAATTTATTTCATTCATAGATACATGGGAAAAGCATGACAGCTTTCCTTTTGTTAGGTTTGGGGGGGTGCATGGGGAGGGAGTCTTTTAAATTGTCTAATCATCTTGATTTGAATTTCTTTGTCCATTGATATGGGACTGGCTTATAGGTCTGTTAGATCCACCGTGGCCGGACCAACACTAAGACTTGATGTGTTACCTCTTCGTCTGCAATGTGTATGCTAAAAAGAAATACCACAAACATGAAGAAAAAGTGACCACTTTAAAGGTGAATTCCAAAGCTTGGAATCAGGTTGGTTAATTTTGCAAGGTTATACTTAGTACAAGAGAATCTTGTAAACCTCAAAACCAAGAGAAGTGAGCTGTCCAGGCTGCAAAAAATGATTCTGCACTGTGCAGCAGAACTTCCCTGCCCGGTATATAGTAAAACCTTGTTGACGTATTGTTCACTGAATTATATATAAACATATTCGTATCAGGCATCACCTTTGCCACTCTGTTATCTTGATGTGGTGTTCATTGATTGCAACAGAGCTCATCACTGACTTCTCAAAAAAGAGTCTAATTCTCTGTGATGAACTACACTACAGCATTTGATAAGTGCCCCAAAACAAACAATAAATTGCTTGTTCGCTTGCAGGGCTGGATAACCTAATCGAAAACTAACCCAAGCTTTCACGAGAACTAAACCTTGTACCTACTTAAGCAGACAACGAACAGGATTTCCAACGTTTAATCTCAACTAGATAAGTAAGCACGTCTGACTTTGGAGATAATCCATGAAAAATGTTATAATTTCGAGCAGGAGAATAACCTCTCAACAGAAGCAGAAAAGAAAAATGTACCGATCACGAACTACAAAACGGCCATCGTCCTCACCGGATCCGTAGGTCTCCCTCTGGGACTTGTTCTGCCAGGGGAGGAAGTAATTGGGGCTGCTCGACACGGTGAAGATCTTGACCACGGAGTCGAGGGCAAGCTCGATGGCGTCGTAGGCACTGGTCTGCCGGTATCCCTCCAGCTCCACTTCCCCTTCCGCGATCAGAGGATCGATGCCGCTGCTGCCGACATCGATGCCACCCTCCTGAAGGGGGCTGGCAGAGGACGCGGAGCAGAACGAGGAGGCGGCGATGAAGCGGCGGAGGTGGAGCGGCGGGGCGCGGCGGCGAAGAGCTCTGCCGTGCAGAGGAAGAGGAGCAGGAGAAGAGGGAGGAGGAAGGCGAGCGGGACGCAAGGAGGAAAGCCTCCGCAGCGCCCGCAGGGAGAGCATGGTGGGTGGGAACTAGGAAGGGACAGGGCCGGACCAGTGAGAAAGAAGGAGAGAGGGATGGGGTTTTTAAAGCTTCTTTACGCGGCCATTCGGGCCGGTGGGGTGTTCCACTATTGTGGGCTTTGGCCCATTAGCCATGAAAAAAGAGTGAAAATGAATGCAATACCACTTGGGCATGTATAATATAAGTGGAGTAATATTCGTTACAATATCCTGATGAGATATTACAATCCACATGGATTATACTATCTGCTGTCCAATTAGGTTGATCGAATGGCAGCACATGAGCCTTACATGGTTTTTTATCTTTTGAATTTCTTTACTTCTTTTTTTATTAGAGCTTCTAATTAAAAATCAGGTGGTACGAACGGTGACTTCAGCTCAGCCCCGGGGTGGACATTTTTTTTTTTGAAATAAAGTTTCTTTTCAAAAAAAATGGCAAGCTCAAGGCCAACCCAAGGTCATTTGTCGGTATCATCTGTTTTTTGATTTGACACTCCAAACATATTAAAAATTTGATTTTTTTTTTAAAAAAAAACTAAGGAGTACCCATACATGCGTCTAAGTACATACTGGCCCTCCCTAAGTTGCCATCCGATCAACACAATCGGACGACAGCCTTTGAACAATGCCCTAGGGCATCGTAGTATGTTTTACTCACATAACTGTCCTCATTTCTAGAGGATCAGATGACATATGCTTTGTATGGTCTCTCTCATAGAGGGTGAGGTGCGCCTTAGTATTTTAGGAAAAAATACACCTTAAATATGGCATGTTATCGGATACATCGATTGGACAATAGCATTGTAAGGCTTAAGATAAATATTACTCTATGAAAAATACTTGATGCAACATACCCTTCATCTGATCGGTCAATGAGATGATAAAAATATATTTAAGATATATATGCTACACTCTTATGGAACCCATATGTAGAACAGCAAACGCACTACATCGTGAACAGGTATTTCTCGGTTTTTTCCGCCTTCTTTTAAAGCAAGGAGACAAATGACACAACTCTTTATTTCTTTTACTGATGATTCACTTGGCCCTGTGTGTAAGAGCACGTGCAAATGCATGTGATGTGAAATTAAAATATAATATAATTATATTTCATAAAGTTAAGTAGCATTATTTCAAGTTGATAGCCATAGTTAAAATGATATGGTTAAATGCAAGAAAATAAACTTTTTTTTTCTTATTAGTGTTACTAAATAAAAATTAAAAAAAAAACTTAAAATATAATTTTTTACTTCTACTATTTTCAACACCTGCAACATCATCATTATGGGGTGAAAAGAAATATTACCCGAGAGAAACAATCAATATATAAATCTTTAAATTGATGTTTTCTTGTGGGGACAGGAAAGGTGCCATTGCAAGATCGATTTTGACAAGCTCACATAAATTTTCAAATCTCGAGAGTAGACAAAATCTATTTGAATATGGAAACTTTAGTCCTTAATTATTGAATAAATATTAAACAACCAAAAACATGTTACAATACTAAGCATCCGTTCAAAAGAGAGACGCACTATGGTGCTCAACCATCTGCTACATTATATCTGCACAAGGCAAGCATCATGTCAAAAGGTAGATAAAAAAATAAGTTTCATAAGAAATAAGTACAATACAAAAATATGATTCTATATAAAGTCAAAAGATGCCAATATTAAATAGCATCCTATAATATGTATAGGAACTAAAAACATATGGACCGAGAGGAAAAAGTGAATAATTGAATGATTCTTAGAATGTAGTACCATACAGCACAACTAGTTGGCTCTATGGTTCTATAGACTTCGCATTGCTAGGAATGAGCAGCCGAAGCCATAATCACCAGGATTCACAGAAGCTCTGAAATCATCCATAAATTACAAATAAATAGAAAATGAGAATTGTTACCCAAAAGATTAAAGAACAATAAAAACCATATAACCAGATGGAAGGAATTAGGCAGAAATTTAGGCAGCACGCTAAAAGAGCCAAGTGGTGTGTTGTGAAATGTTCGTTACACTTCTAAGGCAACTTGTTGGGATGAGAGAGATAGTCTCTCAGGGTTAGTAACAGAAGAGAAACTAGTTAAGCGCTATCGCATGTAGGTTCATGAGAAAAGTAATTAACCTTTTAAAGGTTCAAGAGAAATTAGTTGCGACTGAGGTGGAAGTCGAGTTAGTGAATTATTGAGATATATTTGACATCGAAAATTAAAAAAAAAAAAGATTTTCCTAACCGCTGTGGTGAAGAATGACTTATAAAACAATAAACCCATTCATCATATGGTTGTTGATGACCTAAATTATTGCTATTGTTTTATACTCTTAGATTATCATATAGAACTTTAGTTTAGATGTAATCCATAAGGTTTTACGCTTGATTTGGGATCAAAACAGTCGATATAGTAAATGCTCTATTGAATGTAGCAGAACGATGCCGTTCAGAAGACTTTTTTATTAACCTAAGGTTAGCAAGTTAAGTTTAGGCTAAAAAAAAGAAAATGCGTGCATAAACAATTCCTGTGACATGGATACAAACTGTAATGTTGCTGCAACACATAGCTGTCAAAATTATCGAGTATCGACCTTGTACTTTTTAAAAGTCAATTTCATATTCATAAGGCTATCACTGGTCACGGGTAAACAGCTCATACTAGGGCTGTCAAAATAGGCTCAGACCCGTTTGGACCGTTAGTTATGGGTTTGGATATATCTGTTTATCCATTAAACCTTCTATTGTCATACATTGCAAAAATTTGTTAGTCAATTTCTTAGAATTTGAATCTAAAATTAAACTTATCTATCTGACACATAGAGATTTAAGATAAATAAATTCTATATCAAATCTATTTAACTTTCAACATCAAATAAGTAAGAAGTAGACCCAAGATCTGACTCATTTACCCATGACTCTTATTGGGTCTGAACTGGGTCTACGTATATTCATTTTGGGTACGAATCTACTTAGACCTAGGCCGTTGACAGCCATAGCTCATACCCACTGTGGATAGGTATTGAAGACTTTTAACGTTCATGATTGTTTAGAACTGGAAACTTAAGACCTCGTACCCATCATGAAACCTTAATAATTAGGCGGATTTTTAGTTTATGGTCTTTCTAGTCTACTTAATGTAGAAATAAGTTCTCTATAACTTCCATACGTGATAGAAGCTCCATGTAATCTCACTTTGATAAGACCCTATTTAAAGAAAAATTTCCAAAATATTTTGAAATATTCAGGGCATTTCTGAATTTTTGGGGTATTTTTACACAATTAAAGTTTAGACTGGAACCCGAAAGCAGAAGTAGGTAAATGGACCGATGAAACTTAAGAAGCGAGAACCAGGGGTGGTATTCGATCGGACCATAATTAAGACTGGACGGACCAAAAACTTCAAACTCCCTCTTCTAATACATAGGTTATAGATAGATATACTAAAGTTAGTTACCTTATTTTCATGTTAAAATAAGGGAGAAAAAGTTGGATGGTAACATTAACGTCAATTGTCTCCTTTTTTATTACAAAAGGATAGGAAAATTGAAGGGGATGGGCAATCACTATCTTAATACGCAATTAGGCATGGGAACGTTGATGGTTGAGAATAAAATTTGAGATCTATGGCCAGTACTTCTTCCTGACAAATAAAATCAGGAAGAGAATATTTTCTCGTTCATGCTTTATTATAGTGAGAAGAGTTCAAAGTTGGACATCATTAATACTTTTCTTTTAAATATAATAGTTTTCTGCCCCTGACGTGACCCTTAGCTTAACCAAATCAATATTCTATGGAGTAATGCTTACTGCAATGTCCATGTATTGAACCCGCGCATGTAGCAGAGTGGTTCGTCCCTCCCACGGCGGGAGGTCACGGCATCGATCCCGTCCACGTTGCGTGCGGGCGAGGATCATGCCGCGTAATTGATCACTCTCTTCTTGAGCAGAAAAATCACCTAGTTGGGCGAAATTCTCGTGATTTTAGGCGGATTCGAACTTAGCTCGTGTCTGACATGGTTGCTGCATCACCATGGGTGCAAAAATTGATGAGCCGGAATGAGCTCCATCCCCTTTTGTCGTATGAAAAGTTTACATGATTTTTGCCTCATGTTTAAATGTATTACGACGTCATCTTTATGTCAATGCACATGAGAGTTGAATTAAAAAATAAATAAAAAAATTACTCGTTAGATTGCTCTTAAAAATATCTTGAAACTTTTGAGAGCATCTTGAAACTTTTAAGAACATCGTGATCCTCTCGAGAGCAAGAAACTCTCGACAGAATTTTACAGCTCTCCGGAGCATCATGCTTGAACATCATATTCTCGAAAACGTGAAGATCCTCTCGAGAGTTTCATAATACTACAAAGAATTTCTTGATGTTCCCGAAAAATAGTTCAACCCAACTATTATCACCGACTGTCAAGGTACAACCGTAATAACAAAATAATGCAGTAACCATATATTCTCTATACATCAAGTTTTAACACGACATATTAACTAATAACTTATAATATTCGTGTCTTAACTTGTTAGAATTCTAGCACGCTAATAGATAGCTTATTATATGATTATATTTTGTTATGTTATTATACATAATATTAAAATTTAACAGAGGATAGTGAAAACATAATGTCAAAGAAAATTACTAGAAAAATTTGACGGAGATAGAAACTAGGATTAGTTACATATATAATTCTGTTCAAAATAAAATTATAGTTCTGTCCATCTAAATAGTCACACTGAATTACAATACCTGCAAAAGTATTTATATGATTAATTTATGTTGAAGATTTTCGTTCAATTGAATATTCGGACAAAAGTATTCCTACAAAAAAAAAAAAATAGCACATTGTACTAAAGTGAGAAAAAGCAAGATTGAGAGATAGATGGAAAGAGAGATAAAGAGAGTTAAATAAAGAACGAAGATATTTTATATATTTAAATTTTATTTAAAAATTAATTAAGATTAAATAAGAGATATTTAACGTAATGTTAATAAATGGTAATGGTAGGAGTACTTTTGCAAGTATTGTGATGCAGAGAGGTTATTTATAATAGTATTATGATAACATTAACATTATATTTTTATTTTTATTAGTTAAAAAAGTTATAATTTATTTTATTAGGATTGCACATGTAATTATCCCTAAAAATTAATGTCAAGTTTTTAATAAGAAGGTTTAATTAAGTTTTATTAAGATAACTACAAAAAGTAACTCTGCCGTGCCTGGTCAAAAGTGAAACAATCCCACTGTCTCTGATCCGCATTACGGCGGTTGTCCCCTCCATTTCTCATCTTTCCAACAACGAGAGAGAGAGAGAGCGAGGGTCCACTCGACCTCCACGGCGGCCAGCCATGGTGGACAACTCCATTCCCCACGCCCCAACCCCCGCTTCCCCACCGCCTCCCTCTCACCCTCCTCCTTCTCCACCGCCACCACCGGCGGCTCCACCCGCGCGGCAGAACCCTACCCCGGCGGCCTTCTCCTTCCCCTTCCCCTTCCCCTTCCCCCGTCCCGCCCTGCGGCTGACCTCGGAGTACGACAGCGAGAGCCAGGTGTTCTTCCACAGGGCCTCCTGCAGGCTCTTCGACAGCCTCGCCAAGCTCAGGCTCTCCTTCCTCAACAACCGCAATGGCGAGATCTCCTGCCCGCTGCTGCGGTTTAGCCTCGGCAAGTGCCTCTCCGTCGACTACGACGTCGAGGCCAACAACGCGCTCGTCAAGGGCTCCGTGGACGTCGGGAAGAACTTGCGGTTCCAGGCTTGTCGCGATTGGAAGGTGGGTGAGGCGGCTTCGTCTTCCACTCGGTTTGTGTTTGAGCGTTCGGCGATCGCCTAGGTGTTTCTTGGTCTTCGTAGTTGTTCTTAATATTATTTCATTCTGATCTTAAAATATTGGTGGTTGCTGCCATTTTGTTGTATTCTCTGGTGATGAGAACTTGCGTCGTGTGTTCCTTTATTTTTTTGTTTTATGCAATTTTTTCCCTTTTGATAAGCATAGTCAAATGTCTAAATATATCCTTTATTTTTGCCATATGGAAGACCACACTTCCTAGAACTCTAACGTCTTGTTAATGCTCATTCGAAATCTCACTTTTTTTTTTCCTTTTTCCCTCTCAAGAGAGTGAGAATCTTGGAGTTGTGGCAGTTGTTGGCTGGTATCCCATCTGTCTGCTGGATTTTTCCCTGATGAGATTTATTTTATCCTTTATATATGTATATATCAAATGAACTTTTTTATCTTCTGATAGTTCTGTAGACAATAACATACATGGTTGCGGCGATGATAGACTCAGCCATGTAAATTCAAGAGCTTTATGTTGATAGAACTTTCTGAAAAAGGGAATATGCTAATTGATGGGAACTTCACATGTATATTTTTCGTACTGAGAATTTTGGTCAAATAGAACATTGTAGCCAGATTTATCCTCCTCCCTTTCACTGGGAAGTAATATTTGACCCTGGCCTTGGGTCCTTGTATTATGTGGCTAGGTGTTTCCTAAGGTCCCGAAAGAAGAACATGGTATCTCCTAGCGACTATCTTTTTGAAGGATTTTATGGTTATTTTGTCGTAGTGTTTCACTTTTTCATCGTCCTTATCTCATTGCAGTCCCAATAAGCTGAAAGGGTTCTGACAATGAATGGTACTCTGAAAGGTCAAATTCTGAATGGTGTATGTACTGCACAATATGAGGATGCAATTTTGAAGACAAACTATTCTGAAAAGAACTTGAAACTGAGATACGCCTACAAGGTGGTTAGATGGATGAAATTTCTTTTGTTTTTTTGATAACGTTTTTGTGTCTTTTTTTTTTTTCATTTTTTTTGCCCTCAAGAATGCCATATTGGAAGTCAAGTTTCTAGACATGTGAATCAAATGTTGGCTTCAACTGTAGGATGAGCAAATGTCATTCATCCCTGAGATCTCCTTGCCCTACAATGCAGTCTCTTTGACATTCAAGCGACACTTCAGTCCTTCAGACAAGTTGAGGTGCGTAACTTGGTCATAATTATATATTTATATATATATACACACACTTTACCTAAAGCAGAAGTTCTGTTAAACATGGAAACCCTAGCTTTCTTGTGTATGTGAATTCTCTTGTGTAGTTGACCAATTGATTTATAAAGCATTGAAGTTCTATGCCTTTTATCACAATGCATCTGATTATATTCCATACACAAGTTAATTAGTTTAAATTCTGTTGTCACCTGTTTGCATTATTTTGGAACATGAGATAAAGAAGGATAAATAGATATTTTTTTCCAAGTTCCAGAAGTCTAAGAAGTGAAGTATTGCTTCAATGTTGTCTGGCCTTTCTTTAACATGAAATTACAAATTGCAAGGGTTACATAAATGGCTCGCCTTGTTACTTTAACATTTGTATACTGCAGTCTTCTTTCTTCTAATGCTCCTCTCATTTTCCTTGTTTTATGATATTTTTTTTCTTGGATTTCTTTTTCTTGGTTGAGAATATTGTATAGTAAGAGAAGATATCTAGTGCATGACTTGAGCGGAAGGGATCTAGCTAGACAACGATTGTGGGAAAATTTTAGAGAAAAATGCCAAAGAGTTTCTTTAAGAATATATGCTACTATTTGAGTGATGGGGGACAAAGGAGGAAGAAGGGGGGTTGGGGAGACTACCGACGCCACACCGGCAATGAGGAGGCCTTCAACGTCGCACCGGCAGCTTGGGCGTCACATCTGACCCTGTCGTAGGGCAGATTCGACCTCGTCACAGGGTCGCCTTCTCCGTCGCAGAGAGGAACACCAATAAATTACTCAAAAATATTTATTCAAAAAATAAAAATATGTTTTACAAAACTATTTAAAGAGAAGACAAATCCTAATGACTCTCTATACTTTACTTTGGACCAAAATACCCTTAACATGAAAAATAGTACAAAAATCGCACAAAAATTCTTGAAAAATATAAAAGTATCTAAGCGAAGTCTCAAATGGGTTGAATAAAATATCTACGGACTCGTTTAATAATAAATTATGCATCAGACGAGCTCTATTGAGTTTTCAAGCCATAATGAAAGCAAAATGACTCTCCGAGGTGGTAGATGCACTCTATCATGTGTAATGCATTGGTGCACTGGTCTTAGATTCCCATCATTCTCCTTTGGTTCGAGAACACTCGTCCTCGAACTTTGTGGTGTCGGAGGATCATAATTGCATTTGTGAAAGACAAACAGGGCACTAGAATTCTCGAACCAACACCCACATCAAGATGCACCGAGCATCGCTCCAGATGATCAGGAAATTCGCACCACACGATCAAAAACATACGGTCTAGTGGCATGGTTCCTATCTTTGAGGATGGCCGGTTAAACTTGCTTATCCATTGGCTCTGTGAATACATAATCCTCCAGCAAATGAAAATCGACTGCAACCATGATAGATTTATCCCATATAGGTGGGTCAGGCGAAGGTAGAGGGGCCACTACAATTGATGCAACAATGAGAGCATTAAGGTTGGACCTTACAGAAGATAAGGGTATTGATAGAGATAGTGACGATGCACTGTTGATGGTATCCAAAGAACCTGAATTTACTGGGATGAACGTCGAGTTAGCCTCACATTTCGTAACCTCGCTTGAATCTTCAGGCTGAGACATTGCCACACTTGAAGGGTATTTGATTGAAAAAATGGACTTTCTTTTTAAGTGAGGCGGCTGGAGGGTGCATCTCTGTCGTTCGTGATCTACGGTGGCATGTCGTTCTTCCTTCCAATCTTTACCAACTCTGATGCATAGCCCTAGCTTGGGAAGGACGGTACACCATGCCCCATCAATGTAAGAAACACCCTTGAAAGGCCCATAGAATTCTACAAATGTTCGGTTACCATTTAATACAATTTCTCTGGTCTCGGAGAGTAAATTGACAAGTGTCTATGAAATAAAATTCTCCTCTAGTCCATTATTCGATACTAGGGCAGCGCGTGTCTTATTGGGCAACGTAATCTCAGTGTAGAAGACTGAGGATGTCATGGCTACGGACGATGTATAAAGGTCGACAACAAGGGCTGCCGGCGGCAATGGTAACAATAGAAGCAAATGGCGGCAGCAGCATACGGCAGCGATAGCTGCAACGGCGCCGGCTGGGCTTGCTCAGGTGGCGGTGACAGTGATGTAGATGGCGGAGCTGCTGGCTGCGGCATCAATCGTTGGGGCTGCTGGCGGAAGGTGTCCTCCTCTCGCTCTTTTTTGTGCTTTTTTTTTTTTTCGAGTTGCAAAATAGAGATCACGAGAGAGAAGGAAGAAGGAGACGGGCAGTATGAACAATACTATAATATGGTACTGTTTGCATGAAGAGTATCGCGGGTATTGGTCACCGTGAACAGTAATCACGGTAGCCATTTTTGTTCCTTGTATGGTTCTGGTGAAAGTGCAGTCGAGAGAAAAAAAAGATGGGGAGAAGAAAGAAGAGGAGGAAAGATGTGGCAGCAGTGGAGGTCGATGGGCTGCTGTAGCAAGGCGGCGGTGATGAAGATGGGACATAACAACGACATGGTAGGATTCAAAGTTTGTTCTGATACCAAGTTTGATGGGGGACAGAGGAGGAAGAAGGGTTGGGGAGATTATCGGCATCGCACCGACAACGAGGAGGCCTTCGACATCGCACCGCAACTTGGGTATCACACTTGACCCCGTCGCAGGGTAGATTCGACCCCGTCGTAAGGTCGCCTTCTCCGTCGCAGAGAGGAACACTAGAAAATAATTCAAAAATCGCAGTAAATATTCATTGAAAAAAAAAAAATTGTCTTACAAGACTATTAAAGAGAAAACAAATCCTAATGACTCCCTAAACTTTACTCTAGACCAAAATACCCCTAACATGAAAAAATAGTACGAAAATCGCACAAAAAATTCTTGAAAAATAGAAAAAGACCTAAACGAGTCTCAAATGGGTTGATAAACTATGCATCAGACGAGCTCTATTGAGTTTTCGGGCCATAATGAAGCCAGAATGACTCTCCGACGATGGTAGATACACTTTATCATGTGTAACGCAGTGGTGCACTGGTCTTGGATTCCCATCATTGAGTCAAATATTATGTTCATTTAGCATATGCATTGTTTTAAAAGGTGGACGCCTAGATGATTAGGTGGCCCGCTGTTGAACCCAAAAAAAAAAAAAATCTCATATACCTATATGCAGATTTGCATTGTGTGAGTATGCATATATGACGCATGCTCGCGTCGATGTGAAATTCCCCATGGGAGAATACACATACATAGGCATGCCAATATGTTCATGAAGGACCACGTCATGCAAAATAAAGTGCATGCCTATGATATGGGCGAATACTAGAAATCCATAAGAAACCATGGGCTCGCATTACGAGGGCAGCGGGGTGAGAAACTTACCTAGGCCACGAAGGCCTTAATCAGATTTTTTTTTAGGAGCCTAAGGCAGCCCCGAGTGGCTTGCTTGGGCTCCCGAAATCAACTCCCGAACCACCTTTGCGATACTCGATAATGGGACCCGTAGGGAGACCCCAAATGCAGCGATAAGAGCGACGCCAAATGCTGCAAAACAGAGGTCGAAATCAGTCCCAAAGTGGACTAAAATCTGTCCCAAAATGGGGCAAAATCAGTCCTAAAACTCTCCAAAAATGGCCCCGAAATGGAGGCCCGACAATGGGAGAGATAGGCCCAATAAGTAGCCCTATGGGTGGGGCAAGATGAGGCCCAATAAGCCCCCAAATGGGCCCGAGTTCAGTCCCGAAAGTGGGCTGGGATCTGGCCCGGAATAAGGAAGAATCAGTTTTAGAACTTACCCAAATCAGTCCCGGGACGGAGGCCCAATATCGGGAAGGATAGGCCCAATAAATGGCCCAATGGGGGAGCCCAAAAAGAAGCCCAATAGGCACCCCTAACAGGCCCAATCAGTCCCGGAATGGGGCTAAAATGCTCTCCAAACTTGCTCAAAATGACCTTCAATAGAGGCCCAATAGCAAGGGAGGCAGGCCCAATGAGTGGCCCAATAAGGAGGTCCAATAGGGAGCTCAAATGGGCCCGAAACCAGCTCACAAAGGGGGCCTAAATCTGCCAAAAGGGGGAAGAAATCTCCAAGATTCCCAAAATGGCAAAGAAAGGAGGTGGACCCCTCTCTCTCACCCCCCCTTATTTAAATAGGCAAAGAGGAGGGAGGAGAGAGAGAGGGGGAACCGGTGGGGGGAGCCCCCACCGGTTGGGAACCCCCCCCACCGGTTCCAAGAGGGAAACCGGTGGGGGGGGAGGAGGATTTCCCTCCCCTTCTTCTTCTTTAAAAATTCAAAAAAAAAGAAGGGGGGTGGGGGATTAAATTAAAGTAAAAGGAGGAGTTAATGGGGGATCTTAACCCCATTCACATGGGTTAAGAATCCCATACAGGAGCCCTCTTAAACCCCATCCTAAAAACCCCCTTTCACACCTAACCCAAGTCTGAATTTAATGGGCAAAGACCCCTTTTCACAGTTGGAAATCTGAAAACCAAAAACCTAAAGCTCATTAAGAGCCAAAAGTGGGAAAGAAAGAGAGCATGGGGAGGGGAGAACCCCCCCCCCCACCGGTTTCCAAAACCGGTGGGGGAGACCCCCACCGGTTCCCAACCGGTGGGGGGCCAACCGGTGGCACCCCCCCTCCACCGGTTGGAACCGGTGGGGGTGCCCACCGAGGCCTCCTCCTCTCTCCTTTATTTGCTCTCTCTTACCCCCCTTGCCACCCATTGGCTGATATGGAATAAAAAATAAAAATGGGGGAGGAGAGAAGCCCTAACCGGTGGCACCCCCCACCTTGGTTCATCCTGGTGGCACCCCCCACCGGATTAAGATCTTGGGCCTATAAATAGGACCCCAAGGCTCCAATTCACACACACCAAGCACAACACAAGTGCCCACTACTACAAGCATAAAAACAGCCCACATACAAGGGTAAAAATTCTGAGGGAGAGTGCTGCCCGATTGAAGACCAAATTCGATTTTTTTAAAACCCGGATTTGCTGCGAATTTGGGAGTTTTTTTCGTCCCGGAGAGCTCTCTCCTAAGGTTCAATCATAAGGGGAAGCTCTGCCGAATTTTCTTTGTAAAACAGTCTTATTATAAGGCGAAATGTTGCCGAAATGCTATCAGAAATTCTGTGCCCATGTGTGTGTCATTTAAATTTTATAATTATCATATTTCAATAATAATACGTATACGTATATAGTTTTCTAAAACTAAATGAAATTGAGTGCACCTTCAACCTAACTCTTAGCCTCACCCCCTAAACAAATAAAATATGAGTTCAGAAATCTGCATAAAAAAATTATAATCAAACCCAAAGATAACCTATAATTAATAATTAATTAATTAATAAAAATCCGAAAAATCAATTAAAAATCAGGAAAAATCAGTAAAAATCTGTAAAAAAATCTGAAATGTGATATAAAAAAAATAATAAAATTCAAATACCAAAATATATTTAATCAGCTAATCACCAAAAAATGGATAAAATTAATAAAGTTAACAAAAAATCAGAGAAAAAGAGAAATCAGAAATCTGAAAGAATGTTAAATTATTAATCACATACCTAAAAACTTAATGTAAAATTACGAAAATACCCTTGTGAGTAATATTTGCACATATAACCTTGAAAACTTTAAAATTCATATCATAAGCGGAATCTCTTCCCATATAATCTGAAAATCTTTAAATATGAACCCTAAGATTTAAAAAACCGGTTTCAAGGGAAAATTACTAAAAAACCCTCATACATTTAAAAACCAATTCTCTAACTCCCATAAAACTTGGAAACCTCTAAAACTCACTTCTATATGTTTATAAGCCGATATATTTCCATAGAACCCCCATAATTACATAAAAGCCCCCTGAAAGTGGATAATTGCAAAAAAACCCCTGTGGGACTAAAAATTGGGAATTAACCCGTATAACCCGGAATCAATCCACATAACCTGGAATCAATCCACCCAACCTGGAACCAATCCCAACAACCAGGAGTCAATCCCAAATCATATAAAAATCCCAAATCACATAAAAATTGTCCCCGAACCGGGGTGAGGTTAAGGATTCAACCTAAAATATACCTTCATCTGCATATGCATGCGCTTCCTATAGTAGTAGTTTTGCATGATTAAGGGCATCATACGGACGGTTAATCAAGGGTTGCCGAGCAGTCGCTCAGCGTAATTAACACTGACCGAGGTCGGTGGAGAGAGGTCATATACTCGAATCTTCGCCTGATTCGAAGTCCCGGATTCCCTGAGGGCTAATCCCAAGCTCTCATAATCCGATAAAAAAATATAAAACCGACCTATAATCCTCTAGATAAACAAAGAAAATGGATTTCCGAATAATCCGACATAGGGGAGGATAGATATGCCTAGGTCAGGTCCCGATCCGACGAGGGTTTTTTTTTAAAAAAAAAAAATCCTCGCGAACAGAGATGGCACGCCCGGTGGGACCTCTCTTTCCCTTCATCTCTCCGTCCGGTGATGCCCTCGCCATAACTATACTACTAACTTTGCCATATCTTATGCAGGTGGTTAAGTCTTCCATCCGGTCAGATAGCCATGGCAGCAAGGGTCACTTATGGCCCCCTCGCAGTGGCAGCCCACGTCCAGTGTGGGTATCTTACTGTGCCTACCAGCTTCGGCGACTTCCCCGCAGTAGTGGGGTCTCCATACTTCCTGGGAGTGGTCCCAGCGCCGGAGTCAGTTCCGGCAGAAGCAAAGAAGCGCGCCTCCCGCGCAAAGGAGGCTAATAAAAGTGGGAGGCGACAAGTCGTCTACACCACCAATGTCGTTGCTGCATCCCATGCTTCCTCGTCCAGCAGGAGGCGGGAGAAGAAGAATGCTTTCCCGAGTCCCTCCCTGACCGGGAAAACAATATTGGTTGGGGACCTGCGCATTCGCTTAGATGGCGGTGAACCAATCATTCCAAGAACTCAGCATGTCCCGACGGTACCGGTCCGTAACCGTTTTGGGATCCTGCCGAAGGTTTGCCAAGATGTGGCAACCTTCAAAAAGAAAAAGAGAACGCAAAAAGCCGTGGTTCAGCGGCCTGCGTATACTACATCCCGACAGACAGGGGGCAATACTATACCCCGAGCGCAGGGTGATACTATTCCCCAAAATGGGGGCAGACGTCAGGAGGGTCATGCGCCCCGCCTGAAGAAAATATGGGTGACCAAAAAGGAAGCCCGTGAAATTCGCGAGGCTAGGTTTACCCTAGCAGAGCAGCAACCTCCCAGGCCTGCAGAGCCGGTCAGGGAGGCAAATCATCCATCAACTCAGCTTCATCATAAGCGAAGCCGGGGAAAGAAGGATATCCGCGAAGCGCAAGAGCCTGCTCAAAAGCGGGCTTCGATCTTCGAAAGACTTGGTGCCCTGGTGCGGCCGGCACAGAGGAAAAGAAGGACCGCCCGAATGACGGATGATGGCATCCGGATATATACCTGTTATACTTCCAGCACAAACCGGCAGCCTTCGGAGGAGCCGAGTAATGCCGCTGGGATAATGCAAAGAGGTGGGCCAGTTACCCGCCAAATGGAGCAAGCCATGCGCCTGCTAGGCCAAGTGGGCCAGGGGGCAGAGCCATCTCGAGCCAATGAAGGTGCGGCCAACGCCCTGGAGCCAGAAGTCGCGCAACTGCCGCAAGAACAGCCGCAACCTCAAACTCTTGAGGAAATTAGGCAGGAAAATCAGCAATTAAAGGCCTTGCTGTATGGCCTAATACAGAAGATGGAGGAGCAGCAAAGGGTTGCCCCGGCCCCTCCAATAAATCTACCTCCACCTAGGGCCATTCCTGCACCTGCAGGCCTCGGTTGTTGAGGTCAATTTCAGTCCTGAGGAGATTCAGGAAGATAGGGCTGAAGAGCCCAACTATAATGCTCATCGACCACGTGCATCAGCAGAAGATGCGACAGCATCGCAAAAGCACCTGATCGAGCAAATTGTTGAGGCCAAGATGGCCGAACAAGACGAGGGAATAAGCACATTTGACTTATATAAGGTGCCATTCCCGGTTCGTCATATGTTCAAAAAGCTTCCAGCAGATCACAATAAACGCCCCAAAGTCACAAGATACGACGGGGAGGGCTCAGCCCAAGAGCATATAGCCCACTATATGAGTGATCTGGGAGAATTGGCGACTGAGGAGGCATACCTCTTAAGGTTCTTCTCAACTTCTCTTACCGGCACGGCATTTCAGTGGTATGCCAAGCTGAAGTCCAACTCCATAAGTAGCTGGGAAGAAATGCAGAAAAAATTCCTCAATCGCTTCAAAGTATCGGAGCGGAAGGTCACTATTACTGAGTTGGTGACGCTCAAACAAGGGAAGAATGAATCCGCCGTGGATTATATTAAGAAATGGCGGAACCTCAGCATGAGGTGCGACAATCCACCTGTCCACGAGGATGCGGTGAGATTGTGCAAAAGGGGTTTGAAACCCGAAATAAATGAGAAACTGATCGGAGCCAACGTCAGAAACTTCGATCAACTCAATAATATCGTGACGGAGATCGAAATGTTCTTCGCCGACTACCCCACTATACTTCCAAATAAGGGGAAAGCTCCTAGGGAGTGGGGCGCTTCAGCTAAAGAAGTGAATGCAGTCGACTTTTCTCCAGCTCCAGAAAGGAGTGAGGCTAGGGGAGGTCCCAGTGTCCCGGCAGCCAATAAAAAGGGGGAAGGGAAGGCGCCTGTTTCTTCTCTTGCTGAAAGGATGAAAAAGCCATACTCTTTCACCCGCGAGCATACAAAAAAATTGTTTGAAACATGTATGCGGGCGAAACTCCTGTTGCTCCCCGAGTCCAAAAAGCCAGCTGAAGCAGGCAGGGTTAATGAGCCAAATTATTGCCCATATCATCGAATGTTGGGGCATGTCATAGAAGACTGTTATGTCTGTAAAGATGAAATAGAAAAACTCATCCGTGAAGGCGCAGTGGAGATGGGTAAACACTTGGTAAGCCTTCCCCAGCCTCACCAGAGAAACAAACAGGCATTTGCTGTCAATGTCATCTATATGAGCGAGAGCTCATCCGGGTATCATCCCGAAGAAGAAGCGGTGAGGCCTTCGCCGGAGCGTGAGGCAACACCAATATATACTCCAGCAACTCCTCCCCCTGGGGACTCAGTTATGGCAGTATTGGAAGGAATCCAGACCAGCCTGACAAGACTCTCATGTCAACAAGAAGAGCTTACCCAGATGATGGAGGGGCTCTCCAGGCAATTTTCAGAAACTCTGTCATTCAACAAGGTTGACAGATTCTTCTCTTCTGAAGGGATGGAATCGGATCCCGATCGTCCTTCAAGGAAAAGAGGCAAACAGGCTATGTTTCCTAGAGAGGACTCGGAAACATATCGCCAAGAAGAAACCACTTCTTATAGAAGGAGCCATGAAAGTGTAAGAATTGCCGAAAGAGGGCGTCAAGCCAGGCGAATGGTCGATAAAGAGGCTGGAATACGCTTCAGAAACTCCATGACTCTGAGGGAGAGGCGCGCAAAGCCCTACTCATTCCCCAAAGACAAAGTTCGTGAACTTTTCCGGCTTTGTATGAAAAAGAAAGTCATCGTTCTTCCAAAGCCAAGAAGGGAGGAAGAGATGCATATGACAGATGATCCTAATTTCTGTCAATACCATCGTGCCCTTGGACACCGAACAGAACATTGCTTCGTCCTCAAGGATGAGATAGAAAAATTAATCCAAGAAGGACAAATAAACATGGGGAAGTATTTGGTTGATCCCCCACAATCTCATGTGACTAATTATTCTGTGAATATGATCCATAAGTTTTCCTCCAATATAAAGAACGTCACAGATAGTGCATATAAGGGAATGGCACCCGATGGGCCGCCCACCCTTCGCGCCATTGATACTGTGGCAGCAATAGCCACGAGAATACGAATGTTGAACATAGAATGTCAACAAGAAGATCCGGGGGTGGGTCCCTCCAAAAAGTCCATAAAGGAAATATTCGGCGAATACCAAATGTTGCCAGATTCGATGGTCGAGCAAGTTGTCAAAGTCACTCTCGACCACGATAAGCCGGAAAGTCCGTGGACTAAGGCAAAGAAGAAAAAGAAGCCTAAAATGGCTAAATCCTTGCAAACACATACGGCAAAAGGGAAAGTTGTGGTTCACTTCGACCCACTTCCAGAAATGCCAGTCCAACCCAGCTTCATTCAAGAAGCGGCAAGGAGAAAGAAACAAGAAAAGAATAGAAAAAGAAGTGAGAAGAGAAGGCTAAAGAAGCAGGAAATGCTTGCCAATGCCATAAATATGTCTGAGGACAAGAACTCTCCGCTTCGAAGGTTGCAGAAAATCATCGACGAATTGGAAGAATATCAACCAAGTCGGCCCACAGAGGATATCCCTCTAAATCAATATATTCCATGGGAAGAGTTCGACCGACGAGCTCGCCTCAGAGCGTGGCTGTTGGACCTCCAGGGCCGCATGCGAAGGGCTAATGAGGACGAACTCTCCATTCCGGACGATGTTAGTCTATTCTGGGATGACGGGCTAACAATGGAAAGGATAGAACAACAATATCGAGCCTGTCATGTGGTGTCAGCTCAACTGCAAGATATCCCCAGCGGCGAAGCGAGCCACGCTCCACCGGAATCCGGAACCCCTTTGGCCACCTATCAAAGGAAGGGGAACCGGAGAAATCAGAATCAAGGCCGAGGCCGAGGTCGAGGTCGAGACCACGATAACGGTCGGGATAAAGGCCAACACAATCAAGACAAAATCATCTATTTCAGGGGAGGGCCAATTTCAAGGCCAGAAATCCGGGGTAATATTCGCTTCTGCCCTTCTTCTGATGAAGAAGAATGTTCTCCGCAAGCAGAAAATGCTCAATCCATTAAGGAGCCAGGAGAGATAAAACCTTTGGTCCAGCCAAATCCCGCAGAGGGAGTCGAGACCTTGGCGGAATTATTCGCCGAAGAAACACAAATTGATCCTACAAAAGGGGAAATGCAGACAGAGGAATCCCCGACTTCTGGGGAGCAGTCAAAGGCCTTGAAGGAGATCCTTCACAGTATGGCAGAAATAATGCCTCCTATCGAACAAGCCCGAGCCAGGGCGGATCGAAAGGTGTTGCATAATATGAAAAGAATGCCAGCATCCCTCAGCATATGGGAAGCAATAGCCTTGAGCAAGGAATTAAGAGAGGCATTGATTACTGCCTTGCAAAATCCTGAAACATATGAGGTCCATATGGCCGAAATAAGGGCTCAGGCATATGAAACATATGAGGCTACGGTAGCTTTTACCGATGATGATATGCTATTATCATCGCCATGCCACAATAGACCGCTATACATGCGGGGCAAAATCAATGGCCGAGAGGTCGACAGAATATTGGTGGACTCAGGCTCTGCCGTAAATATACTGCCCCTTAAAACATTTCAAGCGTTATACCTCACACCATACATGAAAAAGGTGCAAGGCATAACGATATCGGGATTCAACCAAGAGGCGGAAGAGGCCCTCGGTCGAGTTGATGTGGAATTATGCCTGGACGACTGGATGACCCAAGTGTCCTTTCTCATAGTCGACTCCAATACTTCCTTCAAGGCGCTACTCGGTAGGCGTTGGCTACATAGGAATTGGGTGGTGCCTTCGACCCTCCACCAATGCCTCAAATATACAAAAGATGGTGAGCAACACCGGATATTTGCCGATTTGGAGCCATTCAAGGCATACGACTGCCATCTGGCAGATGCACAATTATACTTTGATAAAGCCTCAGACCCAACGACTGGCGAAAGCCGTCGTAAGGGGAAGAAGATAGCCGATAAGTCTTCCGATGAGGAAGGCGGAATTACAATTAATGAAGACAAGGCTGCTAGATTCCGGCAAGGAATGAAGCCCGGCCAGTCTCATCAAAAGTCGGCTAAATTTGGCAGGCCGGCCATCAATTTAGAAGCTAATGCCATTAGCAAAGAAATAGAGGCCAGCATATGCATACCTTCCGGCCTTACAAAGCCCATATTCCCTAGAGAAGTCCACATTGTGGAAGAGTTGAAAACCTTCGCAGTCCGTCACAAAGACGGGCGGCGCATCATATTTTATAAGGGAGATCTCGCGCCAGAGGATCCTCCCGAAGACGGTTTTGGACATGAAAATGTCCGGCTGGAAGTCGAAGAAGTGGTCCAAGAAATGGACGATATGCCCCAATATATAAGACAAATGTGCAAACGCCAAAGCATCCCAGAAAGACAAAGTGCAGCCAGGAATAAATTCTTTCGGGAATTATGGCATCCTGCACAAGTCAGGGGGCAATCATCCAACCAAGATAGAAGAGGCCTTGGATACGGGCCACGCCATGGGTCTTTCACCCCATATACAATCCATGTGGTGAGCCTACTATCGGGAGTAGAGGAATCGATCGGCCATATTGGGCTTAACAGTTCGGGAGATGGAAATGAAGAAATCCCCCTATCTGTTGAAACAGTCTCAACCGGAATAAATGCCGTTTGTGAAGGGGAGCAATGTCCGGCAGAGCCTTCCCAACACACCAATAAAGGCCATGATACCAATATGGAAAGGCAAAAAGGATCTTCGGAAGCCGCCGATGCGATCTCCCAAGGCCCGCATGAAAATACAGACAAATGGCATGAAACCTATTCGATCGATATGGATGAAGAGGAGGACTTCATCGATCTCCAGCCAGCTCCTCGAGAGATAGAGGACGGAGGACAAGCCACGGTTGACGAACTGGTGGAGATCAATCTCGGCAAACCAGAAGACCCTCGGCCGGTTTTCCTCAGCGCCCTCCTGAGCGATAAAGAAAGACAGGCATACACCGAACTCTTAATAGAATTCAAAGATTGTTTCGCCTGGAACTATAAAGAAATGCCTGGCCTGGACCCTTCAGTGGCGGAGCATGAATTATCAATTCTCCCTGAAGTCAAGCCGGTAAAGCAAACTCAGAGGCGAATGCGCCCTGAATTAGAAATTATGGTAAACGCCGAAGTTGACAAGATGCGAGAAGTCGACTTCATCGAAGAATGCATATACCCAATATGGCTGGCAAATATTGTGCCAGTGAAGAAAAAGAATGGCCAAGTCCGAGTCTGCATTGACTTCCGTGACTTAAATAAGGCATGTCCGAAGGACGACTTCCCATTGCCAATAACCGAAACTATGGTGGATGTCACCACAGGATATGAAGCCTTGTCTTTTATGGACGGGTCATCGGGCTATAATCAGATTAGAATGGCCCTCGAGGATAAAAATCATACGGCCTTTCGCACTCCGAAAGGAATATTCAATTACAAAAGAATGCCCTTCGGTCTGAAGAATACTGGTGCCACATACCAAAGGGCCATGACCAAAATATTTGATGAAATGTTGCATAATTTGGTCGAATGCTATGTTGATGACCTCGTTGTGAAATCTGCAAAGAAAGTCGACCACCTCGGGGACTTACGAAAAGTCTTCGAAAGGCTTCGCCAATATCAGCTTAAAATGAACCCCATGAAGTGTGCTTTTGGTGTCTCTAGTGGGAAGTTTTTGGGCTTCATAGTCCGATATAGGGGAATCGAGATCGACCCCGATAAAATCAAGGCAATCAGGGAACTGCCCCCACCCAGGACTCTTACCGAGCTTAGATCCTTGCAAGGCAGGTTGGCCTATATCAGGAGATTTATCTCCAATCTATCCGGAAGGTGCAGGCCCTTCTCAAGATTGACGAAGAAAGGAGCCCCATTTATTTGGGACAAAGAATGCCAGAAAGCACTTGATGATATAAAGGAATATCTCCTCAAGCCGCCATTGCTGGGGGCACCCATAAAGGGTAAACCACTCATACTCTATATTGCAGCCTTAGATGCTTCTTTGGGAGCTTTACTGGTGCAAGAAAATGAGGATGGGAAAGAGCAGCCGCTCTATTACCTCAGCAGGATGTTGGTGGATCCTGAACACCGATATACTCCAACAGAAAAGATGTGCTTGGCACTTATATTCGCCACAAAGAAGCTGAGGCATTATTTGTTGGCACATGAAGTCAAACTCATATCGCGGTTCGATCCGCTAAAATTCCTGCTTCGCCAGCCCGTGTTGTCTGGGAGGTTAGGGAAATGGGCCTTACTCCTCATGGAGTTTGATATTACCTTTGTCCCCCAGAGGGCGATAAAAGGACAGGGTATGGCGGAATTCTTGGCGGCACACCCAATTCTTGAAACCTCCCCTCTGAATAATGCATTGCCGGATGAAGAAGTCTTGCCTGCACAAAAAATACTGGAAGTGCAGCAAGCGGAAGTAAAGACATGGCAGCTATACTTCGATGGGGCCTCGAGAACCATCATAAAGCCAGATGGCACATCGACCACAAAGGCGGGGGCTTGCTTGGTTCTAGTCACCCCGGAAGGTGGGATATTGCATCACTCATGTGCCTTAATGGAATCCCTAACCAATAATGAGGCAGAATATGAAGCTCTAATTGTAGGGCTAGAAATTGCCTTGGAAATAGGCGTCAGATGTATCCAGGTATACGGGGACTCTCTGTTGGTTATCCGGCAAGTTCTCGGCATATTCGAGGTCAGAAAGACCGAATTAATAGCTTATCATGCGGTGGCCGTTCGGCTGAGCGAAAGATTCTATACCTTCGTCATAGAACATATCAGAAGAGGTCAAAATGCTCAGGCTGATGCATTAGCTAAATTGGCTGCAGCGCTGAAACTACCTCCTGAAGGTGAAGCTGAAATAGTTGTGAGGGACATGAGACTCTTCCCTACCTCGTTGAATGAAAGAGATGGTCCGACAGTATTTGAGATCAATGCACTAGAAGACCATAATACCCAAGAAGAAGATGATTGGCGTGTCCCTATCATCAAAATAAAGAATGGCTGGCTCCCCGATAGCAAAGCCGAAAGAACCCAACTGCTTCGAAGGGCAACTTCATATCAGCTGATAGATGGCGTGCTATATCGCCTTGTCCCTCAAGACAAAAATGCGGTTCTACTCCGGTGCCTTTCTCCAAGGGAGTCCCGCAAAATAATGAAGGAAGTTCATGCCGGGATGTGCGGAGCTCATCAGTCAGGCGCAAAAATGAAGATCAACATAAAAAATAAAGGCTTCTATTGGCCAACTATGTTCGCAGATTGCGAGAAAATGGCGAGAGGCTGCCCCCAATGCCAAGCCTATGGACCTATTCCTAGGCGACCTCCCAATTACTTGCACCCGACAACCCCGACATGGCCTTTCGCCCATTGGGGAATGGATGTTGTGGGTCCATTGGCACCGTCATCCCGGGGTGTAAATACATTCTTGCCGCGACGGAATATTTTACTCGTTGGGCAGAAGTCATTCCTCTGAAAGAAGTGACCGGCGAAACGGTATCACGCTTCGTCAGGCATAACATCATATATCGGTTCGGGACTCCCAGCCGGATCACATCAGATAATGACACGCCATTCAAAAATCAAACAATATATAAGATGGCAGCCAAATTTCATATAGACTGGAATGCGTCTTCAGTATATTATCCCCAAGCCAATGGGATGGCAGAAGCCTTCAATAAAACCTTGTGCAAACTTCTGGTGAAGATCAGTGGAGGGCGAAAGCGGGATTGGGACGAGAAGATGCATGAAGCAGTATGGGCCTACCGCACTGTCTACAAAACCCCGACGGGATGCTCCCCATACTCTTTAGTCTATGGAGCAGAGGCCATAATCCCGATAGAGATAGAGCTCGCATCTTATAGGGTCGCCCTGCATTATGGAGTGTAGGAAGACGACATGAGCGAGACTCAAAGACGCTATGAGGAACTGTCGGACCTCGAAGGCGAAAGATTGCAAACATGTCAGTGTCTGCAAATATACCAAGCCCGAGTGTCCCGTGCATTCGACAAATTGGTGAAAGAAAGAACCTTCAAAAAGGGGGACCTTGTAATGGTCAAGCATAAAGATGTTATGGCCTCTCGGCCCAAAAATAAGTTCAAACCAAACTGGGTTGGACCCTTCATAGTAAGCAGAGTCTACGAAGGCGGTGCTTATAGGCTGGTGGATGAAAAAGGGAATCTAGCCTTCCCACCATTGAACGGCCGACATATGAAGTTGTATTACGCTCCGGTGCATGATCAACTCGAGCGACAACAGCAACACAAACCGGTGCCGTGAAGCCCAACATATGTCTCGAAGGACAAAATAATCCGGCAACTCGTCGGGGAATACCGCGCAAAAGCCATCTGCGCCAAGGAAAGCCAATAATGCTCGTGCGCGAGCACATAGGCCCATAAGGCCGCATACTTGTTTCCCGGCGGGGGGAAAACTCTCTCGGCCTGCTAAGGGCAGAGATTGAGTTTTCCCACATCCTTACCCAGGGAGGATATCAGAGTCGCCAATGACGAATAAACCCTTGGTACCACACTGGTGGTACAATAATGTCCCATCAAGGGCTACGACCGAGGCGATGATGACGATGACCTCCCGACCCGATAAGGAAGTGGGAAAACTTGCTCTGCTGCTCGATGCAGTCTGAGGGAACAATCCCCGTCCCTGTTATACACAATGTAAAATACACAGACATATGCTCGAAAGATGTCATATCATTATGAGCGATTCACTTTATAAGAAAATATTTTCCTGTCAAGAATATTATGCGATGAAAAAATTCATATTTCGCCCACGGAAGGCGTTAAACTCCGGAATTTGCCTGCGGGAGGCATTAAATCCCGGAAATTCATATTTCGCCCACGAAAGGCGTTAAACTCCGGAATTTGCCTGCGGGAGGCATTAAATCCCGGAAATTCATATTTCGCCCACGGAAGGCGTTAAACTCCGGAATTTGCCTGCGGGAGGCATTAAATCCCGGAAATTCATATTTCGCCCACGGAAGGCGTTAAGCTCCGGAATTTGCCTGCGGGAGGCATTAAATCCCGGAAATTCATATTTCGCCCACGGGAGGCGTTAAATTCCGACATTCGCCTACAAAAGGCATTAAACCCCAGAATTTTGCCCCGAGGAGGCATTATGTGCCAAATCCTCCCTTGGCATACGCCAGTCCCACTGGCATACCATAAAAGGGTCAAGAATCTCCCTGCTACCCCAAGGAGGTGATATATCCTGAATCTCCCCTTGGTGTAAACTAGTCCCACTGACATACCATGAAGGGGTTTTAGGAAATTCCTTTGCCCCAAGGAGGCGTGGTAGCCTGAAATTTCTCACTGCCGCCCCGAGGAGGTGTTATATCCTGAATTCTTCCCTTCACATACTCTAGTTCCACTGACATGTCACGAAGGGTAAAGATTTTTCTCATATGCCCCTAGGAAGCAATACGAAAATATCATTTGCCTCCCTGGGAACGTTATACCCCATAATTCCCCCTGTAAGTCATAGTCCCATCGGCATACCCATATACTATAGCCCCATATGCTATAGTCCCATCGGCGTGCCGTAGACGATCGAATTTGCCCCAAAGGGACGTTATGCCCTGAAATCGACCCTGATACACGCCAGTCCCACCGGTGTACCTCAATGGCCGGGAAATTCATATTTCATATTCGCTTACAGGAGGCTTTATATCCTGGAAATCCATGTTTCATATTCGCCTACGGGAGGCTTTATATCCTGGAAATTCATATTTCATATTCGCCTACGGGAGGCTTTATATCCTGGAAATTCATATTTCATATTCGCCTACGGGAGGCTTTATATCCTGGAAATTCATATTTCATATTCGCCTACAGGAGGCTGTATATCCTGGAAATTCATATTTCATATTCGCCTACGAGAGGCTTTATATCATGGAAATTCATAATTCATATTCGCCTACGGGAGGCTTTATACCCTGGAAATTCATATTTCATATTCGCCTACGGGAGGCTTTATATCCTGGAAATTCATATTTCATATTCGCCTACGGGAGGCTTTATATCATGGAAATCCATATTTCATATTCGCCTACGGGAGGCTTTATATCCTGGAAATTCATATTTCATATTCGCCTACGGGAGGCTTTATATCCTGGAAATTCATATTCCATATTCGCCTACGGGAGGCGTTATATCCTGGAAATTCATATTCCATATTCGCCTACGGGAGGCTTTATATCCTAGAAATTCATAATTCATATTCGCCTACGGGAGGCTTTATATCCTGGAAATCCATATTTCATATTCGCCTACGGGAGGCTTTATATCCTGTAAATTCATATTTCATATTCGCCTACGGGAGGCTTTATATCCTGGAAATTCATATTCCATATTCGCCTACGGGAGGCGTTATATCCTGGAAATTCATATTCCATATTCGCCTACGGGAGGTTTTATATCCTGGAAATTCATAATTCATATTCGCCTACGGGAGGCTTTATATCCTGGAAATTCATATTTCATATTCGCCTACGGGAGGCTTTATATCCTGGAAATTCATATTTCATATTCGCCTACGGGAGGCTTTATATCCTGGAAATTCATATTTCATATTCGCCTACGGGAGGCTTTATATCCTGAAAATTCATATTTCATATTCGCCTATGGGAGGCTTTATATCCTGTAAATTCATAATTCATATTCGCCTACGGGAGACTTTATATTCTGGAAATTCATTTTCCATATTCGCCTACGGGAGGCGTTATATCCTGGAAATTCATAGTTCATATCCGCCTACAGGAGGCCCGATGTCCTGGAAATTCATAATCCCTATTCGCCTACAGGAGGTTTTGTATCCTAAAATTCATACTCGCCTGCGGGAGGCATTAAATCCTGAAATTCATGCTTCACCCACGAGGAGCGTTAAATCGTAGATAACCCTCTTCGTATACCCATATTATATCAAGTTCCCATATTAAATACTCCCCCAATAACTGTTGGTTCGGTTATGCTATATATTTATATTTAATAATAGTTCTACATTTAATAGTAGTTAGAATTTTATGTGTCAAAAAAAAAAAAAATGGGGCTTAAAAAGCGAGGTGCCCCGACGGACTTAACCGATCTCATCCATATCTGGATCGGCTAAGGGTAAAAAGGTCTTATACCCAGCTAAGGTGAAAACCCGGAAGGGCGCCTCAGGCAAAATCGGGTAACCCCGCTGCATGAAAACCCGCAAGGGCGTGCAGGCAAAAATAAGAGGGGGCTAGTGTCGGTGAAAACCCGAAAGGGCGCTGGCATTGGTTTAAAGAAAAAAAAAGAAGAAGGAAAAAAAAAGAGAGAGGAAGATGAATACCATTTCCAACTAAAAACTCTTCATATAGATGACCGCAAAGTGGAAGCCCGAGACAAGCCCTCGGGGTAACTCAAAAATGCGTTTCATAATGAAACAGCGCCAAGGTCAAAAAAAAAAAGAGGGGGAGGGAGCCCCGACAGCTAGTCCCGAGTCGGAGTCGGCTCCCGCACCACCAAAGCCTGCGAGGCGTCCAATAAAAGACGGAGAGCCTCAACCCTGTCCACCGACGCGTCTCGCTCTCGGGTGAGTTTGTCCAGACGGCGGTCGAGGGTCGCCACTTGCTCGACGCCCTCTTCCAAGCCCTTCTCCAATTCCTCTAGCTGAAGACGGAGAGCGGAGACTTGGGACCTCGCTTCGGCAATGATGGAATCCAATGTCTCTCTGTCTGCTCTAAGTTCAGAAACCTCTGCAGTCCGAGCGGCAACATCTTTGAGAGCGGACTCCAACTCAGCCCGCAGCTGAGCTCGTTGGGCAGCATGGGCGGCGGAGTCATCCGGACCTTCCCCACCTGATAAAACAAAAGAAAGATAACATCATAAGACCAAAGTTGAAATGATAGTGTCGACAAATGATGCCGGCAAGAAAATGAAAGAAAAAGGATGTTACCTGGCTCCGCAGCCTCCTCAGGGTGGGGAGGACCCACTTTCCCATCCTTATCGGGAGAGGCAAAAAGGGATTCGGTGTCCCCCGAGTGACATGAAGGCGGTAACTTGGCCGTGGAGCCACTCCATGTCGGGGAATCTACCCTCCGGTCAAAGGCAAATGGGTAAGTGACTTCGGGCTCGCCCTCGTCTCCAGAATAATCGAGCAGCTCGGTCGAAGTATACACCGGTTCCTCAACCCGAGGAGTCCAGGGAGTTCCCCCCGAGCAAGAAAGGGGGGCGGTGTCCCCTGAACGAGCCGGAGAATCAGGCAGTGAAGCCCTCCAAGCTGCACAATAGAGATGGGGTCAATACCCGATAATATTTGATGAAGAAACAATAAGGGATAAGAAGCTTCATACCTGCTAAGATAGCAATGTCCTCGACGGTTGGGACTTGGCTGAAGCAAATCGGGACGGACCTAGCTCTGGTGCGTGCCGCTGATGCTGCTAGTCCCTCAATGCCTCCCGAAAGAAGCTCAGGGGCTGATCTGACCCCGTCCCGGCGTTCCCACCTTTGGGTGGACACAAGGAGGGCATCTGTGCCAACAGATAAAGACAAGCAAGAGAGGCGCAGTCAAAAAAAATATATGTGAAGACGTATTTTGTGCCACTCTGAGCACGAGGCAAAGAAAATAGAGCTACCTGGTGGTGAGGCCGCGGGTTCTTCCTGAGCAGCCTCAATCTCTGCGGGCTCCCCTTCTGCCGAGGAAATCGCAAGAGGGGCAGCCGAATCGTCCTCCAAACGAGGAGCAACGGAAGGAGAGGCAGCCGTAGTCGGCATAGTTTCGACAACTTCTGTAACAAAAAAAAAAATTGATGTTAACTGCCAGAGGAGGGTAAAGTGGTTAGAGATGCCAAAGCAAATATAACTTACCCTCGAGTAGAGGACTATCCACTGCAGGAGGAGCGGTCGAGTCCCCTACCAGGCCCCTCATGAATGAAGAGCCTGAATGGCTGGAGGCTGAGCGCATCAGCTCCTCGAAAGTAAAATCTGCATAGGAAAAAGATCAAGAAAATCAGATCCCGTGCAAGGCAAAAAGCCATAGGGGCTGCGACATGTCGGCAAAAAGCTGTATATTACCGAAACGGCCCTGGTCGTCCAAGAGTTCATGGTACAGCTGGTCGACCAGAGGGACATCCGACCTATAGGGCTCGTAGTCGGCCCAATTGAGGTCCCCCAAATCCTCGTCGTTGCCCAGGACAACATTTGTAGCTGTGGCCATGTTCTCCTGCAGGAAGCAAAAAAAAAAGGAGAATAATCGAAACCGCAATCACTCCCAGCAAGGGATGAAAACGGGCTTGCAATAAAATATATATATATATATATATATATATATTATTCGCATACCTCGGCAATGGCCGACGAAGCTATCTGAACGGGATCCTGAGCGGGAGGCTCGGGAACATAGCCCCCTGAAAAATAGAAATAATGGAAGGTAAGAACCTTCTGAATGTGGCAAGAATGGAAATACAAGCATACAAAAATAAAGCGGCCGGTCAGCCTCACCTGTTGTAAGCGGGACTTCGCCGGCAGCAGGCTCCATAGCCACCTGAGACCCGTTCTCACCGATAAATTCACCTTCCTCTGATGGGAAGGAGAAAATATGTACAACATAAGAAGTCATATTCAAAAGGGGAATTAATCCTCAAAACAAAAGAAGCCAGCAAGGTTCTTACCAATAGGCGAAGGTGGCCTCCCGATAGGTGCCGGAGCCGGTGGAGGGGCAGGAGATAGTCGGGGCCGAACTGATCGACCCTCCGTCTCACCTTCGGCCGCTCGCTTCCTCCGAGCTGCCTGTTTTGCAGCGGCCACTAGGAGTTGCATCTCCGATGTAGGGCCGATGCTGGCAGAGGGTGCAGCCACCTCCTCAGCAGGGATGTGAGGCCCTCCCTCAGGCGCCTGATGCGCGGGAGATCCTCCAGGAGCCGCGGGCAAAGGAGAGACAACATCTCCTATAAAATAAAGAGAGTAAGGTAAATGCGATGGACATATACAATAAGAGAAACAATGAAGAATATAGAAATGGAATACCTGCTGCGGCAAAAGGCCTCGGCGGTTCGGGTATAAGGGAATCAAAAGGCATCCCTAGCTGGGTCGCCGCCTGCCCCATTACCCGCCATACATCGCCGACGGTCTCGGCCCGCAATATCAGGAAAGCCTCGCGGCGAGGGCCAAAGCAAGCAAGCATGTGGCTGAGATAACATAGCCAATCTCTGGCGGGATCCCCATTAAAACTGCCTACGGGCAGCCGGGTACTGTGCTCAAATCTTCTGGGGATTTTGCAGTCCGCCAGGAACTGATGAATCCATATATACCCTGGAGCGGCGAGCTCATAGAAGCCATCATCCTCGCCGCCCTTCTTCTTCTTCGCCTTCGACGCCGATGGGCCACTCCGGCCCTTATATGTATGTCGGCCAAGTCCTTTGGTGGACTTAGCCTGAGAGGAACTCCTCGTCTGCTCGGGATTGGGTCTGAGCCGCAACTCCCCTTGGTTCTTGTGCCACCAAGCAGCAAAGGAAACAGTCATACCCCCTTCATGAGTGGGGGGAGGTACTGCCACTGGGCCGAATGAATTTTGATGCTGGAAGTAATTCCACCATAGTCGGGCGACAAGATGGCTCTTCCGCTTTTGATATACCCGAGGCAACTCGGCAAAGGCAAGATTGGAGGGGATCATCTGATCATAGCCAAAATTCCGCGCAAAGCGACTCGGATAATAGAGCTCCATAATGACGTCTCGCCCTTTCTTCAATACGAGCAGGGATGGGCGAGTGCTCAGAGTCTACCCATCTAATGCAGCGCCATCATGGCCCATACGGCCCGTCCATGGGTCAAACCAAGCTCGGTCGGCGGCTCCTCCTCTGTCGAGATATGGCCGGAAGTTCTGCGAGGAATGGTCAAAGTCCAGCTTCCGGGGAGAGCCGAAGGGTATAAAACTCAAAGCTGCACGGGCATAAGAGAGCTGACCCGTCCCTTGGCTGGCGGGCTGGCTTGCCAGTCGAAGCACGATAGGCAGTGAAAGGTCCATTTCCCTGCCAAGGGGAGAATAACCTGGAAGCAGAAGCCCCGCCCAGGCGCTGACATAATGAGTGGCCATCACCACTGAACATGAATTCGGGGTAGCTGAGCTGCAAAGGGCCCCAAAAGAGTGATATATGCTGGCAAGTGCCGCCGACGCGATAGCAAGGCGGGTCCCCGCTGCAAGTCGGGAGGCTGCTAGCAATACCTCGGGCCGCAAAGCCCCCTCGTCCCCGTACGGGACAGCAAAAGTGACTAGCCAATAGACTAGATAGGCCGCCACGTAAGTAATGTCATCGAGGCCCCAGGGATTCTCGGACTGCTGCTCTGGTGCAATGATAATGCCTCTCCGAGGTATGTCCCTATGTGACAAAATGGAAGGGACCCGTTCATCGAAGATGCTGGCAAAGCCTCGGTGATAGCGGAATGGCCCTCCAAAGAAGAATATGACCCAGGCAGCTGGTGATACCTTCCCCGGGCCAGAAGAACTCCCCCCAGTGGAGGACGATGCGGCGCGCTTGGCTTTGGACAAGTCCCGCCATACCTTCAGCAAATATCTATAACAATAGGGGGTAGTATAGCTCCCCGCGCCGTCGGTCGTGCTGCGATGAAATTCATCCAACACTCCTTCTTCATAGGGTTCCCCCACAATCGGCAAAGCTGAAATCCGATGTAAGGCCCAGAGGTCGATGGCGGTCTCACCTTCAACAGTCGCGATAGTATTAGTATCGCGAATATACCGCTCGGCGATCGCCTGGATAAAGCCATGGTGGCAAGGATAATCATATTGAGCCGCTGAGACGGCCTCATAAATCCCGGCTCTGTCAAGAACCGGTCGATAATGCTTCAAAATGTGCAGGAGCCACTATGTAGCCCCCAGGCGAAAAACGTGAGAGCTCCTGATCTGGAGACGGGCGTCCCATGCGGGGCGAACGCCCCGACATATGTTCGATAATAGTATGCTGAAATCGGACGGGTCATGTATGGAACCTTCCTCCGCCTCGGTCAGGAACACCCCCTGAGGGTGTCGGGCGGCCTCAAGAGGACGACTTCCTGCTCTCGTCCACATAGCTGGTGAGTAGGTCCGGCTGATGTCGTGGACCCGAAGAATAGCCCGGATGGGCCCCATCTGCTCGGGAGTAGGAAGCTCCCACAATCGATCGACGGCGAGAGGGAAAGCCGGATATGAATAGGGGAGGAGCCCCTCCATATTATCCCGATCTAGCAAAATGGCACGCTCCAAGTCACAGCGCTCGGCAGAAGACAGCGGCCTCTCGACCCCGTCTTCAATGTAGACATACGAGTGAAGCAGCTCATAGATAGAAAGATCCGCGGGAAGATGCCGGGCGGTCTCGCCCCGCAGGAAATAAAAGAATTCCCCATCTCTGTAAATGCTCTCGTGGCAAATGGGGACAGCATCCTCAATGGTAATCCGCAAATGTGGCTGAGCCACCCAGCGGAACCCCGCATCTGGATAGACAATACCCTCCTCCTGAGGCCCCTCGTGGGGAAAATCGCCAAGTGAGGCCATAATGATGCAGAGGCCGGAATGTCAACCTGTGAATAGACAAAGGAAGACACATACGTTAAAATAATGCACAAAGCAGATAATTCAACTGAATCCCGACAGGAAGTCAGGATAATGCAGCAAAGCTTATATATCGCCAACAAATGGCAAAGATGCGGCTAGTTCAGGATGTCTCGTGTAGAGCTCCTGGAAATGCCCAAATTATAAAAAAAGATGAAGTGCTAATGCTAGCACAACACCCATATCATGCCCCCATATATGTGCCTTAATGGCGGATACTTGGCCAATCCGGAATGTCTTGCATAGGACTCCCGGAAATGCCAAAAAAAAAAAAAAAAAGGTACTGATATCCTTTGAATAAGAATGACATTGTCAGGATTGAATGACCCGCTCCATGTTCCCAACCGATCTCCAAGTCACAAAGGCCAAGAGATATTCGGGACCGAGCAACGTGTCGAACAATCCGATGATGTCAGTCTTATAAGGACCCTCCAAGTCACAAAGGCCAAGAGGATCCGAATGTAAAGGAAATTTCATAGCTCCGAACGTCCCCAGAAAGTCGCAAAGTCATAAAGACAAGGCTCTTGGGGTGACGTTGGACCACTCGAGTACCAAAACACATAGGGTATCCGAACCCACAAAAGGCAAATCGTGCAATTGGTTGCACGAAGAATACGGGACGACATTGCTATCTTCCTAAGAAATCTGCATATGCTCAGACCATATTGAGCAAGATGGGGAGATTGGCAAAATATCGTCAGGGCATGACATGAAAAGAATCCCTCGGGACATATACAAAAGGAAAAATATACATACATATATATGTTCATATATGCCCATGTCCATGAATAGATATGTATATGGAATGATGCACGGGACACTCGCCTTTGACTCCGTCTCCGGCGAGCATCCCGTGGGGGGCATTTGTTGAACCAAAAAAAATAAATAATCTCATATACCTATATGCAGATTTGCATTGTGTGAGTATGCATATATGACGCATGCTCGCGTCGATGTGAAATTCCCCATGGGAGAATACACATACATAGGCATGACAATATGTTCATGAAGGACCACGTCATGCAAAATAAAGTGCATGCCTATGATATGGGCGAATACTAGAAATCCATAAGAAACCATGGGCTCGCATTACGAGGGCAGCGGGGTGAGAAACATACCTAGGCCACGAAGGCCTTAATCAGATTTTTTTTTAGGAGCCTAAGGCAGCCCCGAGTGGCTTGCTTGGGCTCCCGAAATCAACTCCCGAACCACCTTTGCGATACTCGATAATGGGACCCGTAGGGAGACCCCAAATGCAGCGATAAAAGCGACGCCAAATGCTGCAAAACAGAGGTCGAAATCAGTCCCAAAGTGGACTAAAATCTGTCCCAAAATGGGGCAAAATCAGTCCTAAAACTCCCCAAAAATGGCCCCGAAATGGAGGCCCGACAATGGGAGAGATAGGCCCAATAAGTAGCCCTATGGGTGGGGCAAGATGAGGCCCAATAAGCCCCCAAATGGGCCCGAGTTCAGTCCCGAAAGTGGTCTGGGATCTGGCACGGAATAAGGAAGAATCAGTTTTAGAACTTACCCAAATCAGTCCCGGGACGGAGGCCCAATATCGGGAAGGATAGGCCCAATAAATGGCCCAATGGGGGAGCCCAAAAAGAAGCCCAATAGGCACCCCTAACAGGCCCAAATCAGTCCCGGAATGGGGCTAAAATGCTCTCCAAACTTGCTCAAAATGACCTTCAATAGAGGCCCAATAGCAAGGGAGGCAGGCCCAATGAGTGGCCCAATAAGGAGGTCCAATAGGGAGCTCAAATGGGCCCGAAACCAGCTCACAAAGGGGGCCTAAATCTGCCAAAAGGGGGAAGAAATCTCCAGGATTCCCAAAATGGCAAAGAAAGGAGGTGGACCCCTCTCTCTCACCCCCCTTATTTAAATAGGCAAAGAGGAGGGAGGAGAGAGAGAGGGGGAACCGGTGGGGGGAGCCCCCACCGGTTGGGAACCCCCCCCACCGGTTCCAAGAGGGAAACCGGTGGGGGGGGAGGAGGATTTCCCTCCCCTTCTTCTTCTTTAAAAATTCAAAAAAAAAGAAGGGGGGTGGGGGATTAAATTAAAGTAAAAGGAGGAGTTAATGGGGGATCTTAACCCCATTCACATGGGTTAAGAATCCCATGCAGGAGCCCTCTTAAACCCCATCCTAAAAACCCCCTTTCACACCTAACCCAAGTCTGAATTTAATGGGCAAAGACCCCTTTTCACAGTTGGAAATCTGAAAACCAAAAACCTAAAGCTCATTAAGAGCCAAAAGTGGGAAAGAAAGAGAGCATGGGGAGGGGAGAACCCCCCCCCACCGGTTTCCAAAACCGGTGGGGGAGACCCCCACCGGTTCCCAACCGGTGGGGGGCCAACCGGTGGCACCCCCCCTCCACCGGTTGGAATCGGTGGGGGTGCCCACCGAGGCCTCCTCCTCTCTCCTTTATTTGCTCTCTCTTACCCCCCTTGCCACCCATTGGCTGATATGGAATAAAAAATAAAAATGGGGGAGGAGAGAAGCCCTAACCGGTGGCACCCCCCACCTTGGTCATCCTGGTGGCACCCCCCACCGGATTAAGATCTTGGGCCTATAAATAGGACCCCAAGGCTCCAATTCACACACACCAAGCACAACACAAGTGCCCACTACTACAAGCATAGAAACAGCCCACATACAAGGGTAAAAATTCTGAGGGAGAGTGCTGCCCGATTGAAGACCAAATTCGGTTTTTTTAAAACCCGGATTTGCTGCGAATTTGGGAGTTTTTTTCGTCCCGGAGAGCTCTCTCCTAAGGTTCAATCCTAAGGGGAAGTTCTGCCGAATTTTCTTTGTAAAACAGTCTTATTATAAGGCGAAATGTTGCCGAAATGCTATCAGAAATTCTGTGCCCATGTGTGTGTCATTTAAATTTTATAATTATCATATTTCAATAATAATACGTATACGTATATAGTTTTCTAAAACTAAATGAAATTGAGTGCACCTTCAACCTAACTCTTAGCCTCACCCCCTAAACAAATAAAATATGAGTTCAGAAATCTGCATAAAAAAATTATAATCAAACCCAAAGATAACCTATAATTAATAATTAATTAATTAATAAAAATCCGAAAAATCAATTAAAAATCAGGAAAAATCAGTAAAAATCTGTAAAAAAATCTGAAATGTGATATAAAAAAAATAATAAAATTCAAATACCAAAATATATTTAATCAGCTAATCACCAAAAAATGGATAAAATTAATAAAGTTAACAAAAAATCAGAGAAAAAGAGAAATCAGAAATCTGAAAGAATGTTAAATTATTAATCACATACCTAAAAACTTAATGTAAAATTACGAAAATACCCTTGTGAGTAATATTTGCACATATAACCCCGAAAACTTTAAAATTCATATCATAAGCGGAATCTCTTCCCATATAATCTGAAAATCTTTAAATATGAACCCTAAGATTTAAAAAACCGGTTTCAAGGGAAAATTACTAAAAAACCCTCATACATTTAAAAACCAATTCTCTAACTCCCATAAAACTTGGAAACCTCTAAAACTCACTTCTATATGTTTATAAGCCGATATATTTCCATAGAACCCCCATAATTACATAAAAGCCCCCTGAAAGTGGATAATTGCAAAAAACCCCCTGTGGGACTAAAAATTGGGAATTAACCTGTATAACCCGAAATCAATCCACATAACCTGGAATCAATCCACCCAACCTGGAACCAATCCCAACAACCAGGAGTCGATCCCAAATCATATAAAAATCCCAAATCACATAAAAATTGTCCCCGAACCGGGGTGAGGTTAAGGATTCAACCTAAAATATACCTTCATCTGCATATGCATGCGCTTCCTATAGTAGTAGTTTTGCATGATTAAGGGCATCATACGGACGGTTAATCAAGGGTTGCCGAGCAGTCGCTCAGCGTAATTAACACTGACCGAGGTCGGTGGAGAGAGGTCATATACTCGAATCTTCGCCTGATTCGAAGTCCCGGATTCCCTGAGGGCTAATCCCAAGCTCTCATAATCCGATAAAAAAATATAAAACCGACCTATAATCCTCTAGATAAACAAAGAAAATGGATTTCCGAATAATCCGACATAGGGGAGGATAGATATACTAGGTCAGGTCCCGATCCGACGAGGGTTTTTTTTTTAAAAAAATAATCCTCGCGAACACCCGCCTAGGCGCCTCAGATAGGTTGGCCACCTTGAAGCTTTCCGCCTCAGACTTTCTTGACAATTTTGTCTCAGTCGATTTTTTCCCCTTATGTAAATGTCCTTGATAATACATTACATAGCATGTGTTGTATCTCTAGATGTTGAGTATTACTAGAAAATGTATAATAACAACTTTAAGATCTTTCCGTAGATATCATAGTTGATTCATTGTTTGATATTTATTCATGGTTATATTTATGATTAGAAAAAGAGGCTATGTTAACTCTACTCCAATAAATAAGGAAAGCATCAAATTGAATAGTATCCTCATCCCTTTTCTAGAATTGTCTACATTTGTAGGACTCTACTATTTTTCCGCTTTAAGGTCATATATATATATATATATATAAGAGATCCAACATACAATAATTATAATGCTCAATCTTGGTATGTAGTTATAGCATTTCTTATAGAACAGTACACACAAATTATTAAGATGCATCAATATTCGATAATACCCCCATACCTCAACAAATGTGACTCTTTGAGTCTTGATCTTCATGACTATTAAAGGTTCCAAATGTCATAGATATGAAAATATGTTTAGCCAGGCCAAATGGTCATAAGTATTGTGCAAAATGTTAAAAAAATAATTGCCTCATTAATGAGGCGCCCCCCTCGCCAACTAATCAGTCCGCCTAGGCAGCAGGTGGTTCTACCACCTCGGCCCGCCTAGGCATTCTTAAAACATTGAGCATACGAAGAACTCTTCTGAGAGGGATTCCAACTTTCATCCTCTGTGGGAAGTCGGCTCCTCTTGGAAGCATTCCGAAGGGACACTTCCAAGGAGACAAGTAGGGCACCTGCTCTCCTATTCCTGTATATTGCAAAAATGTAAATGTTGGATGAGGCATATGTAGAATAGTAGAAGACAGTGTGCCCATGTACTAATTGATGTGACAAGCAATAGATTGGCATTATCACTGTGTGTCCCTATGACAAGTAGTACACCTGATGGATTGTTGTGGCAAAATTTCACAGAACACATCTAAGACTGGATGAATTTTTTAAAGCTTTATTTAAAGGTCTAATACATCACCATCACAACCCTTTTACAACTGTGATGGAAGAAACGGTCCATACGTGATTCCTATCCCGTAGTTGAAAATTCAATTAAACAAAGAATTGAGCATCAGTGAATAAGGTGCAGCTCAGTCAGCCAAGTTGGAACTCTTGGGTGAGAAGTGCTTGCCTCTTAGTCCATTAGACATAGGTGAATAATTTGTTCAAATAATGTTTCATCTGGTGTTTATTTCAATGGTTATTTCTATTGCCATTTTCTATCTAATTTGATTGCCTGTGTTCTTCATCTTTTTCCATTTCATGGCAGCTACTGTTACCACTTTCACTCCAATGACTGGAATACTGTGTACAAGCGCACTTTTGGGGAGGATCTAAAACTTAAACTTGGCTATGATTCAGAAATGCGAGTTGGATGGGCATCTCTTTGGGTAAGAATCTCAAATCTTATTACAAACACACTTTTGCTCAAGGCTAATGGACACTGTGGATGAAAAGTTTTCTAGCTTTTCAACTTCTCCCCGTATGACTGAATTTTTTTATTCCCAAGGAATTAATCAGGTTCTTGACTTCCTCCATTTAATCATTGCTCATTTAGTTGGCGTAACTTGTGTGTTCCATCCATTTGTCAGATTCATGACAAAATCATAAGCTATTTTATTCTGTCTTTTTCTTTTCGGGGGAAGTGGATTTCACCACCAATTTTATTAACATTAATAAATAGAGAAGATGTAACCAGTAAGGCAAGGCGAGATCGTGGACCCTATAACAGGAAGCCCAAATCCCACCAACTCAATACATGAGAAACACCCACAGAAGCCCCAAACCCATATGAACCCCATTTCCTATAAGACAAGGGGAAAAGTCAACCCTGTCATCTTTGAGAAGGAGTATGTAGTTAGAGGCGAGAGGCGACCAGGGGTTCGCCTCAGCCTCAAATGGCTTGGCGATTGCCGAGGTGTTTGAGGCGATGTGCTCTCTCATTAAGCACTATAAAGGAAGAAAATGGCAGTACAAGGAAAATAAAAACACAACTAAGATAATCATATGTAAGACTTTGAGAAACGCTAGGGCTGCAAATGAACCAATATGCTCGACAAACAACTCGTGAGATTGCTCGATAAAAGCTCGACTCGGCTCGTTTATTAAATTAAAAACAAGTTTGAACAAAAAATTGAGCTCGGTTCATAAACGAGCTCAAGTTTGAACATAGGCGAGCTTGACTCGTTTATGTTCGTGAACATGCTCGTTTAAGACTCGTTAAGCACTCGATTAATTATTCAATAAAAGCTCATTTAAGTACTAATTAAAAATCTCATTTAGTTACTTGTTTAATTGCTTTACTCATTAGTTAACTTAATTGGTAGGATATTTTATATTTTATAATTTAAATTTCTAAGATATAGTAAATATAAATAACAAGTAGTATGCTAACTGTTAAAGATGAAAAGTGGTGGGACTAAAATGCAAAAGTAACAAATGGGTAGGCTATTCACTGTTAGATACTCTTCATCCTATGGAGAACAGCAGAAGTGAGACCATTAGGAGTCTTTCATGCATTCCCGATTCTAGAAGCCCTCACACCATGCGGGCTGTGCCGTTTTGAAGCGGGAAGAGAGAGAACCCTCGTGCATGGGAAAAACCCTAGGTGCCCTGGTGGCAACGCATCCCCTCCGGGCTCCCTGCTCCTAGGCTCTAATAGATGGAAGATCCTTCTCCTCCAGCATCCCTTCTCCGGCAACAACAGATGAGCATGATGCCCGACGCTCAGGTCTCCTTCAGGTTCCCTTTTCCTTCTCCACCCTCTCCTATGGCGCTCGGTGGACAGCAAAGGGCTGATCCTTCTCCTCCGACATCCCTTTTCCAGCAATGACAGACAAGTGTGTCACTTGGTGCCCTGATCTTCTCTAGGTCCCCTTCTCCTCTTCCACCTCTCCTTCAGTGGCCACAGTGGGAGATGCGCCGCATACCTTTCTTCTCCAGCCAGTTCACTTCCACTCTCAAAGCAGCCGGCGAAGCAACAAGCATCCAGTCGGTCTTCCTTCTCCAAGCAACCAAGCAACTGGTGGAGCAACAAGTGACCAGTCTGCCTCTCCTCTCCAAGGTTACGTATTATCGAGTTGTATCTCGAGTTAAACTTGTTGAGTCCTTGTTGAGCCCTCGAGCTCGTTTATGTATTCGAGCTGCTCATCTAGCCGAGCTCGGACACTAAAAACTTAATCGAGCCAAGCTTGAAAACCATATATAGAAACTCGTCGAGTATCGAGCCAAGTTTGAGCTCAATAAAAATTGAACGAGCCGAGTTTGAATAGAGCACAACTCAACTCGACTAAGCTCCTTTGCACCCCTAAGAAACGCTAATCATGTTCAACATATAATGACCAATTTGTATAAACCGCTCATATAAGTAGTGGATAATCTTAGGAATAATAAAAAAATAAGAAAAATTGTTGCAGCATGTAAGAGAAAAGTGTACTGAACATTGTCAAAAGAGGCATTAGCAATTTTGGAATAATTAAGAATAAGAAAAAGCAGTACGGCAGAATTAAAAAAAAAAACATTTGACATAGACATCATAGGCAAGGGTCTAGGTGAGTGAGGCGAACATAAGGCAAGGCGAGGTGGTTTTGGCTCACCTCAGCCTACTTCATCGCCTAGGCGAGCGAGGTGATCACCTCTGATAACTAGAAAGCAGAAAACTCCTCAACCCTTCTTCCTCTTTCCTCCTTTGAACTGGGGTTCGATAAAGTCAAAAGATCACTCAGAAAATCCTTTAGTAGGTTCTTGGGACTTTGGTAACCCCTCTCCCCCCACAGAATTTCCTATATGCAAACGACACCTTGTAGAATGTGTATACAGATAACCTCCTCTATAATGACCATATGCACAAAGAACCGCTTTGCAGTACATTCTGCAAAATCATATGCCACACCAGAAAATGTTTGCCACCTCAGTGCCACACCAACTTTTCTAAGGAAATCAAATAAAAAATGAACTATGAATGGGAGAAGGCACAAAAACCACAGTCCTTATCCCCTCTCCCTCTCTCTCTCTCTCTCTCTCACTCACTCACATTCGCCTGTGCGGCTAGCTGGAGGCTACATGTATGAAACTGCAGAACTGACCATCTCACCCCCCTCTCATCCTCTCTGCACGCATTTGCCACAGCTCGAGGGAGTGTCAGCTCCTTGTGGCTTAGCTAGAGATTGGTTTGGGTGGTTTAGGGTTCTGGGCTTTTACAAGATGGGGACACTATGGTGCTCCCATGGAACAATTATTAGCAAGTGAGGAGATGCGAGATGAACGGGGAAGATGGTGGTGCGAGGTGATGGGCAGCATAGCGGCAGTGGCAATCTCCTGGCATCTCACCTGACCCCTTCTCATGGTTTACCTGACCCTGTCTTAGGGTCTTCGGTTCTCCATTTCAAAGCAGCAGAGAAAATACTCAAAATTCGCAATAAAAAGTCATCATTAATTTTAAAAAGATGTTCACAGCATCATATATAGAGATTACCTCAACCCTAACCCTGATTAGACTCCTTAACTTAATTATGGACTAAAACACCCTTAGACTCAAGAAATTGTGCGAAAGGCGTAAAAAACTACATCAAACATAGAAAAAGATGCTAAATGGGCCAGAAATGGGCCGAACAAGGACTCAATGGACTCGTTGTCCAACACCATATGACTTGGAAATCATGCAAAGTATCTTCGAGCCAAATAGAATCCCATGTAATCTCCATCTGTGTGACGCATTGGTGACGTTGGTGCGCCATTCCTAGATCCCCATCATTCAAACGAGGGAGATGGCAGTGTGAGGTGATGGGTAGCAGCGGTGGAAGGTGATGGTGATAGTGGCAATCTCCAGGCGTCTCACCTGAGCTCATATTAAGGTCTTCAGTTCTCCATCTCAGAGAAGCGGAGAAAATACTTAAAATTCACAACAAAAATTCACAGTATAAAAAAAGAGGTCCACAACATATATAGAGATTACCTCAACCCTAACCCCAACTGGACTCTCTAACTTAATTGTGGACTAAAATAACCCTAGACTCAAGAAATTGTGCAAAAATCATACGAAAATACATCACAAATTGAAACAGATGCTAAACGGGCCCCATATGGGCCGAACAAGGATTCAATGAACTTGTTGTCTGACGTCGTATGACGTAGACATCATGCAAATTTATCTTCGAGTCAAGTAGAATCCTGTGTAGTCTTCCCATGGCGATAAACATGTTCCATCGTGCGTAATGCATTGGTGATGTTGGTGCGTCAGTCGTGGATCCCCATCATGAAGGTTGATGATGACCAGCATGCAGATGGTTACCAAAGATTGGCTGTGACGCTCGGGCAATCCAATGGCAAATGCGTGAATGTTGAGCATGGACCAGGGTGTCATTTGGGGGAGGGGGGACCTGTATGGGGCAGTTACTGACGAGGGTCAACATTGAGCAATGTGGCCAGAGACTGGGGCAGTACTCAGTGCACTACAGTAACAAATGCATGAATGTTGATTAGTGATTGGGGTGACGATTGATGCGTGGACAAGTGGGTGGCTGGGGCAGGGGAGATTCACCAGATCAACACCGGCACAGGCACCTGCCGAGGAGGGGTGTTTTGGAAGGGAAATGAGGAAGATGGAGGCAGAGAATGAAAAAAAAAAAGAAATTTTATAATTTATTTTTCTATTAATCTATTATAAATTTTAACAAAATATGTTTATCTTAGAAGGAGACAAAAATTTAAAATATATTTATGTTCGAACTTAGAAGGAGTCAGAAGTTTAAGGGCTTTCATATATACATGAATAGTAGGGAAGGATTTTGCATTTATGTGATTGTTTAGTTATCTGCCAACTTTTTGCATTAGGAATTATTCGCCAAGAACAGTAGCTTCCTTAATTCTTTTCATTTAGTTATTGTTTGAGGATCATACTTAAGTTGTGTTCTGAATACAACTGTTCACTGAGCCAATACTCTCCCCCTTCTCTATGTGATTCATGTTCTAAAAAGTTGACCAAGTTTGTTGTTGTTCTCACCACCAGTCATTCACGTCTGTTTATTAGTCCCTCATCTGACCAATTGTGGATCACTTGGCTCAGAATTTGGAGACATACCTTTCTTAGTTTCTTATGCCCATGCATGGCTGCCTCCATTTTAGTCAAGGGCATATGTTACCCGTTAATCACCTGGGTACGCCTTTTTGAAGAAACAGTCTTGAGGCATAGTTGTACGGATATGTTCCAATACGTAGCACCGCAGGCCTTGAAGAGTGATAACAAGCAGACAAGCCAGTACCAAGAAATAATGTTGGGAAATGAAACCGTCCATAGAAGATATGAATCCAAACTTGCTCGAGTGTTTAGGTCACTGAACATGAGCACCTGGATCCAGACCCACCAACTGAATCTAACTTCTAGTTCAGTTTAAAAGGCTCCTTATCACCTGGGAGACCATGAAAACACCTGCTTGAAAACCATTGATTCCCGTACTTTCTTGAGCTCATCCTCTAGAGACCCTTCCATAAATGCACATCTCCATAAGGTTGTTATTGCCTATGCATTGGATGTTGTTACAATCTTGGTTGGATATCATAGCATCCAAAACAGTTGACAGGACCCACTGCTGGGGAGATGACCCAGCAGATGGAGGCGGTGGAGCGAACTCAAGTTCATTTTGCAGTGGGTCACCCAGAACCCACTCCTGGTTAGCCATATTACTGATTTGACCTAGTGAAAACCATTTTTATCTTCTTCCTTTGGGTAATCCTGCAACCCTCTCTCTCTCTCTCTCTCTCTCTCTCTGTACTTCATGTACACTTCCCTAACCTCAGTCCAACTCCAAGGGACATCCTGTTCAGTTCTAGGTCCTGTCATTCTCCAACCTTTGCTCTGCTTTCTGTTTCCTACAAGCGTTAATCACATCTCCCACGTTCCAGAACAATCAAGTTCCTTGTCTAGTTGTCTTCCTGTACTTTCAGAAATTTATTCTGATTCACAACCCCAGCATGTCAGCAAAATCCCCTTTCTGCTTCTTATAAGCAGTATTATCCTCCTCATCTCAACTGTATGATTTCTCATCTTCCTCTTTTCCAGGCATCCTTAGTACCTTATATTCTTCCTCATCAATCTGGAGCCAGTTGTCAAACTCATTGAACTACATCTAATCTTCAACAAAGTTGGGACGACCCTGAGATTTTTCTACTGGATTATAATAAACACCATGTCCATACTATTTCTTCCAAGACTGTCCCTCAGCAGAACAAAACTTTAAAATATCATTCTGAGATATTCTGGGTCTCACAAATGAAGTAGGAGCATTGAGAGGCCATAAATTTTGCACCAAAACTAAAGAACTAGCACTGGCCTTCTTTTGCTAGCACCTTCTCAGACCAGGCTATCATCTCCAATCTGCTATACTTCGGTGACGAACATGGTTAAGAAAATAATTTATCAATTTATAAGAAAATCAGCTCGGACTCTTCCTGAACATATCTTGACCCAAGCCTCAGCTACCCATAAACCATGCCACCGAAGAGTGGAGATTGCCTCTTGAATGGACACAAACACCAGAGGAACCACCTGCTAAGCATTTCTTAGGCCATTGCAAATGGGAAAAAAAAAGAGAAAACTCTGTGTTCCATGGAATTTCAACAGCAGTCACTTCCACAGCTGATGGAACATCTGATAAACCTCGTGTACTGTTGACTTCTGTATAGTGGACATCTATCTTCAGATTCTCAGGTTAGGCAGACCTGATGATCCTATAAATCTTTTTCCTGCACTCACAAGATAAATCTTTATCTTGTTTTCGTTCATTTCTCCACTATAGAGCCTTTCTCTTCCCAAGATTTCCATTGACCACGAGAGGTACTCATTTAGGTTCTTTTTTTTTTTTAGGGGGGGGGGGGTGATTTAGGTTCTGTTTGTGTCGATTTCTTGAAGGGCTCCTTAGTTTTTTGGTCCCTTCTAATCTACTTAATTTAGGTAAAAATCTCTACAATCTCTATATTTAGTAAATAATCCTCTGTAATCTCACTTTTATTTGGAAAACATCCAAGGAAATTTGAAAAAATCTCTGAACATTTTGCAAAAGCTCCCTGAAAAAGGGTCTATTCCTAATAAAAGTGAGATTACAGGCAGTTTTTACTACATGGAGAGGTTATAGGGAGTTTTCTTTAAATTAACGAGATTAGTAGATTAGAGAGACCAAAAAAAAAAACCCTTTTTGAAGTACAACTTCTGTTCGGTGTTCTTCACAAGATTATATGCAGAAAGTCCAAAAATTAAAGAAAAAAGGAAAAGGTATTTTATTCCATTCTTTCATTGCATCTTTTTTTTTTTACATTCCTATCTGAAGTCTGTGTGAATGGACAAGGTAAATGGCATGCTTATATTTTTAGAGTTCCTGTTTTCAAGTGGGAGATGAGGAGGGCAAGACAAAGACAACCCCCATGAAGATGAAGGTTCAGATCATGGTCCAAGTGCCTCAAGATTATATTGAAAATTCAGTCTTCATGTTCCGGGTGAAAAAGAGGTGGGACTTTTAAAACCTTTATATGTGGCATGGTCCACCTTTCTCTTGAAAATGAAGCCTGTGGCTGAATGATGGCCAATGGGCCCGAACATTGTGCTACATTGACGCTTTCATTTAATGGTACTTTGAGAACACCTTAGTTCATGGCATAAACAGGTGGACTCTCGCTTGAAATTGGGAAATAATTCTTACGTGAAAGTTTACCCTCATAGGGTTAACCTTGTCTGAAAACCCCATGTTGGGAGCCAAAACCCCTTCTTTGTTGGATGACGGAAAAATGTTCATGGTAGCAATAGCCTAAGATCTATAGGATTGTACCTGGTGTTGCTCCGCTATGGAAAGTGTGTTCCTTGACAAGGGGGAGAGAAAGGAGAAAAGGAATGGAAAGAAAGGTGAAATATTACTGACTGCATATATCTGAGCAGCCATTTCCTGTATCACTAATACGGTAGTGACAGTGAAGTGTGGACTCTGCAAGAGAACATGGTACAAGTTAGATCCGTTGTCTCAGCTCTAGATGTTATCCTCGTGGAGTTTGTGAGCAGAAATCAGACACCAGTGACTAGTTTATGATGAAATACCAGTCATTGTTTTATTAGGGTACACAAAGTTGTTGTATCCGTTCGGAAAGAGAGAAGGCATGCCTTTTGTGTGAGATAGTAACACTGTGGATGCAGGATTTAATGCTGGAATCAGTTAATCTACTTGATAGACATTTTATCATTGTGGTTCTGACCATAAGCTCATTTCGCTTGGCCCATTCCAGTGTAAATGAATTTTATTGGACATTATTAGTTCCAGTGTAAATGAATTTCATTGGTTGCTATGTGTATTCTTGTTGAATCATTGTATGTAGATATCAAGTATCGTGTCATGCCGAATTCAGCTAGATTTGAATCTAATTCTCCTGGGGAAAGATTTTTTTCACTATATTTTGATGTACTCCTACAAGTTGTTTCATGACATTTGGAGTCTAGTCTCTGAACTTCACGAAAGCCAAGATCCAAAGACAAGGTTCATTTTTATGTCTTTATTACATATGTATGACAACACAAATGGAATCCCGTTATCTAGTCTCCTAAATCATGTAATACACATAGCAACCAATGAAATTCATTTACACTGGAACTAATAATGTCCAATCACTAATTAATTGCACAATAAATGAATGTACTTTAGATAAAGCAGTACAAGGAATGGGCCAAGCGAAATGAGCTTTTGGTCAGAACCACAATGATAAAATGCCTATCAAGTAGATTAACTGATTCCAGCATTAAATCCTGCATCCAGAGTGTTACTATCTCACACAAAAGGCATGCCTTCTCTCTTTCCGAACGGATACAACAACTTTGTGTGCCCTAATAAAACAGCGACTGGTATTTCATCATAAACTAGTCACTGGTGTTTGATTTCTGCTCACAAACTCCACGAGGATAACATCTAGAGCTGAGACAACGGATCTAACTTGTACCATGTTCTCTTCCAGAGTCCACACTTCACTGTCACTACCGTATTAGTGATACAGGAAATGGCTGCTCAGATATATGCAGTCAGTAATACTTCACCTTTCTTTCCATTCCTTTCTCTCCCCCTTGTCAAGGAACACACTTTTTATAGCGGAGCAACACCAGGTACAATCTTATAGATCTTAGGCTATTGCTACCATGAACATTTTTCCGTCATCCAACAAAGAATTATTCCCCAATTTCAAGTTAGAGTCTACCTGTTTATGCCATGAACTAAAGTGTTCTCAAAGTACCATTAAATGAAAGCGTCAATGTAGCACAATGTTCTGGCCCATTGGCCATCATTCAGCCACAGGCTTCATTTTCAAGAGAAAGGTGGACCATGCCACAGATAAAGGTTTTAAAAGTCCCACCTCTTTTTCACCCGGAACATGAAGACTGAATTTTCAATATAATCTTGAGGCACTTGGAGCATGATCTGAACCTTCATCTTCATGGGGGTTGTCTTTGTCTTGCCCTCCTCATCTCCCACCTGAAAACATGAATTCTAAAAATATAAGCAGGCCATTTACCTTGTCCATTCACACAGACTTCATATAGGAATGTAAAAAAAAAAAAGATGCAATGAAAGAATGGAATAAAATACCTTTTCCTTTTTTCTTTAATTTTTGGGCTTTCTGCATATAATCTTGTGAAGAACACCGAACAGAAGTTGTACTTCAAAAAGGGTTTTTTTTTTTTGTCTCTCTAATCTACTAATCTCGTTAATTTAAAGAAAACTCCCTATAACCTCTCCATGTAGTAAAAACTGCCTGTAATCTCACTTTTATTAAGAATAGACCCTTTTTCAGGGAGCTTTTGCAAAATGTTCAGAGATTTTTTCAAATTTCCTTGGATGTTTTCCAAATAAAAGTGAGATTACAGAGGATTATTTACTAAATATAGAGATTGTAGAGATTTTTACCTAAATTAAGTAGAATAGAAGGACCAAAAAACTAAGGAGCCCTTCAAGAAATCGACACAAACAGAACTTAAATCACCCCCCCCCCCCCCCCTAAAAAAAAAAAAGAACCTAAATGAGTACCTCTCGTGGTCAATGAAAATCTTGGGAAGAGAAAGGCTCTGAAGTGGAGAAATGAACGAAAACAAGATAAAGTAGAGACAACAATCACTCTGCAAAATCCGGTGAGTGCAGGAGAAAGATTTATAGGATCATCAGGTTTGCCTAACCTGAGAGTCTGAAGATAGATGTCCACTATACAGAAGTCAACAGTACACGAGGTTTATCAGATGTTCCATCAACTGTGGAAGTGACTGCTGTTGAAATTCCATGGAACACAGAGTTTTCTCTTTTTTTTCCCCATTTGCAATGGCCTAAGAAATGCTTAGCAGGTGGTTCCTCTGGTGTTTGTGTCCATTCAAGAGGCAATCTCCACTCTTCGGTGGCATGGTTTATGGGTAGCTGAGGCTTGGGTCAAGATATGTTCAAGAAGAGTCCGAGCTGATTTTCTTATAAATTGATAAATTATTTTCTTAACCATGTTTGTCACCGAAGTATAGCAGATTGGAGATGATAGCCTGGTCTGAGAAGGTGCTAGCAAAAGAAGGCCAGTGCTAGTTCTTTAGTTTTGGTGCAAAATTTATGGCCTCTCAATGCTCCTACTTCATTTGTGAGACCCAGAATATCTCAGAATGATATTTTAAAGTTTTGTTCTGCTGAGGGACAGTCTTGGAAGAAATAGTATGGACATGGTGTTTATTATAATCCAGTAGAAAAATCTCAGGGTCGTCCCAACTTTGTTGAAGATTAGATGTAGTTCAATGAGTTTGACAACTGGCTCCAGATTGATGAGGAAGAATATAAGGTACTAAGGATGCCTGGAAAAGAGGAAGATGAGAAATCATACAGTTGAGATGAGGAGGATAATACTGCTTATAAGAAGCAGAAATGGGATTTTGCTGACATGCTGGGGTTGTGAATCAGAATAAATTTCTGAAAGTACAGGAAGACAACTAGACAAGGAACTTGATTGTTCTGGAACGTGGGAGATGTGATTAACGCTTGTAGGAAACAGAAAGCAGAGCAAAGGTTGGAGAATGACAGGACCTAGAACTGAACAGGATGTCCCTTGGAGTTGGACTGAGGTTAGGGAAGTGTACATGAAGTACAGAGAGAGAGAGAGAGAGAGAGAGAGAGGGTTGCAGGATTACCCAAAGGAAGAAGATAAAAATGGTTTTCACTAGGTCAAATCAGTAATATGGCTAACCAGGAGTGGGTTCTGGGTGACCCACTGCAAAATGAACTTGAGTTCGCTCCACCGCCTCCATCTGCTGGGTCATCTCCCCAGCAGTGGGTCCTGTCAACTGTTTTGGATGCTATGATATCCAACCAAGATTGTAACAACATCCAATGCATAGGCAATAACAACCTTATGGAGATGTGCATTTATGGAAGGGTCTCTAGAGGATGAGCTCAAGAAAGTACGGGAATCAATGGTTTTCAAGCAGGTGTTTTCATGGTCTCCCAGGTGATAAGGAGCCTTTTAAACTGAACTAGAAGTTAGATTCAGTTGGTGGGTCTGGATCTAGGTGCTCATGTTCAGTGACCTAAACACTCAAGCAAGTTTGGATTCATATCTTCTATGGATGGTTTCATTTCCCAACATTATTTCTTGGTACTGGCTTGTCTGCTTGTTATCACTCTTCAAGGCTTGCGGTGCTACGTATTGGAACATATCCGTACAACTATGCCTCAAGACTGTTTCTTCAAAAAGGCGTACCCAGGTGATTAACGGGTAACAGATGCCCTTGACTAAAATGGAGGCAGCCATGCATGGGCATAAGAAACTAAGAAAGGCATGTCTCAAAATTCTGAGCCAAGTGATCCACAATTGGTCAGATGAGGGACTGCATATATCTGAGCAACCATTTCCTGTATCACTAATACGGTAGTGACAGTGAAGTGTGGACTCTGGAAGAGAACATGGTACAAGTTAGATCCGTTGTCTCAGCTCTAGATGTTATCCTCGTGGAGTTTGTGAGCAGAAATCAGACACCAGTGACTTGTTTATGATGAAATACCAGTCGCTGTTTTATTATGGTACACAAAGTTGCTGTATCCGTTCGGAAAGAGAGAAGACATGCCTTTTGTGTGAGATAGTAACACTGTGGATGCAGGATTTAGACATTTTATCATTGTGGTTCTGACCATAAGCTCATTTCGCTTGGCCCATTCCAGTGTAAATGAATTTTATTGGACATTATTAGTTCCAGTGTAAATGAATTTCATTGGTTGCTATGTGTATTCTTGTTAAATCATTGTATGTAGATATCAAGTATCGTGTCATGCCGAATTCAGCCAGATTTGAATCTAATTCTCCTGGGGAAAGATTTTTTTCACTATATTTTGATGTACTCCTACAAGTTGTTTCATGACATTTGGAGTCTAGTCTCTGAACTTCACGAAAGCCAAGATCCAAAGACAAGGTTCATTTTTATGTCTTTATTACATATGTATGACAACACAAATAGAATCCCGTTATCTAGTCTCCTAAATCATGTAATCGCGTGGATCAACTCTTGCTTTGTCTGGGAAATTGGCATGCTTGACCTCAGACTCACTCTTGGTCTCTAGCTGTATGTTCTGTTAACAGTTAACATAGGCATATACTTGCAAATACTTGGTGTCTCAACAAGTTTATTAACATGGGCAGTATGTATGGGTTTTGCAAGATTTAATTGCCAGACAACTTTGGTGTCTATTTTGAATGCTTAGAAAGATTGATGATAGAACACTGGATTTGGAGTAACTTAGGTTTGCTATAATCATAGTTGAAGTGGATCTGACACCGTAGTGGAGGCTTCAACACAGCAGAGAGACCAATGAAAGGAGAATGAAGTTGACCTTGACCTTCAGAGACCGCCACCCCCATGACCAAGAGGGCGATGCTTGCTCAGCGGAGTTGAACCAAGGGCAGCATGAACTAGTCTGTTCAACCCAAAATTGAGCAGAGAAGAAGGATCCGACCTCTTTTCAGAATTGGACGTCTGAACTACCTTCGCCCAAGTCTAACCACACTTATTGGGAGAAGAAGTGGCCACCCCTGGAGGAGGATAGATGAAGACGGTGAAGACTCCATTTTAATGGAAACCCAGAAAACAACGACCATCCACCCGGATCTTCATCTTTCCAGGGATACAAACTAATGGCATCCACTCAGTGGCGGACGCAGGCCATTTCAGTGGGTTCCCAAGACTGAAATTTTAAAATTTTATTAAAAGAATTTTAATTTAATAAGATAAATTTCAAATTTAAGTATAAGATGACCCCACTGAATTTTTTAGATGACCCATAGGACCCCAGATCCACTTCAACTATGATTATAGCAAACCTAAGTTACTCCAAATCCAGTGTTCTATCATCAATCTTTCTAAGCACGCCAAATCTATCAACTATAGCTTGAAAGGTGGTGACGTTCAAAACATGCAGCAGAAGTTCTTCCACATAGCACCGCACAAGAAGACCTTCTACTGCCGGCATAGTACCACTATCTTCTATGGCAACAACTCATCCTCCGTCAACTGATTTCTTAAGAGGCCTTCTTCCTTCCACCCTGGGAGTGAGGAATTGACTACAAATTGCTTCCCAGACAACTCCCTACTTTTCCAAGAGTGGTTCCCCGGCCAAGTTTCCTTCAGGGTTTCAACAAGTATCCAAGTTGGATGAACATCTTCACACCCTGAAGATTCCCATCTTGACAAAAAAAAAACCACTACACATTCCTTGAGGGATAATAGGGATCCCTGCACGTCTTGAGACCATGATATGTCAACTCTATCCCAAACCTTTCCTTCTGCAAACCTGGGAAAGGTCTCCCCTGCTCTATCCACTAGTTAATTTCGTATAGTTGCAAACAAACATTTACGTAAAATTGAGAGTTAGTTTCATATTAACTATCCTTACATACAAAATATCAAATATGTCACTTTTACTTACACAATATCACGTATACCATTCTTATAATATACTAAAAAAATGCCATTGAATTCAATGTCCGTCTGCAATTGTCAAAATATACCAAGGACATTCTCTATAATCTTTGAAACATGGGTAATTACTGTTGTACTGACCATCAATTCTACACTAGGTCAATGCAAAAAAAAAATTATTTATTTTTCAATTTTTTTAGATCATCCGATTAAAAATCAACCTGTACGGACATTCAAGGCACCTCAAATTCCACCTAAAAAAATATTTCAAAAAATATTTTTTTAATCTACTACTGACCATCAGTGCAGCACTGAAAGTCATTGCAGCAAGTCGCCCTCTTGCTGTGAGAGAGAAAGCCCACCAAAAAGGTATACCTGTGTCTCATCAAGGGACGTGATCCAACCTTGGTTAACCTTTAACCAACTCCCAACTCCGGTTTGGGGACGGATAATAAACATTTTTGATACTATACGGTAATAAAAATTGTGTAATTAAGAGTGGTATATTTGATATTTTGCATGTAAGGATAGTTAATATCAAAAACCCTAAAATTAACTTCGCAGGTATGCAAATGTTGCTTGCTGTGAGATAGAGATGAGGCCGTCTCGAGCTTCATAGGTTTTTGAGCCGTCAAATTTTGTAGGTGGCTGGGAAGTTTGCGTGTTAGCACAACATATAGCTTTCACAAGCTCTCATGGAATAGCTAGATGTAAGAGCCATTTTGAAACACATCACAACCTGCAAGTAGCACCAATGAGTCCCCAGAAGTGAACAAATTTGATCCCAAGTAGTCCCTAGACTTCATACTCATCATTTTCTCGAGTGGAGACGCGGGATCTCTGTTTAGCAATTTAGAAAAAGCAAAGAAAATTTTTGGCGCCCTTCCAGATGTGTGAGTTCAAAGGATGGAGCTCATATCAATGAAAAGGTTGAAGTGAATCCTTAAAGAAACTCACATGGGTTTCTCTCCTATGTTCCAAAAGCAATTATTTGAAAATCCAACTTACCAATGAAAGCAGTCATCCAGGAATACGCATGGTGCGTATATACGCATTCTTCGATTCCATTTCTGGATTTGGAACGGCATTGTGTAAGTTGTAGGGCTCATCCCTTAAATTTTGTTACACACGTTACACTTAATCTTTCTAACAATTGATGACTCATCAGAGTCAAGTAGCCACTGCATTTACGGTGATTTGGACATCCCTTGGTATCTATGTAAAATGGGAGGACATTTTTGTGTAAATAGAAGAGTCACATTTGGATCATCAAGATGATCTTAGGCATGGATTTGAAGACTTTATTTTTCACTCTGTCCTTAATAGTCGGCACTTCATTATAATTATTAGATTGAATGTATTAGGGCTTAACCCAGTAAGGTCATTGGAATTGTCATTCAACGTAATTGAGTCAAGGACTGTACAAAGACTATTTTGGATTAATTTATTATTGTCTTTTTATCTGTGATTGCCGCTTTAAAACGGTGACCCTTGCTGGTGAACCCCCCCCCACCTTTTTATGAGGAATAACCATGGTTGGTTACAGGGGCGGACCCAACGGGGGGGCAAGAGGGGGCCATGGCCCCTCCTGCCCTACTAAAATTCTTATTATATACATAAGACTTTAAGTTTGTAAAGAAGCTCTTTTACATGTAAGTTTCTAACTTAGCCCCTCAACAAGAAATCTTTTAACCTTGGTCTCCCTTAGATAAAATTTCTACCTCCGCCACTAGTTGGTTAGTGATGAGGCAGAATTCGATTCGGCCCATTAAAACAAGCCCAAACCCAGTTCAGCCCAGCAGCAACAGTAGAAGGCCTTCAGAGAGCCTTCGGCCCATCAGCGGCCCAACAGCCCTCGGCCCGTAAGCGGCACCGTTGCTCCCGGCCCAACAGGCTTCAGCCCGACAGCGGCCCACCAGTCTACGGCCCAGGAGCAGCACGGCAGCCCTAGGCCCAGCAGGCTTCGGCCCATCAGCGGCCCAACCCCCTTCGGCCCAATAGCCGAGTCCGGCCCATTCCGGTGGATGACTAGGCACTATGGCGGTTTACCAGTAAGTCCGGAACATAGTCCTATATCGGCTACCACCGTTAACCATCCTCTATCCTCCGTTATAAATACACCGCTATTTATTGCCAAAGGTATGTCTCCGAGACCCTCAAGGACTACAGTCCAAATAGCATTAAAGCTACTCTTTGCCTTCTGAATCGAATCATCTTCAGAAGTTAACTTAACCGTCGGAGGGGGTTCCTAAGGGCCGAAGTCCGAGACTCCTGCTGACCGGTTTCTTCTTCTTTCCCTCATGCAGGAGTTTAGTTCGAATCATCGCCGACCTTCCCGAATCGGTCTCGGCCGCCGATCTCGGACTCCTCTCCCAGGTCTCGACGCCGTGCGCCGGCTGCCCCGCGACCGAAGGAGATTCGGTTCCGCACCGCCCCTTCGTCTGCCGAAGGAGCTTCGGCCCCAACATCCCGAAGACAAGCCAGCCTCCGACCGAGCGGCTCTCGGCCTCGGACCTTCGGCTTCGCCTCTGCCTTCTTCGCCTACCGGATCCCCGTCGGGCCTTTAACACCGATCCGACCCAGCTCCGGATCCATAACTTAGGATTCCAGCTTCGGAGTCCGGTCGTGATAGCTTCGGCTACATCACGTGGCGCCGTCTGTGGGAAACCAACAAAACAAGTCATGTCTCAACGACCTGTAACCCGACGATTCGGACAGAGCGAAGCAGAGATACGGGAGGCCTCCACGCGCAGCCCCTTCATTCTGAAGATGCCCCGTCTGCTCCTCCACAAAGTACGGCTCTGCCTGTCATACCAGAGTCCCTCGCTATTAAAGACAACCGGGTGGAGGAACTCCAGTAGCAAATGGCAACGCTGGTTGCCACCGTGACTTCTCTGGCGTTCCTGCCAGATGTGGTATCTGCCATCATCCAGCACATAGGGGTACTGAGCCAGCTCCCCCGCCAGGCACCACCACCTCTCTTTTGCCCTATTCAAAACGAGAGATTTCGGCCAACGTCTCCGCAAGTCTTTTCCGACGAAACCGTTACGGTAAACAGCGAGCCCTCGGCGCCGCCTGCCCTTCTAGCGGCTCGACCTCAACTTACGAATCAAGAACCCTCACGCATGCGATATCGAAAGGAAAGGGACCGAGGCAAGCGACGGGATCCGCAGCCGCGGCACCTACCGCTACTTGCTTCCCCTTCCCAAATGCTTACGAAGGTGAAGCATATGCTCCGGCAGCCACAGCGTCTCAAAACTAATCCTCGCCGAAGGGACCCTGGCAGATATTGCGAATACCATCAGGAAATCGGCCATTCGACTGACGAATGCCGGCACCTTCGGGAGGAGATAGATCGCCTCATCAGAAAGGGCCAACTGCCACCATATCGGTGAGAACGGCCTCGACAGAGGCGTAACCGGAAGCTCTTGTAACAATAAGGCAACACCCACCTTCGGACAAGGAAATCTCATCTCAGCCAGAACCGTGCTTCTAAGATGAGCAAGGGGGTGATAGGGGAAGTAGTCCAACAAGGGGCCTATCAATTGGAAACCCCTTTAGGCCAACCTCTCCATCATATCTGGAACATGGATCGCCTTCGGCACAACTTCCTGTAAATTACTTCCCTCGAAGTTTAGCCAGCAGACATGAATAAAATTCCTGTTCAAAAATATCACGTTCGCCATGGTTTTTCTAAGCCCGCAGGTATCCTGATCCGAGGATGGCTTCGGCCATGTATACCGGATCGGGAAGCGGCAAGGTATATTTTTAAGTCCGCAAATAACCCGAAACCGGGAGTGGCTTCGGCCATGCAAACCGTATCGGGAAGCGGCATGGTTTTTCTAAGCCCGCAGGTACCCTGATCCGAGGATGGCTTACCGTACCGGGAGTGGCTTCGGCCATGCAAACCGTATCGGGAGCGGCATGGTATTCTTTCTAAGTCCGTGTAAACCGTACCGGGAGTGGCTTCGGCCATGCAAACCGTATCGGAAGCGGCATGATATTCTTTCTAAGGTGTAAACCGTATCGGGAGTGGCTTCGGCCATGCAAACCGTATCGGGAGCGGCAAGGTATGTCTAAGTCCGCATAAGACCAAGCCGGGAGTGGCTTCGGCCACGCAAACCGCGTCAGGAGGGGCAGGATGTCCCCTCGGATCATATGAACCACGTTAGTAAATGCCCCGGCCGTATATACTATCGGTGACGATATTCTATCAACTTCCTATCCGAACCTATACCGGGTCTCGGCCTTGCGAGCTGCAGCAAAAACAACGACAAGATCTTGGATTTCTGAAAAACCAGATTCGGTCGATTATGAACAAAGCATCAAGGTAAAGCCAAAAATACTTCCTGTATTCACAAAAGAAGGAAGTACAAAACCGGCCATCTACCTGGCCGCAGGCTTACAAAAAGAAAAACTAAAACCGGGGCAGGCCCCCATGTCAGTTCTCGGCAACCCCCTCCTCCACGTCAACTGGGTTTCGGCCAGGAGAGGGAGAGGGGGAATCGACAATCTACACGGCTTCAGGAGGGGCAGCTTCGACAGGAGCCTCCTCGACCGGAGCGACCTCGTCGCCTTCCACCGAGGCCCGGGCCCTCTCGGTTGCAAGCCCCTTCCACCAGGACAAGAGCTCCGCGCCTTCCTCGTCCGTCGGTAGCGCGATCCCGGTCAAGTCCACGTTCGGACAGACCTTCTGGGCGGCAGCCAGCCCGATGTCAAAGATCGAGGAGGCCGCTAGGAGCTGGGCCTGGATTATCTCCTCGGCATAGTCCGGGCCGGCCTTGTAGTCGGCCACGGCCGAATCCGCCGCCTCCTCCAGCTCCTGCTTCAGGGCCGACATCTCCTCGGCATGGCGACGGTTTTCCGAAGCCCACCGGGCGTCCTTGTCCTGGATCTGGGCCTGGTTCTCAGCCTGGGCCGCAGCAAGCTCCCGCTCGGCCTTCTCCTTCTCCCGCTCGGCCTTCGTCTTGGCCTCGGCATAAGCGCGGGCCTCTGCTGCCCTCTTCTCCAGCTGTGCCCGCATCCGGGCGTTCGTGGCTACAAACCCGTCGACTATAGGCTCGATATTAGGCCCCGCTGAAGGGCCCTCACCCGAACCTACCGAGGCCGACGCCCTCTCGACCTCCAGAAGCTTGTTCCGGAGTAGCTCCTGATGGTGAATCAGGACGCTGCCCGTAACTGCGGCCTGCGGACCGAAAGCAGACGAGGATCAGCGAAACTTGAAATAAGCTAAAGAAAAGCTAGATTGAAGCACACTAAGAAGCTTCTTATCTGGACCGCCAATCGGGCGCTGATCGTCGCCAGATAGATGACCGAGTGGTCCTTCAGCTCCGCAAAGGCCGAAGGGAGAGTGAGGCTGCGGAGCAGACGGAGGCACGTCTGAGAGTCCTCCATGCTCTCATCTCTGTAGATCCCCGGCTCGGGGACCCACAGCTCGCGCTCCTGTGCGCGAGGCGCCTGCGACCCGACGCCTTCATACTCTGCCCCCGCCATCGCGGCCGGAGGAGAGTCGCCCCTCGGCACCTCGGGGGACGCCAGCCTTGCAGCCCTTCGGGCCCCGGCGGTTCTCCTAACCAACGGAGCGGGCTCTGCCTCTTCGGGCTCCTCCGCCCGGGGCCGCTTCGACAATCGGCCGCCCCTCCGGGCGGCGGACTTAGTTTTTCGCTCCCTCTCGAGAGCGGCGGCGGCGGCACGGCCCTCGGAGGAGGCCGCAGTCATCGGAATCCCGGCACGGGCCCTCGGGACCACTGCGCCTCGTCCAGACCCGCCTGCCGCTTGAGGGTGAGGGCTGACCTCGACCGCGTTGCTGGGCAATCCGGCTCAGGAGGCCCTCGATCTTAGACATCGCTGCAAACAAGAGAAGAAGTGTTAGAAACAAATAACACAACAGCTGCAACTCAAAGCCGACTTACCCTCGGCCGAAGCTTCAGCAACCTCGTCGGCCGGAGGAGCTTCGGTCGGAGGAGCGGCCTCAGCGCTTCCTTCGTTGTCCTGCGGAGCCTCCCCGGGAGGAAGGTAGGGGAAAGCCCGCTCCGGATCGCACCGTGGGTCCGGCCATGCCCCGGCACCCACAAACAGCTCCGGATTATAGAGGAGCCCCCAGATGTCGTACGGAGCCGCGGCCTCGATGTGGCCCACGAGGGTGCTCTGGGTGGAATTCAGGACGGGAGGATCGGAGAGGCCTGCGGCCAGCGGTGCCCATTCGGTAGGGAAGGGCCACACGCTCTTCTCGTTCTCCGGCAGAGAAATGAGGATAAAATTCCTCTTCCAGCCGTGAATGGACGAGGCCTTCCCGGAAAAAATGCTTCGGCCGATACGAGGGACGAAGCAGTACCATTCGGATCTCCCCTGCCTTTGGATTTTGAAGAGGTAGCGGAAGATGTTGACCGAGGGAACAGTCCGCATGCGGGCAAACACAGCCAAAAAGGCATAAACTGTGCGCCAAGAATTGGGAAAAAGTTGAGACGGGGCCAGCCCGTAGAAGCAAAGGAGGTTGACGACGAAGGTAGAGAGAGGAAGACGAAAGCCCGCTCGGAAGCTTTCTTCATAAATAGAAAAGATACTCGGGCGAGGGGTGTTGGCCCTGGTATTGGAGCCAGGCCGATAGGGGGTCATCCATGAAGGAAGTTGGTAATAAGAAACGATGTAGCTAACCGCTTCATCCGAGAGGGCGCAGGCTGCTTCCGAAGCAGTCTCGGGACGACGACGTCCCGAGGCGGAAGCCTGGCCCGGAGTGTGAACCTCCTCGGACCCCTCGGCGCCGGAGGCCTCGGCCTCTTCGGACATCGCAGAAGCGAGGGAGTCCAGAGTAAGAGGGGATGACAGAGAAGACTTAGGGGAATGAGATGGAGTATACTCCTTGTCCGAAGGAGTAATCTCGCTCGAAAGAGAGCTGCGGACCATAAGGCCGCGAGGATGAAGAAAGGAGATCGAAGCTTACTCTCAAAGAGGAAAGGATCTCTCCTGGATCAAGCACGGCCTCTCAAGCCACTAAACTCCACCAACAAGCGCTCCGAGAGGTGGAGATCTTCTTGCGATGGCCGGCGAGCTCGGACGACGCCTTCAGAGGGCTAGCCTTTCACCGGAGAGGAGGAAGAGCTTGGATGATCGCAGAGCAACACAGGCGCAGGAGCAAGAAGAAGAACAGTGCTCTGCGAGGGGCTCCTATTTATAGGCTCCGTCCGAAGCCCCTCCCGCCGAAGCCAACGGCTGAGATCTTCCCCGTCGTCTCGTCGCTCCTCTCGGATGCCCGCCACGTGTACCGTCCCTCGGCAATGATGACGGACGGACTCCGGGACTTGAAGCAGAACGATCAACGGCCAAAAGCGCTCCGACCCTTCGGCTGACCACTCGGATGCCCGCCACGTGTCCCGATCCGCGTGCCGGAGAAGGGAGCGGCGACAATCCGAGCAGGACCTCGGGCAGAGGGCCGAGGCGATCCGCGACCCGCGAGCGGTCAGGATCTTTTTGTGCTTTTAACGGAACGGCCGGATGAGCGACGCGTGTCCCGTGCTTCTTCGCGAAGCGATGCCCGTCCCGTCCATTTAATGAAGCCTGACACAATTCAGGAGGCTCGGCCCTTCGCCCTCAGAGGCAAAGGCTTTCGTCGCCATCCCGAATGAAGACGAAGTAGCTGATTAACCCTCGGCCGACCGAGGGCACCCTCTTCTCAAGAAAAAGAATATAAGGCTTCGGGTAAAACACCTGTTACGCTATTTCTCAACAAGCTTCGGGCTATACTCTCGCCATCTCAGAACTGATGAAGACAAGAGTGGGGGGCTATGTGATGAGGCAGAATCCGATTCGGCCCATTAAAACAAGCCCAAACCCAGTTCAGCCCAGCAGTAGCAGTAGAAGGCCTTCAGAGAGCCTTCGGCCCATCAGCGGCCCAACAGCCCTAGGCCCGTAAGCGGCACCGTTGCTCCCGGCCCAACAGGCTTCAGCCCGACAGCGGCCCACCAGTCTACGGCCCGGGAGCAGCACGGCAGCCCTAGGCCCAGCAGGCTTCGGCCCATCAGCGGCCCAACCCCCTTCGGCCCGATAGCCGAGTCCGGCCCACTCCGGTGGATGACTAGGCACTATAGCGGTTTACCAGTAAGTCCGGAACATAGTCCTATATCGGCTACCACCGTTAACCATCCTCTATCATCCGCTATAAATACACCGCTATTTATTGCCAAAGGTATGTCTCCGAGACCCTCAAGGACTACAGTCCAAATAGCATTAAAGCTACTCTTTGCCTTCTGAATCCAATCATCTTCAGAAGTTAACTTAACCGTCGGAGGGGGTTCCTAAGGGCCGAAGCCCGGGACTCCTGCTGACCGGTTTCTTCTTCTTTCCTTCATACAGGAGCTCGGTTCGAATCATCGCCGACCTTCCCGAATCGGTCTTGGCTGCCGATCTCGGACTCCTCTCCCAGGTCTCGACGCCGTGCGCCGGCTGCCCCGCGACCGAAGGAGACTCGGTTCCACACCGTCCCTTCGTCTGCCGAAGGAGCTTCGGCCCCAACATCTCGAAGACAAGCCAGCCTCCGACCGAGCGGCTCTCGGCCTCGGACCTTCGGCTTCGCCTCTGCCTTCTTCGCCTACCGGATCCCCGTCGGGCCTTTAAACACCGATCCGACCCAGCTCTGGATCCATAACTTCGGATTCCAGCTTCGGAGTCCGGTCGTGATAGTTTCGGCTACATCAGTTAGCATGCATGATAACTGCTTATTTTCGAGTGGTTTCTTGTTAGTGTGGATTACTATATGTACTGAGTGTTTGTGATGGCCATCTTATTCACGTAAGAGCACCAAAGTGGCCTGGTGTAGTGTGAGATGGAGGGCTTACAACATAGTAATCACAAAATTGCAATCTAACTTGTATCACTGAAGTGACTCCCAAAGGAGGACTGATGTGTTCTAGGACTTAGATTGGAGTGGGATGGTAAATCCATGCAGTTCACGGTATGTTGGAATGCCTGTAATGCCCAGAGGCATCAAGATCCTCGAATCTGTGTGGCAGATCTTGTTTCACAGATGGACCACTTCTAGACCACTTCTACCAAGTCTGAGTGTAGGAGAGCTTACAATTTTTTGCCATTGGGCTACTCACTTAGATCTTGTTATTAAGATTCATCATTTTATGAGATCCCTTGGACTGTTTTAGCATGACCTGTGAATTAATAATATGGATGCATGTTATTTTTGATGTGATTATCGTCTGTTCGGTGTTATGTTATTTCGTGTAACTGTAGTTCCTACCATATCTCCTAATGGCAATGACATATATCCCTTTCATTGACGTGTGTGAAATAGTCGATTCCATTCATGTGTCCCATGATTCATGGTAGCTAGGAAGATTCAAGAGCTACTACCCACATTGTTAACTCTGTGCTAGGGTTCCCATCAAGTAGGCAGCCATCCAATAAAGAAGGATATATCCTAGCTATCAGGTAGTGGGACACATTCTAAGGCAGAGGTTGTAGGAATATTTAGAGTAATCCTCGATACAGGCTGTTGTTTAGATTGAGAGATACCTTCCATGTTCCTAGGTTTACCAGAAATTTGATCTCTCTAATGGCTATTCGTTCAATTTTAGTGATGGAGGATTCTCTATATCTCCATGTCTGAAATGGTAGGCTCGCGTACGTTAGTGGATGGCATATAGACCAATCATACCTAGCCTACTTGATTTTGCATAGAAATACAGGAACCAAACGTGGAAGAATTAATGACAAGTCTTTTGAATTATGACACAAGAGTTTAGGCCACATCTCTAAGGAGAGGATGAGAAAAGGGTTGCTACTAACTCTTGATTTTTCAGACTTTGGAACCTTTGTGGATTGCATTAAGGGCAACCAAGTTAGAACCTCCAAGAAAAGTTCCATAAGAAGTGATGGGACTTTGGATTTGATCCATAGGGCTATGTGTGGACCATTTCTTCCATGCATCTGTGGTGAAAAAGTATTTTATCACCTTAATTTATTGATAACCATTCCCATTATGGTTATGTCTACCTGCTTCCTGAGAAATCATCAGCATTCAATGCCTTTAAAGTTCTCAAGGTAGAGTGGAAGAATAATTAGGAAAAGTGATCAAAGTTGTCAAATTAGATAGAGGTGGTGACTACATTGGACATTTCAGGAGATTCCTTGAGGACTGTGGAATGCAAGAACAACATTCAATGCCCGGCACAAGTCAAGATGGCATAGCTAAAAGAAGGGATCACACCCTTATGGACATGGTCCGTAGTATGATAAGTAATTCATCACTTGATCCATTATTTATATAGGAACAAGCTTATGAACGGCCATGTATATTTTAAATAGGGCCCCTTCAAAAGCTATTCGTAGGGCATCATTTGAGTTAAGTTATGGATAGAAAGGAAATTAACCTAGTTTACATCACTTCGTGCATGGAGATGCCATGCAGAGACAAGAATTTATTACCCAAAAGAAAGGAAGCTTGACTCAAGGATAGTAAGTGCCTATATATTTTATAGGCTACCCTGAAAAATCCAAGGGTTTTAAGTTTTATTGTCTTAATTTCTTTTCGGACTAGAGTAGCAAAGACTATTGTTGCTAAGTTCATTGAAGTTGACTCAAATAGTGGCAGTACAGAAGAATGTCGAGGCATATAGTTTGATGATCTTCCAATAAATGGTTTGACCATTATGCCTTTGGTTCCTAGGAGTTTAAGGCATTGTTGGTCATGTCCTACATGTGGCTAGTAACTGAACCTAGCTGTCGTTGAACCTAATTTGTCGGTCGATGTCATATCTGAGGAAACTGTTGATCCTCTACCAGAAGTGGCTCATCAAGTGTCTAAGCAACTTCTTGTTCCACCTGATCAAAAAGCAGAAGAGGAGGGACAAATTAATGGAACTGAACTAGTTATAGATCCACCTCATCAAGATGTGCAAGTGGAAGGGTAAACAAGTAGGAGGATTATTTGTAGAATGCTTAAAAGGATTATTTAGTGTATGCATGTGAGGCAATAAATTTGGAGGACAGTACAACATTTCACAAGCCATAGATAGCAAGGAGATTGAGGGAGGAAGACGATGGTGAAGAATGGAGAAAGAGGCCGGGAAAGATTATTCTCACATATCATACCTCCTTTCCTATGTATCTCTTTATATTTGTGTGAGTCTCCCATGGACTTGACACCTTTTAGACTCTTCTTCACATAAGAAGAGGATCTCCTAGAATCATCATCGACAACTAATGTGGATGACAATTTAAACGTGACCAAGACAAATTTAACGGCTTCCACGGTAGCAAAAGTAGAGATCTCTTTACATTTTTCTATAAATGTATTTCCTTCGAAAACCTTCTCTACTTGAGTGTGTTTTACATCCGATCAAAGCACTTCAATTGTTGCATATTTTACGGACGTTCAATTAGATGGAAGAGAAATACTTGCTTTAATGCTCTAGGGCATTGCAATCCACAACTCCAAGGCTGCATCTAATTAGAAAGATCAAACGGCAGCATAGTAGCGGCGCTACGGACACCTCCTGTATTTTTAATCAGATGGTCTAAAAAAAATTAAAAAATCAACATAAAAAGAAAAACAAAGAAAATTAGCACCAGCACCGCCAGGTGGGCTGCCCTGACGCACTGCTGCAAGTATTTCTCTAGCTGGAAATTTTAATTGGGAACGAGAGTAGATATAATCATTGCGGAGGCATAATGTTTCTAGCGCATCATATATATATACATGAATCCTCCCAATCACTTATTCTTGCCAGGCAAGGCCTATGAAATCTCCGAATAAATTCTGGCAGTTTGTGAGCCCCCATATATATTCTTGATGCCTTTGGACAAGCCGGCCACAGCACGAATAAAATTTGGTATCTTTCAGCACAATGCACAAGAGAGAATCCAAGGCTTCATTGCAGCGAAAGCCGGCAACTGTATGAGAACAAGAGCAGGGACGAAAATACTGGTGAATTTATAGTTATAATTGAAGATGTAATAGCGGTAGATGGGGGGGATAGAGTGCCGAATCTAGGAGATACTTGTTGCTCGACTCCCATCGGTTGAGGAGGATCCAAAATAAGAGGAGGATGAGGAGACTTGCGATGATGTTTAGATTGATTTCTAATGATTGATTGTATTTTTATTTCATCATGATTCTATTGACTTTTTTTTTTAATTTATACTTTTATATTGGTTGATGGATTTTTTTAGCTTTTATGATGGTAGGTAGTTGAATGGACGATGATTAATGGCATATGTGCATTATATAGTGTTGTTTCTATGTTAAATAGATTTTATACAAGTTATTAGGTTGTAAAATAAGTTATAACATTTTTAATGTTAAGGATGATTTATTTATCGCCATCTAAAATAATCATAAGAAATATTTTGGGGACGGATGATACACTTCTCAAATACTCGTAGTAAAAGTTTTCGGGACGGCCGACCGTCGTCTCCAGCAGTTAACATAGCTATTTGAGACAGCTAATAGTTGTCTAGAAAAGTATATTCTGAATTTTTTTGAATACATTCGCCGTCCCAAAACCTAAAACTAATTATTTGAGACGGTTGACTCATCGTCTCAAATTCATTAATTTTATTAGGGATGACTATAGCTGTCGCAAAAGATAAAATAATTGCGATGATTTTTATTTTTGAGATAATTATATTTTCACAAAAAATTAAAATATTTAAACGAATCATATTATTATTTTTTAGACGATTTTATCTGTCGTAAATAACGTCTTTTTTGGACAAAATGTTTCGCCACCCCAAATAATTCTTTTTAGGATGGATCACTGCTGGTTGCAAATAGCTCGTTTTTGAGACAAATCTTTGAGTGGTCTCAAGTAGAGTATCACCCATATTTTTAGTAGTGTGTCTTAAGTCACTCGGGAGTACTTGTAGAGTATCATCTATCATTAGAAGGAAAAAATCCCATATGCTTACATAGAAGGTGAAATTGGATAAATATCGAACAGTTATTTAAAATGAATAAATAAGTAGGAAGGGTGAAACAAATTAAACAGTAAATAAGAATCTATTTTATCTTTAACAATTATGTAAAATATAGAAGACATGAATTACAACCCCTGCCACAGGCACTGTCTTAATTTTTACTTTTTGGCAAGACCTATTTTTCACCCTTCTTACGGCCGGCCGTGAACATATCATGGTAACATATTATCTACAATTATAAAACATCAATACTTTACCTTATTAATATATTAGCATTTTTGTCATATTTTAATATTTAACATCTTAGTACTTTATCATGTTAACATTTAAGTATTTTAGTGTATCAAGATGTTAAAATGTTAGCATCCTAAGGCATATTTAAATATCTTACGATGTTTTTAAAGTAACATCTTAACAGTTAACATATGTATGAATATCTTAACATTAACATTTGATATCTTTTACATATATAATAAGGTGTTTAATGTGTATAATTTTGGAAAGGATAAAAAGACGGAGATAAATTAAAATCTGAAAACCAGAAAGTTAAGGAGTAGTTATAAAAGTGTGTGAGAAACCATTATTTTCATAAAATAAATACCTGACACTAGGTAAAAAAAAAAAAAAACAGCTGTTACAGAAGTAGATCATATGAAATTTCCCTTCCTAATGATGTGTTGCTGGATATTGTGATCGAGTCCCTTTCACAAAAGATGAGTTAGTCCACCACCATACATATTATATATACATATGTATGAAAACAATACTAAATTTCCTGATCGGTGGGGCATATATATAAGACACATCAGCAAAGATTCCTTCTTACTTGGAAGCTCATGTCCACCACTCTCTATCCACCCATACCCGGGCTTATATATATTTCAACAGTATGTGGACTCTGTTTCTGAGAAATTCAGACATTTTTGGGCACATGAAGTATCTTGGATCCCACGTGGCATGTTTAGTCCATTAGATTATTTTGCCAGTGGAAATTTCTAGTCTCAAAATATTGTCCATATAAATAGACGTTTGTACCAAAAGGATCTCACATTTTAAGGGGAAATTCTTTTGGGAGAGTCCAAATTTAAATACTCCTGATTAAAAATATCTAAATATTTGGTGATTAAATATAATAATGAAGAAATTAATCATTCGTTGTAAGCAAAGTGTGGGAATTGATGGATAAAAGAGTGTTGCAAGTGTTCTCTACATATGGTTGTGGGGGTGTGTGGAAGGCAGGCCAATGGCTCAGAGGGACCACTGCGTCACATCAATCGATCTGAAAAAAGAAGGGAATATGCTCCATGTGCCAAAAGGACAGCATTCCTTTTGTGTGCTTGTTGGAGGCTGCCACGCTTAAGGTTCCACATGGATCCGATCGTTAGAAAAAAATTGAAAAGAAATAAAAATAGATAGCTTTTTTTATTTTTTATTTTTTTAATGAAAAATAAATAATTGGATGGTACATATCAGCCCCTGGAATTATTTTTTTAGAAAAATTCAAGAAAATGTACTTGGTACAGCAACCAACTGATTAAGTGATCAGATGACTATTGGGGCATTGCGGCAGGTCTTACTCAATTCACAAATACAGAAAAATATATGTCCTAAAAACAACTATACTCTTGTTGACTCCTACATGTTGTCATAAATACTCTTGATATCCTTGAAAAGGTTGCACCAAGGGAGCATGACAAAAAGGTTTGAAAACTTTTGCATATATATTCCTAGATGCACCGTAATTTGGCATGTATACCAATGATTTCATCAGAGACTTCTATAGTTAAAGTTCACACAGAAGAGTATTATTGCAACTTTTATGAAGATGCCATGGATATTTACAAGAATATGTGAGAATTAGGGGTATACTAAAAATATGCTAATTATAGGAGTATATATATAAAAATCTTCTATTTTATTCGATTCTAATATAATTTAGAAAAACTCATGGTCATTCCTAGAATCTGCTCAGCTATGAAAAATCTGATGTGCAACTCTCATACTTTGTTGGCCATGGGAAACCTTGTGGAGAGAGAGAGAGCTCGTTGTTGCTCTAATTCTCCATGCACTCCCATTCTCGAAGAAACCAAACTCCCACTGTCAAATCGTTAATGACGTTAGCATTGCTGATGGTGTTGTTGTCGAATAACCTCCACTGCAGGTGCCAGGGAATTAGAACCGGTGGAGGCGATGGCGACCAAGGCACTAGAGGCTATGCTCAGGTAGGGAAATATGACCCATGGGATTTTTTCTCTCGTAATAATTCTGGATTGAAATATTTGCCTAAATAAGATAGACAAATTGTCCGCATAAGAAGAAATGTCTCTATGTGAACTTATCCCCAAAATTGGAGAAATATTGAGACCTGGTGAGGTTTGAACATCCACTTAGAAACCTTTCTACATACTTGGCCAAATAGCCTACACATTCAAGAAACAGTAATGCTAGTTGTACTACTTTCAGGAGAAGTGAGTTGGAATGAGTCTCTCTATCTCTTTTGTCATCTAGAAAATTCACATGGCTTATGTCCCCTCATTAAATGCGTCCCAATGTCATTCGCACGTCAGGGCATATAGGAAGGACTGAATTAAAAAAATAATAATAAATTTTATTTATCAAATTATTTTTCGGGAGCATCAAAAAATTCTCGAAAGCATCCTCACGCTCTCGAGAGCTTCTTAATGCTCTAAAGAGCATGATGCTCGGTAAAATATTCTAGAACTAGAATGCTCTACAGAGCACATGCTCTCGAGAGGATCTTGATATTCTCAAGAGTTTCAAGATGCTTTTAAAAGTAGTCTAGCAGATAATTTTATTATTACTTTTTTTTAATTTGGACCCTATGTGCGTTAACACGCAAATGACGTCGAAGTATATTTAATGGAGAAACATGATCTATGTGGATTTTTTAGATGACAAAAAGAGACAGAAAAACTCATTTCAACTCGGCCTTCCTGCACTGGCAGCCGTGCAACAAGCATTACTCTTCAAGAAAAGAAGTCCACTCATGTGGACTGCCATCCAAAAACTGTCTCACTGCGGTACCCTGTTTCAACTCTCAACTTGTGACTTTGAGGTTGAATGTGACTTTTAAGAGGCACAAATATTGTGAAACAAGCTGCTGACATACTTTTTTTATGTTGTCATTGATGCGTTAATGTGTTACTTATTTTGCTTCTATTACTTACTCCAACACTCTTTAGGCCATGTTTTTGGCGTAGCTTCTATTTGGAAGTACTTTTATATTTCTATTTAGTTATTTTTTAAGAAAGTCATAGGATCTTGGAAGTCATTTATGTGATATTTTTCTTGTATTTTAATTTCCAACCAAAAGTTACAAGAGAGGAGCTTCCAAAATTAGAGAAAAAGTGAGGTTATTACGAAATAATTGACTTTTGTAACAAATCAAAATTAGTTATAATCTCTCACTCTCAACTCATTTTATTGAAGAAGTAACTTTCAAGTGAAAGTTTGACACACCCTTAGTCTATTGATTTAAAAGTTGTTGGTTTTAAATTAGCAATTCTTTAGATTTTAAAACTGAGTATTTTTCATGGACCCAAACGTCCCTACGACAGGCTAAAGTTCTTTGAATGGTCTGATACATAGGAACCAGTGAGTGTGACAAATATACTTCTGGGATCTAGTACTTAGTGCAACCAATCAAGGGGGAGTAGTGCACAAGGTTACAAAATACTTGCGAGGTGCCAACCCTAATCCTAGTAGCATGCCCTAGTGGGCATGGCTTTCTCGACTGTTCTAAGTGTTTCCAATGTAACGGGGTGTTTGGTTGCATTATAACGTAACATTTTTTTTATAAATAAATATATTAAAAGGGATATTTGATTACACTATTAAAATATATTTTAATAACACTTTTAACTTACTAAACATGATAAAATAAAAAAAAGGAGAATCCTATTTTGCTTTTTGTCACAATAGCATGAATGAAACTCTCCACCTGTCTTCCCCGTGCCCACCCCACCCCCTAGGTCGGACCCAATTGGCTCGTCCTACCCACCGTGTAATCTTTTTTAAAATTATCATGCTCTTGCCAAACATGATACATATATATATTTTATAATTTAAAAGTCATAGTACTTTTTATTTTAATATAAATTTTTTGTAACAAAGTTATATAAAATATTATAATGCAACCAAACATCCTATAAACATGGATTACTTAGAGCTTTGGATGTGTGGAGCTCGGTTAATACATACTAGTCATAGTTCTTATTATGTGAGAAATTTAAAGGTGATCTATATGTCAAATTTCGTAAAGAAAAGCTTTTCTTTTCTACAAAAATGCTGATCTTTCCATGTGATTGTAGATTGTTGCAAAATTAATTAAGTGAATGGTGACCAAATTTGACCTACTCAAACTCATTTGTCCTACTCAATGCCATAATTCCAGCGTGCTAATTGTGTCGTCTTAATAAGCGGTTTTATTTCCGTGGCTTCTGTGGAGGCAGTTGGATAGACCAAAATTACATGTTTCCAAATGAGTCCAACCATGTTGGGTGAACGAAGAAATACTCTTAAAAAGCAGCCATTATTTTTTAAATACCCAAAATTAGTTTCTAAATATGGTTTGTCCAAAAATAGACAATATATATAGATGATTTAAGTTTTTTTATACAACGTTACTTTCCTAATTCCTTAGAATTAATGAAATATAATTACATAATAATGTTTCAAGATCACAAAATCTTTTCGTCCCGCTCATTTCAGTGCACATGTTAACAATTATGATAAATAATGATAAGTAGCCAAAGCTCAAATCGAAAGGAAGCGAGATCATCCACTTCCTCACAAAGAGATTAGAGATGGTGGATTCCTAAACCCGTGTTAAATTATAACCTATTATAGCTATTATTAGATTGAGATGGTTTAGACTACTTTTTCTATATCAAGAATATTCTATTTAGTCTTTAGTACCCCAAAATTTATAAAAAATGTTTTTCTTCTGTCTCCACTTCTTCTTGTCACTGAACTAATAGAAAAGTTGAAGCAAAGCACAAAAAATGTAGAAAAATTAAAATAGTCCATCTGAACCCACTAGAACCGTAACCAAGTGCTATCCGACATTAGATTATTTCTTTAATTGTTTTTGAAGACTATTTATGGAGTCAAGAATACACTTGCCGACACTTTAAACTCGACAAGAAACAATATTCTAAGAAAAGGTTCCATTATTTATACGGGCACTAAATTCCATAAGAAACAATAATCTCTCCAAATATCTTGTTTCTTGTGTAGAGCAATTAGGAATAGATCCTACACAAAATTGGATAGAAGAATTCGAAATCCAGAGGTCCCTTATAAAGAGAAAGTCATATATTATTACCGAGTCCTAAATTATTCTCTTTTCTCTTTTTTTTGAAGTAAGGTTAATTCTAACTTAATTGGAAGAATTAGTTATTTCACATCAAAAAAATTTCTTCCCAGAATTAGGTAAGTACACAATTCTACTTTACATCTAAGAGTTTAATATTTCGTTTTAAATTTCGCCTCGCTGTCAAAGTCAAATTTTTCTTATTCTAAAATAAATAATTTAAAATAACTAATCTCGTCATAACTTATTTTAGTATTAAATAAATAGTTAAACCATTGTTTTCAACTTTGATGGATAGAACATTATCAGGTCATAGAAACTTTGGATCCCATTTTATCTGAATTGAAGTAGACTACTACGACAGCATGCACGTACCGGGTCGCGCAGAAGGCACGCACGCGGGTCTTTGTTGCCCTGTTGGCCGCAAGCCGTCAAGAGGAGGATGCGACGGCAACCCGCGCCGCAACGACGCAGCAACACCCCGCGTGGCGCCCACCTGCCTGGTCTGGCGTACTTCCATACACGCGGAAGAAGGGAAGGTTTCTTCTCCCGGACGCACACCCTTCCTTCCCCCTTTTTAGACTCTCTATTTGCCTTCTCTACTGCCGCGCAAGCAACACGGAAACTTAAACGAGGTGAGGACTGGTGGCAGAAAAGGACCCAGTCCTAAATTCCGATTTTACCCCTCTAATTCTATTTAGGGTTTTTTACATATATATATATATCCCTCAAAAACAACATATTTACATGTATATCTTCCAATTCTCACATACTATTATCAATACCTTTGCAATTTTCAAAATGTTACATTTATATTCCTCAATTTAATAGTTTGACATAAATATTCTTAAATTCATTAATATTTTGTATATATATCTTTGAATATATTAAAATCTTATATTTTGTATTCCCGATACCTCTAACGAGGTCATGATTTATGCAATATTTTTGACATATTTCGTTAAAATTAATTTAAATTTGACGGGTGGGGCATAAATGAAACATTTTGAAGATTGTAGGGGTATTTATGATATAACATGTGTTAATTAGGGGTATATATATAATAACAATATTTTTAAAGGTATATATGCAAAAAATCCTTCTATTTTGAAGAAGAGAGTTTTGATGTGTAAACTTATAGTTTATAGCTGAAGAATGTTTGTATATCCCTCTTTTTCCATGTGTATCGAGAAAGACAGCATATGTTGATTTTTGCTTTATTTTTTTTTAATTCAATTAAGTTTATGCAAGGTTGGTGTAAATTGCAAGTTTTCAAGGACACCTCTAAAGTAGATTTACATATGTGCGGGACATATATCTACGAAGGTGCCACTGACTGCTTATATTTAGACGAGTATTAATTGACTGATATGTATAATTTCACTGCACCACCACCATCATCATCTATTCTTCTCTCATTAGTATCCTCTCAAAGTATATTTGAAGTTAAAAAGGAATTCTGATTTCAAATATTGTATTTAACAAAAGAATGCTTTTTTGACCTTTGTTTTAGGATCTAAACAAAAAAATCTAATGCCTCGTTTGGCTTGAATATGTATTAGTTTCATGGTATTATTAATTTTGACATTAGTATTTTTAAGTGAACAATATTAATAATAAACTTAATGTTAGAGAAATGTGGAGGAGAGTAACACACAAGGGGGGGAGAGAAAGAGAGAGAGAGAGAGAGAGAGAGTCAGGAATGGGGGGAAGGGAAAGGAGAAAAAGTCTCAAGGCTCTTAAAGACTAAAATGTAACATTTTCAATATAGGTTATATCATAATCAAATACGTGTGATTAACATCTATTTAAAAAATGATACTAATAGAGTTGTCCAGTATTTACAACCAAGCATCTCATAAAATATTTGATAATTTGAAAAAATAAAGTACATGTGAGAATTTTTGATAAGCTATCCAAACCAAAGAGGTGCCATTATATCTAACTTCAAGTTTCCTGCATCATTTTTATATATTTTAGTATTTTTAGTATATATAATATATAATATTTGCAGCTGTGCAAGGAGCTTAATTTGAATATCTAGATTTAATTTTCTCACAAGATTATATTAAATTTCTTATAGTAGACATATCACTACATGGTCAGCACATACCGAGTCCTAATGTATTATTGATTGTCACAGTCAGACTCGGTCAGGTTCATCTGATCTACTTGACTCCGTCGATGGGTATTAACAGTCCAACATTAAATTTGCTTAGCTGTTGATGAAATTGAGGGTTGCTTGTTTCAGTGTATATTCTTCATATCCCATCATGTTTCTTATCATCATAGTCTATGCTCTATAGAAAAACACTTAATATACCGGCTGTTGGTATTTTTAATTTAAAAAAATTATTGTTAGAAATTTTTTTGAGTAGGTCCCATTATGCCTATATGATCGTATAATCCGATCTTCGATCGGATAACCTAAAAAGATCAAAAGAAAAAAAAAATCAACTCTAGATAAACAGTAAATTTTTTTTACTATTCATCTGAGGTCGACTTTTTATTTTTTTATCTTTTTAAGTTTTTTCCTATTCATTTCAGATCGATTTTCGATTTCTTATCTTTCTTGGGTTGTCTAATTGGAGACCGAATTGTACCAACATGCAGGTTGATATCTACCTAAAAAAGTATTTTTTTTCAAATTAAAAACACTGTAACACTAACAGCCGGTGCAGCAAGTGTTTCTCTAGCTTGTATCGTCGTTATCATCTGGACTCGTCATCCTCTTCATCAACTATCTTCTCTGATTAAATGCATCATTTTTAATTAACATCGTTCCATATCTTTCTTAGCCGGTTGCATATAGAAGCCCATATATAGTCCAATTATCCAATCGAAGTAATTACTAATGTAGAAGCCAATTAACAGAAACTCTTTCTACATGGATACGCATAGCCGATAAGTATCTGGTGAAAATTAACTTATGGAGTCAGTTAATTCATTAATAATCTTTCTAAACCAACAACATATATAGAGAAGATTTGATCCTCAGATCACCTGAGACCATACCGAATGAAGCCCACTTGCATTCCTAATTAACCTCTGCCCACCTCCTTAGTTGGCTTCTTCCAATTAAGATTCTATCCTCCATACTTTAACTCATTAGTCTACACCATGATAACAAGTATTGATTGAAGAATGGTTAGGGATTTGGAAGGGGGTGAGTAGGGTGAGCATGAACTAGCTAGGATGAGCATGAACAGGAGGAAGGTGTGGACTGGGTCAATCAGCGGCTCGCCCACATGAATGTAGGTTATGCAAAATCTCCCCGCGTCCGCGTCCGTGGCCGTGTCAACCTCGACGACTTTGTCCGGCCCGGCAGTAGCAGTAGAGTGTCGACAACAAACCACAACAACGTCAACTAAAAAGCATGGTTGGCAAAGAAAGAGAAGATGGTTAGAGAGATTGATGATAGAACACTGGATTTGGAGTAACTTAGGTTTGCTATAATCATAGTTGAAGTGGATCTGACACCGTAGTGGAGGCTTCAACACAGCAGAGAGACCAATGAAAGGAGAATGAAGTTGACCTTGACCTTCAGAGACCGCCACCCCCATGACCAAGAGGGCGATGCTTGCTCAGCGGAGTTGAACCAAGGGCAACATGAACTAGTCTGTTCAACCCAAAATTGAGCAGAGAAGAAGGATCCGACCTCTTTTCAGAATTGGACGTCTGAACTACCTTCGCCCAAGTCTAACCACACTTCTTGGGAGAAGAAGTGGCCACCCCTGGAGGAGGATAGATGAAGACGGTGAAGACTCCATTTTAATGGAAACCCAGAAAACAACGACCATCCACCCGGATCTTCATCTTTCCAGGGATACAAACTAATGGCATCCACTCAGTGGCGGACGCAGGCCATTTCAGTGGGTTCCCAAGACTGAAATTTTAAAATTTTATTAAAAGAATTTTAATTTAATAAGATAAATTTCAAATTTAAGTATAAGATGACCCCACTGAATTTTTTAGATGACCCATAGGACCCCAGATCCACTTCAACTATGATTATAGCAAACCTAAGTTACTCCAAATCCAGTGTTCTATCATCAATCTTTCTAAGCACGCCAAATCTATCAACTATAGCTTGAAAGGTGGTGACGTTCAAAACATGCAGCAGAAGTTCTTCCACATAGCACCGCACAAGAAGACCTTCTACTGCCGGCATAGTACCACTATCTTCCATGGCAACAACTCATCCTCCGTCAACTGATTTCTTAAGAGGCCTTCTTCCTTCCACCCTGGGAGTGAGGAATTGACTACAAATTGCTTCCCAGACAACTCCCTACTTTTCCAAGAGTGGTTCCCCGGCCAAGTTTCCTTCAGGGTTTCAACAAGTATCCAAGTTGGATGAACATCTTCACACCCTGAAGATTCCCATCTTGACCAAAAAAAAACCACTACACATTCCTTGAGGGATAATAGGGATCCCTGCACGTCTTGAGACCATGATATGTCAACTCTATCCCAAACCTTTCCTTCTGCAAACCTGGGAAAGGTCTCCCCTGCTCTATCCACTAGTTAATTTCGTATAGTTGCAAACAAACATTTACGTAAAATTGAGAGTTAGTTTCATATTAACTATCCTTACATACAAAATATCAAATATGTCACTTTTACTTACACAATATCACGTATATCATTCTTATAATATACTAAAAAAATGCTATTGAATTCAATGTCCGTCTGCAATTGTCAAAATATACCAAGGACATTCTCTATAATCTTTGAAACATGGGTAATTACTGTTGTACTGACCATCAATTCTACACTAGGTCAATGCAAAAAAAAAATTATTTTTTTGAAATTTTTTTAAGGTAGGTCACGAGGTGTCCTACACATCTGTACAAGCCAATCTCTAATCAGACGACTCAAAAAAATATGAAAAATAAAAAATCAAACCCTAATGAACAATAAAAAATATGTTTAATGACCGGAGTTTTTATTTTTCAATTTTTTTAGATCATCCGATTAAAAATCAACCTGTACGGACATTCAAGGCACCTCAAATTCCACCTAAAAAAATATTTCAAAAAATATTTTTTTAATCTACTACTGACCATCAGTGCAGCACTGAAAGTCATTGCAGCAAGTCGCCCTCTTGCTGTGAGAGAGAAAGCCCACCAAAAAGGTATACCTGTGTCTCATCAAGGGACGTGATCCAACCTTGGTTAACCTTTAACCAACTCCCAACTCCGGTTTGGGGACGGATAATAAACATTTTTGATACTATACGGTAATAAAAATTGTGTAATTAAGAGTGGTATATTTGATATTTTGCATGTAAGGATAGTTAATATCAAAAACCCTAAAATTAACTTCGCAAGTATGCAAATGTTGCTTGCTGTGAGATAGAGATGAGACCGTCTCGAGCTTCATAGGTTTTTGAGCCGTCAAATTTTGTAGTTGGTGGCTGGGAAGTTTGCGTGTTAGCACAACATATAGCTTTCACAAGCTCTCATGGAATAGCTAGATGTAAGAGCCATTTTGAAACACATCACAACCTGCAAGTAGCACCAATGAGTCCCCAGAAGTGAACCAATTTGATCCCAAGCAGTCCCTAGACTTCATACTCATCATTTTCTCGAGTGGAGACGCGGGATCTCTGTTTAGCAATTTAGAAAAAGCAAAGAAAATTTTTGGCGCCCTTCCAGATGTGTGAGTTCAAAGGATGGAGCTCATATTCAAAGGATGGAGCTCATATCAATGAAAAGGTTGAAGTGAATCCTTAAAGAAACTCACATGGGTTTCTCTCCTATGTTCCAAAAGCAATTATTTGAAAATCCAAGGTTGGTGAAAGTCATTTGAAAAAAAAAAACTTCCGGAAATAAGAGAATCAGTCCGAAAAGCATTCAAAATAGACACCAAAGTTGTCTGGCAATTAAATCTTGCAAAAGCCATACATACTGCCCATGTTAATAAACTTGTTGAGACACCAGTATATGCCTATGTTAACTGTTAACAGAACATACAGCTAGAGACCAAGAGTGAGTCTGAGGTCAAGCATGCCAATTTCCCAGACAAAGCAAGAGCTGATCCACGCGATTACATGATTTAGGACACTAGATAACGAGATTCTATTTGTGTTGTTATACATATGTAATAAAGACATAAAAATGAACCTTGTCTTTGGATCTTGGCTTTCGTGAAGTTCAGAGACTAGACTCCAAATGTCATGAAACAACTTGTAGGAGTACATCAAAATATAGTGAAAAAAACCTTTCCCCAGGAGAATTAGATTCAAATCTGACTGAATTCGGCATGACACGATACTTGATATCTACATACAATGATTCAACAAGAATACACATAGCAACCAATGAAATTCATTTACACTGGAACTAATAATGTCCAATCACTAATTAATTGCACAATAAATGAATGTACTTTAGATAAAGCAGTACAAGGAATGGGCCAAGCGAAATGAGCTTATGGTCAGAACCACAATGATAAAATGCCTATCAAGTAGATTAACTGATTCCAGCATTAAATCCTGCATCCAGAGTGTTACTATCTCACACAAAAGGCATGCCTTCTCTCTTTCCGAACGGATACAACAACTTTGTGTGCCCTAATAAAACAGCGACTGGTATTTCATCATAAACTAGTCACTGGTGTTTGATTTCTGCTCACAAACTTCACGAGGATAACATCTAGAGCTGAGACAACGGATCTAACTTGTACCATGTTCTCTTCCAGAGTCCACACTTCACTGTCACTACCGTATTAGTGATACAGGAAATGGTTGCTCAGATATATGCAGTCAGTAATACTTCACCTTTCTTTCCATTCCTTTCTCTCCCCCTTGTCAAGGAACACACTTTTTATAGCGGAGCAACACCAGGTACAATCTTATAGATCTTAGGCTATTGCTACCATGAATATTTTTCCGTCATCCAACAAAGAATTATTCCCCAATTTCAAGATAGAGTCCACCTGTTTATGCCATGAACTAAAGTGTTCTCAAAGTACCATTAAATGAAAGCGTCAATGTAGCACAATGTTCTGGCCCATTGGCCATCATTCAGCCACAGGCTTCATTTTCAAGAGAAAGGTGGACCATGCCACAGATAAAGGTTTTAAAAGTCCCACCTCTTTTTCACCCGGAACATGAAGACTGAATTTTTAATATAATCTTGAGGCACTTGGAGCATGATCTGAACCTTCATCTTCATGGGGGTTGTCTTTGTCTTGCCCTCCTCATCTCCCACCTGAAAACAGGAATTCTAAAAATATAAGCAGGCCATTTACCTTGTCCATTCACACAGACTTCATATAGGAATGTAAAAAAAAAAAAGATGCAATGAAAGAATGGAATAAAATACCTTTTCCTTTTTTCTTTAATTTTTGTACTTTCTGCATATAATCTTGTGAAAAACACCGAACAGAAGTTGTACTTCAAAAATGGTTTTTTTTTTTTTGGTCTCTCTAATCTACTAATCTCGTTAATTTAAAGAAAACTCCCTATAACCTCTCCATGTAGTAAAAACTGTCTGTAATCTCACTTTTATTAAGAATAGACCCTTTTTCAGGGAGCTTTTGCAAAATGTTCAGAGATTTTTTCAAATTTCCTTGGATGTTTTCCAAATAAAAGTGAGATTACAGAGGATTATTTACTAAATATAGAGATTGTAGAGATTTTTACCTAAATTAAGTAGATTAGAAGGACCAAAAAACTAAGGAGCCCTTCAAGAAATCGACACAAACAGAACTTAAATCACCCCCCCCCCCCCTAAAAAAAAAAAAAAACCTAAATGAGTACCTCTCGTGGTCAATGAAAATCTTGGGAAGAGAAAGGCTCTGAAGTAGAGAAATGAACGAAAACAAGATAAAGTAGAGACAACAATCACTCTGCAAAATCCTGTGAGTGCAGGAGAAAGATTTATAGGATCATCAGGTTTGCCTAACATGAGAGTCTAAAGATAGATGTCCACTATACAGAAGTCAACAGTACACGAGGTTCATCAGATGTTCCATCAACTGTGGAAGTGACTGCTGTTGAAATTCCATGGAACACATAGTTTTCTCTTTTTTTTTCCCATTTGCAATGGCCTAAGAAATGCTTAGCATGTGGTTCCTCTGGTGTTTGTGTCCATTCAAGAGGCAATCTCCACTCTTCGGTGGCATGGTTTATGGGTAGCTAAGGCTTGGGTCAAGATATGTTCAGGAAGAGTCCGAGCTGATTTTCTTATAAATTGATATTCTCTTTTTTTTTCCCATTTGCAATGGCCTAAGAAATGCTTAGCAGGTGGTTCCTCTGGTGTTTGTGTCCATTCAAGAGGCAATCTCCACTCTTCGGTGGCATGGTTTATGGGTAGCTGAGGCTTGGGTCAAGATATGTTCAGGAAGAGTCCGAGCTGATTTTCTTATAAATTGATAAATTATTTTCTTAACCATGTTCGTCACCGAAGTATAGCAGATTGGAGATGATAGCCTGGTCTGAGAAGGTGCTAGCAAAAGAAGGCCAGTGCTAGTTCTTTAGTTTTGGTGCAAAATTTATGGCCTCTCAATGCTCCTACTTCATTTGTGAGACCCAGAATATCTCAGAATGATATTTTAAAGTTTTGTTCTGCTGAGGGACAGTCTTGGAAGAAATAGTATGGACATGGTGTTTATTATAATCCAGTAGAAAAATCTCAGGGTCGTCCCAACTTTGTTGAAGATTAGATGTAGTTCAATGAGTTTGACAACTGGCTCCAGATTGATGAGGAAGAATATAAGGTACTAAGGATGACTGGAAAAGAGGAAGATGAGAAATCATATAGTTGAGATGATGAGGATAATACTGCTTATAAGAAGCAGAAAGGGGATTTTGCTGACATGCTGGGGTTGTGAATCAGAATAAATTTCTGAAAGTACAGGAAGACAACTAGACAAGGAACTTGATTGTTCTGGAACGTGGGAGATGTGATTAACGCTTGTATGAAACAGAAAGCAGAGCAAAGGCTAGATAATGACAGGACCTAGAACTGAACATGATGTCCCTTGGAGTTGGACTGAGGTTAGGGAAGTGTACAGGAAGTACAGAGAGAGAGAGAGAGAGAGAGAGAGAGAGAGAGAGGGTTGCAGGATTACCCAAAGGAAGAAGATAAAGATGGTTTTCACTAGGTCAAATCAGTAATATGGCTAACCAGGAGTGGGTTCTGGGTGACCCACTGCAAAATGAACTTGAGTTTGCTCCACCGCCTCCATCTGCTGGGTCATCTCCCTAGCAGTGGGTCATGTCAACTGTTTTGGATGCTATGATATCCAACCAAGATTGTAACAACATCCAATACATAGGCAGTAACAACCTTATGGAGATGTGCATCCATGGAAGGGTCTCTAGAGGATGAGCTCAAGAAAGTACGGGAATCAATGGTTTTCAAGCAGGTGTTTTCATGGTCTCCCAGGTGATAAGGAGTCTTTTAAACTGAACTAGAAGTTAGATTCAGTTGGTGGGTCTGGATCCAGGTGCTCATGTTCAGTGACCTAAACACTCAAGCAAGTTTGGATTCATATCTTCTATGGACGGTTTCATTTCCCAACATTATTTCTTGGTACTGGCTTGTCTGCTTATTATCACTCTTCAAGGCCTGTGGTGCTACGTATTGGAACATATCCGTACAACTATGCCTCAAGACTATTTCTTCAAAAAGGCGTACCCAGGTGATTAACGGGTAACAGATGCCCTTGACTAAAATGGAGGCAGCCATGCATGGGTATAAGAAACTAAGAAAGGTATGTCTCAAAATTCTGAGCCAAGTGATCCACAATTGGTCAGATGAGGGACTAATAAACAGACGTGAATGACTGGTGGTGAGAACAACAACAAACTTGGTCAACTTTTTAGAACATGAATCACATAGAGAAGGGGGAGAGTATTGGCTCAGTGAACAGTTGTATTCAGAACACAACTTAAGTCTGATCCTCAAACAATAACTAAATGAAAAGAATTAAGGAATCTACTGTTCTTGGCGAATAATTCCTAATGCAAAAAGTTGGCAGATAACTAAACAATCACATAAATGCAAAATCCTTCCCTACTATTCATGTATATATGAAAGCCCTTAAACTTCTGACTCCTTCTAAGTTCGAACATAAACATATTTTAAATTTTTGTCTCCTTCTAAGATAAACATATTTTGTTAAAACTTATAATAGATTAATAGAAAAATAAATTTTTTTTTTTCATTCTCTGCCTCTATCTTCCTCATTTCCCTTCCAAAACACCCCTCCTCGGCAGGTGCCTGTGCTGGTGTTGATCTGGTGAATCTCCCCTGCCCCAGCCACCCACTTGTCCACGCATCAATCGTCACCCCAATCACTACTCAACATTCATGCATTTGTTACTGTAGTGCACTGAGTACTGCCCCAGTCTCTGGCCACATTGCTCAATGTTGACCCTCGTCAGTAACTGCCCCATACAGGTCCCCCCTCCCCCAAATGACACCCTGGTCCATGCTCAACATTCACGCATTTGCCATTGGATTGCCCGAGCGTCACAGCCAATCTTTGGTAACCATCTGCATGCTGGTCATCATCAACCTTCATGATGGGGATCCACGACTGACGCACCAACATCACCAATGCATGATGTCTACACAGGATTCTACATGGGAAGACTACACAGGATTCTACTTGACTCGAAGATAAATTTGCATGATGTCTACGTCATACGACGTCAGACAACAAGTTCATTGAATCCTTGTCCGGCCCATATGGGGCCCGTTTAGCATCTGTTTCAATTTGTGATGTATTTTCGTATGATTTTCGCACAATTTCTTGAGTCTAGGGGTATTTTAGTCCACAATTAAGTTAGAGAGTCCAGTTGGGGTTAGGGTTGAGGTAATCTCTATATATGTTGTGGACCTCTTTTTTTATATTGTGAATTTTAAGTATTTTCTCCGCTTCTCTGAGATGGAGAACTGAAGACCTTAAGATGAGCTCAGGTGAGACGCCTGGAGATTGCCACTATCACCATCACCTTCCACCGCTGCTACCCATCACCTCACACTGCCATCTCCCTCGTTTGAATGATGGGGATCTAGGAATGGCGCACCAACGTCACCAATGCGTCACACAGATGGAGATTACATGGGATTCTATTTGGCTCGAAGATACTTTGCATGATTTCCAAGTCATATGGTGTTGGACAACGAGTCCATTGAGTCCTTGTTCGGCCCATTTGTGGTCCATTTAGCATCTTTTTCTATGTTTGATGTAGTTTTTTACGCCTTTCGCACAATTTCTTGAGTCTAAGGGTGTTTTAGTCCATAATTAAGTTAAGGAGTCTAATCAGGGTTAGGGTTGAGGTAATCTCTATATATGATGCTGTGAACATCTTTTTAAAATTAATGATGACTTTTTATTGCGAATTTTGAGTATTTTCTCTGCTGCTTTGAAATGGAGAACCGAAGACCCTAAGACAGGGTCAGGTAAACCATGAGAAGGGGTCAGGTGAGATGCCCGGAGATTGCCACTTCCGCTATGCTGCCCATCACCTCGCACTACCATCTTCCCCATTCATCCCACATCTCCTCACTTGCTAATAATTGTTCCATGGGAGCACCATAGTGTCCCCATCTTGTAAAAGCCCAGAACCCTAAACCACCCAAACCAATCTCTAGCTAAGCCACAAGGAGCTGACACTCCCTCGAGCTGTGGCAAATGCGTGCAGAGAGGATGAGAGGGGGGTGAGCTGGTCAGTTCTGCAGTTTCATACATGTAGCCTCCAGCTAGCCGCACAGGCGAATGTGAGAGAGAGAGAGAGAGAGAGAGAGAGAGAGAGAGGGAGAGGGAGAGGGGATAAGGACTGTGGTTTTTGTGCCTTCTCCCATTCATAGTTCATTTTTTATTTGATTTCCTTAGAAAAGTTGGTGTGGCACTGAGGTGGCAAACATTTTCTGGTGTGGCATCTGATTTTGCAGAATGTACTGCAAAGCGGTTCTTTGTGCATATGGTCATTATAGAGGAGGTGAATATATACATTCTACAAGGTGTCGTTTGCATATAGGAAATTCTGTGGGGGGAGAGGGGTTACCAAAGTCCCAAGAACCTACTAAAGGATTTTCTGAGTGATCTTTTGACTTTATCGAACTCCAGTTCAAAGGAGGAAAGAGGAAGAAGGGTTGAGGAGTTTTCTGCTTTCTAGTTATCAGAGGTGATCACCTCGCTCGCCTAGGCGATGAAGTAGGCTGAGGTGAGCCAAAACCACCTCGCCTTGCCTTATGTTCGCCTCACTCACCTAGGCCCTTGCCTATGATGTCTATGTCAAATGTTTTTTTTTTTTTAATCTGCAGTACTGCTTTTTCTTATTCTTAATTATTCCAAAATTGCTAATGCCTCTTTTGACAATGTTCAGTACACTTTTCTCTTACATGCTGCAACAATTTTTCTTATTTTTTTATTATTCCTAAGATTATCCACTACTTATATGAGCGGTTTATACAAATTGGTCATTACATGTTGGACATGATTAGCGTTTCTTAGGGGTGCAAAGGAGCCTAGTCGAGTTGAGTTGTGCTCTATTCAAACTCGGCTCGTTCATTTTTTATTGAGCTCAAACTTGGCTCGATACTCGACGAGTTTCTATATATGGTTTTCAAGCTTGGCTCGATTAAGTTTTTAGTGTCCGAGCTCGGCTAGATGAGCAGCTCGAATACATAAACGAGCTCGAATTCGAGCTCGAGGGCTCAACAAGGACTCAACAAGTTTAACTCGAGATACAACTCGATAATACGTAACCTTGGAGAGGAGAGGCAAACTGGTCACTTGTTGCTCCACCAGTTGCTTGGTTGCTTGGAGAAGGAAGACCGACTGGATGCCTGTTGCTTCGCCGGCTGCTTTGAGAGTGGAAGTGAACTGGCTGGAGAATAAAGGTATGCGGCGCATCTCCCACTGTGGCCACTGAAGGAGAGGTGGAAGAGGAGAAGGGGACCTAGAGAAGATCAGGGCACCAAGTGACACACTTGTCTGTCATTGCTGGAAAAGGGATGTCGGAGGAGAAGGATCAGCCCTTTGCTGTCCACCGAGCGCCATAGGAGAGGGTGGAGAAGGAAAAGGGAACCTGAAGGAGACCTGAGCGTCGGGCATCATGCTCATCTGTTGTTGCCGGAGAAGGGATGCTGGAGAAGGATCTTCCATCTATTAGAGCCTAGGAGCAGGGGAGCCCGGAGGGGATGCGTTGCCACCAGGGCACCTAGGGTTTTTCCCATGCACGAGGGTTCTCTCTCTTCGCGCTTCAAAACGGCACAGCCCGCATGGTGTGAGGGCTTCTAGAATCGGGAATGCATGAAAGACTCCTAATGATCTCACTTCTGCTGTTATCCATATGATGAAGAGTATCTAACAGTGAATAGCCTACCCATTTGTTACTTTTGCATTTTAGTCCCACCACTTTTCATCTTTAACAGTTAGCATACTACTTGTTATTTATATTTACTATATCTTAGAAATTTAAATTATAAAATATAAAATATCCTACCAATTAAGTTAACTAATGAGTAAAGCAATTAAACAAGTAACTAAATGAGATTTTTAATTAGTACTTAAATGAGCTTTTATTGAATAATTAATCGAGTGCTTAACGAGTCTTAAACGAGCATGTTCACGAACATAAACGAGTCAAGCTCGCCTATGTTCAAACTTGAGCTCGTTTATGAACCGAGCTCAATTTTTTGTTCAAACTTGTTTTTAATTTAATAAACGAGCCGAGTCGAGCTTTTATCGAGCAATCTCACGAGTTGTTTGTCGAGCATATTGGTTCATTTGCAGCCCTAGCGTTTCTCAAAGTCTTACATATGATTATCTTAGTTGTGTTTTTATTTTCCTTGTACTGCCATTTTCTTCCTTTATAGTGCTTAATGAGAGAGCACATCGCCTCAAACAACTCGGCAATCGCCAAGCCATTTGAGGCTGAGGCGAACCCCTGGTCGCCTCTCGCCTCTAACTACATACTCCTTCTCAAAGATGACAGGGTTGACTTTTCCCCTTGTCTTATAGGAAATGGGGTTCATATGGGTTTGGGGCTTCTGTGGGTGTTTCTCATGTATTGAGTTGGTGGGATTTGGGCTTCCTGTTATAGGGTCCACGATCTCGCCTTGCCTTACTGGTTACATCTTCTCTATTTATTAATGTTAATAAAATTGGTGGTGAAATCCACTTCCCCCGAAAAGAAAAAGACAGAATAAAATAGCTTATGATTTTGTCATGAATCTGACAAATGGATGGAACACACAAGTTACACCAACTAAATGAGCAATGATTAAATGGAGGAAGTCAAGAACCTGATTAATTCCTTGGGAATAAAAAAATTCAGTCATATGGGGAGAAGTTGAAAAGCTAGAAAACTTTTCATCCACAGTGTCCATTAGCCTTGAGCAAAAGTGTGTTTGTAATAAGATTTGAGATTCTTACCCAAAGAGATGCCCATCCAACTCGCATTTCTGAATCATAGCCAAGTTTAAGTTTTAGATCCTCCCCAAAAGTGCGCTTGTACACAGTATTCCAGTCATTGGAGTGAAAGTGGTAACAGTAGCTGCCATGAAATGGAAAAAGATGAAGAACACAGGCAATCAAATTAGATAGAAAATGGCAATGGAAATAACCATTGAAATAAACACCAGATGAAACATTATTTGAACAAATTATTCACCTATGGACTAAGAGGCAAGCACTTCTCACCCAAGAGTTCCAACTTGGCTGACTGAGCTGCACCTTATTCACTGATGCTCAATTCTTTGTTTAATTGAATTTTCAACTACGGGATAGGAATCACGTATGGACCGTTTCTTCCATCACAGTTGTAAAAGGGTTGTGATGGTGATGTATTAGACCTTTAAATAAAGCTTTAAAAAATTCATCCAGTCTTAGATGTGTTCTGTGAAATTTTGCCACAACAATCCATCAGGTGTACTACTTGTCATAGGGACACACAGTGATAATGCCAATCTATTGCTTGTCACATCAATTAGTACATGGGCACACTGTCTTCTACTATTCTACATATGCCTCATCCAACATTTACATTTTTGCAATATACAGGAATAGGAGAGCAGGTGCCCTACTTGTCTCCTTGGAAGTGTCCCTTTGGAATGCTTCCAAGAGGAGCCGACTTCCCACAGAGGATGAAAGTTGGAATCCCTCTCAGAAGAGTTCTTCGTATGCTCAATGTTTTAAGAATGCCTAGGCGGGCCGAGGTGGTAGAACCACCTGCTGCCTAGGCGGACTGATTAGTTGGCGAGGGGGGCGCCTCATTAATGAGGCAATTATTTTTTTAACATTTTGCACAATACTTATGACCATTTGGCCTGGCTAAACATATTTTCATTTCTATGACATTTGGAACCTTTAATAGTCATGAAGATCAAGACTCAAAGAGTCACATTTGTTGAGGTATGGGGGTATTATCGAATATTGAAGCATCTTAATAATTTGTGTGTACTGTTCTATAAGAAATGCTATAACTACATACCAAGATTGAGCATTATAATTATTGTATGTTGGATCTCTTATATATATATATATATATATATATATATATATATGACCTTAAAGCGGAAAAATAGTAGAGTCCTACAAATGTAGACAATTCTAGAAAAGGGATGAGGATACTATTCAATTTGATGCTTTCCTTATTTATTGGAGTAGAGTTAACATAGCCTCTTTTTCTAATCATAAATATAACCATGAATAAATATCAAACAATGAATCAACTATGATATCTACGGAAAGATCTTAAAGTTGTTATTATACATTTTCTAGTAATACTCAACATCTAGAGATACAACACATGCTATGTAATGTATTATCAAGGACATTTACATAAGGGGAAAAAATCGACTGAGACAAAATTGTCAAGAAAGTCTGAGGCGGAAAGCTTCAAGGTGGCCAACCTATCTGAGGCGCCTAGGCGGGCCACCTAATCATCTAGGCGTCCACCTTTTAAAACAATGCATATGCTAAATGAACATAATATTTGACTCAATGATGGGAATCCAAGACCAGTGCACCACTGCGTTACACATGATAAAGTGTATCTACCATCGTCGGAGAGTCATTCTGGCTTCATTATGGCCCGAAAACTCAATAGAGCTCGTCTGATGCATAGTTTATCAACCCATTTGAGACTCGTTTAGGTCTTTTTCTATTTTTCAAGAATTTTTTGTGCGATTTTCGTACTATTTTTTCATGTTAAGGGTATTTTGGTCTAGAGTAAAGTTTAGGGAGTCATTAGGATTTGTTTTCTCTTTAATAGTCTTGTAAGACAAATTTTTATTTTTTCAATGAATATTTACTGCGATTTTTGAATTATTTTCTAGTGTTCCTCTCTGCGACGGAGAAGGCGACCTTACGACGGGGTCGAATCTACCCTGCGACGGGGTCAAGTGTGATACCCAAGTTGCGGTGCGATGTCGAAGGCCTCCTCGTTGTCGGTGCGATGCCGATAATCCCCCCAACCCTTCTTCCTCCTCTGTCCCCCATCAAGCTTGGTATCAGAACAAACTTTGAATCCTACCATGTCGTTGTTATGTCCCATCTTCATCACCGCCGCCTTGCTACAGCAGCCCATCGACCTCCACTGCTGCCACATCTTTCCTCCTCTTCTTTCTTCTCCCCATCTTTTTTTTCTCTCGACTGCACTTTCACCAGAACCATACAAGGAACAAAAATGGCTACCGTGATTACTGTTCGCGGTGACCAATACCCGCGATACTCTTCATGCAAACAGTACCATATTATAGTATTGTTCATATTGCCCATCTCCTTCTTCCTTCTCTCTCGTGATCTCTATTTTGCAACTCGAAAAAAAAAAAAGCACAAAAAAGAGCGAGAGGAGGACACCTTCCGCCAGCAGCCCCAACGATTGATGCCGTAGCCAGCAGCTCCGCCATCTACATCACTGTCACCGCCACCTGAGCAAGCCCAGCCGGCGCCGTTGCAGCTATCGCTGCCGTATGCTGCTGCCGCCATTTGCTTCTATTGTTACCATTGCCGCCGGCAGCCCTTGTTGTCGACCTTTATACATCAGTCGTAGCCATGACATCCTCAGTCTTCTACACTGAGATTACGTTGCCCAATAAGACACGCGCTGCCCTAGTATCCAATAATGGACTAGAGGAGAATTTTATTTCATAGACACTTGTCAATTTACTCTCCGAGACCAGAGAAATTGTATTAGATGGTAACCGAACATTTGTAGAATTCTATGGGCCTTTCAAGGGTGTTTCTTACATTGATGGGGCATGGTGTACCGTCCTTCCCAAGCTAGGGCTATGCATCAGAGTTGGTAAAGATTGGAAGGAAGAACGACATGCCACCGTAGATCACGAACGACAAAGATGCACCCTCCAGCCGCCTCACTTAAAAAGAAAGTCCATTTTTTCAATCAAATACCCTTCAAGTGTGGCAATGTCTCAGCCTGAAGATTCAAGCGAGGTTACGAAATGTGAGGCTAACTCGACGTTCATCCCAGTAAATTCAGGTTCTTTGGATACCATCAACAGTGCATCATCACTATCTCTATCTATACCCTTATCTTCTGTAAGGTCCAACCTTAATGCTCTCATTGTTGCATCAATTGTAGTGGCCCCTCTACCTTCGCCTGACCCACCTATATGGGATAAATCTATCATGGTTGCAGTCGATTTTCATTTGCTGGAGGATTATGTATTCACAGAGCCAATGGATAAGCAAGTTTAACCGGCCATCCTCAAAGATAGGAACCATGCCACTAGACCGTATGTTTTTGATCAAGTGTGGTGCGAATTTCCTGATCATCTGGAGCGATGCTCGGTGCATCTTGATGTGGGTGTTGGTTCGAGAATTCTAGTGCCCTGTTTGTCTTTCACAAATGCAATTATGATCCTCCGACACCACAAAGTTCGAGGACGAGTGTTCTCGAACCAGAGGAGAATGATGGGAATCTAAGACCAGTGCACCAATGCATTACACATGATAGAGTGCATCTACCACCTCGGAGAGTCATTTTGCTTTCATTATGGCTTGAAAACTCAATAGAGCTCGTCTGATGCATAATTTATTATTAAACGAGTCCGTAGATATTTTATTCAACCCATTTGAGACTTCGCTTAGATACTTTTATATTTTTCAAGAATTTTTGTGCGATTTTTGTACTATTTTTCATGTTAAGGGTATTTTGGTCCAGAGTAGTATAGAGAGTCATTAAGATTTGTCTTCTCTTTAAATAGTTTTGTAAAACATATTTTTATTTTTTGAATAAATATTTTTGAGTAATTTTTTGGTGTTCCTCTCTGCGACGGAGAAGGCGACCCTGTGACGAGGTCGAATCTGCCCTACGACAGGGTCAGATGTGACGCCCAAGCTGCCGGTGCGACGTTGAAGGCCTCCTCACTGCCGGTGTGGCGTCGGTAGTCTCCCCAACCCCCCTTCTTCCTCCTTTGTCCCCCATCACTCAAATAGTAGCAGATATTCTTAAAGAAACTCTTTGGCATTTTTCTCTAAAATTTTCCCACAATCGTTGTCTAGCTAGATCCCTTCCGCTCAAGTCATGCACTAGATATCTTCTCTTACTATACAATATTCTCAACCAAGAAAAAGAAATCCAAGAAAAAAAATATCATAAAACAAGGAAAATGAGAGGAGCATTAGAAGAAAGAAGACTGCAGTATACAAATGTTAAAGTAACAAGGCGAGCTATTTATGTAACCCTTGCAATTTGTAATTTCATGTTAAAGAAAGGCCAGACAACATTGAAGCAATACTTCACTTCTTAGACTTCTGGAACTTGGAAAAAAATATCTATTTATCCTTCTTTATCTCATGTTCCAAAATAATGCACACAGGTGACAACAGAATTTAAACTAATTAACTTGTGTATGGAATATAATCAGATGCATTGTGATAAAAGGCATAGAACTTCAATGCTTTATAAATCAATTGGTCAACTACACAAGAGAATTCACATACACAAGAAAGCTAGGGTTTCCATGTTTAACAGAACTTCTGCTTTAGGTAAAGTGTGTGTATATATATATAAATATATAATTATGACCAAGTTACGCACCTCAACTTGTCTGAAGGACTGAAGTGTCGCTTGAATGTCAAAGAGACTGCATTGTAGGGCAAGGAGATCTCAGGGATGAATGACATTTGCTCATCCTACAGTTGAAGCCAACATTTGATTCACATGTCTAGAAACTTGACTTCCAATATGGCATTCTTGAGGGCAAAAAAAATGAAAAAAAAAAGACACAAAAACGTTATAAAAAAAACAAAAGAAATTTCATCCATCTAACCACCTTGTAGGCGTATCTCAGTTTCAAGTTCTTTTCAGAATAGTTTGTCTTCAAAATTGCATCCTCATATTGTGCAGTACATACACCATTCAGAATTTGACCTTTCAGAGTACCATTCATTGTCAGAACCCTTTCAGCTTTGTCATCCTCTTTTTCTTCTATCGAAACTTCACCATTTGGAAACTCGAATGTTGCTTTAGGCTGCAGAATACGTGATGAGCCAATATAAATAGCACGGCAGATTATTTTACACAAATAAATACAGATCAAGCACACGCCAAAAAATCATACTAGTGTCAAACAAGATGATAATTGGCCTTCTTAGATACAAGTACAGGGAAAAGATAATATGTTAGTCTAGGCAGGTTAAGCTTCGAACCTCCCTTCACAACTGCTTACAAATGGAAACATTGTTCACCTTCTCAGCAGGGCTTGTTATCACAAGGATTCATAAAATCAGAATTCTTCATTATTCTTCAATATTTCACTCACCAATCCGGCTATTGGAACAGCGGTTGCCAAAGCAAGTTTATAGGAAGGCTCGGCAATGGTTGTTGTCATGGTCACTTCTCCTTGTTGTTCCTGAGAATAAATTATGCAATCAATGTCAAAGCAAACTAATGGTCCAAATAAACAGCTTTGTGATCTGTAGTATCAACAAGAATTATGCATTCAAACTGAATATGAGGCACTCAAAAAGAGTACCATCCACCCATCAACTAGTCTATGTTAATTATGCCTTTATGACAAGAAATTAACACAGACAAGCTAGAGCATATAGTTGTTCTGCCCAAGAAAGAAAGGTACTTTGAGGACAGTCGTACCGAGACAAAAGACACAAGCACCATTCCACCATCAATTGTCGACCCACTAAAAATCCTTAAGAAAAAAGGTTACATGATAGTATTTTGCTTGGAGATCCAAGTTCCACTATGCAACAAATCGTCATAAACTACATCAGATAATGCAATAGAATTCAACAAAAGGTCACCTTATTGGGACTGCAATGAGATAAGGACGATGAAAAAGTGAAACACTACGACAAAATAACCATAAAATCCTTCAAAAAGATAGTCGCTAGGAGATACCATGTTCTTCTTTCGGGACCTTAGGAAACACCTAGCCACATAATACAAGGACCCAAGGCCAGGGTCAAATATTACTTCCCAGTGAAAGGGAGGAGGATAAATCTGGCTACAATGTTCCATTTGACCAAAATTCTCAGTACGAAAAATATACATGTGAAGTTCCCATCAATTAGCATATTCCCTTTTTCAGAAAGTTCTATCAACATAAAGCTCTTGAATTTACATGGCTGAGTCTATCATCGCCGCAACCATGTATGTTATTGTCTACAGAACTATCAGAAGATAAAAAAGTTCATTTGATATATACATATATAAAGGATAAAATAAATCTCATCAGGGAAAAATCCAGCAGACAGATGGGATACCAGCCAACAACTGCCACAACTCCAAGATTCTCACTCTCTTGAGAGGGAAAAAGGAAAAAAAAAAGTGAGATTTCGAATGAGCATTAACAAGACGTTAGAGTTCTAGGAAGTGTGGTCTTCCATATGGCAAAAATAAAGGATATATTTAGACATTTGACTATGCTTATCAAAAGGGAAAAAATTGCATAAAACAAAAAAATAAAGGAACACACGACGCAAGTTCTCATCACCAGAGAATACAACAAAATGGCAGCAACCACCAATATTTTAAGATCAGAATGAAATAATATTAAGAACAACTACGAAGACCAAGAAACACCTAGGCGATCGCCGAACGCTCAAACACAAACCGAGTGGAAGACGAAGCCGCCTCACCCACCTTCCAATCGCGACAAGCCTGGAACCGCAAGTTCTTCCCGACGTCCACGGAGCCCTTGACGAGCGCGTTGTTGGCCTCGACGTCGTAGTCGACGGAGAGGCACTTGCCGAGGCTAAACCGCAGCAGCGGGCAGGAGATCTCGCCATTGCGGTTGTTGAGGAAGGAGAGCCTGAGCTTGGCGAGGCTGTCGAAGAGCCTGCAGGAGGCCCTGTGGAAGAACACCTGGCTCTCGCTGTCGTACTCCGAGGTCAGCCGCAGGGCGGGACGGGGGAAGGGGAAGGGGAAGGGGAAGGAGAAGGCCGCCGGGGTAGGGTTCTGCCGCGCGGGTGGAGCCGCCGGTGGTGGCGGTGGAGAAGGAGGAGGGTGAGAGGGAGGCGGTGGGGAAGCGGGGGTTGGGGCGTGGGGAATGGAGTTGTCCACCATGGCTGGCCGCCGTGGAGGTCGAGTGGACCCTCGCTCTCTCTCTCTCTCGTTGTTGGAAAGATGAGAAATGGAGGGGACAACCGCCGTAATGCGGATCAGAGACAGTGGGATTGTTTCACTTTTGACCAGGCACGGCAGAGTTACTTTTTGTAGTTATCTTAATAAAACTTAATTAAACCTTCTTATTAAAAACTTGACATTAATTTTTAGGGATAATTACATGTGCAATCCTAATAAAATAAATTATAACTTTTTTAACTAATAAAAATAAAAATATAATGTTAATGTTATCATAATACTATTATAAATAACCTCTCTGCATCACAATACTTGCAAAAGTACTCCTACCATTACCATTTATTAACATTACGTTAAATATCTCTTATTTAATCTTAATTAATTTTTAAATAAAATTTAAATATATAAAATATCTTCGTTCTTTATTTAACTCTCTTTTATCTCTCTTTCCATCTATCTCTCAATCTTGCTTTTTCTCACTTTAGTACAATGTGCTTCTTTTTTTTTTTTGTAGGAATACTTTTGTCCGAATATTCAATTGAACGAAAATCTTCAACATAAATTAATCATATAAATACTTTTGCAGGTATTGTAATTCAGTCCACCATTTCTTTGCCAAAGTCGGATAACAATTAGTATACGTCCATTGAGAAGTTGCCAAAGGGACCATTTCATGATATAAATGATTTGTCTCAGCTCTTGGAAGTAGAGGAATTCTCTCTTCCTCAAGGTCCCCAACTGTGTTCTGGTGTGCCAGCAGTAGTACCTGATCACTCATGGATGGAGAATGGGCCTGCGATGCCATTGTCTATTGTTCATGTATCACCTTCCTCTACACCTCTATCGGTATTGCCCCTAGGTCAGATAGAGGACTGAGGAGATTTTGCAGTTTGGCTGACTTATTGGTGTTTGTTTTCAAGGGAAAGAAGAGCTGGTCAGAAGCTTTATTAGGAGAATGACAAGGGCTAATGTGTTACAAAATTCATCGAAAAAAGAAAGGCACAAGAGGTGGAGTTAAAATTGGAAAAAGGGAAATCAGCTTTGTATAGAATAATGAAGTCCTAGATTGTCTAAGGGAGAAGAGATAGAGGGATAGAAAACTTTTTGTTGAAATGAAGATTGGTACGTGGAATATCCAAGGCCTGAATCGGGACTATAAATAGACATCTGCTATTGATCTCATTAGAAACAATAATATGGATTGTTTTTGCCTGCAAGAAACTAAAATAAGTAATGTGGATAGCTAGCTCGTTAAATCAGTTGGATGATCTAAAAGTGGTTACAAAGTGGGTTTCTATTCCAGCAGTGGTACAGAGGGGGGGGGGGGGCATATTATTTTGTCGAATGGTGATAAACCCAGAGGTGCTTTGTGTGATATGGAAAATTAAGTAGTTCAATTAGATTTTTAAGCAATACTTCCAATGTTCCATAGGTGATAACATCAGTCCATGGACCTCATACCCAGCTAGATAAAGAGAATATATGGCAAGAGCTTTATAGATTGTTCAATATGTTTCAAGAAGGGTGGTGTGTTCTTGGTGAGTTTGATGATTGGATCGGGGACTATGGGTTGGTGGATTTGGATTTGCCTAATAGAAGGTTTACTCGGTCAAGCTTCCAACAAGCCAGCATTCAATCAAAGATTGATCGGATAATGGTTTCCTCTAGATGGATTGATTTGTTTCCCTTTTTAAAAGTTAAGGCTCTAAATAGATCAGTTTCAGATCATATTCCACTTTTGTTGAGCACAAAGGAGTGCAAGAGGAAGCATAAATCTTCAGATACGATTTAGCTTGGCAACTCCAAGAAGGTTTTAAAGATTTGGTTATTAAATCTCTGGAAGAAGTGCCATCAGGCAACTTTGCTTTTGTGACCTTCTCAAATAAGCTTAAATGGGTTAGATCATGCATCAAAAAATGGAGTTCAAAGACTTTATCATCTTGTTCAGAAAATAGACAAATTAGAAGTGAAAGCAGATATCCAAAATCTGTTAGTGGAGGAAAATCAACAACTCATTAACCTTAAGGAGTAGAATAGTTGGCTTCTGAAAGATGAGATCAAATGGAAGCAAATGACAAAAGAAGTTTGGTTAAGAGAAGGGGACAAGAACAAAGATTTTTCCTTTTTTTTTTTTTGTTTATGAAGGTTAGAGCACAAGATTTTTCCATGTTGTGGCTAGTGCCAAGAAAAGATCACTCAAGATAGAACATGTGAAGGTGGATCAAAACATTGTTGAGCCAGAAGAAGAAATTAAAAGGTGTTCATGTCATACTATAAAGACCTATTTCATGAAAATGAATGGTGGAGACCTCATTTGGAGGATGGATTCCTTCCTAAGATATATGGAAGTCTAGTAGAAGATTTGTGTTTGCCTTTTCAGGAAGATGAAGTGAAAGAGGCTGCTTTTAGCATGAATGGCAACAAGTCTCCTAGGCTGGATAGGTTTTCTATGGGATTGACACAATCAAGAATGATCTTTTGAAGGTGTTTGAAGAATTTTAGCATCATCCACTCAACATTAAAGGTTTTAATTCCACTTTTATAGTCCTTATTCTAAAGCGAGAAGGTACTAAAAGAAAGTATCTAAATATAAGCCAATTAGTCTTCTGAATAGATGTTATAAAATCATTACTAAAATTATTCTGAATAGATTGAGAAAAGTGTTGGTGAATGGGGTCAGCAACAATCAATCTGTTTTTTTCAAAGAACATATACTCTTGACAATTACTCAGCTGCACATGAAGCCATACATTATCAGAAGCAAATTAACAAAAAAGGGTTGTATTTCAAACTGGACTTTGAAAAAGCTTATGATAGACGAGTTGGTTTTACATTCAAAACACTCTTGGGTGCATGAGTTTCAAAAAGAAATAGATAGATTGGGCGATGGGCTGTATTTCTACTCCTAGGTTCTCTATTCTTTTGAATGGGGAGCCTTGTGGTTTCTTTGGAAGTTCGAGAGGTCTAAAACAAGATGACCCAATTTTGCCACTCCTTTTTATTATGGTGGGTTAGATTATGAGCTCCCTTTAGGAGAAAGATGCTGCTCAAGGTCTAGTTGATGGCTTTGTTTTGGGAAGAAATGGTCTTCAATTGTCTCATCTTCAATTTGCAGATGATACACTTTTATTGACATCAAGAAATGACAAAATGATGTGTAATATGAAGCATAATGATGTGTAATATGAAGCATCTACTCCTCCTAACTGAAGCAATCACAAGACTGTCAATTAATTTTTGCAAATCGGAAGTGGTAGGCATTAATGTAGGACAAGACAGATGGAAGTAGCAAAATCTTGGAATTGCAAGATCTCTCAATTTCCTATCTAGTATTTAGGCCTTCCATTCGCCAATAAACAATGCAGAACAAGGGATTGGGGTGATTTGATTAAAAGGTTTGATCAAAGATTACATGGTTGGAAAATTAGACTCCTCTAAGCCAGAGGGAGATGGATTCTTTCCAAGACTAACTTTTCATCCTTAGCCGATTATCACCTTTCAATTATGAAGATCCCAAGGAGAGTAGAAAAGTTATTGAGTCAATAAGAAATACTTTCTTTTGGAAAGGGGGCAAGACGGATAGAAGAGGCCTTCATTTGGTGGCATGGGATAAAGTTTGTAAAAGCAAAGACCAAGGGGGTGTGAGTTTGACTCAAATTGGTCTTTTTAACAAAGCTCTTCTAGCCAAGTGGATTTGGAGGTTGGGAGCGGAGAGGGAAGCTCTTTGGGTGAAAATCATTAAGGTCCCACATGGACATTAATTCCATCTAGAACTTCTAATCTGTCCCCGATCTGGAGAAATATCATCAAAATGGTGGAGTTGGTTGCTCCTGCTATCTCTTTTACCATCGGCAATGGAAGGCTTATCCAGTTCTGGGAAGACAAATGGTGTTCTGAGGCTCCTTTTACTGTTATGTTCAATTAGCTGTACCGAATTGCAGAAAACGAACAGAAATCTATTGCACGCATTTATTCCTTGAAGGATCTTCTCACTGGAACATAAGGCTTATAAGAAACCCAACAGAAGTGGAACTAGGTCAACTCTTCAAGATTTGGAACATTCTACATGACGTTAACTTTAACATGGATGCAGAGGACAAGAGGAGATGGGTTTGGAATAATAAAGGGAGTTTGTTTGTTAACACTCTAAAAAATGCTCAACGATGGGGGAATGAGAGTGAAATGGAAATATTTAGTGTGGTTTAACATACTGCCAACCAAGATTAATATTGATGTAGCCGAAGCTATCACGGTCGGGTTCCGGGGTTGGAATCCGAAGATTGGACCCGAAGCTTCATCGGATCGAAGAAGACCGACGGGGATCCTGAGCGAGGCGAAGGCAAAGACGGGGCCGATGATTCAAGCCCGAGAGAGGCCCGGGCGAGAACTCGCTAGGAGCGAAGCCGAGACTCCCTCGGACGATGCGGGCCAACCTGCGGAAGGTGTGGCCGAAGCTCCTTCGGACGGGGGCGAACCAGCCTGCGAAAGGCGTCGAGACCGGAGGAAGAAGATCCGAGATCGGTGGCCGAGACCGACTCGGAGAGGTCGGCGAAGATTCAAACCGAACCCCTGCAGAAGGAGGGAAAGAAGAAGAACCAGTCATTAGGAGTCCCGGGCTTCGGCCCTAAGGAACCCCCTCTGACGGTTAAGTTAGCTTCTAAAGATGATTCGATTCAGAAGTCAGAGAAGAGGAAGAAGTAGCTTTAATGTTTTTTGGACTGTAGTCCTTGGGGTCTCGAAGACATACATTTGGTAATAAATAGCCGTGTATTTATAGCGGATGATAGATGTTGCTTAACGGTGGCAGCCGATATAGGACTATGTTCTGGGTTTATTGGTAAACCGCCATAGTGCCTAACCCTCCCACCGGAGTGGGCCGGATACGGCTACTGGGCCGAAGGAGGTTGGGCCGCTGATGGGCCAGATGCCGCTTAGTGGGCCGAAGCTTGCTGGGCCGAAGGCTGCTGAGCCGCTAATGGGCCGAAGGCTATCGAACCGCTGATGGGCCGAAGGTTGTCGGGCCACTGACGGGCCAAAGACCTCTAAGCTGCTTACTGGGCTGAGGGCTACAGGGCCGCTGGTGGGCCGAAGGCAGCCAGTGGGCCTTTACTGACGCTGCTGGGCTGATCTTAGTGTTGGGCTTGTTTTAATGGACCGAATCGGATTCTGTCTCATCAAATATGTTCCTATGGAAATTGGCTTTGGGAAGGCTATCGATAGGTTAAAAAGGTTTATGCATATCAAGGAGTTAGGTTGTGTGTTCTGTGGAATGTTTGAAGAAACTGCTGCTCACCTGTTCTATCAGTGTGGAATTATAAATGTGCTGTGGAGAACAATATGTATCATTCTCCAGGTTCAATGGGATGAACCTCAAAATAAATCTGATGGATTGGTGGGAGGTCAATTGCCCAATCCAATCAGAAACCCAGGTCTGGTCACTCATCTTGCTAGCTGTGCTTGGGGAGTGTGGCACGAAGGGAATTTCAGAAGACTCAATCAGAGCTTCAGTACAGTCTTTCATATCATGAACCGTATACTCAAGTGGGTGGTTGATTGGGAAAAGGCGGCTGGTATCCCCTCCATAGAGATCTCTCCTCTTTTATGTAAAGCCGGGAATTGGAAGATCAGGACTATTTGATTGTATTTTTTTCTACATTCTTTTATTCTCTGGATAGAAAAGGGTAGGGTTTTTAGTTTTTTCCCGAGTTGGGGGGTGTTTCTTTCTTTTTTGAGTGGCGCTTGCCTCTTATTGTATGTTCCTTGGATGTGGCCTTACGGTCACTTTCCAGAAAAAGGAAAAAAAACTACTTGCTTGGTATCCTTGATAAGATGGCACCGGGTATGCAGCCAAAAGACAACTTTATGGATCTGATCGCCACCAAGTTATTAACCTGATATAGAAATTTCATAATTTATGTAAAAATTTCTATTTATATAGAATGAGAATAAGAAAATAAATATTTACTGAGCCATATAGCAACTCAGAACAATCAAGCTTCCCTAGATTTGAATTCAGCACATTTGGCAAAATGGACCCGACTCAAGCTTCACTCCAGTGTAAAGCCAAAGTTGAACCAAACCAAATTTGATTCGTAACAGCTCAACTCATTGGCTATCTTAGGTAAGCTGTAAACCATATGATCACAGATCAGCCATTTGATGAGCATGATGGATGGATTATTTAGCACAAACGAAGGATCTTAACTAAGCTGTTTGTGCCATGCACGTTTTGTAAATAGCAAATTATACATGCCAAGCTAAGAGTTGCAGGACTCGTTTCCCACCAACATTGTTTTGCAGGCTTCATAGCAGGGAAAGAATATTTCGGCTGGGCCTGACTCGGGAAACAAAAAACGATCTGAATGTCTTCTTTCCCCCCCTTTTTTTTTCTCTGCTCGGCGCAGTGGGAGGGTAAGGGTTGGGCGAATTTCACATGCAAAGGTTCCCCCTGAATACATAATGTACACTCGACAACGCGTTAAAAACTTGTGATAAAACACATCTTTCTGCTGACTACGGTACACGACTTGCGTTATTGCATGGTATGTTTTAAGTTCACCTTCGACTTACGCTGGTCACACCCCTGGCTGTTAATACAAGTCACATGATAACGCCATCTCTTACATGTCTGACATCACTGACTGCGGGAACCCTCAAAATATCAGGCATTGCAGTGGCAAAAAGGTGGAGGTGCCTAATCCAAGTACCAATATTATGTGGAACATGGTTTTTTAATGAATTTACATCCTCCATGTCCACATCAATATTTGGATTGCCTTGGTGAAAATTTACACTGCTTGTGACTACATTACTCCACGCAAGCCCAGGAGAAAGAAGGGCATATTCTAAGGGATGATAGCAGGAATACCAAATCCACCAAGATTTCCGAATGTGATCTTGTGGGGAACTCAGCAGACACCTAGCTGCAAACGGAAGCACAGAACTTGATAGAAAGATCTGGTGCCCAGTACTTGTTTTGGGGGCGTGGAGCGTGGATTTCTGCTTCTGCAAATAAGGGTCTGCTTCCCCATTTGTTATCTCCGGTTGTCTGGCAAAGTTTCATTTTGGGCACACTCACAGGATCAAACTTGGGATGGATGAATGTTTCACGACTGTCTGCTAACAAGCCAGCCAGGCTTAAATATGATTTCCTGATTGAAGTCACGACCTCTTGCTGATATGGATTCCCCTTGGCGCCGATAACACTGCATAAATAAATGTGTTTAGCAAATGTTGTTTGGCTGGCCGGGGGTGGGGATCGTACAGATGCTATCCACCAAGCAACTGACATCCATTGCTGAACATTTGCTTGGTGGATGACTGGATCCTAACGAAACCTGTTGCCAGATGGAGCTACCTATTCGCCTTAGTCCATCAGCCAATAAGTGCATAATTGGCATACTGAAGTACGACGTTATTTTCTATTATGCAGTGGAACATAGCAAAACAAGCCAGCAAAAATTGCATACCTTATAGCATACTATTGAATCATCTGGGTATATTGCAAAAAGTTTTGTGCCAAGGCGCGCACGACAAGAATCACAGATACTTTCGTCATTGATCTGCACATGCCTGGACCTCTCATCTAGTCTTGCCAATTGTGCTTCTAGGTTCAAAGCACGAGAAAGCTTATGGACTATCTACTAAAACAAGTAAAATGGCCATTAGATCAATGCCTAGAGCAAGTATACAGATTCATAAGAATGCATTGTTCAATTGCAGAGTAAAATGAGCCCCCATTCAACTAAAAATCATGTGGTCCAAAGTATTTCAAACAAGGGAATGGCTTATTTTCAAACAAGAATCCAGACTATCTAAGATTTTTGAAAGGAAAAGAAACAACTGTCATCCACCAGGAGCATCAACACACAACACACTTGTAACATCCATCTATAATGAGTAAAAATAAAATATGCCTGGTTGAAGGAGATAAAGAACACTAACAACACATTAAATCAGCATTAAAAAGGATGCCAGAGAAAAGCAACAGAGTTACTATAAAAGGATACTAGATACAGATGCATGGATTTTGGGATAGCACAAACAGCAAACTTGGTGTCAATTGCCTATAAGATTACCTGCCCTTGACAATGATGATGGACTCGAGCTCTCAACATTCTTAATATTGTATCCGAGGCAAGATGCAATGGCATCTCAGGAGAAAGTTTCTGCAGCAAAATGAAGAAAAAGATCAGAAGAATGATTCTGGAACAAAATGACACTGAATTCATAATAGCATTCGGTGTATGACATCAAAGTCAAAGAACAAATAACAGAGACTGCACATGGTTTTGCTATTGGACAAGAGTGTCACGACTCATTACTCGTAACTCACACCAATTACCCATATAATGGAAACTGGAAAAAGACCAGGTTTCAGTGAGTAAAAAAGGTTTAAGTAATAAGGAGAAGGTAGCCTTCCAATCTACTAATTCATCTCGCAAAAATATTTTCAGATTAGGGTAAAGGAGTGAATTTTAACAAATTTTAAGCAGCTAACAACCTCCGAGTGAAAGTTAGAGACAACTAATCGGTTAAGCGAATTCACTTCAAGGTGCATGGAGTGAGTAATCATCTTGAGTGAATAAATGAGTCAAACCCATTTTTAACCTCTTCAGAGTTCATTCAGGTGACTAGATGAAGATAGTAGTTATAGAAATAAACATGATTATTCCAGTATGAAACCCTGGATTATTGTCTTAGAAGTGTAGTACTGTAATTGCAATAAATGACATGCTGTACCTCTAGCACTTGCAAAGGATCCAGACATTCCCCATGATTGTGGAGGAGGCGTACTGCAGCATTAAACATGGGTTGCTTCCCATCTTGGGGCTCCAAGTACAGATTCAGCAGTCTAAGATACAAGCATAACAGAACAAATGAGCTTCCATGTAAACTTTCAGCTAATTGGAAGTATGCTAAGGATTGCAAAGCATGGACAGCTTACTGCATAAAGGCATCAGGTCTACCGATCTCCACACAGTATTGTTCTGCCGCTTCACTGTCCTCCAGCTTTCTGAAAAACCACGAACGGTACATCTGATGTGAAAAGACTGCCTATATGCACAAAATATGGGACCAATAACTGACATAACTATAAAGCTGCCCATATCTTTTTACTGCTACTCTAACATCAGTCATCGGATAAAGAAGGAAAGAACTTACAATGCCAGAATTTGCAGAACTAAATTTTCTTGGCCCAACTTCCGGAACAGAATTGCCTGTCATGAAAAAAGGAGTCGTACGAATAAATAGCCACATACAATGCCACAAGACTATGTAGATTACTTCCCAGAATTAAGCTTCCATAAAATTCTAAGCACACGAGGGATTTAACGTTGGATATTGAGCAGGAGGCGCCATGAAGCATTGAAATGATCTGGAAGAGATACCATTGAATGCAATCATCATATCAATGGTAAACTTTATTTATTTTTTGTTATTGAGTGCCTCCGGTTTCATTCTTGCTTACATTAAAAGGCTTCTACGGTACCAGCTTTCCATGGATTTTGGGTCAGTTCAATTGACATTATTTTCATGGTTTAACATTACAGTTTTTTTAAAAAAAAATCAAGAGACCTTTGTATTTAGTGGGGGCTGACCTTTATTTTCATGGCTTCAAGGAGGCATTCAAAAGAACTGAATTAAATTAAGATGGCCAAAAAAATCTTATTTCAAGGTCCACTTCACAGACCAAACCTTCATCTTATAATGCATGCAAATTAAATTGCTAAAGTGGCTGCCTAAAAACTGCGACCCCATGGAGTATATTAGAATCACCTCAGAAACAAATGGGATTGGGGGTGTTATATAGATGTTACAACCTTTTCCAACCACAATTCTGTCTCTTCTATCAAATAGAGGACTTTTTCTGCATCATATAAATCTGAAGAGTGCAAAAATATTTGCAGTCTCTCTCTGATTGCATTTATTATGTTCCCATTTCCAGCATCAACAATATTGCGATCATCCTGTCTCCTGGTCTCATTTGTACCATCTATTTCAAAGCCTTCTATGGCCGACTTGGCAAGAGAAAGAGCATAAAGGGTATGAAGCTGAGAGTCATCAAAATCTTGATCCTCAATCAACCACTGCAAATATCTGCATTAAGTTAAAAAATGCATTAAATTAAACAAAAAAAAGAGCAGCAAATCAAGATCTTGGGATAAAAAAGCATGAATAGCTTGAGTTGAAAAGCTCCAGCAATGGACAATGCAACACCACATGATCCAGACTTTGTGATTGTGATTTGAACATGGTGGATTAGAAGCATTACTCTCGTGAGCAAGAAACACATCCAGATGGAGGTTTTGTAAATTCAAGAAGAATGTCATGTCAGCTTACAAGGCCCATTGGAGAATTAAATGCATAATAAATGGCACAAAGTGAAGTGGGTACACTGGAAAGTGAGTAAACCATCAATGCCAACACGCATGAGATTGACTGTTTTCATTTAAGATGTGCACATTACATGTTAATCATGTGTCAGAATAGGGTAATCCTTGGAGCATGGATGGCAGTATCAGTACCGGTACCGGTATCGGTGGGTACCGGTACCGATATCGGCCGTACCGGCCGGTACAGGTATAAAATGGCTAGAAAAATTCAGGAAAAATCAGAAAAAATTAAGAAAAAAATGTAAAAAATTAATTAGATATGTGTTGAGTGTGACAAAGATAGATTAAGACAAAGAAGTACACATAACATATACTAAATGACTATTTTGATACAGATTAAACATGAAATCAAACAATCCTTACCCATGAAAAATATGAGTATACTAGTATGGATAATAACCCGTAGATTCTTCTGAAAAAGTCTTAATTTTTAACCCTAATTAGGGTCAAATTTGGGATTTTTCTCTAATTAGGGTTCAATGAACGCAATTGACAGCATGCTCCTACTCTAAATTATGCAATCAACATTAATTAGACTTCAATTAATGTTTAATTGAAGTAATTGGACAAAAACCCTAATTTTTAACCCTAATTAGGATCGAAAATTGGGGGTTGTCTATTTTGCTAAGAAAACGAACGTAAATAATCTACTAAAAGTTAAGAACTCAAAAATAATTTAAAGATTTAAAATATATATCCTACCTTCTTCTATTTCTTTTTTTCTTCCACCCAAAAGGGCCTAAACCTCTCCGGCAGCGGGCTGTAGCGGCGGCGGGCGGGGGCGACGGCAGCAGGTGGCAGCAGCGGCACCATAACCCGATCCGATCGGTTTTGGACCGGCCGATCCGGGATCCGATCCTCGGTTTCTTAACCTTGCTCAAAACCGTAGGAGCCCCTCTTACAAATCTGTTTCTGTGAGAGGGGAAAGTGAAACACCCCTTTTAAGGGGGCATTTCACGTGTACCGGTTCGGTACCAATCCGGTTTCGGATGTACCAGCCGGTACCGAACCGATACCGAACTGGTACAATATTTTTTATTTTATTTTAAATATGGTATTAGGCATTTGACCCCGTACCGGTACCGGTGCCGGCCGATACCGGTACATATCGGCCGGTACTGCCAACCATGCCTTGGAGTGTCTGTGCTAAAGAGATAAGGAAGTTTGCTGTGATGACCTAATAAAACCTCAAAAAATTGGGTATAATTGGGATCTTGATTAAACCAAAGACTGGCCGGTTCTAGCCAAGGATGGCTGGTCCTGAACAGCCCTTTAAAATGAAAAAGAGGAGTAGAGAAGAAGAGACGTGGGTGACTCAACAGAGAAGCACTCCATACTGTGGCCAACAATGAACAAACAATAGGCAACTGCGTATGACCAATTCAGCTGCAGGATAAGGAAAGAGTGCCAGCAGTCGCACCTGAAACTCTGCAAGTGTAGCAGCAGATGAGGCAGCACCAGCAGCAGTGGCAGTTGCCACTGATTGTGCTTGTGGGTGACATATGATCAACTTCTTCAACTCCAATTGGTTGATAAAGTGGAGGAAGAAAAGAAAATTTAGGATGGTCCTTGCTAAAAGGAAAAAGAATACATATCAACTATATAATTCAGAATGAAATTTTCAAAGGAAAAAAAAAAGGAACTAGTACTCCGTCACAACAAAAAAAGGTCTACAAATTATAGAAAAACCTAAATTGGATTCTCCCTACAAAATTGGGCTCAAGCTATCCCACTTATGATTCAGTAAGAGATTCTGATCCTGGTTTAGTTATTATAAGTTTGTTGCCCAGGCTATAGAGAACCCAGGGGGGTGAATGGGTTATCAAAAATTACTATAGCAAACAAATATGGCTTTAAAGAACGCAGGGGGGTGAATGTGATGGGAATCCAAGAACTAGAGAAACGGAGCCAAAGGTCCATGTTGTATTTTGTTTGGCCCATTAGAGGCCCAATTGATGTCTTTTCTATTTTCTTTATTTTTTCTGCATGTTTTTGTCATTTTAGGAGTCTTAGGGGTTACTTGGTAATTTTCCTATTAGGGCTTCCTTTTGGGGGCCTATATATGTCCTATGTACTCCCTTTTGGAAAAACAATGATGATTAGAATGAAAAGAGCAGCCGCTGTGTGCATTTTTGTGAGAATGGACCCGTGGGTCTGGTTTGTGAGGGTGGGATGCCTTAGCCTTCTTCCCCAACACCCCCTTCTTCTTCCCCTGTTCGTCCTTGCCTTCTTGCCCTTTCTTCTTCTTCTTCCCTGGCCTCCGAGCCCCTTCCTTTGGATTCACCCTTCTGTCCCGCATTAGAATGGGTTATCAAAAATTACTATAGTAAACAAATATGGCTATAGAGAATCGGGTTATCAAAAATTACTATAGTAAACAAATATGAGAGCTAATCGCAGCAGAAAATAAATGCATATAAAGAGGAAGAAACAAGGAGATAATCATACATAGAACACAAATATCTTTATACTGGTTCAATCCTTAGACCTACGTCCGGTCCCCAAGCAACCTCTTGGGAATTCACTAGCACAAGGCTACACAAGGTACTAACCCTTTACAAGTTACAACAACCACACAAACACGCCAGCCATAGTTGGTCCTCTCCCCTCAGGAAGAGGAACAACCTCCTGCAACGTAGACCCTCTCTTCCTCACAAGGAAGAAATCAAAAGAACAAAAGATCAAGATAAAAAGAAATGGAATGAAGATAAGTGTCTTGATCAGCCACTGAAGATCCTAGAGAGCTCAATGTAGCACAGCGCATGGGAACATAGTGGGCGCAGTGCTTCTAAATGCAAATAGCTCTCTCAAGCTCTTCTCTCTTCTCTCTTAAGCAAGAAGGAAATTTTTGGGCGCAAAAAGTGGAGTTCTTTGAATTTGAAAGCTCTTCTCGTTGTTATCTCCTCTCTTAGCTAAGGCTTCTAATTTATAGGAAAATTTGAAAGGTTCCATTGAGGCACATCTTCCTTACCATTATCTCTGTGAGCTTCTTATTGTGTCTAATGTTAACTCCATTGAGCAAATGTTAACAAGCCTATGTCTTGCTTAGAGAGAGCTCGAGTAGACAAGGATCGCTCTCAACAGGAAGCTTGTATGCATTGTCCCTTTATCTTTCTGCCTGTACAATCTTCACCTAACCTTGTTGAATTGCCAAAAGAAGAGAAATCTCATCTGGTGTACCGGCTAGAGGGTAGGTGAGTGGCAGAAGATCTGTAAAATGCAGATCAAACACGTAGCAGACAAATCTATTGGTCGGCACAAGGAAGATAAAAGTGTCAGTTCAGTATAATTGCTTTAACATGTCTAAGGAATCGATTAAGTGTAAGGAAATTGACCCGAGGATTGATTTTAAAGGTGATCAGATAATCGATTCAACAGATAGCCTTAATCGCTCATTCATAGACACAGTTAATCATTGCACTCCAGTCACCATAATCAATTAAGAATTTATGGAAATATAAGATGTTAATCGAATCACAAGTAAGCATAGTAATCAATTTGCAGATAGAGTATCGAGATCAAAGAGTGCAGATAATCGAATTCAAATCAAGCATTTAATCAAAATGCATAATTGATTAGACATATAATCGCTCTCATAATCGAAGCTACTAGTCACTGAGTCCTTCTAATAGATTAAGTAAAGGCAATCGACTAATCGATGACTTGTCAGTAAATCGATTGGGCATCGACAAAGCAACTTAGCTGAAAAATGCTTGGGTTAACTTGATAGATTTAATTGATCAGCGAAGGTCTTTTAATCGACTTTGAATTAGTAGTAGACATAATCTTCTAATCGATACAACTAATTAATTCAGCCTTAGTGACATACTTAAATCAATTAGCTCTAGTGATTAGAGGGCCACTTAAAATGAAACTATAATTGATTTAGAGTCTGAATGAAGTAATTGACTTTCTCAATGTTGATCGATTAGCGATAGGGATATAATCGAAGTTTCAGTGAGTCTTTAATCGATTTGATTTAAGACTTCCTGAAATTGACTAAGTCCCATAATAGAATGTTCTCTGTGCAGTGAGTCTATTAGTTTGTAATCGATCAATTCATTCATTTAACTCAAAGAAAAGATTACTGATTTCTTAATTTTTATTGTATGTTATTACCAAAATATGGGGATCAAATAAAGGGCAATAGATTAACTCAACAAAGTTTGGTGGCAAATTAGTGGAGGTGGGTGTTGACAAGTACCATTGAGGAGCCCACAAGTGAATTTGATAGGTCCTAGCACTTTGCAGCTGACCATAAATTTTGGTGTAATAATCTGCGCCACACTTGGGGCAATATCAACATAAACAAACAACAAAGCCTTTTGCATAGTGCCCAAAGATATTATCAATTTGGCATACTCTGGGCTCCATTAGGAAATGGACATCAGCTTTGGAAGACATTCCAAACTGGTAGGATCGTCCATTTTTTGGGAGACCAGGATGATTTTGTAATTGGGAGGAGCAATTATCCATAACTCAATCTTAATGGGCTATGCACCCCTTTAAGTGTAAAGCCTTTTTGGCGATCCATGTGAATGGAATGCAGAATTGACCGATCCCAATCCATTTGGATCGGTATTGGCGCTAGCCGATCCGATTCTAGGGGGATAAAATACCAAAAAATAAAAATAAAATTGGCCAGAATCAGCCTGGATCACCTAGATCGGACCAGAATCGGCAGAATTGCCTGATACAGATCAGCGGAATTGCCCAATCCAGGGGGCTCCAAGCGGATCCGGCGAAAAGGGGTTTTAAAGCCATTTTTCTCCTGCTGTCTGCTGTGTTTTCACAGCAGACAGGAGGAGTTCGCTATTTTCTAAGGTATTCATTTGTATTTTTTATTTTTCCAAGTGATTTGCATATGCAGTTTTTCTAAATTTCCCTGATTTTTTTAAATTTTCCGTTTTTTAACTATTTTTGACTTTGTAATCCGATCCGGTTATCCATGTCCATGTGAGATTTTCACCATGCTTACAAACTCTTGTACATTCTAACTTTTAAGTGTAAAGCCCTTTGGGGAATCCATGTGAGAGTTTCACTGTATGGGGACAACTTTGTACATTACAATCTGATTTACGTAACGTAGTACTAGCCATTTTGGGCAAAGAGATATGCACAACGCATTAATGGACATGCATGTCAACCTTAAATTTTGAATTTTGAAGAATGAATATTTTGTTAATGAATTCCAGAGGTCCTTTCTCTCATCCTTTGCATGACTACATGAGAGGCAACTCTCACTTTCACACTGTAATTCCATCAGAGTGGAGGATCACAATGTGTGACTTCTTGCATATCCTCATATTCCATTTTTCTCTTTATCATACCATTGAACACGTTTTTAAAAGGGAGGGCCATGTAAACCAACCCCCCCCCCCACCAAAACACCCCCTCTTCTCTCTCTTTCTCACACCTCTCCCTCTTCCTCCACCCTATAAATACCCCCCCAGAGGAGCTGCTGCAGGGAGGTTTTTTCTTGAGATCCCAACAAAGTGCTGCCACCTTGTTTGGTGAAGATTCAAGCCATCAAAGCGCCATCTGAGCTCCATTCGTCAACGCCGCGAAGACTCGCCGTGCGTGGCACCCATGGATGGCAGTACCGGTACCGGTACCCGTATCGGTGGGTACCGGTACGTAACGGCCCAGTATCGGCCGATACCCTTTACATGTATGGGGTACCGGTGCCGGTCGATGCCGGTATGTACCGATATCGGCTGGTACTGCCATCTATGGTGACACCTCCTTAAACTATCTTAATTTTGTATCATTGTATCCATTTTAATTAATTAAAAGGTCCATTCATATTGGTTGAGTAGCCAAAGTTTCAATTAATCAATAAAGTGGTTCATTCTTATTAGTGGAATGGCCATTAAGTTTGTGGTTCACTCTTATTGGTAAAGTGACCAAAGTCATTTTCTTGGTTCATTCCTATAGGTGGAATGGCCATTAAGTTTGTGGTTCACTCTAATTGGTAGAGTGACCAAAGTCATTTTAGTGATTCATTCCTATTGGTGGAATGACCAAAATTTATGTAATTCACTCTTAATTGGTAGTGACCAAATTTTTAATGCTTCATTCCTATTAGTAGAATGACTAAAATTGATGTAACTCGATGTGTACACCAGGTGGACTTGAATAAAATTTTGTATGTGGTTGATGCATGTTCAATTTCATTTGTTTACATGGTAGATGTGTTGACCAAATTAAATGTGTTTAACTTAAAAATCAAAATATGTTAAATGTGTTTAACTTAGAAATCCAAATATGTTGGTTTTGGTCCATTTATATTGGTTGAGTGGCTGATAAAGTTATTGGTTCCTTCATATTGGTTGAAGGACCATTAAATTTTAAAAAGATATTCTTAGTTATGTGGTGGCCATTATCCCCCATTAACTAAGTCTTCTCCTTGCAAATCTCTTAAAAAAAAATCAAAAGGAAAGAGAAGATGCTACCCAAATCCATCTAATCTTAATGATTTCTTAAGGATTTCTAAAAAGATGCCTAAAGGATGTTGTCAAATTCTTTAATGTCCTTTAAGGATTTTAATGAAGATTTTGCTCAAATTCATAGTCCTCTAAGCATCCTTTAGAGTATCCTTTAAGATTTCTAAAGAGATTTCAAAAAAATGGACACCGAGCTCACATATTCTATACAAATGTCTAAAGCAAGACTCGTTCCCTTATTATGTGTGATGCAATGTCTAGTTTTCTTGTCGTGCACTTTATTTCAAGGGTATCAACGGACGGTTAATTAACAATGATTGAGGTCAGTGAGGAGATGTCAAATTCACGGATCCACTTGTCTGATCCAAAATCCTAGACTTCTTGAGGACTAATCCTAAGTTCTCAAAGTCTACACTTAAAATAAAAAAGAGATTCTTTTGAAAATCTAAAATTTTAAATCCTTTTCAACAGAAAGATCAAAAAATCAAGTCTCACACGTACGCTCCTTAATTGTCTCTTCTTTGCAAAGTTTATGACTGATCCATTATCTTTTTTTGGAAGATGATGACTAAGCCATTCTGTTATCCTCAGACCACCATTACCATTGCTTTCCCAGGTTTAAGATCTTTAGTTTCCAGACTTGACCTTAACATAGCTTTTCCTAGTAAAACAACCTAGCATAGCCTTAAATCTACCTTTTGAATTAGGTATATCATCTATGATTGGAGACGTAGAAAAACTTGCTGAAATATGAGATGTGTTGAACAAGGGCTACCATCGGTAGAATAAAGGACATTTGAAAACATTTTTATCCCTTTTTAATTTGTGACAGTTCAATTCCTTGGTAGTTTAACCTTTACATGTTTAGGAAAGCTTGGCCAACTACTTTCAAAGCGAGGTTACTGATGGGGATCCGGAATCAGCGCACCAACATAACCAATGCAGTACACATGATGGAGCGCATCTATCGCCATTGTAGAACTGCACTAGTTTCGCTGCAGCCTGGAGACTCACTAGAGATGTGTCTGATGCATATGATTTTGGACCACGAGTCCTTAGATATTTTGTTTGGCCTGTTTCGGGCTCGTTTAGGCCTTTTTTATTTATTTTTCAGAATGTTCTGTGCGATTTTTGCACTATTTTTTCAGGTTAGGAGTATTTGGGTCCATAGTCAAGTTTATGGAGTCTTTAGGGTTTGTTTTCTCTTTAAATAGAATTGTAATACTCTTTTCAAAGTAATGATGACCATTTGCTGCGAATTTTCTGTTATTTTCTAGAGTTCCTCTTTGAGACGGAGAAGAGATGGGGTCAGAAAAGCCCTGCAATGGGGCCAAGTGAGACACCGAATATCACGGGGTGAAATGCCTCCATTCGTTCCGTATTAGTTACTCTATGGCATGTCACAGAGAGGAAATGGATGAAAAAGGAAGACTCCATTGAGGGGCTCAGATTCATTAAATTGGAAGGTGGTGACTATAGCTCTAGGGTATGGTTGTTGGCAAGAAATCTTGGACAGAGAATGAGACATTGAGGAACCTGCAATCGAGTGCAAAGTATGCAATAATGTTTTAGATTCTACTCCCGATAACATGCAAACAAGCTCACCTTATGGGAAAGTGAGACAATTCGATTGGATGTTGATAAAGAGGAAAGGAAGAATAGACCTAAAGGTGTCTCCAACATCAAACGCAAAAGATGTTCAGGCTGACTGTTCTACAACCAATGCATCCAACACAGAGTGTTGTGGATTCTATGGCACATAAAGACCCCAGACATAGGGGTGTTCACTATTTGGTTCAAACCAAAAAACCAAACCGAACAAGAAAATTTGGTTTGGTTTGGTTTCTACTCTTCATAAACCAAACCAAATAGAACAAACCCAATTACTCATAAGGGCATAAATTTAGTGTAAATATTTAGTGGTTATTGTATATATTAAATTAAATCATTGAAAATTATGAAGTGTAAGAGAGTACTATGATCCTTTCTATTTAGATTAAGAACATTTTCCCCTATCCATATGTTAAGTGTAATATAAGTATTTTTTTTAATTAAAGCGTAAAGAGTGATATGACCTCTTATTTTAAAATAATTTAATTTCTTTCATCATTATATCCTAAACCATTTATTAGAAGTTAATTAAAATAACTAATAATATATTTATTCTTTATTTATAAGAATTATTCATTTATTATACAAATTGTTAAATTGTTGAAGACTTCTTTGAGAGATAAAGTCTCATTATGACGGCTAAACCAAACCAAACCGAATTATTTCGGTTTGGTTTGGTTTCAAAAGTGTTTGGTTTGGTATGATTTGGTTTGGGATTTTATTTGGTTTGGTTTGGATTCTCTAAAATTTCTCTAAAACCAAACCAAACCAAACCAAACCAAACCGTGAACAACCCTACCCGACATGGGAGAGGGTCTCAGTTAGCCTTGAAGAGCTCATTAAATGACAGCACTATGCATTAAATTGCAAAGGTAGGAAGGGGATATGTGGCACCTGTTTCCAGATCATGGTGCTCCTTTGGTTCTTTTTTGTTATTCTTTATGTATGTGCATGATTGGGGAGAGGGGGGTTGGAATTGCGGGACCATGCTTGGAGAAAAGCTTATACACTGATGGCAGGATAGCCTGATCATGAACCAAACCATTGGCAATTGGTTCCCTTGCCCCTGAGTGGTCTAGGCCACCGCCCAGGTCATGCGAGAAGGCTGCATGCTGATGATGGCAGATGCAGGGGTTCAGGGGCTGCTACCAGTCTACTGAAGAATTGGAGATGATGGACAACAATGGGGACAAGGATGAATGCGATACAGATGTAGAAGGTGGATTTGTTGGACACAGCTGCAGGTGACATTAACTCAAATAAAAAAGGTTTGTAAAGGTGGTTCATGAAGGAATGGGCCACCGCTTTTTGTAGAAGGGTGTCAAATGACTCCTTCCTTTTTGCTTTGCAGGGTGGCAAGTGGTGTTTGGGTTTTGTTCATAGTTGTCAAGGCGGTAAGGCAACCAAGGTGTGCTCGGGGTTCTGGACTGCCTAAGCGCTTAGGCGCCCGCCTAGGCGTCGCCTATGCGTCAACTTCATAATATAATATTTTAATTTATATATATATATATATATATATATATATATATATATATATGTATCTAAATGTATGTATGTAATATCTAAATGTATGTATGTAATATGTGTGTACATATTATATATATATATATATATACACACACATTTAGATTTACACACATATTACATACATACATTTAGATATATATATATATATACATTTAGATTTACACACATATATATACATACATACATATATATCTATGTATAAATGTATGTATGTAATATGTATATGTATATATATATATATATATACACACATTTTACATACATGATACATATATTTAGATGTATACATATACATATATATGCATGTTTGTATATATAAATCTATATATGTCTATATATATATATTAGTATGTATTTATATAATTATATGTGTATATATATACATATATGTATATATACAAAAAGAGAGGGGCAAGAACCCTAGATTTCAGAAATCTGGGCGCCTTCGCGGGCGCCTTAGGCGCCTTTTCACATGTTGGAAAGGCGCCCCAGCGCCTTGGTGCTGTGAAAGCGCCTTAGCGCCTAGGCGGGCGCCTTGACAACAGTGGTTTTGTTACACCTTTTTGGTGTCTTTTGTAAGCAGATTGCTCTTATACTTGTATATCCTCTATTTCGATTATCGATTGTGGTACCATCCACTTTTCAAAAAAAGAAAAAATAAAAAATAAAAAGGAGGCTCATGAGGCTACAAGAGGCTCTACCAAGGAAGCATGTTATAGAGTAGAGTTTTGCCTTGCCCAGATGCGGTCTACTTTGGAGCCATGCCAGGACAGTCATGAATGGAGGGGAAAATGGGGGTAAAGAGGAGTCTCAAAGGGAAAAAGAAAAGGTGGTCTTGTAGTTTTGACTTTTGAGAGGGAGCTTAAAGCATGGCCTGTAAGTTGTGAATATGTTTCCTATTTCTTATTTCACATTGAGTTAGGATATTTTGGAGGACACCTTGTCATCTTAGGCCTGAATGACTTTGGGATTGGTTTCTGCAGCAACAAACGATAGGAGCATAGAGGGTGGTGGAAGCAAAAACAGAAGCAGGAGAAGGATAACAGAATTAGGAGGACGATCTTTCTTTCCCTTTGAGATATTTTCCTTCTAATCCCCACATTGAAGGCATTGTAATGGCTTAAGGTGGCATTTTGATGGGTTAAGAGGCACAACAAAATATACATGCACAATTCTTTCTCATTAATTTATAATATTGCATCCTACAATTATGCAAGTTTTCTACTTTTGGATGAAACTGGTCTCAGAAAGGTAAAAAACTGATAATTAATAATAATGGATTCACATAAGGCTTAACAGTAAAAAAACAAATGCAGAACTGTAGAAGAATCTGTTCCATCAGAAAATGAGATCAAAAGGATTATGTTTAAACTGTCAACAAGAGAAAAAGAAAAGTGGACTCACAGACTAGTTGTCAATACCTCTGGCGAATTTCCTCCTTTTTTGGATCAATTGCAGCAAGCACTTCCTCTGTGGAGGCATGCAAATTACATTAACATTTTACGAGTACTTAATGATATTAAACAGAAATTCTACATGAAGAAAAATCTACAGAGTTCTACATTTATAAGATGACAATGGCTAAGAACGCAGTTTTTTTTTTTTTGGGAAGTGGATGGTACCACAACATCACTTTGAACACACTTTTTTTCAAAGTTATTTTACTCTAAAAAATTGTGTCATTTAAAATTGTACTCTAATTTTCAAAAACACAGTATTTCAGTTACAGATGCGTTCGGCAAAATTTCAACAAATTTAAAAAATACGTATGGGGTGTTTGGAAAACTGCAGATCATGGCTCTTCAGCATTACAGAGGTGCTCGTATGAGGTGTTACATGTGTTAGAATCATGAAGTTTCTTGGGCTCAGTGCAGATCATCTTGTAGAAGGGAGTTCCTAGCTATACGAAAGAGGTGATCCATGGTGGTTAAGGGATGCTGGCTCTGCAAAAGGCATTAGGGGTCACAGAGGAAGAGGGAGATGAGTGAGGGGAGATTAGAAAGAGCACAGGGAGAGGATGTTTCTGCTATTCACTATCCAGGCCTTCTTGTGGTCCTCATGATTCCTCTAATCAGTTGCTGACATGACCGGTTATGCTTCTTGTCCTCCTGCTTCAAGGATTTCCTCCTGTCTCGCCACATGATAATGAGAAGGGAGAGGAGCTATTGTGACGTGGCTGGCTTTTTCGCTTCCTCAAAGAAGAAACAAGTCCGAGCTGTTTTATTTTTGGGAACATTTAGTGAAGGCGCCAGCTCCTCTTTCAAATCTGCGTGTACCCATGCCAAATGGGGTTACTGGGTCATCTTTTCTCTCAAACTTTATTTTGAAAGAGAAAAGGGTGAAAAAACCGCTCCCAAACACCCTATTAATATAAAAGAAGGGAATGTTACAAGCACGAGGGGGAGCACGCAAAAATCCCCCTAGACAAAAGCATTACGCCCAACCCAAGATGCTGTGCCTTCTAAACCCACAAATACGACAAGGAAGAGGAGTCTCCATCCTCAAGTTTAAAAGAAAGAAAGGAAAAGAAAGAAATTGGCCCATTCTCAGACTATATCACAAGCAAGAGAGAGAACTCTCCCAAGAATTTTGTACTCCTGCCTAAATATCCTCCCGTTCCTCTCATTCCAAGGTGCCCAAAAAATAGCATGAAGAATCCTCCCCCCAGATGAAACAATCCTCTTTAGCATTCCATTGGCAGTGCCATAATAATGTAAATTCATGAACTGCACCCACAGCCAAAAAGAACGGTGAACATTCTGAAATTCAATCCCCAGACCTCCAGTGCAAAGGAGCAAAGAACAAATGATCAAGAGTCTCATCATCTCCATAGAAATAATAGGCACCAGTAATGCCTTCCAAGAATAGTCTGAGCCTATCACATATAGGTAGCCTACCATGTGAGATTCTCCAGATCAAGACCCTCAGCTTTGGTGGGCTCTTCGGGGACCATGTATGTTGCCAATGGGTGTAGAGAACTCTCATAGGTCATGAGTGTGTATGCTGATCTCATGGTGAATCTCCCACTCCCTTCCCATCTTTATACCCAAGCGTCCTGATTGCTGGGTTGCACACCTTGTGATAATGAGAGGAAGTCCCCCAACTAAACTATCTCTACCTCTGACAAATTCCTTCCAAACAAAGTTATCCACCCTCCACCTGAGGGTGAGTGATCATAGAACTGGTGTGCCAATGTTCAAGTGTGGGAAGACAGTCTATGCAGTTGAGGAAATCTCTCTGCAAGTGTGATATCCCCACACCATTTACCCTTCCAGAAGAAGTATCTCTGACCATCACCCAAACTAAACTGAATGCCCAAGTCCATGATGCCCATAGCCTGTAGGATGTTGTTCCATACGTAAGAAACACTTACCATAGACCGAGGAGACAAATCCCACTCCCTAGACCTCCTGTAGTGTTTCTGTCTGTCCATTTCAAATATAAACCCCTCTCCTCTATGCCAAACTTCGACAACCACTTATTGAGAAAAGCCAAGTTAAAGTCCCCAGTGCTCGATGCCCAAATCCCCTAGCTCTTTTATACTTGCACAATCTCCCCTAATTGATACCATGCCATTCTTTACTTCCTCCACCACCTCCCTTCCAGGAAATTTTTTTTTTGCTCTAAATCGGTCCCATGGCCACAATTCTAGGAATCATGAAAATAGACAAGTAATAACAAGTAATAAATCAGCAGGCTATCAAACGCTGGTCTGTGCACCGATCTCCAACCATAATAAAGAAGTCTATTTCTCCATCCTGCCAGCTTGGACTCATTTTTTTGTATAATCTTCATCCAATCTCGACAAGAGACGACTCCTGCGATCAAAGATAACCCAAGATATGTGGTAGGAAACTCCCCAACCAAGCATCCAAGAATAACAGCTGCCTTTTAAAGAGTTCTGGCTCGTCATTTCACGCAAAAAGAATAGTGTCATCTGCATACGAAAGGTGAGCGATCTGCAACCCTCTAGAAAAGGTCTGGAAGCCTTTGATCAGGCCAAGGGATTCAACTTTGGACCACATTCTGCCAGCATGTATGACACAAGGACAAACAACAAAGTGGACAATGGCCCCCCCCTGCCAGAGACCTCTACTACTGTGGAAGTAAGAGGAGGGTTCCTCACTAACCACAACAGCAAACTGCTCTAAATAGATAGATGACCTGATCCAACTAATACACTTATCCCAAAAACCCATGACAGTCATCACCCAATGTAAGCGATCCCATCTTTACCCTATCATAGGCATTCTCGAAGTCATTAACGATGCAGAAACGTTGAGAAATATTTTCAAGAGAACATGATACATCAGACATTGGCCGCCATACTCAAAGCGAGTCCATGTGGTTGTCAAAAATAGTGTTCAATATATTTCTAAATGCTTATTCCATTAAAATAAACAAGGAATCTATAACCTGATAGAGGCTTACATGTAGACACTGTCTAGTATTACAAAAAGGTATAAAAACAAGTACTTCTTAAGAGAGAAAGGGGAAATCAATCGCATAGATGCCCTTACGCTCGTTGGCCACTTGGCTTATTGCCTTAAGACTGAAATGCTTACTAATGCTGCCGACCTTCCATTCCAGTAAGGAATGTCCATATGATAGGCCTTGATGCTAACTGACGGCAGAATGTATAACTTAACTTTTTTGTTGTCAATATTACTTTTGTGGTAGTTATTATTTTCTTTTGCAGTCGTGCCATGATTCACTAGAAAAAAGAAGATAATGTGAAAGTATAAAGCTGAGGTGATGCGGAACGTTCAGAGGTATCTCAGCCCGTGATCCTTGGGCACGTCACCCAGCCCCGTCACAGGACTTTTCCAACCCCGTCTCAAGGTCGTCTTCTCCGTCTTTGAGAGGGACACCAAAAAATAACTCAAAATTCTTACTATAATTCATACATAAATTAAAAAGAGACCATACACCCATATATATAGTGTTTAGGAAGCAATCCAACTCCAACTCAAACCCTTAACTATGGACTAATACTCCTAACTAGATAATTATTACGAAAATTCTCACTAAAAATTCCTAAAAAATAGAAAATCACACTTAAAATTCAGAAAAAAGAAAATGAAAACAAGCTAAATGGGCCAAACAAATTGTCTATGGACTCAACTAAAAATAAACTACACACTAAATGGGCTTTGAACCATCTCCAAGCCACAATGAAGCTGAGACGGCTCCCCCACAGCTGTAAAAGTGCTCCTTCATAACCCATCGTTCTCTCCCGGTTTGAGAAAACTCGTCCTAGAGTTCTGAAATGCGACAATATCCACGGGGAATTGATGAGAGCAACAAAGCAAGGATGCACCGGTGATGTCATTGAGATCACCATGCGGAGAAGAGCTTCACCTCGATGTGGAAAGTGCGCCTCACTATTGCTCCATATGTGGTCAAAGTCATGTTGACTGATGGTGCCTTGAACAATCTTCAACTGGTTGACATCATCTTTGATTGTCTCTTCCTGCCTCAGCCATTCTACTCAGCCACGAATGTGGAATCCACCTCAGAATGGACTTCAGGAATCACGTTTTAGCCTTGCTTCCAATATCTTGGACTTAACCTCTTCAAAATACCCATCTACTAGCATTGGATCAGCTTCGTAAACTTCTTCTTCCACTTGGTTTTAATACTCCTCAACCAATGTTGGGTCGGCCTCATAAACTTCCTCCTCTAGTTGTTCTATTTTGAAAAGTAAGCTTAGAATACCATTCGTCAAGACAATCCACTCTAGGTCATCCCTTAGCAGAACCCAACCTATGCTCGAATAGCTTGTGATCATTGTCTCTAATTTGATACTATAACATGACCCAACAGTGATACCTAGTGATCCGTTTGGGCCTTCTCCGCTTATGAATGATCCCACACTGGAGTGTCTACCTACAGCCCCAACACATATTCAACGCAAACACATTGAGCATATACTGGACGAGTAGGTTGTTACATTTCGGGAGGGGCGGCACCACCAATACTTGATTCACCAGAGGAGACGGCAACCTTCAGATGATACATGGATTACTTGAGTTGAGTTACAGAGGATTGACCCTGACCTCCTGGAGCGCTACCAGAGTAGCAGCGACCCTTACTCGACGGGGTCAAATTCCACCTAAACAGGGAGGATTTGTGAGGATACCAGAGCAATTAGGCAGTTTGACCCGAGCCGTGTTTATCATCGTAGAGAGCCGTTCTAACCTCTCTTTGACTTGGAGACAATGCGGATCCCATTTCATGCTTACATGTATTTTATTTGATTTTGTTCGACCCATTTACGACCCATTAGGTGGTTTTCTATTTTTCAAGATTTTAGGGTGTGATTTTCACATTGATTATCATGGCTAGTTGTTTGAGTCAGATTAAAGCTAGGTGATTGAGTCGGATTGTTAGTTTAAGTTTGAGTCATACTCTCTATGAATAATCTATATAAATGGATGTACTCTTTATTTTGGAATTAATGCTATGAATTTAGGGGAGGAAAAACCTACGTCTTGTGTGTGCCACTGTGACAGAGAGCAGCAACCTATGTGACGTTGCCTTCTCATCCCTCAGTGAGACGCCGAGGGATCCTCCTTCCTGCCAGTGTGACGCCAGCAGGGAAAGACCTTCTCTATGAGCTTGTTGTTGCTGTGAGTTGCCGCTGTTGCTGCCCTGCTACAGAGCTGAAGGAGGAAGCCCACCGCCGCAACCTTGCTCTCTCTTACGGCTGTAAAAGGTATTCTGACTTTCCAATTTTCTACCCATTTTCGACGTTTCGAAAATGGATATGGAAACACAAAAAAGAGGCCTTCTCTTTCCGATTCCGAAATGCTTCCAAATCTGAATTTTCCAATAAGTAAATGGATGTAGAAGTGGAAATACTCATTTTTGCATCCGCTTTATGATATTTATTTTGATAATATATTATTAGTTATATTTTTCTCCCATCACAAAAACTAACTAGCATGGTTTGTTGTATCATACCGGATCGGGACGGATCGTACAAGTTGACTCGTATCTGGGCCAACCTGATCCGTTGGCACGCTTGGATCAGTCGATTCGAGTTGGACCTGCTGGGGATCAAGCCGACTCGCAACGTATCAGGTCCGACTTGTGTCGGATCTCACAGTACAAGGTCGAGCTGCTGCGATCCGGTGCGAGCCGATCGTGATTCGGCTCGAGCCACTGCGATCCGACCCGATACGGCCCGGTACGTTCGATCCGATACGAATGGGACTGAAAAAGCCTCCCCCATATTTGCGTTTCTGTTCGGACACAAACGCAGCAGCCGAAGCATCCGCCCCTTCAAGCCCTTCCCCCTCTTCTTTCTTCACTTTTTCTTGAGATTTTTGAAAGATCAAAGGATTTGGCGGTGATCTTCTTGAAGGATAAAGTGTTCCCAAACCTTTTTGGAGGTAGATCTAAGTGTTTCCATCCAGTTTTAAGGCTTTAGAAAGAATGTATTTATCCGAACCCTAAATTTTTTTTGTTTTCTTCTTATTTGGTTGTTCTTTGATGTTATTTTTATATTAAAACATAAATAAAAGGTTGATCTGTCACTTTTTTTAAATTTTAACATGAAATAACTTAGATTTGATCAAATTTGGAAATGATTTGAGTTTTGATAAAATTTAAAAAAATATAGAACAAAATTAATAAATGAACTACTTGTGTGATGATAGACATAGATCTATTCTTTGCACATATTTTGATGAAATTTTGATTCAAAATGTTATATATTAAACAATATATTATTATAAATTATTAAATTATTAAAATAAATAAATAAAATATTATATAAATTATCTATAATTACCTAAGCAAGCATACAACTTTAAATCTCTGTCTTGTTGATAATTCTCATTAACTTGTAACTTAAATATAATTAATTTGACTTGCTGTACTGTTTATAATTATATATATTTAAAAATAATTTATAGAATATTATATTTATACAGAAGCTTTGTGCATGTCTAAAATTATGTTTGTGTGCATGATGATTAAAATTTATATATGTATAATAATTATTTATAATTTGTTTATTTATTTATAATAATAAATTTATAAAAAATATAAAAGCTTTAATTTTTTTTAAAAAAATGTTAATAATTTCAATCTAAGAAAAATTTTATGAAGACTTCAAGTCATACTCTTCTTACTTATGTTATATAATATTGGTGTTGTTTTTCTTTTGTTATTTGCAAGTAGATGGCCGCCCTACCCCCTCGTCGAGAGTCAGGAGACATCGGGCGGCAGCATGGGACCATGGTGGATGGCAGCAGGCACAAGTTCATGTGCAACTACTATCCATTTGTAGGACAAGATGGTGGTATTTCTCTATTGAAGAAGCACCTTACAGGAGGAAAAACAGTATGGTATAATGAAGTCATTGAATGTAAAAATGTTCCCAAAGAGGTCAAGACTCGGATGGCTCAATACTTTAAAACTCAGGTGGAAGTCTGCTCAAAGAAGACTACAGACAAGGAGATGGAAGAACGAATGATCTACAGAGTTGATCGCCGAGGAGATGATGATGAAGAAGTAGGCTGGACTGATGATGATGATGTTCAGGAGGAATGGCCGTGAGCCTCCCTCTCCACGTACTTGGCGAGTTATAGAGTAAAGTAGGCATGAGTATTGGGAGAAAAAACAGATGAGGGCTCACGAGATTCACTTTCGAGGGGCAGACCATTATGCTGATGGATCATCAGGTGCTGGTGAGAGCTCCTCTAGGCAGGATCAACATAGGTCCAAGAATATATCTTCGTATTTCACTAGTGGACCAGCACCTGCAAGTCGACCTCAGCAGAAGTCAGGCACTCCTGTTGAGCAGGTTGACTCTTATATGTTTCATAGGGCGCATGGGACACAAACAAGGATTGATGATGCGTACAAGAAGAAAGGTATGAAGTTGTTTGCGCGAAGATTTTTCTAACCTTGGCGTCGGGACCTGACCTAGACATATCTCTCCTCCTATGTCGGATTATTCGGAAATCCATATATATTTTTTTTTTATCTAGAGGAATTAAGGTCGGCTATATATTTTTTTATCGGATTATGAGAGCTTGGGATTAGCCCTCAGGGAATCCGGGACTTCGAATCAAGCGAAGATTCGAGTATATGACCTCTCTCCACTGACCGCAGTCAGTGTTAATTACGCTGAGCGACTGCTCGGCAACCCTTGATTAACCGTCCGTATGATGCCCTTAATCATGCAAAGCTACCGCTATAGAAAGCGCATGCATATGCAGATGAAAGTATACATATTAGGTTGGATCCTTAACCTCACCCCGGTTCGGGGACAATTTTTTTTATATGACTTGGGATTGACTCCCGGTTATCAAGATTGGTTCCAATTTCAGAGGATTAATTCCAACTTGTGCGGATTGATTCCTGATTTTTAACCTTATAGGGACTTTTTTGTAATTTTACACCTTGAGGGGCTTTTATGTAATTATGGGTGCTTTGCGAGAGCATGACAATTTGTAAGTACATATAGGGTGGATTTTTAAAGGTTCCACACTCTATGGGGTTAGGAAATCAATTTTAAAGGTATGAGGGGTTTTTTTTGTAATTTTCCCTTACACTGGGTTATCAAGTTTTAAGGTTTGATATTGAAGATATTGGTGAGGGATTTCACTCATGATCTGTTTTTTTTTAGGGTTTTCGGGGTTATATATGCAAATATTACACATAGGGGTATTTTGGTAATTTTATATTTACGTATTGCGTTCCTCATGGACGGTTTTATGTTCTTTCAGATTTTTATTTTCTGATTTCTTACTGTTTTCTCTTTTTTTTACTGATTTTTGTTCATTTTTTTATGATTTATTTAATTAATTTAATTAATTAATTAATTGATTACTTATATGAGGCTATCTGAATTTACCACAGATTTTTACCGTTTTCTCAGGGTTTTTTCTGATTTTTACTGGTTTTTCCTGTTTTTTAATTGATTTTTCCGAATTTTTATCAATTAATTAATTATTAATTATAAATTATTAATTATAAATTACCTTTTGGTTTTAGTTATAATTTTTATGCAGTTTTCATATTTTATTTGTTTTAAGGGGTGAGGTTAGGAATTAGGTTGGAGGTGCATTCAAATTCTTAGCTTTGGAAAATTACATACATGTGTATATATTGTTGAAAATATGATAATTATAATTATAAAATTTAAATGACACACATGGGCGCAGAATCAATTCGGCAGCATTTCGCCTTATGATAAGACCATTTTACACATAAAATTCGGCAGAGCTTCCCCTTAGGATATAACCTTAGGAGAGAGCCCTCCGGGACGAAAAGAACTCCCCGATATCGCAGCAAATTCGGGTTAAGAAACCCGAATTTGGTCTTCGAGCAGCACCCTCTCTCCCAAATTTCACACTCAAATTTTGAGGCTAAGTGTGAATGCCTTGTTGTGCATATGAGCATATGCCTCTGTGTGTATAATTGGGGACCCTTGGGGTCCTATTTATAGGCCCAATTCTAGGCCCGGTGGGGGGAGCCACCGGATGGAGCAAGGTGGGGGGAGCCACCGGTTGGAGCCTCTTTCCTCCCCCATTTTATTTTATTTTTTATTCCTCATTGGCCAATAGATGGCAAGAGAGGGTGAGAGAGAGCATTGGGGGGGGAGAGAGGGGGGCCCGGTGGTCACCCCCACCGGTTCCAACCGGTGGGGGGATGGCCACCGGTTGGGCCCCCCACCGGTTGGGAACCGGTGGGGGGTCTCCCCCATCGGTTTGGGAAACCGGTGGGGGGGTCTCCCCCTCCCCACTCTCCTTTTCCTTCTCACTTTTGGCTCTTAATGAGCCTTGGTTTTTTTGGGTTTCAGATTTTCCAAGTGTGAAAGGGGTCTTTGCCCATTAAATTTAGACTTGGGTTAGGTGTGAAAGGGGGTTTTTTTTTAGATGGGGTTTAAGAAGGCTCCTGCATGGGATTCTTAACCCATGTGAATGGGGTTAAGATCCCCCATTAATTCCTCCTTTTAATTTAATCCCCCACCCCCCTTCTTTTTTTGAATTTTTAAAGAAGAAGAGAGGGAGGGAAAGCCTCCTCCCCCCCCACCGGTTTCCCTCTTGGAACCGGTGGGGGCTCCCCCCACCGGTTTCTCCTCTCTCTCTCCTCCCTCCTCTTTGCCTATTTAAATAAGGGGGAGTGAGAGAGAGGGGTCCACCCTCTTTTCTTGCCATTTTGGGAATTTTTGGAGATCTCTCCCCCCTTTTGGCAGATTTAGGTCCTCTTTGGGAGCTGGTTTTGGGCCCACTCAAGCTCCTTATTGGGCTTTTTATTGGGCCACCCATTGGACCATCTATTGGGCCTCTTTCCCTTGCCTTTGAGTCCTCATTTGGGACTATTTTAGGCAGGTTTGGAGGTGATTTCTCCCCCATTTCGGGACTGGTTTTGGCCTATCCCGGGCCAGATTTAGGCCTGTTAGAGGTGCCTATTGGGCCTCTTTTTGGGTCTCTCCCTCGGGCCATTTATTGGGCCTAACTTCCCCGACACCGGGTCTCCGTCCCGGGACTGATTTGGGTAAGTCCCTAAACTGGTTTTCTTTATTCCGGGACAGATTTCAGCCCATTTCTGGGACTGAACTTGGGCCCATTTGGGGGCTTATTGGGCCTCGTCTTGACCCTACGCATAGGGCTGCTTATTGGGCCTATCTCCCCCGCTATTAGGCCTCCATTTCGGGGTCATTTTGGGGGAGTTCTAGGACTGATTTTCCCTCATTTCGGGACAGATTTTGGTCCATTTTTAGGACTGATTTTGACCCTTGTTTCGCAGCGTTCGGGATCCCATCTATCGCTGCACTTGGGGTCTCCTATCGGGTCCCATTATCGAGTGTTGCAAGAGCGGTTCGGGAGCTGATTTCGGGAGCCGAAGCAAGCGACTTGGGGCTGCCTCAGGCTCCTAAAAAAAAATCTGACTAAGGCCTTCGTGGCCTAGGTACGTCTTTTACCCCACTGCCCTCGTAATGCGAATCCGTGGTTCCTTATGGATTTCTAGTATTCGCCTATATTACAGGCGTGCATTTTATTTTACATGACATGGTCCTTTATGAACGTATTGTCATGCTCATGCGTGTGTATTCTCCCATGGGGATTTCGCATCGACGCGAACATGTGTCGCATATGTATACTCATACAATGCAAATCTGCATATCTGTATATGAGAGATTTTTTTGGGTTCAACAAATGCCCCCCACGGGATGCTCGCCGAAGACGCAGTCGGAGGCGAGTGTCCCGTGCATTTTTCGTGTGCATATCCATTTATGGCCACGGGCATATATGAACCTATGTATGTACATATATATTTTGTTTGTATATGTCTCGAGGGATCCTTTTCATGTCATGCCTTGACGATATTTTTGCTAATTCTCCCTATCTTGCTCACCATGGTTTTGAGCATATGCATAATTTTCTAGGAAAAATAGCCATGTTGTCCCTATGTATTTTGGTACTCAAATAGCCCAACGTCACCCCGGGAGCCTTGTCTTTATGACTTCGCGGCTTTCTGGGGGCGTTAGGAGCTATAAAATTTCCTTTATATTCGGATCCTCTTGGCCTTCGTGACTTGGAGGGTCCTTATAAGACTGACATCATCGGATTGTTCGACACGTTGCTCGGTCCCGAATATCTCTTGGCCTTCGTGACTTGGAGATCGGTTGGGAACATGGAGCGGGTCACTCAATCCTGACAATGTCATCCCTATTCAAAGGATATTAGTACCTTATTTTGGCATTTCCAGGAGTCTTATGCAAGACATTCCGGATTGGCCAAGTATCCGCCATCAAGGGACGCATATGAGGGCATGATATGGATGTCGTGCCAACATTAGCACTTCATCTTTTTCATTGTTTTGGCATTTCCAGGAGTCTTATGCAAGACATTCCGGATTGGCCAAGTACCCGCCATTCGTTGGCAATATATAAGCTTTGCTGCCTTATGCTGACTTTCTGTCGGGATTTAGTCGTATCATCTGCTTTACGCATTATTTTGATATGTATGTCTTTGCCTTTTCACAGGTTGCTATTCCTGCCTCATTATCATGGCCGCACTCGGCGATTTCTCCCACGGGGGTCCTTAGGAGGAGGAGATTGCTTATCCAGATGCGGGGTTCCGTTGGGTGGCTCAGCCACATTTGCGGATCACTATTGAGGATGTCGTCCCCATTCTCCGTGAAAGCATATATAGAGACGGGGAATTCTTCTACTTTTTGCGAGGTGAGACTGCCCGGCATCTTCCCTCAGATTTTTCCATCTACGAACTGCTCCGATCATTCTTCTATGTTGAAGACGGGGTCGAAAGACCGCTATCTCCCGCGGAGCGCCGCGACTTGGAGTGTGCCATTCTATTGGACCGGGACAATATGGAGGGGTTGCTCCCCTTTTCATTCCCAGCCTTCCCTCTCGCCGTCGACCGATTGTGGGAGTTTCCTACTCCCGAACAGATGGGGCCCATACGGGCTATTCTTCGGGTCCATGACATCAGCCGGACCTATTCACCAGCTATGTGGACGAGAGCAGGAAGTCGTCCTCTCGAGGTCGCCCGACACCCTCAGGGGGTGTTTCTGACCGAGGCGGAGGAAGGTTCCGTGCATGACCCGTCCGATTTCAGCATACTATTATCGGACATATGTCGGGGCGTTCGCCCCGCATGGGACACCCGTCTTCAGATCAGGAGTTCCCACGTCTTCCGCCTGGGGGCTACAGAGTGGCTCCTACATATATTGAAGCATCACCGGCCAATCCTTGACAGAGCCGGTATATATGAGGCTGTTTCAGCGGCCCAGTATGATTATCCCTGCCATCACGGCTTCATTCAGGCGATTGCCGAACGGTACATTCGCGACACCAATACCATCGCGACCGTTGAAGGCGAGACCGCTATAGACCTCTGGGCTTTGCACCGAATTTCGGCTTTGCCTATCGTAGGGGAGCCTTATGAAGAGGGAGTGTTAGATGAGTTCCATCGCAGCACTACTGACGGTGCGGGGAACTATGCTACTCCCTATTGCTACAGGTATTTGCTGAAGGTATGGCGGGACTTATCCAAAGCCAAGCGCGCCGCATCGTCCTCCACTGGGGGGAGTTCTTCAGGCCCAGGGAAGGTATCACCAGCAGCCTGGGTCAGATTCTTCTTTGGAGGGCCATTCCGTTATCATCGAGGCTTTGCCAGCATCTTCAATGAACGGGTCCCTTCCATCTTGTCACATAGGGACATACCTCGGAGGGGCATTATCATCGCGCCGGAGCATCAGTCCGAGAACCCCTGGGGCCTGGATGACATCACTTATGTGGCGGCTTATCTAGCATACTGGCTAGTTACCTTTGCTGTCCCGTACGGGGACGAGGGGGCTTTGCGGCCCGAAGTTTTACTAGCGGCTTCCCGACTTGCAGCGGGGACCTGCCTTGCTATCGCGCCGGCGGCACTGGCGAGTATATATCACTCTTTTGGGGCCCTTTGCAGCTCGGCTACCCCGAATTCATGTTCCGTGGTGATGGCCACTCATTATGTCAGCGCCTGGGCGGGGCTTCTGCTTCCAGGTTATTCTCCCCTTAGCCGGGAGATGGACTCCTCACTGCCCACTGTGCTTCGACTGGCCAGCCAGCCTGCGAGCCAGGGGACGGGTCAGCTTTCTTACGCCCGCGCGGCCTTGAGTTTTATACCTTTCGACTCTTCCCGGAAGCTAGATTTTGACCATTCCTCGCGGAACTTTCGGCCATATCTCGACAAAGGAGGAGCCGCCGATCGAGCTTGGTTTGACCCGTGGACGGGCCGTATGGGCCATGACGGCGCTGCATTAGACGGGTGGACTCTAAGTACTCGCCCGTCCTTGCTTGTATTGAAGAAGGGGCGAGACGTCATCCTGGAACCTTACTATCCGAATCGCTTTGCGCGGAATTTCGGATATGATCAGATGATCCCTCCCAATCTTGCCTTTGCCGAGATACCCCGAGTATATCAGAAGCGAAAGAGCCATCTTGTCGCCCGGCTATGGTGGAGTTATTTCCAGCACCAAAACTCATTTAGCCCAGTGGCACTGCCTCCTCCCACTCATGAAGGGGGTATGACTGTTCCCTTTGCTGCTTGGTGGCATAAGAACCAAGGGGAGTTGCGGCTCAGGCCCGATCCAGAGCAGACGAGGAGTTCTTCTCAGGCCAAGTCTACTAAAGGACTTGGCCGACATACATATAAGGGCCGTGCTGGCCCGTCGGCGCCGAAGACAAAGAAGAAGAAGGGCGGCGAGGATGATGGTTTCTATGAGCTTGCCGCTCCAGGGTATATATGGACTCATCAGTTCCTGGCGGACTGCAAAATTCCCAGGAGATTCGAGCACAATATCCAGCTGCCCGTAGGCAGTTTTAACGGAGATCCTGCCAGAGATTGGCTGCATTATCTCAGCCATATGCTCACCTGCTTCGGCCCTCGCCGCGAGGCATTCCTGATATTGCGGGCCGAGACCGTCGGCGATGTATGGCGGGTAATGGGACAGGCGGCGACCCAGCTGGGGATGCCTTTTGATACCCTCATGCCCGAGCCACCGAGGTCTTTTGCCGCGGCAGGTAATCTCATTTCTATGTTTTTTCATTATTTCTCCTTATTGTGGATATGCATCGCATTTACCTTACTCTCCTTATTTTATAGGAGATGTTGTCTCTCCTCTTTTCTTTTTCTCTCTTTTTTTTTTTCTCTTTTTTTTTTTTTTTTTTTTTTCAAACCAATGCCGGTGCCCTTTCGGGTTTTCACCGACACTGGCCCCCTCTTATTTTTGCCTGCAGGCCCTCGTGGGTTTTCATGCAGCGGGGTTACCCGATTTTACCTAAGGCGCCCTTTCGGGTTTTCACCTTAGCTGGGTATAAGACCTTTTTGCCCTTAGCCGATCCCAATGCGGATGAGATCGGTTAAGTCCGTCGGGGCACCTCGCTTTTTAAGCCCCCCTCCTCTTTTTTTTTTTTTTTTTTCTTTTTTTTTTTTTTTTTTTTTTTTTGATACGTTCTAGCTACTATTAAATATATAACTATTATTAAATATAAATATAAACATATAACATAACTGAACCAACAATTATTGGGGGAGTATAGAATATGGGAACTTGATATGACATGGGTATACGAATAGGGTTATATATGGTTTAACGCTCCTCGTGAATGAAACATGAATTTCAGGATTTAAGGCCTCCCGCAGGCGAGTATGAACTTCGGGATATAAAACCTCCCGTAGGCGGATATGAAATATGAATTTCCAGGATATAAAGCCTCCTGTAGGCGAATATGGATTTCCAGGATATAAAGCCTCCTGTAGGCGAATATGAATTTCCAGGATATAAAGCCTCCTGTAGGCGAATATGAATTTCCAGGATATAAAGCCTCCTGTAGGCGAATATGAAATATGAATTTCCAGGATATAAAGCCTCCTGTAGGCGAATATGAATTTCCAGGATATAAAGCCTCCTGTAGGCAAATATGAATTTCCAGGACATAAAGCCTCCCGTGGGCAAATATGAATTTCCAGGATATAAAGCCTTCCGTAGGCGAATATGAATTTCCAGGATATAAAGCCTCCCGTAGGCGAATATGAATTTCCAGGATATAAAGCCTCCTGTAGGCGAATATGAATTTCCAGGATATAAAGCCTCCTGTAGGCGAATATGAATTATGAATTTCCAGGATATAAAGCCTCCTGTAGGCGAATATGAATTTCCAGGATATAAAGCCTCCTGTAGGCGAATATGAAATATGAATTTCCAGGATATAAAGCCTCCTGTAGGGGACTATGAATTTCCAGGATACAACGCCTCCTGTAGGCGAATATGAAATATGAATTTCCAGGATATAAAGCCTCCTGTAGGGGACTATGAATTTCCAGGATACAACGCCTCCTGTAGGCGAATATGAAATATGAATTTCCAGGATATAAAGCCTCCCGTAGGCAAATATGAATTTCCAGGATATAAAGCCTTCCATAGGCAAATATGAATTTCCAGGATATAAAGCCTCCCGTAGGCGAATATAAATTTCCAGGATATAAAGCCTCCTATAGGCGAATATGAATTTCCAAGATATAAAGCCTCCTGTAGGCGAATATGAATTTCCAGGATATAAAGCCTCCTGTAGGCGAATATGAATTTCCAGGATATAAAGCCTCCTGTAGGCGAATATAAAATATGAATTTCCAGGATATAAAGCCTCCTGTAGGGGACTATGAATTTCCAGGATACAACGCCTCATGTAGGCGAATATGAAATATGAATTTCCAGGATATAAAGCCTCCTGTAGGGGACTATGAATTTCCAGGATACAACGCCTCCTGTAGGCGAATATGAAATATGAATTTCCAGGATATAAAGCCTCCCGTAGGCAAATATGAATTTCCAGGATATAAAGCCTCCCGTAGGCGAATATGAATTTCCAGGATATAAAGCCTCCTGTAGGCGAATATGAATTTCCAGGATATAAAGCCTCCTGTAGGCGAATATGAATTTCCAGGATATAAAGCCTCCTGTAGGCGAATATGAATTTCCAGGATATAAAGCCTCCTGTAGGCGAATATGAAATATGAATTTCCAGGATATAAAGCCTCCTGTAGGGGACTATGAATTTCCAGGATACAACGCCTCCTGTAGGCGAATATGAAATATGAATTTCCAGGATATAAAGCCTCCCGTAGGCAAATATGAATTTCCAGGATATAAAGCCTCCCGTAGGCGAATATGAATTTCCAGGATATAAAGCCTCCCGTGGGCGAATACGGAATATGAATTTCCAGGATATAAAGCCTCCCGTGGGCGAATATGAAATATGAATTTCCAGGATATAAAGCCTCCCGTAGGCGAATATGAAATATGAATTTCCGGGATATATAGCCTCCCGTGGGCGAATATGAAATACGAATTTTCAGGATATATAGCCTCCCGTGGGCGAATATGAAATATGAATTTCCGGGATATAAAGCCTCCCGTGGGCGAATATGGAATATGAATTTCCAGGATATCAAGCCTCCTGTAGGCGAATATGAATTTCCAGGATATAAAGCCTCCCGTAGGCGAATATGAAATATGAATTTCCAGGATATAAAGCCTCCCGTAGGCGAATATGAATTATGAATTTCCAGGATATAAAGCCTCCCGTAGGCGAATATGGAATATGAATTTTTCGGCCATTGAGGTACACCGGTGGGACTGTCGTGTATCAGGGTCGATTTCGGGGTGTAACGTCCCTTTGGGGCGAATTTGACCGTTTTCGGCACATCGATGGGACTATATCATATGGGACTATATGGTTATGCCGATGGGACTATGACTTACAGGGGAATTTTGGGGTATACCGTTCCCAAGGACGCGAATAATATTTTCGTATTGCTTCCCAAGAGCGAACGAGAAAACCTTTACCCTTCGTGACACGCCAGTGGGACTGGAGTATGTGAAGGGAAAAATTCAGGATATAACGCCTCCTCGGGGCGGCGATAAGAAACTTCAGGCCAGGACGCCTCCTTGGGGCAAAGGAATTTCCTTAAACCCCTTTGCGGTATGTCGGTGGGACTAGTTTATGCCCCGGGGAGATTCCGGATGTATTACCTCCTTGGGGCAATAGGGAAGTTCTCGACCCTTTTATGGTATGCCAGTGGGACTGGCATATGCCCAGGGGGGACTTGGAACATAATGCCTCCTCGGGGCAAAATTCTGGGGTTTAATGCCTTCTGTCGGCGAAATATGAATTTCGGGATTTAATGCCTCCCGTAGGCAAATTCCGGAGTTTAACGCCTTCCGTGGGCGAATATATGAATATGAAGTTTTAAAACCTATAGTAGGCGGATATGAACTTTGGGATATATCTGCCTCCCAGGTGGACAAAATTCCGGAGTTTAACGCCTTCCGTGGGCGAATATGAACTTTCGGGATTTAATGCCTTCCCGTAAGCAAATATGAAAACCTTCATCGCATAGTGTTATCGACAGGAAAATATTTTCTTATCGCAATTATATGACGTCTTCCGAGAATATGTCTATGTATTTACATTTGGTTCAACAGGAACGGGGATTGTTCTCTTAGGCTGCATCGAGCAGAAGAGTAAGTTTTCCCACTTCCTTACCGAGTCGGGAGGTTATCGTCATCGTCGCCTCGGTCGTAGCCCTTGATGGGACATTATTGTACCACCAGTGTGGTACCAAGGGTTTATTCGTCATTGGCGACTCTGATATCCTCCCTGGGTAAGGATGTGGGAAAACTCGATCTCTGCCCTTGGCAGACCGAGAGAGTTCTCCCCCCGCCGGGGAACAAGTATGCGGCTTTTATGGGCCTATGTGCTCGCGCACGAGCATTATCGGCTTTCCTTGGCGCGGATGGCCTTTGCGCGGTATTCCCCGACGAGTTGCCGGATTATGTTGTCTTTTGAGGCATATGTTGGGCTTCATGGCACCGGTTTGTGTTGCTGCTGTTGCTCGAGTTGATCATGTACCGGAGCGTAATACAACTTCATATGTCGGCCGTTCAGTGGTGGGAAGGCGAGATTCCCTTTTTCGTCCACCAGCCTATAAGCACCGCCTTCGTAGACTCTGCTTACTATGAAGGGTCCGACCCAGTTTGGTTTGAACTTATTTTTGGGTCGAGAGGCCATAATATCTTTATGCTTGACCATTACAAAGTCCCCCTTTTTGAAGGTCCTTTCTTTCACCAATTTATAGAATGCGCGAGACACTCGGGCCTGATATATTTGCATGCGCTGATGTGCTTGCAGTCTTTCGCCTTCGAGGTCCGACAGTTCCTCATAGCGTCTTTGAGTTTCGCTCATGTCGCCTTCCTGTACTCCATAATGCAGGGCGACCCTATAAGATGCGAGCTCTATTTCTATCGGGATCATGGCTTCTGCTCCGTAGACCAAAGAGTATGGGGAGCATCCCGTTGGGGTTTTGTAGACAGTGCGGTAGGCCCATAATGCTTCATGCATCTTCTCGTCCCAATCCCGCTTTCGTCCCCCACTGATCTTCACCAGAAGTTTACAGAGGGTTTTATTGAAGGCTTCTGCCATCCCATTGGCTTGGGGATAGTATACTGAAGACGCATTCCAGTCTATATGAAATTTGGCCGCCATCTTATATATTGTCTGATTTCTGAATGGCGTGCCATTATCTGATGTGATCCGGCTGGGAGTTCCGAACCGGTATATGATATTATGCCTGACAAAGCGCGATACCGTTTCGCCGGTTACTTCCTTCAGAGGAATGGCTTCTGCCCAACGAGTAAAATATTATGTCGCAGCAAGGATGTATTTACACCCCCGGGATGACGGTGTCAATGGACCCACAACATCCATTCCCCAATGGGGAAAAGGCCACGCCGGGGTTGTCGGGTGCAAGTAATTGGGGGGTCGCCTAGGGATAGGTCCGTAGGCTTGGCATTGGGGGCAGCTTCTCGCCATTTCCTCGCAATCTGCGAACATAGTTGGCCAATAGAAGCCTTTATTTTTGATGTTGATCTTCATTTTTGCGCCTGACTGATGAGCTCCGCATATCCCGTCGTGAACTTCCTTCATTATTTTACGGGACTCCCTTGGGGAAAGGCACCGGAGTAGAACCGCATTTTTGTCCTGAGGGACGAGGCGATATAGCACGCCATTTATCAGCTGATATGAAGTTGCTCTTCGAAGCAGTTGGATTCTTTCGGCTTTGCTATCAGGGAGCCAGCCATTCTTCATTTTGATGATAGGGACGCGCCAATCATCCTCCTCTTGGGTATTACGGTCCTCCAGTGCATTGATCTCAAATACTGTCAGACCATCTTCTTCATTTAATGAGGTAGGGAAGAGTCTCCTATCCCTCACCACTATTTCAGCTTCACCTTCAGGAGGTAATTTCAGCGCTGCAGCCAATTTAGCTAACGCATCGGCCTGGGCATTCTGGCCCCTTCTGATATGTTCTATAGCGAAGGTATAGAATCTTTCGCTCAGCCGGACGGCCGCCGCGTGGTAGGCTATTAATTCAGTCTTCCTGACCTCGAATATGCCGAGAATTTGTCGGATGACCAACAAGGAGTCCCCGTATACTTGGATACACCTGACACCTATCTCTAAGGCAATTTCCAGCCCCACAATTAGAGCTTCATATTCCGCCTCATTATTGGTCAGGGATTCCATTAGGGCACACGAATGATGCAGTATCCCCCCTTCTGGGGTGACCAGAACCAAGCCAGCTCCCGCCTTTGTGGTGGATATGCCATCCGGCTTTATGATGGTTCTCGAGGCCCCATCGAAGTATAGCTGCCATGACTTTACTTCTGCTTGCTGCACGTCCAGTATTTTCTGTGCAGGCAAGACTTCTTCATCCGGCAATTCGTTATTCAGAGGGGAAGTTTCAGGAATTGGGTGTGCCGCCAAGAATTCGGCCATACCCTGTCCTTTTATTGCCCTCTGGGGAACAAAGGTAATATCAAACTCCATGAGGAGTAATGCCCATTTCCCTAACCTCCCAGACAACACAGGCTGGCGAAGCAGGAATTTTAGCGGATCAAACCGCGATATAAGTTTGACTTTATGTGCCAACAAATAATGCCTCAGCTTCTTTGTGGCGAATATAAGTGCCAAGCACATTTTTTCTGTTGGAGTGTATCGGTGTTCAGGACCCACCAACATCCTGCTGAGGTAATAGAGCGGCTGCTCTTTTCCATTCTCATTTTCTTGCGCCAATAAAGCTCCCAAAGAAGCATCTAAGGCTGCGATATAGAGTATGAGTGGTTTACCCTTTATGGGTGCCCCTAGCACTGGCGGCTTGAGGAGATATTCCTTTACGTCATCAAGTGCTTTCTGGCATTCTTTGTCCCAAATAAATGGAGCCCCTTTCTTTGTCAATCTTGAGAAGGGCCTGCACCTTCCGGATAGGTTGGAGATAAACCTCCTGATATAGGCCAACCGGCCTTGCAAGGATCTAAGCTCGGTTAGAGTCCTGGGAGGGGGCAGCTCTCTGATTGCTTTGATTTTATCGGGGTCGATCTCGATTCCCTTATAGCGGACTATGAAGCCCAAAAACTTCCCGCCGGAGACACCAAAGGCGCACTTCATGGGGTTCATTTTAAGCTGATATTGGCGAAGCCTTTCGAAGACCTTTCGTAAGTCCCCGAGGTGATCGTCTTTCTTTGCAGATTTCACGACGAGGTCATCAACATAGCATTCGACCAAATTATGCAACATTTCATCAAATATTTTGGTCATGGCCCTTTGGTATGTGGCACCAGCATTTTTCAGACCGAAGGGCATTCTTTTGTAATTGAATATTCCTTTCGGGGTGCGAAAGGCTGTATGATTTTTATCCTTGAAGGCCATTCTAATCTGATTATAGCCCGATGATCCGTCCATAAAGGACAAGGCTTCATATCCTGTGGTGACATCCACCATGGTTTCGGTTATTGGCAATGGGAAGTCATCCTTCGGACATGCCTTATTTAAGTCACGAAAGTCAATGCAGACTCGGACTTGGCCATTCTTTTTCTTCACCGGCACAATATTTGCCAGCCATACTGGGTATATGCATTCTTCGATGAAGTCGACTTCTCGCATCTTGTCTACTTCGGCATTCACCATAATTTCTAATTCAGGGCGCATTCGCCTCTGGGTTTGCTTTATCGGCTTGACTTCAGGGAGAATTGATAATTCATGCTCCGCCACTGAAGGGTCCAGACCAGGCATTTCTTTATAATTCCAGGCAAAGCAATCTCTGAATTCTATCAAGAGTTCAGTGTATGCCTGTCTTTCTCCATTGCTCAGGAGGACGCTGAGGAAAACCGGCCGAGGATCTTCTGGCTCGCCGAGATTGATCTCTACCAGTTCGTCAACCGTGGCTTGTCCCCCGTCCTCTATCTCGCGAGGGGCTGGTTGGAGGTCGATGAAGTCCTCCTCCTCATCCATATCGATCGAATAGGCTTCATGCCATTTGTCTGTATTTTTATGCGAGCCTTGGGAAATCGCACCGGCGGCTTCCGAAGATTCTTTTTGCCTTTCCATATTGGTATCGTGGCCTTTATTGGTGTGTTTGGAAGGCTCGGCTGGGCATTGCTCCCCTTCACAAACGGCATTTATTCCGGTTGAGACTGTTTCGACAGATAGGGGGATTTCTCCATTTCTATCTCCCGAACTGTCAAAGCCAATATGGCCGGTTGGTTCCTCTACTCCCGATAGTAGGTTCACCATATGGATTGTATATGGGGCGGAAGACCCCTGGCGTGGCCTATATCCAAGGCCTCTTCTATCTTGATTGGATGATTGCCCCCTGACTTGCGCAGGATGCCATAATTCTCGAAAGAATTTGTTCCTGGCTGCACTTTGTCTTTCTGGGATATTTTGGCGTTTGCACATTTGTTTTATATATTGGGGCATATCGTCCATTTCTTGGACCACTTCTTCGACTTCCGGCCGGACATATTCATGTCCAAAACCGTCTTCGGGAGGACTCTCTGGTACGAGATCTCCCTTATAGAATATGATGCGCCGTCCGTCTTTATGACAGACTGCGAAGGTTTTCAACTCTTCCACAGTGTGGACTTCTCTGGGGAATATGGGCTTTGTAAGGCCGGGAGGCATGCATATGCTGGCCTCTATTTCTTTGCTAATGGCATTGGCTTCCAAATTGATGGCTGGCCTGCCAAATTTTGCCGATTTTCGATGAGACTTACTGGGCTTCATTCCTTGCCGGAATCTAGCAGCTTTGTCTTCGTTGATTGTAATTCCGTCTTCCCCATCGGAAGACTTATCGGCTATCTTTTTCCCTTTACGCCGGCTTTCGCCGGTCGTTGGGTCCGAGGCCTTATCAAAGTATAATTGCGCATCTGCCAGATGACAGTCATAAGCCTTGAACGGCTCCAAATCGGCAAATATCCGGTGCTGCTCACCGTCCTTTGTATATTTGAGGCATTGATGGAGAGTTGAAGGCACCACCCAATTCCTATGTAACCAAGGCCTGCCAAGTAGTGCCTTGAAGGAAGTGTTAGAATCGACTATGAGAAAGGACACTTGGGTCACCCAGTCGTCCAAGCATAGTTCCACGTCAACTCGGCCAAGGGCTTCTTCCGCCTCTTGGTTGAATCCCGATATCGTTATGCCTTGCACCTTTTTCATGTATGGAGTGAGGTATAACGCTTGAAACGTTTTGAGGGGTAATATGTTTACGGCAGAGCCTGAGTCTACCAATATTCTATCGACCTCCCGGCCATTGATTTTACCCCGCATGTATAGCGGTCTATTGTGGCATGGCGATGACAACAGCATATCATCATCGGTGAAAGCTACTGTAGCCTCATATGTTTCATACGCCTGAGCCTTTATTTCGGCCATATGGACCTCGTATGTTTCAGGATTTTGCAAGGCAGTAATCAACGCCTCTCTTAATTCTTTGCTCAAGGCTATTGCTTCCCATATGCTAAGGGATGCTGGCATTCTTTTCATATTCTGCAACACCTTTCGATCCGCCCTGGCTCGGGCTTGTTCGATAGGAGGCATTATTTCCGCCATACTATGAAGGGTCTCCTTCAAGGCTCTTGACTGTTCCTCAGAAGTCGGGGATTCTTCTATCTGTATTTCCCCTTTTGCAGGATCAATTTGTGTTTCTTCGGCGAATAATTCCGCCAAGGTCTCGACTCCCTCTGCGGGATTTGGCTGGACCGAGGGGTTTATCTCTCCAGGTTCCTTGATGGATTGAGCATTTTCTGCTTGCGGAGAGCATTCTTCTTCATCAGAAGAAAGGCAGAAGCGAACATTACCCCGGACCTCTGGCCTTGGAATTGGCCCTGGGGTTTCTCCCCTGAAATAGATGATTTGGTTTTGGTTGGGTTGATTTTCGTCCCGACCGTTATTGCGATCCCGACCTCGGCCTCGGCCTCGGCCTTTATTTTGATTTCTCCGGTTCCCCTTCCTTTGATAGGTAGCCAACGGGGTCCCGGTTTCTGGTGGAGCGTGCCCCGCTTCGCCGCCGGGGATATCTTGCAGTTGAGCCGACACCACGTGACAGGCTCGATATTGTTGTTCTATCTTTTCTATTGTTAACCCCTCATCCCAGAATAAACTGACATCGTCCGGGATGGAGAGTTCATCCTCGCTAGCCTTTCGCATGCGGCCCTGGAGGTCCAACAGCCATGCTCTGAGGCGAGCTCGTCGGTCGAACTCTTCCCATGGGACATATTGATCCAGAGGGACATCCTCTGTGGGCCGATTTGGCTGATATTCTTCTAGTTCATCTATGATTTTCTGCAATCTCCGAAGTGGTGAGTCTTTGTCCTCAGACATATTTATGGCATTAGCGAGCATTTCTTGCTTCTTTAGCCTCCTCTTCTCACTTCTTTTTCTATTCTTTTCCTGCTTCTTTCTCCTGGCAGCTTCTTGAATGAAGCTGGGTTGGACCGGCATTCCTGGAAATGGGTCGAAATGAACCACAGCTTTCCCTTTTGCCGCATATGTTTGCAAGGATTTAGCCATTTTAGGCTTCTTTTTCTTCTTTGCCTTAGTCCACGGACTTCCTGGCTGATCGTGGTCAAGAGTAACTTTGACAGCTTGCTCGACCATCGAATCTGGCAACATTTGATATTCGCCAAATATTTCCTTTATGGAGTTTTTGGAGGGACCCACCCCCGAGTTTTCTTGTTGACATTTTACATCCAACATTCGCATTCTCGTGGCTATGGCTGCCACGGCATCAATGGCGTGACAGGTGGAAGGCCTCTCAAATACCATTTCCTTATGTGTACTATCTGTGATGTCCTTCACATTGGAGGAGAATTTATGGATCATATTCACAGAGTAATTAGTCACATGGGGTTGTGGGGGATCAACCAGATACTTCCCTATATTTATTTGTCCTTCTTGGATTAACTTTTCTATCTCATCCTTGAGGACGAAGCAATGCTCCGTTCGGTGCCCAAGGGCACGGTGGTATTGACAGAAATTAGGATCATCTGTCATATGCATCTCTTCCTCCCTTCTTGGCTTTGGAAGAACGATGACTTTCTTTTTCATACAAAGTCGGAAAAGTTCACGAACTTTGTCTTTGGGGAATGAGTAGGGCTTTGCGCGCCTTTCCCTTAGAGTTAGTGAATTTCTGAAGCGTATTCCAGCCTCTTTATCGACCATCCGCCTGGCTTGATGCCCTCTCTCGGCTATTCTTACGCTTTCATGATTTCTTCTATAAGAGGTGGTTTCTTCTTGGCGATACATTTCCGAGTCCTCTCTGGGAAACATAGCTTGTTTGCCTCTTTTCCTCGAAGGACGATCGGGATCCGATTCCAATCCCTCAGAAGAGAAGAATCTGTCAACCTTGTTGAATGACAGAGTTTCTGAAAATTGCCTGGAGAGCCCCTCCATCATCTGGGTAAGCTCTTCTTGTTGACATGAGAGTCTTGTCAGGCTGGTCTGGATTCCTTCCAATGCCATCATGACCGAGTTCCCTGGGGGAGGGGTTGCTGGAGTATATATCGGTGTCGCCTCGCGCTCCGGCGAAGGCCTCACCGCTTCTTCTTCGGGATGATACCCGGATGAGCTCTCGCTCATATAGATGACATTGACAGCAAACGCCTGCTTGTTTCTTTGGTGAGGCTGGGGAGGGTTTACCAAGTGTTTACCCATCTCCACTGCGCCTTCACGGATGAGTTTTTCTATTTCATCTTTGCAGACATAACAGTCTTCTATGATATGCCCCAACATTCGATGATATGGGCAATAGTTTGGCTCATTAACCATGCCTGCCTCGGCTGGCTTTTTGGGCTCAGGGAGCGATAGAAGCTTTGCCCGCATACATGTTTCGAACAATTTTCTTGTATGCTCGCGGGTAAAAGAGTATGGCTTCTTCATTCTTTCGGCAAGGGAAGAAACTGGCGTCTTCCCTTCCCCCTTTTTATTGGCCGCTGGGGCACTGGGACCTCCCCTAGCCTCGCTCCTTTCTGGAGCTGGAGAAAAGTCGACTGTATTTACCTCTTTGGCGGGAGCGCCTCGCTCCCTAGGTGCTTTCCCCTTATTTGGAAGTATAGTGGGGTAATCGGCGAAGAACATTTCAATCTCCGTCACGATATTATTGAGTTGATCGAAGTTTCTAACATTGGCTCCGATCAGCTTCTCATTTATCTCGGGCTTCAAACCCCTTTTGCACAATCTCACTGCGTCTTCGTGGACGGGTGGATTATCGCACCTCATGCTGAGGTTCCGCCATTTCTTAATATAATCCACGGCGGATTCATTCTTCCCTTGCTTAAGTGTCACCAATTCAGTGATAGTGACCTTCCGCTCCGACACTTTGAAGCGATCAAGGAATTTTTTCTGCATTTCTTCCCAGCTGCTTATAGAGTTGGGCTTCAATTTGGCATACCACTGGAATGCCGTGCCGGTGAGAGAAGTCGAGAAGAACCTTAAAAGGTATGCCTCCTCAGTTGCCAACTCTCCCAGATCACTCATATAGTGGGCTATATGCTCTTGGGCTGAGCCCTCCCCATCATATCTTGTTACTTTGGGGCGTTTACTGTGATCTGCTGGGAGTTTTTTGAACATATGACGAACCGGGAATGGCACCTTATATAAGTCAAATGTGCTTATTCCCTCGTCTTGTTCGGCCATCTTGGCCTCAACAATTTGCTCGATCAGGTGCTTTTGCGATGCTGTCGCATCTTCTGCTGATGCACGTGGTCGATGAGCATTATAGTTGGGCTCTTCAGCCCTATCTTCCTGAATCTTCTCAGGACTGAAATTGACCTCAACAACCGGGGGTCCTGCAGGTGCAGGAATGGCCCTAGGTGGAGGTAGATTTATTGGAGGGGCCGGGGCAACCCTTTGCTGCTCCTCCATCTTCTGTATTAGGCCATATAGCAAGGCCTTTAACTGCTGATTTTCCTGCCTAATTTCCTCAAGAGTTTGAGGTTGCGGCTGTTCTTGTGGCAGTTGCGCTACTTCTGGCTCCAGGGCGTTGGCCGCACCTTCATTGGCTCGAGATGGCTCTGCCCCCTGGCCCCCTCGGCCTAGCAGGCGCATGGCTTGCTCTATTTGGCGGGTAACCGGCCCACCCCTTTGTATTATCCCAGCGGCATTACTCGGCTCCTCCGAAGGCTGCCGGTTTGTGCTGGAAGTATAACAGGTGTATATCCGGATGCCATCATCCGTCATTCGGGCGGTCCTTCTTTTCCTTGGTGCCGGTCGTACCAGAGCACCGAGTCTTTCAAAGACCGAAGCCCGCTTTTGGGCGGGTTGCTGCGCCTCATAGGTATCTTTCTTTCCCCGACTTCGTTTATGTTGAAGTCGAGTCGATGGATGATTTATCTCCCTGACCGGGGCTACGGGCCTGGGAGGTTGCTGCTCCGCCAGGATAACCCTAGCCTCGCGGATTTCGCGGGCTTCCTTTTTGGTCACCCACATTTTCTTCAGGCGGGACACATGTCCCTCATGATGTTTGCCCCCATTTTGGGGAATGGTATCATCCCGTGCTCGGGACATAGCATTGCCCCCTGCACGTTGGGATGTAGTATACGCAGGCCGCTGAACCACGGCTTTTTGCGTTCTCTTCTTCTTTTTGAATGTTGCCACCTCTTGGCAAACCTTCGGCAGGATCCCAAAACGGTTGAAAACTGGGACCGTCGGGACATGCCGTGTTTTTGGTATGATTGGTTCCCCGCCATCCAAGCGAATGCGCAGGTCCCCAACTAATATAGTTTTCCCGGTCCGGGAGGGACTCGGGGAAGTGTTCTTCTTCTTTTGCCTCCTGTTGGATGAGGAAGCATGGAATGTGGTAATAGTATTGGCGGTGTAGACGATCGGTCGCTTCCCGCCTTTGTTGGCCTCCTTTGTGCGGGAGGCGTGCTTCTTTGGTTCTGCCGGAATCGATTCCGGCGCTGGGACTACCCCCAGGAAGTACGGAGATCCCACAACCGCGGGGAAGTTGCCGAAGCTGGTCGGCACAGTAAGGTACCCACAACGGACGTGGGCCGCCACGGCAAGGGGGCCATAAGTGACCCTCGCTGCCATTATCGCTCTGACGAGTGAAAGACTTAACCACCTACATAAGACATGGCAAAGTTAGTAGCATAGTTATGGTGAGGGCATCACCGGGCGGAGAGATGAAGGGGAAGAGAGGTCCCACCGGGCGTGCCATCTCTGTTTGCGCGAAGATTTTTCTAACCTTGGCGTCGGGACCTGACCTAGACATATCTCTCCTCCTATGTCGGATTATTCGGAAATCCATATATATTTTTTTTTTATCTAGAGGAATTAAGGTCGGCTATATATTTTTTTATCGGATTATGAGAGCTTGGGATTAGCCCTCAGGGAATCCGGGACTTCGAATCAAGCGAAGATTCGAGTATATGACCTCTCTCCACTGACCGCAGTCAGTGTTAATTACGCTGAGCGACTGCTCGGCAACCCTTGATTAACCGTCCGTATGATGCCCTTAATCATGCAAAGCTACCGCTATAGAAAGCGCATGCATATGCAGATGAAAGTATACATATTAGGTTGGATCCTTAACCTCACCCCGGTTCGGGGACAATTTTTTTTATATGACTTGGGATTGACTCTCGGTTATCAAGATTGGTTCCAATTTCAGAGGATTAATTCCAACTTGTGCGGATTGATTCCTGATTTTTAACCTTATAGGGACTTTTTTGTAATTTTACACCTTGAGGGGCTTTTATGTAATTATGGGTGCTTTGCGAGAGCATGACAATTTGTAAGTACATATAGGGTGGATTTTTAAAGGTTCCACACTCTATGGGGTTAGGAAATCAATTTTAAAGGTATGAGGGGTTTTTTTTGTAATTTTCCCTTACACTGGGTTATCAAGTTTTAAGGTTTGATATTGAAGATATTGGTGAGGGATTTCACTCATGATCTGTTTTTTTTTAGGGTTTTCGGGGTTATATATGCAAATATTACACATAGGGGTATTTTGGTAATTTTATATTTACGTATTGCGTTCCTCATGGACGGTTTTATGTTCTTTCAGATTTTTATTTTCTGATTTCTTACTGTTTTCTCTTTTTTTTACTGATTTTTGTTCATTTTTTTATGATTTATTTAATTAATTTAATTAATTAATTAATTGATTACTTATATGAGGCTATCTGAATTTACCACAGATTTTTACCGTTTTCTCAGGGTTTTTTCTGATTTTTACTGGTTTTTCCTGTTTTTTAATTGATTTTTCCGAATTTTTATCAATTAATTAATTATTAATTATAAATTATTAATTATAAATTACCTTTTGGTTTTAGTTATAATTTTTATGCAGTTTTCATATTTTATTTGTTTTAAGGGGTGAGGTTAGGAATTAGGTTGGAGGTGCATTCAAATTCTTAGCTTTGGAAAATTACATACATGTGTATATATTGTTGAAAATATGATAATTATAATTATAAAATTTAAATGACACACATGGGCGCAGAATCAATTCGGCAGCATTTCGCCTTATGATAAGACCATTTTACACATAAAATTCGGCAGAGCTTCCCCTTAGGATATAACCTTAGGAGAGAGCCCTCCGGGACGAAAAGAACTCCCCGATATCGCAGCAAATTCGGGTTAAGAAACCCGAATTTGGTCTTCGAGCAGCACCCTCTCTCCCAAATTTCACACTCAAATTTTGAGGCTAAGTGTGAATGCCTTGTTGTGCATATGAGCATATGCCTCTGTGTGTATAATTGGGGACCCTTGGGGTCCTATTTATAGGCCCAATTCTAGGCCCGGTGGGGGGAGCCACCGGATGGAGCAAGGTGGGGGGAGCCACCGGTTGGAGCCTCTTTCCTCCCCCATTTTATTTTATTTTTTATTCCTCATTGGCCAATAGATGGCAAGAGAGGGTGAGAGAGAGCATTGGGGGGGGAGAGAGGGGGGCCCGGTGGTCACCCCCACCGGTTCCAACCGGTGGGGGGATGGCCACCGGTTGGGCCCCCCACCGGTTGGGAACCGGTGGGGGGTCTCCCCCATCGGTTTGGGAAACCGGTGGGGGGGTCTCCCCCTCCCCACTCTCCTTTTCCTTCTCACTTTTGGCTCTTAATGAGCCTTGGTTTTTTTGGGTTTCAGATTTTCCAAGTGTGAAAGGGGTCTTTGCCCATTAAATTTAGACTTGGGTTAGGTGTGAAAGGGGGTTTTTTTTTAGATGGGGTTTAAGAAGGCTCCTGCATGGGATTCTTAACCCATGTGAATGGGGTTAAGATCCCCCATTAATTCCTCCTTTTAATTTAATCCCCCACCCCCCTTCTTTTTTTGAATTTTTAAAGAAGAAGAGAGGGAGGGAAAGCCTCCTCCCCCCCCACCGGTTTCCCTCTTGGAACCGGTGGGGGCTCCCCCCACCGGTTTCTCCTCTCTCTCTCCTCCCTCCTCTTTGCCTATTTAAATAAGGGGGAGTGAGAGAGAGGGGTCCACCCTCTTTTCTTGCCATTTTGGGAATTTTTGGAGATCTCTCCCCCCTTTTGGCAGATTTAGGTCCTCTTTGGGAGCTGGTTTTGGGCCCACTCAAGCTCCTTATTGGGCTTTTTATTGGGCCACCCATTGGACCATCTATTGGGCCTCTTTCCCTTGCCTTTGAGTCCTCATTTGGGACTATTTTAGGCAGGTTTGGAGGTGATTTCTCCCCCATTTCGGGACTGGTTTTGGCCTATCCCGGGCCAGATTTAGGCCTGTTAGAGGTGCCTATTGGGCCTCTTTTTGGGTCTCTCCCTCGGGCCATTTATTGGGCCTAACTTCCCCGACACCGGGTCTCCGTCCCGGGACTGATTTGGGTAAGTCCCTAAACTGGTTTTCTTTATTCCGGGACAGATTTCAGCCCATTTCTGGGACTGAACTTGGGCCCATTTGGGGGCTTATTGGGCCTCGTCTTGACCCTACGCATAGGGCTGCTTATTGGGCCTATCTCCCCCGCTATTAGGCCTCCATTTCGGGGTCATTTTGGGGGAGTTCTAGGACTGATTTTCCCTCATTTCGGGACAGATTTTGGTCCATTTTTGGGACTGATTTTGACCCTTGTTTCGCAGCGTTCGGGATCCCATCTATCGCTGCACTTGGGGTCTCCTATCGGGTCCCATTATCGAGTGTTGCAAGAGCGGTTCGGGAGCTGATTTCGGGAGCCGAAGCAAGCGACTTGGGGCTGCCTCAGGCTCCTAAAAAAAAATCTGACTAAGGCCTTCGTGGCCTAGGTACGTCTTTTACCCCACTGCCCTCGTAATGCGAATCCGTGGTTCCTTATGGATTTCTAGTATTCGCCTATATTACAGGCGTGCATTTTATTTTACATGACATGGTCCTTTATGAACGTATTGTCATGCTCATGCGTGTGTATTCTCCCATGGGGATTTCGCATCGACGCGAACATGTGTCGCATATGTATACTCATACAATGCAAATCTGCATATCTGTATATGAGAGATTTTTTTGGGTTCAACAGAAGTATATTGGAAAAGGCTGTTGCAAAATTCTGACATCACGCAGGCATCCCTTTCAATGCAGCAAACAACCCTTACTATTCTAGTATGATCCAAGAAGCACAAGCTTAGTGGTTCTATGTTAAGCCCTCCACTCCAAAAGAACTATTAGAAAAATATCTTGATGATGAGGTCGAAGAGATCAAGCAGTACATTGATTCATTCAAGAAAAAGTGAGAGAAGTATGGGGTTACCCTGATGTGTAATGACTGGTCAGGGACCACCAAAAATAGTCTCATTAATTTTCTTGTGCACTACGACATACAAATATTCTATCATAAATCGGTGGATGCATCAAATAGGATACAAAACAATGAGTACATTATGAAATTCATGGACAGTTGGGCTGTCAATAGGTCGAAGACCAAAACAGAAATGGCACCTTCCGCTTCTGTTTCCTATAAAGTTTATCAGAGACGGAAGTGAGTACTTCCACTTCTGCATCCATTTCCACTTTTGAATTGGAAATCGAAAACGAAAACGAAAGTAAACGGAGGTTTCCGCTATCATCATCACTATATTAAGAAGCTATTTAAAATCACTGTTACTATTCACTTTTCGATAAACTTTCTTCTAATAATTAAAAAAAATTAAACCTACAAAGTTTTAATATATGTAAAAATTAACAATCCATGAATTTTGAATTTTGAAATCTACTTTATCTATCGATCTAATTTTACATATAAATACACCCAAACATGTGCCATAAAATCATATTAAATTTTTAAAAAGTTGTCAACTTCTTACTGTGGCCTTACATTTATCAAACTGTCAAGAGATATTCTCATTGTTGAATATTATATATATATATATATGTGTGTGTGTGTGTGTGTGTGTGTGTGTGTGTGTGTGTAAAGGTACATGATCATTCGGAAACGGAAACAGGTTAGTAGATGCAAAAATGAGTGTTTTCGTTTCCGACTCCTATAATTATCGAATATCCATTTTCGTTTCCTATAACTTAACGGGTGGTCTTTAACGGAGTTCTGTATCCATTAATAAAAACGGAAATAGAGCGGATAATCGGAACTTGGGTATCCATTGACAGTCCTAATGGACTGTATTGTGCAGGGAATTGACAATAACTACATTGTCCAGGTAGTGACAGATAATGGCTCGCATACAAGAAGGCAGGAGAGGAACTAATGGTATGTAGACCTCATCTGTTTGGACCCCATGTGTAGCCCATTGTGTAGATTTGATGCTGAAAGAAATTAGACAGCTAGATGTTGTTAAGAAGAATGTTGCCAAAGCACAGAAGATTACACGATATATCTACAACCATCATTATGTTTTGAGACTGATGAGGAATTATACACATGGTGAGTAGTTGAGGCTTGCCATCACAAGATTTGCCACCAACTTCATTGCATTGCAAAGTATCTTGAAACATGAAGTAGGCCTGAAACAGAGGTTTAGAAGTGACAAATGGCTGCACTCTACTTTTACTGTGATTGATGAGAGAAAGAAAATTAAGAGCTTAGTGAACAAGCAAAAGTTTTAGACCGAAGATAAAGCTTATAATACAACTTATTGAGCCATTATATGAGGTCATGCACTGTGTTGATGGACATCGAACACCAACTTTAGGATTGGGGTATGCCAAATTGGAAGCTGTAAAGAGAAAAATACCTACAATCTCAAGAAAAGTATCTCCCAGATTTCCTGCATATTATACAAAAGAGGTGGGACTATCAGATGGGTCGAGAGTTGCACATAACAGGTGAAAAATTTACATTTCATGACAATTATTTCATACTTTTTGAGTGATGCTTGTGGGCTGATGTGTGATGCAACAACTGCACTTTTATTGCAACATATTATCTCCATCTGATATTTCAGTATACATATGAGGTGACGAACAATGATGACTTAATTGCAGCTGTGACAATGGTGGTCAACCAACTTGTGAATGATCCGAATGTGGCAGTGGAGGCGATTAATGAAGTAGAATGCTCAATCTATTCTTATTGGATTCCATCTACCACACAACAATCCTAATAATATTGTTAATTACGCAGATACAATTCTTTCGAAAGGCAACAGGGACTCTTGCTGAGTCATCAACTATAGTTGGTCGTGAGAAATATGATGCTGGTATAAAGAAATTGTTTGAAGAAGACTTGCACATATATGTTTTTTCACTTATGCCTATTTTGAAAGACACTTCTATTATTTATTTTGCAGTTGAGAAGTGCTTGAATTTTGACAAATTTGCACCAAGGTTGAGAGAAATAGCCATTAAGGTCTTGTCGCATATATCTTCCTCTAATGGATGTGAGTGAAATTGATCTATCTTTGTACTCATATATACAAAGATCAGGAATCGCTTGTTACACATCCAGTTATACAACCTTATGTATGTCAACTATAATATAAGGCTGATGATTAAATATTTGCAACATGATACAAAGAAGGGAGATGAATGATTATTATCTGTGAGACTTGATTTTTTTTTTTTTCCGAAATCAATCTTTTCTTTTGAAAAGAACTTAAAAGATTTTCGTTTTCAAAAGAATCTCTTTTTTGTTTTAAGTGTAGACTTTAAGAACTTAGGATTTAACCCTCTGGGACTCTAGGGTTTTGGATCAAACAAGTAGGTCCATGAATTTGACCTCTCCCCACTGACCTCAATTAGTATTAATTACGCCAATCACTGATTGGAAACCCTTAATTAACTATCCGTCGATGCCCTTGAAATAATAACGCACTAAAGGAATTGAAATGTTGCATGAAACACATCACTTGATTGACTTTTACATTTATGAGATTTCATACTTGATGTTTATTTTGAATTCCCTTTTTGAAAATCTTAAAAGATACTTGAAGGATTTACTTTACGTGGAAGAAATATGACTCGCAGTCCTTAAAGGATACTAAGAGGATATGCTTCGGACAAGATCCTTCTTAAAATCTTTTAGGATACATTTGAATTTAGTGGTATCCTTTAATTATCCTTCAAAGAATTCTATGGATTTGCAAGGATCATTTAAACCTAAACAAGAAAACCTTTTCTTCCTTTTTTTCTCTTGAAGATATGCAAAGAAAATGACTTAATAAATGACACGATGGTCACCACTTAACCAAGACCCTTCTATGAAGTTCATGGTCCTACGCCCGATAACTAAAGTTAGTTAAATTCAAATCTGATTTAAATCGATTAATAATTTGAGCGAACACATGAAATAGTCAAATCGAACACATCCACAAGACATGGACAATTTCATTAGTTACATTTAATCAAATCAAACTTCGGTTATTCCGTCAATGGGAATGAACCACAATTTTACAAACTTTTGACCATACCAACATTAGGAAAGACCAAGAAATGCACTTTGGTCACTCCAATGATAGGAGCGAACCACAATCTTAACTTTGTCACTCTAAAAATAAGAATGAACCACAAATTTAATAGCCATTCCACTAATAGGAACGAACCAAGAATTGGACTTTAGTCACTCTACCAATAAAAGTGAACAACAAATTTAATGGCCATTTCACCAATAGGAACGAACCAAGAATTGGATTTTGGTTACTCTACTAATAAGAGTGACCACAAATTTAATGGTCATTCCACCAACAGGAATGAACTAAGAATTTAATAGCCATTTTACCAATAGGAATGAACCAAGAAAAAGACTTTGGTCACTCTACCAATAAAAGTGAACTACAAATTTAATGGTCATTCCGCCAATAGGAATGAACCATTCTTTTAATTAACCTACAACGATTCAAACAATATGAATGGACCGTTTAATTAATTGACACCGTTACAATCGATACAAAATTGAAATAGTTTAAGGTCCTTTTTTGCGCCACGCACGACGAGGCTTCGAGGTGTTGGTGAACGGAGTTTGGGCGACACTTCAATGACACTGATGAGCGCCCTTGTCCTAATACCTTCTTCGCAGCAATAGTATCAGTAGCAGTGGGTCTAGGTCAGATGAAAGATCACGATGATGAATATATTGCTGGACAATCCCGAGCTCCTAAGCATGTACAAGGTCATAATCAGGAGATTGACTTAGAGGAAGATGATGATGGTGATGATGATCAGTTGGCTCAAGGGCAAGAGCACAATAGTTTGGGATGATGATGCGGAGTGGGAGCGGCTAATGCGAGGTCCTTTAACTTTACGTCCTCCAGTTGCACCTGCACCTCAACGTCCTCCATTTGCATCTCAACGTGAATCTCATCCATCTATATCTCAGCCTACACATAGTGCGGGTGCACAACTTTCTAGTCAGAGTTTACGTCATTCTAGTGTAGGTGCACACCCTCCAGTACGTCTCCCAGCTAGTGTAGCCCAGAAGCAAGCCGGTAGGAAAGAAGCAGCTTCAAAGGGGAAGAAGAGATGGAGTGGCATGAAGTCCTAAATGTCAAAGGTGTTAAGATGATCCAAAAAGGGTAAGAAGAAAGTTACAGTCCCAGATAATCCACTTGACATCACAGACTTAGAAACATTAGATCCTAATAATCAATCTGAGACGCCATCTCCTTCTAATACTAGAGTATCATAGAGTAGATCTGATTCATCAACTGGAAATGACACAGATGATGATGATGAGGATGGTGGTGGTGGTGGTGGTAGTGCTATTAGTGGTCGTGGTCGTGGTCGTGGTCGTGGTGCCAGCAGCGGCAGATTAGGTGCTAGTCATACTAATGGGGGAGGAATTATCATTTTTACTGGGGAGAATCAGCTAACGCATATTACTCAAGATACTAGCCATGGAGCTCGTCAGGCACATGACTCTATAGAGGCACTACCTAGGGTTCTGATAAAGGTTCCATATCATCGAAAGGGGCAACAGGTAAACAAGTCATACCAAATGTACACTAACTCATCGTCAGATGATGTGTTATTATGATCCCGAACTAGGCACCATCATGTATGAGTACAAGTTACACCACATTATGAGAGAACTTGATGGGCTGAGCACACATGATGACAGAAGCTCAGATGTGAAACAGTATAGTTCTGATGCATCAAACTCTTATTGACAACCATACACAGGATATGAGAGTACATCTTATGGTGGTGATCATTCGGTCTCAGGCTACCAGCAACCAATATTGATTCTATATAACTCTACTTCATATGCATATCCATATGATAGTCACAGTTATAGTGAAGGTATATCTTATATTCCTACAGTAGCACAACCACCAGTGTACACATCAAGTGATGTGGTATATCAATAGTACTCAGCAAATTATCAACATATGCATATCCTCTTCTACCAGCCCAGGCTACACCCGATCTGATCGAGCCAAGACCACCTTGTTCATACCCTAATTCAAGCCAGGGCCTCCTTTGGGGTCTGTTACAGTGCATATGCGGTGCATCAAGTTCAGCTATTGCACCACCCTCGCTGAGGGCTCGTCCGTACTTCGATTCGGGCACCATCTATGCTGTTGGATGCTTCTCAATGAGATGGACCTGATTCCAGCGGACTACTGCTTCGACAATGCTCCTCGTGGACACCTGTTCGCGCAACCCAAGGTCCACATCAAGCTGTTTGATTTACGTCCAATGTGGACTCCATCGACTTCATGGCACACTTCCCAAGATAGCGTCCCAACATGGAATATATTATTCGTGGCCCATCGACTGTTGAGTTTTCCATCTTATTTACTTGTTATTTTGTGCTACGTTATAACCTGTTATCTCCTTGCGAAGAGTGGACATTATTTTGATTGTAATTTGCGAGATAAAATTCAAGCATCGAGTGATCTTCTCCCACGCACCAGTGTGGAGGTACATACTTCTCTCTCCTAGTACAGTTTGTTTTTTTAGTATTTGCTTTCATCTACCGTTGACTTGTGAAGTACGATACCTAGTCCGTAATACATCATCACTATTGGCTTAAGAGTGCGTTACACCTCTCCCGAGAGTTCCAACATAACTTTGAGGTGGTTCTAATTCCCTAAGCTCGCGGTAATTCCTCAACTGGCAACGGTCCTATGTTCCTTCGTCGAGAGAGGGACGGTTACTCGGCTAGCTTCTATTATTTGGCGTGGTTATCCAATTTTATGATTGTAAGATTAGGTTGCATCTACTTTTTTTTTATATTGCTTACTACTGATCTCTGATTCCATTCGTGAGTCTGTTAGTTCCATTAGCCATCCTGCATCGTGAGGGCACTGGATGCCACTGCAGGCCCCCACTCATATGAAAGGGTACATGCCCACCGTATAACAAGTTACAACATCAAATGTAGCACCGGTAGCAGCCCAGGCTGGTAGAAGAGGCACCTGAAGAGACATGAAGACATGTCACCGAACGTCTGTGAGACTCCCATCTGGGTTGATTTTTGGGTTGATTTTATTATCCTTTGATTTTGAAAAATCTTTGTCGGATTTGAAAATCTTTAGGGAAATCTTAATTTGAAAAGAGAATTTTGAGTTTTTGAAAATATGTTCTCTTTTTTTTTAGGCAGACTTTTAAGATTAATCCTTAAAGTCTAAATGACTTCTTGATCGACTATGGATCCGTGCTCTTGACCTCTCCCTACTGACCTCGGTCAGTGTTAATTACACCAATCAAAGATTGGTAATCCTTGATTAACCATCCAGATAAGGCTTGAAATAGACAGAAAACAAGCATGAGTTGAATGCAGCATACAAGTCATTTTTTTGTTCTTTTTTTTTATAAGGAGGATTCTATAGATATCCTTTAAAGGATTTTGAAGTTCTCACAAAAGAGTGAATAGTTTGAGTAAGATTCTTGGAAATTGTCCTTTAAGTATCTTTTAAAATGATGAAAGATTATTCGAGCAACATGTCCTTTCATTTGAAATCTTTTGAAAGACATAGACTGCTTAAAGGATATCCTTAATTGATGAGGCATGAAAGCCGCCACATAATTAAGAATATTATTTAATGGTCCTTCAACCAATATGAAGGAACCACAAAATTATTTTACGTCATTTAACCAGTATAAATGAACCAGAACTTAATGATTAATCCATCAATATGAAGAAACCACTTTAATTAATAGTTATCCTATCGATATAAATGAACAAAGAAATATTCTTATTTGTCAATCTATTAATAGGATAATTACGACTTCGTAGCCTGGCCCCCAGTTAGGACAGAACCATAAAAGACACTAGTTATACCTATTGATAAGGATGAATCAATAATCATATCTTTTGGCCACTCTACCAATAAGAGTGAACCATTGATCAAGTGGTCAATCCACCAATAGGATAAAACCACTAAGTTTAGACCATTCAACTAGTATGAATGAACTTGATTTTTTGTTGTTATTTGAAAAGAAGGACCTTAGTTAACCAATCGGTATGGAATGGCCAAGTTGATTTAATTGGTTGAGTAACAAATTTGTTAACTTGATTTATTGGTTGATTAATCAAAAATTTTAACTTGATTAGTTAAATTAATTGATTGATTGGTTAACTAATTAACTTAATTGATTTAATTATTTAATTGATTTTAATACTTTAACTTAATCAGTTGAATTAATTGATTATTTTAACAAATTTTGTTAATTTGATTGATTGAATAATTAATTAATAGACTTTTGTTAACTTAATTTAATTGATTGTATAACAATTCAACAAATTTTGGTTGAATTATTTGATTGATTGATTAACAAATTTTGTTAACTTAATTGATTGATTAAGTAACAATTTGACTTGATTGGTTGAAATCTTGTTGATTTTAATTGATTAACATATTTTTGGTAACTTAATTGATTGATTAAGTATCAATTTAACTTAATTAGTTGAAATTTTGTTGGTTAAAATGATTAAATAATTAATTAACATATTTTTTGTAACTTGACTAATTGATCAAGTACCAATTTAACAAATTTTGTTGAAATCTTATTGATTTAATTGATTAAATGATTAATTGACATATTGTATTAACTTAATTGATTGATCGAGTACCAATTTAACTTAATTGGTTGATTAACAACTTGATTTAGCTAGTTGATTGGTTGGTTAACAAAGTTGTTACATTATTTAATTAACATTTTTGATCTACCAAATATTATGGATTAACCATGTTTATTATTTAATTTCTTTTGACTTTTTTAAATTAATATGGTCAACCAACTAATATGGAAGAACCACTTATCTATTTTTAACTTATTATTTTCTGTTTTATTATTTTTTAATATATTTTATTGAATGGCCTACCAACCAATATGGTAAAACCATTAATTTTAATTTTCTAATTTTAATTTTCTCTTTTATTTTTTTAAATTTATTTTATTGAATGGCCTACCAACCAATATGGTAGAACCATTAATTTTAATTTTTTTAATTTTTATTTTTTGATTTTTAATGTTTAAATGGCCAACCAACTAATATGGAAGAACCATTAATTTTAATTTTTTGATTTTTATTTTCTGATTTTTAATGTTCAAATAGCCAACCAACCAATATGGAAGAACCATTAATTAACTTGTGATTTTAATTTAATTTATTAAGTTAATTCATCTTTTTAATGGCCAACCAACCAATATGGAAAGACCACTAAATTTAATTTATTATTTTCTATTTTTTATATTATTTAAGATTCATTAATTTTATCATTTTTATGTTTTATGTTTCTTTGTTTTATTTAAGAATTATTAACTTTATCATCTTTTTTTATTATTTTTTCTGTTTTTTATTTAAAAATTATTACTCTTATTATCTTTTTAGTCCTTTTATTTTCTGTTTTATTTAAGGATTATTAATTTCATTATATTTTTATTCTTATTTTATTTAAGAATTATTATCTTTTTGTTTTCTGTTTTTATTCTTATTTTTAATTTCATAGCCAAACCAAATAATATGGCTAAACTATTATTTAAATTTTATTTATTTTTATTATTTTCTGATTTTTTTAATTTTATGGCCGACCAACCGATATGGTAGAACCAAGATTTTAATTTTCTAATTTTTTATTTCTAATTTATTAATTTCTGATTTATTTTCGTTATTTTATTTTTTTAAATTTCATGGCCGACCGACCGATATAGTAGAACCACTAATTTTAATTTCCTGATTTTTTATTTTAATGGTCGACCAACCGATATGGTAGAACTATTTATTAAACTTTATTTATTTTTATTATTTTCTGATTTATTTTCTTTTATGGCCGACCAACCGATATAAGATTTTAATTTTCTGATTTTTTTATTTAATGGCCGGTCAACCGATATGACAGAACCATCATTTATTTAATTTTCTGATTTTTTTTATTTAATGGCTGGCCAACCGATATGATAGAACCATTTATTAAACTTTATTTATTTTTATTATTTTTTGATTTTTTTTATTTTATTTTATAGCCGACCAATCGATATAGTAGAACCAAGATTTTAATTTTCTGATTTTTTTATTTAGTGGTCGGTCAACCGATATGACAGAACCATCATTTATTTAATTTTTTGATTTTTTTTATTTAGTGGCCGGTCAACCGATATGACAGAATCATCATTTATTTCATTTTCTGATTTTTTTTTATTCGATGGTCGGCCAACCGATATGATAGAACCATCTTTATTAATTTTCTGATTTTTTTGTTTGATGGCCGGCCAACCGATATGGCAGAACCATCATTTTAATCCGCACATGGAAATTAATCTACATGACAAAGTATAATCGTAAACTTCATTTCTTAAAAAAAACAAGATACAAGCCTAAAAACTGGGCCTCCTCTTCTTCTTTTTCCTTTCTTTTTTCTTGCTTGCAGGTTGGAGCTTGGACTTGCAGCAGGGCACCTCGGAGAGCCTTTTGTATGCTGGATCAAGGGAGGCCGGCCTGCGGGAGCTTCTTGTGAGTTGGATTCGGAACAGCCTTGGTGCTTCTTCACATGCCAGAACCGGGGGGCCTTGAAGCTGGGATGTGGGGGCTTTTATAGGCTTGAGGTGGCCGGCCATGGGGGAACCGGTGGCACCCCCCCACCGGTGGCACCTAGGTGCCGGTGGGGGGTGGTTGTGTGCGTGCGGTGAGAGAGAGGTGGAGATAGGGATAGAGATGGAGGAGGATAAGGATGGAGATAGGGATAGAGATGGAGAGGGATGAGGATGGAAGAGGATGAGGATGAAAGGAGTTGAAGATGGAGAAGGATAGGGATCTGGTGGAGATGGAGGAGGGGAAGGAGGCCGGCGGTTCTCAAGGAGAGACCGATCGGTCTCCTTTTTTCTTCCCCCCCCCCCGCGGTCTCCTCTCTCTCTCCTTGCGGTTCCTCTCTCTCTCTCCCTGCGGTTCTTCCTCTCTCTCTCCCTGGCCGACCCCCCTCTTGCTGTTGCTGGTTGTTTTTGCCTTCTTGGTGCTGCAGTTGGGAGGGCAGCATTGTTGCTGCTATTGGAGAGTGTTCGGCTGCTGCGGAGGTTTCTTGTTGCAGGTTTTTTTTGAAGGCTTCTAGTTGCTGCAGATTTGCTGGAAGTTGGTGTTGGTGGGAGCTTGGAGCTCCTTGTTGCTGCAGATTGGTTGCTGTTTGGGGCTTACTTGGAGCTTCTTGTTGCAGATTTTGGAGGTCCAAGTTGCTGCTGGTGGAGGTGCTATTGAAGCTTGCTCCTTGTTGTAGAGTTGGTGCAGATTTGCTGCTGTTGATGGGAGCTTGGAGGCTCCTTGTTGCAGATTTGAGGAGGAAGATGATGCAGATTTGAGGTTTGTTTCATCCTCTTTTACATATTTGTTTGTATGCACGTAGATACATGCCTGCACATGGATCTTTTGTTTGATGCATACATATATGTGCTTGCACGCCTCAAAAGAAATCTGTATGCATCTCTTTTGTTTCTTTATACATACACATATCTATATATGCATGTATGTTGCATAATTTTGTTTGATGCATATGCACATACACATGTAGATAGGTTTATAGTTTTTTTTTTTTTTGGTTCAACAACGTCTGAATCACATTACCACACATTTCATACAAGTGTTGTTGACAGAAAAAACTTCTATCTGGTTTCAGTACACACTGACAGAGGGTCCACATCCTTCAAAGAAATTCAAATGTTCAACAAAGTTCTTTACAGTAAAAAACTAAAGACAACATATGACAACAGTGGCCGCCCTCATCCATGTGTGAGGAATAAATATGCAGAAACTGTCCTGATAAAATTCAAGGAATAACCAAAACTAGATGTAAGGACAATGGAAGATGAATATATCATACAGAGAGAGCAATGCAACATTCCAAACTGCATCCAAATAAATTAAGCAAATTCAGGAGAATACCAGGTGAAAGTAGACAGGCTCTTCTTTCTGATGTTAAAACTCTGACAGCAAGATCTGGGTCTTCATCAGCAATCTACAAGAGAAGAATCAGTAACACTTAACATCAGCTGAATCAGACCTTTTTAGACAACTTAGCAGCTCATAAACGTGTCCATACTTGTTACAGAAACTTACACACCCATCCAAGATGTTGCAAAACTAAGTCCTGATCAGATGACTCCTCAAGCAGCTTTGATGCTTCAAGGGCTGCAGCTCTTCTGGAAGAGAGTAAATTTACTGAAGTGACAGGGTCTCTCCATAGGCCACTTGAATAATTTCTTGCCAACCTACGCCAAATTGTGAGAGCTTTTGAGCTTATCCCTTTGCTTGCATACAGGAAGGCAAGTGTCCTTGAATGCCCAGAGTCCTCCAACAAAGCCTCTAACTCCTCCTGCCACCATACAGTTCGCAATGTCATCGCTCAAGCAGCTCTGACTATTTGATTCTTCTTTGCAGAAATGTGAACAATAATGCCTGCTTATCTCCATGCATGATGCATGGAAACGAGAGGTATAACCAGCAGTTTGAACTATGCCACTAATTCACGAGATGCCTTGATCTAGATGCAAAATGCAGAAAATTGGTTAAACATGGGCATGTACCACGACACAACTGTTCTGGGAAGATGCCAGCTGCTCCATATCATCGACACAATTAAGAGTTCTATAAAGGTACATCAGAAGTGTATCGACTCCCTCTTGAACATAAGGATCCAAGCCTTTGTCCCGGCAAATGTGTAGATACCTACAATTCAAAAATGAAAGTTTGAAAAGGATTTCTGAAACCTTGCAAACGACTTAATGGCAAGAAAGGGGTTGCAAATCAGAAGATTTAAGTTACAGTTAAATTAGGAATACTGTAACCAACAGCTGCAGTAAAGACCTGATGATATTTTTAATGGCTGTTTCCAATAGATCGACTTTATTGGGAGGATTTAAAAGAAAATCCTCATCTGCAGCAGTCTCTATGCCCGCTTTTCTCAGATATGCTGCTCGTTGAATGGCTGACAGTCCCTCATCAACAACTTTTTCAAGGAGTACAGGAGGAGGATGCAGTCCCCAATATCTTTTCCTGGGCACCTAGAATATACAGTTTTGTCCATGTATTTCAACAGAATGTAAAAAAATATAAATAGAGAGAACACAGATAAGTGTTAACAGACATGAGGCAACAACCAACATGAACCAAGCTGCCAAAAGGACTGCAAAACACACCAAAAAAGAAAAAAAGGGAACACTTCCTCCAGATGAATTATTCACCAAAATGTGTGTGAAGGTGGGGGGTGTTGTTGTACTTCAATTTCAAATAGATAAACAAGATAACAAAACTGTAGTACAGCAAGATCGCATGAGGGTAAAAGTCGGCAACATTTAATAACTGCTCATTCGAACTTGACCAAAGAAGGTGGACCTCATATCAATATTATATTTTCTTTGTGCGTAGACAATGGACAGGAATCGTATAGCATAGCAACCTATGCACTTTCTACCAAGAAAATCTCAAAGCCTGCTGAAACCAAATCAACAATGGAACACCAAGAAATTTAACTGCCTTAGACATGGCTCAGCTGTTCATCCTTTGCAAGACTTAAAAAAGCCAGTTCAAGGCCCCTAAATAAGAAAGGAGCATCTGCAGTCAGTCTCCATCATATGTAGGATCAAGAAGCCAAAATTTTTGTAAGATCCTGGTAAATGAATACTATACCTAATTCCAAGAATCAGCAAACTATGGGCCCTTTCCACATATCTGGAAGACTCAACAAACCCAAAAAAAATATCGATATGAAATGAGGGAAATACGAGACTCACCAACATCGACCAGCGATTTGGATCTTGCATTATGAATGGAAAGATCTCAGATGGCTGCATGGTCTCTGAAAGCAAGAAATGATTCACTGCATCCTCAAAATGCAAGTCAAAAAGCAAGAGAAACCCCACTTGAGCATGAACAAAGGAGAGCATTTCCTTTGTCATTTCACCTTCAGACCCAAGCTCCTCTACCAAACAGATGGCTTCCTTGAAATACTTCTTTCTCAAGAGATCTTTAATCTGCTCTTCAGCAGATACGATGTGAAAGCAAATGACCTGCACAAATTGTAAAGAAATTTCACAGTAATAACTCAGATGTAAACCAGAATTCTAGACTAATGATACAGCTAAACTCTATCGTGTGCATTAAAACTGCCTTTAAAGTGTTGTCAAACAGTTGTACTAATCAGTGCAGTCATGTCATTTCCATCCCAATGCAAACAGAATGTTTTCCTGCTTCCATAGCCAACAAAGTGGATAGATATGCACTCCTAAGGCTGTTCCAAAGCTGGAAAGAGCCAAGCATAAAAAATAACCATAGAGGCAAGCATAAAAACGAAAACAGGCATATGGACTCTAGCGAGTCATCTTCCATTTGTTATCAAGGGTCACACCAAGAATAAATCTACTGTCTGACATTTTTTAATCATAAGAATCATTTACTTGGAGGAAGGAAATAACAAAGATTTAGTAAGGAAAAGAAAATAACATCATTGAAAGAAGTTTAGATATGCTCCTAGTACTCTTAGCTGTTGAGTTCTCAGGATTTGGTTAAAAACTAACAGCATCTAGCAAAGCACTTCAGGCAATACGAAACTTTAAAAAAAAAAAAAATGTACAGCTTACGTTCCGAGTTTTATGCCCAAAATAATATTTTGATAAATAAATACCTATTGGCTACTTTTCCCTTTTGATTGCTATTCAAGAATGTGCATATTTATACTCCCCTTGCTCTTAAAAAGGAATGGTTTCACATATGCACTTTGGTTCAAGAAATTGGTTCTCAGCATCATGACATCAATGAATTAGATGGCTCGCCAGAATATCACAGGCATGGTTTAAGAAACAAATGCTTAGAACCCACATAAAGTTCAAAAGATCTGTTTCACACTTTTCTGTCTTTACTCTCGTTTTCTATTAAAAATAAAATAAAGTATGAGAAGAAAAGAGAAGAGTGCTTTCCATGCAAGCCAAAGAAGAAGCCTCCCCACGTGCACGGCCAACAAGAGCGGCAACAACAGCAGCCGTGGCAATGAGCTTGGAGGCACACACACACACACACACACACAGAGATCCAGTGGGGGGCCTGGTGGGCGCCCACACCGGTTCTTCCTCCCTCACTGGTCTGGTGTGGGGGTGCCACCGGACCCATTGGGATTCTGAAACCCCCCCCCCAAATGGCACAATCAGACTGCTTTTCTCTTCCCAATCTCTCTCTCTCATAAGAAGAAAAAAGGAAAGCTGCCAAGAAATTCAAAAAAAAAAATCAAAACGTAGAAAAAGTTGGAAATATTTTGGGAGAGAAGAAGGAATGATCCAGTGGGGAGTGCCACTGGATCACCTGGGACCCCAGTTCAAAAGATCTGTTTCACACTTTTCTGTCTTTACTCTCGTTTTCTATTAAAAATAAAATAAAGTATGAGAAGAAAAGAGAAGAGTGCTTTCCATGCAAGCCAAAGAAGAAGCCTCCCCACGTGCACGGCCAACAAGAGCGGCAACAACAGCAGCCGTGGCAATGAGCTTGGAGGCACACACACACACACACAGAGATCCAGTGGGGGGCCTGGTGGGCGCCCACACCGGTTCCTCCTCCCTCACTGGTCTGGTGTGGGGGTGCCACCGGACCCATTGGGATTCTGAAACCCCCCCCCCCAAATGGCACAATCAAACTGCTTTTCTCTTCCCAATCTCTCTCTCTCATAAGAAGAAAAAAGGAAAGCTGCCAAGAAATTCAAAAAAAAAAATCAAAACGTAGAAAAAGTTGGAAATATTTTGGGAGAGAAGAAGGAATGATCCAGTGGGGAGTGCCACTGGATCACCTGGGACCCCCCACTGGATGCTTCCACCACCTATAAATACCCCATAAAGTGGGATGCTGCAGGAGGCTTTTGGAGAAGAGATTACGGCCAAGCTTGTGGAGATTTTGAAGCCCTTTAGCTAGAGATATACAGGGTATTCCCTCCCCTCTTGGCTTGATGTCTTGTTTTTTTTAATATTAAAAAAGAGAGTCAGGAACTCAAATGTGTTCTTGAGTTTGTTCTTGACCACTTCACGCATTGATGGCATATGTAAACAATAAAATCATATGTTTGAGTTTGACCAATCTTGATTCATATATGAGAATGCGTATAACTTATCTTGGACTGTTATTGGACCCTTGTCGGATCCTCATTGGGTGCCAAGTCCATTAGCACTCAATGAAGTCCAAATGGGTCAACCCAACCTCTTGTGATACTTAGACCCTAAATGGGTTCCCATTAATCATTATTGGACCTTAGTGGGCCCAATTTATATCCATTAACAGTTGGTAACTTAAAAGATACCAAGCAGATATTCAATTTGTCCTTATAGATACCTTTTAAGTATTTATCCTTTAAATGGTAATCGTACTATGGACAGTGTTAAATATCTTTACTTCATATCCTTTAAGTCAACATCCATTAAGGTGTATCCTTTAAGAAATCTAAAAGGATCCAATGCATGATATCTGTTAAACATCAAACAATGGTTTTCATGGGTTTGTCTTTGGTCCATGATTCTTTTTACTTCAAATCGGCCCACATACCTAACTATCACTTAACCTCTCACTTAATCTTAAGGAAACATCTTTAATGGAGCTTATATACATGAACTATAATTTCATATCCTCAAGACTGATGCATCTTTTAAGGAATCTCAATGGGCCCCACACATGTTATAAACTTTAATCCTAGATTTGGTCAATTAAAGTTTACCTTTGGTTCATGGTCCTCTCTCTTGAATCTGCCCACTCATCCAAATCCCCCTAACTCTCCAGATATAGACATTCCTAAATCACGTTTCAAATCCAAATCCACATTCATATTTCTTTGAAACATCCTTATACTTCCTAAAATTGATCATGAATCATAGTCAAGCTAATGAGCTTGAGTTAAGATCACACATGTGTTGTCATGTTTGCATGTGGGTTTGTTCAAAAGGCATCATTTATGACAGTTAATCAAAGGTCTTTGCTCGTTTGATTGATGTAACTAACATTGACCAAAGTCAGAGTGGAGAGGTCAAAGTTAGGGATCCACATATCTGATCCAAAATTTTCAGGTTCCTCAAGGACTCACTCTAAGCTGTCAGGATCTACCAAAACCACCAAAAATAAAAAGAAACAGTGCAGGAGGGTTATTCTCCCTTGTGTTTCCAACAGGAACCTACTCAGAAGACTTTAAAGTTATGACAGTTAATCAAAGGTCTTCGATCGTTTGATTGATGTAACTAACACTGACCAAAGTCAGAGCGGAGAGGTCAAAGTTAGGGATCCACATATCTGATCCAAAATTTCAGGTTCCTCAAGGACTCACTCTAAGTTGTCAGGATATACCAAAACCACCAAAAATAAAAAGAAACAGTGCAGGAGGGTCATTCTCCCTTATGTTTCCCACAGGATCCTACTCGGAAGACTTTAAAGCCTAGGATTTTTGGAAGGTGACCAAGACCACAGATTATATTAATAAGGAAGATGAGATACAAAAGTATGGCTGCTAAGATAGTAGCCAGAAAGAGAAAATACATAAAAGACCAACAAAGTCTAAGTGAAGGACCTGAACATAAGGTAAACCCTCTTAACAAATGAAAGACCTCCAATGAGCAAAGAAGACAATACAATGGACTCATCCGGAAGATATCTGTGATAGGATTGTCTCCAATTGCTGCTCAGATGGATGGAGTGCTGAATAATGTTGAGGAGAAGTCATGCCGAAAGCATCTTAAAGTTCGCTCCTTCCAGATGGCCCATAATACAGCTCCCAAGAGAATATTCCAGGTCACTTTATCATTAATGCCAATGTAAAGGTCCTCCCAAGTACAGATCAGGTCTAGTAGACATGTAGGCTGAGCCCTCTTCATCCCTTTGCAGAGAAATTTTGTATGCCAAACAGCAGAAATCATGCCACAATGGCAGAATAGGTGATCAGTTGTCTCAGGAAATAAACCACAGAAAAAGCACCTGTCTTTGATGGTAGGTTTGAATCTTCTAAATTTCTAATACAATTATGAGTGGGTAGACTATTGTGGATCAATTTCCACATGAAAATCCTGATTTTCGTTGGCCATTCACTCTTCCAAATAAATTTGACCCAGGGGACTTCATGGCCTCCAAAGTTCAGTACCTTGGTAAGTGATTTTGAAGAGAATTGGCCATTGGATTCCCATCTCCAAAATCTTTTGTCTGCTTCTTGAACTGAAGTTTGAACAGACTGAAGGATGCTACAAAGGTGCAAAAATTCTGAGAATTCATCATCCTTAAAGTTCCTTCTGAAGCAAAGGTCCCATCCATTGATGGAGCTTCCTGGAACAATATCAGAGATGGGGAAACCTTGTGTTGTGGAGAGAGAGAAGACCTTTGGGAATTGAGAAGCTAGTGTAGTACATGAAACCAAGGATCTGTCCAAAATTTCAATAGATTACCATTGCCAAGAGTAAATGCTGTAGCTGAAGAGATGAGATCCTGGCAGTTGAGGATTGGCCCTCCAAATTGAAGAAAGACTCCTGCTGGTAGGGATAAGATTAGAAGGATTCCAAGGGTAAGTATTGGAGAAATATTTGTGAATGACAATAGATTTCTAAGGCGACAAATCCTCATTACCTAAAAGCCATAACCATTTACTAAGAAGAGCCTTGTTCATACAGTCAATGGGAATGAGACCAGCACCTCCTCCTTCTTTAGGTCTGCAGACATTCCTCCAACTAATGAGGTTAAAAATTCTTTGGTTTTGATTCTTCCCTTTCCAAAAGAAATTCCGCCTGATGGATTCAATTTTCTTCTTTGTCACCTTTGGTATTTAAAAATTGAGAAATAATATAAGGCCAGTGAGGATAGAACAGTTTTGGATAGTATCTGACGCTGCCGAAGCGCACCGGATGCTGAGCCGGGTGGCCGAGAGGCCGGTCGAAAGGGACTCGAACCGGAGGTGCGCTAACCGGACTGGGGAGTTGGCGTGAGGACTTCGGGCGAGAGAGACTTGAATAGAAGCCCGCCTCCTGTACACACCAAGACCTATCGTCAGGTGGGGCCCGAGTAGTCATTCCGGGTAAACCCCTCTGACGCCCAAGTCAAATGGCGACGAAGAGAATAAGACAAAGAAAGTAGGGGTAGAGAGAGAAAGGAGTATTTCATGCGGCTTTTATGGCATATCTTTCCAAGGCATTAAACCCTCTTTATTTATAACAGGGGGCAACTGGGAGAGTAAATGTGGGACTAAATGGGGGTTATCGCTGTTTCGATGGCCTCCCCTCCTTCCTATCCCCATGGCATTTAACAGCCGATGGTTCGCAGGGAACCGGGACCGGCCAAGCACAAACCTACTCAGATCCCCCCAAGGGGAAGATCCTCATCACTAACCCCTAACTCCTGAGTCGACCGGGAGACGGCGGCATGGGAGTGGATTCAGACGACTGAGTGAGGATGGCTCGGTTAAGGTTGTACCAGAGCATCTGCACGGTCGACCTTTTGTTGCAACGTGGAGCGTCAATGGGTTTGCCGATGTGTTGGGACGAGTTTAACGAAGAATCCGATGAGGGACGTCACCAACCGAAGAGCAGGCCAACTGGTTCGAATTGACTGGAAAAACCATCCGCATGTCTTCGGCCCGACGAGAGGCATCAAGCGACTCGGCTAGATTGCACAGCGTAGACGAGGGTTGCTTGGCAAAGGAACTTGATTTTTGAAAATCTTTGCCAGTACCAACTCCTGATGAGCCAACCGATGGCCGCGCGAGGACTTAGGTTTGGCCGCCCAAGATGCCCCCCTCTTGAATCGGAAGCGACCCCGCGATCGTATAGCCGCCTCCTGGCAGCGGCTTGAGACAACCAACTGAGCTGAGCCGGGTTGTGTCGAGCCTAGTCGACGCTCGATAGGCACGCGACAATTGGGATTCCAACGCGAGAGTCGAAGCATTGAGAAGGCACTTGAAATTCAAATCGCCCGCTCGAGTGTGAAATGCCTGCATGCAGGGTGAGGGAGTCGAGACAGGCACCACACATCGCAATCCTATGGTTGCCGCTCGAAGGGGCACAGCGATCCAAGCCATTGGCCCCTAGGCGCTTCCCCTAAGGGCCCCCCTATAAATAGGAGTATGTTCCTTCGTGGGACCTCATTTAGTGCTAACGCATTAGGAGGACAAGTTGCGAGAACAGAGGTGTGCAAAGGCGCCGAGCATGTCTTGTCAAAGAGAGGCCGAGCGAGTTATGTCAAGAGCGAGCACAAATCACTTCAGTCTGAAGGTAAGCCTCCGACTTGGCCCTGCTTTCGCCCATTGGATGTCCTCTCCTTCCTCTTTCCTTGACTTGAGTAGCTATTCTTCATTTGCCTCTAACCTTATTTTTCCATTGTCTGATGACCCCACAAGTTCCCTTGGAACTTCTTCCACCTGCTTCTCCATCAATTCCTTCGCCTCATCTATGACCAACGAGGCTTCCCTTCCTTCTGTTTCAGCCAAGCACTCGAGCCCGAACAAGCCAAACCTGTGGAATCGGGACGATGCCCGCCGAGTTGGTGGTTGAAGTGCCTCAAGCTCTCTCGACTTCCCATATCAAACTATTCGGGGAGAGATTCGACATCCCCGAGTGGGTCCACCTATAGAAGGCTCGCCCCGAGGACCAGGCAAACACCTCTCGGCCCAGATACTTCACCATGTACGAGCAGGGCTTCCTGGCCGGCTTCCGAATTCCTCTTCACCCCCTCATCCTTAATCTCATGAACTTCTATGGTCTCGACCCTTCTCAATTCTATCCTAACTCCTAGCGGACCATCTATAGTTTCGTTGTTTTTTGTAGTCATTTGGGTGTAGTTCCCACTACGACCCTCTCCCGTTATATCTTCACAATAAAGCGGACCAAGAAGTCGTCTTGGTTCTCTTTCTCCGCTTGGTCCGGCTGCAATCTTTTTCTTGGCAAACCCTCCTCCATCTATCATTGAAAAGGGGGATTCGTTTATCTCGAGTTCGCTGAGGGGGGCAAGGGCGTCTGGCCTTTCCCCACTACTTGGGGAAAGTTTATCCCGTAATCCAGAAAAGCCCCCACCCTCAACGAGGAGGAGCAGGCGATAATCCTTCGACTTTTGGATGAGGGGCCTAAGGCAATAGATGAATTACTCGGGGAGCTGGCTGAATTGGTCCGACTTGGCATCTGGCCCAATGGCAAGAGAAATTGCACTGAGCCGCCCCCTACCTCCCGGTTCCTCGGGAGAGGGGAGGAGGCCCGTAAGGAGCCTGCGGCCACTACGGCTATAGCAGCGGTATTCCTAGCTAAACCTTCCGAGGTGTTGGTGCTGCCTGAGGACCCGATCGACGCTGCTAGAGCCGAGCATAAGTTGGCCACATGCATTTCCTTTTGCGCTCCGACTAATTCTGTTTACTTATTATTTCTTGTTGTGCCGCAGAGATGGATCTGAGCCTCGCCAACCTGCTCAGCAAGGTGGCTCCCCCAGGTCGAGCTCCGAGTGTCCGCGCCCCTACGACTCAAATGGTCGTGTCGTTGGAGGGACACGCCACGACGGCTGCGGCCAAGAGGGCCGCATAGGATCGGGGGAAATCAATTGCCAAGGCCCGATCGGCCAAGATAGAGAAGCGGAAGGCGACAAGCCTTCCGAACCGCCCGCAAATAAAGCAGCGATGAGGGTAAAGAAGACAGCCGTGTGGATGGCCCCCATAACCGCCCCACCCTCCGACTTCGACGGGGTCCGGGTCGCTATTGAGTTGGCAGCCACGGGTACCTCCTGCTCATTCCCTTTCGGTCGAGAAATTCACGGCCACATGAGCAGGGAATACGCCCACGAGCAGTGGAAGCCCGACATCGCAAGGGTCTTCTGCGACTCGACGTTGGAGGACTCGACGACCTGCGTTAGGTTGGCACGGGGGCTGACTCTTCCAATCGTCCGGGACAAGTTACAGGTAGTCCCGACTGTCGACCTGCATGCGCAGTGCGTTCGCCACACTATCATGGTAAGTATTTTTACCGATGTCTTGCTCAGTAGTCTACCATCTGTTTTCTCTTGACTTCCGCTTTTGTATTTACGCTGCCCCCTGTGATGCCGCCCTCATCGGCCGCTTCACCTACATCGAGAAGCGGCTCAAGGACATCGACAAGGCTGCCTACCACCTTGCTACAACTAAGGTGGACTTCATCCGCCAAGGCCTGGAGGAAAATATCAAGACCCTCCTCAGCGTCAATGCCAAGATAGGGATCAAGATGCGGAATCAGCCCAACTTGAGGAAGTCGACCGAGTAGGCGAAGAAGGAGACCGAGAAGGAGAAGGAGAAGGCTGAGAGGGAGGCTGTTGAACTCTAGGTATTGCTACAGAAGGAGTCTGAAGCCCTCTTCGAGCTCAAGAGGACGGCGATGGAGGAAAAGCAGTAACTGGAGGATGCCCTGGCCGTTGAGAAGGCGAAAGCCGGAAAGGAGGTCGCAGAGGCCTGCGAGGTAGCGTCTAAGGCGGTGGAATCCATTAAAGTCAGCCTTGAGTACAACAACACTCTTCTTGAGTACAGGGCACGATCGGCGATGATGCTCTTCAACTTGGGTCTGGCAGTGGCCTAGAGAGCATGTCCCGAGGCAAACTTCACTGCCCTCGAGTTGCCCGACGGTCCGATAACCACTAAGCTCTTGGCTTGGTGGGAGGCTCTTAAGGTCAAAAGGCTTGTAGTGCCTCCCGAAGACCCGGTGAGAGTGGACAACGACGACGAGGACGAAGGTGGCTCTCCCAGCACTTTGGCTACTCCCAATGCCTCGCTACACTTGGAGGAAGATATCGATGGCGAGGACGGCGCAGCTAGGGCTGAGGCCTAAAGGCCCTCCTCCTTCTTCTTCTTTTTTTGCTGGCCGAATCGGACATATTGCCGATCGGCTTTTTTCCTTTACAACTATCCCAAGCCGAAAGGCCTTTATAGAATGAGAAAAATTATCGCACGAGTCTGAGTCGTTTACTACCCTGACAGCACGAGTCTAAGTCATTTACTAACCTGATTGGCTCTGCTAACTTTACTAACCTTGTGCAGAGTATTCGGACAAAGAAATTGGACCTTTTTGGAACAAGCCGAGTCCAAGTGAACTCGCCGGGTGGGAATCCAAAGAATCCAACGCCTTAGGCCGAGAATCTTCTGTCGATAGCTTCTAAGGGCAAATAAAAGGCCAATTGTCATCTCCAAAGGCCGACTACTTAGTAAGAGGGGAGGTCCGTTGCCGATGGATTTCCTTGACCAAGTGGGAAACCTAACAACTACCTAGACCATCTCGAGGGGTCAGCCATCTGCAATGGGCGTAACTGGCCCTCAACTCCCGGGTTGTCCGTAAGACAGCAACCTGAGAGGAGTCTCGTTAGCGTCATCCAAGTCCGTTCTATGCCCATACTTCTCACGTGCCGGGAAGCTGACCACCAAGTCATAGTTGCCGGCAGTCTAGCTGCACTGTCTTAGCATACCGGGAGGCTGGCTACCCGGTCTTAATTGCCAGCAAGCTAGCTGCACGGTCTTAGTCGGCAAACCAAACTTTAAAACTGAGAACCTCTCACAATTTATTGGAGTCGGCCTGAAAAGGCAAATTACAAAGGCTCAAAAAATAAAACTTGTACATAATATTGATAGAGCATAGCCGTGTTCCAAGTATGAGGGACTGGTTGCCCCCCTGAGTGTTTTAGTCAATATGCGCCGTACTGGATGACCTCCCGGATGAGATATGGCCCTTCCCAATTCGGCGCAAGCTTTCCTGTCGCTTCGACCGGCCGGGAAGCGCGGGCGTCTCGAAGCACTAAGTCTCCCATCTAAAAACTCCGCAACGTTACTCACGCATTATGGTATCTGGCCATCTTCTGTTGATATGCTGCAACCCGTATCTGGGCCAACTCTCTCCGCTCCCTGATCAGGTCAAGCTGGTCTCTCAAGGCCTCATCATTGGCCAGCTGGTCGTAAGCCTAGACTCAGGCTGAGGGGAGGCCGATCTTAACTAGGATGACTACCTCGACCCCATAGGTCATGTTGAATGGCATTTCGCCAATGGCCGTCCGACTAGTGGTACGGTAAGCCCAGAGGACACTAGGTAACTCATTGACCCATCGGCCCTTGGCTTCACTGAGTCAGGTCTTGAGTCCCTGGAGGATGGTGCAATTGGTTACTTCGGCTTGTCCATTCGTCTACGGGTGGGCAACCGAAGCGAACTTGTAAAGAATGCCAAATGCATCACAATTTTTTCGAAACTGCTGACTATCGAACTATTTGCCGTTGTCGGTGATGATGACCTTGGGGATGCCGAATCTACCGATCACTGACTTCTACACAAAGCTCTAGGCATTCGAGTCAGTGATCGTCGCTAGGGGCTCGGCCTCCACCCACTTAGTAAAATAATCAACAGCGACAATGAGAAACTTCTTATGACCTGTAACCAGCGACAATTGCTCGAGGATGTCCATTCCCCATTAGGCAAAGGGCCAAGAGTCGACCAAATGGGTCAACTCGACGGCTGATTGGTGCACTTGGGAGCTGAACCACTGACACTTATCACACCTTAGAACGAAAGCAATGGCATCTCGAGGCAGGGTTGGCCACCAGTATCCTTACCGAAGGATTTTGTGCGCCAGGACTCGGCCGCCGAAATGTCCTCCATAGACTCCCTCGTGGACTTCTCGAAGAACATAGTCGTCTTCCTCTTCCGCGAGGCACCTGAGCAGCAGTCGACCGAAGGAGCGCTTGTACAGGACACCGTCGACGAAGGCGAGGCGTGCAGATTGGAGCCGAATCTTGCGAGCCTCCTTTGCATCTTCAGGGAGTTCTCTCTGTAGGAGAAAAGAATAGAACGGCGCCATCCAGGTTGATGTACTAGGCTCTAAGACTTACATGATCGGCTCCGGTTCTTCAGTGCCGGGTCGAGACAATTCTTCCACCAGCACTATTTGTCGCGTCTCCCGAGGTCGAGGCGAGGTGAGATAGGGCGTCCACCCTCTCATTCTCCGTCGGGGCACTCGGATGATGTTGAATGATCCAGACCCACCACGAACGCCCTAACCCGTCGGAGGTAGGTTGCCATTGTCACGTCTTGGGATTCATACCCGTCAAGGACCTGGTTGACGGTGAGCTGTGAATCGCTAAAAACACGTAGCTTCTAACAGCACGAATACCTGACAGAAGTGCCTCATACTCGGCCACATTGTTGGTGGCCGGGAAGCCAAATCAGAGTGAGCACTCTATCTGGTGACCCTCAGGGGAAACCAAGATCCACCCCGATCCGCTTCCAGTAGAGCACGCCGAACCATTTATGTGCAGCTCCCAAGACGGTTCTAGTGGGCAAGGGGGCGGAGCTGCCTCCTCCCTTGTTGGTTCCGTAGCCAGAGCCAGCAAGTCGATAGTGGTGAGTTCGGCAATGAAGTTGGTAAACGCCTACCCTTTGATAGGTAGCCCGCGGCCCGAAGGAGACATCAAACTCACCCAGCTTGATGGCCCATTTGGCAAGTCGGCTGGATACCTCAGGACGAGTCAGAACTTACTTCAAAGGCATGTCAGTCGACACCTTGACCAGATAGGCAAGGAGATAAGGACGAAGTCGTCGTGCCGAGCAAATCAACAACAATGCAAATTTCTCCAACGCCAGGTAACACAATTCAGCACCTTGCAACGCTCGACTGGTGTAGTAAACCGACTTATGAACTCATCTTCCTCTCGAACCAGCACTGAGCTGACCGTCGAGTTTGAAGTTGCAAGGTACAAGAAGAGAGTTTCTCCCGGCAAGGGCTTAGAGAAGATCAGTACACGAGCCAAATATTCCTTCACCTCATCGAAGGCGTGCTAACAGTTGTCCATCCATTTGAAGGCCTCTGCTTTCTTCAAAAGCTTGAAAAATTGGAAAATAACGGTCGGCCGCCCTGGACATGAAGCAACTAAGGGCGACGACTCGGCCAATCAGCCTTTGAACTTCCCGGACTGTAGTCGGCGGCCTCATACTGGATGGCATCGACCTTCTCCGAGTTTGCTTCCATGCCTCGTCGAGTCACTAGATACCGAAGGAATCGGCCAGAAGCTACCCTGAATGAGCACTTGGACGAGTTCAGCTTCATTCGAAACTTCCGCAAGGTATCAAACGTCTCGACCAAATCGGCCAAGTGGTTAGCGGCTCGAGAACTTTTTACCAACATGTCGTCGATGTAGACCTCCATGTTGTGCCCAAGTTGTGACTCGAAGACTTTGTTGACGAGTCTTTGATAAGTCGCCTCGACATTCTTCAACCCGAAAGGCATTCGGGTATAATAATACATCCCAAGGTCAGTTGTAAAGCTGGTTTTGTCCTCATCGTTCGGGTGCATCTAGATCTGAAGATAGCCAGAGTAGACATCAAGGAAGCTAAGTAACTCATAGCCGGAAGTGGCGTCCACCATTTGGTCGATCTGGGGGAGCGAAAAACTGTCCATCAGACATGTTTTATTCAAGTCGGTGAAGTCCACGCACATCCACCACTTGCCGTCCTTCTTTGGGACGAGGACGACGTTGGCCAACCACTCAGGGTGATGGGCCTCTCGAAGGTGGCCAACGTCAAGCCCCTTCTGCACTTCGGCCTATATAGCCATCCGGTGCTCGAGGTTGAAAGTTTGCTCCTTTGTTTCACGGGAGGCCAGGTGGGGTCCACATGCAGGCAATGGACAGCTATGCTTGAATCAATCCCCATCATGTATGTTGGCGCCCATGCAAAGACGTCCAAATTGGCGTGTAAAAAGTCAGCCAACTCCTCGGCTTCGAATGCCAGGAGCAAAGAACCGATCATCAAAACTCGGCCTTCACCCCCTGGTACCGAGACTTCGACCAAGTCCTCCCATAAGGAGGAGTCAACGGGTGATTCTATTGCCAAAGACTCGGTCATAGCCTTACCTTTAGTGGACACTATATAGCAGGAACATGCCGACTTTTGATCGCCCTGGGCTTCCCCGACTCTATGCTTGGTCAGAAATTTCAGTTTTTGATAGTAGGCGGAGAGAACAGCACCAATATGGCATTATAAGCCGACTCGACTTTAACGACAGCGAAATCGGTCTTCAAAGTAAGCTGCTTGCGGGACACTCCTAAGGTGATGGATAGCTGGACAACACCCTCCACCTTAGTAGGTGTCTCGGTGAATCCAAAACAGAGGACCTCGGTGAGGTCTCATGTCTGACTCGGTCAAACCAAATTTTACAAAACAATCACAAAACAAAACATTAGGAACACTTCCTTCATCAACTAGGATTAAGCGTATATCATAAGTCCGATTGACGGCTTCTACAACCAAAACGTCGTCAGGGGGAGTCTGGACCCCCTCCAAGTCTTCATTAGATAAGGTAATAACTTCATTTAGCTGGAGGCGCTTAGGGACAGCTCTATCGGTTTGAACAGATGCCACCTGATATCTCCGACCTTCCCCAGGTCCCTCAGAAATCATCATGATTGATCCGACAGTCGGCCGTTGGTGGGAGGCACTCCCGACAGGGGCATGTGCCGACTGTGCAGGCTCCGAAGGTTGCTGGGGAGGAGTCGGCGTAGCCTGGTGATGCTTTGGCGCATACTACGGGAGGCAACCTTTGTAGATCAAGCACTCAATCTCTGGCGAAGGTGTCGGCACTCGTCCGTCACGTAGCCGCGCTCCTTATGGAATTCGTAGTACTTGCTTGGGTCTTGGCGCCGCGGATCGCTCTTCATCTTTGGCGGTTGGCGAAGCAAATTCCTTCCATTAACCTCCATTAGGATCTGGGAAGGTGGGGCTGAGAGCGGGAGGAACGGCTATAGCTGCGGTAGAGGCTAGATCTGCCTTCATTCCCTTTTCACATCATCGTCACATCAGGACCTCTTGCTCAATTGTCCGAAGTTGTCTTGCCTCCGCTTCTCAAGAGGCGGGGGTTGGACGAATGGCTTCGGGACGTCTTTCGCGAGCAAGAGGGCCTTTATGTTGATGTACTTGTAGACGCGGGCGACGAAATCTTGGAAAGTTAGCAGATGCTTCTTGCCGAGCGAGTTGAGCAGCTCAATGTTCATCGACCCATTAATAAGGGCCAAGACAACAAGAGAGTGATCCATGTTTGTTATCTGTGTCGCCTTGGCCCTGAACCATGTGAAGTAGTCTTTTAGCATTTCGTCAGGCGCCTGCTTGATGGCGAGTAGACTGGTCGAGGTCTTTAGCTGTCGGGTCGCATCGTAGAATTGGTCGATGAAGAGTTGCCCGAGTTGCTCCAACAAGTAGATGGATCCAACCACTAGGGATTGGAACTAGGTTGTCGCCGCCTTCTCAAAGGTGAGGGGGAAGAGCTGATAGCAAACATGCTCAGATACTCCCATTACCGAGAGGTAGGAATTGAACCTCTCAAAGTGGCTAGTAGGGTCGGTTGTCCCGTCATACAACAGACCTTTCGACAGTTTGACTTTGTCCGAAACTTGGATTGACGCTATGTCGGAGAACGGTGCCTTCTCCAAAATGGCGCTGGCGAGTAGCACGCTGTAAGAGCGGCTAACTACCCGTCGCATCTCCTTCCGAAGATCGGCTAGTCGACGCTCCAAGTCGGGGGTGGAAGTGGCAAAGGTGGCCGAATGCCCGCGATCCCCGGTTGGCCGAGTAGCGGACGACGCCTGGTCAATTTCCGTGGCATTCGTCCACTACTGCTGAGATGGTCCTCCGAGTCCAACTTGAGGCTAGATCAGACCGCGTATCCCTCCAGCTACGTATGCACTGAGTGTCGAGGTCCGCTCAGGGGGCGGCCCTTGATGGTGGACTAAAGGGCCTGGCGAATGATGCCCAGTCGGAGAGGGTACTAGAAGAGAGGCTAGAATTGCTGGAACTATGACTGCAACCGCAGTTGCGATTGTGTCGATAACCCAGCCTAAGGACCGAGCAGCCCCATATACTAAGCGATCGTCGCGACCATGTCGCGTAGTGGTGTCAACGTGGCAACAGTGGGTGGGCCACCAGCTAGGCCAACTCCTCCACTTGACCTGCCTATGTCAGGTGCACTTCAAGTGCAACCGGAGGGGCCGCAGTCGGCCCGAGAGGCTGAGCTGCAGAAGTAACAACACCCGATCCGTTTCCAGGTTGCATCGTAGAAATAATTGGGACGTTGTGGGCCGAGTCCAACTAGCCAACGTGATTCATGGTCACTTGCCCTTGATGTGACATGGCTTGCATCGTTCCCACAATTGGCGCCAAGTGACGTTGCCGAGCTGCACGGGGCGTTGAGCCGGGTGACCGAGAGGACGATTGAAGGGGAGCCGGACCGGAGGTACGCTAACCGGACTGGAGGCGTGAGGGTTTCAGACTGAAGAGTCATTGTCAGGTGGGGCCCAGATAGTCGTCCCAGGTAAACCCACACCCAAGTCAGACAGCGACAAAGAGAATAGGTCAAAGAAAGCAGGGGCAAAGAGAGAAAGGAGTATTTAATGCGGCCTTTATGGCATACCTTTCCAAGGCATTAAACCGCATTTATTTATAACAGGGGATAACTGAGAGAGTAAATGCAGCAGCCAATGTAGGACTAAATGGGGATTATCACAGTGTCGATGGCCTCCCCTCTTTCCTACCCCTATGGCATTTAATGGCCGATGGTTCGCACAGAACCGGGCCCAGCCGAGCACAGACCGACTCAGATCCCCCCAAGGGGAAGATCCTCATCACTTACCAAACAAACTTGCCTCCTCAAGAGCGTCGAGACCGTGCGTCGAACCTAAAATGTTGGTTGATAATGAGTCTCAAAGCAGCAGAGACCTAATAGGCAGCCTACACTCTAGTCTTGATAAAAACTTGCTAAAATGTATATGCATATTAAAACAATATCTAATGATATTAAATAGGATCTTTAAGCCAACATACATGGAAATGATCGTATCTGAATCAAGTAAATGAGACACTTGCATATTTGCCGCTATTCACACACACGTAAATGCTGAAAATCAGAAGTAACTTGAAATCCCCAGCTTCAAAGGATCCGCATGTCCCATTCTTGTAGTCTCTTAGAACCCTTGATGGATTTCCATTCCATCCCAGCAGAAGATGGGAGAGAAATCTGAGTAGGTGGAAGTCCCCCCCTACCTTCGATGTTTTCCTCAAAACACCGCCTAAAGAGGAGAGAAAGGGAAGAAGTCCGAACAAGAGATGGAAAAAGATGTTCTTAGATGCAGCATCATGGATTGTTTCAAGGAACTTTTCTCGCAATAAAAAGGGTGGTGACAATGAAAAGGCATCAAGTGGAGTTCAGTCTTCTAGGGAATATACGCCAAAATCTAAATGACAGAGTTGCCAGAGTTCAGTATGTTGGGTGGGACGTAGACAAGTTTTCTCTAATACTTATTTCAGGGATATTGAATGATATACAATTTTGTGGTGTTTTAGCTGTCAAGAAATTTCATAGTGAACAATCTAATGAATACTGCCTGTGAGGGATATGTTTTTTTTTTTAACAGTGAACAGTCAGTGGACTGAGGGTTTCATTTGGAGCTATACATTTTTCCTTTGAACCATTTTCATAACGGACAGCAGAGAGGAAACTCACTTGCTTTCGTTGCAATCATACTCTTTTAAATTATTTCTAACCGAATGTAGTTCCATATGGGAAAAAGATGTACTTAGAAATCTACATAACTTCCTTAAGGCATATACATGGCGGTCTATAGAATTTAAAAGGGAGGACACTACTTGAGGTAAAACACTACCTATATAATGTTTGTTCACCACAATAATCCATAACAGCATAATCAAAACTTTACCTTAAATGGCATTGCCATCACAACAACTTCTTCATTCCCCCGATCATCACTTGCCACAATGCACGGTCCACCGTTACTCTTGGGAAAAGATGCCGACTGAACACAAATTCCTGTACTCCTCCTGTACAGATCCATCCAACCATCCCCCGAAACTAAAACATATGGTGATACTTCCGCAATGGAATCCGGAATCTGCCGGAAAATCAAACTTCCACCAACAGGCTGGCCGGAAGCATTAACAACAACACCCACATTATCCACCAACAGCAGCGCTTCTTTGCTCTTGGACAAAGTTTTCAATTGCGGAGGTCCAGAAAATTCTGGTAACGAAAACAACAGAGTGCTCTGCCCTGTCGCCATGGAAACGAGCACATAGCCATCTGCTGTTCCAACAATTACCGAGTCGTCAAGCCATGCCATGGTCCTGACCCCATCGACACCCTGAATTTCCTTCAAAACCACCGAGATGCCACCATACTCTGTTGCATCCCTGCTCAACGCATCGAGCAGGATGAGTTCCATCAAAACAAACTTCTTTCCCGCAGCGGCCGCAACGAAACAACTAGCTTCTCCTTCTCTCGGCAGTCCCAAAACCCTAGACCTCACACCATTGGCCCTATTCCCGCCCCCTAGCTTCTGAAAAAACTTCTGCCCGGGCCTCGAGAGTTCGGATTTCGACGAAACCTCTCCCAGCGGGTCGGCACTCGCCGACTCGCTGCACACCAACCTCCTCGAAACCGCAGTTGCCCCCTTGATAAACCCCAGCTTCCTCGCAGGCTGAAGCAACAGCAGATCCAGCAAGAACAAGGACCCATCCGAGAGCACAATTAACCTGCCAATCTCCGGCAAAACGTGAATCCCCTCCACGGGGAAGCCCCCCACGGAGGCCGATCTCACGAATTCCACACTCCCGCCCAACGACCCACCCGCAGAAGCCGATTCGCCGCCATCCGCATCCGAGGAACCCCGTTTCCGAGGTGACGGCGTTCCCTCCGAAGAAGAGAACAGCGAGAGCAAAACGACCGCGCCACCGAGTGTTCCGGCGTAGATTTGGGCCTGGGAACCCTCGACGCCGGCGGCAACGGAGAGCGAACAGATGTGGAGAGGTGCGGCGGTGGCGAAGGAAGCGACCTTGGAGGGGTCGAACTCGGCGAAGGCTTCCAGCACCGTGCGGTTCCTCTGCCTGCCGCTTCTATCCATCGGAGACAGCAGCGACCATGGCAGACGGCGATGACCGGGAGGGGGGAGGGATACGGGGGAATTAGGGTTTTCAGATGAGGAGCTCCGCTAGGGTTTCGCTGGGAGGACGTCGGAGAGAGATCTGAGGCGCGGCTTTCTGCTGCGTCTCCCTGTATCTCTCTCTCTCCTTCTTCTTCTTCTACTTCTACTGGTCGCCGTGGTTTGAAAGGGGGAACACTGGCAGGTGGTGACCGTAGCAGCTCTGCGTGGGAAATGTTTAGCTTGTGTGTGGCTTTTCTCGGTTTGTCCCCCGATGTTTTTATGCATTGAGTCAGAGGTGTTGGATGTCTAAAAATATATTCGATAATTCTTTATAATTATGATGGATTTTTCTCTCTATTTGTAATGACTTCTCTAATGTTATGTAAAATTCTTAATTTCACTCTTAAATGCAGACTTCTTCGACTTGGACTGTTTAAATCTCACTAAACTAAGATTATTCTTTGCTACCCATCTAAAGAACTTTGTTTTTGACCCCCTAAACACTTAATTGACAAAAATTAATCTTCATCAAAATTATAGATTTGGAATCAACTTTCTAATAGGATCAAAGCTATAACTAAAATATTCAGATTTCATATAATAAACTCGTAGAGAGGGGTTCATCTTGCTTGTTAACCTGAGGCACCGTTTGACACAGCTTTCAATTGAAAGCACTTTTAGCTAGTTACTTTGAGGAAAAAAATAAATGCCAGAACTTGGAAGCCACTTACACAATATTTTAGTTATTTTTTGACTTCTAACTAGAAGCTTCAAATTGAAGCTTTTTAAATTAGAGAAAATATAAGATTGTTATGAGAGATTTGACTTTTATAACTAAATAAAATACTTATAACAACTTTCATCCATTAATTTTCATGTTGTAAGAGAATGCCAAAAGTGGCTTCCAACTAAAAACTACACCAAACACGTTTTTAATGAAACTAATGTAACTAATTAATGAACTAAAGAAATACATGGCATAACATTATTACTAACCCACACAACAAAAAAAGGTGCATCTCACAAATAAAAAAGAGATCTCTCATGTTGAACTAAATATAACATAGTTCAAAAATACTTTTTTTGATAAATAATGAACATGACAACTAAGAGGCCTCATTGCATTGGATAATACTCTCCACAAGTTTTGTCGTCGACATGAAGCACTCGAACATAAGCTCTGGCAAACTCATGAAACAAATGCCTTCTTCTACACAATTGCTAGAGGTATAATTTAAACTCAAGATCTCCATTATTAAAATAAGGTCAAATGTCATTAAACCATAAGTTATTTGGTGAACTTTCTCACTTTTAACTATTATATTTTTTATTGTCTCTCCATTTATCTTAGAATGAGATTATCTATAGTCATATTCCCCGCACCTCTCTCCCACCAATGCACATTTGAAAACATGAGGGAGAGAGAGAGAGAGAGATGAGGAGCAACTAATCCCACTCCCTCTCTCTTGGTTTTGAATTTGAACAAGAGAGAGAGAGATAGAGAGAGAGAGAATAAAAGGGATTGAGAGAGGAAAGCACATGGGTCACCAAGGTTGGTTGCAGCATTCCAAACTCTCCCTCTCCAAAGCTCTCCTTCTCCCTTCTCTCCCACTTATTTTTGTGTGTTGCTCTCCAATTAGCCATCAATGTTAATTCTATGTATGACCCACAAGTCAATCATAAATAGTCATATTCAATTATTCATTAACGACAATAAATATTCATTATGTATAAATTGAATTTTATTTAAAACTATAATTATTCGTATCATAGTAAAGTACATGAATGTGTGCAATAGTTGTTAGATTATGATGAGATCATAATACTATGACTGACAACTTATAAACACACATTTTTAATTGTTTATAGTCGAAAGATATCTGAGAAAAATATCAAATATCTGGTGAGACTAATGCAGGTTACTCTAGTTTGTCTAATAAGGATGACTGATCTCAAAGTCACTTCTGTAGAGACACTATGTTGAACCTGTAGGTGCTCATTGGTGAATGAGGTTATTGAACTGACCTGACTTGGATCGCTGGACGGTAATTTACCTTACTGTTAACTAGCTTAATCTAATGTCACAGTTGCATAGATGGTCCTCAGACCTGAGACACTAAAAGCATCTTGTCGGTGGACTTTTAGATTTTGACCTTGACTAATAAACATCTAACTACAATGTTCTAGTCAGTCAAGTAATTAGATTCAACAGAAGATTTTCGAAGGTGATTGTGTGTTCAATAGGAGATCATTCACTCTCAATAATTAGAGAGAGAATATTCCAGGCAAGATGCGCACGACTATTTAGCCATGACGGACATAATATTAGAAAATGAGTTTTATGATATTATACAGTCGAATCTAGACCAAGTGAGTTGACTAATTAGAGTTTGACAGTTGACCATGCCCTAGGTTAATTCGGGAGTATTACACAGATGAAGAATTATATCTATGCGACAATTGTGGACGAAAAGGTTCCTTAAGCGGGTTGTCGAACTCCATTACCGTTCCAGATCATGCGGTATTGTTTGGCACCTGGCCGATTATCATGAGTTGATGATTTAATTATGTAATTAATTAAATATGAGATATTAATTAATTATAATAAGTCAATAAGTTGTTATTAGACTTAACGATTCTAAAATAAGACTGGTGTTTGGGCTTAGAGGGTCACACGCATATAGATTCTCAATTCAAAGTATTGTAGTAGATTTTACATTTAACTTGGGGCTTTTGTAAAACATCGTCGTGGTTAATATAAATAATAGCCGTAGAAGAAGCTTGGGCCAAGCTCTAGGGGTTCTTTTAGAGCACCCCCCCCCCTCTTTCTTCCTCCTCCTCCTCTGCATGCCCCGTAGCCAGCACCCCGGAGGTTTGTCTCTTCGTCATCTTCAACTTCCACCTGCTTGGGAGTTGTACTCCACATGCCACGAGCACCATTGCGGCATAGAAACATCGGTAATCACGATGATCCGGTCAAGGAAGTGAGGTCATCTTCAGAACAGGAGAATCGCATGGATAACGCTGGAGGTTGGCATCTATGCGGCTAGCGACGTCGCTCCGAAGAACCAACGTTAATGCAGTTTCGAATCTGTGCAAGATAATGAACGATCACCTATACTTTATTGTAGTTTTCTTGAAACGGATCGATGACGGCATGATATTTTAAATCATTGTTTCTACTGCGTTCTTATTCTCCTTGTCCGATCCTTATAATCACTAAGCAGGCTTTCATCTTGGAGTGTGGAATAGTAGAAGGAACACTCCATGTGGTTTCTTCTTATCCTTGCGAGGTTCGTCTCTCCATTTATGTCAATGTGAAAAAGGTATAAAACTTCAACCCCATCACCATAGATCTCCTCCCATTCTTCTGCTTGTTATAAGCATGTTTGGTTTTTCTTGTCGCTCTTCTTCTCTTGTTTTTTTTTTTCATTTTGAAAATTAAAAGGTCTGCTCATTTAACTATTATGTACCATACAAGGACTTTGAGATACTTGCATGCACAAGGTCTTACATGCAACATATCTCTCATACTTAAAACCATACATGACTTCATACCTTTGGATCTTACAAGACTTTGACCCATAAGTAAAACTAAAGGAAAACTAGTACTGTAGATATTAAAGTTTGTCTATAAGCCTAGAACAAAGATGTCCAAGTTAACAGCCAAGGAAGATATTTGATCCAAACAACTATGAGTTCTTATCTCAAAGTTTGTAGGACTACTTCTAGACTCTAATAGCTTGAACGAGCATGGGAGATCGGAGAGACATGTTCATCCTATAACACATGTAGATTAAGTGATGATAACCAAGTCCATACAGTGTCGATGGAGAACTTAAGATTGCTTTTGAGAAAAGAAGCACCTGACCAATGTTGTCCTCCATGAGATATGACAAAGACATTGTGATAAGTGATTGACCAATGAAAGACCAAAGTCGATTATGACTCATAGGAAACCAGTTCGAGAGATAGGCAATGTCACAAGCATAGTGAAGTTGGGATCGAGAGAAAGGCAAGAGGCCATAGCAACAAGTCGGTTGAGGTTGAGGAGATCTACCATGCAAATTACTATGATGATTAAGAAGACGAAAGTAGATAATCAAAAGCAAAAGAAACTTAACAATGAGAATAGACATGAACAAAATTGAAAAAAATCTAACGACTAACTTGACAAAAGCCTCCGTATGGAGATAGGCCTCTCAAATGGACAAAGTCCTCCTAAAAGGGAGTGATGAGGAGAGTTTCCTCCTAAATAAATCTCCCTGCCCACTAGAGAAAAGCTTGAGAAGAGGATAGATGGGGGCTTCTATCTCTCCACAAGTCTCTTTCATTCGTTTCTCATCGACAAAGATAAGTGATTGAAAGATACAAGTATATCCCTTACCTATTGCAACATGCCAATCATATTGTATATTGATGAAAAGGAGATGTAAGATGATGTACAAAATAGAGAATACATAAGTCACTTTTACATTTGATATGCTTTTTGAAAGGAATCGCCATGAACGCAGCGGAAATAAAAATGATTCCATTGTATCGGTTGCTGGGGTCGTAAAACGGACATTAAAATAAATGCGGGAAGAACAGTTCTTCACCTTTGCGGGGTTTCGAATCTCCCGTGGATGATGCCGACTCGGTAATCGTGCACGCGCACGATCTCTAGAGATATCCACACGAGTTCCCGCAGCAGACGCGATTTCCTCTTCGACTTGAGTGCTCCGACCAGATCTCAAATCCACCATGCGCAGAGAGAGACAGATCCACTCCTAGAGAGAGAGAATGAGAGAGAGAGGAGATAGAGAATCTAGGATAAAAATTCGTCCAACCAACTTTTTATCCCTCCCCCTTGGCCCTCCTTATATAGAAATAAGGATAAGCACAAGAGTTAATCCTCATAATTATCCAAGAGTTTGGCCTTGGATAATTCTCCATTAAATCTTCATGTTTATCCTGCAGCTTTTCACAAAAACCCAGATAAACATGAAACTTAACATCTCTCACCGTCTGACGAGAACTCTTATGTATGTGACCCTCTAGGCCCATATATCAGTCCGGTTGCAGGCCCATTAAACTTAGAACTGTTTCTTGAGTTTAATATTTATTAATTAACATTTAAACATCATATGTTAAATGATTAATTTAATAAACAAGTGAATTATCATCTGATGATCAAATCACTTGGCCTTCTGATCATGAACAGCACCAAACACTACCTCATGATCCCAGAAGATATAAGGGATATTGTTCCCTTCAATTGAACCTTTCCGTCTGCAGATGCCGCACATATATAATCCTTCACTCATGCAATGTCCCAATAACGCAAGGGTATGGTTTTATAGTCAAACCCTCTATCGCATTATCCAGATGGATTCTAGTACACAGTTAATATCTAGAAAGACATCTCTTTCATTTGACCATGGCTAGGGATTTCTGTGTACACATCCATGGGACATTCTCTCTCCAATCTTATACCAAGAGTGAGTGATCCCTTGTTGTTCACTCAATTACCTTCGCAAGCTTTCCACTGTATCTGAAAGACCGATTATGGTGGACTTAATGGTTAAAGTCCACGAGTCAGAGAATTAAGATACAATAGTCCACAAACAAGGTATCATTGGTGACTCAGGTCAAAGGACCAACTGTGCTACTGCAACGATTGAATTTCCTAGTTGACTAATATGTATAATTACCATCCAGGAATTCTTATTTGGGTCTGTTCAGTGAATTCATTCTCTAATGAGCACCCACTTGTTTGTCTTAGTGTCACCACACGAGTGAATGTGAGATCATTCACCCTCATCACATGAGCAGACATAACTTGTGTCGATCTTATCGGATATTTAATGTCCATCTCAAATATCCTATGATCGAGAACTATTTAAGACAATTGCCTTAGGATATTGATCTCACTATCATGATCTCATCATGATTCAATATCCCATACATTTGTCTATGGACCTTCATTACGATAGTTAATTGCGAGAACTATTAAATGAAGAAATTATTGCCTTTATTAATAATATGAATTAGAATGTACAATGATTGGCTTTGAGGCCACCCAATTCTAACATTCTCCCACTTGGACTATAGCCAATCACCCATGTGTCTAAGTCCCATAGACTTAAGGTGACGTTCTAAATTGTTTTGAGACAATGGCTTAGTCAAGGGATCTGCTACATTATCTTCATATGAGACTTTCTCAACTACTATATCTCCTTGGGCGATGATCTCACGAATCAGATGAAATCGTCTCAGAATGTGCTTTGACTTCTGATGTGATCTGGGCTCCTTCGCTTGAGCTATTGCCCCATTGTTGTCACACAATAATGGAACATGATCTGAAATGCTTGGAACGACTCCAAGCGCCGAGATGAAATTCTTCATCCAAACCGCCTCCTTGGCCGCTTCAGCTGCAGCAATGTATTCTGCTTCGGTCGTCGAATCTGCAGTTGTTTCCTGTTTGGAACTCTTCTAACTTACTGCACTTCCATTTAACATGAACACAAATCCAGACATGGATTTGCTGTCATCCATATCCGACTGGAAACTCGAGTCAGTAAATCCTTGAAGTTCCAAGTCGTTTCCTCCATAAACGAGAAATAGATCCTTAGTCCTTCTCAAGTATCTAAGGATACATTTCACCGCCTTCCAGTGTTCCTCACCTGGATTAGCCTGATATCTACTGGTGACACTTAGTGGGTGTGCCACATCAAGCCTAGTACATAGCATTGCATACATGATAGATCCTATTGCCGAGGCATAAGGAACTCTATCCATGTATGCTCTCTCTTCAGGTGTCTTGGGAGACATTTCTTTAGAGAGATAAATTCCATCCCTCATAGGAACGAGGCATCTCTTGGAATTTTCTATGCCAAACCTTTTGACTATGGTATCTATGTACATAGATTGGGACAAGCCAAGCATCCTTTTGGACCTATCTCTATAGATCCTTATTCCCAGAATATAGGATGCTTCTCCCAAATCTTTCATGGAGAAGTTTTTGGATAACCAAGTCTTTACCGATGATAACATTCCTACATCATTCCCAATGAGTAGAATGTCATCAACGTAAAGTACCAAAAAGGTAACTGCGCTCCCACTAACCTTTTTGTATACACAATGTTCATCTTCATTCTTAATGAAGTCATAAGATTTGATTGCTTCATCAAATCTTAAGTTCCAAGTTCGGGATGCCTGCTTTAATCCATAGATGGATCTTTGCAGCTTGCATACCTTGCTTGAATGCTCTTTGGAAGTGAATCCTTCAGGTTGTATCATATACACCTCTTCTTGAAGGTTCCCATTAAGGAATGCTGTTTTCACATCCATTTACCATATTTCATAATCATAGAATCCAGCGATAGCAAGAAGTATTCTGATTAACTTAATCATGGCAACTGGAGAAAAGGTTTCGTCATAGTCAATGCCTTGTCTTTGACGATATCCTTTTGCTACCAGCCTTGCCTTGTATGTGTCAATCTGTCCATCTGCCCCGATCTTTCTTTTAAAGATTCATTTACTACCAATAGGTACTATACCTTATGGCAGATCAACCAAGTTCCAAACTTGGTTGGCATACATGGACTGAATTTCAGAATCCATTGCCTCTTGCTATTTTTCTGATTCTTGACTATTTATGGCTTCTAGGTAGGTTTGAGGATCATCATCCTCATTTAAGTGCACTTTTGGCTTGCCATCATCGATATGTCCAACATATCTTTCAGGCTGCTTAGGCACTCTACCTGATCTGCGAACCTTTTGTGTATCATCTTGAACAAGTTCTTGAGTCAATGGTTCAGTAGATGAACTAGTGTTGATTTGTGGGTCTAGAATTTCTTCCAGTTCTATCTTGCTCCCACTGTCTTCTTTTGAAAGATATTCTTTCTCTAAGAAGACAGCTCTTTTTGCAACAAACACCCTTTGATCGCTGGGCTGATAGAAATAATATATAAAAGTCTCTTTTGGATATTTCACAAATCTACATTTCTCTGTCCTGGAATCCAGTTTGTCTGGATCATGTCTTTTGACATGTGCAGGACAACCCCAGACTCTAACATGCTTAAAGTCTGGTTTTTTTCCTTTCCATATCTCATATGGAGTGGAAGGTACTGACTTACTGGGAACTTTGTTCAACAGATATGCAGCAGTCAACAGTGCATATCCCCATAAAGAGATTGGAAGTTTGGCATAACTCATCATGGATCGTACCATATCTAATAGAGTACAATTTGTCCTTTCCGATACACCATTTAACTGAGGTGTATAAGGAGGAGTCCACTGAGACAAAATACCATTATCCTTAAGATATTCTGTGAATTCTGTACTTAAGTATTCACCTCCTCGATCTGATCGAAGAGTTTTAATACTCTTTCCAGTCTGGTTCTCAACTTCGTTTTTAAACTCTTTAAATTTCTCAAAGACTTCTGACTTATATTTCATTAAATATATGTAGCCATATCTTGACAAATCATCTGTAAATGAAACAAAGTATGAGTAACCACCCATAGCATGAGTGGACATTGGACCACATACATCACTATGTATTAGTTCCAATAAGTCCTTAGCTCTTTCTCCATGTCCTGAGAATGGAGCTTTGGTCATCTTTCCCATGAGACAAGCTTCACAGGTTGCAAATGATTCATAATCAAATGGATCAAGATATCCATTCTTTTGCAACCTTATGATCTTGTTCTCATTTATATGACCTAGCCTACAATGCCATAGGTACGATTTATTCACATCCTTATCTAAGCGTTCAAGAGAATTATTTACCAGACAAACATCATATGAAATATCAAGTAAATATAATCAATTCAATAAATATCTGATGCGTGTTTAAATGCCGTCGTTAAAACACAAACAACATCAATCTTAATTTCCGAATCTCAATTAAAAATAACAAGGTAGTGTATGGTTGAGACCGGGTCGATCCACGGGGAAATCGAAATCTAATTTTGAAAACCTTGGTTTTTTTGGATGAAATTGGGTTTTTGATTTGATGTTCTAGTTAAAAACTCCTATTTTAAACAGAACTAATTACAAAATTTAACATGCTTCTAATTAGCACCTCGATTCTATCACCAAAACGTAGTTAACTAATTATTTTTTTTAGATTGAGTGAAAATTCAACAAGATAATATTAATCTAAGAAAACAGTGAAAATAACTACAACTAAATACCACAATCACTGTTATTGCAATACGAAAGCTTACAATGTTCCAAGAAAATAACATGAATGCTAATTAATTTCCTAATAACTAAAACAAATCTAACTAGAAACAATAACAAGGAAATAGAGGCTATGTGAGCCTTCTGTGAGTGCTGCGGCACAATGGACCAATGTGGGGGTTCGTGGCAACAGCTGGGAGCAGCAGCGCGTTGGACCGAGGCAGCTGAGGGCAGCTTGGGCGCGGCAGACGAGGTGCGGCAGGTCGAGCAGCACGGGCGACATGGTGTGGCGGCCGAATCCGCCCTGCTCGCCGCGTGTGCTCGCGAGGCCCGGTGCAGCGCACGGGCGACGAGGCGGCTGGGCGGGAAGCGCGTTGCGAGTGCCGCGTGGCGCAGCGTGGCGGCGGCCGACGTTGGCGGGCCCGGAGCGGTGGTTGGCTGGGCGCAGTGCTGACGCGTGGCGCTTGCAGGTTCCTCGCAGACGGCACGGACGACGACGCTGCTTCGCGCGATTCGCCTTGGGGCGACGCGTGGCCTGGATGGCGGGCGCTTGCAGTCGCCAATGATTGCGACGCGCTTTGGCGTGTCTGGCCGGCGGAGAGCAGGGAAGAGAGAGAGAGAACGTGGGAGAGAGAGAGGACTGCGAAGAGAGGGAGAGAGAAAAGGGAAAAAGCAAGGACAAAGGTTGCAGCAGGGCACAAAGAGAAAAAGTAAGGGAGGCAGAGCTTCGGTGCAGGGGGGAAGAGAGAGAAATAGGGAGAACAGAGAAAGAACAGTGGGAGTGAGAGAGAACACCGAGAGAGAGAGCCCCAAATAACAGTGAAAGAGGAGGGAGAAGTTCAAGAAAAATCCTGAAAAATTCCGGTCCTCTCTCCTTGACCTCCTCCTTTAGTTTTATAGAAAAGAGGGGGGTTTTGAAATTTCAAAAAGAGATTTTGAAATCATTTCATTAAGTCCCGTTTGATTAGGGGATCCTCATAAAAAACATTAATTGGTGATTTGAAATTCGAATTTTTTAGATGGATCATCCTTTCTTCGAATTTCAGAATTCCCTCCTCCTTTCTCTCTTAGTTGGCATGTGGGCCCCATTTGAAGCTAAAATACGAAAATAAAATGTTGCTTTTGCCAGGATTCGAACCCTGGTTGCTTCCTTGACGTTCGGGTGGTCCAACCACTATGCCATCTGCTTGTTCATGTCCTGTTTCACATAAAATAACAGTTAAGTTCTCATTAGCCATAAATCATTCAACTGCGCATTAAATAATTGCTGAGAAAATGGAATTGCTACCCTTATTCCATCCATGGAGTGATGAAATTTTAAAATTCAGATTCTGAATGCGCAAATGGTTTATCTTATCATTCCATGTGATTTTGTCCGTTAAATTGATAGCAAATTATGTAAATTTGATCTGTTATTTATGTAAAATCGTGGACTTAACAATATCCGGAAGCAAACAATTTGTCTCCTTGATAAATTAAACAACCTTTATTCTCTAGTTTCATAGAATATCCTTGTCTATCTAAACATGAAATAGATATGATATTCCTAATAATGGTTGGAACACAATAACAATCTATCAGTTCCAAAGAGTCTCCTGACGGCATCTGAAGTCTTGCTGTCCCCACAGCTAACGCAGCAACTTTTGTTCCTTTCCTGAGCCTCAGATCCACGTCTCCGCGGTTCAATCTTCTTTTACTTGTTAATACCTGCAAGTTATTGCAGATATGAGAAACACATCCAGTATCTAATACCCAGGATGTTGATTCTCTATAAGACAAGTTAAGATCGATCATGAGAATACTTGAAGCTTCACCAAGCTTCTCCTTTGCCTTTTCTGCGAGATAAATCTTACAGTTTATCTTCCAATGACCTTCTTTATGGCAGTGGAAACACTGACCTTTATCATTGACTTTAGCTTTGTCCTTTTGTGCCGCCGGTTTGCTTTTCACTAGCTTCTTAGGCTTACCTTTCTTAAAGGTCTGTCCAGCTTTTCTTTTCTTGTTGGTCTTACCAACAAGCATTACATTTGGCTTATCTTTCTGGATAGTGCCTTCTGCTGTCTTCAACATGTTGAGCAGCTCAGCCAATGAAACTTCAATTTTGTTCATATTGAAGTTGATAATGAATTGTGAAAATGAATCTGGAAGGGACTGTAGGATTAAGTCAATGCTCAGGTCATTGTTCATAACAAAGCCGAGCACAGCAAGCCTCTCAATCCATTCTATCATCTTGAGCACATGAGTTTGCACAGATGTGCCCTCGCTCATTCTGGTCCTGAACAATTTCTTAGATATCTCATATCTTTATGTTCTGGATTGTTCACCAAACAACTCTTGTAGGTGATTCAGAATGGTCTTAGGTTCCATGTTAACATGTTGTCGCTGCAGTTTATTGTTCATAGAACCAAGCATATAACACTGGACTTTGACAGAGTCCTCCTTCCAATTTTCATACATCATTAATTCATCTTCGTTAGCATTATCACCGGGTTGCACTGGATCTGGTTGATCCAGGACATAGGCTAGCTTTTCCACCTGAGGACAATCTTCAGGTTGCGTAACCAGTCAATGTAATTTGGTCCCGTGAGTTTGTTTGCATCAAGTATGCAACGGAGGGGGTTAGGTGACGACATAGCGACCTACATGGAAATATATAAAATGAGCAGATAGTTCTTAAAATCAGATTTAGGACTTTTAATCTAAATTTATGCTCCCACTATTTTTCGGCGATCTGTATGACCCTCTATAATACAAAACGGGAGATTCCGGTGATCTCCTAGTGGGGATCAGAATCCTTCGGGCAACATGCATGTGACCTTGTGGTAGCACAACAAATCACATCAAGTCCCTTAGGCAGTCAACTTTTGACAGTTGCAACGTTTGCAATATCCGATCGATTTAACCCCTGAATCAGAATGACCTTGTGGTAGCACAACAAATCAAATGATTCAGTTAAGTTTATCCATCATTACTTAGATGACATGAATTCATAATGCAATCCTTGTGGTAGCACAACAAAACTACACTATTTGTCCATTCATCTTAATGACATCACATGTCGTATACCTAGTTTAATTTCTAAATCAAACAGACATTGTGGTAGCACAACAAATCCGTTTGAGATAAGAATTATCCTAAGATCTATAATGATGGTGGGTTACGTGGATTATTCTGAATATCTCACGTTTACAACTTAAATTTTAAAAGAGGGTTTTTGATTTTGATTTATAAAAATCGTGCTATCAATAGTATTTCAATTTGAAGTATCAATATACTTAATAGAAATATATATATATATATATATATATATATATATATATATATATATATATATATATATATATATATATATATATATGATAGCATAGTCCACAAATATCACATATATGCAGAAAAATTGAATGGGGATGATCATGGACTGCTAAAGCTACTATGGAATCATCAGAGCCAAACAATGATCCATAATAGGATCCTAATGTGAAAACAGCAATACTGGTTCCATTTGATGCGAGTCCTTCCTCAAGAGGTGTCTTCAGAAGATCCCGTCCTCTTAGCTTAATCCGATACATTTAAATATGAAATTCAGGACTCGCAGGTCCACAAATGTACATTTAAACAATTAGAAACCTTGATCTTATCAAGGAGAGTACAATCTTATAGGAAGGTAGAAAGTACACTTGGATTAAGAGAGAGGAGGACACGCAGGTCCTATTTAAAATCTCAAATGAAATAAGCATTGCATTCATCCACATCATTCATCACATGAAAATACTAAGTCCATGATCATCCCACCATAAAACACATCACATGCATCACAATCATCACATAATTGCCGTTTGGTATTAAATTTTATAAATATAAAATTATAATACCAATTAGTTTTCGAAATAACATTTATTTCAGCATAATCAATAATATTCAAAACATTATTGACAAATAAACTAACTAAACCATTCAGTTAATCTTTATCTTGATTCAAACAATTTGAACATTAAAAGTAATCAAGTTATGCATGAAATCAGTTTAAAACAATTTTAAACTAATTATTTTAACATGGATATTAATTATCTAAAACAATTTTAAATAATTAACTAACACCCTATTAATAACAAAGTCATTTAATTGAATAACAGTTATTAAACACTTTAATAAGCTGTTAATAATCATAAAAATAATTAATAACATTTATTAATTATTCCTACAATTATTCTGTTTTAAAACAATTTTAAAACAGGTTTAAATGGGCTTAAATGGGCTAATAATAGGTTTAAAGGGGTTTAAACTGTTATTAAAAAATTTTTTAATAAACATTAAAATGGGCCCAGCCCATTAGGGCCAACTGGCCCGGACCCTGGCTCGGCCAGGGTTGAGCCCTCGCTTGGCCAGGGTCGAGTCCTGGTCGAGCCAGGCACCAGACCTGGCCCAAGCCGGGCTCGGCCGAGCCGGTCCGAACCGGCTCGGGACCGGCCGGCCTGGCTCCTTTCCCCTTTCCCCAACCGAACCCTAATCCTTTTGCAGAAGCTGCGGCTGGGAGGATCCGGCGCCGCCGCCGACGAGCCCCGACGCCGCCGCCGGTGAGCCCCGGCGCCGCCGGCCCCGGCCGGCGTTGCCCCCGGCGCCGGCGACGTGCCCGGCGCCGGCAGGGCCGCTGGTGACCGGCGATGGGGAGCAAACCTAGCCCCAAAAACCCAAAAATCTGATTTTTTCAGGTTTCAAAAACCCGAGTTTGGGCTCGATTTTCAGGACCTCCAAGGGCACTCCGGAGCCGATCATCATGCCCAATGTGAAGTGGTGACTATCACCTAATGATCCAGACATCCGGGCCGCCATCCCAACACTTGGGATGCACGTACGAAGCCGCTAAAGTACCCCGTTCGTCGTCCCACGAAGAACTCCGAAAAACCCAAATAAAATCCGAAAAATTACAGAAAAATAATCAAATTGATTGTGTTCATCATATGAACACTATTCTGTCATTTTTAATCGGATTAGACACAAGAACACGTACAATACGGGTTCTTCACGCATAACGAGAAAATCACGCAAAACGATGCCGTTTTACGACCGAACCAACAAACCTGGCTCTGATACCATTGAAAGGAATCGCCATGAACACAGTGGAAATAAAAATGATTCCATTGTATCGGTTGCTGGGGTCGTAAAACGGACATTAAAATAAATGCGGGAAGAACAGTTCTTCACCTTTGCGGGGTTTCGAATCTCCCGTGGATGATGCCGACTCGGTAATCGTGCACGCGCACGATCTCTAGAGGTATCCACACGAGTTCCCGCAGCAGACGCGATTTCCTCCTCGACTTGAGTGCTCCGACCAGATCTCAAATACACCATGCGCAGAGAGAGACAGATCCACTCCTAGAGAGAGAGAATGAGAGAGAGAGAGGAGATATAGAATCTAGGGTAAAAATTCGTCCAACCAACTTTTTACCCCTCCCCCTTGGCCCTCCTTATATAGAAATAAGGATAAGCACAAGAGTTAATCCTCATAATTATCCAAGAGTTTGGTCTTGGATAATTCTCCATTAAATCTTCATGTTTATCCTGCAGCTTTTCACAAAAATCCAGATAAACATGAAACTTAACATCTCTCACCGTCTGACGAGAACTCTTATGTATGTGACCCTCTAGGCCCATAACTCTTATGTATGTGACCCTCTAGGCCCATATATCAGTCCGGTTGCAGGCCCATTAAACTTAGAACTGTTTCTTGAGTTTAATATTTATTAATTAACATTTAAACATCATATGTTAAATGATTAATTTAATAAACAAGTGAATTATCATCTGATGATCAAATCACTTGGCCTTCTGATCATGAACAGCACCAAACACTACCTCATGATCCCAGAAGATATAAGGGATATTGTTCCCTTCAATTGAACCTTTCCGTCTGCAGATGCCGCACATATATAATCCTTCACTCATGCAATGTCCCAATAACGCAAGGGTATGGTTTTATAGTCAAACCCTCTATCGCATTATTCAGATGGATTCTAGTACACAGTTAATATCTAGAAAGACATCTCTTTCATTTGACCATGGCTAGGGATTTCTGTGTACACATCCATGGGACATTCTCTCTCCAATCTTATACCAAGAGTGAGTGATCCCTTGTTGTTCACTCAATTACCTTCGCAAGCTTTCCATTGTATCTGAAAGACCGATTATGGTGGACTTAATGGTTAAAGTCCACGAGTCAGAGAATTAAGATACAATAGTCCACAAACAAGGTATCATTGGTGACTCAGGTCAAAGGACCAACTGTGCTACTGCAACGATTGAATTTCCTAGTTGACTAATAGGTATAATTATCATCCAGGAATTCTTATTTGGGTCTGTTCAGTGAATTCATTCTCTAATAAGCACCCACTTGTTTGTCTTAGTGTCACCACACAAGTGAATGTGAGATCATTCACCCTCATCACATGAGCAGACATAACTTGTGTCGATCTTATCGGATATTTAATGTCCATCTCAAATATCCTATGATCGAGAACTATTTAAGACAATTGCCTTAGGATATTGATCTCACTATCATGATCTCATCATGATTCAATATCCCATACATTTGTCTATGGACCTTCATTACGATAGTTAATTGCGAGAACTATTAAATGAAGAAATTATTGCCTTTATTAATAATATGAACTAGAATATACAATGATTGACTTTGGGGCCACCCAATTCTAACACTTTTAGCATACTTCATATGTTTACTAATCTCACATGTTTGACTTATTAGTTAATTTTTATGCCACACATATTTTTCATTAAAGAATAACTTGCTGCACTGCCAGGGGTAGTTATGCCGCCCGGCGGTGCAGCCAAGTAAAAAAAATGATTTTTTTTTAAAAACTCCTTAACTGACTCGACTTGACCGTACAATTCGATCTTAGATCGGATGAGCAAAAAAAAAAAGAAAAAACGAAAATCGACTCCTAATGAGCAGTAAAAATCGAAAACCCCCCATGGGTCAGGCACCATGAGGGTTACAAAATTTATTTTTTTAAAAAAATTTAACTTGCCTGCACCGCTAGGCGGCGTAACTGCTCCGGCGGTGCAACAAGTTGTTCTATTTTCATTACTGTTAAATTATACCATATACAGATTAAGTTGTATTGAATTACTGGTTTAATACACACAAATTTGTGAATTACATTATTAAATTTATTCATTTTTACATAAAGGCAGTGGGCAAGTGAGCAGTGCAAATGGGACAGGTGGACATGGTTACAATCTTCGTGGTTGGTAGGTGGACAGATTTCAAGCTTCCTGGTTGACAAGTTAATCTTATTCTCTTGAATACAATTTAAGTAAATAACTTTTGTTTATTTAATTTCATTTACATAAGATGTTACGTATAAATAAGGGAATTACCTCGCATTTGATTTCAATAAAGATGTAAAAAAACATACATCCAACATATAAAAAGTCAATTCTACTTCCTATAACAAAAGTTATAATTTTGACGATTCCGTTAAAACACCTATAAGGTTAACCCATAGGTATCTATTTTCAGTTAAGATAAGAATCTTATAAATCAAGTCTAACATCATATATGTTAAAAATCTAAAGTACGGTAAAATAAGTTAAACACATATAGTGCTTCTCTAAAGAGTTCCCCATCCTATTGATAATACTTCAACTAAAACGAAAGTTGTCGAGATTAGTCAAATCCAAGCAAACATGCTCTCTAGAGCATAAAATTAAGTCGTTCAAGAGTTTCTTAAAACTTACAAAGTGAAAAGCTAATTTAAAATAAACCATATAATCTAAAAATCATAAATTAAATTAAATTAAATATTTTTCATAAAATGTTACCTTCGTAATTTTCTTTATCATTTGCCATCAATTCAAAATTCAGTTCATACTATATGTTACACAATAAGAATCTACTTTTTAATTTTCTTTATCATTTGCCATCAATTGAAAATTCATTTCATACTGTATGTTACACAATAAGAATCTATTTTTTAATTTTTATTCTCTATGGTCTCCCTCACTCCGTTATCTTTTTTTTAAAAAACTAAATCAATGTCATCATCAAAGTTTACATATTTGAAAATCCTACTTTAAGACCAACAAGACAATGACTCAATGGACTTTCCCATTAATCGGAGGTCTTGGGTTCTATACTTATCTCTCTCAGTGATATGAGAGTGTGGAAGTTAATCCTCGGTTCATAGGGACCTATATATACCTAGAGTGCTCCATGCAAATGATGGAACCTGTGAGACGAATATTTCTTACTACGATGGATCCTCCAAGGCTGAAATTATGGCCTAAATAGGCAACATAATCTTGACTTGTGTGAAAAATATATCTTTAGGGGAAAATAAATTAGTCATCGTTTAGGTTTAAACTTTGCCCATTGGGAAAAGTTATGCATACTTTGACCAACTGTGCCACCTCTCAAAAATGATAAAGAGTTATTTTAAGTTAGACTATGTATGACAATCGGAAAGGGGATGTGATCACAACAGCCCAATTAAGTTAGTATTTGGGGAACCTGACATTGGGTGAGAAGGGAGCCACCAGGATCCAATCTTTAGTGGCATGGGTAGGATTCTAGACATTTCATCACTTGATCAAAGTCATTCCGAAAGATAAAAAAAGGATGTGGATTAAAACCCATTGAATTTTGCCCTTTCATGTTAGATGGTACTTTTTTGTAAGAGTTCTTCTCTGAAAGATGATATTAGACTCAAATAATTGTCTAGTTACTGCAAAAAGTCCCATTAGTGAGAAAATAACTCATGCTTAGGGAGAATAATTGATAATGCTCATATTTGAACTCTTTCCTCTTGAGGAGATATGTAAATACTGGGCTAGTTGGATCACTTGAAAAAAAAGTATCGCTTTAATCGAAGTAGAAAATTAGTAAGAAGATGTTGAAAATTTTTTATTGATAATTTAAGCACATTTAAGAAAAATTTAAAACACATAAATGTTGTGTCAACATGGAAAAATGTATCAAATACGATAGAAATCTCGAATTCAAGGTATATTTATAAGCATTTATATATGCACACGAATAGTGTACAATGAATTTAATTGTATCTTTATTATAAAAGATAGACAAGACATTAAATATGTTATTGCATGTTATTAACAAAATTTAGGAAAAAGAAAACTGATAGATGTTGGTGCGTTTGTCTGCACTATTATAGTGGATTCGTTATGGAGTCTAGTTATGAGAGGGTGCTTCTCTCTCTCTCTCTTTGTGGGGGGTTTCTTATAGAACCCAAAATGAGGAAGGAAAGTTAGTGTGTTCGTGCTACGCATCTTAATTTCGGGTTTTAAGTTTTTGAAAGAACCCAAAAGTTTGATGGGATATACACCCATTCATTTTTACTAAACCTTATTTTTTAGGTTCTCTTAAAAGTAGAAGCCTTGAAATCTTTCTATAAATGTAAACAAATGCACCCGTTTAACTATCAAATATATCGGGTCTGTTGAATTATATATAATGTATAAAAGACCTCAAACGTGTGTGAAGAGTATTTTTGTTATTTCATTTTTGTTAAATATTTCTCATATGCTATCTTAGACAAGCAACGAAAACATCTTTACGTGAGAGGGCATTGGAGAGTGTATCAAGATCATTTTCATTATCTACTCGAGAAAAGATGGGAAGAAGTACAAGGAAATATGAGAAATAATAAAAATATCTTCAAGTCATGTAAGATGATAAGAAAGTCTATCAAAATTAAGGTTTAGACATTTGAAAAAAGTGATTGGAAGTAGATTCATTGATGGGAGATAGGAAGGGGAAGGGTGTGGACAAGGGGGAGGCAAGTGTTCCACACTTCGTAGTAGCGTAGTGGACACTACATCCCCCCATGTAGGGGAGGTCATGGGGTTCAAGCATGTACTGTGCTCATGTTTTTTTCGCTGTTGGTGGGACTTTTTCACATGTTTAGGCGGACTCCTCGTCCCCTAGACAGTTTGCACATCTTTCTCCAATGGGAGACTTCTCTGCATATAGGCAACTTCAATCCCAATTCATTAAAGTTGGGGCTTTTCTACCTAACCATTAGGCCATAAAAGGAGGAGGGGGAGGAGTGCATTTAATGCATTTTTTCCAAACGCAAGGTATCATCTACACTCTAGATAGAGATATGCAAAAAGAGGGATAGTGAAAGGAGAGAAAAAGTCAATGAGAGTGAACTTCAACATATATCTCATTTCTCATCTCTCATTTCAAACATACCTTATAAAAGTTCACAAGTTCAAGTCCTACTAAGTACTTCTATTTCCGCGTCTGATGCGGGCCTATGGGATTTCTCTTTCTGATGGTGGGTTCAATTTAAAATAGTCACTCAATAAGTAGAACAATTATATTTGGTGTAGAAGTATGCTCATTGGTTAGGTTCCAAAAAAATCACTTCTGTAAAAGGTGGATCTCTTTGATAACTTTTTGGTTTTAACTTTTCCTCCATATGGAAGGAGAAAGACACTCTGCATTGAAGGAAAAAAGTTCTCATTATGTATGGAGTCATTTTCTCTTTCATATGGGAGGAGACTTTTTTTTGAAAAAAGTGGATGTACTATTTTTCCTATACAAGTGAACTCCTAACAACTCAGGGATAAGACTAAATTTTTAAACCACACTAGATACAGAAAAGGTTGGATTAAAAAATTAGCAATGATTATGTTAAAAGTTACATGATCCAAAGATATCCAAAGAGGATAATAGGAATGGGAACAATGACAAAATAAGATAGAAATGATCATTATTTACAAACATCAATATTGTTTGAAATATCCTTCAATGCTTCGTGGTGATGCGATTACAATGTGAAATTGTAACCAAGAATTCAAACTTCTCTATATTTTTAAAATATGTTTACATTGGGAATTTTAGTTTGATGATTGTACGGATGGTTTATTTTCTATATTTATATTTTTTATTGATGTAACATTTTATATATTTACTTTTTAGATTTTCATACGATATAAATTATGAAGGACACAAATTCAAGAATTAGTGCGAGGGTATTTTGGTTATAATTTTTGAAGAATTTCTTTTAACATAGCATCCATTTTGTGTTCCAAATTCCTTCTACTTCTAAGATAAGAAGTACTGTTGCTCTAAGCCACTTCTACTTGGAGATACTTATGGGAGAAGTACTTCATGCTAAGTTCTCAAACCCAACCTTAGGTGCTGTTTAGAAAAGTAGTCGAAGAATATGGATTCTTCCAAAATTCCATATTCTTCCAAAATCAACTTTTGAAAGGATCTGTTAGACTCTCCTGTGTTGGCAATTTGAAAAGGTTGAGGAGTTAAAATAGATATTCTAAGCTCATTTACGTATAAAGTGTCCTCTGGAGTCAACTTCTTTCTCCAAAAAAGACAAACAACTTTAGCCTAGGCATTAGGAAAATTTCTTTAAAAAAGTTAGCCTCCATCTCTAAAAGCTCACGCAAGTCAACTTTTCAAAAACTATTTCTCCCAACCCCCATTTTTTTTTGGGTCAAATAGCACAGCGGCCAGGTATATATCGATCCTTGAGATGTCCTTCAGAACAGGAGATGATTTCGCATTGGTTGAGAATTCCGCCTAATTAGGCGAGCAATCCAAGTCCACCTAATTTTTCGAAGAAGTAATCTCATGAACTAGAAAATAAAAATCCCAACAACCCAATTTATAGGTTGTATGGCTGGGAAGTTTTTAGGCTCCAACCAAGATCGTTTTACAAACCACAAAATCCGAGTGTTAAGTTTAAAGGGGCCCAAGATCATAAGCACTGGCCACAACTGAAATTAACCAATGTAAGACTATTATATAGCCGCTCCAACACTCCCCCTCACGGCCAAGATGGGCCATAAAAATTAGATAACAGGAGGTGGCGCAAATTAGAAGATAAAGTTGAGTCAGGCTCCACTCTAATACTATCTGTTAAAGTTATTGGACCATCCAACTCAAAACCTTGAGGCTATGAGTGGAGTAGGCACCATCTTATAAACACATTTTGATTTTTGTCTTTTTTCGATGTAGGACTATTTTAACACGTTCCTCACGTGTAGGCCGATTTTAGGCTCTGTCACGTGGACCACAAATACGGAGTGTGCGGTCCGGTTCATAACCATGAGCTCTGATACCATGTTGAAGTTATTTGGCCATCCAATATCAAAGCCCATGGTTACGAACTGAGCCACGCATCCCGTATTTGTGGTCCACGTGACAGAACCTAAAATCGGCCTGCACGTGAAGGGGTGTGTTAGAATAGTCCTGTATTGAAAAAATGACAAAATCAAAAAGTGTTTAGAAGATAGTGCCTATTCCACTCATTGCCTTAATTTTGAGTTGGATGGCCCAATAACTTCAACAGATCGAACCTGAGACCTTTCATTTGAGAGGCAAGGGGGCGAACCAACTGCTCTATACAGCTGGTTCCTCCCAACCCCATTCAGGCACCATTTGGCATCATTTTTCAATAACTAGGATATGAAGAAATTAGATTTTTCTACATGTTTCAGAAGTTGTCGGATTTCATACGTCCCCATGGCTTATGCTTGAGTGTGGCCAAATGGCAAGGTGCTTGGGTAATTGGGGATGAGGATTTTTACCAATTTACCTCCGCAACGACCCCCCTCTACTGCATTCCCATAGGCTAAATGTAATTAGGGTGTTTGAAGAAGGACATAAAAGAAAAAAATAGGTTAAAATCACCTTCAAGAATGAGTCTCTCTCCTGGCAGTGGAAAATTGATTCTTTGCAAATTAAGAAATTATTTATGTGGTATTTTTATTGTATTTTTGCTTCCAACTAAAAATTACGAAGAGAGAACTTCCAAGATCAAAGTAAAAGTGAGGTTGTTACGAGAGAATTGACTTTTGTAATAAAACAAAATTAGTTATAACTTCTCTCTTTCAACTCATTCTATGTAAAAAATGAAAGTTAAAAATAACTTTCAAATAGAAACTTTGCCAAACACGTCCTTAATATTATTAAGTGATGCCTCAGTCTCTCTCTCTCTCTTCCACTTAAAGAAGTTGAGAGTTAAAAGTTCAATGTAAGCAACCCTCATTTGGGTAAACAGCACATGCTTGTCGGAGATTCTGGGCGTAGACAACATCCCGTTCTAGGAAGCCAAACGCCACCTTACTCACTTTGCGAAGAACACGAGATTTAGATATGTTCCACACTTTATATATCTAAAGTATTTATTAATATAATATATTTTAGTTGGAATAATTTTACATGAACCACTTCACATGTTGAATTTTAAAAATACCCATACTTATATGCTATCCTATGTATCCTCCGAATATTTCAACATTGCTATGTAGCAATGTATATCGATATGTATAAATATTTATACATATATCATGAAAAACATATTGTATAGATATGTTATTTTATAAGGATAAAAAAATAATATGTAATAATGATATTTTTAAAATAATATAATTATGTTTTGATCCTTGAACCTATAATGTATTTACAAAAAAACCCCTTATAATCTAACTATTTATTTATAAACCCTCACAATCCCCTTAAAATGGTGCAAGGCCCTGCAATGTTACAAAAAAGCTCATGAGAGTGTTATAAAAAAATCCATCAAAAGATTTTTTTATAAAAAAGTTGAGATTGTGAGGGCTTCATTGTAAATAGGTAGATTAGGAGGAGTTGTTTATGGTATTAAAGTTTCGGAGGGTTGAAGATTAAAAAAAAAAAAAAACCTTATTTTGGCATATGAGAATAACTAATATGAAATCATTTCGTTTTAATTTAGACGTTGGATAACATGAAAGAGTACAATCACAACGACCAGATTTTAGCGGCGAGGTGCAAAAGTTGCTCTTTTCTCCCTTATCATCTTCGTCGGAGTATGACCCGTCGGGACGCAGTACTGGTCTCCCGCAGATGGAGCTCCTCGGCAGGGCCAAGCCATCGTCTCCTCTTCTCCCGGTGCAAAACCACCGCAAAACCCTCATTCCCACCTCCGTTGCTGCACCTCTCGCCACAACTCCCTTCCACAATCGCTTCTCCACCGCCCAAACAGCTTCCATCTTGTCCTCCGTCTCCTTCCTCACGCCGAAAGCCGCATCGGCTCTCTCGAACTCCCTCCAAGACCGCATTTTGACCCAAAAGACGGCTTCTACCATCGACGAATCCGCAACCCATCTCCGGATTCCCAACCAAAGCCAAGATTTGACCACAAAGATCGCGCCTTTGAGCAGAATATCAGGTGCCCATGTCACGCATTCTCTCAAAGACCAGGTATTTATCTCCACTCTCTCGCCATTGCTCGAAAGATATCTGAAACTCCAGCTCCAGTTCTCTGTAATGTCAGTATTCTCTGTTCCTCCCCCTTCATTTGCTTCTGAAACGGAAGAGATATCGGGCAAAATCAACATCGAATCAATCGTTGTTTCTATCGACGATTTCTTCAACCGGTACCCGTTCTTCGTGGCGGGGGTCACCTTCGTTTGGCTTGTTGTCATACCCCTCGCCCAGGATTATCTGAAGAAGTACAAGTACATTTCTGCCGTCAACGCATTCCGAAAGCTCAGGGATGACCCGAATTCCCAGCTGCTGGATATCAGGAAGAAGCAGAGTAGGGCATATTTGGACTCTCCAAATCTTAAGATTCTGAACAAGAGTGTGGTTCAGGTCGAGTACTCGGAAGGACAGGAGGAGGATTTCGTAAAGGAAGCTCTGAAGAATTTCCAAGATCCTTCCAATACTGTTTTGTGTGTTCTTGACAAGTAAGGGGGGAACAGGAATAAACTCTGATGATTTTCGATTAGTCCTGTTTTCCTTCTTAATGTTGTGGATCATAACTACAGGAAATTTACAAGAATTTATGTTAGATTAAAGTTTGCATTTCATGATATTATAATTATACAGGAACTTTTGTTGTCCCGTAAATGCCAAATTGCAAGTTGCAATTTCTAGGGTGGGGCAATAGACACTAGGGTCCATTCAATATTTTTCATTTTCTTTGAGGCCCTGAAGTAGTTATATAGTTAACATGTAAGGGGTGTTAGTTGGGCGGCCAGCCCGTGGCCCAGCCCAGCCCATATTATAGTAAATTAAGTTGATCCAAAATACCTAAACTGGGTTGAGTTAAATTTGAGTTGACTTTAGTCAAATTTGGGCTGGGTTGGGCTGAAAACGGGCTGGTCCAGTTTGATCTGTTGACTTTTACATTAATTCATACAAAAAGTAGAACACTTCTACAAATAGGGCCAGCCCAGCCCAGCCCAACCCAATTCAGTCACTGTTAAATTTGGGCTGAATTTGGGTCGGGCTGAAATTGGGCTGGACTGTTTTGAATTTGGGTAAAAACCCATATCACACAACCCAGCACAGCCCGCCCAATACATCCCTAGAATCAATGCATTTCCTCTCTTATCTTCTTATAGGAATTAGTGGCAAGTTCCTAGTATAGTGATGAGTGGTGTCTGCGCATTGTTTTAGAGCAAAAATGCAATCGTTCCCCTTGGATTAGGAGAAATCCTCTGTATCATTGTATTCCAGATTTATGGAGTACCTGCCATCCTGAGCTTCTTGACAATTTTTTGGTTAAGGAAATTTAGTATGGGTGGGGAAGAAATATCAGCTCCTATCTCTTGTTAGATGAATAACTATAATGTATTGATGGTTTCAGCTTCTCTTTTTCTCTTTTTGGGTAGACCTCCATTATCATGCAAAGACATCAAGATATCCTTGGGAAGAAACTTGGCTAAAGTTACTTGAAAGTTTCTAGATAAAGGATCTTCAGTAATTTCTGGAACTCTTCAGATGCACTTAACTGTTATTTTCCAGAGAGTAGTAGAAATTTCATTTTATGCAAGAAAAAATGCTACTTTTTTATGGGATGCAACCATGGTGCTCTATCTCTGAGTGTTGTTCCCGTTGTGCAAGGTAGCTTTGATGGGGATTCTCTGAAAGTTGCTGAACTATTATTTAACAATGGTTTCAAGGAAGCCTATGCAGTCAAAGGTGGGGTCAGAGGCAAAGAAGGATGGCAGGTTAGTTAATCTTCTACAATTGTGCATCACTTGTTTAGTTGTCTTAAGTTGTTTCAGGATCTTGCACTGTGAATGTTACGAACAGTCTCACAGAACTTGGAATTTCTACATGGACGTATCTCTAAACACCTTATAGTCGAGAAAAATAGAGTGAATGTCTTTGATATGCTAGCAGCAATTCTTTTCATTCTTAGGTAACCAAAATGTTCACTTTTTCAAATGCTCATTGTTTATTTCAATATGTTGCTTATGTGAAGAAAGTAAGCAGCTATATTCATTAGTACGGCTGTAGAAGCATCAGACAAAACAACTGGGAACATAGGTGATCTGACCACTGACAATTTTGCTCAAAAGGGATTTGTTCATTTCAATTTCTCTTTTTCTTTTTGGATCCTTAGGCAATTCAAGAGACACTTCTTCCACCATCTGTTCACGTTTATCCCAGAAAGAAGAAGAGCTCAGGCGAGGTTAACATGGGCAGCGAAAGAATAAATGAGCACAGCAGTAAGAACAATAAGCCAAAGGTTTCTTCAGAAAATCCTCAAGATGTAGACAATGGACAGACAAAGGCTAGGGAAGCAGCCCCAGGGACGAAGTACACTTCAACAGGTTCATCATCACCATACCCAAATGTATGTATCAACTTTGATTAGTCGCCCTTCTTTTATTGACATTTGTTGCGAGTTACAGCCTTTTTGCTTCACCCTTTCTTTTGTAGAGATTTCTTGTGAATCTCAGCCTTTTTGACTTTTCAATCTTCAAGCCTTGATGAAATCTGGAACCCCAATAAACACTTCAAAGAACTCCTTAGTCTTCTGTTTCCACACGTGCTTAGCTTAGTTTAACACCCCGCTGGCTGTCCAATGTTTTCCTTTTTGTTCAAGAAGATGTCGAATCGGAGCCTTATCCCATTTATTTGGGTTTGGTTAGATGAATCCAGAGCTTGTCTTTTTATTCAAGAAGATGTCAAATACTCCAACTAAACTCCCTTTCCCCTCTGCTGTCTGGAAATATCCATCTGGACCTCATAAAGTAAGAACAGTGGGGTAAGTTTTAACATATGTTTTTTGGCAAATGTGTGTGGCATGCGCATGGACATTACTAGGGTTCAGTCAGCATTGGAGTCTTTTCAGATTAAGACAGCATTTGTTTCTATGGTTAGATTTTCTCAGAATCCAAGATTTGATGTCTATGGAAAACAAACATCCACCAGCAACATAGATTCTGTGAGAATCGGCTTATAGCCATTAGAGACAAGAGAGGCTGTGACTTGCTTCTCCCAATATTTGTTTAAAAAAGAGGTACCAGGAGAATCGAAACATGTGTGTGAGCATGTCTGGTTGGAGCAAATGTCTAATATGCCTCTCTGATAAAAGGCGACGTCATATAAAAACGGGATTCTTTGCACCAATTGTAGGTCTTTTCTTGGGGCAATTTTTTTTTGAGACATCTTGGAGTTCGAGTATAGCGTAAACAAATAGGTTTCTGATGCACACCTTGGTGATGTGACCTCTATTCTGGTGTGTCTGAACTTGTAAGCCACCAATTTGGGAGAATTGATACTGCAAACAGGTAAATAAATGCTGTCTAAGAAAAAGTAATTGCCTATGGTACTCCAGTATGCCTTTTGGCTCACAGTAAGTTAAACTGGGAGACTGACTCCATTATTGGCACATCTACATTGTATATTAGATCGATGGACAGGTAGGTTCGTATAATTTGGTAGGCAGCTTGTCCTTATTCCATGAGTTTCTTGTGATCTTTTCTGTGAACCTTATGTAGACGTACATTCTTTGGTTCCTTGGTGAGAGGGGGTTGCTGTGGGTGAGAGGGATAAGGAAGATACGTTGTATGCATGGGCAGTGTAATCACCAGGGATGTGGGAGCATGATTGACCTTACACAATGGATAGCTATGATGGTGTAGGGATGTGCGCCATTGCCGTTCAATGGACGTGGGTCACATGAAGGTTGTGCAAGATCGGCAACCAACCAGTCATCTATCTTATTTCATTAGCATTGATGTATTAGGGATATTTCAGTCATTTTCATATGCAAGGACTATGTATCATTTCTTTCGTATTAGGGGTAATTTTATCTTTTGGTTAATTCGGGATTCAGGGAAGAGTTAGGTATTTTTGTAGTTTTATTATTACAGAAATGCTAGGATGCCACTCCTTTGCATATTTGCCACATTCATTTCAGCTGTCCAGTCTCAAGTACTAAATTCAAGTTTGGTGCTCCCAAGAATGGGGACACCAATTTAGTGGTCAATCTCATCCTCAACGGTGAAAGATTTGTTTTCTGTGTAAATACATGCAAAAGATTCATCTTCTCTGTATTAACACTTGCACATCCGTAGGCTTCATTTGGTAAAAGGTCAGGGGGCGATATGTTCTGGTGACTGTTACCTCAGGCAGACTTTCCTCCTTTCCTTCTTGTCATCCTTTTTTTTCTGAAAGGGAGGAAATCTCTATCCCCCATGAGAGCACGTGGTATATCAGATGCTATGAATTTGAGGGAAACCCAGTCTTTGATGAGATCTTCTCGTCTTTATAACTTGTTAGGTTCTACCGGAATTCCTCCAAACAGTAAAACAAAACCCCTGATTTTGGTTTATCATATTGTTTTGAAAACCAAACCAATGATATTGGCTGTTACATCAATTTCGAATCTTATCTTCATGCGTTTTACATCAATTCAGAGGCAGGACATCCAGAAAAATACCAGAGGGCTGGCGGTGGTGACGAGGGACCTGGAAGTGTTGTGGGGCAAAAACAAGCATGAGGGCATGGAATCCCCCTCTCCTAGGCATATCCTTGCTTGCCTGAAAAAATAGGAATGGTGTAAAAAAGAAATTCTACTTTCTGCCAAAAACCCCCTCAAATTTAAATTTTGGAACTTGGTGTTAGTCCTTGATACCATGCCTGTGCAATGCGGATAAAGCATTTTTGATGCAAGTCCATCGTGGTGTAGACTTGTAGTTACTTCATAATATGTATCTGAGTTTAAGCATTCTACCTCTGCTGTCCTGGAGCATATTTGTTGGGCACTTGCAAACGTGTCATTCAGGTATTTGTTCTAAACTAATGACCTTTTTATCAGTGGATAGTTCCACAAGCATACATCTCAGATACATACGTGATCCATGCAAAATTATGTGTAGTGCCGCTCAGTGTCTTGGCACACCGTGTGTATACCTATAACATGTTTTAATTTGTGGATGCAGTACCCAGACTTGAAGCCACCCTCTACTCCGACTCCATCAAAACCACAATAGGAGCATCATTTGTACCAATTTCAAACGGCTTGCTCTCCAGAGAAGCAAAATTCCAGCAGCGGCGGTCGCGAGTTAGAATTAACTGGGGCTGTTGTATCCCTCTCTTTGCAGAAAGTGCATCCTAATTTTCATTTGAGCGTTCAGGAGGGCCTTTTTTTTTCCCTCCAATTCCTTGTAAGTATGGAATTTTACGAATGATGAAGAAAGCAATCTCCTTTTGAGGACTCTGCAGATTGTTTTATGCAAAATGGACAACATTGCATCCTACACTGCAGCCGGCAGGGGACGAAAACAAAGTTGGAGAAAGAAAAGAAAAGATTCTGGGAGATGCAGAGAAAATAGAAATGACTGGAGTAGATTTCCAGATGCTTGGGATCCAATTTAGGAAGGCAAAAAGGAGAAATGAAAGCATTAATTCAAACATGATGTCCAATGCATCATGACTGCTGTCATCATTCTTCTCATCAAAATCAGATTTTTAACAAATGTGCCCTATCTTTAGTGACTTGTTCAAGATTGAACGGCTTATGGAAAAATTGTCAAGGGAGGGCACCACTCAAGCACTGTATCGATCCTTAAATCATGATTTCCTATATCGTACTAAATAGTGCTGACTCGTACAAGTCGACTCGTATCTAGGTGAATTTAATCCTCTAGCATCCATCAAGTGGGATCGGATCGTATCGACTCATATATGTATATTAAGTTGTTTTAAATTGAATATTTCTCATTTGATTAGTAAATATATATTTTTCATAATAATTAATAAGATATATTTTTAAAAATATGATTTAAACTTGTTATTTTTAACGAATTCATTGATTTGACTCGTGCGAGGTCGATCAATATCGTACTATATTTAGGAAGATATGATCTGTTACGGATCAACGATATTGTGAACTTTGCTTTAAACATAGTTGAGAAAAGAACAATATAAAATTATCCAGTCCGAACTGTCAGATTGTGCGGAGTTGCGATCAGACTGTGATGCCTGCAGTTGGGAGTTCTGCAACCTTTATAAGCTGTGAAGTTTCTGTTCCAGGGCTTTAGCACGATCAAACAGTTATTTTATAAAAAGAATTCTGATCTCCATGTACGTGTTGCTTTATTCATTGACCCTTACTAAAGTAAAATTCTAAATATTCAGCTAGTCTGAATTTGTATATCTTCTAAAGAGGTTATTGTGAAAAACTATAAAGAACCATGTATACATATAACTGCCATGATCGCACAGTCTGCCTTGTATCGACGCTAGCACACCATATTGCAGACAATGAAGGATGTTGAGGTGAGATATGCTGGACCTCATCCTCTGCATGATATACTCCTACTAAGTTCTTTGATCAGGTAAAAGAAGTGAATATATCAAATCCATCTTTTAACCCATAAGCAGAGTCAGTACTGTGGTACAGAAGATGAGGTCTAAAAGATTTCATTCCAAAAATAATACATTTGAAGGAGTAATACTTGCTATGTTAAGGGTCAGCGCAGCACTCCACAATACCGTCTGATAGGTTCTAATCGATGGTTGCTCCAGGGGCATAATTTTCTAACAATGCACACCCTACTTTCTCCTGCAAATTTATCTTCGTATTTTATGTATATAGTTAGTTTCAACAGATTAATTTATCCTAATACGGAGATATTGTTTGAATTGCCATAAAATGGTGGAATGATTGGATCTGGAAATCGTCGATTTGGAAACTTTTGAAAGGGTTTTGCTTGGATTATTGTAAAAAAGGACTGCAGGTGAAATGGGTTAATCTGCAATCTAACTCGACCTCGGTTTGTAAAGCTCGATCCAATCTGTAAATTATAGATTGGATTAGTACGTGGGTTCAAAGTTTTCACTCCCATCTTCCATGGATCGGTTTATGGGTTGAGTTCAGACTAATCCAACGATCCACAGGTCCCTATAGATTGAATTAGATCTTCTAATTACAAATCCTAGATGTCCGCTTTGATCCACACACCATAAAAAAAGTAGATTTAAATTATCTAAGATTATATTTAATATCACGAGAGTCACTAGATCCATGTTTTCATGATACATCAAATAGCTCATTTTGAAATAGTATGAATTGGTTACAAATTTAAGATGAATTTAGACTGTTTTTTATAGTACGTGGGGTTAAATCGTACTTATTATTTTGACCTCATCCTCATATTAAAATAAATAAAATTATTATAATTTTTTAAATATTCAATTCTCGCCCCAAAAATATTTCATCCCTTTTGACTTAATCTTCACCATTCAATCTAAGCCATTTGATTTTAGATCCATAATTGGTGATGAATACTAAATCTAAGCCATTTGGTTTATGGCTATTCTTTATGATTTTTTGAAATTGAGATTTGCATGCACCTGATGGACGCTAAGATTGAGTTTCAAGATCGGATGCGATCAGATGGTCAAAATAAATCCCCAACGGATGGAAACAACCCAAGGGAAGTTATTGAACATTAAAAAATTTATGAAGATTTTAATTTTTTTAGTATTTGAATTGTTGAGTTATCTCTAGTGATTATTTTAATTTCCATTTTAGTGATAAAATATTTTGAAAATATCAGATATTGATAATTAATTACCTAAGGTAAGTAATAAAATTAATCAATTATTTGCTGTTAATAGCATTGTTCAATCTGAGACTTAGTCAATTTTCAATAGACCTATCCTTCCGATTGAAGGCTTACCGATAAATTAATTAATTCTCTATCGCTAATCGATTAACAGTGTTAGAACCTCAGAACTCCTTAGATTCATAATTGATTAGAGGAACTTTCATCTTCCAGAGAATGATATCTATCACTAATTGATTAAGCTTTCTTTTATGCCAAATCAATTAGAGGTACTAATTACTCACCTACCGCTAATCGATTAAGAGTTGTTCTGTTAATCATAATCATTATCGATTATAATCACTTGGTTAATCGATTAAGTCTTATCGATTACTAGTAGCCAACAGAAGTCTGATTAAATTTATTGATTAGTACTTGAATAATCGATTCTCTGTCTAAGTTTTAATCGATCACCTTTCTTAGTTTTAATCAATTCCTTCAATCGATTATTCGCACTCATTGATTACCGCCTTTATCTCCATAATCGATTAAGTATTTTCTCATTCAATTGATACTTCAGTCGATTGCCGATATTTTTGTAATCAATTATCAATTGTTTCATGAATCGATTATTGTTCTATTCTGTAATCGATTACTTACAGTAGATTGATTACCTATTAGATCATTATTCGATTAATCATTCAGATAGATTACTTATTTCTTTGTTAATCGATTAATAGACCAAACATCACTCTGATTACGTCTTTGTCTATCCAATCGATTAACCACTTTACTTACTTCAGATTACTTGTTGTGACAATCGATTAACGGTGTGCTTCCAACATCGATTACTAGTATTACCGTCAATTGATTACTCGATCGATTATCAATTTGCATCTAGATCATATTACTCATTTGTCTATAATTGATTAACATCTTATTTTCCCTCAGACTAATGAATAGTCTTTTAATCGATTAAATCATTATTTTTAAGATTGATTAACAGGTTATTTGGAACCCAGTTATGTTCACCTGTGTAATCTGCTATTTGTTGCTTATTTAATCCATTAACTACTTTATCTTTTTAGCGATTATCTGCATATTTTAATATTGATTATCTGCTTTATTTCTCTTTCTATTTGAGCAATTTTCTGAGCACTGATTAGTTGTATCTTTTAGGCCTCATTTTGACAAGTTTGTGAATCAATTATATGCTCTCTATATATGTTGTTATTTAATTGATTCCCAGATGAAGATATTTGTTGACACTGTTGATCTTCCTGCTCTGACTGGCAGATACTATCTCAGACATGTCTGTCAGTACATGCGCTTGTCTAGACTCACGTACCCACTAATTTGCGCACAAGATAGAACTTTCCTTTTGAGGTTTATTTGCAAGGTTAGGTGAGATATGTCAGAGCAAATTTGACAATAAAAGAGATAAAGAATCTAGAAAAAAAATGACATGTTAAGAAGACTTCTTTCTCAAGTTTTGACCAAACTATTTAACATTAGATCTATAGTGGTTTATATTAAGATTGAAGTTGGTTAATGTTAGACACAAATATGAGATGTTAGACATAAGGATGGAAGTTGAAAACCCAACGAGCATATTTGAATTTCCCTATATAAGCAGGCTTCCATCAGGAGAAGAACATAGAACATACAAGAACAAGTGAGCTGAACGCATAAATGCCAGAACTCTTCATCTTCCTCCTACACAGAGAGAGAGAAAGCTAGTGCCTGAGAGTTAGAGATTCATTTTATTGCATATATAAGCTCTCGGGCCACTTGCAACAAGATCAAGACTAGTGTTCCATTTCCTATTTACTGTCTTGATTTCTTGTTTAAGTGTTTCGCTGTTATATTTGCATATTGTAGAGGCACTTCTGTAATTATTTTGTTATTGTTTTACTATTGTTCTTCTTCGTGGTTTGGAAAGGAAGACCTGTGGATACATATGGTCGTTGTTTCCTTTCAAGGCTGAAGGAAAGATCAACTGTGAGTGGTAGTAGTTAACCTACAAGGGGTTTGCACCTTGTGATTTGTGGAACTCCTAAAGTGTGTTTAGGGACTGGATGCAGGTCTAGATAGACCGAACCAACATAAATATCTGCGTTCTGTGTGTGATTGATTCCTTGTTCTTCCTCCTGTGCATTTAAGTTTACTTTCGTGATTAGTTTTCTTTTATCTACATTTGAATCCATTCACCCCCCTCTAAGTTTTTCATAGCCTGATCAACAAGCTGTATCAGAGAAGATTCTCTCGTTGTAAAGATTTAAAGGTCTGAGAGACATGGCTATGTTTAGTGGTTATAGTTGAAGGTCAGTCTATCAACAATCCTCCACTCTTTGAAGGCGAGGATTACTCTTATTAGAGGTGCCGCACATAGTACTTCATTAAGGACCTAGAGGTAGATCAATGGAGTGTACTTGAAGATGGTGACTATGTTGTAATCACACCCAAATAGAAATGGGTGGAAAGTAATAAACGTTTGATTTCTTTGAATGACATGGCAAAGAGTATCTTGTGCTATGCGCTTGACAAGAAGGAGTTCAACATAGTTTCAGCCTGTAAGACAACTCAAGAAATGTGGCTAAAGCTGGAACTCACCTATGAAGGAACATATAAAGTCAAAGAGACCAGAATAGATATCTTAGTCTCACAGTATGAGAAGTTCAGAATGGAATCTACAGAGACAATAACTTAGATGTACCACAATTTCACACACATCACCAATGGCTTGGCTGCACTCAGGAAGACCTACAAGACAAAAGATCTTGTTAGAAAAATCCTTAGATTTCTTCCAAGTCAGTAGACTTCCAAGGTCACTGCTATTGAGGAAGCAAATGATCTTAATAGTTATGAGCCTTGAGAAGTTCATCGGGTCACTTATGGCTCATTGAATCAACATAGAAAGACTTGGTGAGAGTTCATACAAGAAGAAGATCTTCAGTGCTCTAAAAGTTGTCATGCCAAGTTCGGATGAAGCCTGTTTAGGAGAACAGAGTGAAGTAGATGGTGAAGAAGCAACTTTCCTCTCAAGAAGATTGCAGAGGATTCTTAAGAAGAAGAAGATGTAAGGCACTTTAGGTCAGAGGTACCACAAGAAGAAGTTCAGCAACTTCAAGAAGCAGGAATCCAATTTCTATGAATGCAAATAGCCAGGTCATGTGAAGGTTGATTGCCCTCAAGAGAAAGAGTTCCCAAATAAGTTTAAGAAGAACTCAAAAGGAAAGCGATGGCGGTTGCATAGGACAATGAAGAAGACACCTCATAATCATCTAGCTTATGAGAAGAAGAAGGAGCCAACCTAGCTCTCATGGCAAGCAACAATCCTCTAAATGAGGATCAGGTAAAATTCTACTCAATTTTTTAATCCCGTTTTGATTTAGATGAGGAGTTATCCTTAGAAGAAGCCTTTGATGAGCTTTATAAAAAAATTAAAATCTTATCTAAGGAGCTTAAGCTGCTTAAAATAAATAATGAGAAATTGAATGCTTTGAGTGGCTTGTTAAAATTTGATTACACAAAGCTAGAACAGGCTAACTCAAGAGTAAAATATGAAAATCAACATCTCTATAAAGTTAATAGAGTTAATGATCTAAAACTTCAAGAATTACATACTGAATTGTCAAAGGTAAATAAAGGAAAGATGGTTGTTAATAAAGATAAAACATATGAGAATGAGCTAATTCAAGAAAACTAATATATAAAATCCTCTCTTGAGAAGCTAACTAGGGACAAAACATCTTTATTCTTATGCTTGAAAGGATTTAAGACTGATAACAGAAAAGATGGACTTGGCTATGTTCTTCCTAAGACCTCTTCAAGCCTAAAACCCCTAGATGAATATCCACTTCTTAGATCTGTAAAAACTTCAACTTTAAAGAGCTCAAAGTCAAGGGTTCCTTGTTTGGATTGTTGCTCATATTGTGGCAGACTAGGCCACACTTCCAAAGCCTGTAGGATGAGGGAGTGAGTGTAGGTGCCTAAAGGTTCTTCTCTTGCTACTAACCTCAAAGGACTCAAAGTGTTTTGGGTACCTAAAACTGTTAAGTAATGAACGCAAGATGGCCTGGGAGCATCAAGGTGGTATATGGACAGTGAATGCTCTAGGCATATGACAGGGGACTAGACCTTGTTCAAAATCATGTAAGCTGAAGCAGGTATAGTCATCTATGAGGATAATGGCAAAGGAAAAGTGATGGGCAATGGCACAGTTGGAAGTAAATCAATTGATCTAATTGAAGATGTGCTGTGTATGGATGACTTGAAGTACAACTTAATAAGCATCAATCAACTATGTGACAAGGGCCACAAGGTTATCTTTGAAGCCTCCAAGTGCAGCATCACTAAAGAAGAAGTTGTTATATTCAAAGTCCACAGAGACAAAAATCTCTATGTTCTGCACTTGAATGAACTAAGAGACAATAATGTATGTCTTGCAGCCAATAGCTCAGAGGAGATGGATCTTTGGCACATAAGATTGGGTCATACTAGTCATAGTGTCATTTAGAAATTGATTAAGCATGATATAGTTGAAGGATTACCAAGAATGAAGATGAAAAACCCAAATATACGTGTGGCCTATACTAAACGAAAGCAGACCAAGGTCTCGTTTCAGTCCAAGATAATGGTTATTACTGTTAAATCATTGGAGTTAATCCATATAGATTTGTTAGGACGAATGAGGATCAACAGTTTAGGTGGAAAGAACTATGGGTTTGTCATTGTTGATGACTACTTTAGGTTCACCTAGTTTGTATTCCTGGAAAGCAAGTCCGACACATTTGAAACTTTCCTCAAGTTTAGTACTTCAGAAGGATTTCACCATCTTAGCTATCAGATCCGATTATGGAGGAGAATATGAGAATGCAGAGTTTATCAAGTTCTATGAAGAGCATGGAATTTAGCACAATTTCTCAACCTCAAGGACCCCGCAATAAAGTGGTGGTGTAGCAGAAAGGAAGAACAGAATCTTGCTGAATATGGCTAAGACCATGCTGTCTGAGTATAGTCTACCTAGGTACTTCTGGGCAGAGGCCTTTAACACAACTTGCTATATCATCAACAGAGCTATGATTAGATCAATTCTCAAGAAGACACCTTATAAACTATATAAAAGAAAGAAGCCCAGGATCAGTCACCTTAAGCCATTTTGATGTGAGCGCTATAGTCTCAACAATGGTAAAGACAATCTTGGTAAGCTAAATGTTAAATCTAATGAAGGTTTGTTTTTGAGTTATGTTTCGAAGTTTAATGGCTATATAGTTTTCAATAAAAGAACCTTAGTAGTTGAACAACATATACATGTATTGTTTGATGAAACTTACCTATCTTCTAAAGGAAGAGAAAGGTGTGATGATGATGCATGTGAATTGATTAGGAAGTTGAACAACACCAACCTGAACAATGAAGACAAGGAATAACCACCTTGGAAGATCAACAACAAATTGAAGAAATATATGAAGAGATCTGCCTAAGAAATGGAAGTATCATATGGATCAACCCAAAGAAAATATTATTGAAGATCTTGAACAGAGAGTAAAGACTAGAAGTAAGATCATTCTTTGTAATTATCTTACTATTGTATCTCAAATTAAGCCTAGGATAATCAATGAAGCAATGGTAGATGAATCTTGGATCTTAACCATGCAAGAGGAATTGAATCAGTTCCAGATAATCAGTTTGGTCCTTTGTACCTAGACCATCATACCATCATGTTATAGATACCAGATAGGCGTTTAGAAGCAAAATAGATGAATCTGGTGTGATAGTTAGGAACAAAGCTAGACTGGTAGTTCAAGGCTATTGCCAATGAAGGAGTTAGAGTGTTCTAAGCCAATCACAGACTTAATTCTTGTAATTCTTATTCAACAAAAAATTGTATTTCTCATATATATATATGTATGTATGTATGTGTGTGTGTGTGTTGTGTGTAATTGTGCATCTAATTACCATATATATATATATATATATGTGTGCGCGTGTGTGTGTGTGTATATATATATATATATATATATATATATATATATATACATGTAAGTGCTCAAATAGTGTGTGCTATCAATTGATATCAAGTGTTCATATGAATAATAAATCTAATCTAAAACTAAGTGTGATCGCTAGAAACCGTGGGTTTCAAAGGAAAAAATTGATCAGTTTACTAACCTTGCAACTGGGAGAAGTTGGGTTCTTGTTCCTCTCTTTCTGCCGATCGAAAAAGAAGAGCCTTTTTTTGTTTTTTACTCTTGTTTTTGTAGTTTCTTTCTTCTTTCCTTCAAGCTTTCCAAAGCCTTTAAACCTTGCAAAAGGGAGATTAAACAAAGGAAAATAAAATAAAAGATTAGAACTATTAACTATCAATCTAAACATGCAACTAAACAAGAAGAACTCACTTGTTTTTGTTTCTTTAAACCTCTAACTCATGTAGGCATGGAAGATATGATGTAAGTGTGTGTATGATGGAGTGATGTGATGAAAAACTATGAAAAACAGTAAACTAATGATGGAAACTAGAAAGAAACTAGTAAAGGGAAGCAAAGGGGATGAGTATGGTTGGCCCCTCTATAGCCTTAGTATTTAAGAGCTTCAATGGTGGTTGAAAAGGAGAAAGAAGAAGCCTTCAAATTCCATCCACATTTTCTACAATAGAGGGCTCTTTTTCACCTTAATTTGAACTCCAAAACACCAATGGCCAACCTTTTTCAAAGGCCAAAGAGTATATGTATATATAGAAGTTTTAATTAGGGTTGTTTGGCCTTCAAAAGGAGCCTCCCACGGATCTGGATTACCATAGATAAATATGAAAGGAATTTGGAACCCTTCCAACATCTGAAACCAGATTATCTTGGCCAAATCATGTTTATCAGGAAACTGTTTAAAACGCGTCGTCCATCTGGGATGCCATTTAGCTAATTAGGAGGGGCCAAAATAGAAAGAAAATCCGGAAAGGAAACCGGTAAGGATTAGGAAACCTAAAAAGTGTCGTCCATGAGCAACATTATTTAGATAATTAAGAAATTAATTCGAATTAAAATTTAAAAATCCAGATATATTAGGAACTAAAATGCGTCATCTATGGGTGACGTTATTCAGTTAAATCTATCTAAATTTAAGATTTTAATTCCAAACTGATTTCTACTAGAAACATAAACGGCGTCAACCATAGTCGACGTTAATCAACGAAAATCTAGAAAAATCAATAAAAATTAATTAATGATGAAAAATCAAACCATTTCGGGGCATTATAATTATGACATGAAATTTGCTCAATATGAAGTCAAAATTAACATGTCTACAATACATATACATATATAGAAGTTAAATCACAAGGAGTTATCATAATGAGATTAAACATGTCTGTATCACTGGTAGAGTCAAAGGCAAGCAAATAGTTATTACTTCTCAGTTGCTACAAGTGCTATTTGGTTATGAAGCCCAGGGTCTGGGACCCTCCAATGTCGAAGCCACGGATGTTAAGGCTCGAGCAATCATTGGGCCTCATTATGTATTGAAGAAAGACACACTGAATGTTAACCAACTGTTTGTATAGAAGAAATTACTCCATTTGATCATCTCTCACCTACTGATAAGTAGAGATACCTCCTTCTCTACCATCACTCAGAAAGATGCCGACCTTTTGTACTGGGTAGCTCAGAAGAAGGTAGTCAACCTCCCCTATTCATTATAACTGGCATGAGTAGTGCCATTGAGAATCTCAAATTAGAGAAGCAGTCCGGCCCACTAGTTGACCGAATGCCCAACTGCAGCCCAACTGCAGTCAAGCTCTTCCACAACTCATAATCATTCAGAGGAACAAGTGTCAGAACCTATAGATCTGCCACCACTTGCAGATGTGGAGATGATGGATCAACCATAAGTGAATGAGCAAGATCAACCTGCTGATAAGCTTCAACCTGAGCACACTATTACTGTTGATGAACCCTCAACTGTTGAGGAGGAGTCACAAGCTCAGGGGGAGTCATCAAATTGTTAGTATTAGATGGTCTCAAAGCCAATCTGATACTATGTACTGATTCAGATTATTAATAAATGACAATAATTCATTGTGTGTAATTAATTCGATCTATGTTTATCGTATCACGATGAAGTCCATGAACATGTGCAATAGTCTTCGGATTATGATGAGATCATAATTACGGGACCGAAGACTTATAAACACATGTTCTTAATTGTTCCTAGTCATAGGGTGTTTGAGATAGGACATCGAACATCCGGATAGACTAGTATAGGTTATTTCAGCTCATATGATGAGGGTGATTGATCCCATAAGTCACCTGTGTGGAGACACTATGCTGGACCTGTAGGTGCTCATTGGTGAATGAGTTCACTGAACTGATCCGACTATGAATCGCTGGATGGTAAACACATCACTGTTAACCAGTTCGATTCTTTTGTCACGGTTGCGTAGATGATCCTTGGACCTGAGACGCCAAAGATATCTTGTTGGTAGGTTTCTGAACTTTGACCTTGACTAACGAATCCCTAACCATGGGTTATTAATAAGTTAAGCGATCGGGTTCAAGGAAATGCCCTCGAAGGTAATTGTGTGTTCAATACAGGATCATCCGCTCTCGGTAGTTTTAGAGAGAATGTTCCGGGAATGATGCGCTTAAAGTCCCTGGCCAGGGCGGACTTTGTATTCAATAAGGAGTTATCAGATTCAGATTAGCGGCATCTGATTCAAGTAAATCGACCGAATATGGTTTAACTAATAAACCATACCCTAGGTCGATTCGGGAACATTGCACGGATGAAGGATTATATCCGCACGCTAACCGATGACAGAAAGGTTCCAATAGAGGATTGCGATAACCCCAGTGCCATCTAGGATCACGCGATGTTGTTTGGCGTCCAACATGATCGGAAGTCCGTCCGAATTTATTGTGGGACAATAAATTCGGCTGATTAATTGAATATAAGGATATTAATTAATTCAGTGGGTCAGTAAAAGGTTACTGGGCTTAATGGGCTATTAACTGGACTGGTATTTGGGCCTAGAGGGTCACACACAAATGGTTTTCAAGTCGATGGATAATCCGACAAGATTTCAGATAAGTCTGGGTTTTTATGAAAAACCGCAAACATACTTATTATAAAAGAACGGATTCTACGTCGGGGGCCAGCAACCCTAACCTAGCCGTCATTCTTTCTCTCTCTCTCCTCTCTTCTGGGCGTGTGACACGAGGCGTCCATCTGGAGGCTCCGCTTCGATTCCCGACTGCTCCGCCTTCCGTCCAACGAGAGATTCCGAATCCGCATGTCGCGGCGGATTATGCGCAGCCAGACGGGATCTACGAATACTGCATTGAGCGAGGAGGCGAGGACGATCCATCGCGAGGAGAACCGCGTATATACCGCTAGAGGTCGGGCATCTGCGCGACTTGCGGCATCGCTCTGACGGAACTGAAAAACGAACGCGGATTAGAATCCACGCAAGGTAAATCTGATTTACTCCGGTCTTGTTTTGTTGATCGAAACGGGATGGATCTGATCCCGAAATTATTTTATTCCGCTGCGTTTTCGGTCGGATCCCGACACAGCGATCCCAACACAAATGGTGAATAACTCATAGCTTCAGCAATATCAAACATGATTGATGATCTCATCAATAGAAATCTATTTGAACCAGCTGTGGTGAGTGGCATTAAAGCATCATGTCAGACATTTACTCCTCCTCCTCTTCCTCCAGCTTAGGAAGAGAGTCAGCCATAACCAAGTGTTCTAGAACCACCACCAGCAGATCACTTAGTGGCACAATTGATCAAGAGGTTTGACACTATGGAGCTCAAGCTAGATCATCGCCAGGCTGATATCCAAGCTATGAAAACATGCATGGGTAACATAATGAGAGTTTTGGCAGAGATGCAAGGTGCTTTGAATTAAGTGAAGAAGACCACTCTTCGACGGAAGGTACTTAGTCACCGTCCAAGGAGAAGTGGTACTTCACCTCCTCCTACTTCTACTCCATCTCCTTCTAGACCTTCCTCCCCCCCTCAACCTTAAGAGCCTACCTCTAGAGCTCCTCCTCCTAAGGATCTTGATGAACCACAATAGCCTACTACTCATGAACCTTCCACTCTAGTTGAACCAGTAGTTGAAGAACATCCTTCCACCTCTTCAACTCAACAAGAGCAAGAGCAAGCCACAACTCCATTGCCTAAAGTTGTTCACACTTTGGACAATGTAAAACATCTTGATACCATTTATCCTGTTGATAAGCTCACTACTACTTCCCCTAAGCCATCCAAACCTATTCCATCTTCTAAACAACCAACTCCACTAGAACAACCATCAACTATAGTCCCTCCGCCACCAAAAAACCCAGCTTCCCAACCAATAGTTCCACTAGTAACAACAACATCATAACCAGTTGTACCACCTCCTCCTCCACCTGCACAACCTTTTACCAGTGGGCCTGAATCATCTACTTTCCTATTTACTCCAGGCACCACTTCCTTCCAGCTATAACCCTTTTTCACACCATCTAGTTCTTTTCATACAAGTGGATCATCATCTCATAGAGGGAGGTCCTTTGGCAAGGACTTATTTCCATCTCCATATCCACCTCCTCTCCTTCCAATATTCCCACTACCTTGAACATCACTCCTCCTCAGTCACCAAGGGAATATTAATTACCTAAACCCAAGCCCAAGAAGGCTAGTTCTTCTCATCATTTTTTTTTTCCAAGAAGAGGGGTGCTCCAGCCAAGGGAGATTTAGACTTAGAGGATCATGAACCTATTGCTCAGATGCTCATCAGAAAGAAGAGGAAGCAACATGAACAACAATCTACTGCTTCTCCCAAGCAATCTGAGCAGCAAGAGTCAGCTATAGCTATGGCTGATAGATATCTTTACCCTCTCTTTGAAGATGTCTTTACTAGATTAGCTAAGAGGAGAATTTACATTGATATTATGGAGCGGAATGCCAGACTATAGTTTCTTGGACTGCCTCCCCTGCCTCTTGATGACCATATTAGGCAATACATAACTTAACATGAAATGTCCAAACAAGAGTTAGGTGTACCCAAATCCAAATATGCTTACAAACAGAAGTTGAGTGAGCCAATAAGAATCCAAAGCTCTATAGCAACTTCACTACTGAGAATGCCATTCGCCTGCACAACAAGTAGCCACAAATGACTTTAGTTGAGTGGCTAAAGGTAGAACATGAAAAGAGATGGCAACTGATGAGTTGATACTTATGATCATTAAAAAGGGTAAATGCATGCATCATACTCATAGTTTTATGTGTAAAATGACATGAAATGATAAATAATTCTGTACCGATTTTAACGGTACCAATTTTGTTAAATTCCGAGTTAAAAATATCATCATTTCATGTGAAAAATGGAGTATAATGCATTTGCGATTTTTTCAGCAAAACTGAGAGAATAAATAAATTTATTTCAGCATAAATGTAATATTATTCATGATAAAATTCTAATTTACATTTATTTTATGTGAACAGGACATGAAGAGAATGTGGTGCAATGATTAAGTCTTTTAAGTCCAATGTTCAAATCTCAGCAGGAACATCTACCGTTTTGGAAAAATAAAAGAAGCAGGGGTAAAATAGTCATTTATGTTTTCAAAAAGGATTGCCCTAACCCTTTGCCCAAGAAGGCTAAGAAGAGGCAGCCACCTCGTCACTCTCTCCCCTTTCTTTATTTTAAAAATCCTCTCTCCCCGTTTAAAAAGACCTTTTTTCCTTCTTGCGGCTCTCTTGCTTTTTCTCACTCCCCGTATGGTTCTCAGCCGCACCCCATCTCTCTCTCTCTACATTTCTCTTTTTTCTCTGTATCTCTCTCTCTCTCTCTCTCCTTGCTGGGCTTTTTCTCTCTCTCTTTTTCTTCCCCGCACCCCCTCTATCTCTCTTCCTTTTTTCTCTTTCTTCTGCTCTTTCTCTCTCTTACCTTTTTGCTACTTCTCTAGTTTTCTTTCTCATGCTCCCTACATATCTCTCTCCCACTTTTTTCTCTTCTCTCTCCTCTCCTCTCCCTCTCTCTTTCTCTCTCTCTTCTATGCACACTCTAGGCGCTAGACGAGGACACACGGCAGCACCGCATCCTACGCGAGCCCGGGCATCGTCGCACGTGCCCACCTGTGCAGGGGCGCCACCGCCACGCAACAGCCGTTTGTCGATTCCTGCCTTCGTTGCCGCCACATGCTAATACTTTGCCCGTACGCCGACCACCAAGCCACACGCTCTACTGGGCGCATTGCGCCGCCGTGCACCCAATGACCTCAGCCTCTCGTGCGCCCTCTGCCGCCGCCGAGTGCCTCGGTTCACTGCGCTGATGCCTTCACGGCAGCCTGCGCCTAAGTCCACTGTTCTGCTACTATTGCTCTCTCTTCCCTTTTGTTCCGATTAGTTGGACATTAATTTTTGTTTAGTTTATTTCATAATTAATTTATTCTGCATAATAGGTATTAGTTTCTATTTTTGTACATTTCTTTTTAGACATTGATGTATTCCTTCGATAAGAGCATTAGTGAAATGTTGCTTTAGTTTAATTTAGTTTTCTTCTCTCAATATCTCTCTCTCCATCTTTTAGTGCGATCATATTGCTATTTCGTTTACGATTAGTTTCATTAGAAGTGCATAATTTAATTGATTAGTTAGTAGCATTAGTTAAGTATTTTAAAATAAATAGGAGTTCTGGAATCTATGGTCTTTAATTAATCCACTAGTTTTCTTTAGAGTTCACCAAGTGTTAGACTTACATTGAATAGTGCTCGATTTCTAAATTAATTTAGGCTCCAGTTTTAAATCTTCATATCATCTAAAATTGTTCATTAAATATTCAAGGTTTCCAAAATTAATTTAATTCTATTTCTCCGTAGATTGATCATGATTCTCGGCCATTGGATCTACAGATGAGTTTCTTTGATGTAGAACTCTCTCGATTTCAGCAATTGGTTCTAGAAGGTTAGGGCTTTGAGATCTCCTACCTTGCATACACTAGGACGAAGAGAGAGAAGAAGGACTTGTATTCTATTTTTATTTTTACTTTTCTTTTTTTTTAATGCAAACAATTTAGAAAGCAAATTAACCTAATGACCTAAATTGGATCTAGACTTCTATGTGAATTTTCTCATAAGGTGAATGGGGTCCACCTTAAGTCACAACTACAATCAGTTAATGGCCAGGTAATAGGTGGGGTAGTAGGAGGCTCCCCTTACTTTCGTAAGGACCTATTTAAAAGGAATCACTTTCCTACTTAGGCGTTTGCCTTTTAATCTCTAGCCTAGACATCGTTGCTAAAAGTGAAGGCAACCCAAGATTTAAACCACTCACAGTGTGAACCTTAGAGTCTCTTTCGACTTGCTTTTATTGGATTTAGGAAATGACCATATAAGGATAGTTGTTTATGGGCTAAGGAAGGGTGATGAAATCCCTACCTTATGTTGTTAGGGATATTGTCTTTAAATATTTTTGAATGCAATGCAACAATCAAATCAAGCAAGGAGTTTTTATGCAATCATAAATGACTTGCTATAAATGAGGAATGTACCTTTCCCCCTCAATCTTCAACAAATAAGAAATAAACTAAGAAATGAAACTTATATATTTATGTTTTCCTAAAATGTTGAATGTCTAGCATAGAAAGTTTCTGTTTTTTTTTTTAATTAATGGAAACATATCTAAATCAAGAACTACTAAAAATGAAACTAACTAAAAAGGAAAAATGAAAAGGAAAACTTGGAACACACTCACCAAGAATTTTATTTTCCTTTTTTTGTTTTTAATTTTTAATTTTTCTCTTCTTTTTTTTTCAATGCACCTACAAAAATAAGAAAAAGAATGTTAGTTAGAGAATAATTATACTAAATCCAAAATAATCAAAACTAAAAATCTAAATCTCTAGCAACGGCGCCAAAAATTGATGTGAACGCAATGTGCGTTGTTAAACGCGACAACCAATTTCAATATTATCGGGACTCACAATTAATTTGAATTATTTCATCCCGAATCAATATCAACCTTCATCTTGCATTCATCTTCCTCAAAATCCGGCCAATTAATATGAAATCAAATCAAGTACCATTCAGATCCTCCCATCCTTTTATGGGAACACAAATGAAGATCCTTACAAGCATCTGGATGAATTTTTAGTGATCTGTTCCACGGTGAAGATCCAGAACTTCATCGATGATGCCCTTAAATTGACCCTTCTTTCCCTTTTCACTAAAGGATAAGGCCAAATATTGGATGGGGATCACAGGAAAGCCCATTAGGATATGGGATGAAATGCAAAAAGAATTTCTCAAGAAGTTATATCCTATAGGGCGAACCAACACCATGAAGAGGGCTATCACAGGTTTCACTCAAACTCCTGGAGAAGTGATTCATGAATCATGGGAGAGATTAAAGGAATTGCTTAGGAAATGCACTCATCATGGGCTATCAAAATGGCAAATTGTCCAAGCATTCTATGAAGGGTTGTCTAAATAATTCAGATAGATGGTGGATACCTCATGTGGAGGGGCGTTTATAATGAAGAGCGAAGATGAAGCTTATGATTTATTTGAAATGCTGAGTGAAAACTCCATTAATCATGCCTCTCTCTCATCTTACGAGAGGTCTGTTGGGCCATCTAAACGGGCCGGGATGTATGAACTGAAGACTCGAGGAGAGCTCGAAACTAAAATGGACATCAATATGATCAGTCAGAAATTGGACAAGGTAGACTTGTTGGCCCATAAGTTGGATCAACTCTTGGCCCTGAACAAACAAGAATCTATCTATCAACCACCAGCCAATCCATATGAGGGCCCATCTTCTATCCCTCAAGACATTTGAACTTTATGTGCAAATCTGGCCCACTAGGTGACCGAATGCCCAACTGCAGCCCAACTTCCACTATTTATGCAAGAACAAGTCCAAGCTGCCTAGGGGTTCTCCAAGCTCGGTAATGATCCATTCTCTAACAGTTATAACCCCGACTGGAGAAGTCACCCTAATTTTTGGTGAAAAAAACAACAAGCTCCACCACCCATGGCCAATTCCCCCATGCATCAAGCCCAAAGGCCACCCATGCAGAACTCCTTTCAAAATCAGTCCAACTTTTATAGGAATGCTTATGCTAGGGGAACATAGATCCAATTCTCTCAACCGGTCCATTGCCAATCCTTCCAATCAAGTCAATTAACCCAATATCCTCCTCCTCCACCCACTTATCAACATCCTCCTCAGCTCAATTATGATGAGAAGTTCACACAACTCCAACAACTCATCTTAACCCAACAACAATCAATTTTCAAATTGGAGAGTCAAATGGGCCAATTAGCTTAAGCAACCATGAGGAGAGAAATATGCCAACTTCCTAGCCAACCCGAGGAATCAACCTCCTGATTTTCCACTGCAGTTGGGCCTTTTACCTCAACCCGGCCCATCAACACAACCTAAAGGGCTGCAATTTGAAAATGCCTAAGCTATTTCGGCCCTAAGGAAGTGAAAAGACCTTGGATGATCCACACAAGGCTACGGAGATAATAGAAAGCTCAACCAATGGGACCCATGAGGTCAAAAGTGAGAGTGAAGCGAAGCCCATTATGGAGAAGTTTGGGGGGAGACCCCAGAGGGAAAGAGAAACTGGATGATGGCCCAAGTTCATACCAACCAAGGATGTCTTTTCCAAATGCCTTAGTAGCCAGGCCCAATAACAAGAAGAAACCTGCCCAAAATGAGGAGTTGATGGAATTGTTCAAGCAAGTTCAAATCAACATTTCACTCCTTGATGCCATTAAGTATGTGTCGGCTTATGCTAAATTTCTTAAAGAATTGCGCACACCAAGAAGGGAATCTAGAATGCCCCCTAAAAAAGTTAGGCTTTCGGAGGATGTGAGTGTAATTGTGATGAACTATCTTCCCAAAAAGCTGAAGGACCCCGGGGCACTTTTGATCTTATGTGACATAGGTGGAGTCACATTTGATAGAGCTCCATTGGACCTAGGTGCTAATGTGAACCATTTGCCAACAACTATCTATGAAACATTTGATATTGGGGAACTTAAGCCCACATCTATCATTTTACAGTTGGCTGATAGGTCTGTGAAAACTCTACGAGGACTTATTGAGGATGTTATTGTAAAAGTCCATGATTGCTATTTCCCATGGATTTTCTTATTCTTGATATGGCCTCACCTGAAGAGCTTATTCATACCCCGATCATCTTAGGACGTCTTTTTTTAGCCACTGCCAAATCTAATGTTAATTGTGAAACTGGCATGATGGACATATCCTTTGGGGGTCAAAAGGTCAAGATCAATGTATTCAAAGCATCTCAATATCTGGACCATGATGAAGAGTGCCATACCATTGATATTTTGGACAATCTAATTGAAGAGGAGCCGGTTCTTACACATGATCTTTTAGAAGAAGCTAGTGCTCTACAGGATTCACCCAACTTTTTAACATCATGGCCCAAGGTGGAACCTTCACCAGCCTTACAGTCTGAGCCCGCTCTACCAATCTCTGGAAGACCCTCCTTTACTCGAACTCAAGCCATTATCTGATTCTCTCAAGTATGTCTTTTTGGGCCCCGACCAAACTCTACCTGTTATCATTACGGCAAATCTCACTGCATTTCAGGAAGCCCAACTGATCGAGGTTCTTAAAGCCCATAAGGGTGCCATTGGCTGGTCGGTGGCAGATTTGAAAGAAACTAGTCCATCCATATGTATGCATCATATCTATATGGAGGACAATTCCAAGACGAGTCGGAAAATCCAAAGACGGCTCATTCCAAATATGAAAGAGGTGGTGAAAAAATAAGTTGTGAAGTGGCTTGATGCGGGTATCATCTACCCCATCTCGAACAACAAATGGGTTAACCCAACTCAAGTGGTACCCAAGAAGTCCGGATTAACAGTTATTGAGAATGATCATGGGGAAGTGGTACCCACTAGGCTCACCACGAGATGGAGAGTGTGTATTGATTACATGAAGCTTAATGTCATGACTAAGAAGGGCCACTTTCCACTCCCGTTCATGGATCAGATCCTGGAAAAGAGTTAGCAGGTTAGAAATTCTTCTACTGTCTAGATAGGTACTCTTAGTATAATCAAGTGGTAATTTATCCGGAAGATCAAGAAAAAACCACCTTTACATGCCCCAACAACACATTTGCTTTCAGGAGAATGCCATTTGGATTATGCAACGCACCTGCCACTTTTCAATAGTACATGATGGCTATCTTCTCCGACATGGTGGTAGAGTTCCTCGAAGTTTTTATGGATGATTTTTCTATCTTTGGGGACTCTTTTGAAAATTACTTAGAAAATCTGAAACAAGTATTGGCTCGATGTATAGAGACTAATATGATACTTAGCTGGGAGAAGAGCCATTTCATGGTTCGCGAGGACACAATTGTAGGCCACATTGTATCTGAAAGGGGGATAGAGATAAACAAAGCAAAGATTGATCTCATATCTAATCTTCCTCCTCCCACCTCTGTTAGACAAATTCGTTCATTTCTTAGCCATGCCGGCTTCTATCGTAGATTCATACAAAATTTCTCCCAAATTGTCCGACCCCTAACTCTTCTCCTAACCAAAGATGTCCCATTCCACCTAGACGAACCATGCATAAAGGCATTCAATTCTTTAAAAGTGGCTTTGACCAAAGCTCACATTCTTCAATCTCCGGATTGGTCTTTGCCTTTATCATGGTTAAGTAGTTTAAAAATATACAGTCCATTGACACTTCTCTTGAGACCTACAAGCACTGGTATGCTAAATGTGCTCCTTATTATGCTATGAAGAAGAGTCTTGCTAATCAAGGGCTTAAATGCCATCTGAATCTTGAAAGATTTCTCAGATTTGTTATGAATACCAAACCTTTGCTCAACATGGACAAACTTTCCCCTCAGTAATATAGAGCATGGCTTCAGGCCACCTATACCAAATACTATTAGAAGTATCAAGCAGCTGGAAAGGCACCACTTTTGAGTACTTTGTTCCTCACTCAGAGTTCATTGAAGCCAAGACGTGGGATGTTATCTCATTTCATGCTAGGACTATCCATCTTCCTGCTATTCTACTTCCCTAGGATCCTCCTTTTCTCACCCTTTGTCCTTTTTTAACTGATGACAAAAAGGGAAAGACAAATTCAACATTCCAACACTTACTGGAAATAGAATTTTTTTCATGCCATATGTCTTTTGCATTTAAACTTAGCATTTCATCTTTGCTATTCTGCATATGTCTGTAACATGGTGGTTTTGTGTGTTTATGTTTTTTTATGATGTCATTTTTAGAAGTTTTATCATCACCAAAAATGCGAGATTGTTGAGTTATCTCTAATAATTATTTTAATTCACATCTTTTGGTGATAACACTTTAAAAATATCATATATTAGCAATTGATTACCAAAGGTAAACAATAGAATTAATCGATTATTTGCTATTGATAGCACTATTTGATCTGGGACTTAGTCAAATTTCAGCATACCTTTTGATCCTTCCGATTAAAACTTATGGAGAAATCGATAACCCTTTATCGTTAATCGATTAATAGTGTCAGAACCTTAGAACCCTTTAATAAAAGTCCATCGCTTCCAATTAAATTCTACCACTTCAGTTTTCACCGAGTCCATTGCTTCGAATTAGGAGAGACAACAAATCGATTTAGTTTTCAACGAGTCCATCGCTTCGGATTAGGAGAGACAACAAATCGATTCAGTTTTCAACGAGTCCATTGCCATATAAAAAAGTCCACCGCCTTTATCTCTATAATCGATTAAGTGTTTCCTCGTTCAATCAATACTTTGATAGATTACTGATATTTCTATAATCAATTATCACTTGTTTCATGAATCGATTATTGTTCTATTTTTGTAATCGATTACTTGCAGTTTTCAAATAGATTACTTATTAGATCATCAATAGATTAATCATTCAGATCGATTACTCGTTTCTTGGTTAATCGATTCACAGACTAAGCATCACTCCAATTACGCCCTTGTTTGACTAATCGACTAACCCCTTTGCTTGCTTCCAATCACTTGTTGTGACAATCGATTAACGTTATATTTTCAGCATCGATTACCCGTATCACCATCAAACGATTGCCCAATCGATTATTAGTTTGTGTTCGGATCCGATTACTCATTTGTCTGGAATCAATTAATAGCTCATTTTCCTTCAGATTAATGAATAATATTTTAGTCGATTAATCTATTATTTTTAGGATCGATTAGCAAGTTATTTGGAACCCAATTATGTTTACCTGTATAATCGATTATTTGTTGCTTATTTAATTGATTAACTATTTTCTCTCTTTAACAATTATATGCATTTTTTAACATCGATTATCTGTCTTGTTCTTCTATCTGTTTGAGCGATTTTCTAAGCACTTTGAGCATCGATTAACTGTGTCTTTTAGGCCTCATATTTTGACAAGCCTGTGAATCAATTATCTGCTCTCTATAGTTGTCGTTATTTAATTGATTCTCATATGAAGATATCTGTTGACACTGTTGATCTTCTTGCTCTGATTGACAGATACTATCTCAGACATGTCTGTCAGTACGTACGTTTTGTCTGGACTCACCTACCCACTAGTCTGCACACTATATAGAACTTTCCTTTTGAGGTTTATTTGCAGGATTAGGTGAGATATGTCAGACCAAATTTGACAAGAAAAAAGACAGAATCTACAAGGAAAATGACATGTTAAGAAGACTTCTCTCTCAAGTTTTGACCAAACTATTGAACATTAGACCTACGATGGTTTATGTTAAGACTGAAGCTGGTTAACGTTAGACTCATCCAATTTAATTTGGAATAAACATGAGATGTTAGACAGAATGATGGAAGCTGGAAACCCAACAAGTATATTTGAATTTTCCTATATAAGCATGCTGCCATCAGCAGAAGAACATAAAACATACAGGAACAAGTGAGCTGAACGCATAGTGCCAGAACCCTTCATATTCTTCCTGCACAAAGAGAGAGAAAGGTAGTGCCTGAGAGTAAGAGCTTCATTTTACTGTGCATAGAAGCTCGCGGGCCACCTGCAACAAGATCAAGATCCACGTTCCATCTCCTGTTTACTGTTGTGATTTCTTATTAAAGTGTTTCATTGTTTTATCTGCCCATTGTAGGGGCACTTTTGTAATTCTTTCATTACCGTTTTACTATTATTCCTCTTCTTGGTTTGGAAGGAAAGACCTGTGGATACAGGTGGTTGTTGTTCCCCTTCAAGGCTGAAAGGAAGACCAACTGTAATTGGTGGTTGTAGTTAACTTGTAAGGGGTTTGTACCTTATGATTAGTGGAACTCCTAAAGTGCATTTGGGGGTTGAATGTAGGTCTAGATAGATCAAACCAGTATAAATCTATGTATTTTATGTGTGATTGATTCCTTATTCTTCTTCCTTTTGTGCATTAAAGTTTGCTTCTACGATTAGTGTTCTTTTATTTGTGTTTGAACTATTCACCCTCTTGTGTTCTTCATAGATCGATCAACAGGAATGTGGTCGACAATAGTGTGTATGGTTAATACATATATGTGCGCGCACGCATCTGCATGTGTGTTGTTATATGTAGATTCTAGTCATAAAAGTATTACTTTTAAATACTTTATGGGTATGGCCGTGGTAGAATATGCTCTAAACTGCATTCACTCTGATCTGATATGTAGAAAAGTGAGTTGCATGTGGATCATATTGACCTTCAATCCAATCTATGCAACTTGCGGTTGAGGAAAAAAAAATAGTTATAATCTGATTTGATCCGATCTACGAAAGGATTTGGACGAAAAATTTGACCTCCGATCCGCAATTGATTGCATGCTTGATCTGCTCCTATCGTGAAATAATGGAATTGTTTGATCTTGAACCACTCATTTTAAAATTGATAAAAACAAATATCGGTCTTAATTTATGACCATTTTTGACGAAAACAAAACGGGAGATTATCTACCAAAATAATCGACCAAATTTATTTTGACATTTTGCACCAGATCAAATGAATATAATCCAAAGATTTCAGTATTTTATGTCAATCTTAAGGAAAAAAAAAAAAGGAAACCGAGGACCTGAGTGTCTTGCATCATGCCAAACAACCCTAGAAATGGATTTCTCGATTTTTAATTTACCAAAAATTAGGAAGCATGTGGTAATGTTTGAAAATAATTTTTTAATCTTTCGATCTTTCTAAAATTCAAACAAAAGTTAATCTAACGTCATGCTTATAGTTAATCAAATCAACTAGTTAAGCAAGTAATGATGAAAAGACCTTAAGCTTTTTTTGGTCAGGGGAAAGACCATATTGTAGCTGTTGGGCGACTTTGAAGGGTCATTTTATAAGTTTTTCTTGGAATTTATGCAATAGCCCTACGATTGTCACAGTTACTAGAGATTGCCATGCCCAGCATTACGGGACTCTTAACTATTGTGAATATACAAAATCAATTATATATAATTATACAAGAGAATTCTCCAAGCAAAAGAGGGAGAGAGAGAGAGAGAGACATGTAGACATGGGGGAGAAAGAAAGGGTGGAGGGGGGGGGGGGGGGAGAGGAGAGGACATGAAAAAAGACATGAAGGGAGAAAAAGATGTGTGAAGAAAGGTTTCATTCTGAAAATAAAAATACTCTTGAATCATTTTATTTTTAAAAAAGATTTATAAAGAGTAGACCGGGGGGGGGGGGGGGGGGTTTGAAGGGAGAGGGCATGAAGAACGACATGGAAGGGAGAAAAAGATGTGGAAAGAAAGAAAATAACTCTTAAATTATTGTATTTTTAAAAAAGATTTATAAAGAGTAGACTACTTTCCTAAAAATAGGAGAGATCTTCCCAAATAAGTTCTCCCCATCATTTCATTTTTAATTTTAAATTTGAAAGAAGAGAAATTAAAAAGAAAAACGTATCCGAACACCATATTAATTGGAACCTAGCTTCAAGTTTAGAATGGAAAACAAATATGTAGTGGAAATGTGCAATACCATGGTACTACCAGAACTTCCGCCAGTGTAATAGGATTTCTGAGAGGGCTAGCAATTGGGATCCTTCTAACCTGGCACCTGTTTTATCATACCGTGCGGTACTCCACGACCATATCAAATGCCTCTCTCCCATCCCCATCAAACAAAACAAGGTCAGGTTGGCTAAACTTCCATATTTCGACTTCCTCCGATCAAACATTGATAGAACAATCAGAGCCATATAATAAAAATTCTACCACTTCAGTTTTCAACGAGTCCATCACTTCGGATTAGGAGAGACAAGTTTCCACCAAGTAGACGAAAGTTCTATGCCATCACCAGTCAAAAGGGCTACAAGAGTTTTGCTCGGCATGCTTCTATGCACAAGAGAGAAGCAGCATTAACTAAATTTACCTAGATACAGTAGCACAGTTCACATGAGGATGTAGGCAATTACTGTTTTCTCCCTGTTCATTAGACTTTGAAAGACGATGTTCCACCAATTAGTCCAGAGTTCTATATGATCACTAATCAAAAGATCAAGAATTTCCTCGGCTTACTTCTATGTGCAAAAGAGAAGCAGCACTAGCTAAATTCACCAAGATATACAAAAGCACGGTTCACATGAGGATATGAACAACTGCTGTTTCTTCCTGTACTTCTGTTAAGAATCGAATGAATAATCACTACAAGATCTCCTCTGCAATGAGATTTTTAACGAAAATAAGAGAAAAAAGGAGTCAAAGACAGTATGACAATAAAGGTCAATCCAAGTAAAAAAGAGTGACAATCTTCCTGAGGTTTTTCGCTTCCTGACATGTTTCCATGAGTAATTTGCTGTCATGAAATGCAAAGCAGATGACTTGTTGCACATGCGAAATGATGTCCATGTTGCATAACCTGTTCATTCCATAACCAAACCATCAGCATGCCATTCATCCTCTACCAAACAAGAGGAACACAAGAAATCTTGTACACAAGGAGAACATGCAGTATCTGAAACAGGGAGAAGCAAACAAGATACAAAGACCTCGAGATGAAAAAAAAAAAAAAAAGGTTCAGGAGAGCCATGGGGAAGCAAGTATATCAATCAGCTAAACCTTTGGCAAATCATGCAATGTTTGTCTTTCTCATTTTTTGTCTCGCCGGATGACACCTCCAAAAATACTAAACAAGGATGGGACAACTGCTGCCATTAAAGTAACAAGAAAAAACCTTCAAATTCACTGTATTCTACAGGAAAACTAGGAAATGTAAGCCTGCATGCATATCCAATCTATGCTTGACAGAACCGGAATGCACTGGCCTGCCTTTCAATACCAGCTTTAGGCATGAAAGTACCATTTTCCTTTAGTAGTTATATTTTTTGCAGTAATCTAACCATACAGGCAGGTTATGTAGAACATCATCTTGCTAGTCCATGTTGATAGATTCAGAGTGAGTTGCTGAAACAAACGTCCCTTTCTATGTATATGCAAAGAAATGACTAAAATTTCTGCAAGGACAGATGAAAAAGATCAGTCCACCAATGGAGCAAAGACTGACTGAAAGCTTTATGGTAGGGATTCCCAACTTAGTTCTGCGAAGTGTTCAGCACTCATTTCATCTCACAAGTCGCTTGATACACATTACTCAGATGAATGAATTTCTCTCAGTTGGATCAAATTTCCTGAGATAACTGTCAGCAGGAGACATCAACCATTTTGATGAAAGCTTAATGGATATTACGCTGGAAACTGATTAAAAGCTGAGTCTGTTTCACAGAGAATGATCCAATAATCAAAACAGAAATGGAAGGATGCACAAACCTGCTAGCTTCGATTAATGGTAGATGGTCATTCTGGGGCTTTTCAACAAGATTTTTAACCTGTAAAATGGAAGGATTAAACTAGCATCAAAGGATCGATCAGAAATACTGACAAAGTACTTCCATGAGTAGCAACAATACTGAAACACACTTTCATGAATCTGTTGTTCTTATTAAATGTGTAAAATCTAAATCTGCTTCTATAAATGTTTCACAAATTTTAGTGTCATAAGGATATTTGTGTATGGTGAATAAGAAATCAAATCAACAAGGAATCATGAGTTGCTAATGAGAGCTGATCAAGAGGCAGCACATACTCCACCTGTTACGCAATCAACTATACCAGTTCAATTTTAACAGACAGTAGCAAAGCTGTTGTAGTTAGGGGCACCTTCTTGGATTTGGATTTCAAAAACAAGAATGGGTGAACCATCAAGAAATCCACATGTTTTATATCCTTTTAAGACCATAAATTCCTCCCCTGGTCAGTCAACATAGAAGACAAGCCAAGTCACTTGGTTTATATATATCTTCAACTTTATCCTCCTTGATAATGTTCCCTCCCAAGCTGAATCTTTTCTGAACCTTTATCAGCTTCTTCGCCAATTTGGCCTACTTCACGCCCATTGGCAGACATGTTTATCAATCAAAAGAATGACATGTTTCGTACGTGAAAAAGGAGAACAAAATCATATATAAAGAAGACCCCACTTGCAAAGAACCTACCACCTGTGTCCCAAAAGAAGGAATTCTAGGATACTAAATTACTTCAAACAAGTATTCCCACCAGTCTCGTCCTCACAATAAAGAAGCACACTATGACTGCATGGAAACCATGCTTGCTCATCTCCTTCGACTTCCATATCTTGATGAAATGGTTATCTTTCCTTATTCATGAACATTATCCCACAACTTCCATGGAGAAATCGAAACATGATTGTCGCCACTATTTTGTATTGGCTAAAAAATAGGTCATGCCCACCCAAAACCTCCTGTGAACATACAGGTTAAGAGAGAACCTGGAGACAGCAAAGAGAAAGAGAATCCCCCAGAATAGAAATAGAATAGGCTAAGAGAATAGCCTAAGTATATATTCCAGGCCCATGACAAAAAAGTGGAGAAACCAAAATCACCACTCTAAAAGAAACTGACGTTTGTATCCACAAATTGTACGAGACACAGAATAAGCTCAATTAGGAACTTGAATTAGATGTCTAATGGTTATCTCACTAGCACCTTATGGTTTTGAGCCAGTTCATAGAGGATTCTCCATCAGAACAGCTGAATCATGAGTTTCTGTGTGGTCTTCTAGAAGTGTATCTAAGTCCAGTCAAGATTAGAAAAGAATCCTAACCTGCTAGGTAATGTGATGCTGTCCGCCACATATCAGTTGAATTTCCTAGCCTGGATGTAATTTGCTCAGAAATGCTTCAAAGGCATAATCTAAGGTTAAAATCACCATCATCAATCAGGAAACCCTAAGTCCAAAATCCATAACAAAAATTCTGGCTTCCCTTGCCATCCTTAATCAGTTGCCCTTCCCATTGTCATCCTTAATCAGTTACCCTTCTCATTTCTCTTCTTCACTCTACAAAGGGAGTAATCATTTCCCAGCCTTCCTGAGGAATTTCATAGGTAGAACAGGATGTTTGCCCATGTTATTGGATGATGTCACAAAAGATGCACCATTCTGAATTGCACGACAACAAAACAGTGATGATTATGCAAAGCTGTTGTGCTTGTTAGGCCTTCATCAGTGGCAATGCTAGAAGTGCAAGGATTACTCAGACCTGTATTAGAACATCACATAAAGAATTTCCTGTTTAAGTAGAAAACTACCTGAGTTTTATTTTAACTGTTTCTTTTTTTTTTCTTTCTAAAAAAGCACATGCAGTATGCAAATAAGTCAAAGGACACAATTAAGAGTCTGATCCACTAAAGAGACACAGCCAATGCAAAGGGTAATATATGGAAATGTTGAAGTACTCATCAGCCCCTATATGAATGGAATAAACTTGTGGCCAGCTGCCAAGATGGCAGCACAGAACACGTGCGACTTCATTTATGACACCACATTCACCCCTAATATGATAAGACCATTTAAAAAGATAATTTAACAATTCTGAGTGCCTTAAGATAATAAGGCAAGTATGCTTCAACACTATTAGGCATAAACAGATAATGGAACAACTAAGTAAACTATAAGTATGTAATGCAACACGAAACAAAATAACTGAATCTGACAAAGTATTATAAACCAACATTTGGTGCCGAAATGCTCGATAATCAGCTTTAACCAAATGGAAAGCACATCCCATTACTCATGCTGAAAAATCCTCAATAAGCTTTTTGGACAAATAAAAGGAAAAAAGAGAGCACTTCACATATATTTATGGTTGACCTATGCGCACCTTTATGAGTTGACATAACTGCTCAAACTTAGATAGATATAAAGTACAAGGAAATGTATTACTTATTCCTGCTACAGTTTTAGTAATTTGTGTGCAGATAACAATATATATGCAAGACTGAAAGTAATAAAACGAAAACAGTCATGCGATAAACGATAAACACTGTCCCATGATCCATGGCCATAATGAATAAATGAGTTTTTTCTCCGTGAAAAGACATGGATGGGCAAACTTAATCTTGATCAAAGCAATGATTTTCCAGAAGAAAAGGAGGTAAAAGCAACCTATTACATCAACATAAAGAGAAATAATAAACACAAACAATAGAGGTTGGATACCTCTTATATGGCAGCACAACACGATGTATGACACCTCAACAATAAAGAGCACCAAAAAAATATAAAAGGGGTAAAGGTTTTAACATCTTACTTTTGACAGCAGCTCTTGGCTCTCAGGTGGCTGCATCTTTAAACTCTGGGGTAAAATTACTGTGAGCAGCTCTGGTTTCTCTGCCCTCAAAGCACCTCGAATAACAGCTGCATTCGTTCCTGATGCACCTGAAGTATAAATGTGGTTTTTCTGCAGAATATGGCTTATCTTAGGAAGCTGAAAGTCATGAAAAGACAGTATTCTGATAAAACACCGAGGATAAAGGAAAGAGAAATTAAGAAAGAATGGCATACAGTTATCATCATGGCATAACTCAGAATCTCAATGAGCTGTTGATGCATGAAACCCATGTTACGTGTTCCAAAGAATCCAATTGATCTAGGCCCCTGCTGCTGAATGGCCAACAGCTCCTGCTCAACAAAAACAAATTTAAGACTGAGGATTCTATAAATAGTCACAACACAAGTATCAGATAAAGATGCAAGTACAGTCTTTAAAGCAGTAATTTTTCAGAGTTGCATATGATCATGAGTCCACACTTGGAATTACTATACTTGTGTGTAAGAATAATTATTTTAGGCAAAATTGCAGTTACCCATGAAAAGATTCTCACCAAAGATAAACTGGAAGCAGTTAATAATAAATGCAATCAAATATCTGTTATCAAATTAAAAGGAAATCGTAACCAAAAGCACTATAAATCCACTAGATTATGCTCCAGAAGCTTAACTCTTATTTCAAATGTCTTGTAAAACAAAAAGCAACATTATCCTTTTCCATCAACGTTCCAAAGTAAAACTCAAGCAATGATATGCTTATTATTTAGTCAAAAACTGAAATGCTAACTCTCAAGATGAGATATTCTTGGTGTTCTTCAAGTTTATACACGTGATAACAAATTACCTGCAAATAATCGAGGTCAGGTATTGGCTTGTACTCTGAGACCACCACTGTGCCCGAACCTTCAACAAGTGTAGGAACTTGGGTAGCAACCTCCTCATCGGATCCGAACATGCACATTTCATTCTTCGCCTCATTTCTCCAAACATCTTCATCTTTAACACTTCTAGCATGTCCACAAAGCCACTATACCAGTACATAAAAAAAAAGTCCCTGGTAGATTAGTAAAAACAACTATTCTCACTAGACATATATTGAAAATCATAAATCAGGAAACAGTTTTTAAATACGGAAAGGGGATAGAAAAGATCCCACAGAGCAAACGAGCAGGTATTTGAAAAATTACATCCTTCCAGAACCATAACAGTTTTGGTTCACAATTAGTTTAACGTCAATTACGCCACTATTCTACACTAAGAATAAATTAAAGCATGTCATAAGCTAGAAGCAATTAGAACATATACTTCTCTTCCAATGTGAAATATCCACAAACAGAACTTGGGCAACACTTGTGCCCGCACTGAGAAAAACACTATTCTTGAACCCTAAGCGGAGAATCCCCATGAAAAGATCAGATCTCAGCAGCGAGTAAAACAACCAGCATGTACCATTTTCCACAGGCAAGAGGCAACCCATGACAAACAATATGCACAAAATTCGCTACAGCCAAGATTCACCAAAGGGACACACACTGACATCTATTCAAAAATTGAAAATGGGCATCCCCAAGAAGCTTCAAGAACCAGACTTTTCAAGGACCCAGGTCCCGAAACTCCATCAGGACACCAAGAAACAGAGCCAAAAGGGGAAATTCCCCCAAAAAGAGAAGACCCACGTCCAAAAGGACAGCATCCACAGAGCAATGACAAAGGAGGGATACCGTCTGCCTCCTGGGTGGCCGCCCCCCATGAGGTCTCCTCGGCACGACCCATCTGTTGTGGCAGGAGGACTCCCCGTCGAATCCGAATACCTGGGCCGGCCGAGAGCAGAGGGCGCCGCCGGGTGCGAAGAAGCAGGTGGAGGAGGAAGAGGAGGAGAGAGGAGAAGGGGAGGGGCAGAAGCTGGTGCCAGCGAGGGGCAGCAGCAGGCGCAGGGGAGAACCCATCTGCCTTGCGTGCCCTTTTTAAGGGATGAAAAGCGCCGCCTTTGAGATCCCTGGAACCGCTCCTCCGCCCTTTCTTTTGTGTTTATTTCTTTTCCTCTTTTGCTCCCTTTCCAAAGAGATATGAGAGAAAGAGAGGGTGATGCGAATGGCGAGGAGAGGCAAAAGGCGCTTTCTTTCTATTCTATTCTACAAACAAATCTCTGCACGAATCCGTTGTGGATGTGTTTTCCCTACTTTCGCCCCCTCATCCCCGGCCTTTGTTTTTATATGCCCCCGCCCTCTCTCTCTCTTTCAGTGTGCTCCTCCCTCCCTCCCTCTCTCTACATTATATGTGCTCTCCTCCCCTCTCTCTCTTTCTCTCTCTCAAACACATTCTATGTGCTCTTCCCCCCTTCTCTCATTATATGCTCCCCCCTCTCCTTATATGTACGAGTAATATTTGTTGCACTGCATATACGGCACCATCTCATGAAGTGTAGTCTCAAGAATAGAAAGAAAAACAAAAAAAGGGTTGGCCCATAATGTCTAATATATCAGTAAAACTTGATCTTCGATTGAATACAATTTTACAACTTAAAAAATTGACCTTAATGAACAATACAAAATTCTTATTGGGCTGAACCCAATATATGAATTTCGATTTTTTATTTTTCATATTTTTCAAGTCATCCGATTAAAGATCAAATTGTACGGACATATTGGACATGATGAGTCTAACCTAAAAATGTCATGTTAGTCTCTTTGTGAGATCATAGAACATGGGGATTGAACATGTAGAAAAATGAGACCGACCTAATTCTCTACTAATAAAGTCTCCTTTTAACTTTTGGACATGATGAGTTATAACTTTAAAGTCTTGTTTTTTTTTTCAGGAAATACAAAATCATAGGAAATGTTTTCTCGAAAGTTAAAAAGTTATAGGGAACAATTTATTAGGTTTGTATTTATAAATTTTAGGGGTAATTTCATATTAACTACTTTTACAAAAATGTCATACTTATTTGCATATTATCCTATAGGCCCTCACAAAATAACATATCTACCGAATCTGCCATTTCAATGGCATATATAATGCATTTACATATTAGGACCGTAAGTGGGATAATATGTAAGTAAGCTTGTTATTTTGAAATCTAACATACGAGCGGTTAATATAAAATTATCTCTAAATTTTTTTTTTAAGATGTCGAGGGAAATCCGGTTTTCCGGTAAACCCCGGAAAAACTACCGTGCGGGGGGTGGGGCACAGCTAAATTATCTCTAAATTTTATAAAAGAATAGATGAAAAGTAGAAACACGTGTTTGTATTCTCACATGAGATGAGAGAAGGAACGGAGGAGTGGGGAGAGTCGAAAGACGACAGTGGGGTAGTAGAAAGCGGGCCAGAAAATACTTTTCATTTTTATTTTCCCATGGCCAGAGGTGAGGAATGAAAATTGGGATATATCTATATATATATATATATATATATATATATATATATATATGTATGTATATATATATATATATATATATGTATATATATATATATATATGTATACAAACACGTGTACATATATATGTATACATGTATAGATATCATTATGTTATTTTAAAATTTTATTTTTGAAATATGTGAAATAGATTTCTAATATTTGTAGCAATGCATAAAGTCTATCTATCCATTACTAAAGTTAAATATTTAGTTTGAAAGAATGTTGTGTAAAGCCCCACTGAAACTTTAATCAATGTTATCTTTTTTCATCTTCAGTCATTAGGGCCATGATAAAAAACAGGGGTACTCATGATTTATTTTTAGTTAGGCGTTAACGAAATTTTATAAAACTTAAATAATAAAAAATGAAATCTCAAAGTGAGTCAAACTGAACTGTACACTTTTGAAATCAAACCGAACCAAATTAAAATAATTCGATTTTGTTTGATTTGACCTTTTTATCGGCCTCCAGCTTCTAAGTAGGCATCAACAATTTAACATCGTGTGTAATGAATAGATAACTTATATAAACAAAGATTATAAGTACTGATTAATGATTCTAATGGGCCTGCCAATAGACGATTTATACAAATAGTGGATAGAACACTTCCTGTAATAGTAAGTTAAATCACTATAAAAGATAGGACCATGCATCCCCTTCCATTGGATGGAAGATGATGCATCCAATTATCTTGTTAATTTACCTAGAGAAGAAGGACTATGTTACCCCGGCCCCCTATGCTTTAAACATTTACTTCCAACATTGAGTACTCCTAGATAGAAGAGAAAAAAATCATTAGCTATGCAACAACAAACAAAGGAACAAATAATAAAAAGGTCATAGCATTTTATGGAAGTCTCTTCTGACATCATACATTCTGTTAAGAGCTTGTCATTGTAAACTGCTGAGTTGAGCTTTTTTCTACATGCTTTTCCTCTTAGAGAATACTTTTTCTACATGCTTTTCCTAGAGTACATTTAAATGCTGATATTCTGTAGGGAATATTATGTTTATGTTGCTTACTTCTCCTTTAGATTGCACATCCTTTCATTCAAGTCACATAATTTTTCTCTAAATTGTATATATTTTATTTTATTTTTATTTTATCCATATTTCGGCATATCTTTTCTCATCATTGTATCTTTTTCTTCCCTCATTTTCCCTATAGTTATCCTTGTTGCTCATCCTCCTCTTTCCTTATTCTCAAAATAGTGGTATTACAGGAGTTTTTTTTGTAAATACATTATATTTTTAGGGGTTAAAGTTTAAAGTTTAATTATATCATATCGTTATTGCCAATATCCATCTCTCCTTATATAGTTTACAACCACAGGCTCCTAACAGAATGTATGGTGTCTTCTTCCTCTCTACCATCTATTTTGTCCAAAATGAACATGGAACCAACCGAGACACGAGGCTTTACACAGCACAGTTGTTTGGATAATTGGACTCATCATTGATGACAACAATTAAACATTGCGAGGAATACTTGCTACTGTCTTCAGCTGCAGCTCATGCGCGACCATGGGATCCAACGAACCCTCGCCTTTTAAAATTCCCGCAGAGGTGGTGTACCAACTGCACACCGTCCGATCTTTTCATCGGATGGACAGTTGCAACTGCAATTCTCTCAAATTCTGCTGGTTATGTGTGCAGTGGCAGATGCAGAAATTTTATCTAATGGGGTCACTCGAACATTAAGTCATAAGTATGACAGAGTCAGTAAGATCTTGGATTGGGTTATATGGGTTCTTGAGTTGAACCAATAGAGTCCTAGACTAGATCAGTAAAGTCCCGAACTAAACTGTTTTAAGTTGGACCAACATATTTGGAAAAATCCAGTAAGATCTTGAGATCCCACTCGATTAATATCAGATCTGCCGCTGCGTATGTGACTCAGTGCACCAAGGAGAGAGAAATGGCTATGGGTCCCTCCCTCCGTCTCCTACATCTCAACCCATCATGCTCTTGTGCACAGCATCCATTTCAAAACTCCAGAGTCACCATCCCGCAAATTCTGCTGTGTTCACTGAAAAATAAATGATCTCTTCAGAAAAGAAAAAGCGACACCTTGCGCAACACCAAATTGCCTGTTACTCGCACAATCTGAAGCTTTTTTCTCCCTGAAAGGTGCCACATCTTTGTTAACGCACAATTAGAATCTTAATTCTTGAAATTTTAAAGTAGGACTCTTTAGATCTCAACATATACGGGTAGTCTTGTTTTGGAATAAACCCTCCTTAGCCTCTTAAAATCTCTGATTAACACCCCCCAAAGAACAGATATAATTATGTTTTAACCCTTAAAAATATAATGCATCTACAAAAGGCCCTAAAAAGAGCCTCATAATATTTAGCTAAAACTCTACAAAAGATATTTTTCAAATAAAAGTGAGATTATGGGTGCTTATACTAGAGCAATAAAATGTAGGAAGCTCTACAAAAGTTCACTGACTAACGTGTACAAAAAAACCCTAGAATATGCTATTTGAGTGATATTTGAACATTTTAAGACAGTGATGTGAGGAGAGAAGCATCAGGCTTGAGGGTCATCATCATCAGAACCTTATCCCATTTATGCATTGGGATTTGAGCACTGCAAAAGAAATTAAGATGAAGAAAGCTTCCGGGTCCTAAAGATGTTAGTCCTCACTCAGCTACAAAGGTGATCTGCAGAGTTTTGTTATGTATCTTCAAATATTTACTTTCAAAGTATAGTGGTCAAACCAAAGGTGCTCTATTCCAATCTCGTTTAAAATGAAACCACTGAATCATACACTGAAGAAGGCCATCTGGTACATAAGCTGCTTATTGGTTATTTTCATCTGACGTCTAGAAAATGCTGACAAACAATATCTCAAGAAGTGTAGTACTTGAGACACTATAGACATTAAGTACAAAGAGTGCCTTTAGATCTGATCAATTCAAAGATCAACCTATCATATAGGGCAGTTTAAATATCCAGTACACCAGACATTGCGTTTTGCCTTGCACAAACAACCTCATCAGCCTCTGTTTCTCTGCTTGTTAAACATTTCTCCTCAAACTATAAGGTGAACTGATCACACCATTTTTTTCTGTCCAGGCAGGTACCCTGATGTCTCTGCACAAGTGCTTCCATTTGTTTCAGGAGATGTTCTTCACAAGTCTTCTTGGCTAGCTGTAGGCCTACCTATGATACATTAAGGTGATGTATCCCTGTGATAAAGCTTGTGCAAGTTCTGAGAACATTGATGGAAACATTGACGCATAACTCTAGTAGCACAGAGTTAGTGTCCCCATAGCAAGTCTACAGCGCATAAATGCTGTTATGAAATTCCGAATCTGACTCAATAGCTACAGACCAGGAGTGAGATTGACTTCTGGAGCTTCTCTTCAAACTTCTCATGTTCTTCTGTTCCATACGATGCAAAATGATACAGTAGCACATGGAACCGATGGTGCTCAGCATGATTGTGGCACCGATTGCAGTGGTTAACCAGGCAAGCCACCAGTCATCACGGCCCACCACGACATATGTAAGAGCGACAAAGGCCATAGAAATGAAAAGGCAGGCCAGCCACATCAATTTGTTGATGACGAACACCATCTGTTTCTTTGCTTTCTGCTCAACAACAACTATAGAAGTCTGGACGACGACCACAGCAAGAGAGATAAAAAGTGCCAAGGCGTCGGTGACAAAGAAAATAATGAATGCTGCATATTTTGCTATATAGGCCTCCCCAAGTTTATATCCTGGTGTTGGAGACTCAACATACTCTCCAGGCACAGTGAAGATGGCAGCAAATGCAACAGTGGCGATAAGGACAGCAACAACTGTGTTAGAGTTTATAGCATTATTAAGACCTCCAATGTGCAGTTTTTTTAACCTCTTCTTGATCTTTTGTACATGCATTCCAGTCTTACGGGTCTGTTGCAACTGAGATTGGACGCCATGCTTTATATCACTAACTGTCTGCTTTAATTGCTTAGCAGGGTTGGGAGGATTCGCATGCTCCTTAGCGGACATAGCACCAGCTTCCCTTAAAATTGCGGTAATCTCTTCATTACTGCTCTTTTCTGAAATATCAAGGGCAGTTTCTCCAGCTTTATTAAATGCATTCACCTTTATGCCTTCAACAGTTAGAAGATTTTGAACTATCTGCAGGCAAAGAAATTGATTCATAGAAGACATTAATGTACTTGACTATTGAAATTTATCATGGTTGCAACACTCAGAGTGTGTACATCTATGATAAGAAACCATGCACAGAAATGCCTATAAGGTACGTGACCATAGGCCCATGCAGTTGAATGACTCTAGTATCAGACAGATTTTATGACAGAATCAAAATGCACTAGCATATCTATATGGAATATAGACGTCACCTAGAAGGCGAAATCTATTCTACAGAAGGATACAGATCTACATAACCAACATCATAGACTATTAATAACCTACAATGCATTTGGTTAGTGCATTGAAAAAGATTTTTTACATATTCACAGAAACGTGATATATTTTTTCTGTTTAGACAGACTTTAATTCATTATTTGGGGTTTTATCAAATAACCCCCTAGAGAATCTCGTATCTCGTATAAGCAGAAAACGCCCTGTAGTATGCATATATGCAAGAAAACAAAAAGTATACAATCACCGTATATGTGTGTGTGTGTGTGTGTGTGTATATATATATATATATATAGAGAGAGAGAGAGAGAGAGCATGTTGCATACATAGAGAGCTCCCCCTCACTGTCAGGTCTATCATCACTAACATCACTTAAAGAAGGGCTTATGTAAGAAGAAGGTTTAAGGTGTTTTCCGCATATATGTATAACACAGGAGGTTTTTTGCATATATGCAATTCTTTAGGGAGTTATTTGCTAAAACCCCCATATTTATTATTTCCCCCATATCTTTGACACCTAAGCCACACTAACATAATGATTTCCTTTTCACCCCTTTTTACTAAAAATGGCCGCACTTCATCTACCTTCGTTCCCCATTTTGATTATTGTAAATATTTCAAACAGACTAGTCAAATGATGATGATCATAATGACCATCAATGCCCCAAAAGCAAATGAGAATAGAGGCACCATGCCGCACCACAATATTCACTTTAATATAAGCATAATCAAAATCAAATCACCTCATATTATAATTAAAATGATGAATATTTATTCGCTTATATAAGCACATTTTAGTAAAAAAGACAACAGTCCAAATTAATAAAAATTGTTTCATGACAGGGCCTATGCTTGACATAATGGATCAAGATAGTTAAGATAAGAGTACCATGATATATGAGTGATTCAATGACATGAAACATGACTGAAACAGGGCTACATAACCAAGCGGTAATAATTTTCGTCAATGTTAAACTTTTGAGAAGTGGTAACGGGCAATTAATCAGTAATTTGCCAACACAATGTGTTTAACAGGCTCAAGCAGAATAAATCAGCGACACCTAAAAACTGAAACCCAGAAAAGGTTTCTGCAGTTTGTAATCATTTAGTTCATGCGGGCGGCACACACTCAGGGGTACCCTCACCCCCTAGGTCAAGGATCCAACATTTATCGGGAGCCTTTCTGCCAGCAGACCATAGGCCTTTATTCAATCAATCAGTTATCTCACTAGAATTTGAAATATAAGAATGATAATCGATCATGAATGAAACAAATTTCTAATATTATGCCATTTAATAATTTCTGTTCACAAGATTATGATGCAATAGTTCAATGAAAGCAATTCAGGTAAGAAAGTGTTCTACAAGCTAATCATCATACATGAAAAGGAACCTCTAGGAACTTGCACGAGGATAGTAATAAAATGGAGTGGTAACTAAAAGTCTAAAACTAAAGAACCCAATACCCAGTTACCCACAATGAGAATAGAACCAAGAAGTCAGAATCACAGTCGAATCAATATCCATTCATGTCCATTGATACAATTAGGACCTAGCTATAGTCTATGTTCACCAAACTGCTGTTATTATGTATCAGTGTATGAACACTAAATGATTTTGTTTGACCTTCTAAATCACTAGAAGCATCACCATCATCCAGTCAACACCCCCTAATTGGGATTATTATCCAATGAGCACTAGGATATGCCTGTCAATCCAAAGAGCATTTATAGTTGCCACGTGAAAAAAGGAACAGGAAACCATGGATGTGAACGGACTAAGCTCCTGCTACCCATCTCATTGGGTTGCTAGCATTTTCCCCAATGAAAACTTTGTGGAGTACAGGTCAAAACATGCCTTTTCACTTTCCCCTTCTCCTCTTAGGCCAGGGCCTTTTGGAATAGCCCCGCTGTATAGCATCAGATCCATCCGATCTTGATTGGGAAAACTCAAGCTCAAAAAAAGGCTCAAGATGTGCTTGGTGAAGGACCCATGGAATATACCCACCGCGTGGGCAGGCACATGATCGGATGGCATGTTGCCTGACCTGGTCCCCACAAATGGGTGCAATTGACCCTGTTCGCAGCCTGCTTCAAGCAGAGCCATTCAAAAAATTGTCCCCTTTTTTAATCTCAGCCATCTGATGATGATTGAATGGCTGATTCTGCTCTCTCCTGTATGATAGCACATTTCCCCGCCCACCCTGAGAGTGTTTAGAAAAAAATACTAGAATACAGTCAAGGACTCAAAAACAGCTTGGCCGCATTCTACCATGGCCCATTTGACATCAATCGGATGGCCTGCCTACTCATAAATGCAAAGTGCTGAAGGCACATGGGTGGGGCCCAGGCAGTTTTCTTTCATTCTTTTTAAAGATCAATCAAATCAAATACGATGGCTGAGAACGGGGCAGGTGAATGGCATAGTGGATAGACCCTGGCCTTCAGTGGGTTAAATTCCCAAAGGTCTTGGGTTCGAGTCCCTGTGTCGCCGCGGAGTAGTTTAGCCAGCATGTTATCCTAGCCCCCACCCCCTCCCTCCCACATGCTGTGGCAGTTTACCCGGTATGACTTGGGTGTCTGGCTAGCCTAAGAGCTGTCCCAAACCTTAGTTGCAGTATGGTAAAAAAATTGTTCAAAAGTTTGGTACGGAAATACATATGTTCATCTATCAAAGATTCAGACCTAAAAACATGTATAACTTATGACATCCTTACAATGGTATATACTTGTAATTTACTTGTCATTATCACCATTACATAGTTTAAAATGCAGACACATCATAATCCCATAGTTTGATCGTTATTTAATATAAAACAAATCATCACGTAGTCAAGGTAGCCACACATCTTCCCACGTGACAAATATGTATGCATCTTATCTCAGTAACAAGGAATGGGAGAAATGCAAACAATGGCATTACTAAAGAAAAATGCTAGGGTAGAAGTTGCCCGCTTTAATAGCAAACTAGGGATCAAATAAATATAAACTATAAAGTAAAACATAGGGAACGTGCACAAGCAGAGAAAAAGGGCAGTTACAGTCATGTAACTTTCGGAGGTGCAAGGTTTTCAAGAAGATCATGGCCGCATGGGGGATGGGCCACATTCAGCCACCACCCAAATAAAACACCGTTTAATACATACATGCGTATTACACGCGTTTTATACATTGCGGATATAATATATGCATATAAAACTGTATCTTTACCAATCAGACAGCGGGGAGGGGGGGGGTTGTTGTACGTACATACGCATATGATGTGCGAATTTACCAACTATGGTTTGGCCCGGAAGCTGCCCAAACCCCAGTTCGGACGGTCTAGCCTGGGAGCTGCCCCAAACCCGAGTTGGGGTTTCCCAAGAGTACTATCTCTGATAAAAAAATTCAATTGGCTGAGAAGGATACAGTCGGGTCGTTCCAAGTTCCAACCATCCATGCCAATATCAGATGTGCCCGTGTGTGTGTGTGTGTGTGTGTGTGTGTGTGTGTGTGAGAGAGAGAGAGAGAGAGATTCCCAATCTGATTTGACTCCCCTTCCATGAAGGCATAGTTGAGGAATGCGAAAGGGAAAACAAGGAAACAGAATCCAATCATTTTCTCCTCCTTTCTGACTTATTCTCCCACGAAGACAATGCAAGGTGCCACCAGCAAAAGCAGCTGCACGAACCATCTGTGATGAAACAAACAAGATAGATGGCATGGCCGCATGCGCCATCTCCAATATGCTGGGGATACAAATTTGTAGTAGTGGATCAGCTAAAGAAGATAAGCATTCAAGCATTTAGAGAAGTTTTTATGCTGTCGTTAGAAAGTCAGAAATTGAATAAAAGCCTTGGTTTAATAAAAAGTTGTTTTTTCTTTTATTAAATATTATTTTTTGGTTACCACACAAGACTTTTAATTTGGCACTGGATAGATTAAGATGGCGGGACATGATTCATGTAGCCGACCCCAATTACTTGGGATAAGTCTTTGATGATCATGATGGTTACTACACAAGCGGACATGGTGAATTTTGCCAGTTTTAAGAAATTTTAGTCATTTTATAGAACCTAGCAGATGCCACTTTTTGTAGACAGTTTTTTTTTTTAAAGTGGATGGCACCACTGTATTGTTGTATCAAATAAAGAAAGAAGATGTACACTTAGTAGGTAAAAAAACTCTAAATTCTCACTCTATAAAACACCAAGATGGTGGGTCATAATGTATCCCCCAAAAGATCAAAAAGGGAGGGAGAATCTATAAGATCTTTACACCAAACCCTCATCCAATCTCTCCCCCTGCTGGAGATGCAAGCCACCATATGACGATAAGAATCTACTATCTTCTGAATATCCTTTTGTTTCTTTCAGTCCAAATAGCCCAAAGAGTGGCGTGGAGTACGAGCCACCACATGATGCGATCCCCCTTAAGAGGTAGGGGGTCAGCCCAGGACTGAATCCAGTCTTCAACTTTGTCCGCATAGGCTTCACAAGGTGGAGCTTTGTGAACAAGGCCGGCCAAACCTCCACTGAAAATGGGCATCCCATGAACAAATGGTCAAGATCTTCATTTGCCTCCCCACAAAGACAACAGATGGGAGGTACATCATAGCCAAAACGAATGAGTCTATCTGAAGTAGGAAGTTTCCCATTCGCAATCCTCCAAATCAAAATCTTGACCTTCAAGGGAGACTTTGGAGACCATATGTGGCGAAAGTATGGAGTCCGCACCCCTTCATAAGCAATAATAGAATAAGCTGATTTGACAGAAAATATCCCCCAAGCATCCCAAGTCCATCGCAAGGAATCAGACTGGGAAACATCAAGCATAAATCCCTAGAGAGTCCAAAAAACAGCCAACTCTGAGATCTCCTCGTCTCGAAGATTTCTCCTGAAAATGGGAGCCCAAAATCCCTCCCTCTCTAGATGAACCTGCCACCTGGTCCACCAGATCCATAGGTTGCGCAGAGATATGAAAGAGCCTAGGGAAAATATGGGACAATGGTGCATGTCCACACCACTTATCTGTCCAAAAGGAACAAGTTTTTCCATCTCCTAACAAGACGTGTAGCAGCCGTAACAACATCTGTAGCCTCCAGTATGCCCTTCCAGACATGGGAGACTATGTACTCCACCTCCACAGAAAATCCCACACTCTCCCTCTGGAGTAATATTTATCCTTAGTGATATCAACCCAAAGCCGATAATGATTAGACCCTACCTTCCAAAATCATTTGGCCAAGGGCGCAAGGTTGAAGTCCCTGATATCTTTAATACGAAGGCCACCATTACACTTGCTCTTACAAACTCGACCATCTAATATCATGGACTCCCCTTGCAGAACAGTCAGAACATCCTCCCCAGAAAAACCAGCTGCAAATGCCCTCCAATTGTCTAGCCACATACTTGGGAATCCTGAAGATGGAACAGAAATAAATCGGCAGGCTATCAAGAACTGATTTGCAAAGCTTCAACTGACCACCGTAAAATAGCAGTCGGCCCCTCTAGCCAACCAGTCAAGAGTGAAATTTCTGAACAATCGGCTGTCAATCACTACCTCTGATGGGAGATGGAGATAAATGAAGACCCAAATAAGTAGCAGGGAAAGACCCAATCTAACAGCTCAAAATACTAGCAGCTCTCCTCATCTCTTCGTCAGGAATATTGATATCAAAGACATCACTCTTATGGAAATTCACCCTCAAACCAGCGACTTCCTCAAGTAGCTCGAGTATCAGCCTAGAAATAAAAATCTGCTCCTCCTCTCAAAACAGGAAGATGACAGTATCATCAGCATATTGAAGGTAAGAAATGGATGAGCTACGTGGCCCAGCTTGGAAACCTGAGATGAACCCATCAACTTCTGCTCTCTCCCATATGCAACTGAGAACCCTGAGCCACCAGTACAAACAAAAGCAGGGATAACGGATCTCCCTGCCTAAGGCCTCTCCCATTGAGGAAATATGGAGTAGGAACCCATTGAAGAGCACAACAAAGGAGGCCGAAGAGACACAAGCTCTGATCTAGGAAACCCACTACTCATCAAATCCCATGCTAGTGAGAATATGAAATAGGCAAGACCAAATGACCTTGACATATAATTTTTCAAAATCAAGTTTGAGAACAATACCACTCTTCCGTTGCTGCTTCATACCATATAAGCACTCATGAGCCACCAGGAAACCCTCATGAATCTGTTTTCCACTAATGAAGGCACTTTGATTAGTACCCACCAACCTATCAATGACCTTCTCCAAGCGGATGGTCAACATCTTGGAGATGATCTTATAGACACCATTTAGAAGACTGATGGGCGTGACGTCAGTCAAAGCATCAACACCTTGCCTCTTGGGAATGAGAACAATGAAGGTCTTGTTGATCCTCCGAAGATGCACCTTTCCTTCCTGAAATTCCAACACGGCCTAAAGAAGTAAAATGTGGACCACTTCCCAACAATGTTGGTAGAAAAACAAAGGAAAACTATCGGGACCAGGTGCCTTGTCCCCAGCCAAGGAGAAAACTGCAGCCTTCAACTCATCAATGGAAAAGCAAGTAGATAGGGATAACCTTTCATCTTCTGAAACAGTAGGAAGAAGACCCTCCACCAAAGAAGGTCTAACTTGAACATCCTCATAAAACAGTCGAGAATAAAATGAAGAGATGTGGCTGATCATCTCCTCTCTATAGGTGAAGACCTAGTCCTCATGTCTAAGAGTAGAAATATTGTTTTTTCTCCTCCCGCTAGAAACTATCCTGTGGAAATAAGCCGTATTTAGATCCCCTTCTTTGATCCACCTGTCCCTAGACCACTACTTCCAGTAATTCTCTTTAGAGAGAATGTCCTGATATTCTTTATTGAGCATGTCTCTTAAGACCTTGTCTTCCTCATCAAACAAACCAGCCGCTTCAAGGGCATCAAGTCCAAACAGTTGCTCCGGTACACTCTCCTTCTCCACCCTTCCAGTTGCCTTCCTTCCCCCCCCCCCCCCCACAAGGAGAGGGCTTGGGCAGAGCCTTAAGATTCTGGACCAATGTAGCCATGGCAGAATCCTGTCCACAGTTCGACCTCCAGACTTGAGAGACAATGTCCATAAAACCCTTTTTCATAAGCCAATATTTTTCCATCCTGAATAAAGGCTTGTAACTGAAATGATGATTAGACTTCAAAAAGATAGACTTGTGATCCAAAACTGGCCGCTACGAACAGAAAGCCCGCAAATTAGGAAAATGTCCTTCCTAATCCATGGATACCAGAAATCTATCCAATCTGGAGCAGCTAGGATGACTCTTGAGATTGGACCAAGTAAAAAAGGCATTATCAGTGGCTACATCAATCAAGGCAACCCGATGAATGAACTGAATGAAGTCCTCCATAGGTCCCGAGAAGGGGACCCCTTCTGACCTCTCTTCTTGAGAGGTTATAGCATTGAAGTCGCTTGCCAAACACCATGGTCTGCAAGACTGAGCATGCCAAACACAAAGCTCCTCCCACAACACCTTTTTTGCCTCCCTCCCTTGTGGGCCATAGACCCTAATGAAATCCCACACAAAGTTATCCTCCAAACTCCAAAAAGTAACAAAGATAGCATATCTTCCCACTTGCTTGCCCACCTCTTCCACCGCATACTCACTCCAGATGATCAAGATACCTCTTAATCTGTCCACAACTGGAGAGACACCCCCCCCCCTCTAGTGAGCCTACCCCCAATTTCCCCCCAAACTTCCTCACCCTCTTCCCCAAACTTCCTCTCCTGAATACAAAGGATATCAATCCTGAGCCTCCTAATCATGTCCCTCAAAACAGCCCTCTTCTCCCTCCCCCCTAGCCCCTAATATTCCAAGAGATAATCTTCATAATTAACCCCCAACCAGACCCTCTTCCCCTTCCTCCTCTCCTCAATGGCTTCACCCTTACCTTCCCTCCTACACAACATCCCACCTCGAGCACCACTAGCCACTCCCAACTGCCACTTTTTTTGGAGTTCAAAAAGTACCGACTGGATATCCTTTTCGACCCCCCTTCAAAAGAAACCCCAATGATATCGGCCAGTTCTTTAGCTAGGCATCTACCTCAGCCTTCTCGAGCTCCCTATGAAGATCCTCCTTTCGAGCCCCTCCTACAAGAGTAACACTGCCCATAACCTCCTGTGCCACCTCTCCAACTAATACCTCTACAGAGACCTCCCCTATAGAGCGTGAAGACCCATGGGTGCCTCATTAACAATCACCATTACTTCAGATAGGGAAGACCCCACCTCACTTGTGGGAAGATGTCTCTGATCAAACTTAGGTTGACCTCCAGACTCAGTATCATCCATGTCACCAGCCCCTTCCGGAGCTACAGGGGGCTTATCTGTCTGCAGGCTGCCCTCACAAGGAAGCACCTGCAGTGGTTGGTGGTGTCTAGTAAGGAACGGCAGCTCAACTCTCAGGGTCAGGGCCTCCTCCTCCGCCTCAATGTCTTGCGACGTACAGTCCCGGAGCTGTGAAACTAACGGCTGGAGCAATTCAGATGGCTGCAAAGGGCTCTGCAACAACCAGGTCTGAAGTTCGTCAGACGGAGGATCCGGGATCATAGAAAGACAACCAGAGGTGGAGGAGGGGAGGCGAGATAGCCCGGTAACCGGTAGAGAGACACAGCGGGGCAGACTCTATCAGGAAAAGAAGACGGTAGTTTCCAGGTCGCTTTGCAGGCAAAGACTGGAAAGAGGCCTTGGGTAAATTCTCGGGTAATCCTGAACTACCCACCCGACTGTCGGGACCATCCGCTAAACCCACTCCATCATTATCGACCCAACTAGACACTAGGCGGCCTGAGAAAAGGCAGTTGATTCAAATTTTTTTAAGTGGACCAGTTGACCACATGCCCCTCACATGTGGTACGGTCATCTTCCACCTCCGGCCTGCGCTCCCTTTGTAACCCTAACAGGGGCTTCACACTGGCGCTGCTCACGACCCCTTTTGAAGCCACCACATGGATGACTATCCATGAACCGTCCACCAATGTCTCTAGGACCTCCGGAATACTCTCCCAGGTGGCTAACCTTGCCTGGAAAGAGACAACCAACAGAGGCTCCTTGGACGAAGCCCAGGAGATCGGAGAGATGATAGCAATGAAGGAGATTACCAACTCCCGAATCATGCTCTCCTCCATCAGGAGCAGAGGCAGTTCAACAAGTTTGATCCCAACGAAACTGACCCTAGGAGAAGCGCAAGTGTAACCTAGGTTCTCCCATTCCGAAGACTTGCAAACCACTCCTCTGCCCATCCAAATCCCACCTTTCAAAACTTCCTTGGACAGCTTCCTCGAAGGGCAGACAACTAGATAGAAGGATCCTGAAAGTTAGAATACCTCCCACAGCTCCCCCCGGCCATCTATCCTCCAAGATCTCCTTAATGGCCTCCAGCGAGCCGATGCCATCAATCACCTGGAACCTGACATTCCTCTGAACCACCGATCTCCTGGCGCTGAGAACTCCTGAATCCGACAGGACAGCTTCCAAGCAGGGAATTCCGGATCGGATCGGTTGGCCAGATCGGGACCCACCGATCCCGATCCGGATCGGCCTCGGATCGCCGGAATCGGCCGAAAGTGGCCCAAATTGGCCAGGATCGGCACCGTCCGATCCCGATCCCGATCCGGATCGGGATCGGCCGATCCTGCCTTCCATGCTTCCAAGGTGCCCCTCCGCTCTGGCCTGACCTTCGCAGCAGCTTGTCTCTGCACGACAGGAACTCGGACAGGTTTCCCCACTCCAACAACCACCTCTGCATAGGATCTCAAACGCGTAGAGGGACAGGATTGCCATCCATGGCCCTTTCAGCCACACGACCAGCAGGATCAATGGCCGGGAAACCTCATCGATCTCCTTCGCAAAGGAATCCGATTGGCTCATGTAGCTGAGGAAGTTTCCGGCACCAGGGGGCTGTCTCCGGCTCATCTCGGGAAAAAACAGTTTGCTTCACGTAACTAGAGAGAACACTTTTTGTAGAAAAGTTAACAAATTATTACTTTGATCCTGGACTGGGCCATGCAAGCGGTCATGGTGGAAGTGATAGCGTCAGGAGCCACTTTGATGTCCCAACAAGCGAAGCTTTAAAGCATAACAAATATGACATTCTGTTGTGCTATCTTAGCAGTGAACGCGGCTCTCCTTTTTCAGCTTGGCAACAATTCCAAGAAAATATATTGGCTCCTTAAAGCCCAAAGTAACAACTCTAATGCCCTTTAATAGCAACAGCTCATCTCAAGTTGCATTTTTTCCATTTTCAACCCTGAACCTGGTCTTTTTTGTAAATTTCTCAAAACTTTAAGCAACAAACAAAGCCATAATTGCCATTGTTCAGACACTTTTACTCTTCAATTATCATTTCTCAAGTAAAAAGGATTGTCAATATCTATTACATATAATCAAACCAATAAGTTTCACCAGCTTCATTCATAAACTTGGCAACAATTATCGCAATAAAGCACCTTCTAGCAGGCCCTTCGGTGGGTGGAGAAAACATTGCTAAATTCATTAGTGTCAATGTGTCTATATTCTCTGGTGGCATATCTTCCAGTCGTCAAAGGTCAATGGAATTATTGCATTAATAATGAATTACTTTTGTAGGAAATCCACAGAGAAGCTGCTCATATTGTTATAGCAAGATTGTTCATTTGATTTATCTTTTGGGCCTTAACAATGCAGATTGCAGAAGCAAAATCTTTTGAACATTAAAGTGGAACAACAACAGCTGCTGTAAAGTTAGAATTTGACTCTCAAGCTCTGGAAGAGAAACGATCGTCATTCATAGGGACTATCCGACTATCACTCCAATAATTCACATATCTTCATACCAGAAGTTGACATATTTAAGTTATGAGAAACACAGAATACATCAACTATCTGGGCTAAAACATTAATGCAAGAATGTCACACCAAATGAGAAATCATGAATTTGGGACAAAATGAACAGCAAGACGAAGATCCAACTAACCAGAAAACGCCCCTTCCTGGTCGCAATGTGTAATGGAGTGTTACCCTTGCCATCCTCAAAGTTTATAATTGAGGGATCAGGCTTCAGTAGCTCCATAACTGTCTCCACATTTTGCCCTTTCACTGCCATGTGAAATGCTGTTTGTCCCTTTTTATCAGTCCAAAAACCGATGGTGGGGTCCTTATTTAAAAGGGATCTCACAATTTCAACATGCCCCATTCTAGCTGCAGCGTGGAGAACAGTTTTGCCATTGTTTCGAGTAATCTTAGCAAGGCTAGCATCTGTCTGTAGCAGAAGATTGACCACATCTATATGGCCTTGAGTAGCAGCAGTATCCAATGCTGTTGCATTTGATAAACCTACTGTCATAGCTAATTCAGGGAAGGATGACAGTAACACTTTCAACACATCTGAAATATAAAAGAAGAAAGTTTGTAAGCATAAAAATCCAACTTCTTTTATGTGTGACTAATAGTAGCCACTCATCCATTTAAACATACAAGTGAAATAATAGTTTCGGTGTCATAGACAAGTTGCAAACATGTGCAAATTCTTACTTCCAATATTGATCTAAGAAATGACAGAAAAGGAAGAAAAAGGGAGGACATGTTACCAAAAAAAAATATGAACCCCTTAACACTTGCTAGCCCTCATCTTTTCTTATTTACTGATGGTGGGTTGAAGAGATTAGCAGATTGTTGTTCTATAGGCTTCTTTTATTGGACTACCTGGAAAAGAGAAGAACAAGGGTGTCTAATGATGTTCCACACAGGTCAAGGCAGTGGTTCGTGCTTCAATCCTTTAATCGATAGTTTCATTATGCACCAGACGTTGCGAATGGTCCCCAGAACAAATGTCACATGTTTCCTCCATCTAGATTCTTTTGAAGCCTAAGAGAATTTATCGAGTTTAAGAAGACTTCCATGCCTGTCACTTAACAGCTAAGGAATTGCAAGAAGTCACTTGTCTTGCCTGTTCATTTTCCTCAAACAAGGAACTACAGATATGGTATTGTGGCTTGTTCTCTTTTAAATCCAATAAAGAAAACTATGCACATTCTAAAATCATAATTGCACAAGGATGGCAGTATTTGTATTGGACCCCCTCTGTGTGGGGCCGAAACTGATACGTTCCGGTATCGGTACCCGGTACTGCCCCGGTACCATCACACACACACATATATACATGTATTAGGATGCCTAGACTGGTTTACTCTTGGTTTCATACTAGTCCAAGTCGACATTGGTACGTACCGGTCAATACATACTGGTATAGGCCGATATTGCCAACCATGTAACTGCATCCTTACGAGTATCATGCTTGAGAAGGCTTTATAAGAACTTTTATGGTTCCGTCCAGTGAAGCATGTCTTTGCGCATGAATCATTTTCTCCCGGGGTTGACTAGCATCCAAGGATGGCAGTACCGGTACCGGTATCGGTGGGTACCAGTACCGGTACGTACCAGCCGGTACCGGCCCAGTACCGGTCCGATACCGGCCGATACCGGTACGTACCGGTATCGGCCGGTACTGCCAACCATGCTAGCATCTGTCTGTAGCAGAAGATTAGCCTATGATGCTGGGGGAGAAGATGAAGTCTCGACTCTAGTCTCTATCTCGCCCGACTGTGTAAGTTGTCGAATATAGATAATTCCTTTGTGAATTTTTACATGTTTAATCCTTGCGATCTACCTCATTAGTTTCAGCTTGCACTTCATCCTTTTGTTTGTTACAAATTATTCATATCAATAAAAGGGATTTGTTCATCCTTTGTCTTTTCCAGCAATATGCACATCTCTAACATACCATAATGAAACACAATTTTCTTTTTCCTTCTAGAGGAATACAATATGGTCATCCTTTCCAACTCCAAAAAGGTATTCTGAGCTCTTACCAGCAATTTATTTCATTGGATATCTAGAAGAAATCATCATCAAATATAAGTAAATTACTTGGATGAAAAGAACTAGGTATTCATGTCAACTAAGAACAGAGAACAGATTTTTGGAAAGCTTTCTTGAATAATAGCCAACTATTGAGATCACAAATTTGAAGGAACATTACTCTATGTGTAAGAAGACAATAATAAACACAAATTATTGACATTGTCTTACAAATTTGAAAATAGAGCAATCTCATCCACAGTGGAAAAGTTGCTGATAAAAAGACACTTCGGACAGAAAAAAAGGAAATATAAATTACCAAGACTACTGGTGCATCACTTATGTTAAAGAAAAAAAAGGGCATTTGACTGACGTATTACATTCATTCCAACTAAAATCATTTAGTCATTTCTTCCATTAAAAAACTTGATTCATTTTCAGCACAGGGTGCTGAAAGAGGGAAAGTAAATACTCAAATGTTTAAACTACAAACTTGGTGCAGAATAATGATGATATCAAAGCTTACCCACATAACCATGCTTAGCAGCAATATGAAATGAGTCAAAGCCATTTTTTGCCTTAAGGGATGCAGATTGAGCATCCGAATGCTTCAAAATCTCACGAACAACCTCCACATGACCATGCTCTGCTGCAAGATACAATGCTGTTTCCCCATCATTGTTCTGCATTGAGATCAAACCCTGCACATGATTACCATCACCATTTGAAAGAATCTCCTTCACTTGCAGCAAATTACCATCCCTGGAAGCCAGATGAAGTGGTGAATCCCCTCGTTTCCGTGAAGCATCCTTATTCTTCTTTTGCCGAAAACTATGCTGTCTCTCCATTGCCTCCATTCGAAAGCTCTTTTGCTTCTCCATTGCCCCTATCCGAAAGCTCTTCTGCTTCTCCATTGCACGAAAGCTCTGTTGTTTCTCCATTGTCCGCGTCCGAAAGCTCTGCTGCTTCTCCATTGTCCCTGATCGAAAGCTCAGTTGGTTCTCCATTTTCACCACTCCCAAGAAAAGGAGGAAAAAAAATCTACAACTTCCGCTCTATTCCTAGACCAGGTTCCTTGCACGCCCAATTTGCCAAATTCATTCATATGGTTGTAATAGATTTCTCGACAGTCTGACACCTTAGTCCATATACCGCAACACAGATAACCTGCTTTGAAGCTAAGACATGAGATTTGGAGCTTGAAAATTGTACCCTATCATGAAGTTGTCAATCCAGGATCAGCTGCCCAAAAAGCCTACTCTGACTAAAGTGAGATAAGGAAGAATGAAACTAGTCGTTTCCTTGTAGTTCCTAGAGAACATAGGCCCCAATCCAGAAGCTAGGAAACTGTAGCAGGAAAGATGACTCTCACAATCTTGTTACTTCATCCAAGAATCCTATCGTCCACAGACAAAAGAAAAAAAATCCACAACTTTGTAAGTCCAATACGGTGATTGCCAGGCACAGCGACGACATCAACAAACACAAAAAACCAAAAGAACAAAATCCAACCAGAATCGCCATGAATCCAAAAGAAAAACCAAAATAAAGCAAAAAGAGCCAAAAGAAATCCACTTTCGAATGCAGACACTGACAGACCATACCTTAAATCCGCTGCTTCTGCCGTCAAAAACCCAGACACATGACACACCCAGAGCTCAAAATCTCACTTTTTTTCCGTGCAGTCCCTCCCAAAGGGAGAGAACACCAAGAACACCAACCCCTACGGCCAAACACACCACACCATAAAAAAACATCACATGTCAGAACCCAGTGATACCTCCATAGAATTAAAAAGAGGATAACATGCCCAGGAAGCCCCACAATCTATTCCCAGATTCTTCCATCTGAGGGAAAAAAAAGGTGCCCAGGATTCCAGAAATCCCACGCCGGCCAAGTACTGTTTGCTTCCATTCCCGGCCCTTCCTCGAACACTATCCACCAAACAACACGCACCCAGTTCCCAAGATGCCCCCTTTTTGCTTTCCCCAATGCCATCTATGCCATTCTCCTCCTTTCCCACCTCTTTTTCTTGCTCCTCTTGTCCGCGTTTTTGGTTTTTTGATGCGGGCTCGGCTTGGGTGCTCACCGTGAGGTGGGCAAAGACGTAGGCGGCGGGCGCTGCTTCTGTCGCCGTCATTGTGGGGATCAAAGTTGGGGGATGACAACAAGTAACAACTGGTGGTGTTGGTACAGAGAGAGAGAGAGGTGAAGCAGAATAGAAAACTAGAGAGAGAGAGAGAGAGAGGTGGTAGGGTGTGGTGGAACCCACCAAAAACGGAGGAGGACGTGAAGGAGAACGGGAAGGGGAGGAGGATCTGCACTCCTGTTGGCTTGCGCTTCTGGAGGGTATCTGTTCTTGTTGTTGCAAAAATACCCTCTCACGAGTTATAATTATGTAGACATTTTTTACAAAACTGTTCGTTTACTCATCAGCAAAATAAAAAGAAACATTTTGAAACAAATCTAACAATGTGCGACTTCTATGCAGTGACCACACACTATTGTACTTGGGTGCCGAAACGAGTATTTCACTAAAGAGTCATTAATTTGGTGCGTTGTGAAACATTGTAGAACATTGTAAATTGATATTTTTCTTATGTTTGAATTATTGTAAATTATCTTATGTTACTTTTTATGATTAGAGTGTCATAAATTATCATATTTTAAAATCGGTTAACTCTTATAATCTTCTTTTTAGTTGCTTTCAATTTTCAGTCTAAAATTATCACAAGATTAAAACCGATGGTTTTAAAATCAGTGATTTTAAAATTGAAGATTTTATTTTATTAATTTAAAATTAATAATTACGAAATCAAAATTTTGCAATATTTTTATGATGCGCTAAATGTGTCTCAAAAGAAAGTAGAGAATACATCTATCTCCAACATACTTACTTCCTAAAAAAAAGTTGCTTGCGAGCAATACCATGCAAAAGTCAGCTGCTCGGAGAAGCGGCGACCGTACCGCGAAGAACGTGCGGTGGACGCCTTGGTTTGCCAAGGCGGCAAAGTTTTTTTTTTTTTTTTTCCCTTTTGGAAGGGCACAGTGGCCAAGTATTTACAAATTCCAATCAGAGTGGAATCTTAGAGATCCTCCAATGTATGGAGATAAATCCAAACGGGTCTAAAGGTCCGCCTAATTAGGCAGCAAAGATTTACCACGGTTACCTTCAATCCCAAAGTATCGTAACAATTCACTTTTGTAAAGCTATAAAAGGTGTATGTATAATTTTTTCATTGGATCGTGGCATCTATACTACACTAATCAATCAGAGTTTTTATCTTAGTTGACGTGGTACTCTTATGACGCGGAACGTCGGCAAGACGGTGGGTCGAAGGCAGGAGGGACGATACGAACACGGGTCTCACGTCCACGGCCTCTCGTCGGAACCTCTCTCAGACGACCTCCGTGGAAGGACGAGCTCTCATCTCACACTATGAGGAGAGGGAGAACACAATAACACAAGTTTTTATTCATTCTAGTATGCCTACAAGGGAAGAGATGACCCATTTATATAGGGAAGGGCATCTCTTGGTCAAGACAAGAATGACCTCATTAAAAAAGAAATACCAAACATGTCCTAGGGCTGGAAATGACAGAAATAGCCCTTAAAGTTAGACTAAAATAAAATGCATAACTAGACTCGATCTTAGATAAGGAGCTCGTCGCCAAGCCACAAAGACGTCTGTGTAGCACGTGCTCGATGTCTGGTCTTCTGTTGTTCGGTGTCCCCACCAACTTTCCCGGGGTGCTGAGAACTCGACCCCGTCGAGTAAGGGTCCACGCAGCTCTGGTAGCGCTCAAGCAGGTCTGGATCAAGGAGTTGTAAGTCCTCTCGGCTGATCCACGTGTCTTCGGATGGTGGCCGATCTCGCCAGCGGACAAGGAAGCGCTGATACTCCCTGCTCCTGGTGGTGATTACCTATTCATCCAATATTCGCTCAATTTGCTCGCGCCGTGCAGGGGGTGGAGCTGGTGAATACTCCATAGGGGGGTCGCTCTCAATGGATGGCAAAGGCCCAAATGGATCACTAGGAATTGATGTGGGATTGATCCCATAGTCTGTCGGTAAGTCCACAACATAAGCATTCGACCCGATCCTTTTTAGGATCCGGAATGGGCCAGCACCGCGGACTTGCAGCTTTTTAACGACCCCTGAGGGGAATCGTTCGGGCCGCATCCTAACCATGACAAGGTCACCCTCCTGAAATTCCTGCACTCGTCTATGTGCATCAGCCAATCTTTTGTAGAGCTAGTTGCTCTCATCAATTTGCTTGCTAATGTGCTTGTGTAGGTCCTAAATATGTTAGGCAAATGAGTCAGCCGACTCGGAAATGCGAGCATGTAAGGGAAGGGGAATGAGATCCACAGGCTGGTTAGGCTTGTATCCATGCAGGACTTCAAAAGGGCTCATCCCAGTGGTCCTATTGACTGAACTATTATAGGCGAACTCAGCTCGGGGCAAGATCGAATCCCATGTTCCTGTGTGCTCCCCTACTAAGCACCTCAAAAGATTCTCTAGGCTTCTGTTGACTACCTCAGTTTGACCATCAGTTTGAGGGTGATAGGCAGTAGAAAACTTGAATAGAGTGCCTACTCGGTGCCAAAGGGTCTTCCAAAAGTAGCTGGTAAATCTCACATCCCTATCTGAGACTATGGTCTTGGGAAGACCATGTAAACGGACAACCTCATCAAAGAAAAGACAAGCCACCCTAGATGCATATGAAGTTTTGGAGCAAGGGATGAAGTGGGCCATTTTCGAGAATCGATCAACCACTACAAAGATGGAGTCATGCTTACGAGGGCTCCGTGGTAGTCCAAGCACAAAATCCATACTCACATCCTGCCAAGGACGATCAGGGACGGGAAGGAGAGTGTAGAGGCCAGTGTTCTGGCGTTTTTGCTTGGCAGTGGCGCAAGTACGGCACTGGGCCACTAAACGAGCTACATCGCGCTTTAGGCTTGGCCAATAGAATCGGCTTTCAACAGCCTCAATGGTTTTGTTTCGACCAAAGTGCCCACCTAGACCGCCCGCATGTACCTCCCAAATTAAAAAATCGCGAACGGAGGTGTGTGGCACACAAAGCTGCTGACCTCTAAATAAGTATCCGTTCTGCAAGAGATACTCACTCGTACCCCTAGAGGATTCAACTTTAAGCGTGGTATAGATCTCTCCAAAATCAAGACATCCCTTATACAATTCCTTGAGTTTATCAAACCCAGTCACCTCAACACTCATGATGGAAAGAAGGGATACTCGTCGATTGAGGGCATCTGCAACCCTATTCTCGACTCCCGCCTTGTGCTTCAGCACGAAAGTGTAGGCTTGCAAGAACTCTACCTATTGACCATGCCTAGGATTTAGCTTTTTTGGGAGCTGAGGAAGCGGAGTGCCTCATGATCGGAGTACAAGACAAATTCATGCGGCAACAAATAATGCCGCCAATAGCGAACAGTCTGGACCACAACATAGAACTCTTTATCATAAGTTGAATATTTCAGCTTAGCATCAGCTAGCTTCTCACTGAAATACACCACAGGGTGCCCTTCTTGACTTAACACTCCTCCTATACCGACCCCAGAGGCGTCACAAGAGACCTCAAAAACTTTGGAGAAATTGGGGAGGCGAAGTATGGGGGCCTGAGTGATTCGATTCTTGACCTCTGCGAAGGCTTTGGAAGCGGCCTTCGTCCACCCAAAAGGTTCCTTACGGATGCAATCCGTAATTGGGGTCATCACAGTGCTGAATCCCCTAATTAATCACCTATAGAAAGATACTAGTCTGTGGAAACTGCGAACATCATGGATGCTCATAGGCTGGGGCCACTCAACGATCGCCTTGACCTTTTCAGGGTCGGCAGAAAATCCCCTATGTGATACTATGAAGCCTAACAAGGTTACTTGATCAGAAAAAATGCGCACTTCTTAGGATTTGCATACAAGCTCTCTTTTCTCAGCACTTCGCACACCTGACAGAGGTGGCCTAAGTGGTCCTCCCTGGTCCTACTGTAAATGAGAATGTCGTCGAAGTAGACAACAACAAAGGAGCCCATGAAGGGATGGAGGACCTGAGTCATCAGCCTCATGAAGGTGCTAGGGACATTTGATAGCCCAAAAGGCATGACGAGCCACTCGTAAAGACCATCCTTGGTCTTAAAAGCAGTCTTCCACTCATCCCCTGACCGGATGCGGACCTGATGGTATCCACTCTTTAGGTCAATCTTGGAGAAGATGGTGGCTCTAGCCATCATGTCAAGCATGTCGTCAAGTCGGGGAATGGGGAACCTATATTTCACAGTGATTCTATTGATGGCGCGGCTGTCAACACACATCCGCCAGGTGCCATCTGTTAGTATTAGATGGTCTCAAAGCCAATCTGATACTGTGTACTTATTCAGATTATTAATAAATGGCAATAATTCATTGTGTGTAATTAATTCGATCTGTGTTTATCGTATCACGATGAAGTCTATGAACATGTACAATAGCCTTCGGATTATGATGAGATCATAATTACGGGACCGAAGACTTATAAACACATGTTCTTAATTGTTCCTAGTCATAGGATGTTTGAGATAGGACATCGAACATCCGGATAGACTAGTATAGGTTACTTCAGCTCATATGATGAGGGTGACTGATCCCATAAGTCACTTGTGTGGAGACACTATGCTGAACCTATAGGTGCTCATTGGTGAATGAGTTCACTGAACTGATCCGACTATGAATCGTTGGATGGTAATCACCTCACTGTTAACCAGCTCGATTCATTTGTTACGGTTGCGTGGATGATCTTTGGACCTGAGACTCCAAAGATATCTTGTTGGTAGGTTTCTGAGCTTTGACATCGACGAACGAATCCCTAACCATGGGTTATCAATAAGTCAAGCGATCGGGTTCAGAGAAATGCCCTCGAAGGTAATTGTGTGTTCAATACGGGATCATCCGCTCTCGGTAATTTGAGAGAGAATGTTCCGGGAATGATGCGCTTAAAGTCCCTGGCCAGGGCGGACTCTGTAATCGATAAGGAGTTATCGGATTCAGATTAGCGGCATCTGATTCAAGTGAATCGACCAAATAGGGTTTAACAGTAAACCATGCCCTAGGTCGATTCAGGAACATTGTACAGATGAAGGATTATATCCGCGCGCTAACCGATGACAGAAAGGTTCCAATAGAGGGTTGCGATAACCCCAATACCATCCAGGATCACGCGATGTTGCTTGGCATCCAACGTGATCGGCAGTCCGTCTGAATTTAATGTGGGACATTAAATTCGGCTGATTAATTGAATATAAGGATATTAATTAATTCAATGGGTCAGTAAAGGGTTACTGGACTTAATGGGCTATTAACTGGACTGGTATTTGGGCCTAGAGGGTCACACGCAAATAGTTTTCAAGTCGATGGATAATCTGACAGGATTTCGGATAAGTATGGGTTTTTATGAAAAACCGCAAACTGACTTCTTATAAAAGAACGGATTCTACGTCCGGGGCCAGCAACCATGACCTAGCCGTCATTCGTTCTTCCCCACTTTCTCTCTCTTCTGGGCGTGCGGTTCCCAACTGCTCCACCTTCCGTTCGACGGGGATTCCGAATTCGCATGTCGCGGCGGATTACGCGCAGTCAGACGGGATCTTCGAACGCCACAGCGAGCGAGGAAGCGAGGACGATCCATCGCGAGGAGAACCGCGTGGATACCGCTAGAGGTCGGGCATCTGCGCGACTTGCGGCATCGCTCCGACGGAACCGGAAAACGAACGCGGATTCGAATCTGCGCAAGATGAACTCGATTTTCCCCGGCTTTATTTTAACGACCGAAACGGGACAGATCCGGTCCCGAAAATTTTATTCTGCTGCGTTTTAGGATCGGATCCCGACACAGCGATCCCAACACCATCCTTTTTGGGGGTCAGGAGGGCTGGCACAGTACAAGGGCTGGTGCTAATTCGCAAAATCCCTTCCCAATGAGCTCCTCGACCTACCTCTGCAGTTCCGCGTGCTCGGTAGGATTTAAACGATAGTAAGGCAGGTTGGGCAAGGTGGACCCAGGGACGAAATCAATAGCGTGTTGTATGTCACGCATGGACGGCAGATGATTCGGAAGATCCTCGGGAAAGACATCATGATACCTGTGCAAGACGGTTTCCACTTCCTCAACTCGTGGAGTGGAGTAACCTTCAGATGGATTACTCATGACGACAGCCCAAACCGGGGCTCCCTCGGCAACCTCGCCCTCAAATGCATTTGCTTTGATTATATGAAGGGATACCCTCGCTTTTGACTTTACGGCTAGTTCTGGGTTGGGTGGGTTGGATGGGGAAGGAACGAGTGGGGAGGGGTTAGGTGAAGGTGTGGAAGGTGAATTTTCCCGAGATGGGATCTCCCCCTTGGCGGGGTTCTTAGGTGGGGAGGGATGCAAGAGAATCTTCCTGCCATTGTGTTTGAAGACACAAATGTTGGCCTACCCAAGATGATGCTTCCTACTTCCATGGGAAGGATGTCACACCAAATCGGCTTCTGATAGGATTGAAACTCAAGGGGTACCAGGCAGCGGGTCCTGATGGGTAATGATGAGGCATTAATCCATGAGACTTGATATGGCTCAGGGTGAGTCTCATGATCCAGGCCTAAACGAGAGACACAATCAGTGGAAATTGCATTGATACAACTTCCACTATCAATTATGATCTTGCATGGCTGGTCGGCTATCCTAGTGTAGGTGTGGAAGATGGAGGTTTGACGCCAGTCCTCCTCTTTGGTCTGTGTGAGGATGCATCTCACCACACCAAGCCTAGTGTCCCCGTGTGAGTCCACAATGCCCTCGATCCTGGCGTACCCCCTATGCACACACCCTAGGGTGGCACCGTTCTCCTCAAATTCCTCAGCTAAGGCTGGGTTAAGTATGTAGTTCTCCTCTTCTTCATGAGTGGAGGGCTCAATTAGCAGGGCCCTGGTGGGACACTGACTGGCATAGTGGCCAACCCCATGACACCAAAAGCAGTGATTACGAGAGCTCCCTGCCTGTTGGCTATCTCTGCTAGCTAGTCCAGTCCCTCTATCATCTCTCCTCTTAGCCCGTGGGATGGTGGAAGCCTGAGCCGGGGTAGTTGGAGGTAGGGGTGAGGGAGGGCTTGGGGTGGTGGCAGTAAGGACCCTTGCAGAAGTGACGGGAGTAGTTCCGAACCGCTCGGGGAAATGCATGGGACGATTAGTAGCCCCTCGGGAGTCAGGTTGCCGGAAGATGTGGGGCCTAGTGGGCTTCTGAAACCGTTCCACATCTAAGGCGATCTGATAGGCATGTTCTAGTGTGATCACCTCACGTAGGAATAGCTCACGTTGGATGCTCTTATGCAACCCTGCCCGAAACCTCGATAAGGTGACCCTACTATCTTCGCCAACGCCACACCTGAGACAATAGTCATCAAATTCGACTATGTACTCAGACGCCGTCCGACCGTCTTGAGTCAACTTCTGCCACTGGTCTAGGAGGCGTTGCTCATAAGATGGAGGTACATATTTCTCCCGTAATTTCTCTCTCATCTCCTCCCATGTGGAGATAGGTCTCAGCCGCCTTGCAGCACGAAGATGCTCCACGTTGAGCCAGTAGGTTTTGGCTCGACCCACAAGCCTCATAGAAGCAAGGCTCACCTTCCTCTCTTCACTCATGGTATACCAGGTAAAGTACTAGCTCATCCCTGCCTCCCAGTCAAGATAGGCCTTGGGGTCTAGGGTACCATCAAAAGTCGGAGCATCTACCCTCACACTTCGGAGGATGTGATCATCAATGTTGGGGTAATCTCTAGGCCATCTATCAAACGGTCCACGCTCTCGGCCACGCTCATAGGCATTCCTAACCCGTGGTGGGTTGGGGATATCATGTTCGCCTCTCTCACCCATGCCCCTATACCCATGTGGAACCCTCTCAAAGCGTCCGGGGTCTCGCTCACGGTAAGGCTCATCCCCTCGAACCCTGTAAGGGTCGGGAACCCATTCATGTTCATCAAAATAATAACGGGGGCCTCTCGCAAAAGGTGCGCGGTCCCTCTTATAGCCGTAGGCCTCCCCTCGTACCCGTGGTGGGTCGGGGAATGGGTCGTATTCATCATACTCACCATAGCCTCGGGGAACTCTATCGCATGGCACATGATTTTGTCTACGGCCATGGACACCCATCCCATCCCAACGTAGGTCGGGATATCGTTCTTGGGCTAACCCGTCGTCAAACTCTACTCTCCTGCGCGGCGCTCGCTCCAGAGGCACGCGATTGGGCTCGTGGTCAAGGACATCCTCCTGACCCTGGGGTGGGTTGGGGCCCCTAACTGGCTCTCCTTGGCGGTTATCTAGGTGATCACGCAAGCCCGCACGTTCCTCCGCCTCTTGGGGTCTATCTAGAGGATTCTCTAGATTATTCACTCGTCCTACCACGACTCTCATGGACTCCCCCAAGGTAGTGAGCCTCTCGTCCACATGTTGGGTTAGTCGCCCAAACTGGTCGGTTATGTCTTGCAAAGATTTGCCCAAGAGGGTCTCTATGGTGTCTACAAGTGTGGGATCCATGACGGGATTGTGCTGAGATGCGGGACGGGACGAGTGATTTCTATGGGCTGACATGCAAGGCTTGACAGACTTTGTGAAATGCAGGGATCCGAGACCCTAGGAATTAGCAAGCAAGTTGACAACAAGATCGACGTCCTCACTCAGTGAGCGGGAAGCTCAAGACGGGAACTTGTAGTGGTGAAAGGGTGTTGAGCACCAGCGGTGTCAGCCCACTAAGTGAGTGGGATGAATCGAGGTAGCTGTGGAGCTACCGACAAATGTGAGGCATGTCCGCACTTGGTGTGCTGACCTTGCGCTAATTGGAGCGCTGGGTTTCGCAGTCACTCTCTCACCGCCACAACAATAATCACTCAGTGTGGTGGAACGCTCTCTCACTCCGGCGCTACGCAATTGATGCAAATACTAAACGAACAGATAATATTGGAGCAGAGTTCAGCACTTACCTAGCCGGTCTGCAAGACCGACTCTGACCGGAGACGAGAGCGAGCGAGGGTGCGCGGAATATCCACGTAGTGCCGGTGTTGCTTCAGTACCTGTGTACAACCGCTTTACGCCTCACGCAGGAGGGGAAGTAAATAATCATTCACATGCCATAATTCTATTCCCCATGCAAGAGGACAAATCAGCCATAAATCTCCATACAGGGAGAATAATCTATGTAAAATATTATGCAGATCTCCCCAAATGATGGCCACGTCAAATCTCCTTGGAAGCCTATCCAGGATCTCCTCGGGGCATGCAGGGTGCAGTGTGAAGATCTTCTACGCAACTTGCCGAGGCCTTCACAAGCCCTCGTGTAGAGCGCTCTGGGGAGGGGAGCCTGGTCAGCTGGGTCTACACTCAAGCAGGGTGCAGTGCTCCAAGTCTTGGCGTTGTGTGTGCATGCATGCGTTGGGAAGGGCAGCTTCTGCTTTTAGATGTGGCCTACTGCACCGGGTTCACTATCGCGAGATGTGGGGTCTCTTGGGCCCGAGGAAGAGGGATGGGTGGGGTACGTGGCCAATGCGCCGCATTCGTGAGGGGCACGGGCGACGATGTCGCCGTGCTCCTCTCTTCTTCCTCACGCACGGGCGACTCAGCAGTGGGGGGTGGGGGATTGTCGGCGACTATGGCCACAGATGCCAGGCGTGGGCCTGCAAGCTCCTCTGCGTGGGTCCGCCGCGCTCTCCTTCCTCGCGCATGGGAGGTGATAGTGGGCTGGAAGCAGGTGCTGCCGGCGACCCTGGTTGGTACAGGTGTCGTCGGCCGGTAGATGGGGTGCCGGGGAGGAGCGGAGCCAGGCGGTGATCGGAGCTATCACGGCGTGCACGTACAAGAAGGGGGGGCGGGGATCATGGAGGGCACCGACTGTGCCGTGTGCTTGGGAGTTCGACGACGGGGAGGTGCGGGTAGAGCCGCAGGCCGCCTTGTCCTTGCCCGGAAGAGAAGGGCGAGCGCTGTAGTGGCCTGGCACTGGGAGCGGTTCGACCAGTCGATCCCGCGGGGGTCGGCGGCGATCCCAGGCGGGGACGAGTCGGTGCGCGGACACTGTCGGTGGTGACCCCGGCCCCCTGTCGTCAACGACCACGGTCGACGACCTTCGCGGGTCGCGCGGTTGGGCCGCGCAGGGTCCCTCCTAGGTGTTCATCTTGGCTGCTACAGCTGTGTTCTTTTTGGTGGTGGTGGGGGAGGCGCAGGGGAACGATGGAGAGGGGAAGGATAGGAGAGAGAAAAGGTGGTGGAGGAGGACAACACAGGAGAAAGGGGGGGGGAAGAGAGGGGGGGTTACTGTGGTGTGGTTTGGTCAGCCCCAGTGCAGTCGGAGTTGCAGTGACGACGTTGGTGGACGACAGGTGCGGGCCCTGGCCACGAATTATGGTGGGGAAGCAGCAACTGAGGGAATAAGAAGAAGAAGAATAGGCAGACGAGGGGGCTGTTAGGAACTGGTAAGCGGTAGCTGGAGGAAGAAGACAAGAATGGAGATGGGCGGTGGCGCAACAGGTGGTGGTGCGACTGGTGCACTGCGCCGGATGGCGCCGGCAACACGCGTAGTCGAGGATCCTGGGGCCGTGAGGACGTCCCCCAAGCCCGCTCTAATACCAATTTGACGCGGAACGTCGGCAAGACGGTGGGTCGAAGGCGGGAGGGACGATACGAACACGGGCCTCACGCCCACGGCCTCTCGTTGGAACCTCTCTCAGGCGACCTCCGTGGAGGGACGAGCTCTCATCTCACACTATGAGGAGAGGGAGAACACAATAACACAAGCTTTCATTCATTCTAACATGCCTACAAGGGAAGAGATGACCCATTTATATAGGGAAGGGCATCTCTTGGTCAAGACAAGAATGACCTCATTAAAAAAGAAATACCAAACATGTCCTAGGGGCAGGAAATGACAGAAATAGCCCTTAAGGCTAGACTAAAATAAAATGCATAACTAGACTCGATCCTAGATAAGGAGCTCGTCGCCAAACCACAAAGACGTCTGCGTAGCACGTGCTCGATGTTTGGTCTTTTGCTGTTCGGTGTCCCCACCATCTTACCCAATTTGTTTGCAGAATAAGTTATACAGAATTACTTATCCGGAATAGCGTATACTAAAATAAAGAGTGCTTAGCTTTGATAGTTCTATGGGACCCACTGGTAGAATAAGAAGGATAAGCAATTCTTAGGTCTATGGTCGAATTGCTTATTCTCCGAATAGGCTATTCTGCACCGGTATAAGCCATTCCGCTTGTCAAAACTAAATTAAGCTTATTCTCCCCTTATTCTTCCTTATTCTTATATTCTTTCTTGTTAAAAAAATAATATTAAATAATTTTAGGAGAAGTCATTAATGTTAATAACTATATCTATATTCTTTCTCACTCCCACTCATTTCAAAACAACTAATTAATAGCCATAACTCTCACCCTTACTCATTTCAAAACAACTCATTAATAATTGTAACTCTCACACCCACTTATTTCAAAATAACTTATTGATGGTCATAATTCTCTCTCTCTCTCTCTAGACGGACTCATAGGATAAGAGGGTTATAGCATCTCTAAAATTGAGGAACTTCTTTAATAATAAAAATATTATTCTTAAATTTTTTATATTATAATTTATTTATATTATAATCAAAATATTATAAAATAAATTAAAAAAATTTAAAATTCTATTAATATTAAATACAAAATAATATTATTCCTAAATATTTGTCTTACTCATTTTATTTAATTTATCTTACAAATTTATGTAACTCATATGTTATATACTTTTTTTGTCGTGTTTGATTGGTATTTATTATTTATTGTGTTAATATTTTATGTTAATAATTTTCATATCATATAATATTTAATATTTATAGTTATATATATAGTTATAATATTTTAATTATAATATATAACATATTAATATTTTTAAGTATATTAATATATATGGTAAGCCACTTAGCAAACAAGACAATTCAAAATCCTAATTTGCACGTTGTTATGGTTTCATCGTAGTCCTCATACAAAATTATATTTATACTTAGTTATTTATTGCATGTTACTACTTTTCTTTTCTTTTTTTATAAAATATTACTTTGAATCTTTTGAGATCTCTCTATTAAAGTCATCCAACTAGTAGTAATACAGTTTAGCATGTGAGCGAAATGCCTTCAGACTAGAGTGCTTATTAAGTAAAATTAAAAGTTTAATATTTCTTATACAAAATTATCTTTATACTTGATTATTAACATGAAGTTATTTAAATCAATATGATATTTTTATCTTAAAAATAAATTTCATATATTTTAAATAATTTTACATAAATGTCGTGCTTCGCACAGATTTCGAATTAGTTTGTTTATACTTCTGGGTTAAATTTTATGGTTTAATTTTTTTTGAAAAACTAATAAAACTCTGAATAGTGTAGACAAATGAGTACATATCTCATCAAGTTTTTAAATTCTTCCAAAACTTAGAATTTAAAATAGAACATTTGTTAACACGGTAGTCATTAGCCTGTATTGTAGAATCTCTAAAAAGGAAAAAACAAGGGGATTCTCCCCTCTTTAACTTTATCCCGTTTGTTTTCACTACTGGCCTTAAAGTTCGGGATAGAAGGTGGAATAAAGGGGAACATCTGAAATAAAATAGTAAAAATAAATGAGATTTTAGAGTCATCGTTGTACTTTTTGGAATATTTAAACTTCCATAAAACTTATAATGGACATATGGCCCATGCCGGCATGCCCTCTCATATCCTTACCTAGATTTTTTACTATCCTTTACTTTTTAGATATTAGGAAAATTTCTTCAAAATTCAAAAACTGTAACCAACGAGAGCATTAAAGATACTTCAAAAGTATATGCAAATGGATATGATTGACTCCAAGTTTACTTAACACAGGGCTTTTCCTATAGTTCGGTCATAAAAAGGTCCATTATGAGCCAAACTATGTATAGAGCATTCCTTCTGGTGGTGGTCCATCTCTCTTAAAACCGCCCCTGCAGCACACGTGAAATAAAGGAAGGACAAGAAACCAATAGCAAAATGATGCCCATGTGGGGCTGGAGGCTGTGGGGGATGCCCATTACCTTTGCTGCCCATCAAATCTTGCTTAACATGGACTCATTTGCTTTACTTTGTTTACAGAATTAAAAGAAGAATAAATTTTTTTATTCTTAGAATAAGACTAACTCTAATTTGATGAGCGAAATGACTTATACCGCGTTAAAATTATTTATACTAGAATAAGGAGAATAAGTAATTCAATTCTAGACTCAAGAATTATTTATCCTTCTTATTCTGCCAATAGGTCCCATAGAACTATCAAAACTAAACGTGTCTTATATTAATATACACTATTTCAGATAACTTATTCTGCAAATAAATTGAGAATAAAATTACTTAATTACTATGGTCTATGTACATGTATGTACACACTTATGTGGTAATGTACGCATATGTCCTCCAATGAAGTGCAGCTATCTATCTTTATTGTCCATCCTCACCTACCAAATCTAATTAATGGGGAGTCGAGAAGAGATCACATAGGCATTGTTTCTGTCTACAATGTCTTATTTATTTTCGACATTTCCATTTTTTTTTTTACATCTTTTACTTAAGTTCTTTTCAATTGCCCAGGAACGCCTTCAATGAGAAACGTACGTCTTAAACAAGTGTTGAATCATCTTATTTTCTGCCACTCCTTTTATTACTCCTTTCACGTAGAGATGAAAACAGGTCGGATTTGGTGTGATCCGGAGTTAATGATCTCATGACCTTATCCGATATACTATCAATTTGGAGCGACTCATCTGATATAGGAACTAATGATCGGTTGAATAGTTATAATATTATATATTTTAATCCGTTGTCTTTTCCATCGTGCATATTTATAGAAGCAAGAAAATAAGAGTTGTTGAGAAGGTGATCATTTACTTATAAAAGAAGTCTTTCACTTTTTCTCTAACAAGGGTCTAATTTTTAGTAAAAAGATAACAGTGGCGTCGCTTCTAAGTTCTAAGGCTAAAACGGACAGTAATTTATTGATGAAGTCTATAATTCTTTCTCTCAATAATATCAATTTAAAAAACTGTCTATTGTCGATTTATGTGTTAATAGTTAATTGAATAATCAAATTATCAATTACCACTTGCACCTCTACTCTCCACTCAGAATTAACAGTGACGTGCCATCTCAAAACCGCGTGACTCAGGACGAGACGCGTGTTAGAGCATCAACTTTGTCTTTTGCGGCTTTTTCAAATGGTTTTGTCTATTTCTGATTCGACCCATGTCTTTGGAGGGACCCGAGGTTGCTGGCCAAAGAATTTAATCTCATGTTAGTAGAACCTATGAAGTGCTCACTTCTTTGTATCTTTTAATATCTTCATCTTCTATTAATCTCATGTTGGATCATATCAGTCTATAATGCATCAAGAGTATACTGCCAAGGATAAGATCAGATCAATCTATGGCACATTAAGATTGTAATGCTATTTTTATTTTAGATTCCTATCTCCTGTAGGCCCTCAAATAAAGTGTAGAAATATCACACCTTTTGCTGTATGATAGCTCTTCCCCCACGTTCTGAGTCTAGAAAGGACAAAAATATGTGATATAATAACATGCAGTGATGTAGTAATCCTCTTTGAAACATTACCCAAGATATTAGTGCAGTAATCTTCTTTGAAACATTGCCCAAGATGCTCTTTATTTACCAAAGTATCCTTTTAAAAGGTTTACTAGATGCTCCCATCTTAGGACCGTCAATGGGTTGGAGATGGAAACGAAAATGACACATTTTGCTTCCGTATTCATTTTCATTTTTAAATCGAAAATCGAAAACGAAAACGGAAGTTTCCGCTATCATCGCTATATTAAGAAATTATTTAAAATCACCGTTAGTATTCACTTTTCGATATTTTTTTTAAAAAAAATAAATCTACAAAGTTTTAATATATGTAAATATTAACAATCTATGAATTTTGAAATCTACTTTATCTATCGATCTAAATTTACATATGAATATACGTAAATATGTGCCATAAAATCATATTAAAATTTTTAAAAAAATCAACTTCTTACTGTGATCTTACTTTTGTCAAACTGTCAAGAGATATTCTCACTGTTGGATATATATATGTGTGTATGAGGTACATGATCATTCGGAAACGGAAATGGGTTAGCGGATGCAAAAATGAGTGTTTCTATTTCTGACTCCTATAATTATCGGAGATTCATTTCCCTTTCTTATAACTTAACGGGTGGTCTTTAACGGAGTTCCGTATCTATTAGTAAAAATTGAAACAGAACGGATAATCGAAACTTGGGTATCCTAGGTGGGAAAACTGTTTATGGCTGGTGGCTCGCTAACTAAGGGAATAGCACAATTGAAGCTCTTTTCGAGACTCCCTTCCTATTGACAGTCTGTCCCGGCTTGGTACCATAACATTTCTTGTTAGAGTGGCCTTTTTTGGTTTTTTGTCCTCTCATCTACATAATTTAGAAATAAAAACTCCTTATAATCTATTTAATTAATAAAAAATCCTCTTGTAATTTGACGTTTATTTAATAAACACTCTACAAAATTCAAAAAAAGCCTTTGCATATTTTGAAGTACATATTTTGGAAAAACTCCTTGAAAGAGTATTTTTTTCTAAATAAAAGTGAGATTATGGAGAATTTTTCCTATATAAGGAAATTTTCCTAAATTAAGTAGAATAGAAGGGCTAAAAACTAAAAAACCTTCTTGTTATTCTCAGCTCAAGTGTTGACTAAGATTTGATTAATTAAGATAAGAAAAGGTAGATCACACTGAACCTTCATGTAAGGAAAGTATATTTCTACATATATTAATTAGTCTTATACTTGATGTAGCCGAAGCTATCACGACCAGATTCCGAAGCTGGAATCCGAAGTTGGGATCCGAAGCTGGATCGGATCGGAGAAGAGGCCCGACGGGGATCCGGAACGCGGTGAAGGCGGAGACGAGGCCGAAGATCCGAAGCCGAGGGTCGCCCGGTCGGATGTGGGCTAGCCTGCGAAAGGCACGGCCGAAGCTCCTCCGGTTGAGGGACAGCTGGTGCGGGACGGAGCCGAGGCACCTTCAGGCGAGGAGGACCAGCCAACGAGTGGCGTCGAGACCGGAGGAAGAAGCCCGAGGTCGGTGGCCGAGACCGACTCGGAGAGGTCGGCGAAGATTCAAACCGAACCCCTGCAGGAGGGAAAGAAGAAGAAAAACCAGTCAGTAGGAGTCCCGGGCTTCGGCCCTTAGGAACCCCCTCCGACGGTTAAGTTAGCTTCTGAAGATGATTCGATTCAGAAGTCAAAGAGGTGGAAGAAGTAGCTTTAATGCTTTTTGGATTGTAGTCCTTAAGGGTCACGAAGACATACCTTTGGTAATAAATAGCCGGGTATTTATAGCGGATGATAGAGGATGCTTAACGGTGGCAGCCGATATAGGACTATGTTCTGGGTTTATTGGTAAACCGCCATAGTGCCTAACCCTCCCACCGGAGTGGGCCGGATACGGCTATTGGGCCGAAGGGGGTAGGGCCGCTGACGGGCCAGATGCCGCTTAGTGGGTTGGATCCTGCTGGGCCGAGGGGCTGCTGAGCCGCTAACGGGCCGAAGGCTATCGGGCCGCTAATGGGCCGAAGGTTGCTGGGCCGTGGACGGGCCGAGGACCACTGGACTGCTTACTGGGCCGAGGGCCGCTGGGCCGCTAACGGGCCGAAGGCTGCCAGGGGGCTTCTTACTGCTGCTGTTGGACTGATCTGTGTTGGGCCTGTTTTAATGGGCCGAATCGGATTCTGCCTCATCACATAGCCCCCCACTCTTGTCTTCCTCAGATTTGAGATGGCGAGAGTATAGTCCGAAGCCTTCCTTGGGGGAGTAACGTGACAGGTGTTGTCCGAAGCTTTCTGCTTTGTTATGAAGAGGAACGGCCTTCGGTCGACTGAGGGATAGTAGCCATTAGCCTCGTCTCTGTTCGGGATGTAGTGACGAATGCCTTCATCCTCGATTGCGAAGGGACGAGCCTTCTGGCCATGTCAGGCTTGGCAAATGGACGGGATAGACGTCGAGTTCTCCGTCAGAACGGTCGCGTCGTGAGGAAACACAGGACACGCGTCGCGCATCCGATCGCCCCGTTAAAAGCACAAAAGGATCCCGACCGTGCCTGGTGATCACGCGGATCGCGGGTCACTTCGGCTCTCTGCCCGAGGCTTCACTTGGATTGCCGCCTCTCCCGTCCCTAGCACGCGGATCGGAACACGTGGCGAGCATCCGAGTGATCAGCCGAAGGGTGGGACCGCTTCCGGCCATTGATTATCTTCCCTCGATCTCGGAGTCAGACTGTTATCATTGCCGAAGGACGGTGCACGTGGCGTATATCTGAGAGAGGCGATGCCGATGAGGGGGAGGATCCTGGCCGTTGATTTTGGCAGGGGATGTTTTCAACTTTGTCTATAAATAGGAGCCCTCCCCAGGGCACTGTTCCATTCTCTCCTTCCCGCGCCTGCGTTTCCCTGCAATCATCCGAGCCTTCCTGCTTCTCCGGCGAAGAACGGGCCATTGAAGGTGCTTTTCAGTGCGCTGTCTGTCGCCGGGGGCTCTCTGTTACTTGGAGTTGTTGCTGGGGAAGCTTCCGTTGCTTGAGAGGCGGCGGGCAGTCGAGGAGATCTTATTTGAGGGTAAGCCTCAATTTTCTTTCTTTGCTCCGTGATCCATGTTCCGTAGCTCCCCCTCGGCTGATAGTAGTTCTTCGGCCGAAGGTTATTCTTGTTCTTCGTCTCAGCCTTCTGAATCTTCCTTGTCATCTCCCCTTTCTTCAAACTCCCTCGCTTCTCTCATGGCGGATGAGGCCGAATCGTCTGGTGCCGAAGAGGCCGAAGAGGTTCTCGCCACGGGCCAAGCTTCCTCTTCCGGCTGACGTCCGACCGAGACTGTTTCGGAGGCGGTCTGCATCCTTACTGACGATGGGGTCAAGTACCTTGCTTCTTACTATCAGCTCCCATCTTGGATGATCCCCTATCGGCCCGGAACGAACACCCGGGCCAACTCTGCCCGACCGGGTAGCTTTTCCATTTATGAAGAAAGCTTTCGGGCGGGTTTTCGCCTTCCCCTTTCCACCTTCGTAATTAATCTTCTGTGCTTCTACGGGTTGGCCCCGTCTCAATTTTTCCCTAATTCTTGGCGGACAGTCTATGCCTTCTTGGCTGTGCTCGCCTATATTGATGTCACCCCCTCGGTAAACATCTTCCGCTATCTTTTCAAGATTCAGCGGCAGGGAAAATTCGAGTGGTACAGCTTTGTCCCTCGCCTCGGCCGGGGCATCTTTGCCGGGAAGCCCTCGTCCATTCACGGTTGGAAGAGGAGCTTTATCTTGGTCTCTCTCTTGGAGAAGGAGAAGAGTGTGTGGCCCTTCCCTACTGAATGGGCACCACTGGCCGAAGGCCTCTCCGATCCGCCTCCCCTTAACCCTGATCAGCTTCATATCGTGAGCCTTATAGAAGCCGAGGCTCCGTACGATATAGCGGAGCTTTTCAACGAAGAGGAGCGGCTCATGCAGACGGGGGCCTGGCCGGATCCGACGAAGGATCCTCCTCGGGTCTTTCCTTATCTTCCTCCCGAGGACGTCCCGGGGGAGACTGAAGGAGCCGCCGAGGTTGGGTCTCCGGCCGAAGCTCCTCCGACCGAAGAGGGTGCAGAGGCTTCGGCCGAGGGTAAGTCGGTCTTGAGTTGTGGAGTCGCGCGCTGTAAGTCACTAACTCCTTTTCTTCTGTCCGCAGAGATGACTGGGATCCGGGGACTTCTTGGTCGGATCGCCCAGCAATCTGGCCGATCTCAACCGTCCCAGCCGCAGGTGGCGGGAGGAGAGGCTGGACGAGGCGTGCCCCCGACTACCCGGGCCACAGTACAGACAGCGGCTTCGGCGGAGGGCCGCGCCGCTGCTGCCGCCCTCCAAAGAGAGAAAAAGGGCAAGTCGGTCGTACGGAGGGGCGGCCGACTATCGAAGCGGAGCCGGGCGGACGAGCCTGGTGAAATTGAGCCCGCCCCGGCGGCCAAGAGGCCAATCGCTGCCCGAGGGGCCCCGCTCTCGTCGCCTCCCGAAATGTCGAGGGGCGACTCCCCTTCGGCTGCGACAGCAGGCACAAAGGACCTCGGGGGTTCCGGGACGCAGGTGTCCCGTGAACATGAGCAGGAGCTATGGGTCCCGAATCTGGGGATCTATAGGGACGAGAGTCTGGAGGACACTCGGACGTGCCTGCGCCTGCTCCGAGGCTTGACCCTCCCGACAGCCGAGGACGAGATGCAGGCGATGTCCTCGGATGCCTTGGCGACGCAGTGCGCCTGACTGTCAGTCCAGGTAAAAAAGCTTCTTTACTGGCCTCGGTCTGATACTTCCCTCGGCTTGTCTTGGGGTTATTGATTTCTGTTTGCTTTTGGCTGCAGGCCGCGGTCATGTGTGGGGGCCTGATTCGCCAATAGGTGGCCATTCTGCAAAGGCTCCGGGACGCTGACCAGGCCTCGGATCAGCTGGCTTCTAGCGGGGCCGCCCCGGTGCGACGTAGTCTTGAGGCTAGCGTCGATTTGCTCCTGAAGGCAAATGCCCGGATGCGGGCTGAGCTAGAGGAGCAAAAGGAGGCGACTCGCGCTTCCTCCGAGGCCAAGACGAAGGCCGAGCGGGAGAGGGAGAAAGCCGAGAAGGAGCTGGAGGTGGTCCGGGCCGAAAATGAGACTCTTATGACCGAGATCCAGGACAAGGTCGTCCAGCGGGTCACGGATCGCCGCCGCCATGCCGAGGAGGTCTCGGCTCTGAACGCAAATATGGAGGCCAAGGCTGAAGAGGCGGCTCGTTCAGCCGTAGCCAGTTATAAGGCTGGCCCAGATTATGCCGAGGAGATAATACAGGCTCAGCTCGAGGCGGCTTCGTCCGTGTTCAGCATAGGGCTGGCCGCCGTCCAAAAGGCGTGCCTGGCCGTAGATCTGACCAGCATCGCCCTTCCGACGGACGAGGAAGGTGAAGAGCTTCTAGCATGGTGGAAGGAGCTTAAGGCTAAAAGAGCTTCGGCCTCGGCGGAAGGTGACGCGGCCGTTCCTGACGAAGCCGCTCCTGTCGATGCCGCCCCTGCCGATGCCGCCTCTGTCGAGGCTGTTCAGGTCGACGATTCTCCTTCCCCATATCCTGGTCAGAGCCCAGTCGATGTAGATGGTGAAAATACCGAAGGCTAATACGGGGGCTTGTCCCGGTTTTTGTTTTGACCTTTTCCGAAAGGCTGCGGCCAGATGTACGGCCGTTTTTGTACTATGTTCTTCATATATATATATAAAGTACTTTGCTTCTATTGTGTTCTGAATGAATGACTGAGTCCGACTCTTCTTGTGGCCGAGACCATTTTGCCGTTTGGATGCGGCTCTCACGGCCGAAGACAATCCAGATTCGGATATGGACTTGGAAAATAATGCCGCTCCCGATACGGTTTGCATGGCCGAAGCCACTCCCGGTACGGTTTACATGGACTTAGAATACCATGCCGTTCCCGATACGGTTTGCATGGCCGAAGCCACTCCCGGTACGGTTTACACGGACTTAGAAAATAATGCCGCTCCCGATACGGTTTGCATGGCCGAAGCCACTCCCGGTACGGTTTATACGGACTTAGAGAATAATGCCGCTCCCGATACGATTTGTATGGCCGAAGCCACTCCCGGTACAATTTACACGGACTTAGAGAATACCATGCCGCTCCCGATACGGTTTGCATGGTCGAAGCCACTCCCGGTACGGTTTACACGGATTTAGAAAATAATGCCGCTCCCGATACGGTTTGCATGGCCGAAGCCACTCCCGGTACGGTTTACACGGACTTAGAGAACACCATGCCGCTCCCGATACGGTTTGCATGGCCGAAGCCACTCCCGGTACGGTTTACACAGACTTAGAATACCATGCCGCTCCCGATACGGTTTGCATGGCCGAAGCCACTCCCGGTACGGTTTACATGGACTTTAGAGAATACCATAGCAAATATGATATTAAAGGGAGAAATTTATTCATGCCTTCCGGCTAAATTCCGGGGGAAATAACTTACATGAAATAACGCCGAAGGCGTTCCACATTCCAGGTGCGAGGGAGAGGTTGGCTCGAAAGGGTTTCCAACCGATAAGCCCCTCGTCGAATCACCTCCCTTACGCGATATGGCCCTTCCCAGTTGGGAGAAAGCTTTCATGCGGCTTCGGCGGGTTTGGAGGCATGAGCACTCCTCAATACGAGGCTCCCGGTTTCAAAGCTTCGGGGTTTCACTCGGGTGTTGTGGTATCTGGCCATGCGCTGTTGATAAGCTGCTAGCCGAATGCGGGCTTTCTCTCTGGTTTCTTCTATAAGATCAAGGTGATCTTTTAAGGCCTCCTCATTGGCTTCCGGATCGTGAGTGAGAACTCTTGGAGAGGGAAGGCCAATTTCGACAGGAATAATGGCTTCTATCCCATAAGCCATGCGGAACGGGGTTTCGTCGGTTGAGGTTCGGCTCATAGTCCGATAAGCCCATAGAACACTTGGTAGCTCTTCTACCCATCGGCCTTTGGCTTCGCCGAGGCGAGTCTTCAGTCCTTGTAATAGGCTTCGGTTAGTGACCTCAACCTGGCCATTTGTCCGGAGGTGTGCTACTGATGTAAATTTGTGGAGAATGCCGAAGCTAGCGCAGTTGTCCTTGAACCGATGGCTGTCGAATTGTTTGCCGTTGTCCGAGATGATGGCCCGAGGGATGCCGTACCGGCAGATGATGGACTTCCACACGAAGTTCCATGCGTTGCTATCGGTTATGGACGCGAGGGGTTCGGCTTCCACCCATTTAGTGAAGTAATCTACCGCCACGATAAGGAACTTCCTTTGGCCGGTGGCGAGGGGAAAGGACCCTAGGAGGTCAATTCCCCATTGGGCGAAAGGCCAGGGGTCTAATAAAGGAGTTAGAAGGGTTGCTGACTGGTGGATGAGGGAGCTGAACCTCTGGCATTGATCGCAGCGATGGACGAGGGCAGTTGCGTCCTCTCGGAGCGTCGGCCACCAGTATCCTTGCCTTAGAAGTTTGTGAGCCAGGGCCCTTCCTCCAGCATGTGCTCCGCATACCCTTCATGTACCTCTTGTAGCGCGTAATCAGCTTCGGCCGGACCGAGACATCGCAAGAGGGGTCGGCCGAAGAACTTTTTATATAACAGCCCGTCCAAGAGAAGGAAGTGAGAGGAGCGCTGCCGAATATGTTTTCCTTCCCTCGGATCGGGCGGGACTTCTCCTCGGAGGAGGAAATTGTCTAGGGGAGTCATCTAGGTCTCGGTTTCAGCTTCAGTTACTTGCATGACGTCCGGCTCTTCGAGGCTTGGCTCGGCGAGTTCTTCTACAAGAATCATTCGACCTCCTCTCCCGTCCTGAGTTGATGCTAGTCGGGAGAGAGCATCGGCTCGAGCATTCTCGGCTCTCGGGATCCGCACAATTTCATAGGAATTGAATTGAGCGAGGATCTTGCGAGTTACCTGGAGATAAGAGGCCATTATCGCATCCCGTGCCTCATATTCCCCAGAAATGTGACTGGCGATTAGCTGAGAGTCGCTAAATGCCTTTATGTTCTGCACGCCAAGCTTTCTAGCGGCCCGAAGGCCGGAGATGAGGGCTTCATATTCGGCGGCATTATTGGTAGCTGGAAAGGAGAAGCGTAGCGCATACTCCGTGACGACCCATTCGAGAGACGCCAAGATCCATCCGGCGCCGCTGCCCATGGAGCATGCGGAGCCATCGACATAGAGCCGCCATTCGTCGGCCGGAGGTGTGAGAGCCGAAATATCTTCGGCCTCGGATATGACTTCCGGTGGAGACGCCAAGGGAGCTTCGGGAGTGAGCTCGGCAATAAAATCGGCTAGGGCTTGAGCTTTTATTGCTACCCGAGGCACATAGGAGACGTCGAATTCTCCTAGTTCAATCGCCCATTTCGCCAGTCTGCCGGACACCTCTGGCCGGGAGAGGACTTGCTTCAGAGGCTGATCGGTGAGGACCTTTATCGAGTGGGCGAGGAAGTAAGGCTGGAGCCTCCTCGTGGATGAGACGAGAGCTAAAGCTAGCTTCTCAAGAGCAAGATACCGAAGCTCTGCTCCTTGGAGGGCTCGGCTTATATAGTAGACATGCTTTAGAATGCCGTCTTGCTCCCGGACGAGGACGGCGCTGATAGCTGTCTCAGACACCGCGAGGTAGAGGAACAGCGGCTCTCCGCGGACCGGCTTGGACAGGATGGGAACCTTGCAGAGATAGACCTTCAGTTGTTCGAAGGCCGACTGGCACTCGTCTGTCCATGAGAAGCTATTGGCCTTCTTCAGCAGCTTAAAGAAGAGAAAGCAGTAATCCGCCGCTCTAGACATGAAACGGCTTAAGGGGGCAATCCTTCTGTTTAGCTTTTGAACCTCTCAGAGGTTAGCCGGAGGGCGCATCTGAATGATGGCCGAAACCTTTGCGGGGTTAGCTTCTACTCCTCGGTGAGTGACCATATAGCCGAGGAACTTCCCGGAGGCCACTCCGAAGGCGCACTTAGCTGGATTTAGCTTCATTTTGTATTGACGCAGGGCGGAGAATGTTTCGGCTAAGTCGGCCAGATGGTCTGCAGCGACGCAGCTTTTCACCAGCATATCGTCGATGTAGACTTCCATGTTGCGGCCGAGCTGCGGGGCAAATATTTTGTTGACGAGGCGTTAATATGTTGCGCCGGCGTTCTTCAGGCCGAAGGGCATCTGGGTATAGCAGTACAGACCGAGATCAGTCGTGAAGCTGGTCTTGCTCTCGTTGTCCGGATGCATTCGGATCTGATGGTAGCCTGAATAGGCGTCGAGAAAGCTTAGAAGCTCGTGGCCGGAGGTTGCATCTACCACCTGATCTATCTGAGGTAGCGGGAAGCTATCCATCGGACAGACTTTGTTAAGGTTGGTGAAGTCCACGCACATTCGCCACTTGCCATCTTTTTTGGGCACCATTACTACATTAGCGATCCAGTCCGGGTGATGTACTTCTCGGAGATGCCCGACGTCCAGCCCTTTTTGAACTTCGACTTGAATGGCGGACCTCCTTTCCTGATTGAAGGTACGCCGCTTCTGCTTGACCGGGGGATGGTTGGGATCGACATGCAGCCGATGCTCCGCTATTTCCGGGTCAACTCCGGGCATGTCTGTTGGAGACCAGGCGAAGACATCGAGATTCCCTTTCAGGAACTCGACGAGTCTTTCTGCTTCGGTTTTCTCCAGGCCGGAGCCTATCATGAGGGTTCGTCCCTCGCCTCCCGGAACCGGGATGGCGACGAGTTCCTCTCTTGGGGACGCTTCGGCTGTAGATTCGATCGATAGGGATTCGGCCGCAGCCTTTCCCTTGACCGAAATCATGTAACATTGCCGAGCCGCTTTTTGATTCCCCTTGGCTTCGCCTATTCCATGGCTGGTATGGAATTTCAGCTTCTGATAAAAGGACGAAGGCACAGCTCCGATCCCGCCGATTAGCCTTCGGCCAAAGATGGCGTTATAAGCTGAATCGACTTTTACAACGGCAAAATCCGTTTCTACGGTTAGTTGCCGGGGAGCCGAACCTATTGTTACAGGGAGCCGGACAATGCCTTCTACTCGGCAGGGCGAGCCTTTGAAACCGAATAGAGGCCCCCGGTGAGGCTTCATATTAGCCTCACTCAATCCCATTTTTACAAAACAATCGTAAAATAAAATATTGGGGGCGCTTCCATTATCGACAAAAATGCGATGAACATCGTAGCTGTTTATGACAGCGTTTACAATGAGGGCGTCGTCGTGAGGAACCTGAATATCAGTCAGATCCTCTTGGCCGAAGGTGATGTCTTCTTGATGAGACCGCTTCGGCTCGACATCAACTGCCGCTACTGTCGTGGAGCTGAGCTGACGACACCTCGATCCTTCTCCCGGCCCACCGGATATCATCATGATTGATCCAGCACTGGGTCGCTGGTGAGATGTTTCTACCGGGGCCGAGGTAACCTTGGGCGGAGGAGCGGCTTCCTTCTCCGGGGGTTGTTGCGGCCTGGTCGTCTCAGGGATGTCCCGGTTCCGTTGTTGCTGAGGCTGCTCTCGCCGGTACTGTGACAGTCGCCCCTCTCTGATGAGGCGGCCGATCTCCTCCCGAAGGTGCCGGCATTCGTCAGTTGAATGGCCGATCTCCCAATGATACTCACAATATTTGCCGGGGTCCCTTCGGTGAGGATCAGTTTTGATGTGCTCCGGCCGCCGGAGCATGCCCTTTACCTCCATAAGCATTCGGGAAGGGGGAGCATGTAACGGCAGGTACCGCGGCTGCGGATCCCGTCGCTTATCTCAGTCCCACTCCTCCCTCCGATATCGCTTACGAGAGGGTTCTTGATCTTCGGATCGAGGGCGGACTACCGGAGGGGCAGGCGCCGGTACGGCTTCGGCTGCACTCTTGCCTTTGGACATCATCAGGGCCTCCCGGTTGATGTATTTATGGGCCCGGGCTACGAGGTCCTGGAAGGTAGAGGGATGGCGTTTCCCGATGGAGCCGAGAAGCCCTTCATCCCGGCACCCGCTGATTACGGCCGAGCCCGCAATCGAGCTGTCCAGGTTTGGGATTTGGGCGGCTTCGATCTGGAATTTAGTGAAATATTCATGGAGGGTCTCGGCGGGGCCTTGCCGAATGGCTAGTAGGCTGGCCGAAGTTTTGCACTGCCGGGTGGCATCATAGAACTGGTCGATAAACAATTGGCCTAACTGGACTAAAGAGTGGATGGAGTTGGGGGCCAATGTCTCGAACCAGGTTAGGGCAGTTTTTTCAAGAGTGAGGGGGAAGAGACGACAGCGGACTGCCTCAGTGACCCCTCGGACAGATAGATAGGTATTGAACCTTTGGAAGTGGCAGGCCGGATCTGACATTCCATCGTAGAGGGGGCCTTTTGGCAGTTTGAAGTTAGGAGGTACCTTGGTAGCCAGGAGTTCTGGCGTGAACGGAGTTTGCTCCAGGATGGTGCTGGTAAGAGGTGCTCCGTAGGGCCGAGACACCATCTGCTGCATCTCTTTTCTTATGGCCGTCAACCTCCGGTCCAGGTCCGGGGCAGTTGAAATGGTGACTGATCGTCCTCCGGTTCCGGCTGGGTAAAACTCGGATGAAGCATAACCTTGCTCCGTCATAACGCGGTCGGTGCGAGGGACTCGGGCAGGCAGTGCCGAAGGCTCGCTGGGCGCAGTGGCTGTCTCGTCCGGGAAGACCGGCGAGGGTGCCGACCGGAACCTTGTATCTTGGACGGGATAGAGAGGTGGAGGCGGCATTTGTTGGGGGAGCTGGCCCAGTAATCCCATGCGTTGGGCGATGGCGGATACCATATCTTGTAAGGGTGCAAGAGAGGTGACGGCAGCGGCTAGCATCGCCACTTGCTGCTGAAGTGCCTCCACCCGGTCGTCTCCAGTAGCGAGGGACTCTGGTATTACAGGCAGAGCCGTGTTTTGAGGTGGAACAGACGGGGCGCTTTCGGAGTGTAGTGGCTGCACTGAAGTTGCCCGCGTCTCTGCTTCGTCTTGCCCGGATCGTCGGGTTACAGGACGATGAGACATGACTCTTTGCTTGTTTCCCACAGACGGCGCCACATGATGTAGCCGAAGCTATCACGACCGGATTCCGAAGTTGGGATCCGAAGCTGGATCGGATCAGAGAAGAGGCCCGACGGGGATCCGGAACGCGGTGAAGGCGGAGACGAGGCCGAAGATCCGAAGCCGAGGGTCGCCCGGTCGGATGTGGGCTAGCCTGCGAAAGGCGCGGCCGAAGCTCCTCCGGTTGAGGGATAGCTGGTGCGGGACGGAGCCGAGGCACCTTCAGGCGAGGAGGACCAGCCAACGAGTGGCGTCGAGACCGGAGGAAGAAGCCCGAGGTCGGTGGCCGAGACCGACTCGGAGAGGTCGGCGAAGATTCAAACCGAGCCCCTGCAGGAGGGAAAGAAGAAGAAAAATCAGTCAGTAGGAGTCCCGAGCTTCGGCCCTTAGGAACCCCCTCCGACGGTTAAGTTAGCTTCTGAAGATGATTCGATTCAGAAGTCAAAGAGGTGGAAGAAGCAGCTTTAATGCTTTTTGGACTGTAGTCCTTAAGGGTCACGAAGACATACCTTTGGTAATAAATAGCCAGGTATTTATAGAGGATGCTTAACGATGGCAGCCGATATAGGACTATGTTCTGGATTTATTGGTAAACCGCCATAGTGCCTAACCCTCCCACCGGAGTGGGCCGGATACGGCTATTGGGCCGAAGGGGGTAGGGCCGCTGACGGGCCAGATGCTGCTTAGTGGGCTGGAGCCTGCTGGGCCGAGGGGCTGCTGAGCCGCTAACGGGCCGAAGGCTATCGAGCCGCTAATGGGCCGAAGGTTGCTGGGCCGCGGACGGGCCGAAGACCAATGGACTGCTTACTGGGCCGAGGGCCGCTAACGGGCCGAAGGCTGCCAGGGGGCTTCTTACTGCTGCTGTTGGACTGATCTGTGTTGGACATGTTTTAATGGGCCGAATCGGATTCTGCCTCATCAATACTCATGAGAACGAATATAGACTCACCTAACAAGAATGCACACAGAATAATCTTTTGTAGTTGATGACTTGGGGGGTAAAGCACCCCATGGGTAGGCGACAACACCTCATTGTTATCATCTTCTTTAGGTTCTATCACTCGTATAAAGCGTTAATGTAGGTCAGAAATCATAAGGATGGACCTTTTTTTTTCAAATATGACCTGTCCTTTTGTTCACTGTCTCCCTCATGTCTCTCTCCATCCTTTGTCTGGAAGAGGAAGAGATCGTTTAGAATATTGCAAAATTCAGAACAGTAGACGCACGATGCTCTTCTTTAACCCCTGTGCATGCACCATCAGATGCCAATATTAAAATATGGTCGGATCATTTAATGCGTTGTCTGAGTAAGGATTTGCGTCACTTCATGCCGTTTGTGGGTGATATCATCAATTTTGTGGTCTGCCCATGTGACCATGTCTTCTCACATGATTTAAAGATATTTTGGTTTAAGATATTTTTGTTAGTTTGGTTAAGAGAAGAGAGGAACCAGTCGAATAGAGTGGTTGGCTTCACCTGATTGCCTTTCTTTGGGAGGTCTCGGATTCAAGTCTATCAGAAATGCAAAAATTTTGCATGCCGTTTGATTGTAATCCGTTGTAGTATTATTTCCCCTTGTCTGTGGTATTACTTCTTTAGAGACGCTTAGGTCTGGAATAATCGCCTTATTTACTTTTAAACATCAAGTTGATCTCTATTCAAGCAGTAAATCGGGAACAGAGTTTGAAGGAATTACATAAGTAGACGAAGGAGAAGAAGAAGTAGATCAGGTCAGAAAGGATCTGTTCTTGAAAGCAGATCGTTTGCTAAAGAGTTCCCAGATCTAGGAACAACAACAAGCGCACACTAAAAAGAGCACCGCAGTCGTTGATGATACTGGAGACAATCCAAGGAGGAGGTTTGTTCTTAACCACTGCGTCGATCAGCACCGGTGCATCACCTTCAATAGTGGAAACGCATGAATTAGTGGATGCAATAGTTAGAGCTTCCAGAAGCTTCAACAAAATACGGATCCTGAGAAGGCACTTCTTTAGTGGAGCAGAAGACGACCTCTCCAAGGTGATTCCTGATAATAATGGCCAGGGCCCCCGAATTAGCACCGTCGAAATTAAGTTTAAATGAACCGAGAACAGGAGGGATCCAGGAAGCTGAATCAGGCTAAACACCATCGATCCTTTGGATTCGAGGACCAAGATATGATCCTGTCCACCAAAGTTCTGTTATCTAGATTAGCTAGATAATTAAGAGGGGAAGCAAACCACACTAACTGAGCAAACTCACAATAGAAGAGGATTCAGGTTCCAATGCACAGACTTGGCATATAGGATCGATATTCCCTATCCTTTTATGCAAGATCTCTCGAACAGGAATAGCCTGCGCGATACATTTCCATATGAAGATGATGATCTTCGGAGGAACAATGGCAGTAAGATTTTTGTCCCACAAGGGTTGGGAATAGAAGGGGAACCAATGGGAGCTAGATCACTTATCATTCTGTAGGCAGACTTGAGGGAAAATTTTCCGTGAAAATTGGGTAACCAAACCAGCTTGCCACCATACATAGTAGAAAACATGGGGATGTAGATATTAGTTATGGCCATAACAGTTTCCTCAGTGAAGATAGTCCTGATGAGATCAAGATTCCAGCTCCTGTTCCTGATAAGTTGGAAAACCCAAGTAGGTAGAGGTTGGAGATACTCTGATCTAACTAAGGGGGGACCAAAATGTCCAGGAAGCCAATAATCCTTCTAGATGTTGGTGGACAGCCCATCATTAATTTGATGACCCAAACCTTTTCGGAAAAGGTCCTTCAATTGAATCACAGCAGCCCAAGTGGGACAACTCCTAGAAGCCTTCAACTCATCCCAGAAGGTCTAAGACTTGAGATACTTGGCTTTGATGAGTTTGGCCCAGAGAGAATTTGGTTCAGTAAGTAGCTTCCAAATAAGTTTCAGGACAGAGGCTTGATTAGTCAAAGTCAGATCTCGAATGCCCAAACCACCTGACAGAGGGTGGGTTTTGCAGAAGCTCCACTTGTATAAATGCAGTTTAGTGTGATCTGGCCTGTCCCCTCACAGAAAGGAGCACATAATCTAATTTAGTCTTCGGATCGGATGATGCTTTTAGGGAGGAGCCCCACGCCCATAATATGACAAGAAATAGAAGCCAAGAACGAGTTTAATCTTCCCAGCCCAAGACAAGGTGGAGGCTTTCCAATTTGACAATTTTGCAAGAAATCTGGATTCTAAAAAGGAGAATTGGATCACATTACCTTTCATAAGACAAGGTGGAGGCGGACTACCAGACCTGTGCCGAATGTTCTCCCTTTGGGGAGGAAAATTTGAGGTTTATCTAACTTCTTCCAAGTTTAGTCTACTGTATAATGTATGTATTTATCCACGCAATTGAGCCAACTTGAACAAACCAAGTTTAAGATAAGGGAGGATATGGCCTCAGTGCAGTTGGTTCACCCACCTCCCTTGCAAAAGGGAGGTCGCAGGTTCGATTCCCGGTTGGGGTCTAAAAACCCCCCAGCTATATGGCCTCAGTACTATAGGGATATTTATCCCCTGGCCTGTGAGATTACTTTCCTAGAAATCTGGCGGACCTACAATTATCGCCTAATTAGGCGGACCCCTCCACCCGACTGGAAATTATCTCCTTTGGAAGAAATCTCGAGTACCGTTTGAACCCCGGTCGCTTGTAAATAGTTGTACAGTCTCGGCCCTCGAGTCCTACCAAAAAAAAAAAAAGGGAGGAAGACAATAAAATACAGAAAATTTTCTTGTGTAAGAGAACATTGAGAGGTCTGTCAAAAATAAAGAGTAGAGAATCTAGTTCCTAAACATTTACAGAAAAATGTCACTCCTTGAATCTCATTCTCGATCAAAGCAGGAGTGAGATCTATTGAAGTGCAATTTTGGTAGACTTCCCGGTACTCTCTCACATAATTTAAAATATTTTATATTTTAGTGACATTTTATGTTGTCTTATGTTGCTAATTAAGCTGAGATTCAAAAATATCTAGTCTCAAGAAAAATCTCTAGTCGACAAAAATATTAAAGCTTTGTAAACTAACTATCAATCTATTAATATATAAATATTAGTTCTAAAAAAGAATATACGTTTTAAGAATATTTAATATAAAAAGGACTTATATCCTTCTATAAAATATGATTTTTTTTAAAATATATCATTAAATAGTGATTAAATCATAACTTTTTGAATTTATAAAGGAAAATTGGTACTCTCAGGCCTCTAAGCAGTGCTCTCCATTGTGATGGACTGTCATCAACTAAGGGGTTCTTAAGATCTTTTCAAGTTTCCTTGAGAGCAACAAGCTCGTCCAATGCAATCTATTTTCGTATCGGAATCGAAAACGGATATTTTTATCGGAATCGGAAACAGAAACACTTATTTTCGTATCCGTTTTTTTATTTTTTATTTTGATTATTATTAAGTTTATTATTAATAATAAATATTCACCTTTAGATCATTTTTAATCTAACGGTTGAGAAGATGGACTTTTGTAAGAAAGGAGGACCCTAATAAATTTTAAATAAATTAATTAAAAAATTAATAATTTTTTATAATTATAAAAAATAATATTCAATTCCGATATAGCAATCGAAAACAAATCGTAAATGGAAAATGCACTTTCCGATCTTATCGGAAATGGATAAGATCGGAACATCCACTGATCTATTCCCATCTTACAGCTATCATTTTTAAAGAAACTATTTAGGAAGCATCCAGCAAGAAGAGGAGATTCTCTTAGTGCACTGTTTGATGGCAGTTCAACAAAAGTGTAGAGAAGAGTATTTCCGAAAAAACTTAATTCCAAGTAAAAGGGTTTCTTTACGAATGTTGATCCCCTGCTTTCTACACTGCCAGACTCTTAGTTCCCAACGTTTTAAAAGTCATATTAGCTGGCAAACCAGAAAAACAATTTAAATCCAGCCAGTGTTGTCCGGTTAACGTGAAAATTGGCTGGTCCAAATTTAAGTATCATGTTTTCTTTTACAAAATATCATTTAATACTATTCAAATTTGAACTCAAAACTATACTCAAAGATAAAATATATATAGAATGTCAAAGCACATCTAATTTAGATGAGCATCGTCCTCTTAAACCTCTTATTCCGATGTCAAAAAAATAAAAATCATAAAAAAAATTAGAATATTCAAAATACTTCCCTCTAAGTTGGTTCCATCCTTTTCTATTTAATTTTTACCATCAACAAAATCAAGTATAATCGTCCAATCAAGTGTGTCGTTCTTTAGGGATTAAAATTAAAATATCAGGAGATGGATCAACCTAAGGATTAATCTGATGATTTTATTATTATTTTTAATCTTTTTTAACATTTTTAAACATCATTTTTTGATGCACCTCTGATTGGACGGATAACACTAATTGTCAAGATCAGATGGTAAAAATTAAAGCTTCATAGACGAAAATAACCATAAGTGACTTACTTTAACATTCAAAATTTTATAAAAAAATCTATTTTTTCTAACATGAGAAAGATAAGCTTTCAGATGGAGAGAAGACAGAGAAACGGATCTAACTTAGATGTTATACGACACTAGTGGGCGATCCAACGTTAATCCAGTGGGATCCTGGGACCTCACTGGATTTTGCCATGTCTATTGGCCCAGTCCAATATAATATAGTCCGGGACCCTATTGATCTAGTCCGAGACTCCACTGGCCTAACTCATGACCCCATATAACCCAGTCCAAGACCCCATTAATTCAGCCATACTTATGACTAAATGTCCGAGTGATCCCACTGGACAAAATTTCGGCATCTGCCACTATACGGCGCTACCAACATTTTCAACTTAGGAGCTGCCCGATTCGTCATTCTTTGTTGTCACAAGTCTGCCGATCTCAACTTCGCATTCACTCATGCTACTGTTGCCTGATTTGCTATCTTTATGAACCACCATTTTTATGTCATCGCTGCATCCCTAGAACTATTGCACATTGGATTCCCCATCTTTCACCACCGCACATTGTCCGCTCTTGGCTTCTCATGCACCAGCCATCGCCGTCGGATTCTCAGTCCTAAAGCACCTCTTGATGAAATATGTTTAACATTTACTTCTCCGGACGTGTTGTTTGAGATCTAGGTGTAAACTTGAAAGTAATGGTTCGATACCTATTTAGTAATCGCATCTCCGATTATAAAGTGACGGGTCGTTACTCTCTCTCTCTCTCTCTCTCTCTCTCTCTCTCTCTCTCTCTCTCTGCGATGGAAGGTTCCACCGGTCGTACGCCCCCACCGATAGCTTCTCTTCCCCTGTAAAAAGGCCTAAAGGCCATTTGCTGCAAAAAAGCTTGGAGAACACAAGTTCGGACGCACAGAAGCGTGAGAAGGCCCCTATAAAGACAAAGGACTGCCTCTTTTTGAAGAAGAAAATTCCTTGGAAGACTTTTTTATGCGTGGCACATGAAGGATTTATTAATTTTATAACTTAATAAGATTGTAATCATGTCATTTCAACATTGTTAATTGATGGCTCATGAAATGGTCATAAGTTATTAGTTCATTCTTATTGGTAGAATGGCCAAATGTTGTGTAGTTTATTTTTATTAGTGAAATGACCATAAAGTTATTAGTTCATTCTTATTGGTAGGATGACCAAATGTTGGGTGGTTCATTTTTATTGACGAAATGGCAGTAACGTTGTTGGTTTGCTGTTATTAGTAGAGCGGCCGAAGTTTTAACGGTTCATTCCTACTAGTAGAATGACCAAGATCTATATAATATGACTTGTTCAGGAATTTAAATAAATTTTATTGATGTATGTTTGACTCAATCACGTATGCTACATATTGTTATTTGATCTTGGTTCATTCATATTAGTTGAATGGCCGATTAAGTGGACGGTTCCTCTATAATAGTTGGAGGGTCGTTAAGCTATTCAAAAGTTGTCCTTGGTTATGTGGTGGTCCTTATACCCCATTAACGCAGTCTACCCTTGTGCCTCTCTTCAAAAAGAATCAAAAGAGAGGAGATGTTGCCCAAATCCTTAAAGATTTCTAAAAAGATGCTTAAAAGATACTATCTCAATTCCTTAGTATCTTTTAAGAGGTGTCAATGAGGATCTTGTCTGAGAGCACCTTCTCTTTAGGCATCTTAAACCTTATAAGTTGATATGCCTTTATGGGAACTTAAATCTTTTAAGTATCCTTTTAGGACATCTTTTAAAGGGTTCTTTAATAAATGGCTATCAAAGTGGCCAATTTTCTTTTTATATATGTCATCTTAAAGGACATTATCGGATGGTTAATCAAAAGTTGTTAATCAGTAATTGACGTAATTAATACTGACCGAGGTCAATGGGGAGAGGTCAAATGCACGGATCCATGCTTGATCAAAAATCTCAGACTCCTTGAAGGTTAATCCTAAATTCTCAAAGCCTACACTTAAAACAAAAAAAAGAGAAGATTCTTTTGAAAACGAAAAGATCTTTTAAGTTCTTTTCAAAAGAAAAAATGTATTTTAAAAATCAAGTCTCACAACGGCCAATAATCTGCCGGCATACACGTTGGATACCTATAGCCAAACAAGGAGCTAACGAGATATTCAAATTCCCTTGAATACCTCGAGATGTATTTGCTTATTGACTTGGGCTTTCTCCTAACTGTACTGGAGGGCCATAAATGTCATACTGAATAGGTGGAGGTCCAAAGTACCCCTCACTGTTGCTGCTGATATCTGAATACGGCAACATAGGGAGGTGAAAAATAAGTGGATAACAAGATCTATATTCCCAGTTGCGTCAATCATATCATGCATGTCTTTGTTGGCCTTCAAATCTCCATTGTGATCCTTGTCTTTGGCCTTAACTTCCTTCAGAATGACTCGGAAGTACGGAGTAACTTTCGTATCCTGAATAACTACTCCCAAGTCCATAACTTCCTGATAGTCCAACAACACTACCACTACCATCAACATTACCATCTCCATCATCATCATCATCATCATCATCATCTAATTATTTCTAAGTGGAGTCATCACTCTCCAGTTGGTCTATTTTCTTCAGCCTTCTTTTTCTATGCATGTAGGTTTGTTTCTCTATCTAGTACATACTGGCTAAATGAGGTGGTAAGACTAGGGTATCCTCAGGTGTCTCTCTAGTCAGATGAATTCTAACCGTGTCTCTCCTTTATTCTTCTTCCAACGAGTCCACTCTTTGTTTAGACTTTCCTTTAGATTACTTTTTTCTTTTTCCTGCTAGATAATTGCAATGAAATTCTCACTAGGTCATTGTCTTTTCTTCTATGTGGATTTACCTGAGTAGCTGATCTCCTGAGTGCTGCCTGACAGGCAAAACCTCAAACAGTGTCTGGTAATATGGCTGACTTTCGATGCCTCTGAAGAACAAATGCACCTCCTTCATCTGCTGCCTGAAATTCAAGATCTCGAACAACTAATGCATCTAATTCACCTTCCACCCAACTTCGATCATAAGGATCAAATTCAGGCTGAACATATCTGGCTGCTCTAGTATCCACCTAAGAATGCAATAGATGTTCTTGATCCAACAGTTCATCGATATCAATCTGATGTAGAGGCTCATCAATTGATATGCTAGCAAATTCCATGAATCTATGTCGTTCAAGTCTTTGTCTTTTCTGAATTTGCCTGATCTTTAGGTGCATGTTGTACTGACAGTACACCAACTTCGCCAACCTAGAAACACCCAATCTGTTACGAATCTTTGTGTGAATGAGACTAAATGTACTCCAGTTTGTTTGATACAAACTAGAATAAGTGGTTTGACTGAGTACTCTAACTGCAATATACGCCAAAAGATTTGTAGCAACTCGCCTATAATTAATCTGATTCTACCATTTAGCTATTGCAATATATATATATATATATATATATATATATATATATATATATATATATATATATATATATATATATATATATATATAATATGATAATAATTGATTAAATTGAAAGCTAATTATTATGTAATTAACCTAGAGTTATCTTCATTACTGTAGTCTAGACGTCCTCATCTCCATAAATGTCAATCTTCAATTTAAATATCTCCATCTATAAAAGATTAGTAAATGACATCAGTTACTGATAGAAGACTGGATCTCCATAAACTCCTACTTTGTATGTTACCTCTGCTAAGGCATCTATCGTTTTATTCGTAATCTTTGATATTCTAGTAATGACACTGGTTGTGCATCAAAGGACCTCTCCATCATTGTGCACGCTCTCATCTACTGATATTTTGAGTTGAAAAATATCCTACATTTAAATTAAGATTCATTAATTATCAAAATAAATGTCCTTAACATTAATCAAATAAAATCAACTATAAAAGAAATAGAACTAACTAGTAGCATGGAGATCATGATAGAGAGTCGACTCCCATCTACTATCGATGATCTTCCACCATTTCTCAAAAGCTATAGGGTTGTTTGCCCTCAAGTACTCATTTGCTCTATCTATTGCCTTATACAGATATCTCATATCATTTTTATCATCTCCATCAATCAACCTCCGAATATGTACCAGAGGCTCAACCACTTTCAGGTAGCGAGAAACTTTATCTCAATTTTTTTTCCCCCAACCGACGTTTGTACTGCTACGGCAACATCTCTAGCATCAGCCCTCAATATCTCTATATGTGTCAAAAAATCGTTAGAGTAGATTAACTGGGCCAACTGATATTTGTACTTCATCAAGCTATCCAAAGATATGAAGTTGGATGCAAATCTGGTAAGGTCAGTACGAAAGAGATCCCGTCTACCTATATGCTCTCTCATCATATACAGGATCCTGTTGTGACTATAAATAAATATGGTGATCATCTGAGCCTACTCTACCACCTTACCAATAAAAAAGTCTCTACCTATGTCTTCCATCATCAAGTCAATAGAATGTATTGTACAAGGTACCCAGTACAAATGCTTCATCTTCTACATCAACAATTTGCCAATTGTTTTGTAATTTGCTTCACTGCCAATGACTACCTACACAATATTATCTTTATCAATTTCCTCCACTACATCATCTATGAGTATGTACAAATAATCATCATTCTTTTTATTGGAGACATCAACAGACTTTAAAAAAATAGCATCCTCGCTGCAATAGATAAGAAACTAATCATAGATCTCCTTGTCGTCTCTAGCCAACCATCACACATAATGATACAACCACGCTCCTTCAACACATTTTTGAAGTTCTCTACCTATACCTTCACTCATTATACTCATTCTCGAGGCTAACATCATAAATATAGCGAGTTGTGGGGACCTTTACATCAGGCCCAACATCTACAATTGTATCCATCATCGTCTGAAAATATAGACAGAATGTTGCATATGCTAGCACACCTACACGTAAAAATCACTTCACAATTCCTTTCAAGACATTTTTTTGCTGAGACATTGACTCTTTTCAAGGCTTGCTTGATTCCAAACTGTCTAGCAGACCTTGATCTATATAAAAATTGGTCTATAGGACCCTGTGCCACATCGGACGTTTGTCCACAACCCAACATAGCAATAGCAGCCCAACCAACAGAGGCCTTGACTCTTTTCAAGGCTTGCTTGATTCCAAACTGTCTAGCAAACCTTGATCTATATAAAAATTGGTCCATAGGACTCTGTACCACATCGGACGTTTGTCTACAACCCAACACAGCAATAACACCCCAGCCAACAAAAGAACCTCTATGAAGGAATCTCTCAGACTGAGAACTGATTGACACAAATCTACATGATGATCTTATATCTCTTCGTCGGTCCTCATTTTCTCTAATTTATACGCAGACTGACATGAACAACGTTGGTATACTCTGGATCATGGTCATCTAAATCATCATCATCATCATCATCTAAACTGATCGGCCGCTGAACAAGCAGATTGTAATCACTCCGTCTCTAGTGCCTTGATATCTCATCTTGCAAATACATCTGTTGTTGAGCTAATAAATCTTTTTGAACTTTTTTACCTAACATGTAAGCCCTCATTTTCCTCTTCAACTCTAGTGGAACTGACTCACATCTACTAACATCTCCTGCTATACCATACCAGTAATATTATTTTTTTTTGCGATATACTCCTCCACCCATCTCATTTTCACACCACTTGCATTTGACCCTTCTCTGCCTAACACCCAATAGTGTGCAATACTGCCAACCAGGATCACCATACTACTGCTCCACCTCTTGTTCATGATGTCCTTGCACTGCCATATTCCTACATAACATAAAAAAGCATAAATAAGTTTAAGTAGCACCAATCACATGTTTAATATACAAATCTATATAATCATATTCTAATAAGTTCAATTGAGTGTTTGTCATACTCAATTAAATCTTAATTATACTAATCATATAAAAGTCTCAATTTTTAACCCATAATTAAGGTTAATTAGTACTAATGACGTATAACTAATATACAGATCTATGCAATCAAGTTCTAATAAGTTCAATTGAGTGTTTGACACACTTAATTGAATTCTAATTACACTAATCATACAAAAGTAGCAATTTTTAACTCTTAATTAAGATTAATTTTAAATAATTAGTACTATGACGCGCAATTAGTACATGAATATATGCAATCAGGTTTTAATAAAAGCTCAATTGAGTGTCTAGTACACTCAATTGAATTCTAATTACACTAATTATATAAAAGTCTTAATTTTTAACTTCTAATTAGAGTTAGTTTTAAGAAGTTAGTGCTAACGACGTACAATTAATACACAAATCTATGCAATCAGATTCTAATAAGTTCAGTTGAGTATTTGGCACACTCAATTGAATCATAATTACACTAATTATATAAAAATCCTAATTTTTAACCCTTAATTAGGATTAATTTTGAAAAATTAATACTAATAAGGAGCAATTAATCTACAATATGTACAATTAGGTTCTAATAAGTTCAGTTGAATGTTTGACACATTCAATTGAACTCTAATAACATTAATCATATAAAAGTCCTAATTTTTGACCTCTAATTAGAGTTAATTTTAAAGATTTTGTCTAATCAACATGTTAATTTTTTTTAAGCTAAATATTAATAGATTTACACTACCATAACTTTTTTATTTTATTTTTGGATAATTTAAAAAAATTTAAGATCGAAATATACCTTAACACGGATCGGAATCCGGTAAAAAAAATCCAACATCAATGGCAACGGTGGCGGCGACAATAGCAGCGGCGGGAGCTGTTGGACGGCCGACCAGCAGTGACAGGGTGAAACCCCCCTCTTTCGATTAGAGAGAGAGAGAGAGAGAAGAAGAAGAAGAAGAAGAAGAAGATGGCGGTGACAATCAGCGGCGGCAAGGGGGACTGGGTGGGGGAGGGGGAGTCGCAACAACAACAGTGAAACGTTGCAGCTACTGGCTCCCGATCCCCTTTTAAGGGGGGCTTTAGGATTGACCTATATCGGGCAGTGTCGATACCGGATCAGCCGATCCAACCCTAATACAACTTGACACGGGCCGATCCCAGTCCTTTTTTTTCTAATCTAGAGGGGAAGGTGATTCCCCAAAAACAAAAAAATCGGGTCAGGACCTACCGATCTCGATCCAGATCGGCCGATTAGGATCCAACAATCCATGCCTATAACGGTCCCACTTATCAAGCTCTACTAGATGCACAATTCTAAAATGAAATAATAAGGGATACAAATGTAAAAGAATGATAAGCAGTCCATGTCCATTATACAACAATAAAAGTAATGCACACATCTCAACAATGTAAACTAGCCATACCTGAAAAAAATAATATTTACACCGAGTTCATGTTTATATGCCCTTCCTGAAAAACATATGTTATTATTTTTATGAGAATCCGAAAATTTTATTCTCATTTGAGATCATTTACATTCCTACTCATATTCCATACACACCGCCTATTCTCGCATTAGGGATCATTTACATCCCTATTGATATTCCATACACACCACCTATTCTCTCATTAGGGATCATTTACATTCCAAATGCACCCTAAATCATAGTCATGTGAATGAAAAAAGAAATACAAAAATGGTGAGATATTTTTTTTTCTCAAAACATTGCGAGAAATTTAAGGCGAAGGGATTAGAGGCATTACTAATGGGAGCTACTCCAGCGGATGTATCACATCCTGCAACATCACTGCCGCTTTCGGATCCTCCACAAACCAACCTTTTCTTCAGCTCTGGATCTCTAAACAGGAAGAAAACAGAGAAGCACAGCATAAACACCAATCGACCCCACAAACATTAACAAAGAGAGATGACATTAACACTGTTAATCCCAGCAATACACAAAGCTAGCAGACGACCTAATCGCACATAATTCCACCTGCAAATTAAAATGACACTAGGATTAACCTACCCTAATCAAGTTCTTGCTAATCCAAAAAAGGGAGTCGCTTGGCCATGGTGAGGTCCCACAAATTGTCACAGTGGATTTTCCCCATCCTGTGTGCCGGATTTGCACTTCCAAGATGGATATTTATGTCTAAATCGTAATTCAATACTCACTAATCCCAAAAAATAAAATAAAAATCCCTAGCTAATTACCAGCAAGTCTGACTCATGAAAAATACATGAGCAAGATGGCCCTGCCCATTATGTCAAAGAACAACTCAGACGATCAAACATTTGTTGGACAAAACCCCAACCGGTCATTACAATTTGAAGAGGCAGCCATCAGGATCAGCCTGCTTCTTTTCCACACATGGACACACAGCAGCAGATCCGCAAGAATACCAAACCCTTCAACGACAAGCCACAAAGATCTCTTCTCTCTGTAGACAAGATGCCCAAAACCCAAACTACTTCTAGATCACCCTTACAAATGCTTCAAACAAGAATAGGAAAACAACAAATCTCTGATTGGAACACGAGGAGGGAAGCAAGCACCAGCAGACAGATCACCACAAATAACTGCGAAGACAGATCGGAGGAAGAGGAGCTAGTGAGAGAGAGGAGGACGATCAGCTGATACGATTCCCAAGCGATGGCACACGAGGGGCGATCTAGGGCATTGGCAGAGGCAAAGGAGGGGTATGATCCACGGCAGCAATGAGGGCAAAGGGTGAGCATTCCAAATGGGGGAGCAGGGGTAGGGCTCGTGAAATCGCAACAGGAAAAGAAAAACGAAAGAGGAGGAACCTCTTTTTTTCCTTATCATGGTTAACAAGGAGTAAATCTTATCAAAATATATATTGATCGGTTCTGCCAAACACCTTCTTTTACACATTTTCAGCACAAAAATATATTTTTATAAGAAAAAGTTTCATGATAATGCAAAACAAATGCCCCATTACACACACACACAATATATATATATATATATATATATATATATATATATATATATATATATATATTTATTTATTTATTTATTTGCAGTATGAAACTGCAAGTTGTGACTGCTTCGGTCCTAAGTATCAATACGTAATAATTGTTGGTCAAATGGCAGACAGACTCCTTCCATGTCCAAATTGGACAGAGTGCTAATTTCTGATTGCCAGGATAATATGTTTCCTTTCTCAAGAGTGGTAGCTCTACCTAGACATCTCTCTGATCATAATGCAATTCTACTGGAATGCTACAAAACGAAGAGCAATAAAAGGCCATTTAGTATGGAAATGGTGTGACTGCAGAACGAGGATTTCAAAAATTTGATAGTTCAGTCATGGCAGAATCGATAGATGAAGTTTCTGGGCCTAAAATCCTTGCAGTAAAGATCAAGAAACTTAAAAAGAAAATGATACAGTGGGCAGACAAGTGAAGACAGGAAAGGTTCCTTCATGTTAATAAATTATTAGAGGCTATGCGTGAAATGGACACAGTTGAGGAAAGAAGCTCATTGAGCCAACAGGAGTTGAACAACAGGACTACTTTAAAAGCACAGTATTCAGATTGGCTTGTGGAAGAGGAGATTAGGTGGAGACAAAAAACAAGAGCTGTGTGATTGAGAGAAGGAAATCTTAATACAATTTTATTCTGAGCTTTTTGCCACTGAACATAGATGGTTTCCACCGTGGAGTGATCCTAATTGTTCAGTGATATCTGAGGAGGAGCAGTCTCTTTTGGTTAATGCAGTCACAGAAGATGAAGTTAAAGATGCAGTGTTCAGTGTAGGACCGGATAAGGCACCAGGCCCAGACGGCATACCCATTTCTTTCTATCAGAAATTCTGGGAGATAATTAAATCAGATATAACTCAGGCAGTGGCTGATTGCATTAATGGAGGTGCAGGTTGTGAATCTCTGAACCACACTTACCTAGTTTTATTACCTAAGAAGGAGAATGCCCTGCAACTGAAAGCTTTCAGACATATAAGCCTGCTTAATGGGTCCTCATAAAATTATTGCTAGGGTCTTATCTTCCCTTCTGAGCACTGTACTGGACAGAATTGTACAACCTTATCAGTTAGCTTTCATTCGGGGCAGGAGGTTAAAGGATAATTTTTTGATAGCACATGAGATCCTTAATTCTCTGAGGAGAAGAGGTGATGGAGGAATATTATGTAAGCTGGAATTTAATGAACCTTATGACAGACTCAATTGGAAGTACTTACGAAATATTTTGGGAGATCATCATTTTCCTCCACAATGGATTTCTACCATCAGAAATTGTGTAACCACTGCCAGGTTTTCTATCATACTTAATGCCAGTGTGTATGGTTATTTTTCTAGTACCAGAGGGCTGAGACAGGGTGATCTATTATCACCTCTTCTGTTTGTCATTGCTGCCAATATGTTGAGTAATGTGTTCTAGAGCTGAAACTCCTGATTGGATTGAAGGTATACATATCTGCAGAGGATTGTTCAGGGTTGTTGATCAACTATGAAAAAAGCTCTGTTATTGGTGTTAATATGGAAGAATCTCAGTGTGATCAGATAGCAAATGTTCTTGGATGCAGCGTTGGAAAGTTTCCAATTTTTTATCTTGGGTTACCCTTGAATGATAGGAAGCTTAAAGTGAGATTGGGAGCCAATCATACAGAAAATTCAGAAGAGGTTAACTGCATGGAAGGCCAATTATCTATCTCTTGGAGGTAGATTAATGCTGCTCAATTCAGTTATTACTAGTATTCCTATGCACTATTTTTCAGTGTTCCTTGCTCCAGTGGCTGTTTGCAGGGAAATTGATCAGATCAGACGGAAGTTTCTCTGGGGTGGTTATAAAGACAATAGCAAAGGAATAGCGTTGATTAAATGGGGCAAAATCTGTACTCTAAAATCCAAGGGCGGAATGGGGGTTAAAAAGCTCCAAATTTGGAATGTAGCATTGTTGGGGAAATCGCTATGGGAATTGATGAGTTAGGATGCTAGTCTTTGGAAATGGTGATGCAACACAAACATTATCTGCCCCTGAACAAATTTTATTTGAAGACGACAAATGTTTCCAATATGTCTCCAATCTAGAAAGATTTTAAGGCAGGAAATCAGTTTCAGAATATTATTTTTTTCCAAGTTGGAAATGGGAACAACACTCTTTTTTGGAGAGATAAGTGGCTGGGTGACATTTGCTTGAAGGATAAATACCCTCTTTTATATGTTACAGCTGCTGACAAATGGAGTACGGTGAGAGATTGTTATGAACATGAAAGTAATGGGATTCATTAGTGTGCGCAGATGTGCAGAAACCTGAAGGATGATGAATTTGAGTGAGTTCAGCGCATTCATGGCATGTTTGCATACAGTTAACGTAGATTTGTACTTATCAGACAAGTTGAGGTGGGGACCAACAAAGGAAATTTCACTGTCAAATCCTATTACTCAGTTTTGGAATGTGTTTTGTCTAATTATCAAAAATGTGGTGATGTGTGGAAAGTAAAGTCTGCTTTGAAGGTGAATGCATTCATGTGGCTTATGTTTGAAAAGAGGATTATTACAAAAGTCTATAGAAGCAAACGGTATCCTAATGAAGGAGTACTGTGTTCGTTGTGTGGTATTCATGATGAAGATGGGGACCACTTGTTTGCACAACGCACAGTAAGTCTAGAATGGAGAGAGAGGAATGACGCAATTTTCCGGGGAAGTAAAATATATGTTGAAAATATTTCTCTTAAAAGTTTGGCTTCTTTATATAGTTGGTGTCGACATATCTTAGGGGTCTCAGCTGATTCCTGGAAAAGGCGTTTAATTGAGTCAGTTTGCTTTGTATTTTTATTTTTTTAAGGATAGGAACCTCTCCTATCCTTATCGATTGTACTTCCTCTATTTATTCTGAATAAAATTGATGATACAATCCATGTTATTGTCAGGAAAAAAAAAGTATTAAGTCAGGGACTATCTCACATCACATGACAATGTTATGTTTAGATTCATTGGGGTAGCATACATTAAACAGAAGTCTCATGCCAAAGCCAAACTGGTTGTACCATATAAAAGGTAAATATAAGAAAAACACAAGATGAAATCATTATTAATAATCTGAAAGTGACGTAATCAAAGTTGAAAGAAGTGAAGAAAAATGCAGTTTGAGTAAAATCATAATCATGTCAGAAGCTAATCTTTCTCATTTAACATACTGAAAGTGGTATGCAAAAGAAGAAAACTTGACCCAATAGCAAAGCCACAAACTGACCAAATGTAATCTAAGCTAGAACTCGAAGAGCTATGCTTCCATAGCCCCCACGTTCTTCAACTCCTCCCTTTCCAATTCCTTGACAGCTGCTATAAGACTACGGGTGATACCCTTCAGATGTAACCCAGTCTCTTTCATTTCCTCCAAAAGCTTCTCTGCTGTATGCCAATCCAGAGCCTTGAGGCACAAGGACTGTACCAGTTTATTATACTCGTCAGTATTTGGTTGCATTCCATCATTCTTCATCTCTCTCATGCATTCAAGGGCAGTTTCAAACTCACCAAGGTTGCAATATCCACGAATAAGTATATGGTATGTGGGGGAGATCAACTTGGGATATCTTTTCTTTGCTTCATTAAATATCTTGCGGGCTTCATCCATCAGACCACCCTTTGCAAATCCACTCATAATAACACTGAAAGTATAAATGTCGGGTCTCAGTCCTCTATCTTCCATTTGTTTCAACAAAGCTATTGCCTCCTCCATTTCACCAGCTTTGGAGAGGCTGCCAATAACATGGTTAAAAACAGCATTTCCTGGGGGCGGACCAGAATTGATCATTTTGTACAAAAGCTTATTTGCCTGTTCCACATCTTTAATCCTGCATAAACCAGTAATCACAGAGGTGAAAGGCTTTATAGCATACTTGCGCGACTCTTCCGAGTAGTCATCCAGTAATTCCAAGGCTGTGCGAACAGTATCATCATTTCTTGAGAGGCGACCAACAAGCAAGTCCACACAAGAATGAGGTGGGCATCTGTCATTCTCTTTTGCAGTCAAATAGACAAGATGTGCATCCTTGGATCTCCTTCTCTTGCAAAAGAAGGCGATGACTCTGCCAATTTTTTCACCGTCGGGTAATTCTCCAGCAGCGAGCATCTTCTCGCAAACAGCCCACGCCCTGCTATCCAGTGCCCTTTTGCTGAGCGCCTCAATGGTCAGATAATAAGAGTCTGCATTAGGCCTACATCCAAACTCCTCAAACCGATCAAAAACCTCCAAACCAGCCCTGGCTTTCTCCAGTCTGCTCAACAAAGATATCAACTGGTTCAGAATCTCAGTTGTAAGCAATTCCTTTTCCCTCTCACCAATCTCTCGGATCAAATCCCACAGCATGTACGCCTCCTCCTTGCTACAATCTGTGCAACCACAAACCGCCCGAACAAGGAGATCCAGGCCACTAGAAGTCATAACAAATCCATCTCTCTTTGAAGTCCACTTGAAGAACCCAATCAACTTGTCGGGTAAGATAAGCGGCGTCTGAAGCACCTTGGCAACAAACTCCTGGCTCAAATCCAGACCCATCTTGTCCAACGCCGATTCCAGCGGCTCCTTCACCGTACTCTGCAGTAGGGAAAGAACATTCTCTAGTTTCTCGGCGTCCATCTCCGGAACCTCTTCCGCAGATTCTACCGCCGACTCTTCAGATGCAAAACTAGCCCACGAACCATCACCCTCGCCGCCATTTTCCTTCCGTAACTCGCCGGCGATCGGGCCTTTCTCCCCACCGCCAAAAGCACTCCAATATTCGCCGTCCTCCGACGCAACAGGATCTGGGTTCTCAGCAAAGACGTCATCTTTCCCTGCTCCTTCCCGGAAAGCCGCCCCCCGAGGCTCCAAATCCTGGGAAACGGACCCCGCGGCTCCATCCTCGCCAAAGATGTCACCTTTCTCGGCCCCTTCCCGGAAACCCGTCGACCACAACCCGGATTCCGCTGAACTAGCACCTGGATGTTCGCCAGAACCCAACGGGGCATCCAATGATCCCACGGAGGAAACCTCCCCAGCTGTTCGAACGCGGCCAGCAGCAGGACCGGCGGAGAAGAAGCGATAGAACTGCCGGGGGAGGACCTGGAGGGCGGGGGAGGGAAATGTGGAGGGGTTGGGCCGTGGCGATGGAGGTGGCGGGGTTAAGGTTCCGAGAGGGACCTGGGATTGTCCGGGGAGGCGGCCGAGGGAAGAGGAGGAGCGGAGGAGGAAGGTTGCGGCCCTGGATCTCCACATCTCTCTCTTCTCTCCGCTCCGCACGCTTCCTCGCTGTGGAGTGGAGGCTTCGGAAGGGTTTTTTAAGGGTTTCTTTCCGTTCTCAAGACTTTAAAAAGATATGTTTTATTAAAGAAAAATGTATCCATATATGACTTGCGACCAATAGGCTATGAGAAAGAAACTTCTAAACACAAAAACACGTCATTAATTAAACAGATTATATAATGCTGCCACCATCGTCGGTTTCTGCCGGATGCATGCTCCTAGTCGACTGTATGTTAAAATGTTTTTACTCAGTGATTTTTCTTAAAAAAACAAGTATTTTTTTCTAGAAAATGTTCGCATAATGATACATTTACTTCGCTAGTAACTTATGATTTAGTCATCACTTCTATTTATGTTAGAGAGTCATGTGGAAACTCGAACATGAGACAACATTTAGACACTTATATCAAATCCCCTACTTTAAAATTTCAAAATAAATACTAAAGATTTCTTAGAATAATTAGTATGACCTTCACATAATATTTGCCTATATGATAAATTTGAGATATAGTTTTTATATTTTAGATAAATTTTATTAAGTATATTTTACTATATATATTCGTATATTCTTAGTATCTTTGTATCTAATTTTTAAGATATTGTCATGTCTGACACACATATATGTGTCGACACTTGACAATTATGTTCGTATCTCACAGATCATAACTAATAAAACATCAAAAATAAGGTGTGTGTATAAGTTTTTTAGAAAATTGATCAAAAAATAAAATATATGTGTATATTCTCGGGTGTGAGGTGCCATTAGATCTAAAATTAGTTACATCACTTTGTGTTTAATATTTTAAAATTTTATAATAAAAAATAAAAATAAATTTAAAAATACTATATAATAAATGAATTAATAGAATGTATAAAAAAGAATATGGTGAACGAATAGCAAACATTAATGATGTTCACTAGAATTTTAGGTTGATTGGATAAATAAAACCACATAATAGCTCCCCCACCTAACTTTGGATCCCATACTCGTACAAAATTGTTTTTTAGAGAGAGAGAGAGAGAGAGTGTGGATCCCAAGAAAAAAATAGTTTAAGTATTTGAAAATAATTTTTCATCTTTTCATGTGTTTACAAAACATGTGAAAATCGGTTGCAATAAAAATGAAAGTCTTTACAAATGCCTCCTGTACCTCTCGAACGCTGTCAATTAATGAATACCCTTGTCAAATAGCGATGATGTATCACTTCTGTAACCCTCTCTTTTTTTGAGGGTAGGGGTGACGGGGGGAGTTACGGTAATGGGGGTGTTTGCATTCACAAATTAATCAGAAAAATGGAGGATCATGGGAAAAGTTTTCTAAAAAATGAAAAGAACAAAAAATAAAATAACAAAAAGAAGAAACACTCTGCGTTATAAAATGGGGGTGTTTGCATTCACAAATTTATCAGAAAAATGGAGGATCATGGGAAAAGTTTTCTAAAAAATGAAAAGAACAAAAAGAAGAAACACGCTGCGTTATAAAATAAAGTAATAAAATACATTTAGAAAAGATGAATATGACGATGAAATGAGTAAGTCTATTACAACGAATGGTTCACGTTAAGGTAGCTCTTGGCATGACTCTTTTTGCAGCTACTGCATTTCATATGAACTCGGCCCATTTAGGACGTTTTTATTGTTCATTAGGACTCGAATTTTTATTTTTCAGACTTTTTTAGATCGTCCAATTAGAGATCGACATGTACGAACATGTAACACACATTGGGACCTACCTAAAAAAAATCAAAAAATAATTTTTTTTTATTTTACCCAGTACAGCAAGTATTACTCCTAAATAATTTAGCACCCAAAGAATGTTTCAAGCTTAATAATTCTAGAGTCGGATTACATGATTTGGATGGATAACCATTTGGGCCACCATGACATCTAATTGCCATCCAGTCGGATATCCTGCTAACATAGTCATCAGCTCAGGAGCCAATCGAATGGCTTGGTTACAGAGATAATGACTCATCTTCCTCTCCTACCAAGCCCTTGTTTTACGTTTATGCGAGTTCTTTGGGCGAGGGCGTACATGATAAACCTGCTTATACAGTGGCATGAACCACCAGTTCTGCAACAAGTTTACTGTGCGATGGCACATAAACAGTCCATGGTAATGTCATGGAATTATCTGAGGAAAACTTGACTATTGCACAGCTCAATCTATGTTGAAGAAGATGACCTCGATGCATTAACACAGGAGCTACTCTGCATTGACCATGAAATTTTCCTTACTTTTGCATAACACATCTACTCTATTCATCTCTGCACATATAGAAAACCACTTTCAAATCAGTTAGGAATGCTTGAGTAATAACAATTATCAAAAGAGTGGTTACTAACTTTCTCTTTATACAAATTTATTCCAAAGAAGTAGGAGTTGAGGTCACTCTCCAAGGGTATAATCCAAGTTGGTCTGAAAATTCAGCTTTAACTTCATTGTATGTTCATAAAACCCTGAAATATCTCAGTATAACATTAGTGTGATGCTACATCCAAGTGAATCCATACTTGTTAGATCAATAATGGTCAAAGAAACTAGGCGTATTTAATAACCCAAGAAAAATAAACAAAAAGATCATGCTGCTGGAGACATTGCATTCCAGTACACCTCAGCTTCCTTTCCAACTTCTCAAGACAACTTAGTTATCATCAGCAACATTTGGGAAGCAGTACTACTCATGCATCCCACCACTAAACATTTAAGGCGAAGGATTATAAGTGAAAAGGAATAATTAAGAATGATACTTGTGCCATCTGAGAAAAGAATCACAGCAAGATGGCCTCTGATTAGCTTCCTTCTTAGTTATCGTCACCAATATTTGGGGAGCAGTATTCATGCACCCCACTACTGAACTTGTACTGTCACCGTGCATCAAATAAAAAAAATATACCTAGCATCAGATAAGCTAAGGATTATATATGGAGAGGAATAATTAAGAATGATACTTGTGCCATCTCAGGAAAAAAATCACAGGAAGATGGTCTCCTATTAGCTTCCCCAGTAGAAGGAAAAATCTTCACTTTCAGAATTCCAAGGAAAGGGTAGATTCATTGAAGAGATTATAGTTCTCATGCTCCCAAATGCAATGGCATACATAAAATTTAACTGATTATCACCTTATATACTACTAATCGTGAGGGTCACCAATGTAAGCAATGGAATGTGTCTAAGCAGTTCAAATCCTTGGAGTTTCTTAGAGGCGACATTCATCTAATCCACAATTGTGTGATGATGGCCACATGGATGTTATCAGAAAAACAGGCATTCAGTAATCTAGTTGGAATGTATGCACCTCTCTCCACTTGGTAAAAACAAGAAGGTATGCTCAAATTTTGAATACCACATTCCCAAGTTTCCACTGTCAGACACTGAATTTGTGATGATAGATGACAGCATAGTAGGTGTTTGGGGATGGTTTGGAATAGAAATTCCTCAATAAGCTCAGCTCTTCACACTACATAACAGGATTTGCTGTTGAGAGTTAGTTCCTCAACAAGCTTTATGGTTTTAATTCGAAAGATCTGTTGTAATTTTGCAAACATTGTGCAACAAATGACTAGGTGTCCATACTGTTGTGCAATACATCATGGTTTTGGCATTCTTTATGATACATGGCATCTTGTCTGACTGACTCGAGCAGGAAGGGAAAAAGTAATTGAAGCCGATACAACACTAAAATGTTTCAGTTCTTCTGAACCAAAGGCCCCTTTTTTTGTTTTGGCAGAAGAAGGTATTGCAGATAGGGTAAGGGTGAGTCCTTGTCACCACTTCTATCTGTTTTAGGAAAGACGATGAATACAGTAGACAAATTATATTAAATTGCTCAATTGATGCTAAAAGAGAGGCACAATGAGGTTTCACATACAAAAGTAACACTATTATCATCCGCTATCCAAAAGAGATTGACCCCTAGATTGACTAATTACCCACTTCTTTTATGAGTGATCATGATACCTATTTTGCCAACTTGTGTGCGTGTGTGTGGATGAGTGTGCACTTGCATGTGTGTGGATGCATGCATGGGGATGGGGGTTTGCATGTGTAAGTGATAGATCAGTAGTTTCTCCATTTTCCTTTTCAAAAGTGAATCTTTCTCCCTTGGGTAAGTATTGGCGTCCAGCTGGGACAAATAAGATTCCTTCTGTTACATCATCTCAGCCCACCATGTCCTTGTAGACATTGGCTTCCCTTGTAATCTTCCACATTGGGTGCTATACTATGAAATCACTATATGTGCCATAACAACACCCTCCACCCCACCCCCAAAAATACCCTGGCAGTGGGTCAAATGGTAAAGATCTTGTGGGGATGTTTTCTTTTTTATTTATTTTGTTAGACATTAAGAACTTGGGATTAGTCCCCACAAAGTCTAGAAATTTGGATCAAGCATTGATCCGTGAGTTCGACCTCTCCCCACTGACCTCGGTCAGTGTTAATTACGTCGATCAATGATTGAAAATCCTTGATTAACCATTAGGTGATGCACTTTTGAAAATCGTGCACTAACATGTTAATTTATGAAATAACCCTCGGAATGAGCCATTCATGATCCTTTAAATATCTTGGAATCTTTGAGAGATTCTTAAAGGACACATGTTGCATGATATATTTACATCATTTCTTTTAGGAATCCTTAGAGGATACTTAGAAGATAGGCCTTTTGCATGATGTGGCAATGTCAATACTCTTAGGATCCTTAAAGGTCATACGAGAGGGTAAAACCTTAAAAAATACTTAAAGGATATGCTTTAACATGATATGTCTATGTGATCCATATATTTTGTCCTTTTAAGTATTCTTTAAGAAAACAAAACCTTTTAAGCTCATCGTGATTCGAGCATATAGCAACTTATTAAGAATCCATCATAGCTCGATGTTGAGCATGTTTCTTTTGTTGAGAAAGAAAGAAAAAACGGGGAGGACATATACAAAGAAAAAAGGAAAGAGGGGAAAAGAAAAAAGAAGAAGAAGAAGAGAAGAGAGAGAGAAAGAGAGAGAGAGAGAGAGATGGGAGGGGCGTCACCGGTGGCTCCCCCCCACCGGTGGGGGTGCCACCGCACCCCCCCTCTCCACCTCTTTCTCACATATCTCTCTCTCTCTCTTTTCACCCTATAACTACCTCTCCATGGGGGCTGCTGCGAGGAGAAAAAAGGCTCTTGGGAAGGAGACTTTGGAGGATTTTTGAAGGCTCGTATTAAAGAAGAAAGAGAGGACATGCTGCCAAAACACTCAAGTTACACCATGCGTGGAAGATTGACACACATCCTTTGTACAATAAAGAAATAAATTAATAATCCATTTTTATTATTAGAATGGCCATAAGTCTAATGAAATGATGGTCCATTCTTATTGTTAGGATGGCCATAAGTCTAATAAAGTGATGGTCCATTCTTATTGCTAGAATGGCCATAAGTTTGATAAAATTCTTGATTTATTCTTATCATTAGAATGGCCTCAAGTTTGGTCCATTCCTACCATTGGAATCGCCATCAAATTTGCTTGGTTCACTCTTATTGTTAGAGCAACCTGAACTCGATTCTTGGTCCATTCTTATCATTAAAATGACCTCAAATTTGGTCCATTCCTACCATTGGAATGGCCATAAAGTTCTTGGTTCATCCTTATGGTTGGGGTGACCAAAGTTTCTATCATGGTCCATTCTTACCGTTGGAATGGCCATAATGTTCTTAGTTTATCACTATTGTCAGGGTGACCAAAGTTTATTTGTTGGTCCATTCTCGTCATTGGAATGGCCGAAAGGTTGTAAAATTATGATTCAATGTGATTATGCATGGGAGTATATATGTGTGTCGATTTGACTAGTCTCATTATTCTTATGTGCTTGTCTAACTTGAACTTGACTAAAACTAATAAGTTTAGTCTATGCATATCGTTTGGATGGCCATAAAATGTGTTTGGTTCCTTCATATCGGTTGAATGACCATTAATTTCATGGAAGGGTCTTAGTTAAGTGGTGGCCATCATGCTCCATTCATTAAGTCCTTTTCCTTGCAAATCTCCAAGAAAAAAAGAAAGAAAAGGTTTTTTTGTTCAAGCCTAAATGATCCTTATGAACTCATAGAATTCCCTAAAAGATATTTAAAGGATATTACCAAATTCAAGTGATATTTAAAGGATATTACAAAATTCAAGTGTATCCTCTAATAAAAAGGATCTTGCTCAAAGCATATCTTCTTAATATCCTTTAAGGATTGCAAGCTCATATGCCCTCCACGTAAAGTAAATCTTTTAAGTATCCTTTAGGCTTCTCAAAAAGGAGAATTCAAATGAACATCAAGTTCGAAATCTCATAAATGCAAAAGTCAATCAAGTGATGTGTTTCATGCAACATTCGAATTCCTTTAGTGCGTTATTATTTCAAGGGCATCAACAGACGATTAATCAAAGGTTGCCAATCGATGTTTGACGTAATTAACACTGATCGAGATCAGTGAGGAGAGGTCGAATTCTCCGATCTACTTATCTGATCTAAAATCTTAGACTCCTTGATGGATAATCCTAAGTTCTCAAAGTCTACACTTAAAACAAAAAGAGATTATTTTGAAAACCAAAAATCTTTTAAATTCTTTCAAAAGAAAAGAAATAAATCAAATCTCACATATTGGCACACCCGATGGGACCTCTCCTTCCCTTCATCTCTCCATCCGATGATGCCCTTACTTCGTACTACTAATTTTGGCTAGTTTGGTATAGGCACCGCACACATCAAGACCAAATACTTAATGGCGGCCAAAGTTACCTACGGTCCTTTGGTGGTGGCCACCCATGCGACATACGGCTACCTGCCGACACTGATATGCTTCCATGACTTCCCAACCGTTGTTGGATTCTCGTACTTCTTAGGGATCATTCCAGTACCGAAGCCAGCTCCGAAAGCAAGGAAGAAGCGGAGAGAATCCCGTGCCAAGACGAATGCTACCAGTGGAAGACTCGTGTGGTCCCTCACTGTTAATACCATCAACATGTCACCCGCCTCCTCGTCCAACAGGAGGCAAAAGAAGAAAGTCATTACTGCAAGCCCGTCTAAGATGGGAAAGACAATTCTGGTCGGGAACCTCCACATCCGTCTGGATGGTAGAGAACCCATAATTCCAAAAACCCTAGACTCTCTGAGAGTTAATCTTAAGTTTTCAAAGTCTACAATTAAAACAAAAAGAGATTCTTTTGACAACTAAAAGTCTTTTAAATTCTTTCAAAAGAAAAGAAATAAATCAAGTCTCACACTCGATTTAAACATACACATGCATTACAAATTCAAAGAGTCCACTTTATTGGTTCATGAATTACAAAGTATGTTGTGACTTGATTAATGGGCATGGTGATCACCTATTTAATCAAGAATCATATAAAATAATGGTCTTTTAAATTATATGAAAGAATTAAAATTGATCACTTGAACAATACAAGTGAACCAAAAGTTTGGTCATTCAAACAATATAAATGAACCAAAATCGGTCACTCAAACCATATGAGTGAACTGCTCCAAAAATTGGGCCATTCAAACCATATGAATGAACCCCTTATTTTACAAAACTTTGGTCATTCAACCAATATGAATGAATCATTTATTATAATCTTCTCTTCTTTTTAGTGATCAATTACAAGAAAAGAAAAAAAGATTGACAAGTTCTCGAAGGATCCTTGCTTCCCTCTTTTTTTTTTCCCCTCTCTTTTTTCTTTCCATTTCTCTCTCTCTTTTCTTTTTTCTTTCAACCGCTGCCCTCTCTCTCTTAGCCACTCCAACCCTTCCTCTCTTTCTTTTTTCCTTTTCTTTTTCTTTTGCTGCTGCTGGAGTGTTTTGTTGCCGCCACTGTGCTCTACTATTGTTGCTGCATACACACCCCTGTTCTGTGCAAAATAGAGGACGTCGGCGCCCCAATAGGTTTCCCCTACTACTGCTGCTCTTGGTGCTGCTTGTTGGTGTTGTTTGTTGCAGCCGCCGTTGCCGCTGCTCCTTGCTCATCTTCACGCTGCAACAATTTGTTGGGAACTTTGGGCCTCAAAGGGTAATCCTACCCCTTTCTTGTGTTTATTTTATGCATACCATGCACTGATGCCACATGGTTTTCCTTTCTATTCCTCCTTTTTTTTTTGACTTAGGGTAAAACCCTAGTTTTACATGCATGCATACGTCTTGTACACACACTACTTGATGTGCCATGATTGATTATGCTTACTCAATAAAAATTTGTCAAACAAATCTTTATGCACAACCACAAGGTTGCAAGTTCAAATCCGCTCATAGATAATAATCTTGTGCTTGATAGAGGAGCCTACACTAAATATCGTTTGCCGGGCCCTATGGTAGGTAGTATGACCCAGGGGTTTTAACAGCCATGCCCCTATTGCAACAAGTAGGCTGTTGGACCAAATTTTTTTCCAAGAACATATACTAGGTTTTTTTATGAGCCCATGTGTATGATTGCATCTAGACATATGCATGCATGTATTGCATGTAGATCTAGTTCTAGTTCTTGCAAAAAATATACATGCATGGGATGCATGTAAACACACATAGATATGTATGTGTATGTGTGGGGGACCCCCCCCCCACCGGTTCTCAAACCGGTGGGGGGGGTCCAACCGGTGGCACCCCCCCACCGGTTCCCAACCGGTGGGGGTGCCCACCGGGCCTCCCCTCCTCTCTAATTTATCTTTCACTCTCTCTCTCTATCATTTGTTACCAGTGGGTACCCCCTACCTCAAAGAATTCAGGTGGCAACCCCCACCTCAAAGAATTCCGGTGGGTACTCCCCACCTCAAGATCCAACGGTGGATACCCCCACCAGTTGAGGCCCATATGGCCTATAAATACCCTCCAAAGGGTAAGAAGAACTCCATGCCCATTTGGCCCAAAAATTCCTAGAGGAAACTCTGCCCATTTGAAGACTAAATCCGGTGCTCTTGCCCGGGTTTGCTGCGTTTGCTGCCGAATGTATATTGTAAAATCGCCGTTTTATAAGACGGGATTATGCCAAAATAATGAATGAAATGCCAATATTTGTTCTTTGAGCATATATGTGTGCATGTGTGTTCATAAATCTATTACTTAAGTAACATTATATTATTATATTTTTACATACATAATTAAATTATTAATTAGTTTAATAAATAATTAAAATACATAAATACATAATTAAATATTCTAAAATACCCTTGGTCTCATCCCATACATAATTAAATCTAGACTCATAATCAAAACTCAATAATGAAACATTGAGATAAAAAATAATATACTTAAGTTAAAAATGACTTAAATACCCCCCATACTTAATTAATTAATAAAATCTATAAAAATTATTTAAAATCAGTAAAATGAATATAAAAATCAGAAAAATTCTGTAAAACCCAGTAATACTCAGTAAAAATCAGGAAACCAAATCTGAAAATTACATAAACCCAAAAAAATGACTTAAATATCCTTCATATATCCAATTAATTAATAAAAATAAGTAAAATTAATAAAAAAATCAGTAAAAATCAGTAAAAAACAGAGAACCAAATATGAAAACATATAAAATTTTCGAAATGACCAAAATGCCCCTAGAACTTAATACAAATTACAAAAATACTCCCATCCATGATAAAAATCTGTAAAAATTACAGAAAATTCTTAAAAAATATCAAAACCTCTCCTATGCCCAAAATACCCTCCAAACCTCAATAAAATGGATAAAATTACCAAAATACCCTCAATATGATAAAAGTAATAAAAATCTCAAAAAAATATAAAAATAGACTCCAAGTCTAATAAACCCGATTTAAGGTAAAATGACCAAAATACCCTTACAATCCAAACACACTTGAAATAACTCTAAAATACCTCTTAAGGTTTTGAAATCTTCCTAAATCATTAAAACTCATTTCACACACTAAAGTGACCATAATACCCCTATACCCTCTAACTTGGCATAATTACAAAAATACCCTTATGGGTCTTAAATACTTAGAATCAATCTAGATAACTCGGAGTCAATCCAAAACCTTTTAAAAAGTCTCCCAATCAATTATAAACCCATCCTAAAGTTGGGTGAGACCAAGAGCTTAACCTAAAATATATCTTCATATGTATGTGTTGCATGTAGTAGTAGTGTTGCATGTTATAAGGGCATCAACGGACGGTTAATCAAGGGTTGTCGAGCGGTTGCTTGACGTAATTAACACTGACTGAAGTCAGTGGAGAGAGGTCATATACTCGGATCTTCGCCTGATCCGAAGTCCCGGACTCCCTGAGGGCTAATCCTAAGCTCTCATAGTCCAATAAATAAAATAAATAAAACCGACCTATATTTCTCCAGATAAAAATAAAAAGACCCAAAACGACATGGATTTTTAAATAATCCGATATGAGAGACATCTAGGTTAGGTCCCAAACAGATGGCACGCCCGGTAGGACCTCTCTTTCCCTTCATCTCTCCGTCTGGTGATGCCCTCACCACAACTCTACTACTAACTTTGTCATGTCTTATGCAGGTGACCGAGATTCTGCTTAAAAGACGACAATGGCGGCAAGGGTCACGTATGGCCCATTTGTGGTGGCAATCCACGCACGGTGTGAATATCTAACCACGCCAACATGCTTCGGGGACTTCTCCGCGGTGATTGGATCTCCATACTTTCTGGGGGTCGTTCCGGCACCAGAGCTTGCTCCAGAAAAGAAGAAGAAGAGGTGCACTTCTCGCGCCAGAAGAAGCAACAACGCGACCGACGTAGGCGAGTACTCGCCGTCAATACCATCAGCATTTCTCCAGCCTCCTCGTCCAACAGGAGGCAAAAGCGGAAGGTTCTAACCGCAAGCCCGTCCAGGACAGGGAAAACTATATTAGTGGGGAACCTGCACATTCGTCTGGATGGCGGGCAACCCATCATTCCTAAGATCCATCATATCCCGACAGTTCCTGTTCAGAATCGGTTCGGAATTCTACCAAAGGTTTGCCAAGATGGGGTAACGTTCAAAAAGAAGAAAAAGACTTAAAAGGTCCCTGCTCGTCGGGAGCCAATAACTATACCAGAGCCTGCCATGTCTCGAGCAGGGGGCAACTCCATGCCTCGGAATGGGGGCAAATCTATGCCGCGGATTGGGGGCAATCCAATAGAGGACAGAAGCCTCCGCATAAAGGAAATGTGGGTAACCAAGGAGGAAGCCCGCAAAATTCGCCAGGCTAGAGTCACCCTAGCAGAACAACGGCCTCAACAGCTCGTAGAGCTTGAGGGGTAGATAACCAGCTCAACTACCCAGCCTCGTTCTCTACAATGTCAAAAGATAAAAAGTGCCTATAAGGCGCAGGAACAAGTCTAGCAACAGACATCTGTCTTCGAGCGGTTGGGCGCATTGGTCCGATCGACTCACAAAAAGAAGAGAACTGCCAAAATGACAGAGAATGGCATACGGGTCTACACATGCTACACCTCCAGTATCATCAACCGGCAGCCTTCCCAGTCGGAAGACCCAAATGATATCATCAATCTGATGCAACGGGGCGGGCCCATAACCCGTCAAATGGAGCAGGCTATGCGCTTGCTGAATCGAGGAAGCCAGGGGGCAGAGCCACCCCAAATTGGCAGTAGCAATGCTGTTGGAGGAGCTGATGAAGACGGGGCAAATACTTCAGATATTGAAGCCGCTCCAGAACAACCTCAAGATCAAATACAACCTCAGACTATAGAGGAGATGAGGCAAGAAAATCAACAACTCAAGGCCTTGCACTATGGCCTAATACAAAAGATGAAAGAGCAGCAAAAGGTAGCTCAAGTCCCCCCAGTAAATGCACCACCTCCAAGAGCAGTGCCTATGCCAACGATGATAAGACCGCAAGCTGCAGATGTCAACTTCAACCCTGATGAGATATAAGAAGATCAGGTTGTGGAGCCCAATCATAATGCTCAGCAATCCCATGCTTCTGCAGATGATGCTACGGCATTGCAGAAGCGCCTTATCGAGCAAATTGTTGAAGCCAAAATAGCATAACAAGACGACGGAATAGGCACATTCGACTTATACAAAGTGTCATTCCCAGTATGTCATATGTTCGAGAAGCTCCCACCAGATCACAACAAGTGCCCCAAGTTCACCAAGTATGACGGGGAAGGCTCAGCCCAGGAGCATATTGTCCACTATATGAGTGACTTGGGAGAGCTGGCTACTGATGAGGCCTATCTTCTGAGGTTCTTTTCTATTTCTCTCACAGGCACTGCATTCCAATGGTATGCAAAGTTGAAACCTAAGTCTATCAACAGTTGGGAGGAAATGCAGAAAAAGTTCCTCGACCGCTTCAAGGTGTCAAAACGAAAAGTCACCATCACTGAATTGGTGACACTAAAGCAAGGCATGAATGAATCCGCCACCGACTATATCAAAAAATGGAGGAACCTCTGCATGAAATGCGACAATCCGCCGACCCACGAGGATGCGATACAATTGTGCAAAAGGGGCTTAAAGCCTGAAATAAGTGAAAAGCTGATTGGCGCAAATGTCAAGAACTTTGATCAACTAAATAACATTGTGACGGAAGTCGAAATATTCTTCGCAGACCATCCAACCATTGCCCCCATTGGGGGGAAAGTCCCAAAGAAGCAAAATATGGATACAGAAGAGGTCAATGCCATAGACTTCACCTCGACTGTAAAAAATACAGGGGACAAGAACAATGCAAATGCCTCAACATCCAATAGAAGGGGATCATATGCCACCCTTAATGAGAGAAGGAAAATGCCTTACTCTTTCATCAGGGAGCATACAAGAGAGTTGTTTAATGTCTGCATACGGGCCAATCTCTTGACGCTATCCGAACCAAAAAGGCCAGCAGAAGTTGGTAAAATAGATGAACCCAACTATTGCATGTACCATCGTATGTTGGGACACGTAATAGAAGATTGTTATATCTGCAAAGGGGAAATTGAAATGCTCATCCGAGAAGGGGCCGTGGAGATGGGAAAATACCTGGTAGACCCGCCTCAGCCACATCGAATGACCAGACAAACATTTGCAGCAAATGTCGTCCATATGGATGAAAACTCCTCAGAAGAAGAACCTACAAATAAGAATATAGATGCCTCTCCAGAGCAGGAGGCAATACCATCATACGCTCCAGCGACTTCCACTCCATAAAGGTCTTTCGTGACGGCACTGGAGGAGATTCAGATGAATATGTTACAGCTCTCCCATCAGCAAGTTTCGCTGGAGCAGGAGGCAATACCATCATATGCTCTAGCGACTTCCACTCCATAAGCATCTATCATGACAACACTAGAGAAGATTCAGATGAGTCTGATACAACTCTCTCACCAGCAAATCTCACTGGAGCAGAAGATAACTCCATCATATATTCCAACAATTTCCACTCTCGAGGGATCCATCATAGCAGCACTGTAGGGGATTCAAGTAAGTCTGGGACAAATCTCTCATCAGCAGTATGAACTCACTCAAGTAATGGAAGGTCTTGCAAGACAATGGACAGAAGTCATGTCAATGGACAGAATCAATAGGCCCTTCTCCTTTGAAGAGCCAGGACCAAAATGCAGCCGTCCTCTAAAGAATAAGGGCAAACTTATCATAGACTTAAATGAATCACTAGAAGCCCAGTACCGAGAGGGAATGGTGCTCAAATGAAAAGGTTGTGAAAGTCACGACAATACTCTCGAGGCCACTTTCGCAGCTAGGCAAAGTTCCCGGGGAAAACAAGTTGCTGGTGTAGAAACAGGGATAAGTTTTAAAGATACTGAATCCCTGGCAAAAAAGCTCAAGAAACCATACTCCTTTCCAATGGAAAAGACCAAAGAACTCTTCGAGTTATGTATGAGCAGAAAAGCAATTATTCTGTCCAACCCAAAAAGAGAAGAAGAAATACATCGAGTAGATGCACCCAACTACTGTCCATACCACCGCTTCATCACCCATCCAATTGAACGTTGCTTTATGTTCAAAGATGAAGTAGAAAAGCTTATTCAAGAAAGAAAGATAAATATGGGGAAATACTTGGTGAATCCCCCACAGCCACATACGATTATACATTGAGTGTAATTCACAGACTCTTGAGCAAAAAAAAAAAAAGATTGGAGCGTAAAAATGAGGTACCCCGACAGACTTGATTGGTCCCGCTCCTATGAGGGGCCAATTAAGGGCAAAAAAGTCTAAAACTTAGTTGAGGTGAAAACCCGAAAGGGCGCTTCAGGCAAAAATGGGTAAACCCTGCTGTGTGAAAACCCGCAATGGCGCACAGGCAAAAAAAAAAAAAAAAAGGGGCTAACTTCGGTGAAAACTCGTAAGGGCACCGATGTTAGTAAAAAAAAAAAAAACCATCATCCGGCAACCCGTCGGGGGATAACGCGCAAAAACTATTTGCGCTAAGAAAAGTCAATAATGCTCGTGCGCGAGCGCATAGGCTCATAAAGCCACATATTTGTTCCCCGGCGGGGGGAGGACTCTCGCGGCCTGCTAAAGGCAGAGATCGAGTTTTCCCACATCCATACCTAGGGAGGATATCAGAGTCGCCAATGACGAATAAACCCTTGGTACCACACTAGTGGTACAATAATGTCCCATCAAGGGCTACGACCAAGGCGATGATGACGATGTCCTCCCGACTCGGTAAGGAAGTGGAAAAACTTGCTCTTCTGCTCGATGCAGCATGAGATAATAATCCCTATTCCTACTATACCAAATGTAAATACGTAGACATGTTCTTGAAGGATGTCATATGATTGGGGGAGATTCACCTCAAGAGGAAAAAATTCTGTCAAAAATATCTTGAAAATTCTCATTACCGCCCAGAGGAGGCGTTGTATCCTAAAATTCCCATTCTCGCCCCGAGGAGGCGTTGTATCCCCAAAATCTCTACAGCCGCCCTAAGGAGGCGTTGTATCCTAAAATTCTCATTACCGCCCCGAGGAGGCGTTGTATCCTAAAATTCCAATTACCGCCCCGAGGAGGCGTTGTATCCTGAAATCTCATTTGCCGCCCCGAGGAGGCGTTATATCCTGAATTTTCCCTTGACATACTCCAGTCCCACTGGCATGCCATAAAAGGATTGAAAATTTCCTTTGCCCCGAGGAGGCGTTATATCCTGAAATTTCTCACTATCGCCCCGAGGAGGCGTTATATCCTGAATTTTCCCTTGACATACGCCAGTCCCACTGGCATCCCATAAAAGGGTTGAAAATTTTCTTATCGCCCCGAGGAGGCATTGTATCTTAAAGCTTTCCTGTTCACCCCTGGGAGGCAATACGAAAAACGTACTCGCGTCCTTAGGAACGTTATATCCCAAAAATTTCCCCATAAATCATAGTCCCATCGGCGTGCCTATATATTATAGTCCCATCGGCGTGCCGTAAGGGGTCGAATCCGCCTCGAGGAGACATTATATCCTAAAATTGCCCCTGGTATACACCAATCTCAATGGTGTGCCGTGATGGGTTGAAATTCATATTTCGCCTACGGGAGGCGTTAAACTCCGGAATTCACCTACAGGAGGCGTTAAACTCCGGAATTCGCCCTACAGGAGGCTTTAAATCCTGGCATTCATATTTCGCCTACGGGAGGCTTTGAGTCTCGGAGTTCATATTTCGCCCATGGGAGGCTTTAAGTCCCGGAGTTCATATTTCGCCTACGGGAGGCGTTAAACTCCGGAATTCGCCCACGGGAGGCGTTAAATCCTGAAACTCATATTTCGCCTACGGGAGGCGCTAAATCCTGGAATTCATATTTCGCCTACGGGAGGCTTTAAATCTCGGAATTCATATTTCGCCTACAGGAGGCTTTAAATCCTGGAATTCATATTTCGCCTACGGGAGACGTTAAACTCCGGAATTTGCCTATACGAGGTTTTAAATCCTAAAATTCATATTTCGCCTACGGGAGGCTTTAAATCCTGGAATTCATATTTCGCCGACAGGAGGCTTTGAATCTCGGAATTCATATTTCGCCTACAGGAGGCTTTAAATCCTGGAATTCATATTTCGCCTACGGGAGGCTTTGAATATCGGAGTTCGTATTTCGCCTACGGGAGGCTTTAAATCCCGGAGTTCATATTTCGCCTACGGGAGGCGTTAAACTCCGGAATTTGCCTATAGGAGGCTTTAAATCCTAAAATTCATATTTCGCCTACGGGAGGCTTTAAATCCTGGAATTCATATTTCGCCTACGGGAGGCTTTGAATCTCGGATTCATATTTCGCCTACAGGAGACTTTAAATCCTGGAATTCATATTTCGCCTACGGGAGGCTTTGAATCTCGGAGTTCATATTTCGCCCACGAGAGGCTTTAAATCCCGGAGTTCATATTCGCCTATGGGAGCCGTTAAACTCTGGAATTTGCCTATAGGAGGCTTTAAATCCTAAAATTCATATCTCACCTACAGGAGGCTTTAAATCCTGGAATTCAGATTTCGCCTACGGGAGGCTTTGAATCTCGGAATTCATATTCGCCTACGGGAGGCATTAAACCCCGGAATTCGCCTATGGGAGGCATTAAATCCCGAAATTTATATTTCGCCTGCAGGAGGCTTTAAATCCTGAAGTTCATATTTCGCCTACGGGAGGCATTAAACCCCGAAATTCGCCTCCAGGAGGCATTGTGTCTCAAAATATTCGGTCTTCAGGAGCCGTTGTATCCCAAATCCACGGCTACCTACAGCCCCCGTTTCTCGAAGACTATATATAGCGGTTCTCAGGGAGGCCTCAATTCCCTACATATAATTCCTTATCGGCTCACAGGGAGGCCTCAGTTCTCCACATAAATTTCTTATCGGTTCTCAGGGAAGACTTAGTTCCCTACAGATATTTTCTTATCGGCTCACAGGGAGGACTCAGTTCCCTACATATAATTCCTTATCGGTTCTCAGGGAAGACTCAGTTCCCTACATATAATGCCTTATCGGTTCTTAGGGAAGACTCAGTTCCCTACATATAATTCCTTATCGGTTCTCAGGGAAGACTCAGTTCCCTACATATAATGTCTTATTGGCTCTCAGGGAAGACTCAATTCCCTACATATAATTTATTATCGGTTCTCAGGAAAGACTCAATTCCCTACATATAATTTCTTATCGGCTCACAGGGAGGACTCAGTTCCCTACATATAATTCCTTATCGGTTCTCAGGGAAGACTCAGTTCCCTACATATAATTCCTTATCGGTTCTCAGGGAAGACTCAGTTCCCTACATATAATGTCTTATCGGCTCTCAGGGAAGACTCAATGCCCTACATATAATTTCTTATCGGTTCTCAAGGAAGACTCAATTCCCTACATATAATTCCTTAGCGGTTCTCAGGGAAGACTCAGTTCCCTACATATAATTCTTTAGCGGCTCACAGGGAGGCCTCAGTTCCCCACATAAATTTCTTATCGGTTCTCAGGGAAGACTCAATTCCCTACATATAATTCCTTAGTAGTTCTCAGGGAAGACTCAGTTCCCTACATATAATTCCTTAGCGGCTCACAGGGAGGCCTCAGTTACCCACATAAATTTCTTATCGGTTCTAAGGGAAGACTCAGTTCCCTACAGATATTTCTTAGCGGTTCTCAGGGAAATCTCTGTTCCCTACAATAATTTCCTCAGCGGTTCTCAAGGAAGCTGTAATTCCCTACCGGAAAAAGAAAAAAAATGGAGTTTAAAAACGAGGTGCTCCGACGGACTTAATCGATCTCGTTCTCAAAGGGATCGGTTAAGGGTAAAAAGGTCTTATACCCAGCTAAGGTGAAAACCCGAAAGGACACCTTAGGCAAAATCGGATAACCCCGTTGTGTGAAAATCTGCAAGGGCGCGCAGGCAAAAATAAGAGGGGGCTAATACTGGTGAAAACCTGAAAATGCGCTAGTATTAGTTTTTTTTTTTTTTTTTTAAAAAGAGAGAGAGAAAGAAAGAAAGAGAGAATACATGCAACATATAATATAGAGTCCGTACCACTCAAACTTAGCATTTATCTTCAGGAGAATATTTGTGATACACTGGAGCAATGTCGGAGTTCAAGATGAACATGCGGGGTAGTTCGATGGCCGCCACGAAATGGGAATTCTCCCTCCAGTGGAGCTTCAAGAACATATGCATGCTGACGAGGAGCGGCAATATGGGCGCCCGCGGTACCAGAAAGGACAATATCCTTCTGATATTGGAGCATAGGAGTCTCCGCAACCCGCGCTGCATAGCCTGCCTCGATAGTTTCAGTCTCGGCTCACTTTGGCGGAGAGTTACTCAACAATTAGCAGGAATGGGGTATCGTCCTCCCCATGCCTTGCCATAGAAGGAACTCACATGAAGGCCATGAAGACAAAGACAGCAAGCTACAAGAAGATAGAGAGATGAAGTCAGCACCAGAGAGCTGCAATAAAAGTCTCGAAAAACAAAAAATTGACCAAGTCCTAATAAAGTAATAGGACAAAGTCAAATTGCTATGAACCAGATATTAGACTAGTCCAGAACACTTCGTGCGGAGCTCCTGGAAATGCCAATATAAGGTACCGATACCCCAAGATAGAGCAAATGCCGGAAGAATTAAACGACTCGCCTGTGTATTCCTAAAGAGTCTCCATGTCATGAAGGCCAAGAGATCTCCCAGAATCCAAGCAAACGTCGAAAGATTCGAGCGGCATCAACTCTCCGGGAACCTCCAAGTCATAAAGGCCAAAAGGATTCCCATAATTAGAGGGGTTGGACGCTTTCAAATATATCCGGAGAGTCGAAAAGTTATGAAAATAAGACTTCCTGGGTGTATTTTGAGGTGTCTAAGTACCAAAATTAAGAGTCATCGGGACCCAGATAAACTCAGATGGAGCATATGCATAGCAAGCCGAAGCGATGTGTCGCCTGGCATATACGAAACGGTGCTTGACTTCCCCCAATAGCCGCGAATACATAAGGCAAGACACGGGAATTCATCAAGACAACACCGGCACGCCGCATGTGAGAGCTCCTCAAGCATGCAAAATGAAGATTCTTGAAGCCAAATGGGACACGGGACATGCGCCGTCGTCTTCACCTCCAGCACATGTCCCGTTGGGGGCATTTGTTGGACCCTCTTTAAAAGAAAAAGGAAGGAAGGGGAGAGCCCCCCCCACCGGTTCTCAAACCAGTGGGAACCGGTGGGGGGGTGCCACCGGCCCCCCCTCCTCTCTAATCTATCTCTCACTCTCTCTCTCTCTCATTTGTTACCGGTGGGTACCCCCCACCTCAAAGAATTCCAGTGGCACCCCCCACCTCAAACAATTCCGGTGGGTACCCCCCACCTCAAAGAATTCCAGTGGTACCCCCCACCGGTTGAGGCCCCCATGGCCTATAAATACCCCCCAAGGGGTAACAAGAACTTCATGCCCATTTGGCCCAAAAATTCCTAGGGGAAACTCTACTCATTTGAAGACCAAATCCGGTGCTCTTACCCGGGTTTGCTGCGTTTGGAGGAGATATTTTCTCGGAGGACTCTCTTCCTAAGGTTTATTCCTAAGGGGAAGCTCTGCCCAATTTATATTGTAAAATCGCCGTTTTATAAGACGGGATTATGCCGAAATAATGAATGAAATGCCAATATTTGTTCTTTGAGCATATATGTATGCATGTGTGTTCATAAATCTATTACTTAAGTAACATTATATTATTATATTTTTACATACATAATTAAATTATTAATTAGTTTAATAACTAATTAAAATACATAAATACATAATTAAATATTCTAAAATACCCTTGGCCTCATCCCATACATAATTAAATCTAGACTCATAATCAAAACTCAATAATGAAACATTGAGATATAAAATAATATACTTAAGTTAAAAATGACTTAAATACCCCCCATACTTAATTAATTAATAAAATCTGTAAATTTTATTTAAAATCAGTAAAATGAATATAAAAATCAGAAAAATTCTGTAAAACCCAGTAATACTCAATAAAAATCAGGAAACCAAATCTGAAAATTACATAAACCCAAAAAAATGACTTAAATATCCTTCATATATCCAATTAATTAATAAAAATAAGTAAAATTAATAAAAAAATCAGTAAAAATCAGTAAAAAACAGAGAACCAAATATGAAAATATATAAAAATTTCGAAATGACCAAAATGCTCCTAGAATTTAATACAAATTACAAAAATACCCCCATCCATGATAAAAATCTGTAAAAATTACATAAAATTCTTAAAAAATATCAAAACCTCCCCTATGCCCAATATACCCTCCAAACCTCAATAAAATGGGTAAAATTATCAAAATACCCTCAGTATGATAAAAGTAATAAAAATCTCAGAAAAATATAAAAATGGACTCTAAGTCTAATAAACCCGATTTAAGGTAAAATGACCAAAATACCCTTACAATCCAAACACACTTGAAATAACTCTAAAATACCTCCTAAGGTTTTGAAACCTTCCTAAATCATTAAAACTCATTTCACACACTAAAGTGACCATAATACCCCAATACCCTCTAACGTGCATAATTACAAAAATACCCTTATGGGTCTTAAATACTTGGAATCAATCCAGATAACTCAGAGTCAATCCAAAACTTTTTAAAAAGTCCCCCAATCAATTATAAACCCATCCTAAACTTAGGTGAGGCCAAGAGCTTAACCTAAAATATATCTTCATATGCATGTGCTGCCTGTAGTAGTAGTGTTGCATGTTATAAGGGCATCAACGGACGGTTAATCAAGGGTTGTCGAGCAATTGCTTGACGTAATTAACACTGACTGAGGTCAATGGAGAGAGGTCATATACTCGGATATTTGCCTGATCCGAAGTCCCGGACTCCCTGAGGGCTAATCCTAAACTCTCATAGTCCAATAAATAAAATAAATAAAACCGACCTATATCTCTCCAGATAAAAACAAAAAGACCCAAAACGACATGGATTTTTAAATAATCCGATAGGAGAGACATCTAGGTTAGGTCCCAAATAGTATGCAAAGGAAAGAGATGCATGCAAGAACAAAAAAAAGAAAAAAAAAATCTGCAAAGAAACAAAAAGGAGTGCAAGTACCTTCAACACTACACCAATACAACAATGGAGAGAAGATCCAATAGCAGCCCTCAATCTGCACCAGCAAACTTCAAAAAAATCTGCAGCAACAAGGCCTCCCGAAGCCTCAAATGCATCCCCAACTGCAACCAAACAAAGCTCCAATAGTAGCATCAATAATAGGGGAGAGCGGGGCAGCACACGGCCGGCCCTAACAGCCCATGCGGTTCCTTCTTTTAAGGAAAGAGATAGATAAGAGAGAGAGACAAAAAAAAAGGAAGGGGAGATGAAAAGGTTACTGTAGCGCGTTACTGTAGCGCGCTACAGTAACGGACCCCTCCTCCGTCTCCCTCTCTTTCCATCTTTATCCTAACCGGAGCCCCATCTCCTCCCCTAATTTCTCTCCTTCCATCTTTATCTCTCCCTCTCTCATCCGCACACATGCTGGCCCCCTACCGGCGCCTAGTTGGCACCGGTAGGGGGTGCCACTGGTCACCAAAGAAGCCCCTACCCGGCCTCCCTTCAATGCCTATAAAAGGCACCCAGCCGCACAAGAGAAAGCCCCGAGAATTTCAGTCTTCAAGCCTCCATGCTATGAAAAGAAGGGCTTGCCAGTTTTTTTTTTGTTAGAAGGCTTGTATTTTCAGATTTTTGGAGAAGATTAGAAGGGGCATGGTTCATCCATATTGGTTGGATGGCCATATAATTTGTATCATTCAATTCATATATCTATGCATCATTTCATTTTTCTTTTAGATAGGTTCATCCATATTGGTTGGATGGCCTTGTATTCATGAAAATCAATAGAAAACAAAACAAAGAAATTAAATGATGGTTCTGCCATATCAGTTGGCCGGCCATCAAACTTTAAAAAAAAAAATCAGAAAATTAAATAAAAGATGGTTCTGCCATATCGGTTGGCCGGCCATCAAACTTTTAAAAAAAAAATCAGAAAATTAAATAAAAGATGGTTTTGTCATATCGGTTGGACGGCCATCAAATAAAAAAATCAGAAAATTAAAATTTTGATTCTACCATATCGGTTGGTCGGCCATAAAATTAAAAAATCAGAAGATAATGAAAATAAATAAAGTTTAAATAATGGTTTAGCCATATTGTTGGTTTGGCCATGAAATTAAAAAAATAATAAAAATAAATGAAGTTTAAATTTTGGTTCTACCATATCGGTTGGTCGGCCATAAAATTAAAAAAATCAGAAAATAATAAAAATAAATAAAGTTTAAATAGTGGTTTAGCCATATTAGTTGGTTTGGCCATAAAATTAAAAATAAGAATAAAAAACAAAAAATGAAAAGATAATAAAATTAATAATTTTAAATAAAATAAAAAACATAAAACATAAAAATAATAAAATAATAAAATTAATGATTCTTACATAAAATAAAAATATAAGATAAAAAGATAATAAAAATTAGTAATTCTGAAATATAATTTAAAAAAAAACATAAGGAATAAAGTTTAAATTATAGTTCTACCATAACAGTTGGTCGGCCATTAAATGAAATAAAAAAAAACAGAAAATAAAAAGGTAATAAAACTGATAATTATTAAATAAAACAGAAAATAAAAATAAAACTAATAATTCCTAAATAAAACAAAAAAGATGATAGAGCTAATGATTCCTAAATAAAACAAAAAGTAGAAAATATAAAAGAGGATAATAAAATTAATGATTATTAAATAAAATAAAATAAAACAAAAAATAAAATCAAAAATTGAATTAATGGTCCTCCCATATTGGTTGGTTGGCCATCTAAAAATTAAATATAAAACAAAAAATAAATTAATTAAAAATAATAGTTCTACTATATTGGTTGGTAGGTCATTCAATAAAATAAATTAAAAATGATAAAATATAAAATAATAAAATAATCGTTCTATCATATTAGTTGGTAGGCCATTCAATAAAATAAATTAAACAGAAAATAATAAAATAATAAAATAATGGTTCTACCATATTGGTTGGTAGGCCATTCAATAAAATAAATTAAAATGATAAAACAGAAAATAATAAAACAATAAAATAATGGTTCTACCATATTGATTGGTAGGTCATTCAATAAAATAAATAAAATAATAAAATAATAGTTCTACCATATTGGTTGGTAGAACATTTAATAAAATAAATTAAAATGATAAAACAAAAAATAATAGAATAATGATCTTCCATATTAGTTGGTTGACCATATTAATCTAAAAAAAAAAAAAAGTTGAATAAAAATAAATTAAATAATAAATATAGTTAGTCCATAATATTTAGTAGACCAAAAATTTGCTAATTAGTCAATCAAATTAATTCAATTAATTAAATTAATAAATATGTTAATCAATTAATTAAATTAACCAATTAAGTTAATTAATTCAACCAATCAATTAATTCAGCTAACTAAGTTAACAAACTTAGTAGTCTACTAATTAATTCAATTAATCAAATTAACAAATTTGTTAATTAAATAATTAATTTAACTAATTAAGTTAATTCGTTAAGCGATCAATCAACTAAACTAACAAAATTTGTTAATCAATCGGTTAATTTAACTAATTAAGATAATTTGTTAAGTTGTTAATCAATTAACTAATGTAACAACTTTGTCAACTAACCAATCAACTAGCCAAATTAAGCTATTAATCAACCAATTAAGTTAAACTGATACTTAATCAATCAATTAAGTTATCAAAAATATGTTAATTAATTATTTAATCAACTAAATCAATAAGATTTCAATCAATTAAGTTAAATTGTTACTTAATCAATCAATTAAGTTAACAAAATATGTTAATTATTTAATCAACTAAATCAACAAGATTTCAACCAATTAAGTTAAATTGTTACTTAATCAATCAACTAGATCAACAAAATTTATTAATCAATCAAGATTTCAACCAAAACTTGTTAAATTGTTACACAATCAATTAAGCATGTTAATTAATTATTCAACCAATTAAATTAACCAAACTTGTTAAATTAATCAATTAATTCAACTGATTAAGTTAAAATGTTAAAATCAATCAATTAATTTAACTAATCAAGTTAAAATTCTTGATTAATCAATCAATAAATAAAATTAACAAATTAAATCAACTTGGCCCTTCCATACCGATTGGTTAACTAAGATCCTTCTTTCCAAATAACAAAAAAAAAATCAGGTTCATTCATACTTGTTGAATGGCCTAAATTTAGTGGTTCTATCCTATTGGTGGACTGACCACTTATCAATAGTTCACTCTTATTGGTAGAGTGACCAAAGATTATGATTATTGATTCATCCCTATCTAGGTATAATCAGTGCCTTTTATGGTTCTGTCCTAACTGGAGACCAGGCTACGAAGTCGTGATTATCCTATTAATAGATGGACCAATAAGAATATTTATTTGTTCATTTATATCGATAGGGTAACCATTAATTAAAATGATTATTTCATACTAACAGATTAATCATTAAGTTTTGGTTCATTTATATTGGTTAAATGACCTAAAATAATGTTATGGTTCCTTCATATTGGTTGAAGGACCATTAAAAAATATTCTTAATTATGTGGCGGTCTTCATGCCTCATCAATTAAGGATATCATTTAAGTAGTCTATGTTTTCTCAAAAGATCTCAAATGAGATAACATGATGTCTAAATAATCATCTATCCTTTTAAAGGATACTTAAAGGATAATTTCCAAGAATCTTCTTCAAAAATACTCACCCTTTTGTGAGAACTTCAAGATCTTTTAAGGATCCTTTAAAGGATATCTATGGAATCCCCCTTATAAAAAAAGAACAAAAAAAAATGACTTGTATGTTGTATTTAACTCCTGCTTGTTTTCTGTTTATTTCAAGTCTTATCTGGATAGTTAATCAAGGGTTACCAATTATTGATTGGTATAATTAACACTGACCGAAGTCAGTGGGGAGAGGTCAAGAATACGGATCCACAGTCGATCTAGAAGTCATTTAGACTTAAAGGATTAATCCTAAAAGTCTGCCTAAAAGAAAAGAGAACATGTTTTCAAAACTTAAAACTCTCTTTTCAAATTAAGATTTTCCCAAAAAATTTCAAATCCGACAAAGATTTTTTAAATAAAAAGGATTTTTTCAAAAATCAAAAAAGGGAGTCTCACATAGGCCCATAAGGATGAATGCCATACTGGGGGTTATAATGCAAGTCATCCGCAATGCTAGGTGGGGCATAGGGGTGGGCTTGCCCTGGGCACACAAGCGTGCACGCGCACGCGAGAGAGAGAGAGAGAGAGTCTATGCCACTATCAACCATTCTTTTGAATTAGCCATAGCTAGTTAACACTAAACCCAGATGTGATATGACATCTCAACTCTGAAAAATTAAAATAACAATTTCCCATGTCTTTCATAAATGAAGGCATCAGCTCAAACTTCACAGTATTGACATTATATAAGCATGTCCCCTGAATACCTTTATAATCTTCCTGGTTGTTAACCAAGAGTACAAGAACCAACTTCTTAAAGTTTCAAGGTTGCAGACGCATATAATATTTCAGCGTACAACATCGAACAGGGGTTTATAATTATAAGAGACTATTTAATTATTTAAAACACCAAACACTGGAAAAGAAACTGTGGAAAATGATTGCAGTTTACTAATTTAGCAGTGGGTTATTCACTAACTACATCAGCTGAATAAAGGTCCACTGAAAAAAAATCACAAACCCAATCACCAAAATAACTAATCAAGCAAAGCTCGACAAACAATTACATGACTAACCTAATCCAAGGAAAATTCCTTAGGTGATCTTTGGACAGTGGCCTGGGAAGTGCACGGCAGCAAAAGTGGGGAGTGGAGTGTTGATGGGCACAATATGATGCGGGACAAGCATGGAGGGACCTCGGATGAATGGCTCGGAGGCCAGGGAAGAAGAAGAACCAGGGCTAGGAGAGGACGAACAGGGAAGGAAGAAGGGTGGGGATGGAGAAGAAGAACAGGGGCTTCACACCCCAAAACTCACACACAGGCCCATCATGGGTCTCCTACGCACACACAGGGGCAGCAACTCCTCTCTTCCATCATTAGCATTCAATATCTTCTTCAATGCCCTCCTTTTTGGGAGAGGCTACAATATATAGGGTCCCCTTAGGGTAGCCCTAGGTGCCATAAAGTCCAAAATACCCCTTGTCCCAAAATAAAAGACTTAAAATAGAACTACATCTAAAAACACATCAATTGGGCCTCTAATGGGTCAAAGAAAATAGACATTGGACCCTGATCTTTGTTTCAGCGGTCCCTGGATCCCTATCAGTTATTTAGTTAGTTTGATTTTTTTATGTAGTAGGGAATGAGTGAGATATTACTTTTCTGTTTCTTTACTGAGATAAGTGATTATGCTTCCTCTAAGAGATTAATGTAATTTGTGGAACTTTGGTATTGGTAATGAAAATTTAAATTTGGGTATTTGATGATAATTGACATTATATATTGCTTTGGTTATTTGTCTCTCATCATTCATTTTCAATTTATATGTTGGGTTATTCCCATTGTGACGTAATTGAATCCGAAGTGAATCCAAATGACTGAACCAGATTTTGGGCATAACAGTTAAAGGCTTAAAGCCGGCTCTCTGTTTCAAGATCCCAAAATGTGGTTTGTCTCATCATAACCTATCAAGCATGCACCAGCTAGGAAGTGGCTCATTACTCGGCTAGTGAAGTTGTGTGTGTAACCTTGAATAAATAGGTCAAAGTCAAACAAATATTGTATGGTCTCAATATGACCAGTGCATCATTAAAAGATTAGAAGACACAACACATACCTTCCCCATGAACATCTCATGATATATGTTCGTTGACAAGATGGTGCCATAGTTACTAACAGCTTGTCACGGGGATGCTTAAGGCTCAAACCCTGCACACAATACATTAGATAGCTCTTATTGCAGATGTCAATGGTCAACAGTGTACTGAAAAGAACTACTTCCCAGTACCTGCTCTGAGCTGAACCCCTTTCGAGTCAATGTTTGGATCTACCGATCAATAACGCTAGTGAACAACATCCATATAGTGAAAGCCTAACAGGTAGCAGCCCAGATCAGGAGGTTCCCTCTTCCACAGTTCCCAAGAATGTCCTCCAACGTGATGTCAAACCTCACTAGATGGTCTCTGTCCTTACCAAATCAATGAAGCTATTTTTACCAGTAATCGCCACAAGAACATGACCCTCCTGCAAACCGATGGAACCGGATTGTATCTCTGAGAATGATTTCCCTCCTTTCACTAGCTGAAAACAATTTCATCACCATGTGGCAGTCCCTGCAGACTCTGAGGTTCTTCATCACTCTAATTGGAGCTGATTCTGGTAAGGCTATCATCCCTAGTGCCACAGCCAGCCTTTCGCTATGGAAATTCACTAGTATTTCTAGCTTCTGGCTGCTGTTAGGTTGCGGTGTCTTGACACTAGTTGCATATACCTCTTTAATCTTGAGAACCATTGCTTCTAGTTTCGCATAGATCTTTTGACTGTGTGGGTGGGACTTGTCACCTGCCACAAAAGAATGAACAACTGCACCAATCTCAATCCAACTAAGACCAGGTTCCTTCTTGACACCTCGCTTCTTCATTTGGTCTCTTATATTATCTGCCAACAATTGCTCCCCAGAATCCATATACATATTATAGAGAAGCACATAAGATGCAGATTCTTGGGGTTCAAGCTCCACTATTCTCTCTGTCACACGTATTCCCCTGTTGATGTCCCCATAAAGCCGACAGGAGCCCAGAAGAGCCTTCCAAATTACAGGGTCAAAATCAAAGCCCGAACTCATGATGAAGCCCTCCGCATCAGCTAACTTTCCAGCTCGACCAAGGAGATCAACAATACAAGCAAAATGCTTCACATTTGGCTTTATGTTGTAATCTGTTTTCATGCTATCAAAGAACCTGAAAGCAAACATTAAGCAGAGGAGAGAAATGAGAGAGAATCTTGAAAGATTCAAACTGCAATTAAGTTCCCAGATAGTTTGTTCACTAGAAACTAACACTGGCTCACATAAATTCTCTACCAGAGCCCTTTGGAATGTGCACCAGGACAGGATAGAATCTTAAACTGAGACTAATTCACTGGGATAGGATAGAATGTTAACTGAGACTAACACTGGCCTGCATAAACTCTCTACGGAAAGCACTTTAGACAATCATGCACTAGGATAAGACAACATGCCCTTTCCAATGAGACATTTGTATGTGACCATGTTGTGAAATCTTCAGCTCTATGTTTATTATTTTATTATAGATCATATAGCATGGGCAGCTTCAGCTATTTAGACTTTCAGAATAAACTGCAATTCTGACCATAGAACTAAAACTTAAATTTTCTGGAGAATAAGATAAACAGTAAAATGAATAGCCAAACATAAAATAAGCTAAGAACTTATAAACCTTTGAATAGCTCGTGACTCATTCATACCAGATTAAATGGGAAAAAGGTACGAGCTTGCATTTAACAATAGTGAGATGTTTACCTAAGTCCTTCATTTAATAGTCCACCGTGGCTGCAAGCAGTGAGGATCCCAAGGAAAGTCACACTGTTTGGTGCAAATCCATGATCTTTCATCTTCTTAAAGAGTGACAAAGAATGTTCAGCACAACCATGTTGTGCATAGCTGGAGATCATGGCAGACCATGTCACAACATCATAATGCCATGTTTCTTCAAATGTTTTAGCTGCAGCAACAAGATCCCCAGACTTGGCATACATAAAAATCTGTGCATTAACACAAACAATAAATTTGTTAAATGCAACCTTAACATAGTAGCTATGAACTTGCTGTCCAGTCCTTGCTGAAGCCAAATTTGCACAAGCACTCATCACACTGGAAATAGTAAACTCATCAGGATTTTGTCCAGTATCCAGAAACTTATGAAACAAATTACATGCCTGTTCAGAAAGCTCATTCTGAACTAAACCTGAAATTATGGAAGTCCAAGAGACAACATCTTGTTTAGGTGTAGAATGAAAACACCTCAGTCCGTCCTCAATCAGACGAGCATTGGAGTATAAATCAATAAGGCCACTCCCTATAAATTCATCTGTTTGAAGATTGTGCTTGAGAATCTGGCCATGCATTTGCTTTCCAAGCTCAAAGGCTTCGATCAGGTTACATGCTTTTAGTGCACTTGAGAATGTGAACTTTGATGGTTTCATTCCCCTTCTTTCCATCTCAGAGAAAAGGCTCAAAGCATATAATGGTTCATTGGATCTTTCCACCTCTGACCCACACAACCCCGCAATCATGGCATTAAACACAACAACATTCCGTTCAGGCATGAGTTTGAACATCTTGATTGCTTTCTCCAGAGCACCATGCTTTACATACATGTCTAGCATTGCACCACATACAACAACATCCAATTCCAGCCCAACTTTAATTACACACCCATGAATTGCTGCTCCATAATTATAAGAATGACTACAACTTGCACAAGCCTTGAAAACACTACCAAGAGCAAAACTATTAATATGAACTCCACATTGATGCATCCGAACAAAGACTTTCAAGCTCTCTTCAACCAAGCCAATCCGAATATAACTTGATATCAATGAATTCCAAGAAACCTCATCCAATTCATATGAGGTATCAAAGATGAACCTTGCCACATCAATAAAACCACACTTGGCATACATGTCGATAAGTGAATTAGTCAAGAAAAGTTGGTGACGAATCCCACTAACTTCTACCAATCCATGGATCATCCTCCCTGTTCTCAAGTCCCCAGTTTGAGAACATATGCTCAACACACTTGCACAAGTAAAACGGTCAGGCTCAACTCCCCTGTTTCTTGCCTCAACAAACAGCTCCAATGCCCGGTGGTAAGGACCCATCTGTGAATACCCAGAAATAAGCGAGTTCCACGAAACAAGATTTCTCTTGGGCATTCTATCGAACAAAATATGTGCAGAGTCCATATCCCCACACTTACAGTACATGTTGAGCAGATTGTTCTCAACAAACAGACAGGGCCCGAAGCCCACCTTGATCATGTGCCCATGGACCAGTTCGCCATGCACCACCGACTTCCTCCTCGTGGCCGACAGCAGGAGATCCTTGTAGGCGGCATTGTCGAATGAGAGCTCAAAATGTAGGTGCCTGCGCTGAACCCAGCTCCCAGATTGGGTCACGAACGACGTGCTGAGGTTACTGGAGAATTGGAAGGAGGCGGAGTGTACGTACGAGCCGATAAAATGGGTTTTTAAAAAGCATTGCTTTCTTGCTCTCGCTCTGCTTAGCATTGCCTAATGAAGAGCTCCGAAGTTCCTGCTCCTCACCGGTCGCCCGCTTTCTCTTCTTCTGCAACCAGAAAAACGTGAGGAGGGAGAGAGATAGATATTGGATACCCCGCGCTGGTGCAAGGCTTCTGCACTGTAGTGTGTGTGTGCGTGTGAAGGCTGTTGTCCCTGTTCTTCTGTTGTGGAACGGGCAGAGGCGCCTGTGAGGACCGCGGAGAGGAGAGCGCCCAGCTGGGAAGTTACAAAATAGGAATTTTTTAAAATAATGTCCCTGGTCTCTTTTATTTATGAAATAGTCACCATCATGAAAGCCTGATATGCACAACTCTTTCATGGTGTTTTTCAAGTTTTTAGTCCTTTTAATCTACTTAATTTAAAAAAAACACCCCTGTAATCTCACCTTTAACATCCAAGACAATTCTAAAAGGTCCCTGAATATTTTGAAACATTTTAAAAAACTTTCTAAAAAGGGCCTTGTCCAAATAAAAGTGCGATTACAAAGAGTTTTTATTACATACAAGTTATAGGGATTTTTGTCTAAATTAAATAAAGTAGAGGGACTAAAAAAACTAAAAAGTTCCTCTTTTATTCATTACGGTTGGTTGAATGATCTTGTGCTGTCTTTTTAATCTGGCAACAATTACATGTACATCTCAAAAATATTTCATATTTCATATGCATCTTTATGTTCCTTTTATTATTCTGTATATCTCATATGGAATCAATTTTTATCATTTGTATCCATGTTCCTGTTTATTTAACTTAATCTTGAACAGAAAAAGACTAACTTAGATCTTGTTTAACTCCCTTCGTCTCCTGAATAATTACATATACACTCATGTAAGCCAATAAATGTCCTCAAACATTCTGCTTATGTTTTACACCTTAGTTATGTTTTGATGGAATACTCCGTTTCTTAGGATATCAAAATTAGAGAGACATAGTCCGGCATCTGTAGTGCAACTGACATGCTCTCCGTTCGAATTCGGCGGAGCGCCTCTCGCGGGTGTCTTTTTTTTTTTACCTTGATTAGGAATCCTGCTCTCCGTTACCACTAGTCTACTCATTTTTTTAAAAAAGAATTAAAGAAATATAATTAAAATAATATCACCGGAATACGAAGATGTACACGAGTACATGAACAAAAGAATATCTCCATAATCCATCTCATCGTCATCGGAATCTTTATCTCATAGCCAGTCTCAAGTTTAGATGAGAAAAAAAGGAAGCGGTGTATGTTTAGTTGACAAATAGCAGTAGTGGTATTCACGACAACAGAAGGTTTAATCATGGTGTCTTCTCCTTAAAAGAATATTATTCATGACATTGCAAACGATAACGCAAATTTAAGGAATATCCTTACGTATTTTATTAAGGATATTTATATACATATTTTATTTTTACATCCAATATTTTGTCAAAAACCTCGACGTTGATTAAATGGCTATAGAAAATAGATAAATCTTAGTAGATGTTTCCAAATTCAATTCTGAATGATCTCGAACTTCCATTTTCCTTCTCTAGTTTATTAGAAGAACAAAGCTGAATAATCTATAACCTATAGCAGATGAGTTTTTTTCTCCAGTTAGAAAGTCCATGTTTGGTTGGTTCACTTTTTTTTTTCTGCATTTTCTCTACCCCGCACCTCATCCTGCCGTCTGTCTCATATGCTCCTCCGTTCATGCACCTATGAATTATTTTGCTTTCGCAAGAGTCCGGATCCCTTCAGTACAAGGTTGGACTGGCACTCGACAGTAATTAGTCTTTAGATGACACATGTAAAGTAAACCTGCCAATGGAAACATGTTCCTTCGCCGTCCATTATCCTTTCTACGTCCCTAGTGTTTTCTCAAATTCAGATACAACCTAAAGTATTTAAATACAACCACCGGTATAATACTACAACTATAATTTAAAATACACTCTCATAATTTTTTATTTACAATCATGTGTACTTATGTAATCTAGATTATATTAATATGCACTAAGTGTATATTTCTTTAGTAGTTCTGGTTGTGTCTAGATGCATTAGGGTGTATTTTACATTATGGTTGCAATCTTATGTTCTTATGCATTATATTGAAAAGTTGGAACAATTAGGGACACAGAAAAAACTACATGCTACAACATGACACATCGCGGTTGATGAATCTACTTTACATGTGTCACTCCTGCACCGGTTAAGACACATTTCACAATGCCATAATAATTACAGCTGCACAAGACACTCGGGGCTTTTCGTATTTGTATTGTTCGGCTTTTTCCTCCTCAAAGGTTAAAAAATATGATTTCACATATAGCATCCATATATATATATATATATATATATATATATATATATATATATATTCATACTAAAATAATGTTAGATTTTAGTCATAAAGATTTTGACTTTTTGATCCTTACTATTTTTAGTCATCGCAAGCTTCATATTTATTTTAACACCCCTTTAATGTGTGCAACATTTTGATATAATTAAAAATAAGCCCCAAAAAACATGCATATTTATAAAAAAAAAAGCTCCTATAGTTTAACTATTTACAAATAAGTCCCTACAATCTATCATGAATTAGTTCCCTAAGTGTCACAAAAATTGTTGCCAAAGTGAGTGAGAGTGACACCAAAAAGGAGGTCAAAAGGATTGTTTTATAAAAAACTTGAGATTGTAAGGATTTATTTGTAAATAGTCGAATTAGGAGGAGTTATTTGTAATATTGAAAGATTTTAGAGATGATAATTAAAAACCCCTTAAAAAAGTCATGGATACTTAGATTATTATGTGACTAATCTCTCTATGTATAGATTATTTTGTGACTACTCCCTCTATGTAGCGCTCGTTAAAAAAAATAGAGTTTTACTTACTGCATCGCAATAAGTTGAGGTGGAACGGACCATCTAGCTCTGTTTGGCTACCTAAAATCCACACATGGCCCTGGCCCTCTTCTCTCCCCCCACTAAAATGTGCCTTGATGTAAGTAGAAAATATTTTTTTTTTTGGGCCTGCAAACTGTGCTCTTCGAGCATGTCCTAAAACGCTCGAGTGCATAAGGACACACTTGAGAGCATGGACTTTCTCAAGTGCATCTTGATGCACTCGAGTGCTTTAGGATACATCCTGAAGCACTCAGGAGCATCTTGGAGCTCTAGAGCGCATCAGGGTGCTTTCGGAGTATGTATGCGTTCGAGAGCGCCCTGATGTGTTTGAGAGCTCCATGATTCTCTCGAGTGCTTTAGTATGCGCTCGAAGAGCACAGCTTGCAGACTTTTTTTTGTGTGTGTGTTAAGTTAGGGCACATTTAAGTAGGGGGATATGGCCATGTGCGAGTTTTAGGTGGTGGAATAGAGTTAGGCGGCCCTTTCCGCCTCAACTTACTGCGGTGCAGCAAGTAAAACTCAAAAAGATAATATACTTAGATTATTCCTTAGTAGAAATATGCTATATGAAAAGAATATTTGTGACTATTTTTTTTAACGATAGCTAATGAAGGACCTTTTTAAGAAGGTTTAAAGATTATGGAGAATTTAAAACAAATATGAAGAACATGTGGAGAGTATAAAACAAATACGAAGAACATGGGAATAGCACGGAATATTCAAAGATTGTAAGACAAAAAAGTACAAAATCCAAAATTTTGTAAGCATATTATTTCTAAGTTACTAACTGAAAATTAAAACTAACTATATAACATTTTTATGTAAATAAATAAAAAAATTGTATTATAAATATGCCTATAAATTAATAAAATTTATATCCCTACGTTGACAAGCTTGTCATGATGTTCATACACTCTAATTTAAATTATTTTCATATATCTTATATATTTCAATTATAAAAGCTATGTACCATAATGATAACTTATACTGTTAACACATATGTTGAAATGAAAATTATATTTTTACCATAATTATAACTTATACTTAATCATAGTTTAAATAGTGAATAGGTTCTTGTTAAAGTACTTATTACTATTTATATATATATCCCATTTAAACATTTATTTCTTGTTTCACTTTGATTGCCAAAACTTTTATACCAAGTGAGAATGATTTATATTAGAATAAAAGAGAATAAATAATTCCCATTACTATCTTTTTCCACTTTGATTGCCAAAACCTTTATACCAAATGAGAATGATTTAAATTGGAATAAGAGAGAATAAACAATTCATATAGAAGAACTAAAATTGCTTATTCTACTTAGAATGAGCACGGATGACATTTCTTTCATCGCATTTTCTCTTTTTATTTTTATCTAATTAGAATCACTTATTCCAAGTAGAGGGAACATGTAGTTGTTTAAGCAAAAAGAACCTTATTTTAGAATAAACAGTTTGGAATTGGAATAAGAAATCCTCCGATTGAAGTATGTTGACATTTTAGTATAAAATTTAATTTCTAAATAATCTAGGGGCCAAAAGTAAATTTCACCCGTGCCGGGGATGAGGATTGAAATTTCCGATTAAAGCGCACAAGAAAGAAAGAAGAAAGGGTGGGCGGGAGAGAAGGGAGGCGGCGGGAAAAATGGAGCCGGCGAACGGGGAGGGGGGAGCGGAAGCTGTGCTCTCCATGCCCCCCGGCTCATCCCTCTCCGTGAGGTACCACTCCCTCTTTGGATCTCACGACGACCTCCTCCTCCTCGAGGTGGACGACAAGCTCCTCCCGGACATCCTCCATCATGGGTAAACCACCCCCTTTCCCTGTCTCCTAAGCTGGGCTTGCCTTGGTATTGCTTTTTTCCCCCCACATTTTTAGTGGTTCCTGCCGGATCTTGAAAGATTGGGTCGAAAAGAACGTAAAATTTGATATTTTGGTTGATGGGTTTAGCTCAGTTGGTGAAAAGATGGAATCTTTCGTTACTTTTGTTCGGTTTTGCAGTCAGAAGGGATCCTCAGTTGAGTGTGGTGGTCCCTTTTCCTGTTTGGGATTCTGGGTTTTTCTGCTGTGGTGAAAAGATTTTGGGCTTTTGTGTGATGATTCCAACGAAGAACTCGGTTCTGGGAGCAACCCGGCTTTCCATTTTTTATTCCTGTTCGCCCATTTCCGTGGGAATGTGACAATTACATATTCTGCTCGTTGCAGGGTGACCATTCGAGGGCAACCCAACGAGGACGCGGTGCTCTGCACCGCTTCCACGACGTATGCGTTGAAGTTTGTGGGCAACTCTAACACAGTCTTCCTTGTACCCCCTGGGAACCCATCTTCTGAAAACCAGGAAAATGGATGCAATAATGGAGGCTCAAACAGCTTTGGGGCTCCCGAAGCAGTTGTGTCGGTAATTAAGGTGGCACCGGGTAATATGGAGATCGTTCAAGTGGCCGCAAGGCTCGACAAGTTGAAAGCACTTCTCAGAGAAAGGCCCTATAGGCTTGAGGAAGACGAGGATGTCATGGAAATAGAGAATGGTGGGCTTTACAGGTGGGAAGATCTGGTCAACCTGATTCAGGCTAGTGATGAGGAGTTGATGGCTGGATTGAGGTCCCTGTCTGCCATAGAGATTAATGGGTACTGGAGAGTTGTTAATGAGAGGTCAATGGATGACATCCTGAGGATGATGCTGAACAATTCTATGATACATGGATGGCAAATGAATGCTTTGAAGGAAGATGAAGTTGTGCCAGTGTTGGTGTCTGATGGGTTCCCTCATAACATTGTTCTACACTGTCTAGGCACATATGGGCACAAGAAAGAGGACGTAGGGGGTTGTGTTTGGGAGGTAGATGAACATAAGGTGTGTTTGCACTTTGCTAAACAAGCTTTGAGTGGAGGTAAGATGAAATTGGAGAATTTCATGGCGAAATGGATGTCAAGCATTCCCCATGGAATGCAAGCGGATTTGGAAATGCTCGAGGGGGAAGTGTTGTATGAAAGTTTTGGCATTGAGACATGGATTCGTGCTTTCAGTGTCTCAGATCTTCCATCAACCCCTGCAGAACGTTTTGCTGCACTGTTTCAAGAAAGACCAAAGTGGGCCTGGAAGGATTTGCAGCCATATGTCAGGTAGTCTAAGATTCTTTATCAAGCCATCTTATGTTTTACAGTATGTTTGTATTTCTCCTGACTGGACAAGTTCTAAGCTAGATGCAATTGTGTCTTCTTCTAGGGACTTGCGGGTACCTGGCCTTTCTTCAGACGCATTGCTTATCAAGTATACTCGAAGAACACAGCCCATTGTGGATGCTGAACCCATTTTCAGTGCAAGATAGTTCTGCTGTCTCTCTTTTATGTAATGTTGAGCACTAATGTATTTCCTAGATGGGCAGCATGTTCTCACATGGGCTTACTTTCTTTTTGGTTTGATCTGTTGTCTGTACCAAAAGCCATTCGGAACATTTTATACCACTTTTCTACACTCCTTGCAGAGGAAAATAGACTCAATCTTCAATTTACCATGAAAACATCTAGTGTATTGTATCATGCGAAGAATTCAATGTTTTACTTAGAGGGAAGGAATTTTGCTGAATGGTGATAGTATAGTTCAAGAAGGCAGTCAATGGGAGCTAACTATTTTGAATTCTAATAATGTGGGATGTGGCATAGCAATTGGATCTATCATGTCCTTAGATGACAAAAGGAGGTCTAGAGTGCAAGATGGGCTAGGGGAATCAAAGATTACTTTATGGAAATGCTCCCTCTGTTATAAACGTAAAGTAGTTAGAATTGCATATTGAGTGTGGTCGATGGCTTAGGCCACCTTATATCACCAGGGAGATGCGGTTTCACTAGTGCATATGCAGTTTTTGTGCAGTTTTGCTGTTGTTGTCATTGTTGCATCATAGCCCAAGGTTAGGGGCATTTTATTTTGAAGAAGAGTGGCCAGAAAGTTGGAGACTAGAAGTTATATTCATTCTGACAGCATTATAAAATTTGGGTCTAGGGTAGTAAATGATGCTTTGTCATCCACTTCTTCCTGGGATATACTGATCAGTATAAGGCAGGGGAGCATGTCTTCTTTCTTCAATCTTTTCTTTTACCTTTTTTCCCCTGATGTTCCCACTTTGTCACACAGTTAGGTACATATAATGGCGCTTGGTCGATTGATCAGCTGTTACCAAGGGACTGGCTCCATAGTTGAAAGAAGGGGATAAGGTGATTTGCAAATGCAGTAATTAAGCTTTTGAGCTGCAGGGGAAGTGGATACTCTCCTTATGAACTTGGTTAGCTAAAACGCTGAAGTTAATTAGAGAATTCTGGTAAATATCTTGGGTGGAGGAAGCTAAAGCAGAGGAGATCCTCTGATAGATTAGAGCAACTGAGCAGATGAGATCCTTCCAGCAGCGGTTCAACCAACGGAGAGCAAAAATTTGGGAAACAGATATCCATCCAGCAGACGGCAGAAGAAATCATAAACAAGAAGGGAGGAAGATTAGGAGGGGGAGATCTAGAAGCAAGCTCGACGGCCTTACAAGTTGGGCAATTATGGCAGCAGTGGCGGTCCCCTTGCACAGCAAGCAGTAGATGCGATTGTGAGGGAGACGGGGGAGATCCCGTCGCAGGGAGGAGAGGGTGTCCGTCCACGGGCTTCACGTCCGTCGGCCTGCATCGCAGAGTGGGCCTCGCGTCTGCTGGAGTCGTAAGGGGTCGGAGAGGAGTGGTGAAGCTGTCCACTCGTCCACCGGAGTTGGAATTGGTCGGAGGGGAGGGGCTTCTTGGAAGCTGCCTCAGTGCAGCAAGTATTACTCATGTCTCATGCATTCGGCTTCCATCTGCAGGCCCCACAAACCGGCCTTCTCACAGACGATAACAAAGACGCACATTTGTAGTTGCCTTTAGTTCTCCGGATTTTTAATTAAATTATGCTCCTAATTGTGCCGAGGAGCTCTTATTTGAACTTTTAATTTTAGTAAACCTTTTAACATGTTCTCAGATGAATTTTAAAGATGTTTTTATCATTTCACTCTTTTCCTTTACTTTCTTTCGTCAACTTGAGGGCATCTTTGCATGTACTTTTTTTTGTCTTTTATTAAGTAAATGATAAAAATATTTTAAAATTATCTGCAAAGATATTGAGAAATAAAAAAATATCAATATTAAAGTCTTAAAAAAAAAAATCTTATGACAACTTTTATTGGGGTGGGGGGGGGGGGTGTAATTCTTAGGCAGACATGGTAGGACCTTCTTTTCTTCTCGCAAACAGACTTACAAACCATGGCTCAAAGTCCATTGCTAATTAGATAATAATCATGTAATAAGATTACTGTTTAACATAGTATTAAGAAACTTAGAAGGAATTAAAGACTTAAAGCAACTATACATTTTTTAAATAAACTTAGTTATACAACATTCTGAAAAAGGAAAAAAAAATCCGTAGAAGGAACGAAAGCAGCGGCCTTTACAGATGTCACCGGCACCTGCAGACCAAAGCACAAACTAGCCGTTGGCGCCCCCCTCTGTACTTTCTCCCCCAACTGTCACATTCCAACTCACTCGGTGTTGCTCTCCACTTCTCCACTGCATGCCTTCGCACTTATAAGACAGCAAACCCCCTTCTCCTCTGCTACATCACCATCTCTCTCTCTCTCTAACCCAAATTCCTTTCAGTCATGGTTCTCGCCATCACTGCACCGCCGTCGGCCCTCTGCACACCGCCGCCACCGCACCACCACCACACCCGTAAGGTATTCCTCCTCTGCAACTACATCCTCCTGGGCGTGGCCTCCAGCTGCATCTTCCTCACCCTCTCCCTCCGCCTTCTCCCCTCCCCCTGCGCCCTTCTCCTCATCCTCCTCCACGCCTTCACCATCGCTGGGGCCGTGTCCAGCTGCACGGCTGCCTCACTCCCGGCGCCTTCGCCCGGTGGCGTGCCGCTCGCATGGTAGCAGCTGTCATGGCGGCGATCCTCCAGGGCTCGGTGGCGGTGTTCGCCTACGCGAGGACGTCGGACTTCCTGGTGGAGTTAAGGTCCTACGTGATGGAGGAGGATGGGGCGGTGATCCTGAAGATGGCTGGGGGGCTCTGAGCGGTGGTCTTCTGCCTGGAATGGGTGGCGCTCGGCCTGGCGTTCGTGCTCACGTCCTACGCCAACGTGGAGGAGGGGGAGCTCCTGAGGAGGAGCGCCAAGGTGCAGCACCAGGACATGAGCAACTGTCCCTGGCCGTTCCAGGCCTAGAAAGCCACCAGCCATACACAGGAGAACAGATTAATAATAATAATAATAATAATTTCATTTTGTTGTTGTGTTGGATATGAAAGAGGAAAACTCTTGGGTCCCTCACCCTCCTTTTTTTTTTTTCTTTAATGTTCTGGGCGCTACAACAACTTATAGTTTTCATTTTAAATGTAAAGTTACTGGTCCATGGTTCTTCTGTATCAAGTTTTATATTTGGGATGAGTCTCAGGTTTATTCTTGATTCTTTATTATTCGAGTTTAAGAGAGGAATTCTAATTTATCTTCTCTGGGTCCTGTTGCCGTGTAGCTTCTCTGGGTCCACAATAATTTATTTCCCCTTCCGGACAACCCACATCTGTTCTTAAGGAGTCTTCTTTATCCTTCAGAACCAACTTCTCTGAAGGAGAAGGCTTCTGTATTTTATTGTGGAGTAATATTTGCTACCATAATCCCCTAAATATTGCAGTACAACCACCATCCGGTCAACAAATTAGCATAACACCACATTTAAGATGCGCTGCACCCCATCTGAAGAGATGCTGCAACAGCTCGCCATCCAATACACCCAAAGACGAAAATTGTAGAAATCGTTCATTATTTTTTCACCTTGTCAATAGGGCCAACTGGTATTACTCGTTCATTAGTGTTGGACACTGTCAATAGGGCCAACTGGTAGGCCTGGCCCAACCTAAGCCTGCACATTAGGTTAGCAAATGATTACTGATAAACCGACTAATCAGCAAATAGATAGTCTTTTTAAATTGATATGCATAAGATGATGAATACAATTCTTTTTATCGAATCAAGACCAACCTAAGCCTGAACATTAGGTTAGCAAATGATTACTGATAAACCGACTAATTAGCAAATAGATAGTCTTTTTAAATTGATATGCATAGCGGATAAGATAATGAATACAGTTCTTTTTATCTAATCAAAGACCAATTGTTAACTTATAAATTCGCTAATCAAGGCTGTAGAGAGAATCCATGGTGTGATCATGCCGCTTGTGATTCATCCCATCCACCTGGATCTCTACTGCGCCCAAAAAGAAAGGAATGCCCCTTCCTGCACAGGTGCTCAAGAAGACAAGAATACAGTCGCATGCAGAGATGGAGACGAGGACTGATATAAAAAACAGGTCAGAAAGAGAAATAAATTAAAATTATACAACTGGCACAAAACACTGATCAGAAAGAAAAATAAATCAAAATTTATAAATTGATACAAATACATGAGAAAGAGAAAGAATTTGGCTTTGCTAGGCAGCCAGCAAGAGAAGGTCTCTACGGTGTAGAAAGTGATAGTTCCCGCAATTGTTGGGGATCAACATGTGAAGGTGATTTAGTGAGTGAACAATGGGCCGTTGTTGTCTTTGGGAAAGCTATGACATCTCTGATAGACTTAGCACCAGATAAAAGCATCACCAGGCGGTCCAATCCATAGGCAATTCCACCTGCAGGTGCATACATAAAAGAAGCTGCATTAGCAAGACCCATGAAAAAGCAATGGTCAAAGAAATTAAATATAAGCCAGTTGACATGTACAAAGACATGGCTTCATTTTTCCTTTTTTTCCCCATCCTTTGCAATCATAAAGCATGAGCTCAGAACAGATATCCGTAACTTCATATTCGCACACTCATGTAAAGAGGGAAAAAAAGCAGAGGATGTTCCAGATTTCACCAGGTTACACAGTTTCACACTAGACAATGGTTTCCATACCGTGTGGAGGAGCTCCCATGTCTAAAGATTCCAAGAGATAACCAAACTTCTCTTCAGCCTGCACATAAGAAATAATATCATCAAGAGGAATTGGATTTAGACACCAGGTCCACTAAAAAATGGCAGTCTAAATGTTGGGTGATGAACCTTCATTTCCTTCTCTTATTTCTGCTGGTTTCAAAATGTCACTCTTGGCCCATGGCGCTCGAGAAGGAAAAAAAAATGAAGGCCATATTGTTTGAAGTCTGGTGTGGTAAATTCAGATGAGGTGTGGTACTGCTTTTGTGCTGTTGGCTGCTGAGATTCGTCAGGTTAACAATCGCCTCCTTGGCTTATATCTTAGTTTATTGTACTTTTTCCCCTCATTATGAAACAAGGAACTTCTTGCCTTCTAAAAAATTAAAAAGTACATTTTTCAAAGCTTATAGAACAACTTTTCCTTTTGAATGATAAGGGAACGCCGCCTCTCTTTTAAGGGAGGGATACTAGATGATAATGATATAACGCAACCCCCCTCCCCCCTCCTACTACACCGCTATCCATGTTAGTTGCTGCCATTCGTTCTTACCTTTGAACACAGGCCACAGCCTGATTTCCAAATTTTCATCTCCCCTTCTAATTTGTCACACTGAAGGGAAAGACCTCCTTGAAAATTGAAACTAAGTCCAGTTTGGGGCTTTACTACGATACTGAATTGTACAATCCCTTTCAGTCTGCGGTGCTGCTCCTGGCATCGATGTCGAAACAATTCATCCATACAAAATAGCCATTCACTAATCAAAAGATCAGTAACTGCATGATCCTCATATAAAGTATATGAAGGTTTGAAAGAGAGAGCATAGTATAGCACTGCTGGAAACGAAGGCTAAATGCTACATTCAATGCCCTTTCATCGCTGCATAGAGGATCATGCCAACTAACTGGAAACAGATCATCAAAGGAGTAAAATTTTACCTAGAAACTGGGCGTAGGCTTTGCACCTCACCTTACTAAAAAAGGTAAGGTGCTAATGATTTTCACCATGAAAGCAGTTTAGTGCTTTTAACAGTGCAGTACCCTAACCTCAATAAGAGAACAAGCTTTCACTGCCTATTTGGGGTTACGTATAGAGTCCCTTTCATTGTAACAAATTCTACAACTAGAGAAGTCTGAGCATTTAGAATCCACCAGCTTCCAATCAAACAAAAGTCGGAGGACATTATGTTTTCAGCTACCTAAAAGAAGGGCACTTCCAGTGATTTTTATATTTAAAAAAGAAAACTACATGGGGTGTACTCCCACCAGTTGTATGAAAATATGAACATCAACATCCATGTTTGGAACACATTTGTAGAGATAAAGATATAATTAAGTTTTAACCCTTGACATTATAGTATATTTACAAAAAAGCCCCTCTAATCCAACTATTTATTTATAAGCCTTCACAATCCCCCTGAATTGGTGTAAGGCCCCAGAATGTTACAAAAAAGCCACTGAGAGGGTAACAAAAAATCAAAAGGTCTTTTTTGTAAGAAAGTTGAGATTGTGGGGACTTATTTGTAAATATTTGGATTAGGGGGATGTAATATATCAAAAGTTTTGAAGGGTTGATAATCGAAAAGCCCGATAAAGAAATAATTAAGTCTCCTGTAGAACTTAAACAATTTTGGTCTCCTGTACAAAAGGGAACAATATTAGTCTCCTGTAGAACTTAAACAATATTGCTCTCCTGCGTACAAAATTGGCAATAGCTTCAGGAAACACGCTGCTAAACAAGTCATGCAAAGGCTCCCTCTGGCATGAGTTTTACTCTCCCTACTCATCTAAAAAAGTTACAAACTAACTACTGGATACTTAGAGTTGCCCCAAAAAGGCCCAGATTAGAAAAAAATCTCGTCATTTAATGTGTTTGAAAGATAACTTGACGCAACACTTCTCTAACATCACTCGTTAGAAACTTTAATACAAATCAACAATATGAGAAGTTTTTTAAATGCATTAATTCATTTGCCACTTTTCAACAATATCTGACTATTTTATCATGCAGGAAACTAGACACGTCTGAGCAGAATTGAGAAGTGTCCACACCTGTTTCTTGGAGATGCCCACTATTTCTAGAACTTTCTCCTGAACCTCACGCTTGTAGATCCTCAAGCTTCCACCACCAATCTGATTCAAAGAGCCCGATTCAACAAGATACAGCAATCAGTTCAGAAGACATGTATGTCACAGGCTTGAGCCCTTCAAAAAACACTTGGATGGAACAGCATCTGAAAACAAATATTGTTCGGCTGAAATAATGAATACATTAGCATAACATAGGAGCACACACGTCAGCAATCGCCTCTGCCTAAAAGCACAAAAAGCCAATGAGAATCAAACATGTGTAGCACTGGCACCCGTATGTCACGAACAGATAATCATAACCATCTGAACCTTGTATCAACCATCTGGGATTGCAGAACCAGAGAGTTCTGACTGAACCAGCCAAAACATGGATCAAAACTGGTGGTGGTCCTCTACCCAGTTTGGCTGATTTTAGAGCCAGTGCCAAAGTCTAAAACGTAAAAAAATGTTTTTAACTAGTCTTAAAATAATAGTGTCCTATAAAGGCATAGGGCCTTTATTGGCAATATGCGCCATAGCCTGTAGCCTAATCAGATTGATTATAATAAGCAAATATACCTTCCTCAGGAGTTCATTTGAGAAATTTTTAGCCTTATTTTCATATTGTTTTCAATAATCTCCTTAAATTGATATAAGGTCCACAAATATTCTTGCGGTTAACCTCCTTTCAGTCTCCAGCAAAAATTCCTTCAACTGTCAATACAAAGGAATTTTCTGACTGGGACATTGTGTGTGTGTGTGTGAGAGAGAGAGAGAGAGAGTTTGACTTCTTCAACTTCGTTTCAAAGTTAACCAGGGTTAGATAAAATATTTTAACAGAATGCTAAGGTACAGCGACAACGGGGGCATTTTTGCAGGTATTGCAATGCAGTGAGGTTATTAAAAATAATACAAAAATATGGCCAACAATTCCACGAATAAACTCCTAAGGCGAGTTATATATGCAAAAAACCCTATGTATAATGTTCTTCTGTTCTAAGGGTTGTTTTACGAGTTCTTGCACCCAACATTAATAAGATGGTCAAGGATTGCTGGATTGGAAAAAAACCTTACGAGGCTCCCCTCACCATGAAGCCACCTCCCAACCTGTCACATTGCCTCCACCTTCATGGCTTCGTGGACCTAAAAGACAAAAACAAACAAAAACGAAAAACAAAAAAAGACCACACTGTCGTCCCACATCTTTCTTCTTTTACTCTTTTATCTTCCCTTTCTCCTTTGCCCACCCCACTTCCCCACAACCATGTTTCTGTTCCTTTTTTCTGTGTGTTCCACCGGAACTGGCATTCATTGATTGGAGTAGGCAGTCCCTGGCTAGAATCTAACTGGTCATAAATCAGGAAGCAATCAAAGACCACTATGGCTGGTTCCAGAACAAGGCCTTCTTCCACGAGCCTGGTCTGGACTACACATCCTCTTTGCCATTTTGCTCTATTACGAAGAACACATTTAGTCAGCTACAAATATCATATCCTTTCGATATTTTAAAACATTTCCTATTGGCAACTCCTGTGGCCTACGAAGATTCCCACTTGGGGTCACGCCATAACTGAGCAATTTCCTCTCTGACCAACTGCACGAGATATCCAGCCATTAATGGTGCAGTGATCGGGTGACGCTGCGTGCATTCATCATTACATTGCGTGTGTTTAATTCAACTTGCAAAGATTAAAAAAATAGAAAGAAAATATAAACCTTCATGAAGTCCTCCCTTTATTTCACAATGCATGACCACATCCATGCATTGAAGCAAACAAGGTCTCTGAAGTCTGAAGAGGTGTTTTAACTGGAATGCGGTAGGCATTTCTGTAAAAGAATAATACAATCAAAAACTTCAATGTGCACCAGCCAGACTTACTATACCATGGTCCCATTCTGCCAAAGCCATTATTAGGCATATACCTGTTCATGTGTCTTCCTTGTGCCAGTTGCATCCTTTTTTTCTTTCTTTCTTTTGATCACAACTGTCTAATTTTATTGGAATGCTGCTATACGGCAGGCACTCATCCATCTTCGCTGTGCCGGTTGCAGTCTTTTTTCTCCCTCTGATCACAGATGTCCGATTTTATTGGAATGCTGCTATATATGGAGAAGTGCCCGCCATGTAGCAGCATTCCAATAACATAAGACACTTGTGATCAAAAGAAGAATATAGCAGCATTCCAATAAAATTGGACAGTTGTGATCAAAAGAAGAATAAAGCAGCATTCCAATAAAATCGGACGGTTGTGATCAAAAGAAGAATATAGCAGCATTCCAATAAAATCGGAGCATTCCAATACAATTGGACAGTTGTGGTCAAAAGAAGAATAAAGCAACATTCCAATAAAATCAAACAGTTGTGATCAAAAGAAGAAAAAAGACTGCAAGCAGCACAAGGAAGTCATATGAACAGGCATGGCCATCCAGGTGAGCCAGGCGTGCATTTTGATGGACCTGTTCACACAGGCTCTGATCAGGAATAGTAGTGTCTGCTGCAACATTAAACACTGCAGCAGGCAGGTAAGGAATGTGTCTGCCGTCCATCTGCGCTCCTGGCAGCATCGAACAGCAAATGCATTTTACGAATCCGCCTCGATAAGGCGATCAGCACAGCCTTTTTTTTTTCTTTTATTTCATTTTTTGATGACATATGTCCAATGTTGATTGGACTGTGCGGCTATATGGCAGGGCCATTCCAAAAGGCCCCAGTGTATAGCAGTGTTTCTCTGTATGTATATCACATGATGAAATTTCTACCAAACTACATGTGAGATCTCTTGATTGCACAGTGGATAAACACGTGCGCGCCAAATAAAGAGAGAGAGAATTATGTAAATCTTCTGTTGCCTTTTAGAAATTGAATGAAGGTATGCCTAGGCTTGCAGGGAAAGGTACCTCAACTCCATTGTAAACCATATCATATGCCAGAGCACGGGCAGTGGAGAGATCACCCATGTCGTCAGGATTCGGTGCTGTAAACGGATGATGGAGAGCCTGCCACCAAAAAAAAAAGAAGTTATAGCAAAGCAGGAAGAAAAACAGGACTACCAAGACTCAAGCTGATTGCCTCACTTCTATTCTCATCAGTCAAATGATTTCTTTGAACTATGAAGTAGTTTCATAAGCCGGCTAGTTGTAACGTTTTAGAAAAGCAGATTAAGCATAAGTTGTAGAAAAATAATAGAGGAACACTAAATCATAAATGAGTAGTCCCACCAATTACACCCAACACGCACATAACATGGCTCCCATTTGTTGAATGCTTCTTATGATCTACAAATTAGTTTCATGAGACAGCAGCTAGTTGTAAACTTTTCTAAAAGCAGATTAAGGATAAGTTGCACCAAATTTCCAGAGAAACTACTAAAATACTAAGAGTAATCTACTAAAAGAGTAATCCCACCAGCGACACCACAGGCACACCTACCATGGGCCCCACAGAACGCATCCCTCCCCTACCCCACCACCCCCTAAGGTTTTTCCCCAAGTACCAGAACACTAAGTGAGGCTGGCTCCTCTCTGCTGCTGCTGCTATTGGACAAGTACGTCCATCTCTTCTTATTGTTGTTGTTTGCTGTTATTGTTTTCCTTTTTCATAACATGCATTCTATAGCTGAACCCTGCTCCAATCATTTTTACTTGGGTTCTCCATGACTGATCTCACTCCTGTGATCTTCCAATCAACCCAAGGGAGAAAAAAGAAGCAGCCCCAGGCCCCACCTCTTCATCTGACCCAAAAAAGCCTAATACCCATATTGCTATGAAATACTTCTAATGGTTGCCATCATCAACCCTTGATTTTCTAGCATCTCCTGTGGTCTACTCTACGCGCCAACTCTCTCACGTTGGCATCCACAATCATTTGGTTCCCTCTACCAGGAAATTTCCTTCCTTGGTACCCTTTTCAGACACCTCATATTCTCCCTTTTCAGACACCTCATATTCTCTGAGCCAAACCACAGGTTTCCATCATCTCTTAGCTCTTAGGAGCATCAACCACCCTCCCATCCACAAGACCAAGCCTACAACTTGATAACATCCTCCAACCACCCCCAAGGGGGAAGAGCCACGTTTTGCAGAAAAAGATGAACCAAAAGCAGGTTTCTTGTTTCCAATCCTACTTGAGAGACATGACCACAACTTTGCACACCAGATGGTATCTTTGTCAATAGTCAAGGGAACATGAAAGCTAAGAAAAAGTGGATCCATTAGAAGCAACCTTGGCACATTCTCAACTAAGACCCAAACTACAAGACATGTTTGAGACGGCCTGCTCATGGTGTAAACATAGACCATAGGTGCCCACTGTTAAACAAGGGCAGTGTTGGGAAAAATTTCACAAAAGTTAGAAATGACCAACTACCCCTGGTCTTATAAAGAAAAAGGAGGACTTGGAGGGTCTTTTGCTCCAAAATTCCTCATAAATCAAAGAAAAAGTTTCAGAAAATTAAAAACAACAAAAATACCCAGGTTTTGGGGAGAAAAAAAATTACCACCCAAACCAACCCCCCGCAGCTCCCATAGGGGATAGCGGGCCACAAAGTGGGCTGCCGCCCACTATGGGTGGCAGCCTCCTTTGCTGCATCGTGGCCTCCCGGTGATGCACCCTCACCTCCTTCACCAATTTTCCCTGCAAAATGGACAGAAAAATAATGAAAAATGAAGAGAAGATGGGACCCATATATCCACAAATGGACCAATTTGATGCTGCCACATAGATGACTTCACTGCCACTTCATTGTCATGCCGCTCATGGAATGCAGAATCAGCCGATCCCGATCCTGATCCGGCGATTTGGATCGGGATCGGTTGGTCCCGATCCGGCCGGAATCGGCCGATCCTGGCCAATTTCAGCCGATTCCGGCCGATCCGATCCCGATCTGGGTCCCAATCCAGCCTCCCGATCAGTGCCGGAATTCCATGATGCCGCTGCCTTGTCATCGCCTCGTCATGCTTGGTCTGCAACAGATGGTCTAATCAAATGGGATGAAGAGTTGGACGAATAATGGGAAATTGCCATGTAAGCAAGGTCATAGGGGAAGGGCCAATAAAAAAGGCTGTCATTTGAGCATCTCATTGGACTGGCAAGTAACCTCACCCACCCCCCAACCCACCCAAAATAACCACCTTTTTAAGAGGAGATTACATATGATACCAAGCCCTTTTATAAGCATCAAGCCCTCCTCTCCCTTTCTTAGGTAAGAAGAAGATTTGGGTGCACTGTAAAGCTTCCATGACACATCTATTTGGGTGTGCCACAAAGCTTTCGCGACGCACATAAACAGTTAAGGATGCGCCGCAAATATTTTGCAATTCACCCTCATATGGCACTGTTTATGTAATGTACAACACTTGAAGTCCTTCTTGGCTCATTGTCACAGCAATGCAACTGCGGTAAGCCATCAAGGACATGACCCTCGGCCCAGCTTTGCATACATGAGGATGGCGAGCTGTGGGTTCAAGGCCCTCTGCCCGATGTCATGCATCCACAATAAGCGGCAAGCCACAGGTGTAATTTTATAATGGCTAATTTGCCTTCGAGAATAATGACGAAGCGCCAATATACTAATGAGTCGAGTCTGGCTTGTCAACCCATCGGCAGTGGAGAACAGCTGCACAGAAGGCCGTAAACCACACAGTGCCTCAAAATCTGCATTGTATATATGAAGAATTTCAAGTTGTATTTCGCAAAAGCACAATATGCGGCTTACTCGCCCATATGGCAATGGTGTGTCGTGCCTAGGGAATAATACCCAGATGGCAAAGACCCTAACAGCACCTTGAAAAGCGTGCAGATCACCTATATGCTTCAAAAGACAAATCAAAGCAAATTGCGTCATATGCTCACATGCACTGTCAATTTGGGCATCTTGAATGAGGAGATGGGCGAGTGATAAAGTGCCGCCTCATGACACTACATGTCCATGTCTAACACTGGATAGTTTGATGGGGGACAACAAAGGAGAAGGGGGTTGGAGAGACTACCGGCATCGCACCGGCAGTGGGGAGGCCTCGGACGTCACACTCAGCCCCGTCGCAAGGGAGATTCAACCTCGTCATAAGGTCGCCTTCTCCGTCACAGAGGGAAACACCAGAAAATTCACTCAAAATTCATAAGAATATTCATCCATGAATCAAAAAAGAGATTACAAACATATACATAGTGTTTAGGGACCTTTCCGACTCAAACTCAAATACCCAACTCCAAGACGAACTAAGACATCTTTAACTAGATAATTATTGCGAACATTCGCACTAAAAATCTCTAAAAAATATAAAATCACATGTAAAATTCAGAAAAAATAAAAGAACATGCTAAACGGGCTCCAAATGGACCAAGAACTATCCATGGACTCGTCTAAAAATAACCTATGCTTCAAATGGGCTCTAAACTATCCATGAGCCACAACAAAGTCGAAACAACTCTCTGACGGCTGTAGACGCACCCCATCATAGTGCGTTGGCCCTAGATTCCCATCACAATTATTCTCAAGGGGTGAATAGTGCATCTCGACAAGCGTTCCATGCATGCTTACACTAAACAAAGCTAATCTCGTTCATTCAAATGCAATAATGCTACATGACATCGAGATTCGACTTTTAGTCGGCACTGGCATCCCCAATAGTGCCTCGATATGTGTGCTACACATATGAACAATATCTCGAGATGCACACCATATGTGATCTCATCTAGATGAACAACTGAAAGCCACATGAATAGTATGCCTTGATAAACGTGCCACACCCAAACCATGTCCAAACATGATCGAATCCATTAAGAGAAGCTCAACCAGGGTTAAAGCCCACATACGGCACACAAGTAGTGCCAATGGATAGTATTGTGAATAGTAACTATGAGTTCATGGATACTACTACAAACAAAAACTATGACAGCACCCCCTATAATGCTAGGGAGTGGTGGGGCCCATGAAGTGCGCTCCATTGCGCCTTCAACATAATGCATTCCTTGGGTGCAACATCAATTTAGTATGCTCAAAAGGGCCAAGATTACATCAATTTAACATCAATTTGGTATGTTCGAAAGGGACAAGATTACATCAATTTAACATGCGAATGCGATATGTGCGAGAAATGAGTGAGGAAATTGTGATGCATAGCAACATTCAGGCATAGGATGCTATTTAAAAGAAATCAAAGAGTTTTCTTGGTGCAGCAAGATGTAATTAACATGGATCAGCAAATCGGCGGAGGAAGTCCCAAATTCAAGAACCTGAATAACCCTTTCTATTGGGTGAGTCAACATAAAATTGCTACATGTTCCCATGTGTCCAAGGTAACAACTCTAAATCCAAACTCCCAAAATCAAATTTCAGGGCATAATTGCCCATCATCCAAAAAACTACCTCCAAAAAATGACAGGAACCCACAAATTCCCATAAAAGAAACAAATCAATCAAATAAATAAGTCACAACAAAAATGACTTACTATAGACAGAAATTAGGAGACAAAAACATAGTTAAAATGAGGTGTGAGTTGATTGAAGATTTTATGACACAAGAATCATCGACACTCAATAGTAATGGTTAGATGGGTAAGATTATAGTTATTAATCCACAGGCATAACTAGTCATGTTTCTCCTTAACGACCAATCGTGCACATGTTTGCTTTCCAAACTGTTTGTGCTCGTATGGAATCCCCCACCCCCAACCCCAAATTGTCTCTCTCTTTCTTTTAACTCATTGAACCTTTAAGAATCAATTATCTACAGTCGTACTTATTTTTGTTTTATGTAATTTTACATATTATATTATTCATTTTTATCATAAAGTATCATTTTGATCAGTAGAGTTTGCCTCTGTATGTCACTAACACCCAGCTAGCATTAGCTACAAACTTGCACATCATGAGGGTTTTCCTCCCATGTCCGCCACCTAGAAGGGAAAACAACAAAATCACCCCCCCCCCCCTACAAAGCACTACGAGGGTGCACTCAAGGTCAACTCTCCTCCAGACCACAAAACAAGGAGTTGTTACCAAAATCCCCATTACAAGCGACTTTAGCCCACCCTATGACGTTGCCACAAACAAAAGAGATGATCCTATGCTGGGTTGATGCTACCCGCCTGAAAATCCTATTGTTTCCCTCCATCCAGAGAAGCCAAATCATAGCATGGAGGATCAGCCACCAAATCACCCGATCCTGCTTCAAAGCCCATGTCTGCCAATTGGAGTCATGGAACCTGAAATGAACTGGCACAACAAATAAGTGGTTGACATCATAATGGACAGACTAGAAAAATCTATTCAAATATTTGGGATTTAACCTTCCAAGATGCAAGCTCATACCAAACTTTTTTTTAAGTGGATTGTACCGCGCATATTATGAAATGAAGAAAAAGATTTTTTTAAAAAAAGATGATATCTTTATGAGTGACACTATAAGCATGACCAATGAACTATTCTCAGGTATACCACAAGCAACTGCAGCCATTGCCATAATGAAATGGGAACTAGTACATAGCAAATATGACAGTAAAGAACAACTTAAGACATAATCCCAAGGTCTGAATGAAATTAAAATTCTCAAGAGAATGTACAATTTCATTGTCAAAGTTCGAAGCTACCTAAGGATGTCAACAGTAACCAATAAACCAGTAATCCGACAGTTCGTTAGCTTACCAAACAGCTTTATGATAGTGTTTTTGAAACTGGTATATCAACGAATATGGAAAAGTTTTGATGCGATTTTCAAGCCAATATTCATATTTCTTAACAAATACAGAAATAGATAGTGCCATTTCCTTACCCACTATCCAATAGGTACCACTGTGTAATTTTTATTTTTTATATATTATTAACATCAAATGCTGGATTAAAACCCAGGGGCTAATAGCCTGATATCAATAGAGGAACTGGCTGCCCCAATTATTAGGCTACTGTTAAATGTTTCCACATGATGAGATAAATTCACATCAAGTATGTGTTTTGCTTTCTTCAGAAATGTTTATTTTCTCTTAAATTTTAATTTGATTTTAAATGTAGTAGTTTTATAGACCAATTTGTCTTTCTGATTCAAGTCTGAGTTTCACAAGTTCCCATATTTACCAGTATTTATCTGGTAACCTACATGGAAACCAGTTCTATCTACATATCAGAGATGATTTTCAGATGTAGGACTTTCGGACAGTTATCAAATGACAAATGGATAAATGTGATTTCAAACAGATTCTCCAATATCCGCACTGTAACTGACTATTGACATTCTTAAAACTAGCAAATAGAACCCAATCCTTATGGCAACTTCTTGTGTAACATGCATGTGAACAAGAAATAGATATTCAAGGACACAATGCACAACCATACAGCCAATACGACATAAAATCAAATGGTGATTTTCCCATTAATACCACTTATTATAGAGTTCTGAATTTTCTCTCATGCATAACTGAGATTAATTACCAATTTGTTCAACACACCTCAAGTCTTTGCTCCAAGCTGTTCCATTCAAACATTGGAAAGTCTGTTACCCACAAAATTGAATGCGCAGACTGCACCAAAATTATATCATGACGAGATAGTGAGTGACAGCAAATAGTGGATAAAAATGATGCTTCTTTAGAAGAAAAAAAATCCATGAGATAGTCGTGGCAATTTAAATAAAAACACAGAAACCTCAAAAGCAAAGGAAAAAGATGTATACTTATCACTTCATGCAGCAACTAAAAATCAGTAGGCACGAGGACACTGGGAAAGGAGACTGGTGGGGCTTATTGATAAAGGGAAATTGTTATTTGAATCTTATTGAGAAAAAATGATGGAGACTGGAGTAGATACTTCCATAAAAATAGAAGAATACCTTGTCAACAAAACCAAGGTCATGCGCCACAAATAGTCTTAGTCTGTCAAGGGTCCTGTTAACTGATTGCTCGTCACCGACTGAAAATAGAATCAGATCACCAGACTTTGCAGAGCAAAGACTCAACAATTGTTCTTTACTTGAGTGTTCCAGGCTTGACACCAAAGCAGGAACACCCTCAAGATCCCCTAAATTAAGAGACAGGAAAATTAAAGGATTAACTTGTTTCTCTTGTTTCTCCTTGTACGCAGGAGTATGGGTCAGAACAGATCATAAGGAAGCATCTCTATACCATTATCCAAGACCTTGAGGAAAGGCAAGCCTTTTGCTCCAGATTTTATTGCTTCATTGTACACGTCACCCCTTTTAAGGGCTGTGTTTGAATATTTATTGGCACCAGAGGGTATACACAAGACTTTAATTATTCCCCCATTCTCCAATGCATCTGCAAATACCTTGAAACTAGTTCCTGAAAAAACTTTGCTAACCTGCAAGTGAAACAGGAAAAGTCACTCTAGAAAAAGTCATTATAATTGCAGAAAGGTACAAGGTTAGGGCACATCAAAAAGTTACATTCGAAAGGGATTAGATGGGGTAAATCTAAGTGACAGGGCAAATCTTAAAAATTACCATCACATACATTTTACCTGCAATATGTATTCTTCGAAGTGTATATAGACACAATAAAATGCAAAATTTAAATGTTTAATATATGACCCAATTGCAAGAAAGCGATTGGAAAAGTTACAAACATAGAATGCAAGATAAAGTCCTTACATTCATGCTTTTTGATGATAACGCAATAAATGTTTGATAAACATAGAGCATTGGCTTTGCGTAGGGAGTTTCTATTATATTGGATCAATGAGAAAAGTTCAAAAACATTTTAGTTAACTGAACAAAACGAGAGTAGGAATATTATAAAGAACAGAACTAGTTGAGGAATAATAAAACAACTCATAGATAGTAATCACTATGTTCCTAAAGACAAATGAATGATGCTGCCACCAGTACCTGCATCATCAGCAAGTCCTATTCCACAGATATAGGTCAGCTTAAGATTTGAAGATCCAAATTCCAAAAGATTTGAATTAGTTTTTCATCCATTAGTCCGGCATCTAACCCCTTGTTTATAAGATCATGAACCGGCCATATGTTAATTGGAGGGTATGGAAGGACCTTACTAGTGCGGGAATCAAAATATGCTACCTTTAGCTTAGCTGGTAAACGATGAAAACTACAACACCGAATAACAACATGCCCATAGGAAGAGCACATAGCACTTGTAGAAACATGTGCTACTATTGAACATGAAAGAGTCTGTGTTCTAAAGCAAAAAAGATTATGGCATCTAACAAATAAAATATAAAAGGCAAAAATGAGAAATTTCCATAAAAAAGGCTCACATCTTTAAGTTCCATATCAAAGCGAAGATCAGGCCTGTCTGATCCATACAGATTCATTGCCTCTGCATATGTAAGCCTTGGAAAAGGGTTTGGAAGTTCAATTTGCAGTATCTCCCAGAAAACCTGGTATGGTTTAGCTTATCAATCAGAACAATGTGAACGAGAAAGCGCCACGACCAAATGCACTGTCCCTGTCTTCAAAAAAAAAAAATAGAATACACTGAACAAGACGTAATTCGTACATGACGTATCAAGTCTTCGTTAAGTTTCAACATGTCTTCAAGAGGTGTAAAAGACATTTCCATATCGAGCTGGGTAAACTCAGGCTGCCTATCAGCTCGCAGATCCTCATCTCGAAAGCATCTGTTAAAAAAAAAAATTTGGAAATTTCCACTATATTTCATTCATCTCATTTAGACATCTTTTTCTTGTTGTCTGGTGATAATGGAATAATATGTGTCTGCAAAAGGACTCAAGATGCTCTAATTGCAGTAAGTTGGTAATTGAGTTAATCAGAGGTACCAGCGAAAGGTGAGCTGGAAATCTGAACACCTACTCATGTATTCATCAGTGGTCCAATTGAAAGACGCAAGTTAACAGTAAAACCACAGTGCTGCAGAAATAGTTTGAATGGGGAGAAAAATCACCTGGCTATCTGATAATATCTGTCAAACCCCGAAACCATCAACATTTGTTTAAACAATTGTGGACTTTGTGGCAAGGCATAGAATGTTCCTGGCTTCAGAAACAGCACTAAAGTGAGTCAGGCATCCATGTTGTCAACAATGGTATCTTACTTCTCTTGTTCAAAAGTAATCATGCATTGCATCACCAATTTTATTAAATAAAGAGAGAGAGCACAATCAGTCAGGAGAGGTGAGGAATATCACCCAAACAATTACTATCCTACTTCAGATAAAATGAAAATTCTTCTAAAAGTCACCTTGCCAATTGTTTGCACCCTTAGATTTTCCTCTTATAATTCTAATTGAGAGCTACATTTGACAACAAAGTCGGCAGGATGATGGATACATAATCATACTAAAAACCTCAACAAGGTTTGTGCATTAGAGATTATAGAATTTCATATGATCAAGTTAGGCATTAGGATTAATGCTTAGTGACTTATAGTAAGTAAAAAAATAAAATAAGACACAGCCATAGTCAAAAAGAATTCCCAAAAAAGAAGGGGATGGCAAGAGGTGACATGAGGCATGCATGGAGGCCAATACATATACACTTTAAAAAAATGAACATGTGCTAAAGTGTATAACATCATGGGGGATATAAAAAAAAAGGGGGAAGAACATGACATTGAAATAAATGCTTGTACCCGATCCTCCTTTAGCTCTCTTTGGAAGAGAGCAAGAACTGCAGCACACCAGCAGCAAGAGTTTGCAGCAGCAACAGATGCAGCGGCAGGGGGAGCCACAAGAGCCCAGCGGCAACAGCAAGAGCAAAACCTGTACCCAGCGGCAGCAGCAGGAGCAAAACCTGGAGCCAGAGCAGCAACGCACAGCAGGAACAGCAGCACGGCAGCAGCAGAAACTCAGCGCACAAAAAAAAGGGGGGGAGGGGGTGGTCTGGTGTTTTTAAAATAAAAAAAAAAGAAAAAAAAAGATAAGGATAGAGATGGGTGGACTCTTGACACTCACCAGGTGGGAGAATACCACCCGATGACGGTAGTAGGGCATGCGCCACCCCCCCCCCCCCCCCCCCCCCCCCCCACTCTTGTAACTGTCCCGGGACAGTAAAAACAGAAAAAAGGAGCAATAACAGAGAGAGAGGGAAAAAAAAAAAAAGATGGAGATGAGGGGGCAAGAGTGACCCTCACCGGATGGATCCTCCACCCGGTGAGGGTGTCGGGCGCCATGCGCACCCTTCCCCCCCCCCCCCCCCCTCTCTTGTAACTGTCCCAGGACAGTAAAAAAAAGGGGAACAGTAAAAGGGTAAAAAAAGTGAAGAGAATTAGTAAAAAAAGAAGCAGTAAAAGAGTTTTAAAAAAAAGGAGAGGAATTAGTAAAAAGAAGAAGGGGAAAAGAGTCCACTCTTGGATGGAATCTCTACCCTCACCGGGTGGAAGGAAGCCACCCGGTGAGGGTGGGAGGGTGTGCGCCCCCCCTCCTTCCTCCTGTAACTATATTTTTTTAAAATTCTGGAAGCGGGATTTTTTTAGTAACCGCCACCCGGTGAGGGTAGCCTCCTTGGCTCCTTAACTGCCTCTTACGAGGCTATAAGTACCCCTCCCAGGAGTCTCACTCTGGACAACGCAAAGGTGTGGCAGGTTTTAAGAGTTCCTTGTGGTGACTCTTTGGGTTTTGAGAGTCCCTCTCTTCTTTTTTTATTTGGGTTTAAGTCCTAACTTAGCCCAATATCTTAATACATTATGTTATGTTATATGTCCGTTGTGACATATAAATGTGACATGACATAATATAAATATTATAATATGATTATATATGTCATATTATATGTGATGATCATATGTGATTAATTACACCTAAAGGTTACATCCAGGAGGTTGTAATATAATCCAATAATTCAATTATGTTAATGTGACATAAAGTCTATTAACATGTAACTTATTAATGTGACATAAAGTCCATTAACATGTAACTTATTTATGTGACACAAACATGTAACACATATTATTAAGTCATATGTCACGTTTATATTAAGGTGACATAAAATTCATTAACATGTAATTAATACATGTTATTAAATCATATGTCTTATGTGTTAATCATATATGGTTGACTATATTCATAAGACATCAAATTCACTGATTAAATGACTTAGTCATATCGATTAAGTCCACCTACAACCTGGCTCATCGATCAAATGACTTAATCATGTCGACCGTGGTGCGATCCATCATGACCCTGATCTGCTGCATCTGTCTCCAATTCAACGGTCTAATCGTTCCGATGTAGACCGAATTCCAAATCTAAGGGTCGGATTTTCACGTGATCTCGACCTGATATCAGATCTAACGGTCGGATCTTCATGATCTCGATCTGATCTCATATTTAACGGTCGGATCATCCCGATACCGACCGAATTCCAGATATAACAGTCGGATCTTCATGATCTCGACCTGATCTCATATTTAGCGATCGGATCATCCCGATATCGACTGAATTCTAGATCTAATGGTCAGATCTTCATGATCTCGACCTGATCTCATATTTAGCGGTCGGATCATCCGGATATCGACCGAATTCCAGATCTAACGGTCAGATCTTCATGATCTCGACTTGATCTCATATTTAGTGGTTGGATCATACCGATATCGACCGAATCCCAGATCTAACGGTCGGATCTTCATGATCCTGATCTGATCTCATATTTAACGGTCGAATCATCTCAATATCGACTGAATCTCAGATCTAACGGTCGGATCTTCACGATCTCGACCTGATCTCACATTTAACGATCAAATCATCCTGATGTCGACCAAATTTCAGATCCTAACGGTCGGATCTTCACGATCTCAACCTGATCTCATAATCAAGCAGTCGGATCATCCTGATATCGACCGAATTTCAGATCTAACGGTTGGATCTTCACAATCTCAGCGTGATCTAATAATCTAGAGGTAGGATCATCCTGATATCGACTGAATTTCAGATCTAACGGTCGGATCTTCATGATCTCGACGTGATCTAATAATCTAGCAGTCGGATCATTATGATATCGATCGAATCCTAGATTTAACGGTCGGATCTTCACAATCTTGACTTGATCTCATAATCCAACGGTCGGATCATCTCGATATCGACCGAATTCCAGATCTAACGGTCGGATCTTCACGATCTCGACCTGATCTCATATTTAACGGTCGGATCATCATGATATCGATCAAATCCAAGATCTAACGATCGGATCTTCACGATCTTGACCAGATCACATATTTAACGGTCGGATCATCCCGATATCAACCAAATTTCAGATCTAGCGGTCGGATCTTCACGATTTCAACCTGATCTCATATTTAACGTTCAGATCATCCTGATATCGACCGAATTTCAGATCTAATAGTCGGATCTACATGATCTCGACCTGATCTCATAAACCAGCGGTCGGATCATCCAAATATCGACCAAATTCCAGATTTATTGATCAGATCTTCATGGTTTCGATATCATCTTATAATCCCACGATCGGATCATTCTGATATCGACTAGACCTTAGATCTAACAGTCCAATCTCCATAATTGTGACCCAAGCACATATTTGACAGTCGGATCTTCACAATCTTGGCCCGATTTCATAATTCAACGGTCCAATCTTCGCAATCGTGACCTAATCCTTTAATCCAACGATCGGGATCATCCAGACTTTAGATCTAATGGTTCGATCATTCCAATATTGACCAAACGTTAGATCTAATAATCTGATCCTTTTGATCTTGACCTGATTTCATAATTTGACGGTTTAATCATATCGACCTTGACTATTGTGATAAGCTGATAGTCCGATTTTGTTAATCTAGTCCGTCATCTTAAATCTAACGATTTGACTACGCTAGTCAAGATCGTTAATCTTGCTTAATCAAATCAATCACTCTGATTGTATTTGTTAATATCATAATGATCTTTTGATCATAATAATTATGACTCTGGAGCATAGTTTGTTATAATTGATCCAAGTTCTGATCAACATTTGTAGTTCTTGATGTAATTATTCGGTTGTTACAAATAGAAATTTTGTCATATTGTAATGTCCTTGCTCAGTGGGGCCACATTGTAATTTGTAACATCTTTGATTAATGAAATATCATTCATTTATTATTTCCATTGTTGCAAATTGTGTTCTCTCATTTTTCGCACGAATTTTATGGCAATTATCGATATTACGCATAAAGGGGTTAATCAAAAGTTTCCAGTGATTTTACTGGTGTAATTAACATCGACTGAGGTCGATAGAGAGGGGTCCAAATTTAAATCCACGCACTTGATTCAATATCCAACTCATTATTTATGAGCTGCGAATCAAACGAAATATCCACACCAAAAAAATATAAAATTCCTTTTTATATTTCGATAAAATATCATACCCACACCAATGTACTAAGGAAATCAGAAAAATTCAAACCCCATAAACAATGGTATCCTATTTCAACAATGTTATCAAATGTAGATCAAATGGAATTGGCAGTCATCAGTTTGGCAGTTTAAATCAACTTCTGTAACTGCAAGGGCACAAAATTTCTGGTTTCAGTGTGATCATCAACTATTTAACCAATGTTACACAAATTTGGATTTGTTTTTATTGAGAATGCCCGGCTAAAGAGTTTGTGTCATTAACATTCATGGTCACATACAGATTGATTCTGTGTTCCCACTCAGAGTACAGATAAACACCACATACCATTTAATATCACCTGTGCTCAACTCATTAAATTACTCAATTCTTTTTTAAAAGGTGTAACAGCGCCCAGTTTTTTAGGCCATTTGTACCATGGGCCTGGCATCCATGATTTTTTGTCCTCATGCCTTAGTGGTCTAGAATGTTTATTATGAGCCTTTTTAGAAATAATGTTAAAGAGCACTAACTTGAGGATCTAGGGTGTAGGCCTCAAGACGAGGAACTGCCAGAATACCTCAAGAGTCGAGGCTTATACCACAGACCTCTTGATCAAGGCAGACGCCTTTACGTGGTGAGGTGCTTTAAGGCATTGAGCTAAGAAAGGGGTCACACCTCTTTACAACCTTCTCCAGGGCTCCACATTTAATCAAAATATAACAGGGAGAAGAACTAAATGCAGCATGGAGGCATCAAGAGTTCAAATTTTCTGGAGAATGCATGATGACAGGTGAGTTCCTATGCTGGTTGACAGAACATCTAAGAAGAGATTATTCTACTGACCAAGAATAGCACTAATAACACAAAAATTAAATTTTGAAAGACAATTCTTTATTTTTACAAAATTTTATTATTTTCCTAAATTGTTGAGCCTTACGCCTCAATTATGACTTGAGGCTAATGTCTCACGGAGCTTTGATAAAATGTCTCACAATCACCTTGTTTTTGTATGAATCTTGCTTAGAAATGAGGACAAAAATGGAATAGCAATGAAAACATGGAAGAGTACAGAAACATCCATTGTTTCTGATTATATCCTTTAGTTCTTGAAGTTGTGGTTATCAACCCAGAAAGATTCCAGCCAACCTTAGAGACCAGAAAACTACAAGTAAAATTGAAGAAAAAGGTAAATGGCGAGAGGGTGAATGCACTACCTGAAGTCGTGAAGGCACGAGATAATCACGAGCACCTTCGGGGGTGGATCTAGATAATATTGGGGTCTCAATCTACCTAAGTGGGAAAAAAAGGTACCAACAATTATAATTGGCATGGGTGAAAGAGCATACAATTACGGAATATGTAGCATTGAAGCTTTCGCTGCAGTCGCAATCTTATTACAACTTCAAAGACATGTCAGTTGACCTCAGCAGAAATTACCTCCACAAAACCATGTATATCCTCTAAGTAATGTCTTATAAGCTTCACTATTTTATGCCTCAAAACCAGATTTGAGTGCATTTGTTGCCGACGTAGATCAAGATAACGATATCTAGCACAAATTAGAAAAGAGAACTCGATCATATAAATTCAGCACATTGTACATTGACTGATATACGCACTATTACATCAAAAAGAAATGCAGAAATAAGCAGGAGATCTTGCATTCAAGATAAGTAGATCACCAAGCAAAAGGAGCATAAATTGAGGTCCATAAAAATAGTAGCTGAAAACAGCACGAGGAACAGAAGGCAAACTGAAATATAATAGAGGAGAGAACAAAACATCTACAGTTCAGTCATGCAAGTATTATTTATAGCCTACAAGCTATAACAAAATAGTGCATATCAACCTATCACAGCCAGCCAGCTTGTTTCTTGTATCTTGTTCTAGGCCTGCAAATGGAGTCGGATAAAATCTGACTCCACTTCGGATTCATATCCGTTTGGTTGGATATTATTCATTTATTTAATCTGTCGGACTATCCAAATGTAAACTGGATAAAGTCTGTTTATTAAACGGAGCAGAATTGGAAAGACCAGATCCACTCCACTAATTATCCACTCCATCTTCTAGGCACTTTTGCCACCATCAAGTGGCCATTTATTCACCCATCATATTCGCTGTTCATTTGCCATTGAGTCCTTCTTATAGGAACACAAATCTCGTTGCAGTTGAGTCCTTATAGGAACACAAATCTTATTACTTGTATTTCATCCCCAGTGTGCGACAAAACACTGCCATGCCCCCAGCTACATTTTGTCCATTCTCATGTGAAGGCCAAAATGAAGAAATGGGTGAACTCCCTATAAAGATTCAGGCTTGTGTCAAATTTTTCTCGGCATCAGATTGGGCTTTCTTAGTGAGCCAAGCCTGTCTTTGGAAAGAGTCAGTCACTCCAGATATTATCCGCTTACATAGTGAAAAGTGAAATAAAATTTATATCAAATTTATCCAGGTGTATCCGATATCTGCTCCTACTCCGAATATTATCCGCTTAAGAATATCCGCTCCGTATCCGGAAGGAACCTAAACATAGCATGTAAAGGTCCCTCTTACAGACCTCTAGTAGGTGCACAAGTATAAAACAAAACAATAAGGAGTGTAGATGTAAAAAAATAATGAACAATCCATGTCCATTGTACAACAGCGAAAATAAGAAAAATAACTCACATATCCCACAATTTAATTGGCCATACCTGTTAAGACTTCGTAAGTCATGTCCTAAGTTGCTTCCATCTTTAAAATCCTAAAAAACATCATTTATAACTTTTATGAGAACCCAAAAATTGAGTTCTCAATAAGGATCATTTACATCCCCATTGATATCCCGGACATACCACCATGTTCACTCATGACTCACGCATGTTCATACTTATTGTAATATGACTTATATGCAATTTATGCAAAACCAGTTACCTTAAAACACATAGGATATTCATGTATGATTCCTAAGTATGTATGTAATGTATGCATCATAAAACAACGTGATTCCGAAGCGAAAAATATTTAATAGGATGATAATAGTTACACATTTTCTTATATTCTTTCTTCTCAGTGGTAATTTTTACTAACGTAGAAAATATAAAAATATTTATTACAAGTCATCAGCATAGGATCTTAGGATTGAATCGTTTATTTATTAATCTTTCACCAGATCAGTCGTAAAGTCATAATCGTTCACAAATCCTGAATTCATAAAGTGACTCATCCTTTTTGACCTGAAGTGACATGGATAATCATGTACCGACGGGAATGGTGAGTAGGCCGTTCCTCCGACGCACCTACCACCCCCACAGCATATCCATCCTAGTAAATCTCCGAAAACTTACCAGAGAGGCTGGAAAGGGGTAGGTTGGGATCTGCAATTGCTCCCTCACACCTAATGCATCCTGGCCCCAACCTATGAGTGCACCCAAAAAGGATCTCCATCCCCTACCCAAAACCACGGTCCGCACTAGGACCGGTAATAATCAAGATCCGAAGATCGGAAAGAACTACAGTTCAAAGACCGGTAATCATAGTAACCCGAACATCCCCTTATCCCCAAAAGAGTAAGTTGACCACGCCAGCAAATGATATCACTTCTTCATTGGTAAAAGAAAATAAATCATCGTAGAACCATCGATCATCAATTTCATAAACATTCATCGTCATTATAGAAGGCCTTCATGCCTTTGTTTCATTATCATTATCATGTAAGGCTTTCATGCTTTATTTCATTCTTTCCATAACATTATTTCTATTCTCCTTCCATGGGGTCATTATTGTCGTGAAGTTGTTTCATAATCATTATTCCTCATTTTTGGTGTCATCATAGCCATAAAGTCTTCCTTATTCTATAATATATACATACATATATATGTTCATCATATAATATAACTTTAAATAGCTTTCAAGTCTTTTCTTCCTTCATAGCTCACAGGAGCTTAGATGGACTCGGTTCATCTTCTTTATTCATCAATTTCTTAATAGATAATTTTCTCATGATGATTTATAATTAAATATGCAAACATCCTTTTTGTGATGGAAAATCTCCATCTTAGAATTTATTCCCTTAACTGGGTTCACATAAAATTCATCATGTATCATGGTTCACATATTAATCATCAATCATACATGTTAGAGATCACCATAAACTTAAAAATTAAAACCATGCAGGAAACATGCCTTCAATTCATACTATGTCATGCAATAGCAAGTTATTGTATACTTAATAACATTCCCCATGGCCTCCCTTGAATCGGGCAGAGTTTCCCATCAATAATCATGCAAGTTCTACACCCTACAATCTCCAAAACCCAAAATGAAAGAGACAACAGTAGATGTATCACCTTACCTCTTTAAGAGAGAAACCCGATTGTCGAAGTCTTGTTGGACTGCCGCCCTCAGCCGCCGTCAAGCCCCGTAGGCCGCCACCACTAGCTCCCATTCTCTTCTTCTACTCTCTCTCTCTATCTCTATCTCTCTTGCTGCCCTAACCTGCCCCCCTTGCCCTCCTTTTATAGAAGGAGGAGGGCGGTGGGAGGTTCTAAAGAGAGGGAGAGTGTGGTGGTGGTGGTGGTAACATGTGGCCGGGGGGAAAGAAGAGAAGGTGGTGGAAGATGGTGGAAGGAGATGAGGTGAAAAGGGACGGAAAACAGTGGTGGGGGAAGACAAGTGGCAAGAAGGGAGTAGGGAGATGGTGAAAGGTTGTGGAAGGGGGCGACGTGGCGTGATGAGGTGGTAGGGGGTAACTTAAATGCTAAATAATCGCTATCCTACCCATTATTTTTAAATAATTGTATACACCCCTACTTCTTCACCAAGTAATCAATAAAGGTCCTTTTTTTACTATTTAAGTACTTCCAGGAACTTTTAAAAAAAAATCACATAAGAGCCTATAAAAAAAGTCTATGTCATTATAAACCCTAAACTTTTAAAATTAACTATATCCTTAAATTTTTGTGGGGTCTTACAGAGCAGATACAAATTATCCGTTTAGCATAAATGTATGAATGTGGAAACGCCATATCCGCTCCATTTGCAGCCCTAGCTTGTTCCAGTTTTCACAACGAAATATCTGAAAACAGGAAAGGTTTGCCAAGATAAAGACGAGCCCAGAAATAAAACTTTCCAATCTTTGTTATCCCCATCAAGCACTGGTTGTGTAAGCAATAGCTTTCGATTTCCCACAATGAACAGCCGCTAGATGTTTCATAACCATGGACAAGCTCATAAGTCATACCCAATACGCCATGCCAAATGCCAAATTGTTAAGGACTTGAAACCCAAAATTTTAGGCCTAATCCAGATTGGGATAAGAGTTGATGATGCAGATGCTTATCACTAAAGGAGGAACTCAAGATATCTTTATTCATTTTTCTTGTCATCAAAGATTTATCCCATTTATCTGGAGTGGGTAACATGAATTGTATCCCACCACTTTACCCCCCAAGTGCTAAGTTTGAAGTAGTTAAACTTAGAAAAACAATACTCTTATAGTGTCGAACCATCTCATTTTTGGCCTTCTTCAAGTCCATTTACTGTGTCTCACTTCAATTAGATTGCACTTCTAACCAGTGACGAACTTGGACGATGGGGTACATGCCCAAACCATGTGAATCTAGTTTTTCCTCAACTTAATATCAACAAGAACCACTCATAGACCCTCACTTATGTGTTCGTACCATAGTTACTAGAAAACTTGATCACACCTGAAAGGATATCAAATTTCACTTCCCATTTCTTGCATTTGCTTCTTGTTTTGCCTTAACATGTAATCTAAAACATTACTAAACATAGCATTTCTTGCTTTCACTCTGGCTTCTGTTTCCCATCTTGATAACAATGGTCCATACAGTACCTTGTCTTTATTAGTCTTCCCACATGCCCATCTCAACATCTACATCTTTTACCACACACATTGGGTATGTATTCTTTCCTCACTGTCTAACACACAGTACCATACAGCATGGCAAATATCAAGAATCAGGATATAACATATTCTTTCAAACTTTAAAGGTACACAACAAGGTTATGAAACTCCACAGATCGGCTGATCAGTGTCAGTTTTTGACAGAGTGATCTGATCATGTCTCCACCTTTCTGATCCTTCAGCCAAGATTCTTGGGCTACATTTTGGACCAGAAAAGACATCAAGAGCACACCAGGATCAGCCTGAATCTGTCTGACTCAGATGAGTTTTGCACCGACTAATCTAGGGAACAATCCTGAGTTTTTTCTTCCTTGACGCACAATGGTCACGTAGGACTCAAGATGCACTTCTATATTTCATCCAACCTACTTTCTATCAAGGTTGCAAAACCCAGGATCGGGTCCCGGATCGGTCAGCCCAAAACCAATCGGATCAGCCGATCCTGATCCAATCCGGGCCAATACTGGCTGAGCCAGGGTTGGCTAGAACCGGCTGCAAAAAAAAAAAAAAAAATAAGAAAAAAATTAAAATATAAAAAACAAGTCCAATGCATAATTGGGTTGATTTATATTGATTTGAAATGCATAAGATGCTATTGGACCAAAAAAAACTTAAATAAACTATATAAACTTACATTTATTATAGACGTACATTATATTGAGTAAACATATGATTTACATAGTCGGACCATGACATATAGATAGTATTACTCATATTGCATCACATACCGGTTATAATCATATGTATTGGTATAAATGACTGTAAGCGGTGTATATCCAAGGATATATAGCACTTGACCATGAGCCATGTGACTGATGGGATTAGGAGAATGACTAAAATTTGTGGATATTGCAGATAACTTCCTAGGTAATCAGATGTATCGGAGTGTTGAGGATAAACTACATCTCCAGTAGGATAACTATATCCTTCGTATGGAGCGTAGGATGATACATCTGATAATTGCTCCTGATATTCTCTTTCCCTCCTTAGTTGTTCTGCACACTGAGGAGTTTTTCGACATGCTCTGCTACCATGATGTTCATCTTGAGTAGCATATGTGAAATATTATTCTTCAACTAATACAATTGGTAGGACACTAGTAGCATTTTTATAGTCAGAACTATCAGTACTCGTCTTTGATGTCGAGTCATTTGAAATTTGATATTGTACCTCATCACTTGATTCTGGTGTTTCATCATCCTCCTCGATAGTGTCCAGATCAGCAACGTCAATTCCAATAGCACTCTTCCTTTTATTTGATCCTTACTTCTTACTCATCTTCTGACGTTTTGAAAGAGGAGATAGAAAACCAAGAAGTAGTCGCACACCATCTAACTCACCTTCCGCCCATTCCTGATCATTTGGGTTGAATTCAAACTCAATTAAAGTGCTTGCATCAACCCATGCATTTAGTGGATGTTGCTCATCGAACACCTCATCTAAGTTTATGGTTCTTCTATACTTGTCCCATCCGAGCCTTGCCCATAAATTCTCTCATTCTCCTACCTCTGAAAGTTCTGTATAAGCTCGAGATTTTTTAGCTTCAACCTCATATTATAATGGCAAAACACCAGCTTTTCTAAACAGATCAACTTCAATCTATTTCTTTGCTTGGTATGAAACAAGCCAAAGGTGCTCCAGTTTCTCTCACAACCTGATGCAGATTGACTTAAGATTCGAATTACTACATAGACTAGATCTTCATAGCCATATATTTTTCCATGATCCAGTCACCAATCAGCTGTAAACAAGAAGTTTTATATATCAGCAACTAGTTCTAAACCCGTGTATTCAAAATTATTTTAAAAATATTAAACTTAATTTCAAGATAAAAATATCACATTGATTTAAGTAAATTCATCGTAATAAAAAACTTAAAGTCTATATTAATCCAAGCGTAATACTATTAATTTCATTGCAATGTCATACTAGTATTTTTAAATCACCTCAATAAGACAACTAACCTCAAAAACATTGTTCAGTAAAATTTTCAATTTGATATAATTCAACTATAAATACAATTTTTTCAAGACTATTCATATCCATAAAATTAAATATTAATAGTAAATATTAACATTAAATGTTATTTAATATATATATATATATATTTAACATATTATGAAATTTGAGATGAAACTTTGAAAATTAAAATGTAAATAATATTTTAAAATATATAAACATAATATATATTATATTTAATGGGTAGCACCTGCAAGATAATCAGCAATACTTTAAAGGATACTACATGAAAATTATTTTTGCAAAAACTTCTATAACTCTTAATCTTACATGTCAACAGATTAATAAAAGCTCCTGTAAATAACATGAAGCCGTTGTTGGTACTGGTAATAATACCAAGACACACACACACGCACAGATAGAATATATATATATCTATAATTTAAAAATATATAACATTTTAATATATTATAAAATTTAGGAGAAAGTTTTGAAAACTAAAATGTAAATAATATTTTAAAATATATGAATAAAAATATATTATATTTAATAGATAGCACGGCCAAGATAATCAGCGATACTTTAATGGGTACTACATGAAAATTATTTATGCAAAAACTTATGTAACTCTTAATCTTACGTGCCAGAATATTCATAAAAGTTGTTGTAAATAACATAAAGTAGTTGTTGGCACTGGTAATACTAAGACACACACACATACCCTTGATCTTTAATATTGCCCACATGTTAGTGTAATAGACCTCATCTAACGATGAACAAATTCAGTTCGCAAGATGAACAGTGACAATATAAACACTGAGAATGCACTCGAAAGAGACAAAGTAACGAATATAGCAATGCAAAAAAGAAAGAAATCATGTCAAATTAAACTATGAACTATCGAAGAGACCATTCAACATTCACTAACCCAAGAATCAAACTTAGAATGACATTTTTGGAAGTATTTAAAAAAAATAGAAAATAAATTCACTAACGCATGACCACATCAATTATGTAAAATTATCACCTTTTAGAAAATACATAAATATATTCTAATTATTAAGATATTGAAATATTACGAAAGTATACTTTCAAGTCCAGGTAATACCATGGCGTCACAATGAGAGTGCAACTTCCTCCTTTAAAACACGTTGTGAATGTGCATATAGAAGGAAAAATTTAAACAAATTTAACAATGGCTATTGCTCATTTTAAATTTACGATATTTGATAGAATAGAGGAGTCAATGGGCAAAATACATATGCCTTTGGTAATTTATTACATTATTGTCAGGTCTGTAACATGCTCTTTTTATTGCAAAATGATCATTTTTATAAGAAAAAGAGTTAAGTATTTTAAAATATGTTTCTTTTATATGAGTTTGATATTATTAGTGACTTTGAAAAATAAATATTAATTAATTTCTTATTTGCAATTGTAATAGAAAATCATACTTTTTTGTAATCTAAACATTATATTTTAATAGCATCAATTAAATGAGTAACGGTTAGAGTTAATGGTCACTTAACACTAAGCATGAGATTTTGAAACAAACATTTTATCTTTTTAATTGTAAGGAAGTAATTATGATACAAATATGGTGCATCACATCTATGAAAAAAATTGTTAATGATCACAAAATATTATCGCATAAACATTGTTAACACAAACCCAAATGTTAAAACGGTAGTATAATTCTTTTACAGAAGATGCAAAATTAAAACATGAATATCTTCATAATCTTAAAATCAAAGACAATTTTTTTATAAATAAGAAAGAGAAAATGAATGAAGATAAAAAGACAAAAATTAAACGTGGAGTAAGGATGGAGATAAGCAAAGAGTTAAACGTGGAGTGTAGAGAGAGAGAGAGAGAGGAGTTAAATGTGCCGGAATAAAGAAGTGTTGGCTAGAGGGAGAGAGAGAATTAAATGTGGAAGAATGTGGTGGGGGTAATTACAATAGTTGCTGAGAGAGAGAGAGAGAGAGAGTTATGGTCATTATTAATGACCAAGTTAAACCCAATTAATCACATATTTTTCTTAAGATTTTTTTTTTTTTGACGGGAAAGAATATTAGAGTGTCACATCAACTGGGCTAGAAACTATGTTTTATTAGTACAGTATAGATATGCAAACTACAAATAAAACTTAAGTACAACATCTGGTTAATAATTTTCAAACTTAGATTCAAAATCTTCGTGGCTCTTTGAGCAGTACTTTTCCCAAAGTGATATAACATGAGTCTTTAGTCATGCATTTGCTTGCATACCAGTATTATTCTATTTTCTCGCCTTCAAACATGTGTCTAATAACATTCTTAATCCCAATCAACATTTCTGAGGTGTTGTCATAGTTATCCTTCTTCCCATCAATTCTATACATATACTAAGGGTTGAAAAAATAACTTAAGTAAAGAAGTAAAAGTTAGTTATTATTTATGATAAATTGATAAATGTGTATACAAACTAATAAATACACAAAGCTACTAGCTTATCAGTTGCATAAAGATCATGGTGTAAAGTGTGTTCCCAACAATTGACTATTATCTCCCACCACTTCACATAAGTTGTTAGATTGTTAAGTTGAATGAACTCATTGGCTCTGTTCACAGCCTCATATAAATATCCCATATTTGATCTTCTTTCTTAATCACAAACTCACAAGACACAAACAAACAGTTCAACAACATTTAACACCGCCTGCACTCCGCTCCAGAAGGGCCTAGACTAAATTAGATCATCTACTTTCTTACCATTCTCTCTGACCTTGGTGGGTGCATGCCGTAACATGCGATTCTCCTAATCTTTTGATGTCACCATCCTAATCAAGTTGCTCTTTTGTTGACATAAACTATCTAGATAGAATATTGAGATACAAACTTGGTGGCTTTCGGACGAATCAATTCTCTTCCATGAGTATGTTCTTGTAGATGAATATGGTGATAAATCGAGTGCTCTTGACCACTCCATCTACTATCGAGTCAGAGCAAATGTCTTCTAACATCAAATCAATACAATGAGTAGAACAGAAAACCTAATATAAATGTTATCTTTTCTCCATCAACATTTGTCCAGCTAACTTGAATGTCGATGTATTGTCAGTAACCACTTAAACAATCTTTTTTTCTTTACATCTTCTACCATTTGATCCATTAATCAGAATAGGTACTAGACATTCTTCACATTTCCAAATGCATCAACAAACTTCCAAAACACAGTTCCGACATTGTAGTAAATAAAAAAGTTGATCATACTTCTTGTTATCCATGTGAAATTCCATGGTGAAAAGAAACCAGAAAGAGATGCATCCGTACTTAAGAATTAAAATTAAGAAGAATATGAGAATTACATAATTGTCCATCCATCGCACATTAAAGTGCAACCATACTCGTCACATATCTTTTAAAAAGATGTAATATATGTCCAAATGTCATCAACTTCTAGGTCTAAGTATTTGTTGTAAATCTCGTATTGGAGTAGGCCCATCAACCCCTTTGCCAGCTTCCTAAATAGTTTCGATCATTAAATCATAATATGTCCCTTTGGCGACATTAGCAAGGATACTTTAATAGAAAAACCACCTAGATGTAACTCTCCTTATCTTATCCGTGCAAAGCTTCAAGTTCTTGAATGCAGCAACAATGGAAGGCTATTTATCCTTCTTTTTGGTGAGGAAGGGATCTACTGGACCTACTTTAAGATCTCCATCTCTAGTGAACCATAGAGTACCGCATACATTAGTGTTCATACCGACACTAGTGCTCCCTTGTCGAGAAGGTGCAAAGCTACTTTCTTATCCTGCATATCTTCCGATTTGCCGAAATAAGTCCTCATCTGTAAAGGACCGTCAGCTTGCCTCCATTGCACATCGCATTTCATCTTTAAATGCAAAAGAAATAAATTAATCTATTATAACACTTGTTTAGGAGCGTTAATTGAAGAACATGAAAATAAGTTAAATAACAAACTTACTCGGATCCCAATCATCCACATTTATAGGCATGACTACTTCTACAAAGCCAAACTCCATCATCAAACTTTTGCACTGGTTTAGACAACTCCTTTCGAATTTCTTGTCTTGTTTTGACAGTACTTATTTTACTTGATTCATTCTCCTTCATATAATTTCAAAAATGGATCCAAACCTCTGAAAGAACTCGAGCACATGATGCAACTTCACATTTTATTCCAACAAGATGTTTGAATCCCCAGACCTCGCCAAAGACAATCCGATTGTAATATTTACATTGTACCTTTCTATGGTCCATATCCACAAATGTGCAATGAGTCCAAGCAGGATCAGTGCTAGGAGGGTTCCAAAAGACAGCTCAGCAACACCCTGAGATGCCACTCTTTAGGTAGTTGAATAGTTCGCAGCACGCCGACTACCAAAGGACAAATAGAGATGCTAAGAACAATAATATAAAAGGAAAAAAATGATAAACAAAAGTACAAGAGTTTAGAAGAAGATGAGAAAAAGAAAGAGAGAGCGTGCAGTAAGAAGTCTTGTAGCGATCGCCGAGCTTGTAGTCATGGGAGAGACCGAGAGAGAATTCCACGATAGAGAGTGTGAGAGACAGCAAGAGTTAGAGAGTGAGAGAGGCACTTGTGGAGCCTTAGGAGGGCCTTTTGGGGGGGGGGAAGGGGGGTTTAAATAGACCCCCAAGGCCCAAACTAGCCGTTGTTGGCCATTTGGATTTGTTGGTCGTTTCCAAACGGCAAGCAACAACTAGTTTGAAACCCAACAGCTAGTCAAACTAGCCGTTGGGGTCGGCCGATCTAGCACCCAGAATCGGCTGGGTTACCCAGGATTGGCACGGTCGGCCGAAATCCGATTGAGGTCGGCCGATCCGGGCCGAATTTTCAAACCTTGCTTTCTATTTAACCCCGTGTCCTAGATGTTCCCATTCTCCCAAATAATAAATCTTAGATACCAAAAAATTACCACTTCTAGGAAAAACTTGTGCATCAATCCTATGCTCAAGATATTTTTATTAATTAAAATAATTGAACATCTAACAAAAGTGAAAGAAATAGAAAGGCAAGTATAATATGTTGCAATTGCAAAATTAAAAAGAAAAAGCATTTCAAAGATCTAAACATCTTATAATGCTAGATATTATCTGTCATTTAATTGCAAATAAGCATGAAACAATTCATAATTTGTAAGTAAAGGTTCTCCATAGTTTTGGCCTGACCAATAGAGAACCTAGAAACAGTTCTTAAACTACAATTTCAAGAACCTTTTTCTTGTTTATAAGGAACCTTTTCGTTTGTTTATGGAAACAACACAACAAATAGAAACAGAGCAAATGATCTAGAGGTATTATTTCACTGCTTGTTAAACGTCATTGAGTTTGATCAGGAAAAGTCTCTCCCAAGGTCCAGACAATTGAGGCCACAATTACAACTAATACAAGGTGAAGCAGTTGACCATCTGAAATAAAAATGATATATAAAAAGAAGCTTGCATAAAGCCAAAAACGGAAACCTCAAACGTATCTCCTCAGTTATGACCTCCTTTGCATCATCTGCAGTTGTAAGAAGAAAAGGTAATGCATGTCGCACAGAATTCAACACTTGAACATGCTCTGCCACCACCTGAGATGATACAATGAAATCTTCTAAGTGCCAAAAAAAAAAGTAATAGTTGATGCACCGCATGGGGTGCGGCACAAAAAATGATAATTTTTTTTAGGTCAGACCCATCATGCCTAACACGTCTGTACAATCCGACCTACGATCAAACGACCCAAAAAAAATCTAAAAAATCATTTCACTGGGCTTGACTTTTGTTTTTTTGGGTCATCCGATCGGAGATCGGACTCTGTAAGATGTGTCGAGCATGATGGGACCGACCTAAACAAATTTCAAAAAAAAAATGCTGCTGCTGCAGCCAGACGGCTGCCCGCCGCATGCAGTGTAGCAAGTATTACTAAAAAAAAATCTAAAGTTAGACAAAAAACAAATGTCACAAAAAATATCCCTAGGTTTGGCCTATCAAAGATGAAGTAGGCTCATTCATAGCGAATCTCAATTACAACATATGATGCACATGCATTGGCAAATTAAAACAAGAAGCTAACAAAGTAACAAGGCGAACTTCGTAGGTCATAACATATGGAGCAATCGTACACAACCATAACCCACTAAACAGACTAGCGTTATGAGAAACTAGAGACGGCAAAAGGCTGCCAGCAAAACGGTTACCTCTATAGTTCCAGTGTTCATCTTCTTATTTATCGACTCAATTGGCCGGGAACGAACAGTACCCTCGACAGCTATCACATACTCAAGCCTCAACTTGTTGGCAATGGCATATGCATCTGGGAATTCCTTGGGAAGAGTCGTAATCTAATTTGGCAGCAAACAAAAATAAAAAAATAAAAATTCTAAGTCAACAAATTGCAAACGATGGGCAATTCAACGAACAACAACGGCGCTAAAATAGAGAAGAAAAGCGAAGATGGCAGGGTCCAAGATCACATTTTTAGCCTAAAAGAAAGGTAAAAACGGAGAGAAAAGAGGACGGATATAACAAGAGAGAACCTACCTGGACGATGCCCGAGTGATCCCGGAGGTTAAGAAACGTGAGCCCACCATGGACTCTGTGGAGCGCCACCCACCCGCAGAGCCGCACGCGCCGCCCGACGTCCTCGTCCCTGAGCTCCCCACACAGCGCCGTCCTCCTCACCCACTCCAGGGAGCTCCTCGCGGCGGCGTCCGCACCGAGCTCGCCGGCCGCGGATCCCACCGCGGATGAGACAATCGGAGAGGGAGCAGCAGCAGGAGGAGGGGGAGCAGAAGTAGAATGGGAGGGAGAGGAGGAAGAGGAAGAGGAGGAGGAGGACGAGAGAGCCGCAGAGCAGAAGCGCCGCCGCCTCGGCGGCACATTCGAGCGGAGATTGTGTGGGAGCGCACGGGGGAGGCGGGCGAGGCGGTGGCCGAGGAGGGGCGACGCGCGGAGCACGGACGCCATGACCGCGAAGTCGATAGCACTGCGGCGAACGAAGCGAGCGCGGTTTGGCTTATCCCCCACGCAGGGTTTTGCCTGGGTCCACGGTGGAGTAACATTTATGTAAATAGTCGAAACCATATGTCCTCTTTTTTTAGAGAAGAAAAACGCTTGTTTGATAATTGGTTGCTCAGCTATTTCGGATTTCATGGGTCCTAATGTTGTAGAAATCTCTGATATCTTATAAAACAAGAAGAACGGAAATAAAATGTCTATTTTGCAGATAATGTCATTATATCTCTAAAATCCTAGTCTTACATTTTTAGGATGACCCATATTCTTATGTCTATACTTTTACCATCAACATCCATCTCGCTAACATTTACTTTAAGTGAGTGCTTATTTCAACTATGAAACAACAGTTATATACTTAGTCCCAATTTGTTTGCAGAATAAGTTATTCAAATTATTTATTTGAAATAGTTCTGTGAGACCCAAGCATAATAAGAAAGAAAAGTAATTCTTAGGTCTAAAGTCAAATTATTTATTCTCCTTATTTTTGTATAAACAATTCTAACGCGATATAAGCCATTCCACCTACTAAACTAAAAATAACTTTATTCTAAGAATAAGAAGCTTTATTCTTCTCTAATTCTTCAAACAAAATGAGACTTACAGAGAGTGAAGAGAGGAAGAGGTCGTATTTTTAACATTTTATTCAAAAGAGTAAACAACAATTTGGTTACACTTATTTATAACCCTCTTAATTATGCATCTAGTTGATAAACCCCTTTTTGAGAGACTATTTTCCAAATTTTTGAAGAATCTATTTTTTAAGTTTTTATAGGCATCACCAAATCAGATAGGATTATGATGGCTTATAAATAAACATCAAGACTGAAGAAGTTAATCCCAAAATACGACAAACTAGGGGTAATATTTAAAAATTCATTTTTGAAGCATTGTAAAATAGTTGAGGTGAAGGGTAAGATCAAGGAGATATTTCATGCCAATAGGACGCTACCCAATCAATAGAAAAGAACTTTAACAACTTGCATGACCCTTTTCAATAGGAGATTATATCAAATTCACATTGGCTGACCATATTGTGTGAGATCACAAGTTCTCTGGCAAGTAAGTTAGAGAGAGGATACAGAATGCAGTTATACACCTGAATGAACACAATTGGTCATCATTAAGAATAAGAAGAAACATTTTTAGCATCATATCGTCAATGACTCGAAACGCAACCAGCGCGCCACCCAAAAAAAGAGCCACAATACATTCAAAAGAAGTTGATCCTCCAACTTAAATCACACTAGTTAACGATAACACAAAATGGGGATTTGAACCCCACACGAACATGTGAACCCACTTCAGTAATCCAATATTGGCCCTCAAACTACGCAAGCTTTCTTTATGACCCAATTGTACCCAAAAATAATACACCAAGATGGCCACAAGACTGGCAAAAGTTTGAGCAACGATGAGAAAGTGGGATCATGAAATATAAATTTTCACATTCTCTTGGCAGCCGTGATGAGAGTTTTCACTGACTGAAGCTGGTTCTTTTAGACGGGCTTGTGGAGAAGATTCAGAAAGACCTATTATTTCTTCTGTTGGAGGAAGGCACCGCTTTGAAGAGAAAAAGGAGGAGATCCCTTTGTGCTGCCTTCCTTTGTCTGCCAAGCAGGTGGGTTTTAAAATCAGTAGAACAAAAAACAGAAAACAGAGTGATGCAAATGTCAGAAACATAAAGCAGGTTACATGTATGCCAGAAAGGTGTAATTGTCGAACCTGGAGATGTGGACATTCCAAGCTTCTCCAATACCTCCTTTTTGACCTGTGCAGACACATAATAAAAGAGAATACAGCTTAGTTTATTGTTTTTTGAAGGTAACTGATTGATTTATGTATCTTATTCAAGGAGAAAGATGTACACAAGCACGTTTGAGCGGAAAGATCACCTGCCACCGATTATTAACAAATTCAGATATATATCTGACTTTATTTCTTAGTTGCACCTTAGGGAGACTTGGAAATTTTTGCTGCAATGATTCCAGCACCTTCGCCATTCCATATGGATTTGATCGGATACACCGCACCTAACATGCCAAGTAACAAATATATTTCACAAACGAGCAAACCAACCAAGTTAAGATTGAGTCAGGCTCAGTATTGAGTCCAAAATATCATGATATCAGACATGTTTGAAAGTCAAAAATGTGAAATCTCAAAATTTACAGAAAAAACAGTTTTTGAGCCCAGGGCTGGCCCTCCAATCAAAACTGACAATCAACGTTAGTGGAACTAGTAACCTCAAAACATGAAATCAAAAGACGATAAAACATACTGCCCAACAAAATTAAGCATTGCACTTACATATTCTCGCAAATTTGGATCGGATATCGTTGCTGCAGCTACAACAGGCACAGTGCTAATCTTCTCAGATTGGCATACATCTGAATCATCACTTGGTCTGTTATCAAATGGTTGCTCTATTATGGGGCCCTCACAACAAGTTATGAGGGACAATGTTTGCAAACAAATCTGTTCTATTTTCAGTATCCCACTGAGATCCTTTGTCATCACAATCTCAGACTTTTCATGCAGCAAGTTTGTTATGATTAGTGGCTGGTTCTTTCGAAGTGCCTGTTGAGTGAGATGGTCAAGATGCTTCTGCTGTTGCAACAATGCATTGCATTCTTCGTTTTCAATTTCTGGCCTGCAACTGGGAGAGCTTTGGGCCTCACTGGACACAGCATCAGATCGCATGCTGTCATCTTGCACCCCCTGAATGGGTAAATGAATCATTTCTTGTAATCATATTTGCCTTTTTGAAACTTGAAAACTATCCTAACAGAACCTTACATTCCTTCAGCATTATTATCCAGATTCAACTCCTTATAAATAAAAGCAGATAAAACTTTAAGATAAACGACAGTTTTAGCCCCAACTAAATAGCAATTCCTTGCTACCAAAGCAGTTTGTTAAGGACAAAATGAACTAAAAAGAAACATAAACGGCAAAAAGAGAAAATATATCAATATAAACAACAGAAGCTGCTTGCATATCTGCAATACAACATAAATTTGAGTATAGAGAGTCATCAAACACCAAGCAGCTCTTCTGTACTCTAGGCATTTCCTAAGAGTCCTCAGCTTACTACCAATCTGCTTGAATACTACACAGCGCCATTGGGTAATGTCCATAGATATATAATTACTCCTAGCCAAAACCCAGTTGAAGGGACAAGGCTCAATTTAATTGATATCTTTGTGCTAAATGGTAGAAACTTCCATATGTGGGCTTCGTTCCTCTTATTTACATACTCACTAAGACCTCTTTTTAAGTAGACACAAGGATGTTTCTATTCATTAGTAAACTTTGTTAATAAGATATTTAATATCTTATAGAATTTTCTATCAAATAACTATGGGTGCAAACAAGCTGGTTACCATGGATTTCCCAGAGTTTATATTTTTAAATTTGAAAAAAAAAAAAAGGGACTAAATCCATCATGTTCTCATTAGGCTTGAGAGCTACTTGATACTCGACTCAAGCTTGTTCAGTACTTCAACAAGCCAAGCTTGAACAACCATCATAGATACTCGGCTCTAACTCAAAACTCGTTAAAATTAGTCAAACTAAGTTTGAAGAAGAGAAAATTCAACTCGACTTGGCTCATTTGAAACCTTAGCTAGTAGTTACAGTGCTACACACACTTAGGTATACATACATTCCAATATAACAAGACTTTTGCAACTATAAACCAATAGAAGTACCCAAAAATAAGGATCTTTATTCACTTATTCTGAGTAAAGATGGAACTTGCATGTACAATCCAGAAATGGAAGGTGATCCTAGTTCTTCAAGGCTTCAAGCACATGGATGTTCAGTCAAATTTTCAGGAACTCTTGCATTCTTATCAACTGGTATCAGGATAAGAAACAAATAGGCAAAAAGAACAATGATTGTTGTGTCAAATCAAAAGAGATAATTAATTGAATAAGATAATATTTGGAGGTATAGCTTATCCAATGAAAATGTAAAAGGAAAAGAAATTGAAATGCAACTATGCAGTTGAAAAAATAAAACTGATTCATATAGCATATAATCAAAACTCAATTGCCCATAACTAATTGTGGCCACATGCATCTAGACACACATTGTCACTTTAGGTTCAGGATATAGAAACCCAATATTCAAAATTGCTGCCTAATTTTTTCAACCAAAGCGTATGAACTTCGGAATTGCTATGCTCATCGAATAATTTGAACCACATACTAGAAATCAACTATACAAACAGATAAGGCAGGAGGGGTACACGAAACCTTATAATTGTACATGTGAGAAGCATGAGACATGGAATTAGCTGCTGCTCCAAGAATAAAAAATCTAAGTATGAATAACATGTTGCCAAGTTGACCACAGAAGTTCCTTGATGCACAGAATGCATCCAATTGCTAGAGAATAAAAAAAGATGTGCTACCTCATTTTCTGAAAGATAACCGTCAGGGACAAAGAAGCTATCTTCACTTTCTTCATCATCATCATCTGCCTTGGGACCTTCCTCCAGTATTTCTTCTTCATCATCTTTGTCACAATCGGAAAGGCTTTCACCAGGTTCCTCCTGCATATTAAGAAAGTTAAACACTTAACAGTAATCTAAACTTCCAAGGATAGAAACACTTTGTTATTAAGAAAATAACAGAATACCTCTTCCCACTCCCCATCACTGTCGACATCATAATCCAAACCAGAATCCTTAGCAAAAGGACGGTGGGGCCCAACTACAGCACTATACAATGGATAAACAAAGCAACATTAAAAATTAATACAAATTTAAAATGCCACAAGGGTAACATGTGGTAGAGCTAATTCATCAATTGAAAAACATGCCTTCTCTTTGACCATGAACCATAATATGCAGGTCTATGGCTCTTGTCAAACTGTAGCAACTTTGTAGCTCTTCTATACAACTGAATGTTCGTGAAATCAATAGCACCATTATTGTCGTGTGATTGATTATTTACAGAGTTTTCCTCAGTCTCATCTGGCAAAATAGTGGAATCGGATTTTTCATTTCCTTTCATGAAACTGCAAGCATTGCCCCTTTTATATGCTTTAACGTCTCCTGGAGACTCGGGTTTACATGAAGTTCCCTGCAGCTTAAGTTCATTGAAGGCGACAGTTTTTGGTTTATGGCGAACACCCCAATGTTGAAACTTGTTTGAAGGATGCAATTTGTTCCAGGCAGCAATATGAGACCTGAAACCATTAGAGATTAAGATTGCACACAGCTCAATCAAATGAATGACAAGATTTCTCCAATAAAATGGAAATGAAGATTCAGAACTACTAACTTCCAAAGTTCATCAATATCCATGCTATCTTGCTGAAAGAGTGCCAAGTCCATTGATAAAGTAATTAATTCCTCCATGCCACCACTCTTTTCAGAAGGATCAGATGATGGAGTATTTTTTGAAAACTTGTCGACCTGCTTCTCTAAGTTAGTACACTTTTTACTTTGAAGAAACCGCTCCATTATTGATGCTTGCTTTTGTATGGAAAGCTGCTTTCTTGCTTCAGCTTCTTCTTTCTCCCGGCGCTTTAGCTCCCTTTCTACTTCTTGTTGCCGCTTTTGCTGTTTTTTCAGTTCAGCTTCTTCCTTTTCACGGCGTCTTTCTTCTTTGTCAGCTTCAATTTGACGCCGCTTGAGTTCCCTTTCCTGGAAATGTATTGACCACGTGGATTATAGTCATGTAGTGTTGAAAGAATGCGCATGCATATAAATAGTACTTTGATGATCAAATGAAATTGTGTGAAACAATGGCACAAGTATCAGTAGCCAGTCAAATTTATTAGACAACAGCAGCAATTTTCTGTATGTGATATGATTATTTAAATTTTAAGGGTAAGCATCAACATTTTAAAGGTAGCAAAAATGCTTCACAGAGGAAGGGGGAATACTGGCAATGTGAATTCAATTGGTGCAATCACGATGGTAAAGGACTCATATTTCATACTAATGACCAGGAAATCGCATCAACATGCATAAAATAACTAGATGATGTGGAAAGAAAGAACTAAGAGAAGTGCTCATCTTGTTCCTGTAAAAGTAATGGAAATGGAGAATATTGAAAAAAGGGCGTTGAATTACAGGGGCTTTTTTGTAAATATGCATGTTTTGGAGGCTTATTTTTAATTATTTCTAAAAAAATGTAACTTACAGCAGTGGTATTATACTTACACTTTGAGATTTCTCTTTCAGCAGTTGACGATCCTGTTTTTTCTTTTCTTTCTCAGCGTTTTTCATATTTCTCTCTATTTCCTTGAGCAACTCTTTTGCCTTTAACTTAGTTTCCTTCTCAGCACTGTCAAAGGAAGAGAAATTTGCATGTTATTCAGTATTCAGTGAAACAACTCCAACAACAAAACATTTCAAAGAGACTGCAAACAGGGCATGAGGATATATACATCTCATCAGCACTCTTCTGTGTCAATTTTTCAAACACCGAGCAGATTGCTTCCACACTTAACGTTCTACCAAGTTTTTCTGATGCTTTCGACAGATAAGTCCCGTAATCACCTTGGCTTTCTGACATCCTTAAAACAGATAGCATTTCTGAAATATGTTCAACAATGGTTAGGTACTAGAAGCTGAAAGTGAAGCATGCAGTCCTCGGGTGCCTTCCTTTCCAAGGATATAACAAAGAGAAAACATAAAAGAGCTCCTTTTTCACAATGGTAGCAGTCTACATGGGAAATGATAAAAAGGATGCGTAAACCCCCCCAAGGAAAGAGGGGAAGCAGTTATATTGTAAGTTCCAACACTGAGAAGTTATGTGCACTTTTTTATGTTCGGGATGGATAATCAATGAAGAAAATTCTTGCCTGTATAACATGAACAGGCAGCAAATACCAATGCAGCTCTAATTTGATTATGATCTTTGAATGTTTCTCAATGAACTTGTTATGCCTTGGGCATAAATCGTGACCATTCTATATCCCATCGATAAAAGAAAGAGGTACTACAGACTATATGGTTTTCTGAACAATAAAATGTATCAATTCACAGAACTATCGAGGCAAATGACAATAATTGACTATGTTAAGAATTTGGATGCTGGCAGTGAAAACAATATGAAATTTGTCATGTTGAACATAAATATGGCATGCAATAGAGTAGAACGGCAGCACAAGGTTTGTCTCTGACGAGTTGACTGCATTATGAAACAAGTTGAAATGAAGAGAGGAACCCACCAGAGAGAGCAGCAACTCTGTCTCGGACCTTTTCCCGTCCTTTCCGCTGAGCTATGGAAAACTTGCGCTTATTTTTTGGTAGCAACTTCAAGTCTCTTACCTGGGAAATAAAAACACAACCAATAGTTGATACCAAGCATAGTGAACAAGTATATATGTTAAACAAAGCCATTATACCAATAAACATAAAAACACCAATTAGTAACTTTCAGATGAGTAAATAATCACCTCCCAACACCAAAGGCAAGATTCTGACTGGTCTTCAAGTAAATTCAGGTTTCCACTGTCAATGCCATAGTTTAATCTGGAGCCAATAAAATGCAAGTCTCGCTGCACTGACGCCAAATTAACCCCTTCTCTTGCCTTCAGCTTCTCATAAATCTCGTCTGCTAGCATGGAAAAGGGAAGAATGCTCCCTTCTAGCATGCAAGCCATCCCCGAATTAATGGAACAACATTCTCCTTCTTCCTGACCCAACTTCCAAGCTAAAACCCCGTTGAAATACTTGAACAACTCACCGAGCTCCTCTCGGAAATTGTTGATCAGATTTTCCTTCTCCTCGAGGCTAATATTCATCCCATTGAACACCCTTTTTCGCTTCAAAGGTCTTTTTGATGCCTTCTCAGGGTCCATCCCATTGCCACTAAATTGTTTCAAAACATCAGCCGGAGAATAATGCACAACAGCAGCATCGCTACCAGATTCCAGTTGGCTTGCATCTACCACCTGGGAGATACCCACAGATTCCAAATTCGCCATCTGATATCTTCAAGAGATCTCGAGCTGAAGCGAATGGTGTGCACAGATGCCAGTACAGATTAATGGAACGCAATCCCAAACCGTCCAGTGAAACCCCCCTACAGATCCTGGATCTTACTTTAAGAAAAAGGTCTACAACCCATAGACTAATGCCTCCTCAGGCCCTCCCCACGAAATTTGCTGCTTGCATTCAAACAGAACAGCCAAAAGGTATCCCCTTTAATCCCGTTTCCTTTCCCAAACCGACAAAGGACCGCCTTTAATCTTCGTTCCTTCTCCCCTACCCCAAGCCAACAAAACCGAAATGAACGAGAACAAGCAAAACCCCAAACGCACACTACAACAAGATTAACCCCTCCGACCCAAACGCACAGTACAACAAGATTAAGCCCTCCGACCCAAACGCACACTACAACAAGATTAAGCCCTCCGAAAACTACAACAAGCGAAGAGAGGCAACACACCCGCACTCCAAAACGCCAGCTGCGACGCACCAAAAGCACGAACCATCCCAAGACCAAGGGAAATGAGATCGAACGAGAGCAAGGAGGAAGACACCGATCCACTAAGAACCTAGGACTCTCCAGATCATTAAACCAACCTCGCACCACAGATTCCCCCCCCCCCAAACCCCCCGCTTCTCCAGTGGCTGCAGAGCCCGCAGAGGGTGGCGGACCCAGAGGAGAACCCCCAGAATCTAGGCGGCGGCGGGGCGGGAACAGCACGAATCCGCGGGGGCGCGGCGCCGCAGATCTCCGGAGGTGGTCGCTTCGACGCCTTCGGGCTTCGGGGGCTTCCGTTTCTTCCCGCTCTCTTCTCTTCTCTTCCTCCTCTTCACCTCCCCCTTTTGCTATTTTTTGTTCCCGCCAACAAGCGGGGTCTGGGTTGAGGGGAATATTTAACGGCGACGAGGGCGCGAGAGCAATGTCGCCGAGGCGGACATCGGACGGCTCTGATGCTGCCACGGTGTTCAGAGCTTGTGATGCGGCCTCGGCGCGCTGCGACTGTGGCTCAGGCGAAATTTGGTTCCCGCCAAGAGGGGCGCCGCTTGGTGTGGACAAATTTTTGAGCGCGTGCTTCGTAAACGGGTCGGATTGTGTGCGGATTATAACTTTATCCGTTATGTCATCAGTTTAGAAAGTCTTACATGTTAATTGACTTATACGTTGTGCGGCACACAAAAATAAATAAATTTGAACTGTTTTAAGTTGGTTCTACCATATTCAACACATATTGTTTGTCGGACTTAATTTTTTACCTTTTTGTATTTTTTGAGTCATCCGATTGAAAACCGAGTTATATGAATACATTAGACATAGTGGAGCCAACCTTAAAAAATATTTTTTAAAAAAAATTAACTTACCACTTCAGCCTTTCGATACCACGTGCAGTATAGCAAGTAACTCTTACATTAATAATTGGTTAGATTGTTGGATTGTCACTATAACGTGCACATTTGATCTAAAACAATGTTATATCGGTAATGTTTTCCACTATTTTATGTCATTTTTGAAAAATTATTTGTTGACTATCTAATAAGTTAATAATTAGTCAAATAATCAAATTGTTTCGTGTGCACCCAAAAATATAGGGATGCATTTGGAACAAACTTTGAATAAGACGATAGACCCTGACAAAGATTTTAGATAACTAAATAATACGTGGATAGTCTTCAAATCTGAATTTTGACACTCACATTGTGATTAAATTCTTTAAAAACCTATGGAGAGAAAGAAGTGATATGGTTCATTTGTTACGGTGCATGCCGCACGCATTGTTTCAACTCCATCTTCATGTTTTTTTTTAAATGATAAATATTTAAATATTCAACTATTCTTACAAAATTCATCTCTTTTGACTTAAGTTTCACCGTTAGATCGTGAAGCTTTCAACCCAAGTCGTCTTATTTTACATTCGTAAATTTGTGATAATAAAATCTAATGGATGGGAACAACCTTAGAGACTAACCTCACGAATTTTTTATTTTTGACTATTTTTCATGATTTTTAAAAATCATAATTTACATGTGTCCGATAGACAATTAAAATCGAATTTTAAGATCGAATCACGATCAAAGGATCAAATAAAGTCTCAGGAAATGGAAATAACCTCAAGGAAGATTATTAAATACTTCAAATTTTATGAAGTTTTTTATTTTTTAAAATATAGGGATGAGATTTAAAACAATGCATGCCCGCACTGTGGTAAACTGCACTCTAGCATTTCTCTTTCTCTCTATATATTTTTTTTATATAAAAATAACTACTATTACTTACTTCTCTTAATAAATTGGGTTATTTCACTCGGTCTCTTTTGGATTTTTTGAGAGTTAGGTTATGAATTGTTGAGGATTGTTATTTTTTACTCTCCTAATTCGTTTCAGTCACTTGTACTCACTTCGCATTGAATCTACATATCTATAGAATCGTATTAACATATAAACCAAATATAAATGATGAAAGACAAATAAGCAAAGTAACAAACATATTATTTATTATTAAATAAATATAAATATTTTATTTTATTGTCATAATAAAGATCCTCAAACTACATCAAATATGCAATGAAAATAAATTTTTCTAACTTATTTAATAAATATAAAAATATATATCTTCCCGTAAATCTTTACTACATAAAATTTAAGAAAAACAGTAAAACTAATCTTAGATAACCTTATGAAGATATCAAAGTCTCAATCAGAAGTCTCCATAAATCTCAAATTCTCTTCCACCTCATACTCTAAAAATGATAATAGAGTTTATGAGTACAACCACTAAGTAGGCAATTCAAATTTACTAAATGCTAACAATATAATAATTGAAAGTAATGATATCAAATATACATATGATTCACAATTATATATATAGTTCGAATAAGATCGTAATATAAAATATGGTCAAATATAAGTTTATTAAATCAAATATGTCTTTTAAAAATATGAATAGATCCACTAACGTACCACGTGTATGACATAATCGGAATCATATCTGACTGAACAAATCTATTAGTTATGAATTAAACAAATCACATATCAAATTGAACATATCTCGTATCAAATCATCATGACATGATAATTTATGATATCAAATCAAATCTTACTTATGAACAAGTCAAAGATCAGAAGATTATGAACAATTCAAAAGATGACTGAACATAGATTTGAAAGAGACGAATCAAACACAATATCAACTGAATTCAAATGATCTTAAAAGCATATTATGTTTCATAATTATATGCCAAAATAAATCACAAACTAATATATTAAATAGACATACATCCAACTACTATATAAGAAATTGAACAAACAGATGTCATAACATATAAGTAAGTATACTAAAGTCATGGCATATGTATAGTTAGGACATCATAACCTACATAAATAATTCATCATAAAAGATAACTTAAGTATATGCTTATAGGTGGCCTAATGTGATCTCTATACTTTTTCGTACAAATATTAACATAGTATAGTTCTAATTATTTACCCTAAAAGTAGATTTAGAACCATTGACATCGAATCCAATACATGTCATGAAATTATATATGAGTCATTTATAAAATTTAGAGGTACTATCTTATAATAATATTTTAATGTGTTAAATGATTCTTTTTAGTTCATATACAACACAAGTAAATTTAGATGAATAAATTGTTAATTAAATAAAAAATTTATGTTGTAATCAAGTCATCCCTTAGTACTAATTATCAAAGAATCAGAAATAAAAATAGATCAATTTTAAATAATTTAACAAACATAATAAAAATATATAATTAAATAACATATATGCATTCTATAGCTGGCTCTCTCCTGTAAAAGGATAAAATTTAATCATCTTAATCTCCAACCGTATTAAGAATTCTCCTTACATAAGCCTAATTGTGGAAACCAGCTAAGTACGTCATTTACAATTACTTATTTCCAAATCTCGAAGCAATAACTTGAAACTAGGCATTATCTTAATTGTTACTATAAACATATGATCATATTAATCTTAAACTTCATCATATTCTTTAAGATAGATTGATATAGTTTAAGATCAGATGGTTGTAGATGTTTAAACTCTCATAATTACTCTGATACCATATTGTTACGCATCGGATCCGATTCATTTTTATTTTTAACTCAGAGTCCAACTGCGCAATCACAGAACAAATTCAAATATAACAAATACATATGAGAGTTAAACAATTACAAGGCGATTTAAATAAATGTCATAACTATTAATTATCTAAAATATCCAAATAAAGTTAATATCAAAGTTCACAAATTATAATATCCATGAAGATGTATATAAATTATTAATCTTACAAAATAAAGAAAAATACATCAATCTCTCATTATCTTTGTTATATCAAATATAAGAAAACTATAAATTTAAATCAAAATAATCTCATGAAGATGTCAAATGCCTCAATCAAAAGTCTCATCAAATTTTAGATTCTCTTTCTCATACTCTGAAAATGTTAATAATATTTATGTACAGTAAATTTTACAAATCATATTATACAATTATATTAAACATAATCTTACACAATTCTACATATATTTCAAATAAAAATATGATACAAAACATGGTCATATATAAGCTTATCAAATCAAATGTGTTTTCTAATAGCATAAATAGATCGACCTACATATAATATATATGACATGATCGGATTCTTATATAAGTGAATAAGTCCATTAGCCATGATCAGAACATATAACATATCGAACTGAACACAAATCAAATTTATCATGACATGATAGCTTATCAAATCAGAGTTTATATTGTCAGAATAGCTAATCAGAATAAACAAATATTCTTAATCAAATAGGCGGATATCAAAATTACTGAGCGTAGATGTTAAAGGAACAAACAAAGCATATCATAAACTGGATCAAATAGATTTTAAATAGCAAATTATATTTCATATTAATGTGTAAAACAAATTAAATCCAAACATATCAAATAGATATATATCCAACCACTATATAAGGAACCGAACAAATAAATAACAGAGCATATAGGCAAGTATGGTAAGGTCGCGACACATGCATAGTTGGTAAGTCTATTGTCCCATTTCGGATAACTGCAATCAAAACACAATCATCGATATATTTTTTTGTTGCCCACGGGCAAAACTTATGCACGGGCGCTTATGGAATGATCCACAATTTCCTTAAGATGACAATGTTCAAACATATATCAAACAAATATGGCACAATCATATTCTTCACAAAATTAATAATGATCATAGATTTGAAAATTAATTTGGCACAACGACACTTATATATATATATATTTTTATACAAAATAGTCACTTAAAGATCTGAGCACATTACCTACGTCCTTGGAGCTGATCTGCCTGTTGAACCGGCATTGGCTGCCCCTGAGGCAGAGATGATCACGTACAATAAGAGATCAAAGAACAAAAGCAAAAAACTGATAAAGGTTGACTGCTCTTACTGTAAGTAGCAGGATCACTGGAACTGCAAGTAGTTCCTAAACGATAAAGCTCATGGAAAGGAAAAGATGTCTAAAGCTTCAGATATCTATATGATAGATATCAATTTGTCAGTTAGAGATTCCACATCTTGGGTATTAGATATCGGATGTACTTCTCATATCTGTCATGATGTGCATATGCTGACAAGTAAGCGCAAGCTGAGAAAAGGCGAGGTGGAATTGAGGTTAGGAAACAGCGCAAAAGTTGCAGTGGTTGTTGTTGGGACAGTAAACCTCAGGCTTCCATCATGAGACGTCTTATCATTAGAAGATTGTTATTATGTTCCTAACATAATAAAGAACATCATATCAATATCTTGTTTGGACAAGGTAGGATATAGGTTGCCTATTGAGAATAAAAGTTGTTCGATTTATTATGTTAATAAATCGATAGCTTCGGCATCTTTAGTCAACGGACTATATCTTTTAAATGTTTCTTATTACAATCTTCATATTGACAATGCTCTTAAGAAGAGGAAGAATTGTGTGAACCAAGCCTACATGTGGCATTGTAGACTTGGGCATATTGGTGAAAGTAGGTTGCAAAGGTTGCACAAGCATAGTTATTTAAATGTATTCGATTATGAATCATTTGCGACATGTGAATCCTGCCTTATGGGAAAAATGGCAAAATCTCCATTTACTGGACATGGAGAACGTGCCAAAGACATTATAGAACTAATACATTCGGATGTAAGTGGTCCAATGTCCACCCAAGCCAAAGGTGGCTTGTCATACTTCATCACGTTCACCGATGACTTCTCATGATTCGGCTATGTGTACTTAATGAAGTACAAGTCGGAAGTATTTGAGAAGTTTAAGGAGTTCAAGAATGAGGTAGAGAAACAGTTATGAAAGAGTATTAAAACTCTTCGATCAGATCGGGAAGGAGAATACTTGAGTACTAATTTTGCACAATTCTTAAATGATAAAGGTATCCTTTTTCAGCTTACTCTTTCATATAAACCACAGATGAATGATGTATCAGAAAGAAGGAATCGCACTTTGTTGGACATGGTGCGATCCATGATGAGCTTTTCAGGATTACCAGTGTCTCTCTGGGTATGCTTTAGAGTCAGCAGCATACCTACTGAACAGAGTACCCAGCAAGTCTGTGGCCTCTACTCCATATGAGATATGGAAAGACAGGAAATCAAAATTTAAACATGTTAAAGTCTGGGGTTATCCTGCTCATGTAAAGAGGCATGATCCAGACAAACTAGAACCACGAACTGATAAATGAAGGTTTGTGGGATATCCAAATGAAACCTTTGGATACTATTTTTACCATCATGGTGAACAAAATGTGTTTGTCGCCAGGAAAACTGTCTTCCTGGAAGAGGAATACCTTATCTAGGAGGACAATGGCAGTAAAATAGTATTGGAAGAGGTCCAGATCCCCAAACAGCTACATTATCATTAGTTGAGATATCGGTTCCGGAATCTGTTCAGGTACACACAGATGAGCCTCGTAGATCCGATAGATTACCTAGACTACCCGAACGATATGCTGGATATATCGCTGAAGGTGAGTCTAAGGTAAAATATAATGAGGATGATGATCTTAAAACCTACCATGAGGCCATAGAAGGCCTAGAAGCCGGGAAATGGCTAAAAGCCATGAACTCAAAAATCCAGTCTATGTACACCAACCAAGTTTGGAACTTGGAAGACTTGCCCGAGGTATTGTACCCATTGGATGCAATTGGATATTTAAGAGAAAGATCGGTGCTGATGGATGGATCGATACTTATAAGGCAAGGTTGGTGGCAAAGGGATATCGTCAAAGGCAACGAATTGATTATGACGAGACTTTTTCACCACTTGCCATGATAAAGTCGATCATAATTATACTGGCCATTGTTGCACATTTTGATTATGAAATATGGCAGATAGATGTGAAGACTGTCTTCCTCAATCGTAACCTTGAGGAAGAGGTGTATATGATACAACCAGAAGGTTTCACATCCAAAGAATCTCTAGATAAAGTGTGTAAGCTTCAGAGGTCTATTTATGGATTGGAGCAGGTTTTTCGGAGCTGGAACATAAGATTTGACGAGGCTGCCAAGTCTTATAACTTTATTAAGAATGAAGATGAGCCTTGTATGTACAAGAAGACCAGTGGGAGTGCAGTCACCTTCCTAGTTCTTTACGTAAACGACATACTACTCATTGAGAATGATGTAGCTATGATGTCATCGGTACAGATCTGGCTGTCGAAAACTTTCTCCATGAAGGATTTAGGAAAAGCATCATACGTATTGAGAATACAGATCTATAGAGATAGATAAAAGATGATGCTTGGAATGACCCAATACTTGTACATATATACCATAGTCAAAAGGTTTGACATGGAAAATCCAAGAGAGGTCTCATATCGATGAGACATGGAATTAGTCTCTCAAATGAGCAGTCTCCTAAGATTCCTGATGAGAGGGCACTCATGGATAGAGTATCCTATGCCTCTGCCATAAGATCTGTCATGTATGACATGCTATGTACACGGCCTGATGTTGTATTTGTTCTAAGTGTTACGAGCAGATTTCATACTGATGCAGGCGAAGAGCACTGGAGGGTAGTGAAATATATCCTTAAATACTTGAGAAGAACTAATGATATGTTTCTTGTCTATGGAGGAAGTGACTTGAAACTGCGAGGCTTTACTGACTCGAGTTTCCAGTCAGATACATATGATAGCAAGTCTATATCTAGATTCGTGTTTATTTTGAATGGAGGCGTAGTATGTTGGAAGAGTTCCAAGCAAGCAACCACTAATGATTCGACGACTGAAGCTGAGTACATCGTTGCAGCTGAAGCCGCCAAGGAAGTAGTGTGGTTGAAGAAATTCATCACCGACCTCGGCGTAGTTCCCAGCATCTCTAAACCAGTTCCGCTGTTGTGCGACAACAATGGAGCGATTGCGGAAGCGAAAGAGCCACGGTCTCATCAGAAATCGAAACATATTCTAAGGCGCTTTCATCTTATCAGAGAGATCATATCCAGAGGAGATGTAGTGGTGGAAAGAGTTCCATTTGTCGACAATGTAGTAGATCCACTGACAAAGCCGTTGCCTCAAGCGTCACCTAGAGTCTATAGGCTTGTTGTATAAAGGTTATTGGCTTTAGTCTAAGTCAGAGATTGTTAGTCTTAGGTGGCCTACAAGCCAATATGACTTTGTAATCTCGTTCATATTTATTAATATAATGGCATAATATTCATTGTGTGTAAATCATATTGATTATCGTCTCATAATGAAGTCCATGAATATGAGCGATAGTGATCAGATTATGATGACATCATACTAATGACACTGTTTACTTAAACACACAAATTCTTAATCGTTCATAATCGGAGGATATCCGAGAAGGACATCGGATATCCGGTTAGACTAGTACAGATTACTCCCGCTCATATGATGAGGATGATTCATCTCATAAGTAACTTGTGTGGAGACACTAAGGCGAATATGTTAGAGAATGAGTTCACTGAACTGATCCGACTGAATCGCTGGATGGTACTGTACCTCATTGTCAACCAGCTTGATTCTATTGTCGCAGTTGTGTGGATGGTCCTCGGACCTGAGACACCAAGGACACCTTGTCGGTGGACTTCTGTGCTTTGACCTTGGTTTATGAATCTTTAACCACGGGATTCTAAACAGCCAAGAATCGGGTACAACATAATACCGTCGAAGGAAATTGAGTGTCAATAAGGAATCATTTGCTCTCGATACTTAAAGAGAGAATGCTCTAGGAAGGATAAGCAGAATTCTCTGGCCAGGGCGGACGATAATATCGGGAAAAGAGTTTCCCGATATTCATCAGCGACATCCAATCCAAGTGAGTCGACCGGTTAGGGTTTGACAGCACACCATACCCTGAGTTGACTCGAGAGCATTGTACGAATGAAGGATTATATCTACGCAGTAATTGTCGGCCGACAGGTTCCAAGAGTGGGTTACTTAACCCCGATACCTTCCGGGTTCACGCGATGTTGCTTGGCACCCAACGTGATCGGAGGCTCGATCGAATTTGATGTGCGAGATCAATTCGATTGATTAATTAATTAATATGAGTTATTAATTGATTAATCAGGTCAGTGAGGAGTCGCTGGGCTTATTGGGCCTATAACCGGACTGGTTATTGGGCCTAGAGGGTCACACACAAATGATTCTCAATGCGGTGGATAAACAAGTGGGTTTTATGTTAACGAGGGTTTTTATGAAAAACCGCGTTGTTAGTATAAAATGTAGTGAACGGGCTGAGCAGGCCAAGCTGCTGCTAACGTTAGCCGCCCCCTCCTCTCTTTCTCTCTCTCTTTGGTGCCCCAGAAGAATACAGATCCTCGGATATGCTCCACCGCTTCTCCGACTCCCGTTCGACGGGAAATCGTCCGCGCGTTGCGGCGATCGTCGCGGGGAACGGCGGAAGTTTCGTGACTGCGAAGAACGAGAAGAGGATATCCACCGCGAGGAGGATCGCGTGGACTCCGCTAGAGGCCGGGCGCTTGCGCGGCTTGCGGTGTCGTACCGACGGAACCGAACGGTTGCGGATTCGAATCCGCACACGGTAATATTCGATAATCCATTATCGGGTTTTTAGATTTTTCAAAACGGGAATGGATCTCCGTTTTTATTTTTATTTTCCACTGCGTGGGCGATCCGTAGAAACGCGAGAACCCAACAGTGGTATCAGAGCCAGGTTCCACTGTTTCTCGTCCCGTTTCGGACTCTGAAATTGATTTTTCTTTGATTTACTCCATGCAGTTATTCGATAATTTTGCAGGAACTGTGTTCATACGATGAACACAAATAATTTGATTTTTTTTTTTTGCGAAATTCATATTTATTTGCGTTCTTCTTTGGACGAAGAATGGGGCTTCATGGTGACTTCCAACGGCCTCCCAAGTGTTGGGAATGGTGGCCGACATTCTTTATCCCACGGGTTTATGAAACCTGAAAACCAGATTTTTTTGGGGGTTTATTGGTGGGGTTTTGGCCTCTTTTGGGGCCTCTCCGGGGATCCCGCCGGCACCGGAGGGGTCGCCGGTGTGACAAGACGCCGCCGACTAGGTCGGCCGCTAGAGGGGTGCCGCCGCCAGCCGCCGTTGCTCGCTCCTAGCCGCCCCTATGCCACCTGCAACATGAAAAGGGGGCTAGGGTTTCGGGAGCTGTCAGGTTGGGGACGGGCGGTCTGAGGCCAGTCCAGCCGGCCGAGTCTTGGCCATATTGGGTGAGCCAGGGGCTGCCTGGGCTCAAGCCTGGCCGAGCCAAGGGGCTCGAGCCAGGTGCCCTAATGGGCTCAGCCAGGAGGGTCCTAGTTCGAGCCAGGGCCGAGCCCTCGCTCAGCACTTGGCTGAGCCATTTTACCCTTTTTTATTCCCAATAAAACCCCAATGCCCATTTAAAATAAAATTGAAATTAGAATTAAGTTTTAAAATTCAAAAACTATTTTGAAATTTAAAATGATTATTCAATTATTTTATTTAACTGGGCTTATTATGATTTTGAATCATTTAATTAGCAATTATTTCTTAACAAATTAGGGTTAATTATTAACTTAAGTGTTAGTTTAATAATTAACCTCAATTGTCTAATTTTAAGAGTCAAAATTAGTGATTAATAATTATTAATCTAATTGTTAGATTATTAGTTATTAATACATCTAACTGTGTTAAATTAATAATTAATTTTAGTTGACTAATTTAAATATTAAATTAGTAGCTATCAATTAATTAAAGTAAATCGTTAATTTAAGTGTTAAATTAATAATTAATAATTAATTTTAATCAAGTAATCTAACAGTTGGATTAATTAGTTATTAATTAGTTAGTGTTAATTATTAGTTTAAGTGTTAAATTAATAATTAACATTAATTGATTAATCTAAGTGTTAGGTCAGTAGTTAATAATTAATTGTAGTTGATTATTAATTGAAGTGTTAAATTATTAATTAACTTTGTTGGACTAGTCTAAAAGTTAGATTAGTTATTAATAGTCTAATTGTTAGATTATTAATATGTTTTTAATCTAAATTTTAAATTGTTTAATCTTAAGAAATGTTCTATTTGCATGGAATAATCTGGAAATTATTAATTTGGAGTGTGTACACATGTGATGTGTGTTTTATACTTTAAAACTTTATTTAATTGCATGTTTAAGTTATTAAAAGTGTTTTCGAAATTCAAATACCAATTTTGATTGGATCCGAGCCTTTTGAAAGTCAAAATTATTCAATTTTAAAACTCTTTTATTTTAGCCATTTGATGTGCTTATCATGTGTGGAATGTTTAAAATACACGGTGGTCATGGATATGCACTTATTTAATTATTCATGTGATGAATGATGTGTTTGTGTGGATCGTGGATGTATGATTGAATTTTATTAATTGTTAATAAATAGAGGTCTGCGTACCTCTCTCTCTCACATACTCCGATGTACTTCTACCTCCCTCTCTCTTGTACTCGCTATAAGGCTTTCTTGAGTTTACATGTAAATTTTAGAATTTAATGTAATTCGATTGAGGCAACCGAGGAAGGAGCGATGATGATCCACATATGTAACCAGGAAGACGATGTGATGCAGATCCTTTGCCTGTGTATTTGCTGATTCTCTAATGTAAATGTTATATTAGAATTGTGTGTGCGTTTGACTAATGACTCCAGTCAAACCCATTGTGCTATTCAAGACCACACTTGACATGTATGAGGTGTATTGTTTGATTGTGAATCAAAGCATGTATAGTATTTAGTAAATATATATGATATGTTTGTATACTATCACCTAGGAAAAACCAAGATAAAAGTTATCTAAATACCCTCGTCTAAACTCTAAGCTGTAACGTGAGTAGTTTAAAACTTACCGCGTGGTCCACCATTGTTATAGTCATAGGATTCTGCCTCCTCACAACCGCGAGTGACACTTCAACTGTACCACTCAAATATCGGTACTAGTTATACCCCGAGGTACATCTGGTGACCCTTTCCAGTTAGGCGTCACCCTGCCACACCCACACCAGCACTGCGCCCCCCTAACGCATGGTGCTTAGGAGCTAACAACTGTCACTTTGGGTCCACAGTCACACAAAACACAACACAGTGATATCTGGTCACGTAGAAATCCCCGCACCAATGTATGATTCCAAGCATGCAATTAACCACATTATCTAACAAGATACATACATGATAATTTCAGGAATTAACGGGGCACTGTCTTGAATCGCATCACTCGTGGCCGACGTCATTCAAGATCCCCAAACAGATTCAATTACTCACAGGCGCTGGGACCCAGGGATACTGGCCTGAATGGCATCCCCCGTGGCTGACGTCATTCAGCTCTTTATCCCACGCTGGCTTCGGGAACCGAAAAAAATGGGCCGTTGAATGGCGTCACCTGGTGAACGTCATTCTAAATGGCGTCACCTGGTCTTGACGCCATTTTAAATGGCGTCACTTGGTCTTGACGCCATTCTAAATAGTGTCACCTGGTCTCAACGCCATTCAACGCCAGAAACCGAGCTTCTCCGATGTCCACTGAGTCAAAATTGGGGGCCCTCTCCTCCGCAAAACACCTAAAAACGCCAAAATTTGAGGAAGTAAGGGAGAATCCAAATAATCGATTAAAGATCACACCGAACCCCATTTCATTAAAATGACCGTTTTCATCGAAAAGAACCCTTAAAACATGCTTGTTATACCCAAAATCTCCACGTACACAACATGCTCCAAAGCGGGAAACATGGATAAAACAACCAAATCACGTGCAAGGATCGTCCCCCGACTGGTTTAATTTGAACTCCTCTTTGTTGCTTGTTGCCGAACCGCCGCGCCACAAGCTGCCGCTGGTACCACCGTGGATGACGTCACTCCGTCGGAATGTCAGCCGCCGTTTGGAGAGTGCAGTGTCGCGGAGGAGATGGTGGTGGTAGTGGTGGGAGATAGAGGGGCGTCAGAAGTGGAAGAAGGGAAAGGGGGACAGATGGATCGGAGAGAGGGAAGAGAGAGAGTGAGAAGGAGAGAAATGAGAGAAAGGTGGGAAGGCTCGGACGTCAAACCGAAACAAGCTAAATCACGTCGTTCCCATACGAAGACATTCAGATGACAGGACGAGGTCGTATACTGGCAGATCTCTGAATGGCGTCGGTCATGCAAGACGCCTTTCAGACAATCAGACCGGAGCCGCACACTCGCGCCCCAACGCTCACCCATGTGGCACCCCGCATGGCTCCTAAATGACGTCCCCCTAGGCTGACACTGTTCAAAATCGTATCTCGCAAGCTTGATGCGATAAAGAGCCCATGCCTTAGGCTCACAAAAGCCCAAACCAAGAGATCCGACACCAAAAACCGACTCGATAATCGGATCCGAAACCTCAATCCTTACAAATACCATGATCCTTAAAGTACAACAATTATCCAACAGAAATAAAATCACTCAACTCCCTAGTACATATATCTCTCTCAAACCCTACTACATCAATCTATTAAATAAAAGTCAAACTAAACTAGATATTTTCCAGTCGTAGTCTGAATAAAAAAGTCTCAAGGTAGGTCTTCCTCAAGTCTTAACTCCACCTCCTTAGTTGGATATGTAGTTATTAGTAGGTTTATAAGTTCAAGTGCTCAATAGGCATTAAACCTATCAAATGCTAGATAATATGATAATTGAAAAGTGATGATAACAAATATACATCTAGATTCACACTTTGCCTTTTATTTTCATGAGTCTTGTAGACATTCATCATATGACCTGTCACATCAAGAATGTATGAATAATTAACTAGTTTTACAAAATTATCTATTCTATTTATAAAATAAACAGAACAACTTTTGTTCATTCTCAGTCAATGGACAACCAATTCTATCTCAGCAAGAATCTAAGATTAAAATTTTGATGATAGATGGAAGCAAATAACAATAACTCAATTCCATTAAGTCTCCTGAAGGCATCCTAAGGTTTGCTATCTCATAGCAACAACTGCACCTTTTGCATTATACATTGGCCTCAAGTCAGTGTCTCCAACTCTCATTTTCCTTTTACTTTTCTTAATCTGCACACCATTGCAGAGATGGGAAGTATATCCAGTATCTCATACCAAAGATGTGGATTCTGTAATGGACAAGCAAAAGTTAACAGAATGCTTGAAACTTCTCCAAGCTTCTTATTCTTTTCGTTTGCCTTTTTCTGCAAGATAAAACTCGAAGTTCCTCTTTCATTATCCTTTATTGGTGGCAGTGGAAGCACTCTTTCATCTGGATTGCATTTATCCTTCTTAGCAACTTGTTCACCTTTTAAGGCTTCTACCTCTTGCCTTTCAAAAAGGGCTACCATGAGTGTCTCTTCATCTTGGTCCCACCAAGCAAGAGGTCACATGATTTCTGCTTACTGACATTGTCAACAAGTTCATATGGGGACTGTTAATTAAAGACATATATTATTTCTTGGATATGTGATCATTCTTTAGATTTCCTTAGCTAGTTTGAATGAGTGGAGCAAGTAAATTTCATGCCATCCAACATGCCATCTTTCTTATTGCTTGACGACATTTTAGACATTTAGAGAAAATGAAGTGATTTAGCATATAGTTCTTATTAATTTAGAAATAGTCTTTTATCATTAATTAACTTTCATTATTTTTGGATAGACTATATAACCCTCAAATATACAGAATGGGGGGCATCGATGGTCTCCTAGCAGGGATCAAAATCTCATTGACCTATAATGTGACTTTGTACATAGTACAACAAATCACACTATGATTAGAGAGTAGCCAACTCTTGGCATTTGCAAATTCTTACAATATTTGATCATATTTTGGCTCCCAGAATAATAATGGCCTTGCGGATAGCACACCAAGCCATTAAATATAGTCTAAATGGTACCATCATTACGCAACATGCATATATTAAGATATTGCAGCCCTTATAGATAGCACAACAAAGCTATATTGTGACGCTATCCTGTTTAAAGCAACATCATGTTATAGTTTTAGTCTTGTTATCAGAATCTGATAGGTCTTGTAGATAGCATAACAAACCTGCACGACCTGACTTTTAGTCCTAAAACTATAATGATGGAGGGCCATATCGTGCATTCTCAACAGACTGACGCTACGATTTAAAGTTTAGAATTGAGAGATTTTATAAAATTTTTATATTGGTCTCATCCTAGGTGATAGTAAATATATATATCAAATAAATTTAAATATTTACTATACTTAGATAGCAATTTGATTCAATAAATAAATAACCTACATGCATCAACATACATGTCATTTATGTGGTCATAGACAACACGATAATTAAACTGGAGCCATTCATTCAATCACCATATTAATTTATACAACACTTATAGTAATCAATCACGCAATCATGTCGACCCTGATGATCTCATCTCCTGATGCTTTCCTAATTGCACTTGTGGATCATTCTCGCTCATTCTCTGCCATTCCGATGAATTATTGTTATGCCACGCACTTTTACAACCCATAAATAACTTTAATTAATTTAAATTAGACTAATTAATTAATTATAAGAGCCTATCAGTGAGTTTAAGTAATTTGATTTACTCCAATTAACTTTATTATAAAAGCCCTTAGCCCAATTATACTACTAAGAGTAGCCCAATTTAATTAAAATTATGAGTTGATGCATTGGACAACAACATAGTAAAATAATGATAACTTTATGTAAAGAATTCTGATTAAGACATAGTTGATACCATTGTAAAGAGTATAAAAAGATCTATAACTTTGTACCAGACCATATTTACTAATTCAGATGTTTTAGAGATAAAAAATATCGTTCATTAATTTTAAAAAGGGTTGCCCATAGAGAACAAGTCCTAATTAGACAATGATTTGAATTAAAAAATAAAAGATGATATAATTAAAATTAACCATAACCCGAAAAGTTATGTATGACATATTTGACTTGAATTATAAATATAACATAATAAATTTGAATATAATTAAAATTTTAATTTACTAGAAGAAAGTCATAATTATAATCCTACTTGAATTATGATTCTGTATATAAATTTATTTGACATAATCTTAGTATTTTAAGCAGAACTATGTGTATAAAATTTCAAATGAAGTAAGATAACTCCCATTAGAATGATGACTCAAAATTGTAGAAGTTTTATGAAGACCATATATTTAAACTAAGTCGTTTACTAATTGGAATCAAGATATCGTTTGACGAAAAGGAAATATGTTAGATTTCTGGGTTCGGAGTATTCAAGATAGCATGTCAGTAAAATAGGTATACCTTTTTATAACAATGTCAAAAAATAGTGAGATTGGTGCCATTGAAAAAATAATAAAAAGTTATAATTTTTTTTAGAAGATAGATTTTTCTAATTCGGACGTTTAAGATGTCGAATTTAAAAGTCTTTAGAAAAGAAAACTACACGTGGCGTAAACCGAGTCCGATTTTTACCAGAAAGTAACTTTGAGTTGGAGATTAACTCATGGGGAGTAGGAGTTCGACTCCAGCAAAGAAATGAGTTATTAGTAGTTGTATTAGGAAGGTAAATAAGCATAAATAGAGTCTTGGAGTTGTGCTTAATGCTCTAGTGCATACAATTCTCTTTCAAGGGTAAGTTTATGTGGTGTTTTTGAAAGAATAGATTGTTCATGGTTTTTTCTTTTGAGAATTTGATTCTAATCAATATTTTGTGTTATTGGAGACTTAGAAAACGCGAGAAAGAGTTTAGAAAATGTGAAGAATAGTATAGAGAAAGAAGAAATCATGGATAGATAGCAAAAAAGCCATAGGGGAACAAAGAGTCTATCTTTCTTCAAGAAGTAGGTGGATAAATCTAAACATGATCTATTTTTTTTTTTTAAACTATATTATTTTTTAGATAAAATGAGGGAGAAAGAAAGGTGGCTCGGTGCGTCAATCCCGACCAAACTAAATCGCGTTGTCCCAAGATGACGCGATTCAGACGATAAGACATAGGTCGTATAGTGGCAGCTGTCTGAATCGCGTCGACCATGCACGGCGCCATTTAGACGACAAGATCAGGGCCGTAGATACGCGCCATTTAGACATCAAACATCCGGTAAGACTAGTACAGGTTATTCCAGCTCATATGATGAGGGTAACTGATCTCGTTAGTTACTCGTGTGGAGACACAATGGTAAACCTGTAGGTGCTCATTGGGGAATGAGTTCACTGAACTGATCCGACATGAATCGCTGAATGGTAATTTACCTGACTGTCAATCGGCTTGATTCATCGTCACAGTGGCGTGGTTAATCCTTGGACTTGAGACACCAAAGACACCTTGTCAGTGGACTTCTGGACTTTGACCTTTACCTACGAATCCCTATCAACGGGATCTCTAATAGTCAAAGATTGGGTCTAGCGGAAGACCTTCGAAGGTGATTGTGTGTTCAATAAAGGATCGTTCGCTCTCAGGTAACTGGAGAGAGAATGCTCTAGAATAGATCCGTAGGAGTCTCTTGCCAGAGCAGAAACAATATCAGAAAATAGGTTTTCGGATATTGTAAAGCGGAGTCTGATTCAAGTGAGTTAACAATCTAGGGTTTGACAGTTGACCATACCCTAGGTTGACTCGAGAGCATTGTGCGAACGAAGGATTATAGCCACGTGGTAACTGTGGACGGACAGGTTCCATAAGTGGGTTGCTGAACCCCATTACTTTCCGGGATCATGCGGTGTTGCTTGGCACCCAACTTGATCGGAAGTCCGACCGAATTTATATGCGATGATAATTCGGTTAAGTAATTAGTTAATATCTAAATATTAATTAATTACAATAAGTCAATAACTAGTTATAGGACTTAACGGGCTGAAAATCGGACTGGTAAATGGGCCTAGAGGGTCACACGCAATAAGATTCTGAGTCGGTGGTACATAAGTGGGATTTATATTAACTCGAGGACTTTTGTGAAAAGTCGCGCCGACTTAATATATATACGGACTGTTGAGAAACCCTGGGCCAAGCTCCAGGATTTCCCTTGCTGGCCGTCATCCCCCCTTTCTCTCTCCTTCTCTTGGCGCCCCGTTCGAGGCGCCGGAAACAGTTTTCGTCTCCGCCGCGTGTGATTCCCGAAAGTCGGGAATTCCCGTCGGCGGGATTTCAACAATCGTTGCGGCAACGGATCTTCAGCGAGAGAGCTGATACAGACGAGGGATCGAGGACGAAACACCGCAGAGGATCGCGTGGATATCGCTGGAGGCCGGACGCTTGTGCTGTAACGACCCGCCACCCTATAATCGGGGATCCGATTACTAAATGGGTACCGAATCATTAATTTGGAACCAAACCAGGATCTAAGTAAGTATGGGAAATAAATAATAAACTAAGCTAAACATTCACATCGCATTGAATTGAAAGGAAAGTGCAGAAATTTAAAAGTTATTACAATGCGACTCGATACAACAAATAATTACATACTCCAACAGAAAAGAAAAGATTATACATACAGGCTAGGAATAAAATAACAACTACATCGGGGTATACCCCGGAACAACAGCCGTCGACGCTCAACACACAGTCGCACACTCCTCGCTAAGTCTGTCGGGATTCCTCACCTGAAAACCGCAGGAGTGAGTCTCAACGAAAAGACTCAGTAGGGATCCTTCGATCCCCACTGCCCATACACACACCACAAGTGCAAAGTACAGCGGAGATATAGTAACCAAGTAAAGCAGTAATTACTACACCTAAATTTCAATGTGAATCACATGCATTCGAAGTATAATTATCATGCATAATTCCAATTTATCAGGGAACCCGTAATCAGCGTATCCTCAAAACACGTCAACCACACAACGAAAGTGGGAAACACCGACCCGCTGAGACCAAAGAGTAACCCCTCGGATAGCACGCTGGCTACCTCGGCGGTTACTCCTTCCCCCAGCAAACACCGACCCGTTGAGACCAAACAGTAACCCCTCGGATAGCACGCTGGCTACTCCGGCCCAACTGGCTCAGGTGGTTACTCCTTCCCCCAACACGAGTGACACTCCAAAAGGTACCACTCCGACACCGGTACAAGCTAGCTAACCCCGGAGTTCACCAGGTGACCCTCTCCCACTAGGCGTCACCCCGCCACTGCTCCCGTCAGCGCTGTGTCCCTCCACACCGACACAGGGTGTAGAACGCTACAACAGTCACTCTAGGTCCACCGAAACATAAAACACGGCACGGTGCGATCCGCTCACGGAAGAGGTCCACGGTCGCACGACATACAACGCAGTGCCATCCGGTCATGAAGAGTTCATCATCATCGAGTCTACTAAAGCGTGCATATAACCAACTATCTAGCAGTGTAAACACATTTTACTGGCATGGATTAGTGTGGTTCTGTCTTGAATCGCGTCGCCCAAGGCCGACGCCATTCAAGCACCCTAAACTGGTTCATGAAATCCCGGCCTCAGAAGCGTCGCTACAGTTAGCCGCCTTTTAAAAGGCGTCGACATCCTCAGACGCCGATTAATAGGAAAATCCGAAATTAACATAAAACCTTAATCGGGAGATTTCTGCCTTAAAAGGCGTCATGGTGTCCCGACGCTATTCCAAATAGCGTCGTACAGGCATGACGTCTATCAGCGCCAGAATCCCCGAACTGACAGGGCCTTAGTGGAACGATTTCTGTCTAAAAGGCGTCGTGATGGCCCGACGCCCTTCTAAAAGGCGTCGTCCATGCACGATGTGTTTTAGAGCCAGAAATCAGGTTCTACCTCGAGCCCGAGGGCTCCCTTTCCACCCCCAAAAACCCCAAAAACAGAGGAGAAAGAGAGCAAACCAAGCCATCATGAATCCACATCCATAGAAACTCCCATTCCCATCAAATAAAAGCCCCTAACATGCTCATTCTACCCCAAAACCAAAGATCCGTAACATGTTTTAAACGGGGGAAACATGGTTTAAAACACAACACTATGGGAACCGTCACCCTACCGGTTACTTGAACTCCTCCAAGCCCCAAGCCGTCCGCCCGTCTCGCCCCACGCCGCCGCCGGTACCGCCGAGGTCGTCCTTACTCCACCGGGACGTCGGCCGCCGTCCGGAGAGTAAACGCCGCGGAGGAAGTGGTGATGGTAGTGGCGAGAGCTAAGTGGTTGATGGAGTTGGAGGGAAAGACGAAGTGGTGGAAGGAAAGAAAGAGGGGAAAGGGGCGTCGCCGGAGTCGCCGGAGGTAGGGTGGAGAGAAAGAGAGAAGGAAGAAAATGAGGAAAAGAGGGAAGGCTTGCGGGGTTAACCAGAGACCGGATAAAACGCGTCGACATGTACGGACGTCTATCAGTTGACATGACGGCCGCTCTGACAGGACTCTGAAACGCTCTGACAACAGTCTAAAATGCGTCGTCCATCCAAGACGCCGTTCAGACGACAAGACTGGCGCCGTACACTGACAACCCAGGGTCGCAGTCTGAAAGGCGTCGTCTCTCGCGGACGCCGTTCAGCCGACATGTAAGGGCCGTACTCTCGCGGCCCAAAGCCAGTGCACGTGGCACCCACGTGGCACAAGCTAAAACGCGTCTGCCTCGCTGGACGCCGTTTAAACCGCGTCGAGCTGCCCCACTGGAGCCTGAACTACAGGGTCCGACCCCGAAAACCGGATCCGAAAGCCTCAGTCCTTACATGTGCGGCTCGCGACATCGCCTCGACGGAACCGAGACGGAAGCGGATTCGAATCCGCGCACGGTAATCGGATTACTTCTCGTTGTTTTCGGTTTTAGTTTTTCATTCCGAATCGGATCAGCGGGCATCGGGTGGGATAATTTTTGTTCGTCGTTTCCGCTGCTTTCTTCGCATCCCGTCCGGATCCCAACAGCCTGCCCATACGGCACACCTACATGGCTCCTAAGAGGTACGACACCGAGTCGACCCGATAATTGAATTAGAAACCTCAGTCCTTACACAACCCCTTGTCCAAGAGCCTAGGTCTTGTTACGGGCTAAGCCTCCATGGGCAGGAGACTCCTCAGTGCTAGCAAGTCGAATGATAGGAGACATATTTCCTTCCCTAGTTATTGTAATAGTCATCACATGAAATTCCCATGCAAACAAAAGATAATTAGAGTATGTTTGGATTAGGCAATCCTTAAACTTCTAGGAATCAAACCCTCTCCAATTTATCTTATAGGTACTTTTTGATCGATTGGTATGTCTTATGATTAGATGGTAATGGGTAATGTTTTCTCATGATTCATATGCTCTTACATCATATTGTTACGTCCCTGATCCGATTAAGTTTCTTGGACTCACTTCGGATTCAAGTTACGTAACTACATAATCAAATAATACACAAATCAGACATGAATGATGAGAGACAAATAACCAAATCAATAGATATGCTATTTACCATCAAAATAATCTAAGAAAAAATTGTTGAGTAATTTGTGCATTTCATTTCTCCCTATGTTTTCGTAATAGCACACTATGAAAATGTCTTAATGCTAAACTCACTGTAAAAATGATAGGACTTTATCTCTATAGGAGTGATAGTAATTTATGTGTTTCCATAAATTTAGTTGCTAATAGTTTTTGACAAAGGTCTTCGGAGTTCTATAACTTAATCACCTTCAAAATTCCTTGACTCTCATATTCATAAGAACTAAATTGACCTTCGATTAAGCTTCAGGACTTCAAATGACTTGCAAAGAGTTCAGCATTATTTAAAACATCACTCTAGATTTACCGATCAATTTTTCTAAGTGTTCTATCAATTGAGTGTCATAGATTCACTTCCATTAACCTTATCTTAGTTACTTCGAATAGAGAACTTAAAAGTCCTCTATCGATTAGCCTTATAAGATGTCTTATCGATTAGCATTTTTAAGTCTTTTATCGACTAAACATATCATAGTCTTATTCGATTACCACTTAATGTGTTCATCTCGAATCTATCTAAACTTGGCTTCGGTTAATGTTTGAGCAGCCACTTTGATTACCTTGATAACGTTAATCGAAACTCATCTTAGAGTTACATTGTGTATTTTAATCGAAGTTGTCTAAGTCTGACTCCGATTAACCGTTGAGCAACCACTTCGATTACTTTGGTAACGTTAATCGAAACTCAACTTAGACTTACATTTTGTATCTTAATTGAAATGAAGTAGTAAGTTTCATTTCACTTAGCATTTTAAGATATCTCTTCGATTACTGTTATAATGCCAATCGAAGTTTCACTCTCGTACTCCACTTCGAGTAAATACCATAATCTTTACTATTATTAACCTCATCAAGTATTGTTATGATTAACGATGTTCTTTCGGTTATTGATCATAAGTCTCACAGTGATCACTGAACAAATCTAAGACTTTGATTAGTAAGACGCTTTAGCAATTATCTCATAAATTATTTATTTGATTAACCCTTTAAGTTACCAACTCAATTAACTATTTCATGCATTTTAAGTTAAGCTTTGTCTCTAATCGAAGTGAGAGCCATTTGTACTTCGTTTAGTAGTCTGTCGGTGAGTTTAAAACACACTCACTAATTGGCTTCTATTAATAGCAAGTTTTTCACTTCAACTGAGCATTAGCTTATGACTTATTTTAAAGAATTGACATTATGGTTAATATTTATCTTTGGCTAATATTCATTTTATTGAATTCAATTCAAATTAGTCGGTACTCTAAGATTTTATTCTATATGTTCTTTTTGCCTGAGATCTTTGTCATAACTTTAACTAACATATCTATTGCAGTCTCTATAAACTTTGTACTATCATAGACTTCTGTTAGCAATTGATGCAATGGCAGTAAAAGCTATCTTGCCTTTTTAGTATTTGTATTGCATGCATGTTTGACCTAACAACACAAGATCTGTACCTGAGGAAGCTACCTTGTATTAATTCGTGCGACCTCAAGTCTAGCATCACAGCAGACTTGTCATGCGCTCTTTCTGGATTGTCTCTTAGAATTTTTAACATTAAACACATACGGGAAGAAGCCGTTTATAGCAAACTAGTCTAACATATTGATTTTGAAGAAGGGATATAAAGAAAAGTCCTTTCACTACATATAAGTAGAGTAGTTCAAGTGAGCAATATACACCCACAGAAGTAACCAGAGAAAATCATTTAAGTGTGAGAAAATAGCCAATACACTACCTTGCTTAGAGAAAGAGTTTGAAGATCTCAAAGAGCCGTGCATCATCACTCCTACAAGAAGCTCTTGGAGATCCTCTTCAGATCAAGACCTGTGCATTATAATTGTTCATTTTTCTGTCTTGATCTGTATTGTGTTCCGTGTGAACACTTGCTTGTTTCATAGGTACACCTTGTATTCATATCAGACTTTTGTTTCTCTTCCTGGTTGGAGAAGAGAGGGCCTGCTGGAGGCAGGAGGTTGTTGTATAACCTGCAAGGGGTCGGTACCTTGTTGTTAGTCGAAATCCTAAGTGGTTTCTTGGGTACTCAATAGAAGTCTAGATAAACCGAACTAGTATAAATTTCCTATGCATTTATTATGTAATTGTTTCCTTGTATCTATCTCCTTCTATCCATTCATTAGCGTTCACATTTAATTTCTATTTAAGCATTTCTATTTTTAATTATCCATTCACCCCCCTTTGGGTCAACTAACATATAGTATGAATGGATCAACTAATATATAACACATATGGCATGATCGAATTCATATCAGACATATTAAATTCCACTAACCATGATCAGAATGTATCACATATTGCAGAACATGTTAAATTATCAAATTGCAAGACGTTACGTATCACCATCCCCTGAGCATAACAAATATCATGTCATAATAATTTATCAAATCATATTCACATCATAGATCATATGATTAAGACAGATTCATATGATTTCAAATGAATAAATAAGCATGATAATCAATAGATTCAAATGATTAAGCTGAATTCAAATGAACATATAGAGTAAAGATTTCATATTTATGTGTCAATCAAATAAATCAAATCATATCATAATGGGCATACAGTCAAACACAACACAAGGAGCCGAACAAAACAAATACTAAAGAATTTAAGCAAATGATGCAGATGTCTTAATTAGTGCGCAGAACTGTAGAGTCTAAGTCCCACCAAACTCCAAACCGTTGGGACGTTATATATCGTTGTCTCATAGTTTAGATGGCAAGAAATTAGGATTTCAATCGTTTGCCATCGGGTTCTAAACAAAATACCTTATCCAATATGAATGCTTATAATCGAATCGGGTCAAATATCTCCTTAAGATAGCAATGACCAAACAAAATCCAATAATTGTAGTACAATGAGATTAGCAGAAATCAAATGATGCAAATGATGAATATATATCTAGAATTTGAATCAACAAAGTACTACATATAGTTATAAGTCAAAATACATACTTTTACTTACAAAATAACCACTTAAAGAGCTAACATGGTCATATAGATGTGGATTTAAAACTAATACCAAAAGGTTTCTGGATGGAAGAATATGCTCAAAGAATATTTTTATAATATTCAGACAAATAAACATATTTTTCAGGTATTAAACCTCATTTATAAAGTTGAAAATCTAATAAATAAGTTCGAAAATAGCAAATAGATTTGAAAAGTATCCAAATTTTATGGACATGATAAATAGGTCAACACAACATGTGGACCAAGTTTCACGTGAATCAGACATCAAATTAATAGTTTAGAGCATTGAGTTACATATGTCCAACTTAAGTGAATTTTGACCAATGGAATATATAGCATAATATTAATGAATGAATTTACAAAAATTTTAAAAAAAAATGTGAAAAATTAGATTCCATCATGAAAAAGTAATGGTCAAAATTTCAGATCATTTGACTAAGGAATGAAGGACTTATGGCCGATTGAAGTTCATCAAAAAATTTGAACTGTCATCAGCCGGGACAGAGTGTATAGGCTGAGATAATAATTATGAGAAAAATATTAAATAAATTCAAAGAAATCTTAACATTGGTGAGAATAATATACATCTCGAACAAGCTTTGATCAAAATTTCAGATCCTTTGGATGAGTATCTAGAGAGTTATGGCAAAAAAAAGTTCGATCTAAGTTTCCAAACTAATAGCATACAAGCAGTTTGAACCGTGTCCATGCAAGTGGATGCCTTTTAAATGGCGTCCAGTATAGTGGACATTATTTAGACTCTATATTGGGTTTGAAAAGGCTACGAAACATTGGATTTGAAAGGCGTCTTGTCGAACGGACATCTTTTGAATTACGTCAACTAGTCTGGATGTGATTTAAACCATTTTTTTGAACTATAATATTTATAAGAATTCTCATAGAATCGAGGGTCCAAAGTGGCAACTAAGATTGTAGACTTACATATTACGATTTCAGGAATCATGTTTGACCACTTTTGAAAATTAAAATAGAGTTTTAATATTAATACAAAATATCATTTTATGAATTTTATATCCTACCTCTTGAAGAATACGAAGAACACCACTTAGATCCTGCTCCAATCAATTCCTTATGCTTTAACTACAAAATCTTCCACTTCCAGAGCTTCCTCTACGTCCTCTAACCATTCAAGAACACAATCTATGTGTTAGAACTAATCTCAAAAGGAAATAAATCAAAACATCTTCTAGATCTTCTCAAGAACATTATGTTCTTACCTTGAAAGTTCAATTGCAGCTCTAGACGCCCTAGCACGAATTCAAAAGATCATATATAGTTTCTTGCCTTCCCAATACAACCAAAAAATTCTCTTTTACATGTTGGAGCTGTTGGGTGCTCGGGTTTCTCCGGATCTCACGCGCAGCGGAAAATAAAATAAATACGGAGATCCATTCTCATTTCGAAAAACTAAAACTACGATTATCGGATAATCGATTCTCACCGTGTGCGGTTTCGAATCCGCAACCGTTCGGTTCCGTCGGTGCGACACCGCAAGCCGCGTAAATGTCCGGCCTCTAGCGAAGTCCACGCGATCCTCCTCGCGACGGATATCCTCACGTTCCTCGTTCTTCGCTGCCAACGAAACCTCCGCCGGTCGCCACAACAATTGCCGCAACACGGGGATGATTTTCCGTCGAACGGGATTTGGAGAAGCGACGGAGCAGATCTGGATTTGTCTGGACGCCAGAGAGAGAGAGAAACAGAGGAGGGGCGGCTAGGGTTTGCAGCAGCTTGGCATGTTCAGCCCGTTCGCTTTGTTTTATACTAACCGCGTGGTTTTTCATAAAAACCTCCGGTTTATATAAAACTCATTTATTTATCCATCGCCTTGAGAATCATTTGCGTATGACCCTCTAAGCCCAATTACCAGTCCAGTTAATAGCCCAACAAGCCCAGTGACTCCTCACTGGCTTTATTAATCAATTAATAACTATTTATTAATTAATTAATTAATCCATTGAATTGATGTCGCACATCGAATTTGACCAGGCCTCCAATCATGTTGGGTGCCAAGCAACACCGCGTGAACCCGGAAGGTATCGGGGTTAAGTAACCTACTCTTGGAACCTTTCCGCGGACAGTTACCGCGTGGATATAATCCTTCATTCGTACAATGCTCTCGAGTCAACTCAGGGTATGACGTGCTGTCAAACCCTAACCGGTCGATTCACTTGGATTGGATGCCGCTGATAAATATCGAAAAACTCCTTTCCCGATATTATCGTCTGCCCTGGCCAGGGACTTCCGCGCATTCTTCCTAGAACATTCTATCTCTAAGTACCGAGAGCGAATGATTCCTTATTGACACACAATTCCCTTCGACGGTATTCCGCTGTACCCAATCCTTGACGTTTTAGAATCCCGTGTCTAGAGATTCGTAAACCAAGGTCAAAGCACAGAAGTCCACCGACAAGGTGTCCTTGGTGTCTCAGGTTCGAGGACCATCCACGCAACTGCGACAATAGAATCAAGCTAGTTGACAGTGAGGTACAATACCGTCCAGCGATTCAGTCGGATCAGTTCAATGAACTCATTCTCTAATGAGCACCTACAGATTCGTCTTAGTGTCTCCACACAAGTGACTTATGAGATCAGTCACCCTCATCACATGAGCATGAGTAATTTGTACTAGTCTAACTGGATATCCGATGTCCTTCTCGGATATCCTCCGACTAGGAACGATTAAGAATATGTGTGTTTAAGTGATCAGTCTCATTAGTATGATCTCATCATAATCTGATCACTATAACACATATTCACAGACTTCATTATGAAACGATAATTAATGCGATTTACACATAATGAATATTATGCCATTATATTAATAAACGAACGAGATTCACATAGTCAGATTGGCTTGTAGGCCACCTAAAACTAACAGGAGCTAGACTTCAACCATGAATGGTTTAATTTCTAGGAAAAAATGACTTCCTAGTGCAATTAGGACTCTATTCCCGTACTTAACTATTTCTTTAACTATAAACCATTAATTCGACCTTGTTATAGTTAGAATTAGTAAAAATGTTCTTCTACAAAATTTTAGATATGAATTTCTTCTTTCCAACGGTACTAAGATCATAAGTTTTTATTAAACAAGCAAAAAGTGATTGCTGATTTACCCAGCCACTGTTCCACAACTTCGAATCTTGAATTTGACTCAGTGTTTGAACTACTTTAGTTCCTTCTTAGAACGCCAATGGGCTTAATGTGCCTAATAATTGAACTAATGAGTTTTCATAGATCGCTTATCATTTTAATAAATAATTAATTATAATTCAGCCCAATTACTCGTAACCCATCATTAATCATATCAAGCTTAATTAAGCATGGCCCGTTAACTGATTATAATCGGTTTAAGTTCTAGGGTATAATATTCTTAAAGCATTCTCTTTCTAATTACTGAGAACAAATGATCTCGTATGAAATACTCAATCACCTTTGAAGGTACTCTGCTTGATTAATTAGGATCCCATGGTCAGAGATCATGAGCCAAGGTCAGAGCTCAGAAGTCCACCGACAAGGTATCTTTGGTATCTCAGGTCCAAGGACCAACCATGCAAATGTGACATTAAGTTCAGCTGGTTGACAGTTAAGTAAATTACTATCTAGCGATTCAAGTTCGATCAGTTCAGCGAACGCATTCTCCAATGATCATATGTGTGCTTGTCCTAGTGTCTTCACACATATGACTATGAGATCGGTCACCCTCATCATATGAGCAAGCATAACACACACTAATCTAATTGGATATAAGATGTCATGTCTCTAATATCTTATGATTGTGAACAATTTACGAATTATAGTCAAAAGTATTTGTCTCATTATCATAATCTCGTTATGATCCAATATTCTCACATAATCCCACAGACTTCATTATGTGCAATTAGTTAAATGCAATCTTCATAATGAATTAATTATCATTTATGAGTGAACCATAACGTACATAGGTACATGATGATTGGCTTTGATGATACCTATTTCCAACAAGGGTCACGGGTTGGGCCTTGTGGGGTCCTACATTGGGCCAGTGGGGTCATGGACTTGGTCAGCAGGGTCCCGAGCTAGACAAGGCTGGACTGTGCCAATGAGCTTGGTAAAATCCAATGGGGTCCCAGGACCCCACTGGGTTAACGTTGGATCCGCCACCGGATCCCACCCCATGTAGTAAACAGCCTCTTATTGATGTAGTCCATAAACCAATTGTGCCACTATTCTAAAAAAAAGGCCTAGCTTAGTTAGTACCACATGACATCTCCATTTGGGAGGTTACAGTATCAACTCCCTACAGGCGCCTGCACTTCACATAGTTAGGCACAAATCGAGAGGACTTGTGAGATTCAAATCTCTTTTGCCGAGAGGACTTGTGAGATTCAAATCTCTTTTGCCGAGAGGACTTGTGAGATTCAAATCTCTTTTAATTTGAGAGGAGCTATAAATACTTAGGCATTGAGCCACCTGTCAAAAAATAAAATACTTGACACGAGATAGTTCTCACCTCCAAATATATTACTTGTGTACCATTCCTTGAGATATTTTGTGTTCACATTTTCCTTACCCACCTCCTATGTCATTCTTTTAATCATCTCATTGTTGCATGTTAGCTCTTGTTAAAAAGGTCAATTGACCTCCTACAAATGTTCTATAAAACACACACATTGCTAATATGATAAATTTGTTTATGCATCTTTCCATGTTTTATGGCATTTACATTTTAAACATTAAGGTAACAAATTCATAACCAACTGGCTACAGGTAAAGTTTAGATCTACATTATGAACAATGTCAACCAATTTAAAATATCTTTTTTTATATAGCTCTTGTGTCAATGTGATGTAGGAATTTCATGCAAATGTACTTTGTCCCTGCATACCATCAAACTTACTTGTCTTATTAATAGTAATAATCTCCTCGTACTACTAAAAACACTACATTGTAGAGGTGCTAATTGGCAAATGAAGTTAAGTTTAAGTAGAGTATGATGAAAAATTGTTTATCTCAGTTATGACACAGTATAATTGTTGGGATTCGGGCGGGGGGCGACAAACGCAGTAGAAACAATAAAATAATCCCACCCGATACCCGCAGATCTGTTTCGGAACGAAAAACTAAAACCGAAAATTCGGGAGCGTGATCACATCACCGTGTGCGGATTCGAATTCGCAACCGTGTCGGTTCCGTTCAGGCGATGCTGCTAGCCGCACAAGCGTCTGGCCTCCAGCGGTATCTACGCGATCATCTGCGGTGGTTTGTCCTCGCTCCCTCGTCCAGATCAGCGCGTTCGCTGAAAATCCATCGCCGCAACAACGTCTGAAAATCCGCAGATGGGAATTCCTGACTTTCGGGAATTGCACGCAACGGAGACGGGACAACACCCGGCGCACCGAGAGGGGCGCCCATAGGAGGAGGTGAGAGAGAGAGGGCCAGCCAGCCTTAAGAGCTCCTGGAGCTTGGCCCAGAGTTTCTCAACAGCACGTATATATATTAAGTTGGCGCGACTTTTAATAAAAATCCCCGAGTTAATATAAATCCCACTTATGTACCACCAATTGAGAATTTGTTTGCATGTGACCCTCTAGGCCCATTAACTAGTCCGGTTTTCAGTCCGTTAAGTCCAATAATTATTTATTAACTTATAGTAACGAATTAATATCTAATATTTAATTAATTACTTAACCGAATTAACATCTTATATAAATTCGGTCGGACTTTCGATCAAGTTGGGTGACAAGCAACACCGCATGATCCCGGAAGGTAATGGGGTTTAGCAACCCACTCATGGAACCTGTCCGTCCATAGTTACCGCGTGGTTATAATCCTTCGTTCGCACAATACTCTCGAGTTAACCTAGAATATGGTCAACTGTCAAACCCTAGATGGTCAACTCACTTGAATCATACTCCGTTGTACAATATCCGAAAATACATTTTCAGATATTGCGTCTTCTCTGACTAGAGACTCCTGCGGATCTATTATAGAGCATTCTCTCTCCAATTACGTGAGAGCGAACGATTCTATTTTGAACACACAATTACCTTCAAAGGTCTTCCGTTGGACCCGATCCTTGACTATTAGAAATCCCGTGGATAGGGATTCGTAAGTCAATGTCAAAATTCAGAAGTCTACCAATAGGCTGTCTTTGGTGTCTCAAGTCTAAAGATCAACCACGCCACTGTAACGATGAATCTAGCCGGTTGACAGTCAGGTAAATTACCATTCGACGATTCATGTCGAATCGGTTCAGTGAACTCATATCCCAATGAGTACCTACAGGTTCACCATTGTGTCTCCACACAAGTGACTAACGAGATCAGTCACCTTCATCAGATGAACTGGAATAACCTGTACTAGTCTTACCGGATGTTTGATATCATTTTCAAACATCCTACGACTATGAACAATTAAGAATATGTGTTTATAAATCATCCGTCTTATTATTATGATCTCATCATAATCCGATGACTATTGCAACATTCAAAGACTTCATACTTAAATACGTCCATCTATATAACAAATAAATGTCATTTATTAGTGAACCAGATTGAAATAAGTGCCTTATGATTGACTGTGAGGACACTTATATCCATCAATAACTTCGTGGCAAAATTATGTGACTCGTATTTGATCTTATGTCAGTATGGATCAAGATAAGTTAAGATCAAACATGTCGTTGTACTACATGAGAATTTTCTTCCTTTTATTTTTCGAAGAGCTTGTCTCAATAGTATAGCTATGCATATCTAACTAGGAAGAGAAGTATGAAATCCACAAGAAACCCTAGCAATATATAATAGGATATTTTAGATATCGATCTCTATAAACTTACTTTAAAATATGTCCATGTATATAATGAAATTTTATATCAATCTTTGTTTATTTGAAATTGTGTCCCCTATTTCTAATGGATTTTTATTTCAATCATTGTATACTTAAACCTTATAACTTTTAATCTCCGCTATTTACTTCTGATGATGTAAAGATAAAATTCATATATTAAGTCATCCACGTTGGGCGGTGGATAGGGTTGTAGGAAGCTGATACCATGCGCTCCCGTATTTGCATCTACTGCTAATTGAATCTTAAATTTAAGGAGCATTGCGATGCTTTTGATGCCTAAATTTTACGGGAAGATAAACTTGGCAAAATAATAAGAGAGGTAAAATAATAATAATAATAAAAGCCATCCAATCAAATGATTAGATTGTAAAGGGGGCAACGAGGTTCCCCTACGTGCACCAACACGTAGGGCACCCTGTGCATGTCCGCGTGAAACGCAAAATGGCATGATGTATGTGCGTGCCCCCTTGTCATGTTTCTCTCTTATGTGTTTTTTGTTTTTGTTTTTTAAAGATCTTTCGATCGTTATGTAGTGGTTTGCAATTGAATATGTTGCCAGTGGGCTAAATCAAGGCAATATATTGTATCATTTTCTATGATTGTATATGATTACTTGACTTTTGATTAAGTCCGTCGAGTTAAAAGTAGATACATAAGCTTACTTGATTTACAAAATACGAGATATTAATGAATCTGAAGTTTTCATTAATATATGAGAAATTGAAACATTAAGTGTTGTTGTTGTATTCATTTCTAAATCCCATATAATTAATAATCGTAATTTAATTTTATATTTCAAAATTATTCTTTGAAACCAAGTAAGGCCTGTCATGAATCTAGAGCCTCATGCATTAGTCCATGTCGTGGTTTTGAACAGTGGAGAGAAGGGAGAAGAAAGTAATATATGGAGAGAAAACTCCCCTATTTGCTTAAGTCAGTTGTCGGTGATGTGGACCTTTTTAAAGGTTTGTAGACCTTTTTAAAAGTTAAAACCTTTAGTTATTAAAATTTTCTATTTAATGAGTAGCCCGAATATTAAAGACCTATTACCCATTTTCCAAATCGATGAGAAAACGATGACAAAAAACAAAAAAACATTTCTTTATTTTAGTTTTTTTTTTCAAGAATTTCTAATACAAATCATCCATTTTCATTGTGATTCCCATCGATTTTTAAAAGTCCAAGTGATGGACATCTGGATGACATGGACATGATAAGAGGCATGCTTCTATGTCTGTAAGTAAAAAATATCCCCCCCCCCAAACTATTATCTTTGTATGCATGTCCTTAACCCATATTTCATCCTAAATACCTTGACATCCTAAAAAGTTGCAGTTATACCCTCGTCAAGATGTTGTGAACTCTAACAGAGTGGCTAAAAAAATTCAGATATTTTTATATGTATATCCATAAATTTACCTTGATTTTACATATATATTATTAAATTAATCAAAATTTATGAAAACTTTCTAACATATTTAGTTGAAGTTGATTGCATTTTGATGGACGAGCATAATTATAATATTTCTAAAGATATCAGAGATAGTTATAATAATATGTGAGAGTCAAGGTATACATACAAATATGGTAGTTTACTAGATATATGTATAAAAATATCTAGAGAAATTACATGTATGTTATTATGGTGAATACTGTTTGTTTGAGGTATAATTTAAGGATAGAATGAATTGTGTGCCCTCATAATCCACACACATAATATTCTTGTAGAATTAGCGGTATTACATATATTATTCATAAAAATACACATGTAGGCTCTCAAAATGGTTTTTTGGAAATACCTCCTAAAATGTCATATATTCCAAAAAACCTCTTATATTTTACACATATATAGAAAATCTCCTGAACTTTTTTTTTTTATGAAATAAATCCTAATTTATAAGTGATGTAGGTGACAATATACTTAACATGATGAGAATTCTCTACATGCCTAATGATTATACATGAGGTTTTCACATATACAAATTTCACAAGAGGCTTTTTTGCTTTATGGTCCTTTAAGGTACGATGATTATATAGGGTGTTCTCTTACATATGTTTTGCATATGCAAATTTTTTTTAGGAAATCTATACTATATTAATAAAACAGAGTTTCTAATCTAACAGATATGACACTCTCGTATTCTTTTCCACCAAAAAAATATTAAACAATTCTTAAGAGAAATCATTAATGGCTATAACCTTATTATTATTCCTTCCTCTTCTCATCTTCACCCATTTCAAAATAACTCATTAGTGATCATAACTCTCACCCCCATCCATTTCAAAATAACTCATTAATGACTATAACTCTTTATCTCTCTCTTTGGGGCGGATGCATGGGGGGGGGATGGCCCTCCTAAAATTGAGGATCTTATTTGGTAATAAAAATATTAATTTATTTATATTATAATAAAAATATTTTAAAATAAAATAAAATTTTAAAATTATATTAATATTAAATATAAGATAATATTATTATTAAATACTTCTCTTACTCTATCTTATTTAACTTATCTTATAAATTTATTCAAGTCATATGGTATATACTTTTTGTCGTATATTGTTTGTATTTATTACTTATTATCTTAATTTTTAATTATAATATATGACATATTATTTTTTTATGTATATTAATATAATAGTGAGCCACATGATAAAAAGACAACTCAAACCCTAAAGTTAGAAACATACCTTCCGTATCTTTGCTTGACGTTAGCCTTCATCAAAAGTATCTTTCTATTTTTTAATAACGATATTATTAAAAATCTTTATTGTGTGAAAGTATCATAGTTGTCCATTGTACTCAAATAGTGTTTTACCTAATTTACATGTTGTTATGGTTTCGTTATAGTCCTCATACAAAATTATGTTTATACTTAATTATGTACTGCATGTTATTATTATTTTTAATACTACTTTCGATCTCTTGAGATATGTCCATTAAACTCATCTAGCAAGTACTACAGTTTAGCATGTGAGCGAAATATTAAGTGAAATTAAAAGTTTAGTATTCCTTGTGCAAAATTATCTTTATATTTGATTAATTGCTTAAAATTAAAAAAATATTAAGATGAAGTTATTTAGATCAATATGATAATTTTATCTTAACATAAAATTTAATATTTTTAAAATAGTTTTACATAAATGTCGTGCAACGTACGTGTTTGAAACTAGTTATTTATAAAAAATCATCTCCAAAATTATGAGTATATTAATAAAATCTAACATTTAGCCCAGCCGCACCATACCAGTACCTACTCGGACCAATTAGAAAAACTTTGTTGACCGTGTGTTCCGATAGAAGCCGAAGGGCCGGAAATATTACTTGTTCAGACGCGTGTCGTGACCTGAAGACTGAACAGCCCGGCCGTCACGAAGCGTCGACCGCTCCCATCGTGCTGTAGCTGTTCCAAAGGGGTGGGATCGACATGGCGGTCTGGCCGTGGAATGTTTTGGAGAGTGGGATGGGAATTTCTTGCACAGAGCCTCCCCAAAATAGTCGGATCCATGCGCAAATCCCTATCCAGTTTGGTATTTGTGCATCTACCCTCAAATAGTATTTCACACAAAAATCCTCCCAACTTTTGATCACTGATGCTAGTCTTTTATATCAATATTTTCAAAACCGGACTGGTCCACGAATCGGAAGGGCTTTCAATGTGGTATACTTTGGACTGACCGTTTGAAATTATTTTTTGGACCAGACCATATCATTCAGTTAAATAATATTCAATTTATTTATATTTAGTGTCCATTTCAAACTAATCTTGTGCTTCTTATATACCTATTTTAACCTTAAGTGGTAGTCTCGAATCAAACTTCCATAGTTTTATATCATATTTTGTAAAACAAAATATTATACTTGACTTTGAATTGGCTGATTTGAATGTGAATTGGACTAAACTAGTCGTTTTTTAGTTGGCTAGACGATTTCTGGCTAAATCAGACTGAAAAAGCCGTCAATGCTAGTTTTTTTAGACTAACCGGATGGTCCAATCTGATTTTTAAAAAACTGTCCTGTGCACCTTTCACATGTGAAGAAGAAAAGAGATTTTTTGAATAACTATTCTGTGGGGATACATGCAAGAGTCTTAAAAAGTTTGTTACCCCGTAGACTAAATAAAGATATTTCAGATATTTTTGGACATCTATTTTTAACCCCCACAGAATATGAGGAATCCACGAAATAATTCCTGTACTATCTTGGGAAAATTTCCCAAAAGAGAGAGCTTACCAAATACACCGTGCGAGATAAGAATTAGAAAAATTTCCTTCTAATATCTCGTCATATTTTAGCCCTAACCCCCTCTAATCTTAATATTTACTTAAGAGACATCATAATCTCACGTCACTTAATAGTTTGTAAAGTCTCCGAAAAGCCCAGGAGCAAGCAAATCCTTCGAGATATCCTCTGAAAAAAGAACATTATACGATAAACATACCGCCATGGCAACTTAAGAATAATTATTGAGATAAAAAAACATATATATGATACTGCGTACAATATGGTCTAAGCATGCGTGTATGTAAATACTAAAATAGATATGGTTAATTATGAAATACAATATATAGAAGGGGTATTATCTAAAATCTCGTAAAATAACTCCCCCCCTTCCCACGTAGAGTTCACCGCCCCCTCGGCTCCTTCCTCCTCCCTGTTAACCAACTTTTGTTTGACTCCCCCCCTTCCTTGTTCACGCTCCTCCGATGGTGCTCTGCCCTCCGCCCCCTCCGCGCGCCCTCCTCCTCCTCCTCCTCCTCGCCGAAACCCTAGAAATCGCAGATCCCTGTCGATAGTAGATCTCGCCGATCGCTCTGCTCCTGGCGATGGCGGAGGCGGCCGTGGGGTCCCTCCTCCCGTCGCTGTGGGAGATCGAGGTCGCCTTTGCCGGCGCCCTGCTGGTGATAGCCGTGTACTCTCTCCTGGCGGGTTCGCCCGCAGCCGGTGGGGTTGACTATGGTCGGGCTGTCGGGAGTGCGGAGCCGGTCGGGGCCAGGGAGTTGGTCGATCGGCCGCCGGAGGAGAAGGATAATAAGGTGAGGGTGGAGGGTTCTGCGGGGTTTTATTTGATTTTGACGGGGTCGGTGTTGTGCGTTGTTTCGCGGGTATGTGCATGTGAATGGGGAATAGAGGTTGTGGTTTTTGTGTGCGGTTTGATTTCCTTGCTTGTTAGAAGTACGCTTTTGCTTGTTTGGTTGCGATTTATTTATCTGCAGCGAATTAGACTGGATGAAAGAAAAGAAGGAAAATGTCAAAAGGATTGTTGTCTTGCTATTTCTTTTTTTGGGCTGAGAATTGATCTTTGGTATTTGCTCTTCCGTTTTTGTTGCTCCACATGCTGAGTACCTCGTTTAAAGCACTGTTTTGAGAATTTGAGTTTGAATTTGCTAGAACTGAGACCAAATGGTATGACTGGGAAAGATTCTTGCTTCCTGACGACCTCAATTTTCATCAACTGCTGAAAACTGTGTGGGTAATAATAGTAGTGATGGGAAAGTACGAAAGTGTTGTAACAATTCCCTCGCTCCATATGGACTAAAGTATGTACAAGATGCAGGTCCGTCAATTTCAAACCATAAACCGAGGCCTCAGAATGAAAATTGGCTCGTGTAGGAGAGATGTGTCAAAGTTTTTCACTCTAGTTTTATATGAGACATAAAATAAGATGAATGCCTTTACTATAGTCCTGACTTCCGAGATGATAATTTTCAGGGAGTGTGGTGCTTTTGGTAGATGTTAGAATCTCTTGGACTCTGCTTATGTGCCAGGCTTTTTGCACGCTTTTGGTAGATGTTAGAATCTCTCGGACTCTGCTTATGTGCCAGGCTTTTTGCACCATGCTAGCGCAACTGTGCAAGGTCTTGTTAAGAGTTGATAAGCAGTGCCTTTAATGGATAGTGGCTACTAAAGGAAATGATAAATAAAGGGGAACCATACTACCTGGGCATAACTTATAGAAAATGTGTTCTCTGACTCATCTGAGGGTCAAACATTGGCCTATTTGCATTTTGTAAATTTATAGCAGATAGGGAGCCAATATACCAGTGGTTTCTTCCTTTAAGAACAACTGGTTCCTTTATTTAAAAACCACGTGGTCCCTTTCTTTCTTTATTTAGAAATAAAGTGGATGTACTACAAAATTGCAATAATTATCATGGTATTAAACTCAATGATCCACACTATAAAGCTTTGAGAGAGAGTAATAGCAAAGCATTTCAGGCTCATGACTGATGTTTCTGAAAAACAGTTTGGAAATGCCAAGTAAATCTAATATAGAAGTTATTTTCTTATTGAAGCAGCTGATGGAGATGTATGGACTATGGAGAGATGAGAAAAGATCTATATATGATTAAGTACCATAAGAATGAATTTGGCAGACTTTAGAGGTGCAAAGAGACTCTAAAGAGAAAGAATATATTGATGCGGTAAAGGAATAAGGATGTGTTTGGGAGGGCTTTTACTAGCATGAGAACTATTGTTGGAGAGATGTCTAAGTTCCCTATTACTATAAGATTATAGCAAGTGTCAACACTAGGTCCTTACCTTTTTACTTTAGCTATAAATGATGTAACGAAATATTTGTATGATGGTATCCCTCAGTCGAGGCTATTTATGGATGAGGTGTTTTGATTGATGAGAATGTTGAGGGTTTAAATGACAAGTTAGGATAATGTAGGGATCTTTGACAATCTAAAAGGTTATAGGATTAGCATTGAATTGAGTCACATAAAATCTATGTAGTCAAAGACGAGTAAGGCGCTTGCCTAGGCAACGAGGCGAGGCGAGGATAACCCACCTCGCTTTGGCCTAATTCGCCTAGGCGAACGCTGAAAACGCCTCAAGCGTTGAGGCGCTCGCCTCTGCATGCATCTGGTGCCTCCGTCGCCTCTTCCCGCCTCAGCCGGTCTGGTCAACCCAATGTTAGCCTATTTGGCCCAGCCCAAAGGGCCCAATCCCCGGCCTATAAGAGCTTCAAACCGTTAAACCCCCACCCAAAAAGGAAAAAAAGAAAAAGGAAAAAAAACCCATCCCTATAGAAACCCTAACGCCCTGAGCCATTCGTCGTCCTCTGCCTCTCCATAGTCGCTGACGACCCTGGTTGGTAGCTCCATAGCCCCTCCTTGGCGATGGCGACGACGACGATGCAGCCCTCCGGCGACGGCGACGGCGAGACGGCGCAACACTCTGGCGACAGCGAATCCTCTGGTGACGGCGATTCTAGTTAAGTCCCCCTCCCCTGACCCCCTCCCTGTCTCTTTCCGTATCTTGCTCCCCTCCCCCGACCCTCTCACTCTCTCTGTCTCTCTCCCTGTCTCCCTCCTCTCCCTCCTCTCTCTCTTAGTCTCTTTCCTTGTCTTACTCCCCTCCCCCGACTCTTTAACTCTCTCTATCTCTCTCCCTGTCTCCCGACCCTCTCTCTCTATCTCTCTCCCTATCTCGCACCCTCCCTTGACTCTCTAACTCTCTCTATCTCTCTCCATGAAGCCCGACCCTCTCTCTGTCTCTCTCCCTATCTCGCTCTCCTCCCTTGACTCTTTAACTCTCTCTATCTCTCTCCTTGTCTCCCGATCCTCTCTTTGTGTCTCTTTCCCTATCTCACTCCCCTCCCCCGACCCTCTCACTCTTTGTCTCTCTCCTTGTCTCTCTGCTTGTCTCTCTCCCCTCCCCTGACCCTCTCACTCTCTGTCTCCTCTCTCTGTATCCCTTCCCTCCCCTGACCCTCTCACGCTCTTTGCCTCTCTCACTATCTCCCTCCCTCCCCCGACCACCCTCTCTCTCTCTCTCTCTCGCTCCCCTCCCCTGATCGTCTCACTTTTTATGTCTCTCTCTCTCTCTCTATTGCTCCCCTCCCCCGACCGTCTCAATCTCTCTGTCTCTCTCCCTATCTCCCTCCCTCCCCCGACCCTTTCACTCTTTGTGTGTGTGTGTGTCTTTCTGTCTCTCTCTCGCTCCCCTCCCCCGATCCTCTCACTCTCTCTGTCTCTCTCCCTATCTCGCTCCCTCCCCTGACCCTCTCACTTTTTGTGTCTCTCTCTGTCTCACTCCTTCCCTCGACCCTCTCACTCTTTGTCTCTCTCTCTCTCTGTCTCACTCCCCTCCCATGACCCTCTCACTCTCTTTGTCTCTTTCCCTGTCTCGCTCTCCTCTCTTGACCCTCTCACTCTATCTACTTCTCTTCCTGTCTCCTTCCCCTCCTCCGACCATCTCACTCTTTGTCTCTGTCTCTCTCTCTCCCCCCACCCTATCACTCTCTCTATCTGTCTCACTCTACCTATCTCTCAATTCTCTGTCTCTCTCTTTCCTCTGTCTCTCTCTCACTATCTTCATAACTGTCTCTCTTTTACAGGTGGACAGTGATTTATTAACTATGTGGAGTGTGGACGACATTGATTTCTCTTTGTGACTAAGGTTCTACTTTTTGCCCTATCTATTGTTATGTTTTTCCTTAATTATATCTAAGTTCAATGATTATTAAATGTTATGTATTAATTTTTATATAGCATTTTTTATTGTCAATGTTATTTGTTTAAGATGTCCACACTAGCCGGAAGTTTGTTTCATTCGTCTAATCCACGGCCTACCGAAGGGAAATGGAGAAATAAAGACTTGGGTTGGAAATATGGTACTTCGGTGAATCCAACTAATAGGGATTGGGTAAAATGTAATTTTTGTTAGAAAGATTGTAAATGAGGGATCCACCAATTGAAACAACACTTACCTGGGACTTCTACAAATGTGACAGCTTGCTCGAAGGTGACACCAGAGACAAAAGAAGAAATTAAACATTACACGGAGCAATCAAAACAAGTAAGGATTGAAAAGAAGTGTTTGATTAGGGAAGCATAGAGTCGGGATGATGTTTTTAGAGATTTGACTTCCAAAGATTCATCCTTTAAGGTGAATCAAGTTGATGACATTCTTGCAAAGCCTCATTGGATGAAAGGTCCCTTAGATAGATTTTGTACTCCTGATCTTGAAGATTCAAAGGGCAAATCTATCAAGGACAAGAAACATGAGAAGGAAGCACGAGAAAGGGTCATCCAACAGATAACCATGTGGATGTATCAAGCTAGAATCTCACTCAATACCGTGCGTCTAAATAGTTTCCAAACAATGTTAGAAGCTATAAGACAATTTGGTCCGGGATTGAAAGGCCCTAGCTACCATGAAGTTTGTGAGACCTCCAAAAGGAGATTCAAAAGACTTAAGAATTAGTAGACATACAAAAGTCCATCTCGGTGAAGTTTGGTTGTACTATTATGTCTGATGCATGAACATACGTGAAAGGCTGTACTTTGGTCAATTCACCTATTGGAACTGTGTTCTTGAGGTCTATTAATGCACCTTAGTATGTCAAAGATGTAAAGTTGTTGACTGACTTATTGAACAAGATAGTTATAGAGGTTGGTGTAGAGAACGTGATACAGGTTGTTACAGATAATGAAGCAAGCTATGTTGTTGCAGGAAAAATGTGATGGCAACCCACCCTCACTTATTTTGGATACCATGTGCTGCCCATTGCCTAGACTTGATATTGGAGGACATTTCCAAGGTGTCTCCAATTAAGTATACTATTCGGAGGCAAGGATGGTTACTACATTTATTTATGAACATACAATGGTGCTTGCTATAATGAGGAAGTATACAAATGAAAATAATCTTGTCCGTACAGTTGTGACCCATTTTGCCACCAATTATTTGAATATGCAAAGTTTGCTGGATTGTAAAGATAGTTTGAGAAGAATGTTTACATCTACTGAATGGACAATCAATAATAAGTGGGTAAGAAAAATTGAAGGAAAGAAAGCACAAGATATAATTTTAAAGACTCAATTTTGGAAGGGAGTTGTTTATGCACTATAGATATTCAAGCCCCTTGTCATGGTTTTGCGGTTAGTTGATGGTGAGAAGTTGTCAATGGATTATATTTATGAAGCCATGGAACACGCGAGAAAGTATCAAGAATGCTCTAGATGGAAAGATGGACAAGTATGGTCCACTCTAGGAGATCATTGATAGGAGATGGGATTTTCAGCTTCATCGTCCTTTACATGCAGTTGAATACTACCTTAACCCTTAATTCTATTATGCAAATCCAGGGATTGATTTTGATGGTGAAGTGAAGCAAGGACTATATGATTGCATTGAGAAGTTAGTTCCTGATCCTAAGGTACAATTACCAAGAAATTGGCGTGTTATAGGAATGCTATGGGCTTCTTTGGAAGAAAAATAGCCACAAGGCAATGTACTACATCTAGTCTTGGTATATTTCTATATGGACTACTATTAGTACATTTATTCATTAATTTCTTTTTGATGCGAAAATTAAATACTATTTGGATGTTTTGTGTAGTTAATTCATGGGTGAATTTTGGGTGCAAAACTCCTAATCTGCAAAGGATGGCCATTCGCATCTTAAGCCTCACTCGTAGTCAAGGTTCGCTGTATCGTTGATCCGTATTAGATTGTATCTTCTTAGATACGGTATGATACCGATCCGACTTGGGCCGACTCATACGAGTTTCATGAGTCCAACCAATGAGTTTGTTAATATCAATGAGTTTAAGTCACATTTTATAGAAATGTATCCAATTAATTGATATAAAAAGTATAATTTTACTTATCAAATAGGAAAATTAAAACATTCCATTAAGCATGTAGAGTCGGCAAGATCCAGTCCGACTTGGTGCGTATCGGAGGATCGGGTCGGCTCATATACGAGTCGACTCGTACGAGTTGGCCCGATCCGATATGATACGGTGAACCTTGCTTGTTGCATTTAGCTGTGAATGCAATTGGAGTACATTTGAACAAGTTTAAATGTTTATTAACTTTCATTGAATAATACATCTTATACTTATTTTTTATTCTATATTAATCTAATAATGATATTTTTCTAGGTACACACTAAGAAAAGGAATAGGTTGGAGCAAAAGAAGCTAAATGATCTCATGTTTGTGCGATGCAACCAACGCCTTCGAGATCGCTTTTTACATTTCCAACAAACTGAGCTTGATCCTATAAGTTTGGAAGATATTGATGATTGCAATGAGTGGATAACACATCCCCATGATAATGAAGATGTTGTACATAAGGATGAGGACCTCACATGGTTAGATGTTGAGATTGCTGCAGGGATTGGTGAAGAAGGAGGTCCACATACAAGGTTAACATCAAAGAAATGTTGTTTAGGAAAGGGGAAAGCGGCTGCAACAAGTTCCACATTAGACTCTATTGATGAGCTTGAAGTTAGGTCTGATGATACAATGGATGAGTCTGAAGGTGAACTTCCACTTGAGTAAGATGAGGATTCTGAGAGTGATGAATGAGTGAGGCTTGAGAGTTGTGAAATTATTTGAAAATGTTGGCTACTTATTTTCTTAAGGAACATTTGAATGTTGTAATAGACTTATTTACCTTACATTTGTACATTATATTGCGTTTGCTTAGCACTCCGTGACATTTGAATGTTGTAATAGACTTATTTACCTTACATTTGTACATTATATTGTGTTTGCTTAGCACTCCGTTGATAAATTTTCATTATGGTGTGTTTAATTAGTAGCAAAATGTCCATGAATTTGTTGATTACATCTTTGAATGATTAAATTTTATTTCAATTAGTTTGATTTAAAGTTATTTGATTATATTTGATAATTTGAGTGAATGAATGTCATTATGTATGACTATATTTGTATTTTTGACATTTTGTATAAATAAGTGAATTATAAATATATATATATATATATATATTTTAAAATGTCGCCTCAAATGCCTAGGCCATCGCCTAGGCGTTTGAGGCTAAGGCGACCCCTTGGTCGCCTCACGCCTCTGACTACATAGCATAAAATGTATTTCGGTAATATGAGTATAGACCAAGATGGATCACCTATTTGTTTCATGTGCGTACAATAAGGAAGTGTGGAAGATTTTTGGGAATCTACGTCACCTATAGTTCACTCTATTGTCTGTTCAAGATATATAGTCATACTTCAACCACTTCAAACATCAAGGATGGAAAGGCTCATGGGCCAAGGCTTTTCTCTTTGTTGTGAATTCACCAACACCGCCCCCTCCCCCGAGCTTTGGTTATTTTTTCCTCCTATCCCTTCTCTTTGTTATGGCTTCTTTCTTTAATGTGCCTCCTCTTTCCCTTTCCTCTTTTAGATGTGGAATGATAGGAGCAACCAGCACCAGCAGAGCAGACCTATGACCTGCTTAGGGTGAGGAATTTAGCAGTTTTGACTGTTGAGGGTAGTCTTTGCTGGGCTGGGCTGGGGTTGTCTTGGGCTTCAAAGTATTTTAGGGGGCCAGCTCTAGAACTATGCCAGTGGGCTTATACTGGGTTTAGGCGGGGCCTGGGCCAACATTAGTGGAACTGGTTCAGGTTGGGCTTGTCCTGGCTTGGCCCAAGCCCAGCCCATTAATACCCCTACTTTTCTTTCGTGGGGAGAAGTGATGTTTTGTGGTTTGAAGGGCTGTGGGGGTGGGTGTCTTTTACTGTGTCACTTAGTTTCATAAGTGAGGAATTTCTCTATTCCTCACTTGGTTGTATTAAATCTATTTGTTACACAATAAAATTGGTGGTACATACCACAAGTTCTTTTGAAAAATGTGGAGAAGTGATTTCCTGAAGTCAAAAGTTAGTATTGTTCAGAGGGTAAGTGGGAGCCTCCACCACCCTCTGGAAGATTCACCGGGTTTCCCGACGGTTTCTCTCTCGTTGTCGACAGTCAAAGACCTCGCCGGTTATCTTCCTTAAGCCCTCCTCCCAACACCACTCGTCGATCTTGCTGTTGCTATCCCTTGAAACCATCGCCCTTCGTACCCCTTCTCCCCTCCTGACTTTCTTCCTCATCCCGCCGCCCCTCCCCTACTGGCTGTCCTGTCCCTACTGGCCTTTCCTCCTCTTTTTGCCGTCGTCCCCTCCCCGCAGCCGTTCTCCTAACCCTCGCCCACCGCCTCCCCCTCCTTCCCTCCCCCTTGCCTTCTTCCTTCATACCTTGGCACCCCTCCCTGCTGCCATCCTCATCTACCCCATCCACTCCCTTCCACATCGTCCTCTCTCTCCATGGTTCCTTGGTTCCCTGGTTTCTGCCTTTTCTCTTTTGTTCGGCCCCTTGCTCTCCCGGTTTTGTGGCCTTTGGGTCTCCTTATCGTGGCCGAGTGCGGCATCTAGGCGTTTATACTTTGTTGCTCTCGTCTTCTTGTTTTCTCTTTTGTAGGTTTGGCATCGAGTGATCTGCAGATCCCCGTGGTGCCTGAAGAAGGGTGTCTGCGATCCTATGTGGATCTTGGAGATGAGTGTCGGAACTCCAGATATTGCGCTTAGTCCACCCGTCCCCGTTGGCATATGTCTCAGAGTTCCCACTAGTTCAACTGCCAAATGGATGCAGTCTTTTCGGCCTCCCCCTTATAGGCATCTCCGCGGAGGGTTCCCTCCATTTATAGTGATCCTTCTTTATAGAGACAACTTGGAGTTCTTGCAGTTTGTTGATCGATGGTATCTTGTGTCTTCTTTGCCTATTATCCTGTCTAGATTATGTATGCCTCTTGTTGTTATTTCTGATCCTATATTATTGTTCATGTGCTCTCTGTTGTACGCTGGCTGTTTTATGTTTAAACGAAAGAATCAATTAGTTTGATTTAAAGTTATTTGATTATATTTGATAATTTGAGTGAATGAATGTCATTATGTATGACTATATTTGTATTTTTGACATTTTGTATAAATAAGTGAATTATAAATATATATATATATATATATATTTTAAAATGTCGCCTCAAATGCCTAGGCCATCGCCTAGGCGTTTGAGGCTAAGGCGACCCCTTGGTCGCCTCACGCCTCTGACTACATAGCATAAAATGTATTTCGGTAATATGAGTATAGACCAAGATGGATCACCTATTTGTTTCATGTGCGTACAATAAGGAAGTGTGGAAGATTTTTGGGAATCTACGTCACCTATAGTTCACTCTATTGTCTGTTCAAGATATATAGTCATACTTCAACCACTTCAAACATCAAGGATGGAAAGGCTCATGGGCCAAGGCTTTTCTCTTTGTTGTGAATTCACCAACACCGCCCCCTCCCCCGAGCTTTGGTTATTTTTTCCTCCTATCCCTTCTCTTTGTTATGGCTTCTTTCTTTAATGTGCCTCCTCTTTCCCTTTCCTCTTTTAGATGTGGAATGATAGGAGCAACCAGCACCAGCAGAGCAGACCTATGACCTGCTTAGGGTGAGGAATTTAGCAGTTTTGACTGTTGAGGGTAGTCTTTGCTGGGCTGGGCTGGGGTTGTCTTGGGCTTCAAAGTATTTTAGGGGGCCAGCTCTAGAACTATGCCAGTGGGCTTATACTGGGTTTAGGCGGGGCCTGGGCCAACATTAGTGGAACTGGTTCAGGTTGGGCTTGTCCTGGCTTGGCCCAAGCCCAGCCCATTAATACCCCTACTTTTCTTTCGTGGGGAGAAGTGATGTTTTGTGGTTTGAAGGGCTGTGGGGGTGGGTGTCTTTTACTGTGTCACTTAGTTTCATAAGTGAGGAATTTCTCTATTCCTCACTTGGTTGTATTAAATCTATTTGTTACACAATAAAATTGGTGGTACATACCACAAGTTCTTTTGAAAAATGTGGAGAAGTGATTTCCTGAAGTCAAAAGTTAGTATTGTTCAGAGGGTAAGTGGGAGCCTCCACCACCCTCTGGAAGATTCACCGGGTTTCCCGACGGTTTCTCTCTCGTTGTCGACAGTCAAAGACCTCGCCGGTTATCTTCCTTAAGCCCTCCTCCCAACACCACTCGTCGATCTTGCTGTTGCTATCCCTTGAAACCATCGCCCTTCGTACCCCCTTCTCCCCTCCTGACTTTCTTCCTCATCCCGCCGCCCCTCCCCTACTGGCTGTCCTGTCCCTACTGGCCTTTCCTCCTCTTTTTGCCGTCGTCCCCTCCCCGCAGCCGTTCTCCTAACCCTCGCCCACCGCCTCCCCCTCCTTCCCTCCCCCTTGCCTTCTTCCTTCATACCTTGGCACCCCTCCCTGCTGCCATCCTCATCTACCCCATCCACTCCCTTCCACATCGTCCTCTCTCTCCATGGTTCCTTGGTTCCCTGGTTTCTGCCTTTTCTCTTTTGTTCGGCCCCTTGCTCTCCCGGTTTTGTGGCCTTTGGGTCTCCTTATCGTGGCCGAGTGCGGCATCTAGGCGTTTATACTTTGTTGCTCTCGTCTTCTTGTTTTCTCTTTTGTAGGTTTGGCATCGAGTGATCTGCAGATCCCCGTGGTGCCTGAAGAAGGGTGTCTGCGATCCTATGTGGATCTTGGAGATGAGTGTCGGAACTCCAGATATTGCGCTTAGTCCACCCGTCCCCGTTGGCATATGTCTCAGAGTTCCCACTAGTTCAACTGCCAAATGGATGCAGTCTTTTCGGCCTCCCCCTTATAGGCATCTCCGCGGAGGGTTCCCTCCATTTATAGTGATCCTTCTTTATAGAGACAACTTGGAGTTCTTGCAGTTTGTTGATCGATGGTATCTTGTGTCTTCTTTGCCTATTATCCTGTCTAGATTATGTATGCCTCTTGTTGTTATTTCTGATCCTATATTATTGTTCATGTGCTCTCTGTTGTACGCTGGCTGTTTTATGTTTAAACGAAAGAATCTATCTTTAACACCCCCCCCCCCCCCCCCCCCCCCCAAAAAAAAAAAAAAAAAAAAAGAGAAAAAAAAGAAAATGTGGAGAAAAGGGGAAAACCTCTGGATAACTTGGGGAGATTTCTACTGTGGTCATAAAGTCAAATTTTTGCGTTAATTGGGCCTATGATTCCACTAAAAAGTGTAGATTGACGTACTTTTCATATAAATGGTTTTTTGATCTCTTTTGAACTCAAAGTGCATTTAGTTGTTTCTTGTGATGAATTAAGAATGAAAATTGAATAATGCTTGTGAAATGGCTCATCAAACAAGAGATAATTGTCCAATGGGAAATCAAAGTCACTTTGAAGTGAATCACTTTTAAATGCCTACTAAGGAATCGAGATTTGCGTATTGTATCGCTAATCATTATATGAAGTATCGGTGATTCAATATCTTTTACAGAGCAATCTTTATGTCCTTGTAGTGGGAGTTTTTTTTTTCCTTTGAAAGTGGGTGGTACCACTATATTGTATTAATAAGAAGGAAGTTACAAAATGTAGAGAACACGGCTCTCAAAGAGCCTTAACTATACAAGGCACGCAAACAATGCCTCAACTTATGGCCTCCAACCTAACAAAAAAGGAGGCACTAGCAATATGCTCTTTACAAAAAGACATCATCCATTCCTTGATTCTAGCACAAACAAAAGCCTACCCTATCAGGATTAGTAGTCTCCCCCTTAAAAAATCCTCTTGTTCCTCCCATCCAGAGAGCCCACAATGTGGCATGAAGGACTAGCCAGCACATGATAGCATCGCCCCTATTAAGGGATGAGGAAGACCATAGCCGGATGGGCTCCTCCACCGTAGATGTCTGCAGAATACTCCTATGAAATCTGATGCACGAGACTGCTACACTTCTTTGGAGAAGGTACATTCCACAGAAATATGGTCCAGAGACTTATCCACCTCTCCACACAAGCAACAAATAGACGGAACATTACACCCAAACCGTGGCAACTGTTTGACATGTTTTGACTAAAAAGAAAGTGATGTGCATGGCACGCACAATTCATTGTGCGTATGTGTCATGTATAAAAAATCTAGGTTTCGTCCTATGCAAAGGAAAAGAGAAGCATGCGACATGTGAGTCATGCATGAAACGGAGCAAAAAAATAGCACATATGCATGGCATACATGAAGTGAAGGTGAACCTAGGTTTTACCGTAGATTTGCTTTGTCTCCAAGCCGAGAAGAAGCACCAATTGCAACAACCAAAGAAGCAACTGCGGCAGCACATGAGCTGTAATGCAGTCAACAACGGCAGCTGCTGCAAGATGCAACACAACAGCAGCTGCAGCAAGCAGCAGCAGCAGATGCAACAACAACAGCAGCGGCGGATGCAATAACAGCAGCACCAGCAAAGAAGCAAAGGGCTGTGGCTGGAGAGAGAGAAAAAGAGAGAGGGGGGGGGGCTGCGGCTGGATAGAGAGAGGAAAAAGAGAGAGAGAGGGGTGCGGCTGAGAGAGAGAGGGGGGGGGTTGAGAGAGGGAGAGGAAAAAAGAGAGAGAGATGGCACCGGTGTGTGTGTGTGGGGGGGGGTTCTATCCCTCCCAACCGGTTGCCTATAAACCCCCCATCCGTGGGGGGGAGGGGTTTCCAAAATAAAAAAGAAAGAAAGAGAGAGAGAGAGAGAGAGAGAGAGAGAGAGAGAGAGAGAGAGAGAGAGAGAAGGAAAAGAAAAGAAAGGGGGAGGGGAGCCACTGGTAGCTCCCCACCCACCAACCACCAACACACACACACACCGGTGAACACTCCCCCCCACCCCCCTTTCTCTCATCCTTCTCTCCATCTCTCCCCTCTCCCCAATATAAACCCCTGAGGGGGGCTGCTGCAAGGAAAAAAAAGGGTTTTGGAGGAGGTTTCTGGAGTATTTTTTTTTTTTTTGCGCACAAGGCACGAAAGGACTCCAGCCAAACAAGGAGAAATACTGCCACTTGTTATTTTGACAAGAACACACTAAGATTCTGATAAACAAGGTTAAAATAAAGAGAATTTAATAGTCCATTCATATGGTTTGAATGACCATAATTTCCTAACGGTCCACTCACATGGTTTTCGTGGGTGATCTTTTTGGTCCATTCATATGGTTTGAATGGCCAAACCTTTGGCTCGTTCGTGTTGTTCGAATGACCAAATATTGGTTAATTCATATCATATGAACGACCACTAATTTGTATGTTTATTGATTAAGTGAGCGATCATTGTACTCACTATTTAAGTCATGTAATTGTGCTTCTTTAATTAGTGAAAGTATCCCATGTGAATGTATGCTTGCTTTAAATGACTCTTTACAATGTTATTACACCATGAATTTCAAAAGGTGAAAGGATGTCTTAACGGCATACACCTTAAAGGATACTTGAAGGGTTCTAATGACCTGCATATCGTTTAAGTTCCTTTAGGGTGATGATAGGGTCCGCGTGGTTGTATGCCAAAGATCCTTTAACTGTCCTTTAAGGATTTCAAAAAGGAAGCACAAGTGTATCACGCAATGTATAACCCTTAAAATAAAGAATTCAATGGACTTGTCACATTAAGAAATATAACTTGGACTGCTTTAAAAGAAAAAAAAGGATTCTTGTCAAAATTGGATCATTCTTTAAAAAAAGAGAAGAAATCTCCTTCCTAAATGGTCTCGCTTCAATTCATTTAAATTTTGTGATGTTAATGTGTGATTTTCTTTTTAAGGGATATTATTAGACGGTTAATCAAGGGTTGCCAAATTGGATCATTCTTTAAAAAAAAGAGAAGAAATCTCCTTCCTAAATGGTCTCGCTTCAATTCATTTAAATTTTGTGATGTTAATGTGTGATTTTCTTTTTAAGGGATATTATCAGACGGTTAATCAATGGTTGCCAATTAGTTTATTGGCGTAATTTAACACCGACCAAGGTCGGTGGGGAGAAGTCGAATTCACGGATCCATTCGCTTGATCTGAAGTCATAGACTCCCCAAGGGCTAACCTTAAGTTCTCAAAATCTAACCTAAATAAATAAAAAAACAAAGATTTAAATAAACATTCCCCACTACAACCTGTCAGCTGTGGGGTGTCTGCCAATGGAAATTCTCCAGATAAGCACTTTTACGTTGAGGGATTTTGTGGCCCAAATATGTCAAAAAGATGGGCTCCTTTAGTAGGAGTTGATCACTCATCCTCTAAGTGGAGCTTTGTGGTCTCCATATTGTCCATTTGGATGTAGTGCGATTGGCATTGTAATTATGAAAAAGAAAACAAAATCTTTAATTGCCAGATGGCTTATGCATATCCTAGTTTACTTGGACTTGAGGAACTAGTTGAGGATGATTAGGCTCAAAGTTGCAACTAAGGTAGGCCATTGCTTGATCCAATCCAACCTTGCGTGAGTTCTTTGGATTTGTGTTGGGTAAAAGTGGGTCATAGTTGTCAAGACGGTAAGGCAACCTAAGGTGTACTTGGGGTCCTTGAGCGCCTAAATGCTTAGGCGCCTGCCTAAGCACCGCCTAGGCGGCACCTTCACAATCAAGTGGTGGGGGGAGGGGGGAGGAAGAGCTATTTACATACGGGGAGACAAACAATTGAAGAGAAGGGAGAAGAAAGGACGAGCATACAGAAAACTTAGGGCAAGAGGATGCTAATGCCACAAGGAGTTCCAAATTTGAGGACATGGCAAGTGGGGCTTGTTACGTCATTGATGATCATAGTGAGAGGAGAAAATATAGGAGTGCGTCATTATTAACACCGAGATTTGCTTGCCGAGGAGGGATGATGTCAAAGGGAATAGCGAAGATTAGATGAAGGGTATCAAAAATTAGGTCCAATCATCCACACAACCCTATTTATGTTAGGATTGGGTGCCAGCGGAGCTGATTTGATTAGCTTATGAACTAGCCTGGGTGTGTTAGTCTCTCCCAAGCGCACCTAAACATTGCCTGGGCATGCTTTTTTCAAGGCCCACTAACACGTTAAACTGCCTAGACCTTGACACTAAGTCTTGTCGCCAAGGCGGTGCCTAGGCATTAGCCTTGACAACTATGAAGTGGGTTAATTTGATTGGGCCAAAATGTGGCTCGTCTGAGTATGAATTGTTGTCACTTTGGGTGCTGTCCTGACTTTGAATTAAGGTCCAAAAACCTCCCAGTCAAACCCAACTAGGTCCCTCCTCCACTTCTCTGGTGAGGTCCCAAGACTCCCAACACTCCACTTCTCTGGTGCACTAGTGCATGCAATAATGTACTTGCTTTTCCTTGCTCCCAGAATTGCTGCCCATTGTTAGTGCTAGAGTGGCTGCTCTGCCCATGATGGTTCATGACTGCCACTGCTCTCACTCAAAGAATTAAAAAATAGATTTTGGAACTGGCTTTATCCAATTTCGGCCAAATATCAGCCGAACTTACTCTCATTGGGATCTGACTGTTCTGGCCTGCTCTGATCCAGTTTAGCTGGTTTTTAATACCATTTTCATTCTAAATGTGGAAAACAAATGTTCGAGCTCTCTGTGAGATGTGAAATCTCTGTTTATTTGTGTGGGGGGGGGGAGGAGAAGGGAATAACAGAGACTAAACTATGCATGTGGAGAAGGTCAAGAGTGTCAAGATGAAGATTTTTAAGAGGTGACTGGTTTGAAGATTAACTTAATAGATGGTGAAATGGAAGGTTTTGGGGGCATAATGGAATTTAGATCTGCCCTGAAGCCTATGTTGAAATGCAAATGTTGTCAGTCAGTTCCCTATCAAGTGCTTGGGCTTGCCACCTCTTGGATGGCTTATCAAAGTGGAAGATTGTAATGTTGTTAAAGTTTTGAGAATAGACTTGCTGGGTAGAAGTCTAAGCTTTTGTCAGATGGAGGTAGATTGGTTCTATACTTGGTGCGACCTTTGGCTATCAACTAGTTGTGAGTCTTCAGGATGCAGAAGACTGTTGAAAAGAGCCTTCGTTTGGAAAGGTAAAGGATCTGAATGGAAGGGCTCCATAGGTAGATTGAGAGAGGAGGGTGGATCAGGCAGCCTTGGTGGGGATTTTTATAGGATATTGCCATCGAAGTGGCTTTGAAGATTGAGCAAGAGAGGAATTTTTTATGGATGAAATCTGTTTGGGTTAGACCGTCAGTGGTGCAGAAGAGGGAGTATTGTTCCTTCAATTAAATCTGGAGTTTCATCTTCTTGTGGATATGTCTTACCCGTTGCAGATATTGTGAGATCTTCTGAGTTCACGCTGGGTGATGGATACTGCTGTTGGAACCCCAAAGAAAAAGGGGGAAGGGGGGAAGCCCCCCCACCGGTTGCCCAAACCGGTGGGGGACCCCCCCACCGGTTCCCAAACCGGTGGGGGGGGACCAACCGGTGGCACCCCCCACCGGTTGGGAACCGGTGGGGGTGCCCACCGGACCCCCCCTCCTCTCTAACCTCTCTCTTCTCTCACCCTTCTTAAATAAAAAAAAAAAGAGAAAAGGGAGGAGATAGAAGCAAAACGGTGGGTACCCCCCACCTCAAGATCCTCCGGTAGGTAACCTCCACCTCAAAGAATTCCGGTGGCACCCCCCCACCTCAAGATCCAACGGTGGGTACCGGTTGAGGCCCCCATGGCCTATAAATACCCCCCAAGGGGTAAGAAGAAAGGCATGCCATTTGGCCCAAAATTTTTTAGGGGAAACTCTGCCAATTTGAAGACCAAATCCGGTGCTCTTGCCCGGGTTTGCTGCGATTTGGAGGAGATATTTTCTTGGAGGGCTCTCTTCTGAAGGTTTATTCCTAAGGGGAAGCTCTGCCAAATTTATGTTGTAAAATCACCGTTCTATAAGACGGGATTATGCCGAAATAATGAATGAAATGCCACTATTTGTTCTTTGAGCATATGTGTGTGCATGTGTGTTCATGAATCTACTACTTAAGTAACACTATGTTATTATATTTTCACATGCATAATAATTAGTTTTATAACTAATTAAAATATATAGAACATATAATTAAATATTTTAAAATATCAATGGCCTCATCCCATACATAAAAACTAATCTTAAACTCATAATCAAAATTCCATAATGAAACATTGAGACATAAAATAATATACTTAAGTTAAAAAATGACTTAAATACCCCCCATACTTAATTAATTAATAAAATCTATAAAAATTATTTAAAATCAGTAAAATGAATAATAAAAATCAGAAAAATTCTGTAAAAACCAGTAATATTCAGTAAAAATCAGAAAACTAAATATGAAAATTACATAAACCCAAAATTATGACTTAAATATCCTTTATATATCCAATTAATTAATAAAAATCAGTAAAATTAATGATAAAATCAATAAAAATCAATAAAAAACAGAGAACCAAATCTGAAAACATATAAAATTCCCGAAATAATTAAAATGCCCTTAGAACTTAATAAAATTACCAAAATACCCTCATCCATAATAAAAATCCACAAAAATCACAGAAAATCCTTAAAAATACCAAAATCTCTCTTATGAACAAAATGCCCTCGATATGATAAAACTAAAATAAAAATCTCAGAAAATATATACAAATTGACTCTAAGTCTAATAAACCCAACTTAAGGTAAAATCATCAAAACACCTTTACACACTTAAAATAACTCTGTAAATCTCATAAGGTTTTGAAACCTTCTTAAACTATTAAAAACTCATAATACCCCTATGCCTTCTAACTTGTATAATTACAAAGATACCCTTACGGGTCTAAAATACTTGGAATTAATCCAGATAACTTGGAATCAATCCAAATACCTTGGAATCAATCCAAAACCATATAAACTTATCTCAAACTTGGGTGAGGCCAAGGGTTGAACCTAAAATATATCTTCATATGCATGTGCTGCCTGTAGTAGTAGTGTTGCATGTTATAAGGGCATCATACGGACGGTTAATCTAGGGTTGTCGAGTAGTTGCTCGAAGTAATTAACACTGACCAAGGTCAGTGGAGAGAGGTCATATACTCGGATCTTCGCCTAATCTGAAGTCCCGGACTCCCTGAGGGCTAATCCCAAGCTCTCATAGTCCAATAAATAAAATACATAAAACCGACCTATATTTCTCTAGATAAAAACAAAACGACATGTATTTTTAAATAATTCGATAGAGGAGAGACATCTAGGTTAGGTCCCAAACAACTGCATAATATTAAAGTGACGCATGGAATTTGTATAGCTTACCCCAGATTAGTGGGACAAGGCTCTGACTCCGATGATGATGATGTGATGTCCGTGGACATCATTTAGTAGTATCTTCGATGAAGGAGGTAGCTGTTAATGAAATGGTTCTGGAGAACATGTAGTGACTTATGGTTTAATTTTTATGGAGGGATTTTCGCGGGAGATGTTAGTGCTTATTTTGTACTTAGAAGGGTTCATTCTGGGATGATTGCTGTTTCCTTTCAGCACACGTTCACCTTTTTGATTTTAATGAATGCATTGTACTGTCCATCTAGGCTTTCTACTTATGTTTCTTGTTGATTCTTTTTATTCAACCATTGTGCAATTAACAGATAATATGATAAAACAAACTCTTAGGTCCATTTTTATATTGCCCATTAATCCCGATTCTCTTTAACTTTCTTTGGATTTTATTCAGTTTCTGTTCTCGATACACATATGTAATAATTCCTAAATCTTTTGACATGCAGTCCTGCACTTATTTTTGTAGATGAGCCAGCTGAAAGGAGAATCACAGGGAAATTCCGCTTTTGTAATAAAGGTATTCCATTTTCATAGATGTGCATCCACAGTTGGAGCTACACTGATTGGCACCTCAATTGTGTTGCTAGTGCTCCACTGACAATGGAAAGGCATCACATGCATGCTTGAGTTTTTGCTGTATATTAGTTCCCTATTTCCTACACTAATTGATAAGTTCCCTATTTTCTTTACTAATAGTTCTTCTCTTTGAACTTGTTAATTTTCTAGTTTTCCTTTGCTGTTTCAGCTGGAACTATTAGCTGCCAAAAATCTTGTTGGTGCAAATTTGAATGGCACGTCAGATCCCTATGCCATAATTACTTGTGGTGAACAGAAACGTTTTAGGTAATTATATTTCACTCCTGCTCTAGATACCTTTAATAATTGAATGCTTGTCATGGTGGATTAGATTTGAACTAATTTTTTGGCGGTGCAACTCTTCCTCTTTTCCCTTCTTTTGTTACATGTGGCTGTGAAGATATTTGAATGCCATGTCTGTTTTTTATAGCATAATTGCATGTTGCTGAAGCTACCTTTCCCCCTCTTTAATATGTGGTCCTCAAACAGTGATGTGTTCCATTGGAAGTGCTATTTGAGCCTATTTCTAAGATCTCAACTTTTGCTTTCTCTGTGATAGGTATTAATAACTCCATTACCTTGGTTTGGTCTATTGTTGTCATCCTCATGTGGAATGCATCCCACCTAACCAGGAAGAATGTATACCATCATTCATTTAGTTGTGGTTTAGGACCAGTGGGGATTCCTCTCTTACAGTGTATCCCAACTCCCAAGTGTGTTCTCTTCTGTCATTGAAATAGCTAAAAGTATATTTCTCCGCATTTCTTTGTTGTCAATTTATGCATTCTAACCATATGACCAAAGTATATTTCTCTTCATTCACACTGTTGCAGCTCCATGATTCCTGGTTCAAGAAATCCAATGTGGGGAGAGGAGTTCAATTTTTTTGTTGATGAGCTTCCTGTCCAGGTATTTCTGGTCTTATTCTTAGCATTTGTCATTTGAAAAAGAATTTTAAAGCCCATACAAAAAACTTTACACTTATTTTAAATTAGAGAAAGGCACGTCTCATGTTCTTTTCAAATGAGAGTCTATCCACAAAGCGAATCCATACATTGTCAAGAATTGTTTGCACTTATATCTTGTGAAATAGATGCAGAATTAAGTAAAGTGCGTCCAGCAGCCTTGCAACATTGAACCCCATACAGGGAAACTGATCTGATTTGCGGAAAATATCTTGTCCGCATTAGACATGTAATCACATGCGGTGGCTATTTTTTTTTCTTTTTTTGGAAAGTGGATGATGCTTCAAACAGTATTAAATGAAAAAGGGGATATACTGGTATGAGAAAGAGAAGCTCCCAAAATCCCATATACAAAAGACACCGAGTAGGTGTAACTAAGACCGTCCCAACAAGGTAAAAAAGGACTGATGGGGATTGACATGACACGAAAGCCTCCCTCAGTCAAAAGTTCTGTGACAAATGGACTGAGCTAAAGCCGCGGCTGAAACAGAATCATATCGAAATCTCCTGGCATTCCTCACTCCCCAAAAACCAGAGTGGTGTGGAGGACCAGCTAGCAGATCTTGCCGTCAGGCTTTGTGACGTGGAATTCCGGGTCAGGTCAGGTCCCGGGATCAGGACCTGCTGATCCTGATCCGATCCGATCCCGATTGACCCTATTAAAAAATTGATTAAAATTAATAAAAATCAGAAAAAAGTTATACAAAATGTACACATTATTTGGGCTGATCAGGGACCTGAATTGGTCGGGATCAGCCGATCCAGGGGGGATCCCGATCCGGATGATCATGCAACCCGTGCTTTGTGGATTATTTCCTCGCCCACCCTTCAAGCAAGTCAACAACTATCACTGGTAGGGAGAAAGTGCACTGGGTCTGCACTAAAACCTGATTCCACACATCCAAGGTGTAACTGAAGGTCACAAAAAGGTGATCCACATTCTCCTCTGATAGCCACATAAAGAACAGGTGGCCTGCACACCATCCAAAAAAGTAGCTAAAATGTCATGGGTACGAAGCCTCGCATGGGATAATCTCCACATATAAATCTGAACTTTCTGCTACACCTGCTTGAAGAAAGGAAACCTCAGCCCTCCACAAATAATCTTTTAAGCCGAGTTAACTGAGTATCTTCTATTATTCTCCCATTCCCACTCCCATGAATCAACATAATTCTGAACAAAAACATTGACTCTGGAGAAGCTGCAAGAGGTCCATCAACTTAAGGATTTCCATATCATTGAGATCCTTGCGAAAGGTTGGTAGCCGCCCCATAAGATCCCACACCATAGCAACCATTGCCTCTGGGGAAGCTGCAATGGCAAGCAAGGAGGGGAACTTATCCTTCAAAGCCATATCACCATCTATTTGTCCATCCAAAACAGTAATTTTTGGCCATTCCCAAGAACATGTTGAGCACACCTGCCACTTGAAGAATCCCCTTCCACAAATGGGAGGCATTAGATAGGTGTTGAGTTAAAGATTAAAGACTCCCAAGGAACCCCTTGTCTATGATACCTCTATTTGACCACCTTAACCCAAAGCCCACCCTTGTTCAACCAAATCTTCCACAACCATTTGCCAAGAAGGGCAAGGTTGAAATCCCTAAGTGTGACTTTGTTTGCAGAATCGCTTATACCAAAATAAGGTTTTGGGGATTTCTTAAACCAAAATAAGAGGTATTTTGATTTGGTAAGTTGTTGGTATTCCACCTAGAATAAGGGGAATTACACTGCGCTATTCCAAGTGATTTGGTAGGAAGGAGTGGAATACAGAGTGAAATAAAGGGTGGAATTTGGGGAATTAGGCATTCCAAGTAGAATTTGGGGAATTGGGGAAAGTGGGGGAATTAGGCATCCCCGCAATCAAACCGGGTTTAGACCCTTATAACAGTTATTCCCGGTCCTATTCCGCTAACAAAGTGAGCATAATATTTTAAATCCCAAGATTACCTGTCTCCTTATCCATGTAAATCCTCTGCCATTGAATAATATCATGTCAACCTCTGGTTTTCTCCTTGGTTGACGGAACATTTTGGACCTCCCTTGCATCAAGGATAACGATTGGGGAGCACTGTAGAATAGACACGGTTGGGACAAACATTGTGGTCCCCCAGTGCCTATAGATAAGGAAGCCAAACCACCAGGGGTATCCACCGCTATGTGCGCCATCCCTGTCCATGCTGGACCAGCGACTGAGACTAATGAAGTAGAGGATGGGAGCCTCCCTGTCACCACTCCTCTATCTATTACTACCAGGCGAGGAAGATGAATAGGTCCACGTCCCGACAAAGACCAACAAAACCTACCGTTAGTGGGTAAGTCACGGGTTGCCAGAAAGGGCCCCAAAGTGCCCTGACCGGTCCAGCCCACCCTCTAGCCTCTTGAGTGGTAGGTTCCTCCCTATACTGCCATGTACCCCCTCCTCAACCCTACTGTCGCATGCCCTTTCTCCGTCTTTAACCTTTTGCCCCCTTTACAAACCCTAGTCGTGACGCCACCTCCGACGGCTGGCCCCCAAACTTCACCTTAACTCTAACAAAAAAACTCTCCCCACCCTACCGAACCACTAGAAGCTTAGGGATGCCAGCTCAGTCGCTAACTGCCACCTTAATGGCCATCTGAAGCAAATGCTCCAATCCCCGGATGAGCAAGTCGTCGGCAAGGAGTTTTCCAAAGGATTCAACGACAATTGGATGCCCTTCCTATTATAGAGGATCAGAGGGACTCCGATTAGATGCAGTGTCACCTTGTAGAGTTGGGGGTTAGGGTAGGAGCCCTCTCGGAGCTTTCACAGAGAGATCTTCAATGCAAAACCCTCCACCGTAAAGTACCCCACCTCTGCGGAGGCTGTAGCATCCTTTGCCAATTTACCGATGGCCAAGAAGCAACCCGCGGACAACATCTGACTAGGGCTGGTAATGAGCTGAGTCGCTCGTGTGCATCTCACACTTGGCTCGGTTTAAGCTTGACTATGCTCAAGTCGAGCGGGTCAACGAGCCAAGTTCGAGTCTAATGCAGGGCTTGACTCATTAAACGAGCCAAGTCCAAGCTCGATATGGCTTGGCTCTATTAGCTTACGAGTCAAGCTTATATTAAAACAATTAAATCATTTAATTAAACCCACCATCTTGAGCCAACTCACACCCAAACTCACCTTGTAATGCACATTTGTTTTCTTCAGCAATGATTGTAAGGCGTTGGAAATTTGCGAGATTTTTGATCTCACATTAAAAATTGGGTCAAAATCATGCCAAGATTTGTTCTAGTCCGCCACCAAGAGTCTCCGTTGTTCAAACGGTTCCACATCTGCCAGGTCATGTTGCCATGATCTTCCTCAAATTCAGAGAGGAAGGAGGATTCGACAGTGGCAAGGAAGCGTCCTACAGTGGCCATGATCCTCTTGCTACGGGTGCTCGGCTCCTTCCTTCACGAACCAGTCGGTAAAGACCTTGATGTGCTCCTTGGGCATCATGGGGCTGTGCGGTGATGACGAGCTGGTTGATGGATGGCACCCCCGTCAGGGGCAAGGCGTGCACAGATTTGCGAGCAGAGGCGGGCTTGGTGGAGTTGCCTCTTCTACTATAGGAGGAGGGCGGACTACGGCATGGGGATGATGTTTGTTGCTGCGTCTGTGTAGGTGGGAGATTGGGGGGGGGGTTGACTGTTGCTACTCAACTATTGCAATTGTGGAGGTGTGGAGATGGAGGTGGGGGGGTAGGATGCATGGTGTCTACTGCTGGTGCGCTGTGTTTGTAGGGGAGGGAGATGGGGGCAGGGGTATGGCATCTGCTGCTGTGCCTCTGTTGGGTCGGGCGCAAGGGACTTTCAGTCCTACATTGGGAATTCCTTTTTCCCCTACCCTCTGTTTATATAAGAAATTAAGCGATTTTTATTCTATGGGTCAAACAAAGCCAAGAGTCTAAGGCGAGACAAAGGAAATGGGCCTAACTTGATGAACTGGGCTTGGGCTTGACTCGAGCTCATTTCACCCCTCTTAAACCCTAGCTTGAGCTTGGCTCCAGGCTTGAATTGAAGCTCGGGCTTGGCTTGAGCTCCAATTTTTTTTATGAGGCAGCTCAAGCTTGCCAATGCTTGGCTTGGCTCGGCTCGTTGCCACCCCTAATCTGAATGCTCTAGGCCCCTCCCCTTTATCCAGGAGATTCTTGATCAGCCCCATGTCAGGGCTCCCATCCAATACAGAGACACAAATGCACCTAAGGAGTCGCTGAGGTCTGGGAGCTCGCACCTCACTTGGAATGCAAATGGAGATAGACTCCCTCCTCCTCCCATTAGGCCTTCCCCAGACCGAGGCCGCATGCAGAACTTCCGGATGTGGCCTCCTCCGCCACATTGTAGACAGGACATGGGGGCCCTGCATGAAACCACAAGATGATCCTGCTGTGGTAGCACCTAGCATCTTTTGCATTTGATAAAGCTGAAAGCTTAAGTCTGAAATTCACATCTCATATCTGAATAGGTAACACAAAAGTCAGAGTTCTGAATGAAGCAGACCGTTTGATAACTGTAAAAACAACATCTGAGTAGATGGCATGTTTATTTTCTGACTTATAATTGATTATAATAATTAATAAAATTATATATATTAAATTATTTAAATAAATTACTATATATTATAATAATAAAACACGAATTAGTGATTTTGATAATTAATAAATATATACTGTTCGTAAGAAAAGATGTCCATGGCAAGAAAAGATGGTGGGGAGGGGTCCAAAAGCCTGCCTTAATATTGTTGTTGCCGTGCATATGAGAGAGAGAGAGACCTAGAGAAGGCAGCAGCTAATGCATGGGTCCTTTCTGTTGCTGTTACCCATGAGAGAGAGAGAGAGAGAGAGAGAGAGAGAGAGAGAGAGAGGAGCTATCTGCGTTTCGAGGATGGGTGCTGGTTGGAGATGGAGAGGAAGTTGCTGCTGCAGCTGGAGATGGAGAGGAAGGAACGTAGAAGAAGAGGGCATTCGTAGCCTCTGTTGGAGAGGAAGAGAATATGGAGGAAGTTATCAGGGGAAGAAGCCCAAATGCTATGGACACTTTGTGCGAAATTCTCTCTGTGTTAAGTGATAAGCCAGAATTGGGAGCTTAGCCACTAAGAGGTTAATCGTCTCATTATGGTGATGAAGAGATGAAATTTGAAATTCTATAAAAAACTCTTAATTTGGGTATGCCTGACTGCTTAAGATATAATTGCTTAATTAAGTATTATCAAACACCACCTTAGATGAAGAGGCGGTTCTTGGCCTAAGACGGAGGTTGAGAATGGCCGCCATGGCCCACATACAAAAACTTCACTTGTACTGCTTTTTATGCTCGACCTTCCACGAGGTTGGCAATATTTAGTCCTCATTTTTCTTGAACTGTTACTTTGTATGTACTTTGTATGTTAATTGGTGGTGTATGCTTGTTGCTTCAGTAGGGTTTCAGATGGTCGTGGAATAGTGTAAGGAAGTGTGGAGATTTTTGAGACCAAGATTGATCAAGTTGGTACTGAATACCTCAAGTCAAAAAACTGAATCAACACAGTAACCACTTGTATGACTTGTTTGTGGCTTGTGTTGACTTGGTACAAGCTAAGACCTGAATTGCAGATTCCTTTTTTGAAGCCTTCCATGCTCTCTGTTCGATCTCCATGCTTGTCAGGTTTCAGGAATGCTAACTACCTTTTCCTTTCACGGAGTCAGCACAATTTGGCATAAAACGGCAAACAACGTCCTGGACAAATTCTACCCCCTAGCTAGTTACGGTCCTCGGATGAACGAGTTGTCAGTATAATATAGAATACGCATGTGCATATACATAAACATGCTTAGGTGTGATGAACATTTCTTCTTTGTCTTCGGCTTATTTGAAGTTTGAATATCTTTTAGGTTAATGTGACAATATATGACTGGGATATAATATGGAAAAGCACCGTTCTTGGGTCTGTGACTGTACCAGTTGAAAGTGAAGGGCAAACTGGACCCATCTGGTATACTCTGGATAGCCCTTCTGGACAGGTATTTTAGTCGTTTTCTTTTGCTTGAATTTGCTTTACAATATCCCCTCGCCTTAAAAATTTACTTTCCGCAGGTTTGTCTTCATATTAAATCAATCAGACTCCCGGCAGTTTCTTCTAGGTAATCCCTGTGTTTTGTTCTCGTTTTGCTTGACATTCCATTTCACTTTTGCACTGTTAGATCCTATATGATTGCCAGTGGTATGATGTCACAATGCACACACTCTGTGTGTGGGTGTCTATATATATATATATATATATATATAGAGAGAGAGAGAGAGAGAGAGAGAGAGGGAGAGAGGTGCTATTGTGCGGCTGTGCGTCTGATTGCACGGGTTTAAACTTCTTAATGGGTGTTCAAATATAAAACCCCAAGAGATGTGACCAACTATAAGGGTAATTGGTATAATTTCCTATATTGTGTTTATTTTTTTAAAAAATTTCACTGTCCGATCATGAAAGTCAAGCATAGCACCCGATTGGACATCCATGGTTGATTTTCGTGATTGGACGATGAGAATTAAGCCCCAAGGAATGGAAGCAACCCCTTAGGGTGGGTTGGCAATGAGCAGAGCCGAGCCTAACCAAGCTTGAGCATGGCTCAGTAGAAAAATTACGAGCTTGAGCTGACCCCGAGACCGGAATCAAGCCCAGACCAAGGCTCGAGCTCGGGCTCGAATGAAAAAACTTGAGCTTGAGCCAAACTCGAGCCCAATTTGAGCCCAGTCCATGGGATCCAGCCCATTTAATTTTATCGTCCCAAATCTTTGAAAGACTCGGCCCATTTAAACTTTTGTTATAGTCCAAAACCTGTCAACAAGGCCTGGCCCAGTGGAAGCTAAGAGGGGCTGGGAAGGGTACAACTTTATTTATAGGAGGGCAGGTGGAGTAACACTTTAGATTTCTCCGGTACAGGACTAAAAGTCCCAAGGTAAACGACCCCCTGCTCCTGCCTATAGGTTGGCCTGGGCGCTTGGGCAGTTGGGCGTTTCCTTTTGTCCTGTACCGGATTCTTAAAAGTTCTTAAAAGTTTTTGTACTGCCTATAAGCTTCTTAAGTGGTCTCTGGTCACAAGTTTGTGGCGGCTCGGCGGATGCCTTAATGGTAACGAGTGTGGGAGTGGAAGGATCTTATAAAATATTAATGTTCATTTTGGTGCGAGCCAGCACGCGAGCCAATGAGCCGAGTTGGGTGGAGCGTGGACTCGGCTCGTTTAATGACACGAGCTGTGAGTGTAACTCAAGCTCGGTTTGTTTCGACAAGTGAGTCGAGCCGAGTCGAGCTCAACTTGAGCCGACTAAGGGGGTAATGGAATATTTAAAAATCTATGATGATTTTTTATTTTCTTAACATAGGGATGCGGGGGTTAAAGGCCTGTGCGGTCTGACCGTGGACTGCATAGTACCATATACGTATATCTGTGTGTGTGATGCAACAGATTTTGCATAAAATAAATGATATTTTCCCCTGAGAATAGGATATATTCATGGTAATGAAGGAGGGGGGGGGGGAGGTGAATTTTTCTGGGAAAAGAGAATATCCTGAGGGCAATTGTTTTCCCAACTAACTTTTACCTGATTTTGCAAAACATGTGATAGCTGGTTAGGGAAATATTTCCCATGGGGGATTTTGAGAATCTGAACAGCCGCTAAGATATAAATGAGTTTGCAATTGTGCCAAAAGGGTCAAATATCAGACCTAAAGGAAACAGTTGGAATTGTGTATCCCCCATTTTCTAATCGGTAAAATTTGTTTCCTAGCCCCTCAAGAGACTATGTTCATAAAATCAAATCCCCTCTCAAACCACAACTTCTAGCATCTACCTACATGACCTATTGTAGCCATCACTGTTCTCTTTTGTATTGTATAATTCATTCTAATTATTGACTGAATCTCTATCCAAATCTGATCACTTGAGTTGGGAAGCTAGAGTGAACTCTAGAGTCTAGACTGAATGCATTTTTAAGCTTTGTTCTTCCTGAAAGTTAAAAAAAAGAAAAGAAATCAAGCTTTTGTCATTTTCTCCAAAAGGTGCTCAAGTGATTTGGAGAGCCTAAAGAGTGATGCACATGCGTGATGGAATTACAAGAGTGCTTGACTTTTGTAGTTTACTTACATTTTTAACAGAAGACTAGAGGAATGGAGATGCCATCAATCACGTCTGTTTTTCTCCTGCTAGCCTTCTGGAAGGTTTGGAAGGGGACTTTGACATTCTTGTCCATACTGCCTTATAACATTCTGGGAGTCTTTCTGTTGAATGTGTTTTAGTATGTTGATCTATGCATTAATGGTCTAAGAGTATTTTGTCTGTTATCATTAATTGCCTTCCAATATTTCCTTCTAGTTGATGAGACTAATTCCTGATTACAGGGCTTTGAATGGCTTTGCTGGAGCAGATGCTAGGAGACGGATTTCTGATAAACAAGGTCCCACAGTGGTCCATCAGAAACCTGGACCTTTGCAGACAATTTTTAATCTTCTTCCAGATGAGGCTAGTATTTTGTTTGCTATAAATGAACTACATGTAAATGTGGAAATATGTATTAATTTGAAGGGAATAATTACACAGTGCCCTGGAATATGTCATATTCTACTACATATATTGCCCTGGAATCTGTCATATTCTACTTCGTATCCCCATGTTCTTTATATTGTCATGCATGCCCCTATAATAAACCATATGCTGTCATTTGTAGCCCTACTGTCACCTGCAATTTGTTTGTCTTAACCTTGGGTGGGTTAAGAGAGGGAAAATATTAACCTGGCGTGTTAAGAGAGGAAATGGCTTAAGGATAATTTCAATGTCATCTTTCATAATCTACTGCATAACCAAAAACCTAATATCATTATGCCATAGTTATGTTTCAGTTGTGTTGTTGACAGAGTATTCATCCAGTTCTGACGGTACTGGAGCTAGAGAGATGTAATTCAAACAATATTGTTTATTATTATGATACACGGCAATATAAGGAATATGAGAATGTAATATAGTACAATAGATTCTGGGGCTATGCATGTATTTATCCCTAATTTGAATATAGGTTTCTGGATAGTCATTTAGAATAAGTACTTACTGGCCTAACATCTGCTACTCTGAAATTCAGGTTGATGACCATAGCTATTCATGCGCACTCGAGAGATCTTTCTTGTACCATGGGCGCATGTATGTCTCTGCTTGGCACATTTGCTTCCATTCTAACGTATTTTCTAAGCAAATGAAGGTTAGCCTATTCTTCTTATGTTCATATGCTTATAGGAGCTAACTTATTACTGTGTTTAACCTTGAAAAAATAACATGGTTTCTTCTAAAGACATTTCTGCATTTATACAAGATAACATTTGGTGTGGTATAACCTACTTTTGAAGGTGAATCATGCTTTAAGTTAGTATTTATGTTGTTGTGTCAATTTAACAAAATCCTATTGACAAAGTATGTGTTGCAAGTACTGCTTATGGCAATTTATCTGTGATTAAAATGTTATTATCTATTCTCTAGTAGTCTAATGCACGCCATGCAGATTTTAGATTACGAATTGTAAAAATAAATTCACCTCTATGCATTTATCTAGAAAGGAAGTAAAATTTCTTTTGGCTGTCTATTATATATTAAAAAGCACTAAAAAGGTAACAGGGTGAGATGTTCACGATTCCCTACTGAATTTTTGAAATAGTCGTGGCATGTGTTGGAAGGTGGGAAATGAAAGCAGGCAGCAAAACATTTAGTGAGAATGGGAAACACTTTGTTTGATAAACATTGGGTAGGAATTTAAGGGGAAACAATAATCAAATGCAAGAAATGGAAAACAAAATTTGATATTTTTAATGATGTAGATGAGTTTCCTAGTAACTATGGGTAGTGGTGCCCTATTTCAGGGCTTGTCTCCTTCCTACTTCAGTAAAATTTACTGCATTTTGTTGATACTATTGTTGATACTAAGGGAGATAAATTACACAATCTTGGGATTAGTAAGTCTCTCTCTCTCTCTCTCATTCACTCACTCGCACCGATTTATGTCACAGAAGACGGAGAAATCATATTTAGCTGACCAAATTTCAAATTATAAAGGATCTTGACCTCAATAAATCCTACACCAAATGGGACTACTCTACATTTAAATGTGTAAAACGTCACATCATACTTTTCTTAAGATAACATGAACGGCTCTGAGCATGGCTGAACCTTTTCTGCTGCCTCCAAATAGACCAGGATTTTCTTGTATAAGTTTACTCATCTTCCTGGTTGTCCTTGTTTGATCTAATTATAAAAGCCCGTCAGCCTAGTGACACTTTTTGTGCTGACATTAGATGAGATCATTTGGTCATGGTTGTGTGAAATTTCACTGGAGAAGTTACCTTAATCCCCACTGGTTCAAGTTGTATAAATGTGTTGCAGTGAAGGCATATTGGAAATACATCAGTTATTAGCAACCAGTTTTGGCTTCACTTTCTCAGACAAGGATGTTTGCTATTCTAAAAGGGTCAATATTAAATTGCAGTTGTCACCTGTTGCTTGGCTCAGTCTAGGACATACATGCATGAAAGATACCTGCCATTTTAAACAACAATATGGCATTAAAGTTCTTTTATCCAATTCTTCAAATTTGAAGGTTGCAAATTTTAATATGTTGCTATTCTGAGCATGATTATGGAAAATAGCGTACGTCTTTTAATGAGTTATATTTTCAATTGCACTTCCTTTTTCTCTTTAACATGTGAAATTCCTTATACAAAGCATAAAGGGTCATTTTTATTTGTGGTGCTTAGGTGGTTATACCGTTCGGTGATATTGATGAGGTATGTTGAATTGTGTTCAAATTATTGTCTTTTATTCAACCATATGGAGTACATGTGAATGCAGTAGCTTTGTTTTGAATTACAGATAAGGAGAAGCCAGCATGCATTTATAAATCCTGCAATTACAATTATTCTTCGGATGGGTTCTGGCGGGCATGGTGTTCCTCCTTTGGGAAATCCCGATGGTCAGTATCATCCTATTCCTCTGACAGTATAATTTCATTTCTACATTTCATCGAAAGAAAAGTTTACCAGCCAATGGCTAAAATCTGGTAAGCAAAGGTTACAGCCGTTTGACAAATTTTTTTAACAGGGACCTGAAAACAAAATAGGAAGAAAGAAGGGAAGGGAAGAAGGGGAGGGGGACCCCCCGCCGGTGGGGGGTAGAGAGAGAGAGAAAAAAAAAAGAGATAAAGGAAAAAGAAAAGAGAGAGAGAGAGAGAGAGAGAGAGAGAGAGAGAGAGAGAGAGAGAGAGAGAGAGAGAGAGAGAAAAGGAGGAGGGGGCTACCGGTGGGGGGGGGGTTCCCCATTAAAAATAGAAACAAAGAAAAGAAGAGAGGAAGAAAAAAGAAGAAGAAAAGGGGGAAGGGGGGAGACACCCCCACCGGTGGGGGTGCCACTGCCCCCTTCTCTCTCCCTCTCCCTCTCACATCTCTTTCTCTCTCCCTCCACCACTAGATAAACCCCCCTAGGGGGGCTGCTTCAAGGCCCCCGAAGAGATTTTTGGGAGAAGATTTTGGCAAGTTTCTTGGAGTTTTTCAAGACCAAAAGAAGGCCCTACACGTTGTCCAAGAGCACTGCAGAACGACACTTGAGAACCTACTATTTCGTTGTAACTTTTCATCTCAAAGATAAAAGATAAAGTAAAAGGAGAGGTTTCATTCATATGGTTTGAATGACCCAATTTTTGGAGCCGGATCACTTATATGGTTTGAGTGACCGATGTTGGTTCATTCATATTGTTTGAATGACCATACTTTTGATTCACTTGTATTGTTCAAGTGACCAATTTTGGTTCTTTCATATCATTTTGAAAGATCAATTATTTTGTATGATTCTTGATTAAGTGGGTGATTACTATGTCCATTAATCAAGTCACAACATACTCTTTAAATCATGAATTAATAAAGTTGACTCTTTGATTTTTTTTTTTTGCAATGCATGTGTATGTTTAAATTGAGCTATGATGGATTCATAATAAGTTGTGATATCCTCGAATCATGAGAGCTTAAAAGGTTCTCTTCTCGAACGATACTTCACTAAGCCCTATCCTAAGGGATGCTTAAAGGACAAAAGATACATATCGTATACATCATGTTAAAGTATATCCTTTAAGTATCCTTTAAGATTTTATCGTCTCTCCTTTTGCCTTCTAAGGATTCCTAAAAGGGAACGTCATAAATGTGTTATGCAATATGTGTCCTTTAAGAATCTTTCAAGGATTCCAATGAGCGTGAATAGTTTGTTATTTCATAAATTGACATGTTATTGCGCGATTTTCAAAAGGGCATCATTAGATGGTTAATCAAGGATTGCCGGTTATTTTATCGGCGTAATTAACACCGACCAAGGTCGGTAGGGAGAGGTCAAATTCATGGATCCATTCGCTTGATCTAAAGTTTCAGACTTCCTAAGGGCTAACCCCAAGTTCTCAAAGTCTAATAAATAAATAAACAAATAAGAAAAAAAATTCTCCACACCAGCCAATGGTCATAGATTTATGTCTGGCATAGAAATTTAGGGGTTGGGGAAATGAACATTAGGTTGCCAGCCAACCAGAAAACTTGCTCTTTTTTTTTGGAGATTTTGATCTCAAGCTTATGAACGGTTCAGAAGAAAACTATGTACTCTGGCAACATAGAGATTTTGCCTTAGGATCACATATTAGAAAACTGGACTTGGGAGTTAAACATTAGAAGGAATCTTAGGTATTCAGAACTAGAGAAGTTTTAACAGCTACCAATGCTGTTAGACAACGGTTTAATTTCTAGAGGAATGGAAGATAATAGAATATGGAAGTGGAGAAGTAATGTATATTCACCATTAATATCATATGTGGTATTGAGATGTTGGTTGCAGGGCATGGTGGAAAGATTTTGTTTTGAATTCCTAGTTTCCAACAGAATCAAGCTTTTCTTTGGCGGTTTCAGAGAGTGAGATCTTAGCCTGGCTGAGGAGAGAGCTTAAAAGGTGTTGCCTCTGCCATTTTCTACTTGGGAGGGGTTTGGGTCAGTCGTTGGTGCAGCTAGTGGCACATCGGTGGCAGGGGGAGGGGTGGGAATTTAGGAGGATATCCGAGAAGCTTTTTCTCCTTGTGTGCCCCTCACCCGGCATTGCAGAGGATCTGATTTTGGTAGGGAGTGTTGTTGGTAACAATATGGTCGTCAGAATTGCCCCCTGGGAGCCTTTCATACCACTCACCCAAGCCCTAGGATGTTAGAAGCCAGGCTGCAGCTTGTGGGTCTCCCTTTGATCCTCATGGATGAGTTTTTGATCTCGGAGCTCCTAGAGAGCTTTGTGGATCTTACTGCAGTGGTTTCATGGGCTCTGAAGTCCGCCTCGTCAATCGAAGTTAAAGTGTTGTTGATGGCCACTTCCCGGCAATGATTGAAGTGTTTGTCGAAGGGGCCCAGACCCTTGTAAAGGTGTGTCCAGAGGTGATACATGGACGTGGCAATGCTCAAAGGCAGAACCAACTAGGGTTTCTGCCCAAGCATCGGGAGGAGGAAGACGATGGGGCCACACGTAACGCATACGTGCTCGACCCTGGCCTTTTGAATTTCAAAGGCTTGCCCTTCATCCGATCGGGCTTTCTTATATTTCTTCGGTCGAATCGGAGGTGCGGGTGGACCGGGTCTGGCCGTAGACGGGTGATAGGGCTAAGTAATCGCGCTGACCCGATGACTTGCCCGACTCCTTGAGGCATGCAATGAGACTTGAACGGGGCCATCTTTATCACCCGGTTCCCTTGCCTCCTTCTTGGCCTATGCATAAACAGGTGGACCCGGTGTGGACAAAGGCCTGCCGCCACCTACCTTATTCCCGACTCTCCACCAACTGGCGCATCCCGACGACGTGTAACGAGCCTCCCCTACTCCTAAGGGAGGGGAACCTTCTGCTGGGGAGCTTCTCTCGACCTGCTAGATCTAGAAGTGTGGCGCCCGGTCTCACACCTTGCTCTTTCTCTCAACACAGAGGAGCACAGTTGGTGAAGGTGGCACCTCAGTGAAGCATCTAAACTTGCAGGGGGATCGCTGATGGCTGCAAACTCATATAACGACAGGTTGGTGGAGGAAGAGAAGAACATGGACAAGGAGGCGGACATGCTTCACCTGGAGTCCGATTTTGCAGCGCATGGGTTGGCAAGTGGGTCCGACCAACTAGACCATTCTGTCACCTATAATACAGAGGCAGGCTTGTTGCTGCCGTGGGCTGCACTGATCTACAATAGGGGTTTTGCTCGATCCTGAGCTGTTCCCCGCTGGAAGACCTTCTCCTTCAAGGTGATATGGAGGTTGATGGTTTGTTGGAGGTGCGAGAGGACGGTGACTTCGACGGCTTGCCATCGACGGTCCCCTCTTCCTTACCTGCACATGCATTTAGGGAGGAGGTGGAGGAGGGAGAGGTGGACATGGAAGTATCAGTAGGAATGGGGAGGAAGTGAAGGAGCTATTACCGGAAGTTGCACAAACAACAAAAGAGAAGGCAAAGGAGGTGGCAGAGATGGTAGGAGTTTCCTTTGAGGGGCTTGATAAGGACACGAGACAAATTTTCTTTAAGATTCAAAAAAGATGGCAGTGGGACTAGCCAAGATGGTGAAGGGGAAAAATCTTGGAGAAAAAAGGAGAGGAGGGTGGGGGGGGGGGGAGAAAGGAAGGAAGGGAGGAGAGGGGTTGGGGGGAGGCAATGATATTTCATCATGAGAATTATCTCATGGAATGTGAGGGGTTGTGTAGGAAGGATAATGGGCAGGCAGTGAGGGAGTTAGTCAAGTTGTGAAAGCCGAATGTTCTTTGTACGTAGGAGACTAAAAGTGAGGGGGAGGATATTATGAGGGTGGTAGTGGCAGACTTACTAAAGGGGTGGTTTCTCTATCTGTGGGTATGACAGAGGGTATCATGATGTTGTGGAGTGGAGTGAGTATGCGGTGGAAGAGGTTCATGGATTCAAGCATGTGAGGAGATCAACGATGTCTCTTAGATTTCGTTGTCTTAGTGATGGCTTCACATGGGATTTTACCACATTGTACGGACCTCAAAGAAGGGCGGAGAAGAAAGCTCCGTGGGTGGAGCTCCTAGCTTTTCAGCATCATGCTAGGAGACCTTGGTGCATAGGAGGCGACTTCAACGCCATTGCCTTTGTTGAGGAGAGCAGTGGTAATTCACACTTGGTAGGTGACATGGAGGATTTTAGAGACTTTATTTCAGGGCTGCTCTGATTGATGTGACCACTCCCAATGCCAACCTCATATGGTCTAACTTGAGGGAGGATCATTCCCTCTCTAGGTTGGACATGTTTTTCTTATCAATAAATTGGGAGGACCATTTCCCTCAGTTGCAGGCATGACGTTTGGTTAGAACTGCGTTGGATCATAAGCCCATTCTGTTGAGAACTCATCTCTCACCACATAGGAGACATATGTTCAAAATGGAAAAATATTGGCTTTGGGAGGAAGGCTTTCTATAGCTTGTGAGGGAAATCTGGGATGGAAGGGTTATGGCTCTCATGCTATGGGTTGGCTGATTTGTAAACTCAAGAGGTTGGCTCAAGACCTCCGTATATGGGGTGCCTCAAAGATTCTCCTGGGTAAGATGGCTAAGGAAAAGATTGTGGAGCAGTTGGGGGATTTTGAAGCCCTAGAGGAAGCAAGCTTGCTAGATGCAGAAGACGAGATTAACAGGGATAGATTGAAATTTGATTATGAGGATATTCTTGTGAAAGAAGAGATTTTTTGGAAGCAAAGGTCTAAAGATAAGATTGATCAAAATAAAGGGATGAGAACACAACGTATTTCCAGAGAGTGGCTTCAAGAAGAAGAGGAATGAGCCAGATTAGTGTTCTTAAGGATGGAGAGCAGACATCTTCTGGTCAGGATCAAATCTGTCAACATGCTTTTGATTTCTATTCCAAGTTGTTCTCGGGGTACAACATCAGGAGGTCTTCATTGGCTTGAGGATCTGTTGCCATCCTTATCTGCTGAGGAGAGAGAGGCCATGTCAGGACTTTTCTCTGAGGAGGAAGTTAGGAGGGCTGTTTTTGGCCTAGCGAGAGCCAAAGCACCTGGACCAGATGGTTTTCCTATATTCTTCTTCCAGTTCTACTGGGACATTATTAAAGTAGATATCATGAAGGCATTGTTGGAGTTTCAGAATGGCTGTGCTAATCTCAGGGGGATCAACAAGACTTTCATTATTTTGACCCTAAGAGAGGGGGAGCTGATTGTCTAGTTGATTACAGGCCAATTAGGCTTTTAAATAGGGTTTACAAGATCATCAGCGAGGCATTAGCATTAAGGATGGAGATGGTTGTGTGCAGATTGGTCAGTGGGAACCAAGGGGCTTTCATCAAGGGGAGGTTCATTTAAGATAACTTCCTTTTGGCACATGAGGCTTTGCATTCTATGAAGCTACACCATAGAAGAGGCTATCTCCTGAAGCTGGATTTTGAGAAGGTATATGATACGGTAAACTGGGGTTGCCTCTTACATATTCTCAACAACGTGGGCTTTGGAGAAAGGTGGATTAGGTGGATAAGGGAGTGTTTCTTTTCTCCCACTTTTGCAGTTCTTGTTAATGGGGTTCCTACGCCTTTTTCTTTTGCAGTGGAAGATGACTCCGGCAGGGGGATCCTATAGCCCCCCTTCTTTTCATTTTGGTGGCCCGTGTTCTTAGTAGAGTATGGGAGAGGGCAGTAGCTGCAGGACTCATCACAAGATTTCAGGTTTTTGAGCAAGGTCTTTACATGTCACATTTTCAGTATGCCTATTACACGATTATGTTCCTCTCAGCTCAGGAGGATCATTTCTTGGTAGCTAGACTGATTCTGGAGTTTCTCAGGGAGGTCACATGCCTTACTATTAACTTCCTGAAGAGTCAGCTGATTGGGATCAATGTGGAAGATCAAGTCCTCATGAGAGCCAAGCTTGTTCTGGGCTGCCAGAGGGGGGGAACCCGGTCCCCCCCTTAGTTGCTTGGCAATGCCTCTTGCTCCAGGAGCCCTATGATGCAGAGATTGGGAGAAGGTGATTTAGAGGTTCTAGGGCCGCTTAGCTGGAGGGAAGGGAAGACTTTTATCCTATGGGGGCAGGTTGACTTTGTGCAAGTCGATGCTTGATAGCCTTCCTACATATTTTTTTCTATTTTTAGGATTCCCCTAGGTGTGGCAAAGAAGTTGGACTACGTACAAGCATGGTTCTTCTGGCATGGGACAAGGGACCCCAAGAGGGAAGGCTTTCATGTCAAATGGGCTAGGATTTGCAGATCCAACAATAATGGAGGCTTGTGGGTGAAGAATATTGATCTATTTAATTTGTCTCTTTTGTCAAAATGGCTGTGGAAATTAGTTACCTCGGACGCACGCATGTGGAGCCGTGGAGGGAGGTTATTTCCCAAAAGCATTATGCAAATTCTAGATAGTGGAACATTCACGTAGGGATAACATATAATGTCTCCTCGATCTAGAACTATGTTTTCAAAGGCGATTGCCTTGCTCGCCTAGGCGATGAAGAAGGTTGAGGCGAACCAAGAATGCCTCGCGTCGCCTCATGTTCGCCTCACTCACCTAGGCACTTGCCTATGAGGCATATCCTAAATGCTTGTTCCTTGTCTAATTATGTGGTATTGCTTTTCTTATTCTTAAAATTCCAAAGTGGCTAATGCCTCTGTTGACAATGTCCAATATCATTTTCCTTTTATATGCTGCGACATTTTCTCCCTTTTTTTCTTACATGCTACTACATTTTCTCTTATTTTTGATGATTCCTAAGACCATGCACTACTTATATGCATACTTTATACATGTTGGACATGCTAATGTTTCTAAAGGTCTTATATATAGATGATTAGCTTGGATGTTTTCTTTATTTTCCTCATACTGCCATTTTCTTCTTTTTAGTGATGTACAAGAGAAATCACATTGCCTCAAACGTCTAGGCAATCGCCTAGGCATTTGAGGCTGAGGCGAACCCCTGGTCGCCTTGCTCGCCTCTAACTACATAGGTCTAGAAGGGTATTCTTGCTAGTGTGGTATTTATGGAAGGCTCTCACATAGATATTGGTGATGGTAGACGGACTCTCTCACTTGGCAGGATAACTGGTTCACCTCTCAGCCTCTCCGACAAAGGTTCCCAAGACTTTTTAATATCTCCGTCACAGGTGGCTGACGGAGTACAATCTCAGAATTGCTGGTGTCCGTTGTTTAGGAGAGACTTGAGGGATGACGAAATGAGGGAGCTGCTTTCTTTACTACAATGGGTGCAGGATTTCCAGCTGAATCCTTCATCTGAAGACCAATGGCAGTGGAGATGGGCTAAGGAAGGGAAACACTCAGTTAAATCTGCTTATGATATTATAGTGGATGGGGGAGCTAGATACCCATTCTTGTCTTCAGTCTGGGGAGTTAAAAGCCCTCCTAAGGTTCGGCTACTTATGTGGAGGACATCCATTCTGAGATTACCCACGTGTGACAGGCTAGTGCGTTATCTCCACGAGCTATCTAAGAGGTGCTGTTTGTGCGGAACTGAGGTTCAGTCCATCGATCATCTATTTAGTTCATGCTCATTTGCAGTAGAAGTGTGGCAGCTGTTGTTCGACCTGATGCACATGCCTTTCACTCGGTTCCAATATGTGGAACAGCTTCTAAAGTGCATGGGAAGACACTGGGATCAAAAGCAGGATTGTCTTATGTGGTGGCTTATCCTCCATGCCACCATATGGGCCTTATGGTCGGAAAGAAATAGTAGAATCTTCAGATGGGAAGCTGGGACCCCTAATAGGGTTTTATCCTTTGTTTGTTGCCAGGTTAAAGGGTGGGCGAAGGTTACATATAATGTGGATAAGGACAACTCCTTTTTGTTTTCTTTGTTGGAGGGAATCTAAGCTGGGGGTTTGCACTGGCTTGGTGCTTTGTATAGGAGGGACTTTTGTTTTTGGATTCCTTCTTATTTGTATATTCTCCTTTTCAATTTATAATACTAGTGATACCATCTACATTAAAGGGCGTACCCAGTGCACGAGGCTCCCACCATTTGTGGGATTTGGGGAAGAGACGATGTACGCAGCCTTACCTCTACTAAGCAAAGAGGCTATTTCCTTGATTTGAACCCGTGACCTCCAGGTCACAAACTGGGCAACTTAACCGTTTCTCTAGGCCCGCCCTTTTGGTACCATCCACATTCTTAAAAAAATAATAATTCAATGAACGTAGCTTTCTGGCACCTGAAGAAAAAAATCTTGGATTTTCTCTATCTTCTATTGCTTATACCATGCTATTTGTTCTTCTTATTTTTGCATTATCATTTTTTGTATTTTTCTTTTCATCATAGCCTCCATATTGAATCCTTTGGTGAGCGTCGCACTTCTAGTTGGCGTCTTTTGTTCGTCTTTATCTTGCTCATTCGACACCGCTAGCCTTGGGCAGTTCTCCATTCCTAAGGAATTCCGGGTCGGGTCGGGACCGAGAATTGTGACCCGGCGATCCCGACCCGACCCGATCTGGATCGGCCGAGTCGGTCGATCCAGACTCAGTCCGGCTGGTCCGACTCGGCCGGATTTAAAAAAAAAAATCAGAAAAAATAGAAAAAATTAGAAAAAATAAGGAAAGAAATAAAAAAAAATCAGAAAAAATTACATACATATTATTCAATTGATGTACAATAAGAATGAATGCAATTCATGTACATCCATAAAAAATAAACATTAAAGAGTCACATTAATAATTTTTGTTGTGCATTAATTAAAAAAGACATTGTTGTTGAAAAATATCTTAGAAAGATCACATTTGTGATCCTTCATCATCTGATTCATAAGTTTGAGCAGGCGGGCCATAATCTGTCGACATGTATGGTGCATATCCATAGCCAAACAAGGAACTAGCGAGGTCTTCGAATCCTCTTTGAATACCTCTAGGTGTGTAAGCTTGTTGGCTTGAACTTTCTCTTGATTGTATTGGGGGGACAAAATGCTGTACTGTATAGGTGGAGGTCCAGAGTACCCTTCAGTAGTGCTGCTGATGTCTGAATATGGCAGTGTAGGGGGATGAAAAATGGGCGGATAAGAAGGTGCATCTTCCCATGGTGGCCAATCACATCCTGCCTGTCTCTGTTGGCCTTCAAATCCCCTTTGTTGTCCTTGTCTCTGACCTTGAGTTCCTTCAGAATGACTCGGAGGTGCGGAGTAATCATCGTATCCTGTGTAACTGCTCCCAAGTGCAGAACCTCCTGATAGTCCAGCAACAGTAGCGCCATCACCATCACCATCTCCATCATCATCATCATCATCAGTGGAGTCATCACTCCGCACTTGGCTTGTTTTCCTCAATCGCCTTCTTCTACGCCTGTAGGTTTGTCTTTCTGCCTCGTACATGCTGGCCAAGTGAGGTGGTAAAGCTGGGGTGTCCTCAGGTGTCTCTCCAGTCTGCTGAACTATCCCTTCTTCTCCTTTTGATGGGTCCACTCGTTGTTTAGACTTTCCTTTTGATTGTTTTCTCTTTTTGCTGCTCGATGACTGCAATGAAGGTCTCGCTGTCTCTTTCTCCTTTCTTCTTTGTGGATCCACCTGAGTAGCTGATCTCCTGAGTGCTGGCTGAGAGACAGAAGTTTTAGCAGTGTCTTCTAGTGTGGCTGACTTTCAGCGCCTCTCAGCGCCTCTGAAGAACTAGTACACCTCCTTCTATTGTTGTGTGAAATTCAGGATCTCGAGCAACTACTGCATCTAATTCACCTTCTGCCCAACTCCGATCCTGAGGATCAAACTCAGGTTGTGCATCTCTGGCTGCTCTGCTCTCCACTCAAGAATGCAGTGGGTGTTCATCTAACAGTTCATCAATATCAATCTGATGTACAGGCTCATCAACTGGTCTACAAGCAAACTCCATGAATCTCTGTCTTTCCTGAATCTGCCTGATTTTTAGACGCATGTTGTAGTGACAGTACACCAACTTCTCCAGCCTAGAAACCCCCAATCTGTTACGAACCTTCGTGTGAATGAGACTGAATGTACTCCAGTTTCTTTCATATTGACTGGAAGAAGTGGTTTGACTGAGTACTCGCACTGCAACATACGCCAAAGGATTTGTGGCAGCTTGTCTGTAATTAATCTGGATCCACCATTCAGCTGTTAAAAAAAAAAAAGAAGACGACGATATCAATAATCATATGTAGAGTCTACATTGTAGACTGGTAGCATCATTAAATTTAATATTTGACTATTTATTATGTAATTCACCTGGAGTTGTCCTCGTTATTGCAGCCTTGACGTCATCATCTCCATAAATGCCAATCTTCAATTTAAATCTCTCCATCTACAAAATAAATATAAATAACATAAGTTAATGATAGACGCATGCATTTTCATAAACTCCTGCTTTGTACGTTACCTCTGCTAAGGCATCTATCCTTTCATTCGTATTCCTTGATATTCTAGTAATTACGTTAGTTGTGTCTTGAAGGATCTCTTCGTCATTATGCACGCTCTCACTATACTGATACCTTGGGTTGAAAAAATATCCTGCATATAAATTGAATATTAATTAGTTATAACATTAAATGTGAAAAAAATTAATAACATAAAATCAACTTAAATAGATGAAGAATTAACCTGCAGCATGAAGATCATGATGAAGAGTCGACTCCCATCTATTATCGATGATCCTCCACCATTTGTCATGAGAAGTAGGAAGGCTTCAGCTCAATTGCTCCTTTGCTCTATCCATGGCCTCATACAAATATCCCATGTCATTTTTGTCATCTCCATCAACTTACCTCAGAACACGTACTAGAGGTTCAACCACTTTCAGATAGCGAGAAACCTTATCCCAAAAACTTCTCTCCCCAACTAGCGATTGCACTGCCAATGCAACTTCTTTAGCATCGGCTCTCAGTGTCCCTATATGTGCCAGAAACTCGTCAGAGTGGACTAACTGGGCCAACTGATGCTTGTATTTACTCAGGCTCTCTAAAGAAATGAAGTTGGATGCAAATCTAGTAGGGCCAACACGAAGAAGATCCCGTCCACCTGTATGTTCTCTCATCATATGTAAGATCCTGTTGTGACTATAAATAAATCCCGTGATCATCTGAGCATGTTGTACCACCTCAACAACAAAAGGATCTTTACCTATGTCCTCTATCATCAAGTCAATAAAATGTGCTGCACAAGGCACTCAGTACAAATGGTGTCTCTTCTGCATCAACAAATTATCGGTTGCTTTATAGCTTGCTTCGTTGTCAGTGACTATCTGCACAACATTTTCTTCACCAATTTCCTCTACCACGCCATCCATTAGCCTGTACAAATAATCAACATTCTTTATTCTGTTTGAGGCATCCACAGACTTCAAAAAAATAGTACATTCGCTGCAATACACAAGGAAATTAATCATGGATCTTCTTGTGGTCCCTGTCCAACCATCACACATGATGGTACAACCACGCTCCCTCCACACATTTTTGAAGTTGTCGACCCATACCTTCAAGTCATTATACTCTTCTTCAAGTCCAACATCATAAATGTAGCGAGGTGTGGGGGCCTTTACACCAGGTCCAACATCTGCAATCGCATCCACCATCGTCTGAAAATATGGACTAGATGCTGCATGTGCTGGCACACCTGCATGTAAAAACCATTTCACAATTCCTTTCAAGGCATTTTTTGCTGATGCCTTGACTCCTTTTAATGCTTGTTTGATTCCAGGCTGTCTAGCAGACCTTGATCTGTACAAAAATTGGTCTATAGGACCGCGTGCCACATCTGATGTCCGTCTACAACTCAATATAGAACTAGCAGTCCTGCGACCAGAAGAACCCCTAGGAACGAATCTCCCAGGCTGAGAAGCAGCAAGCACTGATCCACCTGCTGATCCTATGCCTCTTCGCCGGTCCTCATCTTCTCTATTTGTCCGCAAACTGGCACGAACAGCTCTGGTGTACTCTGCATCAGGGTCATCTGGATCCTTCTCATCCTCCTCCTCATCATCTAAATTGATCGGGAGCTGAACAGGTAGACTGTAATCCCTTCGTCTCTGGCGTGCTGATATCTCATCTTGTAAATCCATGTATTGTTGAGATAATAAATCTTTGTGTGCCTTTTTACCCATCATATAAGTCCTCATTTCCTTCTTCAAGTCAAGCGGGACTGACTCACATCTACTGACATCTCCTGATATGCCAGCAAGATGATTTTTTAGGCGATAGATGCCACCACCCATCTCCTTTCCACACCAGTTGCATTTGACCCTCCTCCTAACACTGTACACTAGTGTGCAATGCTGCCAACCAGGATCAGCACCATGCTGCTCCACTACTTGTTCTGCCATATTCCTGCATAACATAAAAACACAAAAATGCAATCAGGTTCTAACAAGTTCAATTGAGTGGTTGGCAAACTCAATTGAACCTTAATCACACTAATCATACAAAAGCCCATATTTTTAACACTTAATTAGGGTTAATTTTAACTAATTAACGCTAATAACAGACAATTAATGTAAAAAAATACACATTTATGTCCTAACAAGTTCAATTGAGTGGTTGGCACACTCAATTGAACCTTAATCACGTTAATCATACAAAAGTTCCAATTTTTAACACTTAATTAGGGTTAATTTTAACTAATTAACACTAATAACAGGCAATTAATGCAAAACAATGCACATTTATGTCCTAACAAGTTTAATTGAGTGGTTGACACACTTAATTGAACCTTAATTATACTAATCATACAAAAGCCTTAATTTTTAACCCTTAATTAAGGCTAATTTTAACTAATTAACGCTAATAACATGCAATTAATGCAAAAAAATGCACATTTATGTCCTAACAAGTTCAATTGAGTGGTTGGCACATTCAATTGAACCTTAATTACACTAATCATACAAAAGTCCTAATTTTTAACTCCTAATTAGGGTTAATTTTAACTAATTAACGCTAATAACATGCAATTAATGCAAAAAAATGCACATTTATGTCTTAACAAGTTCAATTGAGTGGTTGGCACACTCAATTGAACCTTAATTACACTAATCATACAAAAGCCCCAATTTTTAACCCCTAATTAGGGCTAATTTTGAGAATTTTGTCTAATCAACATGCTAATTTTTTTTTAACCTAAATATTAAGAGATCTACACAATATACACAATCATACATCATTTCTAATTTTTTTAGAATTTTAAAAAATTAATTCAAAATATACCTAAACTCGGATCGAAATGCGAACAAAAAATCCGACGTCGAGGGTGGCGGTGACGGCGACCACAGCGGCGGCTCCCAGACGGCCGACCGACGATGACAGGATGAAAATCCCCTCCTTTTGCTTGATATCTGAAAAAAAAAATAGAAAAGAGAGAGAAAAAGAGAGAGAGAGAGAGAGAGGGCCGGCGGCGGCGGGGGGGCCGCCGGCGAGTCGGGGAGGGGCTGGGGAGTGTGGAAGGGCTGGGGAAGGGGGGCGCCAGCAGCGTTTCTGCTCCTGGCGCCTGGTTCCCGATCCCCCCTTAAGATGGAGATCGGGACCGGCCCGAACTGGACCAGATCGGGTCCGGACCGGCCGATCTGGCTGGTCCGGCCCCGATTTCTGCCGTTTTTTTTTTTAAAAAAAAAAAATCGGTGGGGGGAACAGTAAATTCCCCCCCAAATCGGCTCGGGACCCGCCGATTCCGCAATCCATGTCCATTCCCCTACATGGCTGGTGCCAAACTGCTGACTGGGGTTAGGTCATGGATGGTAGTACCGGTATTGGTGGGTACCGGTACCGGTACGTACCGGCCTGTACTGGCCTGGTATCGGCCGATACTCTTTATAGGCATGGTACCGGTGCCGGCCGATACCGGTACATACCGGCCGGTACGTACCGGTATTGGCTGGTACTGCCAACCATGGGTTAGGTTCCGGCTATTACCTGTAAGTTTACATATTTCAGGCTTCGCCACTGAGCATAAAAATGCCTGGACCTAGAAGGTATGTAGACTGACCCTAGGTTGATGGGTTAAAACAATGAGGAGGTCAGTATTGCAATCCCATCTACAGTGAAAGCGATATATTAAAAAAATCACAATCTAATATGAAGGACCGGGGATGTTCACTTCTCTAATTGATTTCATTCACTTCCTCCGATGTCAACTGTTATGAATTGTCGCTGCCATCAAAATATAATATCAAAGAGTTTAGGCGCTTAGTATCCATGAAAAATATAAAACAGTATCCACTATTTTAATAAGACATATTTGACATTATGCAAAAACTATATTTATATGGATACATGTCTCACTTTAACCATGCAGGGAGAGTACGATATAAATTTGCTTCATTTTGGAACAGAAATCATGCCTTGAGAGCTTTGCAACGTGCAGCAAACAATTACCGTGCTATGCTAGAAGCTGAAAAGCAGGTCTATTTCTTTGCTCATCAGTCTATTTTTGGTTGCGACACTATTAAGAAATAAGAACCATATATTGCGTATGATCTGATATTGGATTACTGGGTGGATGCTGTGGTTTCTGTTGGTCTGTGCATTTTTGACAGTGTCTTTTCTATCATTATGGCGTTGCCTTTTTGTGGTGGTTGTTTCCCCTTTTGTTTATGTAAGTTGTCGGTTTTAAGGTTTTCCTTCTCTGATATGTTCATCTTTCTTTATTGTATAATCTCTGGTTTTTACCTTTTCTGCTTATTCTATTCTTTTGTTAAAAAATTCCACTTCCTTAAAGTACTTGGGCTGTAACCCGGGTGGGGTCAACCTTAACCCAACTGATGTCAAGAACTCTCAACCCTAACCCAACCCAACCCAAACCTAACTGACTCTCCCCAACCCTAACTTAACCCATTCCATCCCAATCTGATGACCCAACCCTTGTGACCTGACCTTCATGTGGTTGGATTGGGTTGAGTTGGCTTTGAATCCTAACAGTCCATATTTTCAGGTTTCCCTTTTCTCCTATCAAAACTCCTTGTTCAAAGGGATAAATGAAACTAAACACGTTGTTCAAAGAGATGAATGAAACTATTTATTTATCTTAACAAACAACTAAAAACAAAGATACAAATCTAAATAAATGATTACTTGAGCATTGTAATCTAACATCCTGTTCGAGGATATAAAACTAATTGAAGCACACTCTAATAATCTAAGTTTTCCATCATGTGCACTCATGTCAGGCTCTAGTTGGGTCAAGTTGCTCGATCCCCCTAACCCAACACAAGTCAACCAATGTCAGGTTAGAAAAATGAACCATCAGGTCAACCCATTCAAACTTGCAGCATTATTAAGTACTATCTTAATATCAGACCTTTTGCTTTAATTTACCATGAGGACCTAACTTCATGTACTTCTTAACTTGTCAAGAAATAAGTCACAATGTGTTTACTCCCATTTTTAAACATGAATGCAGGAGAATGCGCAGTCTGCATTACGTGCACATAGTAGCTCTATCAGAGGCAGTCGAAGGCATATGAACGTATCTGATGAAAGTGTTAATGAGACTGCAAAGTTCCAACCCTTCATCAATGAAAGTGTTTTAGTTGGCATAGTCAATGTATGCATCGAGTTTTGTTTCAAAACTTATGGTCCTTTTGGCTAATAGCTTTTATGCTTATGTGTTCAATCATTTCTAGGATATCTTCACATGCACCGCTGAGCAGTTTTTTACTGTTCTGTTGAGCGATGATTCAAAGTTCATTGATGAGTATCGGTCTGCACGAAAAGACACCAGTCTTAATGTAAGTTGTGATTTTTGAAGTAACATCTGATATTCATGTGCTCAACTTGTAAGTATTAGAGGTCTGCTCACAATCAATACCTCGATTACATATTCTTGTAATTGTTGCTACTCACTAAAATGCTGAATTCCCTGACACAAAGCAGGTGCTGGGATCTTTGGACAGAGGAAAAAATGTTGCTTTTGAAACATACATCACGAACTATTTCAGCTCATGTGTATTGTTGCCGTATGCAATTATACTACAGTTCAGTGAGCCTGAAACATATTTGGAAGGTTTGGAGTGTGTTTGGAGAAACTTCTAATTGAAAGCCATTTTTGGCTTCCATGTTCAGCATGAAAAATGATGAGTGGGAGTTGTTAAAACTAATTTTAGGTGGTTACACAAGTCAAATCTATCTTAACCCCAGATTTACCCCAAATAAGAAGTGCCGATTTGAAGCGTTTGGTTGGAAGCCAAGAAACAACCAAAAGACTACATATATGACTTCCAAGACCTGGTGCTATCCCCTGAAATTAACTGGACTAAAAACTCCCAAACCCCAAAATTGATTTCTATTGAAAGGTAATATACCCGTGCTATTGTTGGAAAGAGATTTTGAGTACCTATTTAACTGAAATGTAGTTTCATGTGTTATCGTCAGTGCGAAGGAGGGAGTGTACAAGTCTACAGGCTGAAGTTCTGCATATGGCCTTGCTATTGTACAAAGAGATTTGAATACCTATTTAACTAAAATGTAGTTTCATGTGTTTGTGGACAAGAAACAAAAAATAGCTATTGTCAGTGCGAATGAGGGAGTGTACAAATCTAAATACAGGCTGAAGTTCTGAATATGGCCTTGCTATTGTTACAAAGAGATTTTGAGTACCTATTTAACTGAAATGTAGTTTCATGTGTTTGTGGACAAGAAGCTAAAATTGCTATTGTCAGTACAAAGGAGGGAGTGTACAAATCTAAATACAGGCTGAAGTTCTGCATTTTGAATTGAATTCCCTCTTTACCATTCACTCTTTGGAACTGTCAGTTTTATCTCAATGTTGGCATATGTTCCCAAATGGAGATGCGTGCCTCCTAAAAGCATTGACATTTGTCACATAGTGTCTGTATCATATTATGATCTTAGATTTTAATATAGAAATTTCAGTTGACAGCATTGGTCATGTAGAAATGGTAATTCAATATGTCTGTATTGTTTTCAGATGGGACCGTGGCATACTGCGGATGAATATGATGGTCAGGTCAGGGAAATAACCTTTAGATCTGTATGTCACAGTCCTATGTGTCCTCCAGACTCGGCTATGACAGAATGGCAGCATGCTGTACTCTCAGCAGACAAGACAATTTTGGTGCGGATGTTTTACATGAACAGTTTTAGTCGTTATTCTGTCTTTTGACATGCAAATGAGTTTATCCTAATGTGTCTCCCCACGTAATCTTTTCCATGGCTGTGAGTTGACTCAAAGTTATCACTTCTCCTGTTTTACCCTTTTTCAGGTATTTGAAACAGTGCAACAAGCACATGATGTTCCATTTGGTTCCTACTTTGAGGTATCAAATATCTTACTTGTCTGAGTGACTTTATTTTTCCTGTGAGAGTTTAATTTTCCTGTGCACCTCATGTGACCTTCACTCTTCTGATGGATAATTGGATAAATTGACCATATCTGCTAACTCACTGAATGATTACTAAAAGTTGGCTTTGGTTTTCTTTCAGTTTCTTTATTGAAATCTTAGACTTATACAACAATTACTTGCTTCTGTAGATTTCAAAATGCAATCATACCAAGATACATGTAAGAATGCTCATGTGCATGTGAATACTATGAAAGATAAAAATGTGGCTTTATTTTGTTAACTCTCTATTACTTTATAGGTGCTTGGCTCTTTAGATGCTGTAGTGAACAGACGGGCTAAATTATTGTATGGTCATCAAGGGTGAAATTTTTCACACGCTCATCTTCAAGTTCTTGTAATTAAGCCAAACTAATTTTCATGATTTCATAGGTGTTTGCCTATTACAGTAGTGTACTCCTACACGTCATGAATTCATGAACGATATTCCATCATTTTTATTGTAAGAGAGAGTGTACAGAGTTTAAAAGACGTGCAAATGATAAATATAATCCACGTTTGTTTGACTAATTGTCCATAAGTGTTCTTTTTTTGGAAAGTAGATGGTACTTGGCTTAAGATATACTTCATCGTTATTGTCATCATCATTATAATCATGCCTTATCTCATCAACATGGAGTTGGTCAGTTCAGATTCTGGTTTCTAATTTAGTTTTGTCTGTTGTCTTTACCTTGAATTGTAGTCATGCTAGAATTTCAACTGGATGATGTTGGCTTAAGGATAGAGTTCATTGTCATTATCATTATATATTACCTCATCAACATCGAGTCAGTTAGTTCAGACTCTTGTTTCTATTCTAGTTGAGTTTGTCACGCGGGACGACTATGGAAATGACAAACTAAACGTCTACACATCGAGATCAGCAATGCATATGAGTAAATAACAGATAAACATGACAACCACAACAAATAACAGGGAAAGCAACTACATAGATAACAGGAAAATCATGCCATCGAACCATCCCTTGCAGTGGGGAAGCGTAGGATGGAATGGTAGTAAGGGCTACCACTAGCCTAGGGCATCAAATCCGCAATCAAATATCCAAATTCGGAGGTGGGTCCCTTACACACAAGCCGACAGTGAAGAAACAACTGGCTAGCGGTTCCTACCACACACGGCATGCAGATATCCACATATATTAGAAATAGTGACCGGAGGGCAACGAACACTAACCGACTCGCTGAAGTGCGAGGTATGTATACAGAGGCAGCGGATTTCCTCACGCTGGAGTGCAGGTGCAGGCCCCAGGATGGGTCCACTGGAGGAACTGCTGCAGGAACTTGGGGCCCTCTTGAGTGGACTTCGCAGTGGCGGGAAGTCACGGGTTGGGCTAGAAGTCAACAGCTTCAGTAGCTTGGACAAGAGAGAGAGAAAGGCCCATGCAGGGTGGGTGCTGCTGAACCGAGGCTGGGGAGCATGAGTTACTGACACATGGCAGTGGCTGGGCAGGAAGCTCCCTTGTACATCTGCGAAGGCACGGGTGATGATGCTGGTTTGGGTGAGAAAGGTGGCCTGCTACTGTGTGGCGAGGGCGATGAGTAAGATTGCGGGATGGCGGCTCAAACGATGATGCAGGGACGAGGTGCACGGTCAGACATGATGCAGGAGCGCTGTATGGCGTGCTTTGGGCCCTTCTCTAGGCTCGATCGACAATGGCAAATGTGTGGGGTCCACAGCAGGTCACCACGTGGTGTTGGCAGTGGGCGGAACATCATGGGCGACAAGGATGTGGGTTGTGTCGTGCTGTGGTGCGCCACGTGGCGGCTAGGCGGCTCTGCCCCTGGGGCAGGGGGGTGGGGGGGGGGGACGGCAGTGGAAGGCGCCGGGTGAATGAGATATGCTTGCCATGTGGCTGCTGCTGGGCGGGTTCGCCTGGGTGCGAACGACAATGCCCGGTCATGTGGATGGGGCTCTATTGCCATGTGGAAGTGGCGTGAGAGAGAGAGAGAGAAGAGAGAGGGATCGCAAAGAGAGAGATAGTGAGATAGAGGGGAAGAGAGAGATGGTGCAGCAGACGAGGATGTTGGTAGGGGCCTTCTCACCCCCTCATGGGAAACCCTAACACATATAGCACACGATTCTCTCAATCTCTCAATAATCTTTTTTCGAAAGTGGATAGTACCACGATTGTATTAATCACAAAGAAGAAGATGTACAAGTATGAAAATAAAAAAAATCTCTCAACAATCATCTTCATTAATTCTCAATTGAGGGATTACAAGACTATATATAGAGATCTCAAACCCTAATGAAGCCCTAGTCAACAATGACCATAATAACCTAGACCTCGTGTTTGTTTGGGACCCGACCTAGCTATCTCTCCTATCGGATTTAGGGGATCCTATCGTTTTTGGTCTTTTTGTTTTTATCTGGAGAAATATAGGTTGGTTTTATGTATTTTATTTTTTGACTATGAGAGCTTGGGATTAGCCCTCAGGGAGTCTGAGACTTCGGATCAGGCGAAGATCTGAGTATATGACCTCTCTCCACTGACCTCGGTCAGTGTTAATTACGTCAATCAACCGCTCGACAACCCTTGATTAACCGTCCATTGATGCCCTTATAACATGCAACACTACTACTACAAGCAGCACATGCATATGAAGATATGTTTTATGTTAAGCTCTTGGTCTCACCCAAGTTTAGGATGGATTTATAATTGATTGAGAGACTTTTTAAAAGGTTTTGGATTGACTCCGAGTTATCTGGATTGATTCCAAGTATTTTAGACCCATAAAGGCAATTTTGTACTTATGCCAAGTTGGAGGGTATAGGGATATTATGGTCACTTTAGTGTGTGAAATGAGTTTTAATGATTTAGGAAGGTTTCAAAACCTTAGGAGGTATTTTAGAGTTATTTTAAGTGTGTTTGGATTGTAAGGGTATTTTGGTAATTTTATCCGAATTGGATTTCTAGACTTAAAGTCTATTTTTTGGATATTTTCGTAATTATGTTGCATTAGGGTCATTTCGGGAATTTTATATGTTTTCAGATTTGGTTCTCTGTTTTTCACTGATTTTTACTGATTTTTGTTATTAATTTTATTGATTTTTATTAATTAATTAGATATATAAAGGATATTTAAGTCATGTTTTTGAGTTTATGTAATTTCCAGATTTGGTTTTCTGATTTTTATTGAGTATTACTGATTTTTACAGAATTTTTCTGATTTTTATATTGATTTTACTGATTTTAAATAATTTTCATAGATTTTATTAATTAATTAAACATGAGGAATGTTTAAGTCATTTTTTTAACTTAAGTATATTATTTTATGTCTTAATGTTTCATTATTGAGTTTTGATTATGAGTCTAGGATTAGTTATGTATGGGGTGAGGTCAAGGATATTTTAGAATATTTAATTATGTATTTATGTATTTTAATTAGTTATTAAACTAATTAATTATGTATGTGAAAATGTAATAACATAGTGTTACTTAAGTAATAGATTCATGAACCAAGGTTTAAAAACTCGGCTCGGATCGGCCGACTCGGACCGGTTTTGGGCCGACCGTGCCGATCCCGAGTAACCTGGCTGAGTCCAGGATTCGGATCGGGCCGGGTCGGCTCGGATCGGCCCGACCCGGCCCCCAACGGCTAGGTTGACAACGGCTAGTTTGACAACGGCTAGTTTGGGCCTTGGGGGTCTATTTAAACCCCCCCAAGGCCCTCCTAAGGCTCCACAAATTTCCTTTGAGCCTCCTAACATTCTTGCTCTCTCTCCTACTCTCTCGATCATAGAATTCTCTCTCCATCTCTCTCACAAGGTCACTTCTAGTCTACTACAAGCTCCGCGATCTCTCATCTTCTTGTGCTGTGAAGGAATGGCATCTCAAGGTGCTGCTGAGCGGTCATCTGGGAATCCTCCTAGCGCTGATCCTGCTTGTGGTCATTGCATACCGGTGGACATGGGCCAAAGAAAGGTACAATGCAAATATTGCAACCGGGTCGTCTCTGGCGGGGTCTACCGATTCAAACAACATCTTGCTGGAATAAAAGGTGAAGTTGCAGCATGTGCTTGAGTTCCTTCAGAGGTTAGGATCCAATTTCGAACTTATATGAAGGAGAAGGAATCAAGCAAAGCAAGTACTACCAGAAGAAGACAAGAAATTCGAGAGGAATTGTCTGAACCAGCGCGAAGGTCTGATGCTGGAGTCCGGCTTAGTGGAAGTAATCAACCTATAAATGTTGATGATTGGGATACAAGTAAGTTTCTTATTTAACTTATTTTCATGTTCTTCATTTAACGTTTTCAGACAAATAGTTATAGTAGATTAATTTTTTTTTCTTTTACATTTAAAGCTGAATTGCGACGTGCAATGGAAGCAAGCCGGCGGTCCTTTGCAGATGATGACTTATTTCGGCAAACTGGAAGATATGGAGGACAAGGAAGTGGCTCAACACCTTCTGCACAAGAGAGTACTAGCGCCGGCATGAGCGCTAATGTATGCGAGGAGCTGCCTCAGGAATTCACTAGAGTTGGAGATCATAGAGTAGGTCCAATAGATCCCTTGCTCACCAAGAAGAGGGATAAACAACCTTCTATTAGTGCTGTATTCAAGAACTTAAAACTTTGTAAGGAGAAGATAGGGAGAGCTACATCTAGGTGGTTTTTCTATAACAGTATCCCTGCTAATGCTGCCAAGGGTCCATATTATGAGTCCATGATCGAGACCATACAAGAAGTTGGCAAAGGGGTTCAGGGACCTTCTCCATATGAGATATACAACAAGTACTTGGATATGGAAGTTGATGACATCTGAACATACATTAAATCATTTGAAAGGATCTGGGATGAGTATGGATGCACTTTAATGTGCGATGGATGGACATGTACATAAATCTTATCTTCAGTTTCTTATCTTATCTTCATTTTTTTCTTAATCAGAATGGGTCTCTTTCTGATTTCCTATCACGTTTAGAACTTTACAGGGATAACAAGAAGAAGTATGATCAACTTCTTAATTTACTGCAAAGCCGGAACCGTATTTTGGAAGTCCATTGATGCATCTGGAAAAATAAAGAATGCCCAGTACCTATATGAATTAATGGATCAAATGGTGGAAGAAGTGGGCGAAAAAAGGATTGTCCAAGTGGTTACGGACAATGCAGCGACGTTCAAGTTAGCTAGACAAATGTTGATGCAGAAGAGAGAACATCTATACTGGGTTCCCTGTTCTGCTCATTGTATTGACTTGATGTTGGAAGACATTTGCTCTGATCCGATGGTAGATGGAGTGGTCAAGAGTGGTCGATTTATCACCACATTCATCTACAACCACAACAACATTCTGGATATCATGCGCACACATACTCATGGAAGAGAGTTGCTTCGTCCAGGAGCCACCAGGTTTGCATCTCAATATATCTCTCTAGATAGTTTAAGTCAACAAAAGAACAACTTGATTAGGATGGTGGCATCGGAAGATTGGGAGAATCACATATTGCGGCATGTACCAACTAAGGTCAGAGAGAATTGTAAGAAAGTGGCTGATCTAATTCAGTCTAGACCCTTCTGGAGGGGGGTGCATGCGGTGTTAAATATTGTAGAACCGCGTGTCCGTGTCTTGCGATCTTGTGATGGAGAAAGAAGATCGGATATGGGATATTTATATGAAGCTATGGACAGAGCTAATGAGCTCATTCAACTTAACAATCCAACAACCTATGTGAAGTGGTGGGACATAATAGATAGACGTTGGGAACACACTTTACATCACGATCTTCTTGCAACTGGTAAGCTACTAACTTTCTATATGTATTATTTGTATACACATTTCTCTTAAGTAATAACTAACTTCAACTTGTTTATTTAGGTTATTTTTTCAACCCTCAGTACATGTTTAGAATTGATGGAAAGAAGGATAGCTATGATAGTTGCTCGGAGGTGTTGATGAGGGGGGCTAAGTCTGTTATTAAGCGCATGCTTGCAGATGAGGACAGAGCAATAATGGCATGCAAGCAAATGCATGATTACAGAATGATGTTATACCACTTTGGGACAAGTACTGCTCAAAGAGCTGCCTAAATTTTGAGCCCAAGTTTGAAAATTATTAACTAGATGTTCTACTTAATTTTTAATTATAGCTTGCATATTGTTGACATGGCCAATTTTCTATTTACAGCTGACTGGTGGCTAGATCATGGAAAAGCATATAGGTATGAAGATCTAGCCTATGTTGCAATTCGGGTCTTAAGTCAAACAACCTCTTCATCAGGTTGTGAGAGAAATTGGAGCACCTTTGGCTTGATTCACACCAAGCAAATGAATAGATTGAAGTCGAGCCGTCTAGAGAAGCTAGTATTATGTCATTATAACATGAGGTTGAAGCTAAAAAATCTGGAGTTCATAAGGAACCTTCAAAGGCAGGAGAAAGAGAGAATTTCCGGACAAGCCACAGAGACGATACATGCAGAAAAACCCATAGACTTGGATGAGCTGTTCGAGGAGCAACATCCACTAAATGCATGGGTTGATGCAAGCACCTCAAATGAGTCTGAATTCAACCCAAATGATCGAGAATGGGCGGAAGGTGAGTTAGGTAATGTTCCCTTACTTACTGATTTTCAATCTCCTCCTCCAAAACGTCAGAAGATGAGCAAAAAACAAGCACCAATCAAAAGAAAGAGTGGTACTGGAATTCAGATTGTTGATCTGGAGACCATCGAGGAAGAGGATGAAACGCTAGAACCAAGTGATGAGGTCTAATATCAAACCTCAAATGACTCGACATCAAAGACGAGCTCCGACAGTTCTGAGGATGGCGGAGATGCTACCAGTGCCCCAGCTCCAGCTCCACCAATTCAATTCACTGGAGAAGAAGAATACACACATGCTACCCAAGATGAACATCATGGTAGCGGAGCAGGACGTGAAGAATCTTCCATTCAAATATTTAGCAGATCAAAGAGGAAGGACAAAGGTAAAGCTCCTCAGTGTGCCGAGGAATATCAGGAACAACTATCAGATGCATCATCATATTCTCCATACGAAGGGTATAGTCAACCTACTGGATATGTAGTTTACCCTCCTCAACATTCTGATACATCCGACTATTCAGGGGGTTGTATAGAATATCTACAATTTTCAGTCATTTATACCAATACGGATGACTATGGCCGGTATGCGATGCAATATGAACAATACTACCAGAGCTATATGTCATGGCTGAGTATGTTAGCCATATGTTCATTCAGTATAATGTACGTTTGGAATAAATGTAAGTTCATAATCATATATGTAAGTTTATTCAAGGTTTTTTTGTCCAACAACATCTTATGTATTTCAAATCAATGTATTTCAACACAATTATGCATTAGAATTGTGTTTTATATTTTTTCCACATTTTTTAATATTTTTTTCTGCTATCCGAACCAGCCAAGCCTGACTCAGCCAGGATCGGCCGGGATCGGATCCGATCGGTATCGGCCGATCCGATCGGTTTTGGACCGGCCGATCCGGGACCCGATCCCGGGTTTCTTAACCTTGTCATGAACACACATGCACACACATATGCTTAAAGAACAATATTAGTATTTCATTCATCATTTCGGCATAATCCCGTTTTATAGAACGGTGATTTTACAATATAAATTCGGCAGAGCTTCCCCTTAGGAATAAACTTTAGGAAGAGAGCCCTCCGAGACGAAAAATATCCTCCAAACGCAGCAAACCCGGGCAAGAGCACCGGATTTGGTCTTCAAATGGGCAGAGTTTTCCTTAGGAAATTTTGGGCCAAAGAGGCATGAAGTTCTTCTTACCCCTTGGGGGGAATTTATAGGCCTTGGAGGCCTTAACCGGTCGGGGTACCCACCGGAAATTTCTGAGGTGGGGGTACCCACCAGTTATCCAAGTGAGAGAGAGAGTAGAGAGAGGGGGGGGGGACGGTGGGCACCCCCACCAATTCCCAACTGGTGGGGGTTGCCATCGGTTGGACCCCCCCCACCGGTTTGAGAACCAGTGGGGGGGTCTTTCCCCTTTTTCTTTTAAAAAGAGTCTAACAAATGCCCGATTTTGCCTAAGGTGCCATTTCGGGTTTTCACCTTAGCTGGATATAAGACATTTTTACCCTTAACCGATCCCTTTGAGGACGACATCGATTAAGTCCGTTGGGGCACCTTGTTTTTAAACCCTTTTTTTTTTGTTGGTAGGGAATTACGGCTTCCTTGAAAACCGCTAAGGAATTATATGTTGGGAACTGAGTCTTCCCTGAGATTCGCTAAGGAATTATATGTAGGGAACTGAGTCTTCCCTGGGAACCGCTAAGAAATATATCTAGGGAACTGAATCTTCCCTGAGAACCGATAAGAAATATCTGTAGGGAACCGACTCTTCCTTGAGAACGGCTAAGGAATATATGTAGGGAACTGAGTCTTCCCTGAGAACCGATAAGGAATATATGTAGGGAACTGAGTCTTCCCTGAGAACCGATAAGAAATATCTGTAGGGAGCTGAGTCTTCCTTGAGAACCGCTAATGAATATATGTAGGGAACTGAGTCTTCCCTGAGAATCGCTAAGAAATATATGTAGGGAACTGAGGCCTCCCTATGAGCCGCTAAGAAATATATGTAGGGAATTGAGTCTTCCCTGAGAACCGATAAGGAATATATGTAGGGAATTGAGTCTTCCCTGAAAACCGATAAGAAATATCTGTAGGGAATTGAGGCCTCCCTGTGAGCCGCTAAGAAATATCTGTAGGGAACTGAGTCTTCCCTGAGAACCGATAAGGAATATATGTAAGGAACTGAGTCTTCCCTGAGTAACGATAAGAAATATCTGTAGGGAACTGAGGCCTCCCTGTGAGCCGCTAAGAAATATCTGTAGGGAACTGAGTCTTCCCTGAGAACCGATAATGAATATATGTAGGGAACTGTGTCTTCCCTGAGAACCGATAAGAAATATCTGTAGGGAATTGAGGCCTCTCTGAGAACCGATAAGGAATATATGTCGGGAACTGTGTCTTCCCTGAGAACCGATAAGAAATATCTGTAGGGAACTGAGGCCTCTCTGAGAACCGATAAGGAATATATGTAGGGAACTGTGTCTTCCCTGAGAATCGATAAGAAATATCTGTAGGAAACTGAGGCCTCCCTGTAAGCTGCTAAGAAATATCTGTAGGGAACTGAGTCTTCCCTGAGAACCGATAAGGAATATATGTAGGGAACTGAGTCTTCCTTGAGAACCGATAAAAAATATCTGTAGGAAACTGAGGCCTCCCTATGAGCCGCTAAGAAATATCTGTAGGGAACTGAGTCTTCCCTGAGAACCGATAAGAAATATATGTAGGGAACTGAGTCTTCCCTGAGAACCGATAAGAAATATCTGTAGGGAACTGAGGCTTCCCTAAGAACCGATAATGAATATCTATAGTTTTCGAGAAAACGGGGCTCTAGGTAGCCGTGGATTTGTGATACAAACGGCTCTTGAAGACCGAAGATTTTGAGATACTATGCCTCCCGCAGGCAAATTCCGGGGTTTAATAACTCCCGTAGGCGAAATATGAACTTCAGGATTGAGAGCCTCCCGTAGGCGAATTTCGGGGTTTAATGCCTCCCGTAGGCGAAATATGAATTTCAGGATTTAAAGCCTCCTGCAGGCGAATTCCGGGGTTTAATGCCTCCCGTAGACGAAATATGAATTTCAGGATTTAAAGCCTCCCACAGGCGAATTCCGGGGTTTAATGCCTCCCGTAGGCGAAATATGAATTTCAGGATTTAAAGCCTCCCGTAGGCGAATTTCGGAGTTTAACGCTTCTCGTAGGCGAAATATGAATTTCAACCCATCGCGGCACACCAGTGGAACTAGTGTATGCCAGGGGCAATTTTAGGATACAACGCCGCCTCGGGGCGGGAAGGAGAAATTTCGACCCTCGCGGCATGTCAGTGGAACTGGTGTATGCTAGGGGCAATTTTAGGATACAACACCTCCTCATGGCGGAAAGAGAAATTTTCGACCCATCGTGGCACGCTGATGGGACTATGATATATGAGGAGAATTTTAGGATATAACGTTCCCAGGGACGCGAGTAAGTTTTTCGTATCGCCTCCCAAGGGTGAATAGGAAAGCTTTAAGATACAATGCCTCTTCGGGACGATAAGGAAATTTTCAACCCTTCGCGGCATGCCAGTGGGACTGGTGTATGCCAAGGGAAAATTCAAGATACAACGCCTCCTCGGGGCGGTAGTGAGAGATTTTAGGATACAACGCCTCTTCGGAGCGGAAATAGAGATTTTATGATACAACGCCTCATCGGAGCAGTAATTGGAGATTTCAGGATACAATGCCTCCTCAGGACCGAAAAAATAATTTTGGTCGAATTTCGAGATACAATGCCTCCCGGAGGCTCGAAATAATTTCGGTTGAATTTTGGGATACAACGCCTCCCGGAGGCGCAAGGCAATTTTTGTTGAATTTTAGGATACAACGCCTCTCGGGGGCTCAAGGATTTTGGTGTTTCGGTATGAATTATTGGCAGATATTTTTCTGGTGGGACGAATGATTTTAGCGAAGAGGAGAAATGCTCTTCTTGACCCTATCAAGTGAGAAATTGAGTTTCCCACTTCCTTGCCGAGTCGGGAGGACGTCATCATCGTCGCCTTGGTCGTAGCCCTTGATGAGATAATTTATGTGCCACTTAGCTAATGTAAAGTGACACCAAGGATTTATGCAGTGACGACTATGATATCCTCCTTAGGTAGGAATGTGGGAAAACTCGATCCCCGCCTGAGACAGGCCGAGAGAGCTCTCCCCCCACCGGAGTTTGGCTATATACATATTTTGAACACACTTGGTACGAACGGCTTTTGTGAGCCATACCCCGGTGAGTTACTGGATGATGATGATGTTCTACTAACATCGGCCCCCTTACGAGTTTTCACCGAAGCTAGCCCCTTTTATTTTTTTGCCTGTGCGCCCTTGCGGGTTTTCACACAGCAGCGTTCACCCATTTTTGCCTGAAGCGCCTTTTCGGATTTTCACCTCAGTCGGATTTTGGACTTTTTTGCCCTTAATTGGCCCCTTATCGGGGCACCTCATCTTTAAGCCCGATCTCTCTCTCTTTTTTTTTTTCTTTTTTTTTTCTGTTGCTTATAGCTTTGCGAATTACGCTCACTGTGTAATCGCATGTGGCTGTAGGGGATTCACCAGGTACTTCCCCATATTTATCTTTCCTTCTTGAATCAGCTTTTCCACTTCATTTTTGAACATGAAGCAACGTTCAATTGGGTGGGTGATGAAGCGGTGGTATGGGCAGTAGTTGGGTGCATCTATCCGATGCATTTCTTCTTCCCTTTTTGGCTTGGGCAGAACAATTGCTTTTCTGCTTATACATAACTCGAAGAGTTTTTGGGTCTTTTCCTTTGGGAATGAGTATGGTCTCTTGAGCTTTTTTGCCAGAGATTCAGTATCTTTAAAATTTATCCATATTTTTGCACCAACAACTTGTTTTCCCCGAGAACCTTGTCTAGCTGCAAAGGTGGCCTCGGGAGTATTGTTGTGACTTTCACAACCTTTCCTTTTGAGCACCATTCCCTCTTGATACTAGGCTTATGGTACTTCATTTAAGTCTATGATAAGTTTGCCTTCTTCTTTAGAGGACGGCTGCATTCTGATCTTGGCTCCTCAAAGGAGAACGGCCTATTGACTCTGTCCATTGTCAGGACTTCTGTCCATTATTTTGAAAGACCTTCCATTACTTGAGTGAGTTCATACTATTGATGAGAGATTTGTCCCAAAGTCACTTGAATCTCCTCCAATGCGGCCATGATGGGCCCTTCTAGAATGGTGGTTGCTGGAGTATATGGTGGAGTTATCTTTTGCTCTAGTGAGATTTGCTGGTGAGAGAGCTGTATCAGACTCATTTGAATCTTCTCTAGCGTTGTCATGATAGACCCTTCTGGAGTGAGAGTCGCTGGAGCGTGTGATGGTATTGCCTCCTGCTCCGGCGAAACTTGTTGATGGGAGAGCTGTGACATACTCATCTGAATCTCCTTCAGTGCTGCCACGATATACCCTTCTTGAGTGGGGGGTCGCTGGGGGATATGATGGTATCACTTCCTGCTCCGAAGGGGCATCTATGTTCTTATTTACAGGCTCTTCTTCTGAGGAGTTTTCATCCATATGGACGACATTTGCTGCAAATGTTTGTCTGGGCATTCAATGTGGCTGAGGCGGGTCTACTAGGTATTTTCCCATCTCCACAGCCCCTTCTCGGATGAGCATTTCGATTTCCCTTTTGTAGATGTAACAATCCTCTATTACATGTCCCAACATGCGGTGGTACATGCAATAGTTGGGTTCATCTATTCTTCCAACTTCTGCTGGCCTTTTTGGTTCAGGTAGCATCAAGAGATTTGCCTGCATGCAGACGTTAAACAACTCTCTTGTATGCTCTCTGATGAAAGAGTAAGGCATTTTCCTTCTCTCATTAAGGGTGGCATATGATCCCCTTCTATTGGATATTGAGGCATTCGAATTGTTCTTGCCCCCTGTATTTTCTACAGCCGAGGCAAAGTTTACGGCATTGACCTCTTCTGTATCTATATTCTGCTTCTTTGGGACTTTCCCCCTAATGGAGGCAATGGTTGGATGGTTTGCGAGGAATATTTCGACCTCCGTCACAATGTTATTTAACTGATTAAAGTTCCTGACATTTGCGCCAATTAGCTTTTCACTTATTTTAGGCTTTAAGTCCCTTTTGCACAATCGCACCGCATCCTCGTGGGCCGGCGGATTGTCGCATTTCATGCAGAGGTTCCGCCATTTCTTGATGTAGTCGGTGGCGGGTTCGTTCCTTCCTTGCTTTAGTGTAACCAGTTTAGTGATGGTGACCTTTTGCTCCGACACCTTGAAGTAGTCGAAGAACTTTTTCTGCATTATCTCCCAGTTGCTGATAGAGTTGGGCTTCAACTTTGCGTACCATTGGAATGTAGTGCCCGTGAGAGAGGTAGAAAAGAATCTCAGAAGATAGGCCTCATCAGTAGCCAGCTCTCCCAAGTCACTCATATAGTGGGCAATATGCTCCTAGGCCGAGCCTTCCTCGTCATACTTTGTGAACTTGGGGCACTTGTTGTGATCTGGTGGCTTCTTGAACATATGACGTACTAGGAATGACACTTTGTATAAATCGAATGTGCTTATTCTGTCGTCTTATTCTGCCATTTTGGCTTCAACAATTTGCTCGATAAGATGCTTCTGCAATGCCGTAGCATCATCTGCAGAAGCATGTGATTGCTGAGCATTATGATTAGGCTCCACAACCTGATCTTCTCATATGTCATTAGGGTTGAAGTTGACCTCTGCAGCTTGCGGTCTTATCACCGTTTTCATAGGCACTGCCTTTGGAGGTGGTGCATTTACTGGGGGACTTGAGCTACCCTTTGTTGCTCCTCCATCTTTTGTATTTGGCCATAGAGTAAGGTCCTGAGTTGTTGATTTTCTTGCCTCATCTCCTCCATATTCTGAAGCTGTATTTGATCTTGAGGTTGTTCTGGAGCGGCTTCGATATCTGAAGCATTTACCCCGTCTTCATCAGCTCTTCCAACATCATTGTTATTGTCAATTTGGGGTGGCTCTGCCTCCTGGCTTCCTTGATTCGGCAAATGCATAGCTTGCTCCATTTGACGGGTTATGGGCCCAACCCGTTGCATCAGATTGATAATATCATTTGGGTCTTCCGGCAGGGAAAGTTGCCAGTTGGTGATACTGGAGGTGTAGTATGTGTAGACCCGTATGCCATTCTTTGTCATTCTGGCAGTTCTCTTCTTTTTGTGAGTCGATCAGACCAATGCGCCCAATCGCTCGAGAACAGATGTCCGTTGTTGGACTTGCTCATGTGCCTTATAGGCACCTTTTCCCTTTTGACCTCACAGGGAACAAGGTTGGGTAGTTGAGTTGGTTATCTGCCCCTTAGGCTCTACGAGCTGTTGAGGCTGTTGTTCTGCTAGAGTGACCCTAGCCTTGCGAATTTTGCGGGCTTCCTCTTTGGTTACCCATATTTCCTTTATGCGGAGGCTCCTATCCTCCGATGGATTGCCCCCAACCCGAGGCATAGATTTGCCCCAATTCCGAGGCATGGAGTTGCCCCCTGCTCGGGGCGTAGCATTGCCCCCTACTCGAGGCATGGCATGCTCTGGTATAATTATTGGCTCCTGACGAACAGGGGCCATTGGAGTCCTTTTCTTCTTTTTGAACGTTGCCCCATCTTGGCAAACCTTCGGGAGAATCTCGAACCGATTCTAGACAGGAACTGTCGGGATATGATGGACTTTAGGAATGATGGGTTGCCCGCCATCCAGACGAATGTGCAAGTTCCCCACCAATATAGTTGTCCCCGTCCTGGACGGACTTGCGGTTAGAACCTTCCGCTTTTGCCTCTTGTTAGACGAGAAGACTGGAGAGATGCTGATGGTATTGACGGCGAGCACTCGCCTACGTCGACCGCTGTTGTTGCTTTTTCTGGCGCGAGAAGCACCCCTCTTCTTCTTTTCCGGAGCAGGCTCCGGTGTTGGAACGACCCCCAGAAAGTATGGAGATCCAATCATCGCGGGGAAGTTTCGGAAGCATGTTGGCGTGGTTAGATATCCACACCGTGCGTGGGTCGCCACCACAAGTGGGCCATACGTAACCCTTGCTGCCATTGTCGTCTTTTAAGCAGAAACTCGATCACTTGCATAAGACATGACAAAGTTAGTAGTAGAGTTGTGGTGAGGGCATCACCGGACAGAGAGATGAAGGGAAAGAGAGGTCCCACCGGACGTGCCATCTGTTTTTTGGGACTCGACCTAGCTATCTCTCCTATCAGATTTAGGGGATCCTATCGTTTTTGGTCTTTTTGTTTTTATTTGGAGAAATATAGGTCGGTTTTATGTATTTTATTTTTTGACTATGAAAGCTTGGGATTAGCCCTCAGGGAGTCTGAGACTTCGGATCAGGCGAAGATCTGAGTATATGACCTCTCTCCACTGACCTCGGTCAGTGTTAATTACGTCAAGCAACCGCTCGACAACCCTTGATTAACCGTCCGTTGATGCCCTTATAACATGCAACAATACTACTACAGGCAACACATGCATATGAAGATATGTTTTAGGTTAAGCTCTTGGTCTCACCCAAGTTTAGGATGGGTTTATAATTGATTGAGAGACTTTTTAAAAGGTTTTGGATTGACTCCGAGTTATCTGGATTGATTCCAAGTATTTTAGACCCATAAGGGCATTTTTGTACTTATGCCAAGTTGGAGGGTATAGGGATATTATGGTCACTTTAGTGTGTGAAATGAGTTTTAATGATTTAGGAAGGTTTCAAAACCTTAGGAGGTATTTTAGAGTTATTTTAAGTGTGTTTGGATTGTAAGGGTATTTTGGTAATTTTATCCGAATTGGATTTCTAGACTTAAAGTCTATTTTTTGGATATTTTCGTAATTATGTTGCATTAGGGTCATTTCGGGAATTTATATGTTTTCAGATTTGGTTCTCTGATTTTTACTGATTTTTGTTATTAATTTTACTGATTTTTATTAATTAATTAGATATATAAATGATATTTAAGTCATATTTTTGGGTTTATGTAATTTTCATATTTGGTTTTCTGATTTTTACTGAGTATTACTGATTTTTACAGAATTTTTCTGATTTTTATATTGATTTTACTGATTTTAAATAATTTTCATAGATTTATTAATTAATTAAACATGAGGGATGTTTAAGTCATTTTTTTAACTTAAGTATATTATTTTATGTCTTAATGTTTCATTATTGAGTTTTGATTACGAGTCTATGATTAGTTATGTATGGGGTGAGGCCAATAATATTTTAAAATATTTAATTATGTATTTTAATTAATTATTAAACTAATTAATTATGTATGTGAAAATATAATAACATAGTGTTACTCAAGTAATAGATTCATGAACACACATGCACACACATATGCTCAAAGAACAATATTAGTATTTCATTCATCATTTCGGCATAATTCCGTCTTATAGAACAGTGATTTTACAATATAAATTCGGCAGAACTTCCTCTTAGGAATAAATCTTAGGAAGAGAGCCCTCCGAGACGAAAAATATCTTTCAAACGCAGCAAACCCGGGCAAGAGCACCGGATTTGGTCTTTAAATGGGCAGAGTTTCTCCTAAGAAATTTTTGACCAAAGAGTCATGGAGTTATTCTTACCCCTTGGAGGGAATTTATAGGCCTTGGAGGCCTTAACCGGTGGGGGTACCCACCGGAAATTTCTGAGGTGGGGGGTACCCACCGGTTATCCAAGTGAGAGAGAGATTAGAAAGGGGGGGGGGGGGCGGTTGGCACCCCCACCGGTTGGACCCCCCCCCCCCCCCCCCCCCCACCGGTTTGGGCAACCGGTGGGGGGGTCTTTCCCCTTCCCCTTTTTCTTTTAAAAAGAGTCTAACACCTCGATAAATACTAAAAAACGTACAATAAATGTAGCAAAATGGAAAAGGCCATAAATGGGCTCTAGTGGGCCAAACGGATGCTCAAGTGACTCCCTAATTGCTGAAACATAAATCAACCATCAAATAGACCATCGCCAAGCCAAATTGAAGCCTGTGTTGCTCTCCGACGACAGTAGAAGTACACTGGATCTAACCGCGACCATGCCCGGGTGTCCTCACCAGTTTGTCCATTGGGTTCTTTACCTGATGTAAACCCCATAAAAACTGAAATTGGTGCCAGTATTCTGCCATTGGGGGGCTTTGGGCAGGATGGGGGCCTGGGACTATTCTGAAGTCCAGTGACATCAGTTGACAGAGGAGAAACTCTAGTTCAAATTATGTTTTAAACAGATGCAACCAGGGGGATAGTCTTCAAAGAATCTCCTAGGACGTTTTGAAAAGAGGATACACGAGCTCAGCTCTCCCCTTGCCAATGCAACTATCTGCTGGGACTGAGTTGTACATTTGTTATTGCAATGATTCAACAGCTCTTTCATCCACACACTCTTACCCTTGCAAACGTAATAAATCATTTTCATTGTTCTACACAAAAATAGCATATATGACCCCCCTCTCCCCTCCTTTCTCCTATGCAACTATCAGCTGAGACAGGATCCAAAGGCGATCCCAGTTATGCTTTTGATTTCACAAAGATTTAAGAGCTCTTTTGTGCGCACGTTCTTAACCTTCCAGACTGAATAAATATTTTTTAGTTGTCCTTTCCTTTCTTTCATTGTTCAGCCTCATTGAAGCAGCATCATTTTTGTGCAGATCCACTGTAAATGGTATCTGAAGACGAATTCAGAGTCTTCTTGTAATTTAGATATAAAAGTTGGTAAGGCTTCTGTTTTCCATCCTTTTGCTGTTGTTTCTAACTATGTCACAGTTTGCAGACTTGTCTTGCATGAGTGTGATCAATTTCGAGACTTTCCAAATCTCGAACAGCTGATATGACACTGTGCAACTCCATTTAACATATTATCAATGATAAGAATTTGAGCACTGATGAATCAGTATGAGTTTTGGTACAAGTCATTCCAAGTCAGACTAATACATTTTCAGTATCTCAGGATTCACTAGTGGCCTATGCGAATATAGCGAACATTGCACTCTATAGCATTCCTTTCTAGACACTAGTGGCATAGAGTGTTTAGCATCATCATAATCTCTTCCATGGTTGCACTGATTTCATCTTCTAGAGAGGTATATTGAATCCTTTGGATGTTATGCAGGTGCACACTTCAAGAAATGGTGTGTTATGCAATCTAAGATTAAGTCAGGAGCTGTAGATGAGGTCTGTAATATAACTTCTGATACTACATTTTTTAGTATGCATATGGTGATTTTGCATTTCTGGATGTAACCCTCATAGTTATGTTACTTGCCTATTGATGACTTTCTTCTAAGCATGGAGTTCCAGGCTGGGACCTGCTGATCCCAATCCGATCCGATCCGGATCTGCCGATCCTGATGAAGCCGGGCTGATCCGGATCGGCCTTATTAAAAATTAATTAAAATTAACAAAAAATCAGATATATATATATATATATATATATATATATATATATATATATATATATATAATTCAATTAATGTACAATGAAAATCGAGACTCAAGAGAGAGATCCGGGATCGGCCTGTATCGGTCCTGGATCGGCCGGCCCGATATGGGGTGATCCCAATTCTTTAAAAAATAAAATAAAAATGGGGGCGGGGACAGTGATTTCCCCCCAGAATCGGATTGGGACCTGCTGATCCTGCAGTCCATGCTTCTAAGTCGTAAATGATGCAAGTATTGACCCTAAGGTCCAGAATTGACCTTCATTTCGTTTTATGCAGATGTTCATCCTAGGAATCTTCCATATTTATAAGCTTGCTTTAACTACTAGAATGTTTCTAATTTTTTTGCTTCCCAAGAAAATCATACAATGTCCTTATATTTTGTCCAGAACCAATTAGTATATTTTCTGCAGGACGGGTTAGTTTGTTTATTAAGAAAATAATTTTGTGGTTGCTTCTCCTTTTCAGACACCTAATATTTGATGATCTAATCTTTTTTCTTATGAACTCTTAGTGATTTCTCCTCCTATTTTTATTCCTGCTTTTTGTCGTAAAATGTCAAATAAATTATACACATTCACACATTGGAGACAACATGAATCGTGGAGAATGCACATTGATAAAGTTTCTGGACCGTGGTTGGCTAACGAGTTGAATAGCATGTTTGGAGTGAATTTTTGGATGACACTATATTCCAGCTTTTCTACTTAGAAAAATCTTGATCATTTGGTGTTTTGAGTTATCCAGTGCCATTTGCTCCAGTTTGTGGTCTTCTTTTTCTTTAGCTTAACGAAGATGCCATATATTGCATGTTAGCTGATAATTGGAATTGCTGTCAATTTAGTCTTCAATGGACTACCGATGTAAAAAAAGTACCTTGAAAAACTAGTTCATGTAAGAAACTGTACGTTTATGTATATATTGTGTCTTTGCTTCTTTTCTTAAGTCAGTTTAGTTACACTGCGTAAGGATGCTATTACCCAAGTGTTTTTTTCCCTTGAAACCTATGGTGTTATCTTCTAGTCAACCCCACTAGCAGCTAGAAAGCTTATATTTGTTCTTCCATATGTTGTTTAAAGGATATAAGGTCAAGATGCTTTGCACCAATTACGTAACTCAAATAGTCTTCATTATCTAACAATTTCAGCAAAAATAGCTTGACTATTTGATGTTTCCTTCTCAACACTAGGGATGTGTTTTTATTTCTATTATGCAGAAAATGTAAATGTTGTGTTTCTACTTCCGTTTCCTCGTTAACTGACTTACTCTTGTGATCAGTATAAGAAAGAAATGGAGCTAATGTTGGAGGTGGCTAAGGCATATATAGTTAAAGCCAATTTGTCTCAACATGAAGTTAACGAAGCAACAACCATCCCTTCGTCAGTGCAAGGTTGATGATGCTGATCTTAAATTTTGTTTCTGGCTGTCGCACGCGCATTCACCGCCTGTAACAATACCATAGGACGAGTAAATTGTCATCCGGCTGTTGCAACATTGTATCAATAGGAAATTTCTTTGTTTCTATTTGTGCTGTATCAACACGTAGCCTTGTTGCAAGAGGTGGTGGTGTTCTTCCTAATCTTATATGAATATATATTGTACAAATAACAATTCAAATGAAAGTAAGCTTCGGGTTCTCTTTTGCGGCTGCCATTATTTCTGAGTATGTTTTCCTTGGGATACATTTCGGTGCGGTAAGTGCTTCTGGGGATTATGAACATCTACGGGGAGTGCAGTTTTGCAGGCTGTGTTGTTTCTTCGTTGTCTGTATTGAACGGAGAAATAGATGTATTGCATGTCTTTTTGGATTTTCTATTTCTGAAGACTACTGCCAACTATAAAGTCTGCTGCCGCTGGAACATACGAACGTCGACCCGTCGGGGCATAAAATAGAACACAAAAGCAGGGAAGATTGGATAAATGACGTCAATATCTTCTGATATATGAACCCAGAATTCCGATTTATGAGAAATTGAACCATCTATGATCTTGATCATAAAAAGTAACTCCATATCGTATTCATCTGTGTCCCAATCTTATATTGAAAATTACCTGAAAATGCCTTATGGTCCATGATTTATGTCCCAATCTTTTATTGATAGAAAATATTGAAAAATATTTCATTCAGTGTCTCTCGGGTCATTGCAGCTCTAGGCCTTGTAGGGGGTGCATCGAGCCTTAAGCCTCACTTTGTTTGTGGAATAAGTCCTAAATAGGATGTTTTATTCTCCTAAAACCTTTTAACCCACTTTGGTGGAGGGGAGTGCTTAACCCATGATGCTATGGGTTATACCAGGGGTTAAGCGGAATAGGGGCAGAACACATTATTCCTCCCCGAGATTCCCAGGTCACGGGCTTCTTCTTCTTCGCTTGTCCGTCATCATCGCCCAAGTCCCAAGTTTGCTTCTTCCTCCCTGAGATTCCCAGGTCACGGGCTTCCTCTTCCTCGCTTGTCCGCCATCATCGCCCAAGTTCCAAGCTTGCTTCTTCTTTCTCCTCCCCTCCGTCCGATCCTTGCGTGCTGCAGGTAAGTACATCACGAAGCCCTTGTTGGTGACACTTTCTTCTTCACTCGGTCAAAGAAGACAGAGCTAGGGCATTGAGCCCACCTTGTGAGGTCTTCCCAAGAGGACGCAACGTCTGGGCGCATCACCATCTCATCCATGTCCTGTGTGCTTCGCCTTGTTGATAAAGAGGTTTTCCCCTCCCCTTCCGAAACGAGGATGCGAGATAGAGGAGTTCTTCCATACGGCGTTGCTGGTTCCCGTTGTGGATCCTTTTCTGGCGACCGTGTTCCTACCGATCATCCTTCGCCGGTCACAGTGTCTTCTTCATCCTCCAACAAGGAGCCCATCCGTGCACGGAACTTTCGGTTAGATCATTTTACACCTTTTCCCCAATTTTTTCCTTGCAAGAGAAAGACGTCTACCCTTCTTCTTCCCTGTGCCTGATCTTGGGTCCTGATGAAATTTGTTGATCTTTGTCCCTGTGCGTGTGGGTGTGTGTGAGCGTGGGTGGGTGGGGGTGGGGGTGGGGGGGGGGGGGAACGATGGAGCAAAATTTATTGTAGAAGATTAGACAAATTACAAGCAGAGGGACGGATGCATCAAGAGAAAAAGAAACAAAGACAAAGGGGACCAGATCACAAGTCCCCCTTTAGAGGAAAGGAAAATGAAATGAAATCGTAGGAAATTTTAGTTAGAGTACCCAATGTAGGTGTGACCCTTATATCGAGGACACAAGGAACACAGCAGATAGCATGCAAAGAATCCATTTTTCTCATCTGTATTATCTTCTTCGACTTCTTCTCTTACTGGTTCTGAAGGAGTTGGGGCTTTTGCCCTCTGCTTTGTCCTCCGCATCACTTTGTTTTACCTGCATTAGAGGGGAAAAAATGACCATTAGTGCTTTGTCATATGGATTGATAAAATATGTTGTTTCTCATGGTGTCATGCATGTCCACGCAACATACGATTTATTTTTTTTCCATCCTGTTCCAAATCTGGTCCTTTGGAAACTGTTTTATTTTGTTATGCCCGTTTTTTGTTGCCATTCTGACTTTTATTTTGAGCATTCCCTCCAAGTGTGATTGTTTAACTGTTTATGGCAGATCTATCATTAGAATATTTTGTAATGGTTGTTTTTGTTGTCTTCTCTATTTTCCTTTTGAACATTGCTTCCAAATGTGGCTGTTGTTGGCAAACTCATAACAGAGAATCAGGAGTAGTACTGTGAGGGTGGATGGGGCCTGCCTTTATGTGGGTTTCTTCCTTTCTTCATGGCTTTCACAATCTCCGGTTGGGACTTGACTATTTTTTGGATAGACAGGTTGGGGAAAGGAAAGGGGTTGGTTAATGATGCAATGGTGGTCCTTGGGTGGGTCCACAAGATGTTGATTGATGGGTACTACAAACCCATCTGCAATTATGCTGGATAGGTAGGGAAGGGAGCGTGTGCTAAGGGCCAGGCATGAATGGAAGAAGACCATGGACTTTAGGCAGCAGCTAAAAATTCCATTGCAACACGACCACCCATTTTCCTAACTTCCATAAGTAAGTTTTGGGAAGTTCTCCAAACCTAGCATCAGTCTATAACATAGGTCTCAGAGCTCAAGTCACCTCTACATTTATTTCTCCATGAAAATTTTATTAGGGCAGACGCATGACCACATCCTTCGTTGAAGTATCGGAAGTGCAGAAAATGATAAACAAAACAAATGTTTGATGTACCATTCAATATATCTTTAGGCCCTAATAAATGTATTAGGCCTTCACCTCTTACTTCCAAATAGTGCAATTGGAATGTGGCTGGATGAAGAAGCCATTTATTCCTGGTATAGTTTTCCTTTATTCTTAGAATAAGTCTAATTTTGATTTGATTGGAAGAATTAATTATTCTGTGTCAGAATTGTTTATTCTCAAAATTAAGTAAATAAATAATTCCACTCTATACTTAAGAATTTGATATTCCATTTTAGATTCCTCTCTGCTATCAAAATAAAATTCTTTTTATTTTAGAACAAACAATCTAAAATAACTAATTCCGTCGTAACCCATTTTGCTGTCAAAGTGGAGCATAAAACTTTTGAGGGATTCTTCATTTCTCCCACCTTCCACAACTATGTTAACAAATTTTACATGGATTAATTATCCTGATAGATGTTTATTTACGTCAAATGTATTTTGAAATCATAATATTATATACCCGTATAGAGAAAAACAAAATATTTTGAAATCATAATATTTATGTCAAACTGTTTTATTTTGTTATGCCTGTTTTTTGTTGCCATTCTGACTTTTATTTTGAGCATTCCCTCCAAGTGTGATTGTTTAACTGTTTATGGCAGATCTATCATTAGAATATTTTGTAATGGCTGTTTTTGTTGTCTTTTCTATTTTCCTTTTGAACATTGCTTCCAAATGTGGCTGTTGTTGGCAAACTCATAACAGAGAATCAAGAGTAGTACTGAGGGTGGATGGGGCTTGCCTTTATGTGGGTTTCTTCCTTTCTTCATGGCTTTCACAATCTCCGGTTGGGACTTGACTGTTTTTTGGATAGACAGGTTGGGGAAAGGAAAGGGGTTGGTTAATGATGCAATGGTGGTCCTTGGGTGGGTCCACAAGATGTTGATTGATGGGTACTACAAACCCATCTGCAATTATGCTGGATAGGTAGGGAAGGGAGCGTGTGCTAAGGGCCAGGCATGAATGGAAGAAGACCATGGACTTTAGGCAGCAACTAAAAATTCCATTGCAACACGACAACCCATTTTCCTAACTTCCATAAGTAAGTTTTGGGAAGTTCTCCAAACCTAGCATCAGTCTATAACATAGGTCTCAGAGCTCAAGTCACCTCTACATTTATTTCTCCATGAAAATTTTATTAGGGCAGCTCAAGTCAATATTTGCAGCATGACGGTGCTGCTTTCTACTGCAATAGAATTGAAACAAGAAATGCCATATGTCATAGTGAAACTCAAATAAAATTAAACTCTCTTATTTAGAAAAATATGATCCTTCAGTTTTTCAGCGTTTACCACATCTTCATGTGGCCCTTCAGATTTTCTTTTGTCTTGCTGATTTGTGATTCTTGTTATTGTGAGATGCGCTTTATGTAAGTCCTTTTTTGTTGTCCATAAATGTAGCTTTTTATCTCCTCCTTCCATGTTCCAACATTTTGATCTCCTTCTTATTATATTCTTATCTAAGTCTTACACTAATGCCGCCCTTGCCTCATGCATGATTATTTTGAGAATGGTCATTTAGGAGGGAGAGAAAGCGGGCAAGGACGATGTCTAACAGTGGTGTGTTCTCTTGCCCCTTATTTTCGACTTCTTTTCGCACAGTGAACTTATTACTTGTATTAGTTTCCTTTTAAATGCATCATTGTCCTTCCTTTAAAATGAGATACTTTGATTACATCAATTTTCTGCTTTTTTTAGATTGTTGTTTGCTCTAATATTAAAGGTGGTGGAACAAAACGTCTGTCCTCCGGAGAGGAGAAGACGACTCGGGGCACTCGAGCTGCCAACTTCAATGAGGCCCAAGATTGGGTCCTCATAGGTCTCCTTACGGAGCAGTTTGATAAACATAACTGCATCGAAGGAACCTTCAAGCCAGGGGTTTGGCGTGAAATCGTTGGAGCGTTTAATAGCGCGACGCACCTGGACTACAAAGATTCTACGTTGAAAAATCGATATAAAACCCTTAAGAAAAATTACGACTTTTTGTGTGTACTTCTCGAGCAAAGGACTGGGTGGGGCTGGGATGATATAAACAAGATGCCATTCCCTGGACATCAGGACTCTTGGGACGACGTCCTATCGGTAAGCATCTCCCATGATCAACTTCACTTTTCTGCACACAACTTTATATTATCCATACTTTCACACACCATATTTTTCTTCATTTTGAGTCACGTCAACATTATAGCTCCCTCAGAGGCAAGCCCTTCCCATTTAAGGCCAAGATGGAATACCTAGCCAGCAACAGCACAGCGTTTGGTTCAGATGCTGAGGGAACTCGCCGTAGATGCAGTGTGCCTGATTACAATCCCGATCAACCTAACACTGAGTACAATATGCGTACTCAGTTGCAGCGCACACCCGTCAATGACTTTCTTGCCGCACTTCAGGGAGAGCAAGAAGATGACGACTTTGTCATAGGTGTCTCCGCCGCCCAAATGGCTTCCCCTCCTAGACCCCAAACTAGAACCATGGCCTCGAACAGTGAGGTCAACTCTCCGCGCAAGAAACGTGTCTCCTCGAACATGAAGGGAAAGGCAATTCAGGACCCCACTGTGATCATGGATTTTATTGATGTTGTTCGAAAGTGGACTGACCTTGTCATAGATTTACGTGCGGAAAGGGCTTCTATGGTATCCGTCCCTACACCCTCGATCCAGACACAGCCCACAGCCCAGGAGCCAGATCGTATTCCTTCTATGAAGGAGTGCATAGACGCATTGCGAGAGGTTCCTGGCCTACATCCAGACTTGTTCGTGAGTTCCTTGGATCTCTTCAAGGATGCGGGGAATCGCGCAATATTTATGAACCTGAATAATGAGGAGAAGATCCGATGGATGTTACACCACGTAGGGTAGTTGATTTGTAATTTTTTGGATGTTGACTTGGATGATGTATTCGGCTAATATCTATTTTCAGTTGTGTAATACGTACGTTCTTCTTCAGACTTGTTGTTAGTGATTTATTATGTTAACTTGGATTATGTGTTGACTTGTAACTCCTATTCGGATTTCTTATATTCTTATTCATAGTTGTTGCGTGCTCATTATGTTTTAGTTCCATGGGTACTCATCCAAGTAAATGCAGGTATTTGATAAATTTGTAGGTATGGGACGGTACAAATGTTATGTCGTTTGGGTTGGGCGTGAGCCAGGACTTTATTTCAGTTGGCCTGAATATTTTGCCCAAGTTAATGGGTACCCAGGGGCTCGTTATAAGGGCTTCCATTCAATTGAGGAGGTCGAGTGTGCGTTCCCTAGTATTGTCCAACAACGTCCAGAGAGGCGAACAGAAGTTCCTCGGTATTACGATGTGTCCAGCACATCTGAGCAACTACTTGCAAGGGCACCTGCTTTGTTTACTCGCGCTGCTCAATTTGACTGGCAACTGTTTGTTGTAATCATACTGTTGTGTGTCATTGTAGTCATCCTTCTCATCGTGTTACTTACCATTCTACTTATGTCTATCTGAACTTTCTAATTTGCCAGTGTACTTTCTTATGTATGTATTTTGGTCTGAGTAAGGTTTATGGAAAATTCTGTCCCACTTATTACAATGTCTTCTATGTAGAATTTATTGATGCTGTATTGGAGTTCCTAGAAGAGGACGAAGAAGTGTTGAATGTGATCGAGGAGACAATTATTGAGCACATTGAGAATGAATACGTTCCACGGGTACGCCGACGTATGCATAACTCTGCTCTATCCGGCCACACATGGATCCATGAGATATTAGACGGCCATGACGAAAGGTCTTACCACATGTTTCGAGTGCATCTTTCTATGTTTTTACGACTTCGTGACCTACTTGTGAGTCGTGGCCTTTTGAGGAACTCGCGGCATGTGACAGCGACAGAGCAACTTGGTATGTTCCTATATGCTGCCGGCCATGGCGTTGCAACGGGAGCCATGTGCGAGCGGTTCCGACACTTTTCTCATACTATTAGTCGGTATGTGAACTTGGTCACAAACCACATAGCTGAGTTAAAGTACGACTTTATTCAGCTGCCTACACACGCTTAGGTTCGTGAGTGTCTTCCGCACAATCGGGGAAAGCAAACGTTCTACCCGTACTTCAAGGTGACCACATTACTACTGTGCATTTTTGACGTTAGTCGTGATGTACATGTACACATTGACTGATAAATGTTCTTCCACACATCTTCTTTGTACAACCATGTAGGATGCGATTGGAGCCATCGACGGCACGCATGTGTTGGCAAATGTGCCACGGATAGTGCACGGACGATTCCGAAACGGCAAAGGTGTCATCAGCCAGAATGTCATGGGTGTCGTGTCGTTCGACCTCACCTTCCAATACGTTGTAGTTGGTTGGGAAGGATCGGCTGCCGACATGCGCGTGCTTAGATGGGCTTTGGACGAGGCGCATTCACTGTCCCTCGTGGAAAGTATTATCTGGTTGATTATGGGTATGCAAACTCAAGTGGTTTCTTGGCTCCATATCGTGGCCAAAGATATCACTTGGCATCATTTCGTGGAGAACATAATGGGGCATATGCGAATAAAGAAGAGAAGTACAACCATCGTCATGCTTAGCTAAGGAATGTTGTTGAGAGAGCATTCGGTGTCTTGAAGAATCGGTTTCAGACGTTAAAGGAGGGGAACATGTACCCCTAGGCGACACAGAGGAAGATGGTCATTGCATGCGCTGTTATTCACAACTTCATTCGTCGATCTCAGGGATATGATTATTACTTCAACTGCAAGAATAATGAAGAAGCAATTGGTGAGGATGGTGATGAGGATGTTCCCATTGACATCCCTCTTAGCCGGGCTAAGGTTACACTAGGAGGCCAGATTAGGGACTCGATTGCTAACGTACTCTGAACATGAGTTCTGTTCGTCATGCCTGCCTCCTCTTCGGTGCTTTGTTCCGCATGTCCCTTCGCATTTTACTTTATTGTCTGTTTGCGTATGTCATGTTTGATTTTTCATATGCTTTATGTACGGATATTAGTTATTGCTTATGTTGAACATTTCCTTTTTAGTGCTTGATCTTATTCAACTGCGGTCTTGTTTATTTTTATGAACAATTTCTAAATTAATTTCTCTACTTTTTCCTTGACTTAAACATTGTACTGAGTACTTTTTTTTTTCCGCAGGAAGAATTAATATAAATGAGTCTATTGGATGGATGGTTCCACTGCTTGGAGCAACCCCACTGGACAATGATTTTATCGAACCATCCTCCTGTTTTCGAGCCTGCGAACGGTGCATGGAATTTTGCAACCCTATCCATTGCCACAATGGGATGATCGGATGGCATCAGTGCAACCATATCTCAGTGGGTTATTTGGATAGCAGGAGGGCAAAATTACATGCTCCTCATTCGCTTATTATGGGCAATGATGAAATAATAGAAATGAGTAGTGGTCGGATGGTTCCACTGGTTGGAGCAACCCCACTGGATAATGATTTTAGTGGACAATGATAAGTTTCTATTTCTGAGCCTGCAAAGGACTCATGTCCATTGAGGATAGTTGGATACCAGGAGGGCAGAATTGCACGTTCCTAATTCGGTCATTATGGGCGATGATGAAAAAATTTAATTGAGTCTATTGGTAGGATGGCTCCACTGCTTGGAGCAACCCCAGTGGACAATGATAAGTTCTTATTTCTGAGCCTGCAAAGGACGCATGTCCATTGAGGATAGTTGGATACCAAGAGGACAAAATTGCACGTTCCTAATTCGGTCATTATGGGCGATGATGAAAAAATTTAATTGAGTCTATTGGTAGGATGGCTCCACTGCTTGGAGCAACCCCAGTGGACAATGATAAGTTCCTATTTCTGAGCCTGCAAAGGACGCATGTCCATTGAGGATAGTTGGATACCAGGAGGGCAGAATTGCACGTTCCTAATTCGGTCATTATGGGCGATGATGAAAAAATTTAATTGAGTCTATTGGTAGGATGGTTCCACTGCTTGGAGCAACCCTAGTGGACAATGATAAGTTCCTATTTCTGAGCCTGTAAAGGATGCATGTCCATTGAGGATAGTTGGATACTAGGAGGACAGAATTGCACGTTCCTAATTCGGTCATTATGGGCGATGATGAAAAAATTTAATTGAGTCTATTGGTAGGATGGCTCCACTGCTTGGAGCAACCCCAGTGGACAATGATATTTTGTATATTACGTACATGTTTCTGAGCCTTGAAATGATTAATATTTCACAGTGTACTGATGGATGGTGAGGTTGTGGCAATGGTAGGTATTGTAATTTTAATGTTCTCATTTTTTACTTTAATTTCATATTTGTTGCATAGAATCTACTAAATTTTTTTAACAGGGGTATAATGCGTACGTACTTCTAGGAGGCATTTTGCGTGTAGATTTAGTTAAAAGGGAGGCTCATGAATGATGCATTGTATTTTTTTTCAGTTATAACGGATATTGTAAAATTGAAATTTTTTTTATTGAATTTCATGATTTTTGCAACTGACTGTTATGGTGACTGTTTTTGTGTATGTAATTTTTAGCGTAATTGAATGTACGATCACAGAGTGTTATACAAATTGAGGAAAACATAATTTTAATCACTAGATATTACAAATTAACATATTTTATTATAAATTTATTTTTAACAAGATATTCTGTTAAATCATCAAATTTGAGTTTGAAAAAATAAAATAATTTAGCTTTAAAATTAATTTATACATTACTATTGTAACGTGTGTTACTAACAGGAAATTAAAATAAAAATAGTTGACAAACTCAATAGTATTATACATATTAATAAGCAATATTTGAAAAATATAGAAATTTAAAATAACATATGCAAGGACAACATGGGTATTTTGATCTCTTTATTCCACTATTTATTCTCTTATTTATTCTACTTATTCCTACCAAATCACTTGGAATAGCGCAGTGCAATTCTACTTATTCTGGGTGGAATACCAACTACTTACCAAACTAAAATACCTCTTATTCTGGTTTAAGAAATCCCTTCCTCCTTATTCTGGTTTAAGCTATTCTGCAAACAAACTGATACTAAACGTTTCAGATGGTGGTCATACTGTGACACTTGAGGGCGTTGGCATGTCGCAGTGAGTGTTTTTCAAAGTTGTGTAAAAATATCACTTTTGTCGATATTTGATTGGATTGCTTGGTTTATTAACCTCGTTAAGCACAGCCGGCCAGCCAATGCGAAAATTGCGAGATGTCAAGGGATATAGTATCTCTGTGTGTGCGTGGTTGTTTAAAATAAATAGCACGCATAAGGGGGAAATTGCCTTTCTTAATCCCTCTCTCTCTCTCTCTTACACACAAAATACGTAATCCAAAAAATATTTAACACTTTCTGTTTAATATGTTACAAGTAAAACTTTTTTTTGAAAGTGGACGGTGGAACTAAAATATATTAATAGAAAAAGGTTGTACATATGTATACAAAAAGGCTCTAAAAAAGGCTCCCAAAATGTCCTCTAAACAGTTGAGTCATAAAACAAAATCTCAAAAAGATGCCCCCTCAGACTTCCCCTAAGAGAGCAAAAAAGCAAGAGGAATCAATAAGCCCAACACACAAAAGACGTGCCCATTCCCTTACCCTATCACACACAAATTTCACAACTTTGTCTGAATCTTTGGCTTCATGCTTGAAGATCTGTCTGTTTCTCTCCTCCCAAATTGCCAAAAAAGTGGCATGAAGAATCAACAACCAGATGATGTGATCAGGTTTACGAATTGGAAGGAGAAGCCTCAACCGAAGAGGTGAGTCTACGAACGCACCTTCAAGAAGATGACCCTCCAAAGGTCAATAGCAAAAGCACAACGAACAAAAGTGTGATCCATGGACTCATCCTATAATTCACATAAAGGATGCAAGGAAGGCACATCACATCCAAACCTAATCAATCTGCCTAAGGTCGGTAGCCTGCCAATAGAAATCCTCCAAGTAATTGTCTTGAACCCCGGGATGCAATAACCCAGTAAGTTGACCTGATAGAAAAGGGCCTCTATAACTCCCATGTCCACTGCCATGAATGTCGACTAGAAACATCAATGCTCAAATCCTCAAGAAACTGCCAAAGTGAGACCAACTCCTAAAATTCCTTCTATTTGAGGTTCCGCCTGAAACACGGTGTCCACTTCCCTGAATTAGGAACACTCTAATCATACACTTGTGAAACTAGTGCGAAAGGATCAGCTGAAATATCAAATAGCCTAGGAAACATTCGGTATAGTGGTTGAGACCCGCTCCACTTGTCTTTCTACAAAAGACACTACATACCATCGCCCAAGGAAACCTACATGGCCGCTAATACGATGTCCACTATTGAAGTATACCTTTCCATAGTGAAGAGACATTATAAACCACATGTAGAGAGATATCCCATACCCTGCTAGAAGCATAGTACTTCTCTCTAACCACCTCTATCCACAAACCAAAAGACTGAGTGCCTAGTCTCCACAACCATTTGGCTAGAAGTGCCAAATTAAAAAGATTATATGCTTGATCCCTAAACCTTCATTCTCTTTACTCTTGCAAACCCTCCCCCAAACTACCTCATATCCTCTCTGTTGGGTCCCTCTAAACAACCTTTTAAGAAAAATCTTCTCTTGATAGCTTCTAGCTACTTGGCTACTGAAGTGGGCACTCTAAAGATAGACATAAAATAGATGGGGAGGCTATCTAAAACAAACTTGCAAACAGTCAACTTGTCTTCATCAGAAAGAAGCTTTCCTTTCTACCCAGCAAGATGAGAATACAACTTACGGATCATGGGTTGCCAGTCACAGCACTTCGGAGAGCCCAGTGTCAAAAGAAGCCCCAAATATGTCACTGGAAAAGAATTGGTCCTGCAACCTAACGAGAAAGCCACTCTCGCCAATTCCCTTTAAGACAGATTGATGCCAATAACCATACTTTTTTGGAAATTAACCCTCAAACCACTGACCTCATCCACAAGCTCAAGCATAAGTCTAGTCCTTAGAAGCTAGTCCTCTCCTCCTAATATAAAGAGAATGGTATCATTTGCACATTGGAGATGAGAAATCCCCTTATCAACTGCACCTGTTTTGAAACTGGTAATTAAGTCTGCTTCTCCTTTTAACCACATTCTGCTGAGAACATTAGCCACAAGGACAAACAACAGTGGAGACAAAGGATCACCCTGTCGGAGCCCTCTTCCACTATGAAATAAGGAAGTAGGCATTCCATTAAAGAGGTATGACAAAAGAAGTCGATGATAAACATTCTTCAATCCACCTTACTGCTCCCTAAAGCCCATATTAAAAAGAACATTAAAGAGACAGTTCCAATTAACCCTATTATGGGCTTTCTTAAAATCAAGCTTGATAGCCACTCCCTTCTTTCTTTGTTGTTTCATACTATGCAAACACTCATGGACCACAAGGAAGCCTTCTTAGATCTATCTACTTTTGATGAAAGTACTTTGATTAACGCTGATCAACTTGTCCAATACCTTCTCCAATCTTGACGCCAACATTTTAGAAATAATCTTATATACCCCGTTGAGTAGACTAATGGGTCTAAAATCAGCTAGGCCCCTTCTTTCTTAGGAATAAGAATAATGAAATTTTTGTTGGCGCCTCTTAGATGAGCCTTTTACCTTTATGTAATTTCAAGATTTCCTGCAACAATAAAGGATGCACAATCTGCTAACAACGTTGGAAGAACAACATAGGGAAGCCATCCAATCCCAGGGCCTTGTCCCCAAGCAATGCATGAACTATAGCCTGCAAGTCCTGAACAGTGAAAGGAGCCAAGAGTAAAGCCCAATCCTCCTCAGAAATCTGTGGGAGCAGCTCCCTATGAATAGATGACCTAGTACAGTCATCTTATGAAAACAAGTGTGAGTAATAGGAAATAATATGCCTAAGCACTTCACCCCTCTGTGATATAGTTTGCCCTTTAGCCTTGAAGGTATATTCCTCTTCTGAAAACAAAGTTTCCTAAAAGTCTGATTTAAGTTTTGCCCACCTCTCCAGATCATCTCCTTCTAGTAGCCCCGCCTCCTCTAGAGCGTCAAAGCTAGCAAGTTGTTCAAGGTATCCTTCTCCCGTTTATCAGGAAGCCTCTTAGAACCAACCTCCCCCCCCCCCCCCCCCCCCCCCCCCCCCCCCCCCCCACAACCCCCAAACAGATAATTCATGAGCAAGTCTTATGAGGTTGCAAATTACAGTTGACATTGTTGATCTCTTCCGAGAACCTGACGGCCATACTTTCTTGATGACTTCTAAGAAACCCTCCTCTTCAATCCAAAACTTCTCCAATTAGAAAAGAGGCTTCTGATGGAAAGAGAACTTGGAGTGAAAGAGAATGGGCTTGTGATCTAAAACTATCCTCCGAAGAGTAGATGTCTGTAGGTGTGGGAAGTGCTCCTCCCACTCAACTAAATTTAGAAACTTGTCCAATCTAAAGCATATAGGCTGACTCCTGAGATTAGACCAAGTATAAAAGGTATTATTCATGTACATATATCAGAGCTGCTTGTTGGATGAACTCCATAAAATCCTGCATAACACCTACTGAAGAAGTCACCTATGATCTCTCTTGGTGAGAAATAATAGTATTAAAATCTCTTGCCAAACACCAAGGTCTACCAGCACTATCATGCCACTATAGAAGCTCATCCCGTAAAGCCTTCTTATCCTCCCTTCCTCAAGGCCCACAAATGCCAATGAAGTCCCATATAAACCCATCCCTTCCTATAACTGCGCCTTCAACTCAGCGAGCTCAATAGGAGCCATCCGATACGAAGCCATGGACAATGGCGTCGTACTTGGCATGAGCTCAATAGTGAACTCAATTTCCTGTCGAGGAGGAAGGCCATGCAACTCCTCAAGAAATACATCTGAAAAATCACAGACTATCGGTTCATCCATCAGCTTGGGAGTATCATCATTGCAAACAACAACTATTGAGGCAAGAAAAGCCTCACAACCACTATCAAGCAACCTCTGAGCCTTAAAAGTGGAAATAAGAATCCCGCGGGAAAAGAGACTAATACCTTGGAAGTAGAAGGCTGGAACATCCTGAATAGGCGCACCTTCTTCTTGTGACAGTCCACCTCAACATAATAGGCCTCCAGCCAGTCCATGCCCAGAATGACATCAAGGTCAATCGCGAGCACACACAACTGAGCTGGCAGTCGATGACCCTCGATAACTAAAGGAACCTCACTCAAGCAACTATAAGTCAACAAATCCCCAAAGGGAACTTCAACCATCAAACCACAAGGAATCTTTTAAATAGGCGCAAAAAGAACATCCACAAACTGCTTGTAAATGAAAGAATGTGACACACCAGAATTAATCAACACATGGCAGAGCTAACTTTCACCTGGTTGGATGCTTGAGCCTCCTTCCTAGTGATAGCAAGAACTCTCCCCTTGGTCCTCTATTTCTTTTGATTTCGTGGACCTTGCCCCTGATTATGCCTCTAAGGACAGCTCCTAGCCAGATGGCCTGACTGACCACAAGCGTAAAATCTACCTGCGAATGTTGGACTAACTCCCAATGTGCATACTACTACAATGACGACAAGTCACCGAAGCCCTTTGAACTACCTCCTACTGCACGTTGGCTACTAACTAGGTCTGTTGGGTTGCCAGGTCTACCTACCTCTACTGCCATCCTTTTTGCTGCCACCACCACAAAAAGAACCTCCTAAACTTGGAACATAGAGAAGATGATCTCGAACCAAAAGAAGAAACTGTTGTTGCAGTCTTGCCCTTACTGTACGTCGATCCCTATGCTGCAATACCATGATCTCGTGCTATCTGATCATGTTGTGCCTCCACTACTGCTGCACATTTCACTGTTGAAGCTAAGTCTGTACAATAATGTGACACCACCAAGCTCTTCAAATCAAACCTCAACCCATCAACAAACTTCTCAATCATACGCCCCTCGTCCTCCAAGATGTAAGGCACGAACCTCCCCAAGGAAGTAAACTTCATATGATACTCAAGCATTAACATGACACCCTAGTCAACTCCATGAACTATCTCGCCTTCACTCTCTTGACATGTCTGGGAAAGTATTAGTTGTTGAACTCCTCCACAAATGATTCCTACAAGATTTCCTTAAGGTTCTTATCTACATAGGCCATCCTCTTCAAGGTGGTCCACTAATTATACGTATCGTCCTTCAACATGAAGGTAACCAACGAAGTCCTCTCTGCCGCCGCACAGTCTAGGTATCAAAGGTCTTCTCAATCTCCTTTATCCAATGAGCTAACTCATCAGGGTCGGGACAACTAGAGAAATAAGGCGGCCTCAGCTTTAGGAACTGCTCCAACAGAGCAAAAGACCCACCTCAAGAACTTGAACTCTCATTGGGATCTTGAGACTGATATCTAGACATAGTCTCCATCATCGCCTCTACAAAACCTCCATATTCTGCCTGTTAGCCTCATATCCATTAGAAACATCACCTTGATTACGAGTAATTGGTGTCCTCCTAACTAGGAGCCATCTATCGCCTACACCTATGAAAATCAAGGGAATCCGAATTAGAACCTATACTCTAAGCCAGCCGCATTGCGTATACAGCGTGATATATTTATTACTGAAATACATTATTTAACTTAGTTATTCACATATTTGCCCAGATCAATGCTCTGATACCATCTATAATGACCTGCTACCCTATAATCGGAGATCCGATTATTAAATGGGTTTTAAATTGTTATTTTTGGACCAAATCAGGATCACAAATAAAGTCAGTAAAATAAGTGATAAACTAAGCTAAATAAGTAACTAAATATCGAACTGTAGAAGAGAAGATGTTGAAAATAAAAGTTATTACAATATGACTTAACTCATTAAATAAGTATATTGTCCACAACTGAAAGGAAATATAAGTGCGTACATGCCAAAATGAAAATAGTACAACTACATCAAGACATATCCTGAAACAAAGGGTTGTTGGTGCGTAATTCCAGACGTCTCCTGAAACCCCTAAGTCCACTGGTAACCCTCACCGAAAAACGTAGGGAGTGAGCCACACTAAAAAATGGGCTTAGTAGGGTTCCCATGATCCCCACCTCCCACGCACACAACCACAACAACACAAAGATATAGGCAAGTAATGTGTAAACTAAAGCAGCAAATAAACTAAATAGCTAAAAAGTAAACACGCAAGAGTAACTGTAAAGTTGCAAATGGTAAATGCCGACCCACTAAGACAGAGCAGCAACCCCTCGCGTAGCCCCGGGCTACTCCGGTCTGCATGGCCATATGTGGTTCCACCTCTGCCTAGCCACAGAGTGACAAAAAAATTAAAAACACCCCAATTGCCACTCCCACACTGGCATTGTGCCACTCCCACATTGGCACCGTCTACCATCCCATGGATCAACCCAGTGATCCATGCCTCATAGGCCACACTGTGTCACTCCCACATCAGCATTGTGCCACTCCCACACCGACACCATTTGTACTACAAGCGAGTGCCATCACTCTGGGTCCACAATCATACAGACACGCGAACATGCAAAGTACGAGTACATGAAAACCCCACCATGATGTATGATTTTAAGCATGCAATTATAAGAATTTATATACCATTTATATTAGAATTTAATCTACATAAATTATAAGGAAATTAACAAGAATTTACACATAGTACACTCAATGAATGCAGGAAACAGTGGGGCTTGGGTCTTAGGAATGGACCTGAATCGCGTCCAATTAGGTTGACGCATTTTGCAAAATGTGTCCACCTGCCTGAACGCATTTCAGCGCTCAAGACCAATCATGGAGACCCTCTCCTTGGTCATCCTCGAGCTACAACTCATTCACAAAGATTCGCATGGATCATAGAGGATTACATTGAAGGAATAGTCTCCTTAAAACCCCATTAAAGCATGGTTTTACAATTCCACATGCAATTCTACCCTAATTATTATCATTAACAAGAGAACTATCCCCAAACATGATAATCCTAAACCCACAATAACTATGATTGTCATAAGGAGACCCCCATAAGCATGCCCATAATCGCTCTAAACCTCATAGAAACATGAATATGTCAATTAGCATAGGATCACCATAATTAGCATGAAATCACATTAAAGCATGAGATTAAGACTAAGCTAGTATGGAGGAGGATAGAGAGAGAAATCCTAAGCATGGATTTTTACATGGAGTTATCAAAATCATGCGATTAACCAATCGAAACTCGCGCGGGGATCGTCACCCTACCGGTTAACTCGGACTCCCCCGACTCTGGCGGAGTCCCCACGCCGATGAAGCACCGCCATCAAGCCGCCATTGCTATGCCGGCGAGCCTCGTGATACCTCCACAGGCCGCCATGCATCCTCCCTCCTCGTTGCCTAGTCGCCGCACCGCTGAACCACCGCGATGCAGCACCTTGCCAAGATGTTGGCAGCTGTCCAGGGAGAATGAGATCGCAGTGGAGATGGAGGTGGTGATGGTGGAGGAAGAGCTTAGGAGGATGGAGGGAATGGAGGGAGAGAGAAGAGAGAAGGGAGAGGTGAGAAATGAGGAGAGAGGGGGAAAATTTGCAGCCACACCCACCTAGGCCTGCCCCAGGTAAGCTAAGCTTGGAGGTGCTACGGAGGAGGCCACAACCATGCAAAAGTCCTCTAAATCATGTCGATCCAGGCATAGACCTTTTTCAAATCGCGTCCACCTGCTCGAACGCGTTTTAGCTGACTAAATAGGAGGTAGCCATGCGGCCCCCATGCATGACCACGGGGCACGCATGCACGTCTTTGAGTCGCGTTTGTGCAGGAGGACGTCTTTCACAAAAGACGTCTAGCTTGGTGGACTCGAATTAGAGCCCACTCTAAAACTTCATAAAAATCCACACTAAATACCATAAAGTCAAATCTGACCCGATAACCCTATCCAAAGTCTCAGTCCTTACAATGGTAGTTATTTTCGATTGGTCGTAGATGAATCTATGCTTGCTCTGGATAGTATGGATATATTTGGGTTGTTCCTACTGTGGCATGCCCGCTGGTTCAAAGTAGGTCGACATGATCGAAGAAGGTCGGTAGAGGTGTTAAAAAACACTCTAGGTTTGTTTCATGTACAATTTTGACTTTATGAGCATAATTGAATGTTGATATTACACTGCAAGTTCTACTCTTTTGTCACATGTTTTCTTTTTTGTGCATCTTAGTGGGGAAGATTGAATCTCATGGAAGGAAGTTGTTCGTTGTTGGCCAGCTGATAACGAAGAAGGTGGACTTCAATCTTTGCGTGAAGGAGATAATTTTATTTTTCAAGTTGATTAGATTGTAAAGAGTCATTTCTTTGCAATTTAGTTGATTTGGTGGCGAGCACAATTATTTCACTTGCCATGCATGTCTTGATTTGTGTTCTCATAGCGTTCATATTTCATGTCTACAATCCCCTATCAGAAATCCCGCCGACACCACCTCGTTTGCTACCTCCTCTGTAGGAGCCAGCCCTAAGAAACAAGCCCTTAAAGCTTTGACCTCTCATCCTCTAGAGTTCTCTTTCCCCTTATCTAACACCTTTAGGACCCTTTCCATTGAAGGTCTAGCAAATGATGGCTTCCCTACGACTGGGCACAATTGGACACAAGTTCGCAATCTCTGCATCCTCGAGCCTAAGAACTCTAGCGGCGGAGGACACACAAACAAGACCATCAAATGTGGCAAGCTCACCTTCTGTAGCCCCTTACCCCCGCCCACTATTTGTGTCTGCATATGACTTGTCTCCCGGGTACCAGGACCTCCAAACATGCCCTTCCCACCAGCAACGAAGGCATTTCACTCGGTCCATGCAATCCCTCGTCCTATCCCCTACCTTCAAGCAATGACTACACACCCCATCTCCGGAGATGCTGGTTTTCGGGAAAATTCCCTATTATCTCCTTTGAGCGAAACCCTGTTAGCCCTAGAGGCGCACGGCGGCGTACCACAGGTGTAACCTAGACCGCTTCCCCTCATCGCTCTCTATTATAAGTAAAACTTTTATTACTTAAAATTCACAAAACAGAAGATTTTATGACAAAATGTATCATTTCTTATTGATGGAAATTCATAATTTAATTTATAATGCATTTATTATATAAGTTCATTTTTCATTTTAATATTGAAGATTGATAAAGAATATTTATTCATTTTAATATTTTAAAGATTGATAAATAGTCTTTATGTACGTTACTACATTTTCTACCCATCTTTTGACGTTTGACTAATTTTTTTTGTTATTTTATTTATAGTTTAGGATGAACTATACTCAAACACATTTTTTGTCGTAAAAAATACTCTAATCAATACGACATTTAATTATATTGAAAAGAAGCCAACATGAGAAACTTTCCGTCATGGGCTTGGTAGCCTAGTGAACATCTCTTGCCTCCCTCAAGTGGGGAGGGGTTCGAGCCGTCCCATTCCCCCGCTGATGCGAGGGAGGGGAGAGTCCGTGTTATTGCGAGAATAGTTGATGTTGGCGGATTAGCGTACTTATTGCTTCTCCCAATTTGAAAGGATTTGTTAGGGTCCTATGTCAGGTTACTTGTGTATAGGTTATTTATGTATAGTCGATCTCTTAGGCATCCTTTGAGAACACTTTGGAGATTTTATAAATTTTGGGAGAATTTAAATTTTTAAAAAAGTCACGTCATCGTCTCTTGAATTTAAACTTAAGAAGAAGTTATTATTTTTTAGAATCTCATTTGAAAAGATTATGAAAACTCAAATATGAAGACATATACTTTTATCCTTATATTACTTCTGTTTGAGAACTTTAAGATGGGAAAGAGAAAAAGAAAGAGAATATTACTTTTTAAAATCCTCAAATTCCCCTCCTATCTCCTTTTCAGAAAAATTAAAAAAATGTCCTTTTTCAACATGAAACAAAATCTGAATTCTAATAGAATTTGCTTACCTTTTTTTCGTTTAGAAAAAAATTTGATATTTTTTAAATTCCCACCAATGCCGAATCTAAGGTAGAATTGTTCCTAAATGAAGCCTTAGAATTACTTTCCCACGTGATAAAAAAACATAAAAAACTTTAGATTTTTTTTTATATATATCCATCAAATACATCGTATTTGCATGTAGACCTCCCACTCTTACATATTATCATCAACACCCTTAAAATCTTCAAAATATTGCATTTATATCTCTCCCGTCAAACTTAGGTGAATTTCAACCAAATATGTCAAAACATTACTTAAATCATGATATCATCAAGATGTCGAGAGTATATATGTAAGATTTTAGTGAATTAAGAGGCATATATGTAAAATATTAATAAATTTAAGGATATTTATACAACATCATTAGATTGAAGGGTATAAGTGTACCTTTTTAAAGATTTTAAAAGTATTGTTGCTAACACATGAGAGTTAGGAGTATACATACAATTAGGATATATTTGAGCGTTACATATACAAAAAATCCAAAAACTTTTCCCCACTTTCTTTTACCCTTACCCACCATGATTTTTTTGTAACGAGAAGTCCCATATCATGCTTTCCTTTATTGAAGGGAAAGAGAAGTGAGAGTCTTTCGTGAGGCTAGGCTAATGTTGCACTGTTCAAGAAGCAAAATCTAGAAAAAGCGAGTAATACTCAAAAGTTGAAAGCAATTTTCATGTCAATCTTTAGAACTTTCCAATGACAGTCTTATAAATACATACCCCCAGGCGGTATGTAGAGAATTAAGGATGATCAACAGGGGCTGACCCAAAAAAAAACCTGTTCTTTCTTCCGTAATCGCAATTCGCAGCAATTGGACAAAAGGGGAGACGTAATCGGACTTTCCATTTCCCAAACAAGGAACAGAAATCCTATAATTCGCAGGAAACCGCGGCCAAAGTTTTCATCTTTTTCTCGTCCCTTCCCAAACTCTGACCTCGTCCCGTCCTCAAATCTCACAAAAATCCCGCTTTGTCCAGTGTTCGTGCATACCCGGAAGGGTTTCAGAGACGAATCACAATCAGATTGCTAGATTTGGTTAAAGCTGCCTGCTTTCTCCCTTCCCCACCGCGCACACCTTTCTGAAATTTCCACTCACCTTCTAGGCTCTTTGGGCTTGAATCCTTGTTTCTTTCCCTTTTTTGGTCCTTTTCATGGCGGGAACTACCCGTCTGGTGAGTAGCAGCGAAGGCTTTTGAGGTCCGAAGAAAAAGTTGGTATCTTTTTGCGCAAAGTTTCTGTTTTCCGGATGGCTGCGAGCGCGAACCCACCGGGGAACCAGGACGGGGCGCATGCTGCTTCTTCCTTCCAGGGCGGGGGGGCGGTCGGAAATCCTGTTAATGGGAATTCTGCGGCGCCGCCGGCGCCTGACAGCTCGGCGTCGGCCCAGGCTTTGAAGCACAACCCGGGGTTGGCGGTGGAGTGGACTCCGGAGGAGCAGTCCATCTTGGAAGAAGGGCTGTCGAAGTAATTTTTTTCATCTATTTGTGTTTCAATTAATGTGTATGTGTTTAATGGTCATGGTGGCGGTTCATGTGATGATGGAATCTCTTCTTGTGTTTCTTGTTCCATGTTTTTACCAAATTAGTTGGCTTTGTGGGGTTATTTTGTTCTTTTTGTGGCTACCTGTGTAGTGTGTAGTTTGAAGGTTAATATTTTCATGTGTTGGATTTTGTCCCTTTGTTTCAAGCCTTCTTTTTGGTTGTACTTATCTGTTGGATTGATGTTTTTTTAATGCAACCTAAAGCAAGGTGTTAGCCTTTGCCTGTATCTATTATGGTTTTCAAGGGTTCTTTGGTTTACTTTAGGTTGGTCATCTCTTGTTTGTCTAGGTCTCATGTCTTTTTAATTAGGCCACTACTGGCTTCTAGTTATGTTCTCTTCGCAAGTCCGTGTTTGTTCTATCTGCCTCTTGTACCTGCGCTGTGAAGCTCTCTGGGATTTTCATGTGTGCTGGATTTTTATGTGAATTGATCAGTTCTGTTCCACTTAAGCCATCTTATGTTCTGATTTGTCTTTTTGGGTGCGAGGATGCCCTGTCTGGGGCTGAATAAAGGTGGGATAGGGCAGATGGTGGGGCAGCCACCACCCACCTCTCACCATCTTGGCTCTTGGCTGTTTGAACATGACCTCCACTTTCTAACGCGGCCACCTGAGCTATGTTGGCCACTTGCAATTTGCCTCAGGCTTGATAACAATGCAATATGGCAAGTTGGCAACAAGAGTGCCTTTTTATCATGTACTGCTTTCATGCGTGTACTTATTATTTCTACTGACTTCACGTACATTAAATCAGCCAATGATTAGTAATTTAAAAATTAAAACCAAATCATATTTCAGGTGCCAAGTTGGGAGTTTGATTTTTCTTAATTATGCTTTGAACATATACCCACAAATCCTGATTAAAATAATCTGTCCTTAACATTGTATAATTTTTAATCTGTCACACATGGATATTTTATTTCAATTCCCTGAATTTGGACTTTGGAGCTTGCAATGATTTCATTCTTAGTCAAGTTCAGAGCATCATTTTTTTTAGAAGGTGACCCAGAAAGGCCACAATTCATTAAAGTTCAGAACATCATAAAACCAGATTTTGACACATTATCTCGTCTATGGAATCTTATCTTAATTTTGGGCTTCGGTCTTTGTTGTTTAGACCTAAGTCACCTAACAAGGAAAAACCTTTGATATCCCAGTTCTATACTTCATTACAAAATGAAGCATTGGCTTTTGAGAACTTTATTTATTTATTATTAAGTTGAATAGTACAGAATGCTTGTCTAATTGAGATGGTGACTTCTTAACTGTCATCTCCATTAAAGAATAGTCAATGAGAATCAACCTTACTAGTTCTCTCACTGGACAAGGCGGGGCTGCCAACCTGTCCAGCCTAGTCCATTTTCATCCTGGCTTGTGTAATTTGTAAGGCTGGGATAGTGGGATTGGGCCACAAAACCTGGCCCATTCCACTAAACAGGTTTAGTCCTCAGCCAATAAGAATCAACTTTTACATTAAAAGGTGATAGTAATATGCAATACAAATTTACCATGGCTCAGTTGGCTTATAAAAACAAAAAACACCACGGCCTGATTGGCTTGCATGAATTGTTTTAATGCCGAATATCTGTATTCTAGATGTATTAGGGCCTTCTTTGGTCATGTTATTCCACAAAAAAAGCCACCGGAGAAATCCATAGCAACCTGGCCTGGGTAAATCATCCTGGTTGGGATGGGCTTGTCTTAAGGAGGCCTGTTTGAGCCTGGGTACAGCTTGGGCAGAGTCAGTTGGCCTTGAGCCATGTCTATGCTTATGTGGGCCCAGCTTAAGTGTGACCAATCTACACACACAGCCTGTGATATAGCTTTATTGCTCTCTCCGAGCAAACTTACCTTAGGGTGATAGCAAGCTGAAGTTTCCACAGTTTAACAATATAAATTCTTTTGGAAGTTCAAACAACTTTTGTTATTCAAGGAGAAGTATGGATAAAAGTACATGTTGATTCTCCAATGTTTCTGGAAGGATTTGACACATCTAGTTGTATAATATATTAAGTTCTTTTAGGAGGTTTTGCCTGATTTCCTAGTTCTGAGTCTTCGGTTGTTCCATTGGTAAGTGATTTAGCCATGTGAAACTTAAGTTAATGTATGTCCTCGACAATATTCCTTTGCAAAAGTGCTGATGTTTGTGACACCATTTATATGTTAATCAACACGGTGTAGATATAAGCCACTTCTTGAATCGAGACAAATTCACAAAAGCCAGTTGGTGTGTTGCTACCTATTGATTGACTTTTAGTTCAAAATAGACGTCAATGTTATGTTCCCCTCCAAGGAAGGAAGGATCGGGCATCGGACTTGGATCAGTCCGGTTCTAGATCGACCAAATCGTCCAACCTGATCTCGTTCCCCACTTTCTTAAAAAAAGGTTAAAAAATTCAAAAAAATATGAAAAAAATCATGAAAAGAATAAGGAACTCATAAGTTCCTAAAGCCAAGTAGGTAACAATATACATGACACATAACATGATAACAATATACATGACACATATATAATAGTACAACGTAAGTGATAAGACTCAATCATCCTCATCAGAAGAAAGAAAAGACCCATCATCCTCTCTACCAAAGTTTAACTCAATCTGACTCGGAGGTATGACATGTGACTGTCTCTGAATACATTTAACCATCTGAACAAATGATGGTGTATGTACAATAGTGGATGGAATATGAAATTCTAAAAAGAATGCTCGCGCAACATCCACAATCTCCTTTCTAGATCCTTCTATTGACGTAGATGAAGATGGATGGGTCGCTGATGTAGGTGGCCTAGCTGTCGGCTGTCTACGTGCCGTACTAGATGATCTTTCGTCCTGACATAGAAACTTCTAGAACTGTACACATATATCATGGGGGACTAAGGGACATGGGATGCTATTTCTGCGTATCCTCATAAGATGTTGTGCAAAACAATGGATCCCGTTAACAAGATGTCCACAGTAAAGACAATGGATCCGTCGATCTCCGGAGATTGTGTACCTATAGTTCCATGCTAGATGACGTTGCCCACGTGGCATCAACAAGAGAAGAATTAATAGAATTATCCGATGTGATCCCCTACAAAAAAGTTAAAAAAGTATATGAAATAAAAAAAAGGCAACTCTACTTTGATTTCTTCACTTGAGACTTTTGTTTTTTCTTTAGTAATTGGTCTCTCTATAACACACACTCTCTCTTTATATTTCGTCCCTTGCATTTTCTTTCTTGTACTCTTTTTTTATATTCTTATATATATATTAATATTAACGGTTCTCAGTAGTAAATAAGACAAATAAGTTTGCCATATTGTGTCTTAGAGGGAAATGAAGAAATGTACACCCATAGTTGTTAAGGCGCCAAGGCATTATTGGGGAGTCTAAGCGCTTAAGTGCTAAGGCGGCCGCTTAAGCGGTGACTTAGGCGCCTTATTAAAATATATATGAAATATATATTATTACTAATTGTGAGTTCATAAATATAAATAAAAAATAACAATAAAATTAATTTTAATGTGAAATTGAAAGTAATTAATTTACTATGAGATAATTGACTTGAACATATAGGAAACAAATCAATCACAATAAATATTAAAATTGAAATAAATTAATCTAACATGAAATAATTCACTTAGATAATTAGATTGAATAAATAAGAACAATTCAATCATGATAAAATTAAAAGAAATTAATCTACAATCTTATAAATTAATTTGAGCATATACGAATTAAGAACAAATCAATCAAATAATCAAAATTTTAAGATGAGATGTACTAACTTGAGATTTTCTGACTTTTTCAATAAAACCTACAACCATGGTTACACAATACACCTAAAACGTATACTAGGATTCTAAAAAGTATCACTACGAGCAATCAACATATGCTAATCAAACATGATAATAAAATATCTAGATAACCACAACAAACATTAAGAGAAAATAAAAATCACACAGTCACATAACCATAATTTGAAGTTTAAAGACTACATCATCTACTTAAAACTAAAAGTTCTCATAAAACCCTAAATCTTGAATCCAAATATTGCTTCTTCAAGAGCCATATCAACATCTTCATTGCCATAATCTCCATCACCAAAGTCTTCACCCTCACCACCTGACTCCTATGGAGCATCATCATCATTTGTCTCTTCTTCTAGCCATTCATCTTCCTCTTGATTTTTCTCTCGCGCTTGTGCTTTGTTTCTTGTGGGTCTTTCATATGATGCCCCCGTAGCAATGTCAACATCTGTCCATATCAAATGGGCATCCTCATAAACTAAATTTGAGGGTCCTTTAGTCATCCACTCACTATGCAAATCAACAAAGCAAATAGGATCATATTTTTGTGGATGATTTTTCCTTTATTTAAACCTCTCTTTTAAACGACGATTGTACTAAACAAATACAAGATCATTCAGTCTTTTATGCTCCAAACGGTTCATCTTCTTGGTATGAATCTACATGAACAAATAACATAAAGAGAAAATAAAAATTATATGAGAATTAATAATCAAATAAAATTTTAAAAGAATACATAAGAATTCCTTAAACATACAAACTCAAATGTGCTCCAATTGCGGTCACACCCAGAAGAGCTACGATAAAGTCCTAATATCCTCCAAGCACGGTCCCTTAATTCTGTTGTCTCCCCACCATATTGAATCCACCATGCAGCTATCATAAAAATGACATGTTAAAACATTTATTCGAAGGAAAAATATTCATTTAATGTAATAATAAATTAATATTAAAAAAGTACTTGCTTGGCAATCTCCTCCTACAAGCTCTGTTTGCCATCTCCTTTCCAAAAAGTCCTTTTTCATTCAAGTATCATGAAATCTAATCATTTATCTTATCTTGTACTTCAAGATCCGGTACCATTCTTTCAAGACAAGTAGCAAATCCACTTTTAAACTTGCCAGTTGAAGAACGATCTTTCTCCTTAGCATCAAAGTACAACTTGGGATTTAGAAAAAAAAAAAAACCTATGCATGCAAAGGACGGTGCATTTGATATGCTCATCTCTTATCAAGAATCTTCACTATAGGCTAAAATTTTGATTCTTTAAATCCAAAATTTTCAATAATTCGCTCACTAGCATACTCCATCACAGCGTAAATGTATCATATAGTAGGTTTTTCATCTCCATCAACCAACCTTAGCACTTGCAATATTGGTTGAGAGGCCCTCAAGATGTCTTCAACAGCATGCCAAAACTTCACCTGAAATACAATGCTTGCCACATTCTTCCCTGCATTTGTTGATGCCCAAACACTCCTATGTCAAGCCTCTAAAGTGATTAACCTACGAAGAGCCCTCTTCATTGCATCATCATTCAACCTTTGAAGGGTTAGAAAGGTAGTGACAAATCTAGTAACCCCACATTTGGCCCATTCTCTACCCTTTGTTTCCTTTCTTGTGTAATCAAGAAGCCGATGTGAGTATAAATGTAAGCTGTCAACTTCTTTGCCTTTGAAATTACACCCTTATAGGCCTTCAACTTGCCAATGTCTTTTAACATAAGATTGAAGCAGTGAGCAGCATAAGGAGTCCAAAATAATTTTCTTCTTTTTTCCATCAATACTCGTCCTGTCGCAATGTTATATGATGCATTGTCAGTTACCACTTGTACCACATTCTCTTCTCCAATCTTTTCAACCATCCTATCCATCAACTTAAACATTTTAATAGTATTCTTCTACTCAGATGATGCGTCAATAGACTCCACAAAATAAGCCCCTTCAAGACAATTCACTAGGAAGGTAATTAACTTCCTTTGCCTCCGATATCTTCTACTCAGATGATGCATCAATAGACTCCACAAAATAAGTCCCTTTAGGACAATTCACTAGGAAGGTAATTAACTTCCTTTGCCTCTTATCGGTCCATCCATCACACATGATTGTACAACCATATGTCTTCCGATGTTTTTGATATTCAACATACATAGCTTATGTTTCCTCTACCATTTTCTTTAGAAAAGGCACTCTCAACATATGATAACTTGGGGGTTTATATCCTGGCCCAAATCGACCCACAACTTCCATCATCAATTCAAAAGTCTTCAGTCGAGCCACATTAAATGGCAAACCACCCTCATAAAACCAAGTGGCTACATACTTACCAACCTTTGCTTTTTCCTCCTTCCATCTATTCTCTAATGTGTTTTGAAAATTTTTCCCACTTCTTGCATCAACAAAGTCCTAAATACTCATTCTTCCAAAACTATCCATTGGACCCTTGGTTTGAGTGTGAGACTTTAGTTGCTTTGCATCCCCTGAGCTCTTTGGCACTATTGAAGAAGAACCCCTTTCCGACTTCTTAGTAGGTTGACTAGGTTCTACTTGTTGTGTACCATCATCATCATCATCTCCACCAAGCTCTCCTTCAATTTGAAGACTTGAATTTGGCTTTCTCTTCTTATTTTTATTCATCCAATTGAGCATTTATGTCATGGAATTCCGGGTCGGGTCCTAGGATCGGGACCCGCCGATCCCGATCCAATCATATCCGGATTGGCTGGATCGGCCGATACTGATGAAGATGGGCCAGTCTGGATCGGCCCTACTAAACAAAGAATAAAAAAATCAATAAAAATCAGAAAAAAAGGAAAAAATCAGAAATAATAAAAAATATAAAAAATATACACATATTACTTAATGAATGTACAATAAAAATGAATGCAAATCATGCACATCTATAAAAAATAGACATTAAAGACAAATAACTCGTTAATAATTATTGTTGTACACTAATTAAAAAGACGTATTATGAAGTATTTTACATGAAATTAATGAAAATACTGTAGAAAGATCACATTTGTGATCTTTTATCATCCGACTCATAAATTTGAGCTGACAATGTATAATTTACCGACATATATGTTGGATACCTATAGCCAAATAAGGAGCTAGCGAGGTCTTCGAATCCACTTTGAATACCTCGAAGTGTGTTTGCTTGTTGACTTGAACTTTCTCTTGATTTTGCTAGAGGGACATAAATGCCATACTAAATAGGTGGAGGTCTAAAGTACCCCTCACTAGTGTTGCTGATGTCTGAATATGGCAGTGTAGGGAAGTGAAAAATGGGCGGATAAGAAAATCCATATTCCCAACTGGGCCAATCATATCTTGCTTGTCTCTGTTGGCCTTCAAATCCTCCTTGTTGTCTCTGTCTTTGGCCTTAGGTTCCTTCAGAATGACTCAGATGTGCAGAGTAACCTTTGTATCTTGAATAACTGCTCCTAAGTTCAGAACCTCCTGATAGTCCAGCAACAACAACAACAACATCATCACCATCACCATCTCCATCATCATCATTATCATCATCTAATTGTTCCTGAGTGGAGTTATCACTCTCTACTTGGCCTATTTTCGCCAGTCGCCTCCTTCTATATCTGTAGGTTTATCTCTCTGTCTCGTACATGTTGGCCAAGTGAGGTGGTAAAATTGGGTTGTCCTCAAGTGTCTCTCTAGTCTGCTGAATTCTAGCTGTGTCTCTCCCTTGTTCTTCTTCCGACGAGTCTACTCGTTGTTTAGACTTTCCTTTTGATTGTTTTTTCTTTTCCTGCTAGATGACTGCAATGAAGTTCTGGCTGGGTCTTTGTCTTTTCTTTTATGTGGATCCACCTGAGTAGCTGATGTCCTGAGTGTTGGTTGAGATGCAAAAACTCTAGTAGTGTCTGGTAGTGTAGCTGACTTTTGACGCCTCTGAAGAACATATGTACCTCCTTCGTCTGCTGTCTGAAATTCAGGATCTCGAGTAATTACTCCATCCAATTCACCTCCTGTCTAACTCTGACCCTGAGGATCAAACTCAGGTTGAGCATCTTTGGCTGTTCTAGTCTCTACCCAAGAATGCATGAGTGTTCTTCATTTAGCAATTCATCGATATCAATATGATGTAGAGGCTTATCAACTGGTCTGCCAGTAACTCTATGAATCTCTGTCTTTCAAGCCTCTGTCTTTTCTGAATCTGCATGATCTTTAGGCACATGTTATAGTGATAGTACGCCAACTTCTTCCAGTCTAAATCTGACTGGAAAAAGTGGTTTAACTGAGTACTCTCACTGCAACATACGCCAAAGAGTTTGTGGTAGGTTGTCTATAATCAATCTAGATCCACCATTCAGCTGTTGTAAAAAAAAAAGAACATAATATTAATAATTAATAGTAGTGATTTATTAAATTGAGTGTTTCGCTATTTATTATATAATTCACCTGGAGTTGCACTTATTATTGCAGTTCTGACGTCCACATCTCCATAAATATCAATCTTCAATTTAAATATCTCAATCTACAAAATAAATGTGAATAACATAAGTTAATGATAGAAGACTAGATTTTCATAAACTCCTACTTTATATGTTACCTCTGCTAAGGTATTTATCATTTCGTTCGTATTCCTTGATATTCTAGTAATGACATTGGTTGTGTTTTGAAGGACTTCTCGATCATTGTGCATGTTCTCATCATACTGATATCTTGGGTTGAAAAAATACCCTGCATTTAAATTAAAGTTCATTAGTTATCAAAATAAATGTTATTAATATTAATTAAATTAAATAGAAAAAAATTGAATTAACCAACAGCATGTAGATCATGATGGAGAGTCAACTCCCATCTATCATCGATGATCCTCCACCATTTTTCAAAAGATATAGGATTGTTTGTCCTCAAGTGCTCCTTTGTTCTATCCATTGTCTCATATAATATCCCATATTATTTTTGTCATCTCCATCAACCAACCTCATAACATGTACTAAAGGCTCAACTGCTTTTAAGTAGTAAGAAATTTTCTCTCAAAATGTTTTTTTCCCAACCAGCGTTTGCACTGCCACGGCAACATCCTTAGTATTGGTCCTCAGTGTCCCTATATATGCCAGAAAATCGTCAGAGTGGACTAACTGAGCCAACTAATGTTTGTACTTCATCAGGCTTTCTAAAGAGATGAAGTTGGATACAAATCTGGTAGGGCTAGCACGAAAGAGATCTCTTCCACATGTATGTTCTCTCATCATATGTAGGATCCTATTGTGACTATAAATAAATCCGGTGATCATCTGAGCATGCTTTATCACTTAAGCAACAAAAGGGTCTTTGCCTATGTCTTCTATCATCAAGTCAATAGAATGTATTGCACAAAGTACCCAATACAAATGCTTCTTCTGCATCAACAATCTGTCAGCTGCTTTGTAGCTTGCTTCATTGTCAGTGATGACCTTCACAACATTATTTTCATCAATTTTCTCCACGACCTCATCTATTAGCCTATATAAATAATCAACATTCTTTATTTTGTTGGAGGCAACCACAGACTTCAAAAAAATAGTACCCTTACTGTAATAGATAAGGACATTAATCATGGATCTCCTTGTCGTCCCTATCCAACCATCACACATGATGGTACAACCATATTCTTTTCACACATTTTTGAAGTTGTTAATCCATGTCTTCAAGTCATTGTAATCTTCCTCGAACCCAACATCATAAATGTAGCGAGATATGGGGGCCTTTACACTAGGCCTAGTATATGCAATTGCATCCGCTATCGTCTGAAAATATGGGCTGGATGCTGCATGTGTTGGCACACCTGCATGCAAAAATCACTTCATAGTTCCTTTCAATGCATTTTTTGCTGAGGCGTTGATTCATTTCAATGCTTACTTGATTCCAGGCTGTCTGACAGACTTTGATTTGTATAAAAATTGGTCCATAGGACCCCGTGCCACATCTGACGTCCGTTCACAACCCAACACAGCACTAGCAGTCCCGCTAATAGAGAAGCCCCTAGAAAAGGATATCTCAGACTGAGAACTGGTAGGTACAGATCTAGTTGATGATTCTATGCCTTTTCCCTGGTTCTCATCTTCTCTATTTGTCCATAGATTGGCATGAACAACTCTAATGTACTATGAATCAGGGTCATCTGGATCCTCTTTATCGTCATCTTCCTCATCATCATCTAAACTGATCGGTTGCTGAACATGCAGACTGTAATCCCTTCGTCTCTGATGCCTTGATATCTCATCTTGTAGATCCATCTGTTGTTGGGTTGATAAATCTTTTTGGACTCTTTTACCTAGCATGTAAGTCCTCATTTCTCTCTTAAAGTTCAGTGGAACTGACTCACATTTGCTGACATCTCCCGTTATACCAACAATATGATTTGTTAGGCGATATATGCCTTTACCCATCTCCTTTTCACACCAGTTGCATTTGACCCTCCTCTGCCTACCGTCCACTAGTGTGCAGTGCTGACAACCAGGATCAACACCCTACTGTTCCACATCCTGTTCATGATATTCTTGATCTACTATATTCCTACATAACATTAAATGGCACAAATAAGCTTAAGTAGCACTAATCACATGCAATTAATACACAAATCTGTGCAATCAGGTTCTAATAAGTTCAGTTGAGTGTTTGACACACTCAATTGAAATCCTAATTATACTAATCATACAAAAGTCTTAAATTTTTAACTCCTAATTAGGGTTAATTTAAAAAAAAAACGTTAATGACGTGTAATTAATGTACAAATCTATGCAATCAGATTCTAATAAGTTTAATTGAGTGTTTGGCACACTCAAGTGAACCCTAATTACACAAATCATACAAAAGTCTCAATTTTTAATTCCTAATTATGGTTAATTTTAAAAAATTAGTACTAATGACGTACAATTAATACACAAATCTATGCAATCATGTTCTAATAAGTTCAATTGAGTGTTTGATACACTCAGTTGAACCCGAATTATACTAATCATACAAAAGTCTCAATTTTTAACCTCCTAATTAAGGTTAATTTTGAAAAATTAGCACTAATAACGTACAATTAATGCACAAATATATGCAATCAGGTTCTAATAAATTCAATTGAGTGTTTGACACATTCAATTGAACTTTAATTATACTAATCATATAAAAGTCCAAAATTTTAACTCCTAATTATGGTTAATTTTGATAAATTAGTGTTAGACGTGCAATTAATTTACAAATCTATACAATTATGTTCTAATAAGTTCAAAATACTCAATTGAACCCTAATTAAACTAATTATACAAAAGTCCTAATTTTTAACCCCTAATTAGGGTTAATTTTGAGGATTTTGTTTAATCAACATGCTAAAATTTTTTCTAACCTAAATATTAATAGATCTTAACTATTATACATCATTTCTAATTTTTTGCGAATTTAAAAAATTTAAGATTGAAATATACGTTAACCCGGATCGAGATCTGACAAAGAAATCCAACGTCGATGGTGGCGACAATAGCGGCGGCGGCGGCTGTCGGCTGGCCGGTCGACGGTGCAGGGTGAAACCCTTCCCCTTTTGGTCAAGATCTCAAGGGAGAGAGAGAGAGGAGAGAGAAGAGGGTGGCAGCGGCGGCGGCGGCGGCATGGGGGATCGGGTGGGGGAGCTGGAGCAGCAGCAGCAACAACAACTGCTGTCTTTCGATCAAGGAATTTCGGCACGGGTCGGTTGCTTGGATCGGGACCCACCGATCTTGATCCGGATTGGCCTCGGATCGACCGGAATCGGCTGAAAGTGGCCAGATTTGGCTAGGATTGGGACCGGCCGATCCCGATTTGAATCGGCCGATCCGGATCAGGATCGGCCGATTCTGCGTTCCATGCTCCCGATCCCCCTTTAAGGGGCGATCCGGGCCTTATACGGCTCAATATAGGCCGATCCCACTCTTCTTTTTGTTTTTTAAAATTGGGGGGGGGGGCAATGATTCCCTCCCAAAATCGGATCGGGACCTGCCGTTCCCAATCCGGTTCGGCTGATCCGGATTGTAATCGGCCGATATTGCAATCCGGTCAATCTGGATTGGAATCGGCTGATATTGCAATCCGTGATTTATGTAGCAATTTCTGTGCTAGTATTTAGGCATTTCTTCACATCACTGAAACCACCTATAAGGTGTTCATTTTGTCTCTTAATCCCCCCATTAGTGACCAACCCACAAAACTCACACTTGATCTTATTTTTGTCAAGCTCGTCTGGCCAATAAGTATACTTCCATCCTAGATCCTTTGAATTTGCTTTCTTTTTCAGTTGTGTCTCAGCTGTAGAACTACTATCCCTTGCCATCTCTAAATACAGAAAAATATACAAAGTGAAATCTTATAATTTATAATCTATAAATTTACAACAAATAAGATAACTAATAAAAATTATATGAAAATTTATAGATAAAGAGGGTCAAAGCCCTATATGATAGTGTGTGTGAGAAAGAGAGGGTGAGAGAGAGTGTGAGACAGTGTGTGTGTGCATGTGTGACTCTCTGTGTGTGTAGAGAGGGCCACAACCCTGTAACAACGTGTGTCAGAAAGAGAGGGTACGAGAGAGAGGCCGAGATAGTGTGTGTGTGTGACTGTGTCTCTGTGAAGAGAGGGCTAAAGCCCTATGATAGTGTGTGTGAGAAAGAGGGTGTGAGAGAGAGAGACATAGAGTGTGACAGTGTGTATGTAGAGAGGGCTTCGGCCCTGACACACATAGAGAGAGAGAGAGAGAGAGAGAGAGAGAGAGAGAGAGAGACATAAAGAGTGAGACAGAGCCACAAAGAGAGAAGAGAGGGCTTTAGCCCTAGCAGAGAGAGTGTGAGAGACAGAGAGATTAGAGAGAGAGATAGAGAGATAACATGGAGACAGAGTGAGAGATCATAGAGGGGGAGAGAGAGAGCTAGAGAGAGAGAGAGAGGGGGTGTAGAGAGACGAAAGGGGGAAGAGGCACTCACTGGACGACAATGGTGACGATGACGTGACGACGACGGCAATGGCGAGGGAAGAAGGTGGCAGTGATGGCGGCGACCGGCTTCACTGGTGATGGATTCCCAAGCCTTGCACAAAACAAATGAGAGAAATTAGAGAGAGAGAGAGTGAGTGAGTGAGGGAGTGAGAGAGAGAGGAAGCTTCGATCGGCCTCATCGAACGGCGACGATGACGGTGATGGCGGCAACAATCGACGGCGACTGCGGCGTGTGGTGGCAACGGCGTGTTTTCCCCACAGCCTGAACCCTAGCGCAACTGGACATGGAACGGGGGGTCGGGGTGTCGGGAGGGGGGGTTTAGTGCAAACCGATTGCAGATCCACCGCGGTTCTAAACGGGCTAGGCGCCTGATAAGGCTGTCCGCAACGTAAGCGGTGCACCTTGGGCCGCTTAAGCGGCGCCTAGGCCTGATTTCGCCGGCCTAATAAAGGCTTGGGCTGCGCCTTGCTACAGTATAGCGCCTAGGCGCTTAGGCGCCGCTTAGGCGTGATAACTATGTGTACATCACCCCTTTTTTGTTGAGCATTATTTGATTTTAGGTATAAATGATAATAAGGGTATTAAATATTTTTGTTTGTATCCATAACTGAATCACCCTCAACAGAAAAAAAAATGATGTACATTTCTTAATTTTCTTTCAAATCACAACTCGGTAAACCTATAGATTTTATTTACTATTGAGGATTGTTAATACTAATATATTTAAGAGAAGAAAAAAAAGAATAAGAGAGAGAAAATTTTAGAGAAATTATTAGAGAGAGAGAGTGTGTGTGTGTGATAGAAAGACAACTTACTAAAATAAGCTCATTGAACCAAGGATGATAATCTCGGTACCGGTACTGGTAGGTACCGATATCGATATATATTGGTGTTGGTATCGGCCGTATCGGCTGGTACCGGCCAATAAAAAATTAATAAAAATATTTTATTATTATTTTTACTACAAAGACTAGTATTGATCGATTCGAGGGGTATTGGTACCAGTCCTAGTCGATATTGATACATATTAGCCGATACGTATCAATATTGGCTGATACTGCCAACCATGCCTTGGACTGTCCACCCGATTGTTGAAGATTGCTAGAATGTCATTTAGAAAGACGAAGAGAAATACTAAATAGAAAAAAATTAGAAAGATGAAGAAATGTAGTTAGATAAAAACATTAGAGAGAGGAAGAAATATTTAAATTAGGTAGATATAAAAAGATTAAGGAGAGAGAGGGAGAGAAATATACTAATATACAATCATACATTAGATAGAAAAAAAAAAAGAGAGTGAGGGAGAAATATTAAGTAGATAAAAAATAAAAACATTAAAGAGAGGGGGAAATATTAAAATTAAGTAGATATAAAAAAGTTCAAGGAGAGAGAGGGATAGAAATATGCTAATAGTAATATACAATTATTGTACATTATATATAAAAAAAACTTAGAGAGAGAGGAAGAGAAACTTGGAGAGAGAGGGAAGAGAGAGAGGGAATAAAGAGAAAGATGAGGAGAATGGGTTGTGATGGGGAATGAGGAAGGGAGATGGGCTTGTGAGGTATATATAAGCCCCCCTAGCCCTTGGCTAGCCGCTGGGAACGTTCCCAACAGCTAGTTTTGAACTAGCCGTTTGCAATGGCTAGTTTGAAACACACTATTGCCGGCGGCCGATCTTCGCCGATCCACTCCGATCCTTTTGATCCCGGCTACGGACGGAGGGTTGGGGCACGGGATTTGGTTGGTTCAGCCCAGATCCGGCTGATCCGATCTGTGCCGATCCGGCACACCTTGTTCCCCTCTACTGCCTCTTGGTTCTAGGTTTTGTTAAACCTCCTCTGTCACCACGGCGGTGGCCTTTTCCATCTGGTTGGGTCGGGGCACGGGATCTGGTTGGTTTGGCCCAGATTCGATCCGTGCCGATCCGGCACACCTTGTTCCCCTCCACTGCCTCTTGGTTCTAGGTTTTGTTAAACCTCCTCTGTCACCACGGCGGTGGCCTTTTCCATCTCAACTGGACTGGGCTACTGTCCTGCTACCATGTTTCATCTCCGCTGCTGGGATGGTCCTCTTTATTGTTAGCATGCCATCCACTGGTGTCGAGTTATCAGCAGGTCAATTCCTTATCTCAACTACCCAACTTTGTCACACTAATCAGGTGGTGTTTGCATTCCTGAAGGCCCAATATGTGGGTATGTGATCACATGCTTGGTATGTGTTTGGTCCATTAGTTTGGTTCCTTCTATTTGTGGTCCTTCACTCAATGTTTTAACTTCTGAAATGGAGAGGCTTCGAGCCAATGCCATCTGGGATCCAAATGCCTGCAAATGGGGTGTCCTTTTGGACATGTACTGTCACAGCCATATCTTGCATTGGAAATAGGTTTGGATTACCCATGTGCTCTTCCACTTCCTTTTGGTTGTCTCGCTTGCACCTTCTGTGTCGCCTTGCCTATACACCTGTTTTGTTACGGGCATAAGAATAGTTAAGCTACTACTTTAAAGTTAGGGACCATTGTTCATTGGCAGCGATCATCTTCAGGCTCTCTCATCGTTAATATTCTTAATCTTGATTTGTTCCATTGGGCATACTATGAAGAATTCATGTTTCAATCATGTTACCCACCCCATTCCCCACGATAAGTCTATCTTTGCTTGATGGTTGTGAACACTTGGGTTTCCTACATGTTGATGTCTTTTTCTTTGCCAACATGTTGAATTCCCGCATGTAAATGGTCATTGGACATAGGCTCTTACTGATCCTTTATTTTGTTCATTTAATCCACCTAGCATGTTGATGACAAACCAGCTCTTATTGGATGTCTTACAAAAGATTTCGTCTTGATCCTCGCACTGTTTATGTGCTTTTCCCTTTTCACCTCAGTGCAGTGTTGCTAAGTGTGCATGCCGATCATACTTGTTGTGGCAGCATACTAGATTGCAGCAAGCTGCCTATGTATGCCACTTTTCCCTGCTCTAGAGGCTTTGCTAGCTTCTTCCTGACCAGAAGTGGACAGATGCCTCATTAACCGGCTGTAAGAACTGTAAAATAACCTTTTCTGCATGCAATCCTGTGGCTAGAGAAGGGATATGACATTGGATCCTTTTCTTCATCATCTCTTCCACCCAAATGTTGCAGTTACTGCTTTCCAGAATGCACATGCTAAGCTGCATGGTGGTGATCAATGATTTTGATGTTATGAAAAATATCAGGCAGCACAACTAAAGCTTGCAGGAAGAAAATGCGAAGATTTGATTTTTGTCGCTTTGTATAAGTTCATAATGCTGTTGTGTCATTTTGCTTGTGTAGAACATTAGTGGAAGTCACTGTGAAGCCATGTATGAAAGTAACTGTCATTATTTTCATGACTTGGTGAGAAACATCTACAATTGTCAGTGCATTCTATTTTATTTCTCACATAATCTCTATGTTTTGATGCATTTGATGACGTCAGCTTTGTGAAAAGAGATTCTTCCTTAGGTTCTAGTCAGAATAACAACATTTTAATTTGTAGTCCTAACATTACAATGGTGTTTATAAATTTTAACTTTTAATACCATTGCTTGTAGATACGCATGTGAGTCAAGCATTGTTTGTTATGCGAAAATTGCCATGCAGTTGAGTGCCAAGACTGTCCGGGATGTGGCATTGCGATGCAGATGGATGGCGGTAAGTATGTCATTGGTATGTTATTCATGTCAGTGGTGTCTGTAGTTCATGTTAAACAATACAATGAAAGAGGTTTTTTTCCCTTGTTATTTTCCTTTTATGGATGTAAATCTATATTGCTGTTGACAATTTGGTGAATAGAGTGGTGTCTATTCATGTGTTATCTTCACATACAACTGGTATCCTTTTTTCTCTTTGGCTGGAAGGAAGCTTGTATGATTTTCCTTGTTGGGGTCCATAATCTGCCTAAATCTGGCTTTGGGCGTTTTCTTTTCTTTTCTTTTCTTTTTTGGGCTTCTGCCTCTATGCTTCTTCCTTCCCCCTTTGGTTTTCCTTTTGCTATTCCAGCTGGATGTCACCTTGCTACTTTCCTTGGGGATCTTTCACCTTTCATTCTCAGCATGAATAACAGACATTTAGGAATTATAAGAAATGATAATTAACTACAAGTAGAACTATTGATGTGCTTTTTAGAAAAATAGTTATGCTAATAATCAAGGCTCAAGTACATGGAATCAGGGTTGGGATTGGCCCGCTCTGAGGCCAATTTGTATTGGCCTCCTTGCATGATCTCCATGATCTGAGGCCAATTTGTATTGGCCTCCCTGGCGTGATCTCTGTGATCTGAGGCCAATCTTGGCCAACCTGAGGTTGGTCATTGGCCCCAACACTAGCCTATTCCTAGTTTAAGGAATAAAAAAAATTCTTAAAAACATAAGTTTATATGTAAAGCTGACAAGCCTCAAACTGAACATGGAAATACATTTTTTTTTTGACATGTTCAAAATGAGATTAATGGTTTTGGTAAGAATTGATACTTTAGGAGAGAGTCTGGAGTCTTTTAATTTTCAATGCAATGCAGTTATCACTCTCACAGTCTCACTTATCATCAACACCATCAGAATAAGAAAATCTATTAACAACACCATAAAAATAAGATAAACTATTTAGCTCTGTTGAATTCTCTAAATGTCTTTGGATGGGAGGCTGAATATGAGGATGTTTGAACATTTGCACAAATGATGATGTATGTGCAGCAGCAGTAGTGTCTCAAAGTCAAGGAAGAGGGCACTATATGCCTCGATTATCTTATCTGCGGCTAGAGTTGAATCTGGAGCTGAAGGTAGCTGACATCCAATAGAAACATGAACTTGCTTGACTAGGGCTTGGGTATTATATCCTCAATGCACGAGAGCTAAGAACAATGGGTAGTTGGTGCTTAGGGGCAACAGATGCTATTGCTAAATGCTGTGAACTGATGGATAGCACTGATCGGATTCTCATAGATTATACAATGAATCTTCAGGTCTCCAAGACTGTATATCCATGCTCCCATGTTAGATAATGTCTGTCCCACGACATATGCAGAAGACATAAATTGATATTAAGTCAGGTTGTAAGAACAATATATATGGAAAAAAGATACAATAATACTGACAATTAAAATATGATACAAACCCAAAGGCACTAGTAAGAATGTAAAGGTTTAAACTAAGGCATCTGGTCATCTCCTAGAAGTTGTATATATTTTTTGAAACATGGATGGTACCTCATTATATATAAAATTGAAAACCTCATAAATTCCCTCTATACAAAATGCACCAAAGTGGTGCAACCCTCATGTATCTCCCAAAAGAGCAAAAAAAGGATGATCTATTCACATCCTCATTACAGAAGTCCTTAGCCCACCGACTGACCCACAAAGGTACAAATTCTCTCCGGGTTTGAAGCTTCTTTATGGAAGATCCTCCTATTTCGCTCGCTTCAGATGGCCTAAAAGGTAGCATGCAGGATAAACCACCAGACTTTGGTATCAGCCCTAGGAGCAGGGTATGAATCCCCAAAGAGCAGCAAGGAACGAACAGAGTCAACATCAGCCAGACAACAAGCTTGGAGATGCAACTTGTATAACAAGGGTTCCCACACCTGTTGAGCAAACTCACAAGCAAGTAGTAAATGATCCAAAGATTCCTCCTCCCCCCTCAACATGGAGTAGTAGGAAGGCCTCCTATAAATCTGGGGAGCCTGTCACAAATGGGTAATCTGCCAAGGGAAAATCCTCCACAAGAGAACTTTGACCTTCAAAGGACTTTTAGGAGACAAAACATGCTTGGAAGAAGCGTATATCACTTTGTAGCATCATAGGGATGCCAACTCTTTGCATTAGCAGTCTTAGGGATGCCATCTCCACTACTTTCAACACCCTGCTACATGTTTGTAACTACGTCCAGATGATACCCTTTTGTAGCAGTTCTTTCAAAAAAGATGGTTTAAGAGTCAACCCCTGAGGCTGAGCATGATGCCAGAACTTTGGCATCCAACTATTTCTCTTAGAGAAGAAGCCATAACTAGTAGTCCCTGTTGGTGAAGAGTCGGCTCCTCTTTGTGAGGAGATACCATATTAGCTTCTACCTATTTCAGTTACCATGCAAGCATCCACCTATTTCAATTTTTGAGGGTTCAAATGCACCCTATCACTGTCCTAGTCTCTCACCAATGCATCCTTCCTACTCTGTCACATAGCTCGCTGAATGATAGGAGGTAGAACCCCACTGTCCAAGTCATCATTTGACCAAGGGTCATCTGAGATGTAGCCATCACTTTTTATTTGCCCTTTTTGAAGCCATCTAAGAAAAATGCACCTTTAACAAAAGAGGTAAATACTCAATAACACACACATGAATACTTGTTTCTGTAATGTGTGTATTGCAAGGTCTGTTGAATCCAGATCCTACTGATCCTATCTCAGATGTACTAAAGTCTCCTTTGTACGGCTCTTATAACTGTAGCAGGAAAGAAAGCACCAAAACTTGTAGATCAAATCACTTTTTTAGGATTGGGATCTACATTTATGTGATCCGATTTAAAATGTCTAATCACCTGCTTGATTATCTCAAATCTCCTTAGAGAAGCCTTTGGATCATTGTAGAAGCCCTTAGATCCATGTAGGATCCTGTTTGAAAGAGTACCGGGGAGGGTTCTAACGAGGAAAAAGAATTCTGGAAGGCCTCATGGTTTTCTGCAAGAGAGGAGGGAAACTGTTAAAGAAGCCGAAGGGAGAACACTTTGGTGCTTAAGATGGCTGAATGAGAGCTATACACACGCACATGGGGCCCCACATAGCTGTTGCTAACCATGAGAGCTTAAAGTTCTGAATGGCTAGAAAACTATCCACTGGGAGCTGATTGACCTGATCTGATCTAGCAAAATCCTGGGTGACATTTAGCTGGGAGTGGGTTGAGTAGGGTCATTTCGCTGAAAATCAACATGGATCAGCAGATGTGACCTGATTCAATCCGATTTCTCAAATCTAGCTAATAACTATGCACTAAAAGTTGTATGTGAACAAATTTTCTCCTTTTCCCAATAAGATTTTCAAGGAGGGTGCTAAATCCTAGAAAGATATGCTTAGAGACAAAGTACGGGTCAAAATACGTACAAAAGTGATGCAGAACGATCGGAGGCATCTCACCCCGTGATCCTCCGTCTCACCCGGCCCCGTTGCAGGACTTTTCCGACCATGTCTAGGGTCATCTTCTTCGTCACAGAGAGGAACATGAGAGAATTCACTAAATTCGTAATAATAATCATCCATAATTTGAAAAGAGTATCACATTACTATTTAAAGAGAAACAAACCCTAAAAACTCCCTAAATTTGACTCTGAACCAAAATACTCCTAACTTGAAAAAAATAATGGTCCAAAATCCTATGCATTAAACACCCTCTGGTGAGTCTTTAAGCCCAACTGAAATTGGAACTATTGCATCGATCGGATCATCCTCAAACTACCGTGTAAAATGCGTCGGATCTGAATCCCTATCATTCTCCCCTAGTTCGAGAAAACTCATCCTCGAGTTTTGAAATGCGGCTATATCCATGGGGAGATGATGAGAGCAGTAAACTAAGGGCATAAGACTGATGTCACTGAGATAACCACGCAGAGGAGAGGCTCCACTCGATGTGGAAAGTGTGCCTCAACATTGCTCCATATTTGGTCAAAATAATGTTGGCTGAAAGTGTCTTGAACAATCTTTGGCTGACTGCCTGCAAAGGGTCTTCGGGGATCAAGTCTAGCCTTGGTTCAGTGGAGAGAACATCATCACACATTTCGAACATCTAGGACCCAATCTGTTCGAAATACTCCTCAGCTAACATCAGATTTGCCTCACAAACTACTTCTTCCATTTAGTTGTAATACTCCTTAACCAGCACTGGGCCGACTTCGTAAACTTCCTCCTTTGGTTTGTCCATTCTGCAAAGTAGGCTCATAATGCTATTATTTAATGTAATCTACTCCATATCATCCTTTAACAAAACCCAACCCATGCTCGAACGGGGCAGTGGCTCACGACAATTTTAGGACTGGCGCACAGATCTGGCTGGAACCCTAGGCTGGACCATGGTGGACCCTGGTCCAAACCAGGTCTGTGAACAGGGGTGGAGCCTCACTGTGGACCAGATCAAATCTGGTTTGACTAGGTTGTGAAGGGGGTGTTGAAGGTGATTTGGGACGGGGTATTTACCTCGTGATTTCTTTGATTTATTTATATGATGGGAATCATGATTTCCCAAGTAAAAAAGTAAAATTTGGATTTGCGATGCAATTATCGAAGTGCGAACGTGATCTGAAGATATATGTTGATTTGCCCGTGGAAAGGATTATAAGGGTTTGTTAAATGGGACATTTTCCGTCAACTTGTAGACTGATGTTGACTACATTTTGCTGCAATAGGAAAACCTTTTGATTTCTTTTTGAAGCAATTTGCTTTTCAAAAAATGGCTTTTGCAGTGTTAAAATATCGCTCTTTTGCTCAATTTTCTTACATATTGTTCCTTAGAAGTTGAAAAAGCCAGTTTATGATTTTTTTTACATTCTTTGAGAAATTTTTATCGGAAAGATATTATGCATAGTACTGTTTATGAGCACTGTTCATGGATACTGTTCATATGGCACTGTTCATTCGGTACTGTTCACAGGTGGGTCCCACTGTGTATTGGGTCAGCCTTTAAAACACTTGGGCTGTAAAAGACTGATCTGTTTGCATGAGCAATTAAGTTGTGATTTGAATCGCTTATGTAGCGGTTTGGGGCACGACATATCTATTGAGGCACATGATTGTGGAGCACCGGTATACCCAAGAATTAAATCTTGATGATTGAAAACATTATTGCAATTAAAAATCCTTGTTAAGATGTTTGTTTTGATGTAAATGTGTACGACACACTTTCTTGGGTACTATTCCTCCCTGGCGGTGACTGTCCTTGGTGGGTCCCACAAATGGACAGTGTGGGGTATAACATGAAGCCGCATATGATGCAATTCAATTTTATTTGTGCTTTTAATGCGCGTGTCAGGGTGCACTATTCATGCTTTGACGACGACTATCCCAAGTGGGGCCCGTATATGGATAGTGGTTCAAGCGATTTGGTGGTGTGACACGATTTGTGGCGACGTCACGCATCCATGGCGACGACACACTGTTCATGAGTGATGTCTACATACATGGGCAACATCTACTATTCATAGGCGACGACGCGCATTTTGAGACAAAGTGGGACTGGCGACCCCTGAACTATGTAGAAATTAGCTGGCACTGGCATTCGAAGCTTCGATGTATTACGGCGACTTGATGAAATCTCTCGTGGAGCGACTCTTACGGCTTGCCAATCATCATTCATCAACGACGTCGGGCCTAGAGGCTTCAACTCACAGTGCGCCATTGCCACAATATAAGAATGGGCCGACAGACTTCGACTCGATGGCTCGCCACCGCTGTATAGAAGCGACGATGGGCCGACAAGGTCTTCAATTTGACGGCTCGCCACAGCCGCATGGAAGCGACGATGGGCCGACGAAGGCTTCATTCTTAGTAGTCATATAAAGAATTCTAGGCGACATCGTCGGGACTTGGCGACATATACATTGGATACGTCGCCGGGTGGTGGTGACGTATCCGAATGGATAATTTTTACCTTGGAGGGAGAGGGAGTGAGTTGTGGTCTTTTTTTTTTCTTTTTCACCAACTATCACCAACATTTACAAGAGGGGAAGAGGGTGTTTTTATAGACTTTTACACCCAATGAAAAAAGTGCCAAGTGGCGCCACATGATTGGCCTTGGGGTTGGACCCAACTTAGGTGGCAAATCGCCATTGGATGGGGGCTTCACTTCCTCCAATTGGTCCACTTTTCGCTGGTGAAGCATGAGGTGGCAGTGACATGGCGGTGATGACGAAACAATGCAGCTCTGTGTCTTCTTGTCATTAGGCCATGTAAGCATATGTGGGGTCCACTTATATTTTATTGTTTTTACCGAAAAATATTTTGTGCAGGCCTGACAGCGGGGAGATGTCGCCACAAGGGGGTCACATGGCTGGGGAGCTGCAGTCCCCAGCTGGTTGCTGCCGCCCATAGGGGGCGGCAGCCCCCAAGAGGCTGCTGCCTTGGGCAGCAGATGGGGGAAAGTTTGTGGGGCCTTTTGGGGTTTTTTCCCTTCCCTATTTTCTGATTTTTGGGTGGATTTTGTTTTGTTTTGTTTTTTTTTTAAATTTCTTTCTGATCTTTCATGGTATTTCTAGTATTTTTCCTAGGGAGTTTTAGCTAAAGGCCCTTCTTAATTTTCATATTTGGCCTTCCAATTTCCCTTGGAAAATTTTTTCTGTCCACAGGGGGTCATGGGCCCCTGCAACTCTGGTCCCTCTAAGACCTGGGCGCCTACAGGCAGGATCCTCTAGGCACGGGCATGGGAGGCGCCCAACGGATCTGTCCCCCCTCTCCTCTGTCCTGCGAGAAGAGAATGGGATGGTCGGGATAGAGAGAACGAGACGGGAAGGAGAAAGAAACAGGGGGGGGGAGAGAGAGAGAGACAGCGGGATTGGGGAGAGGAAAAAAAAGGAGGGAAGGAATTGGACAGAGAAATAGAGGGAGAACAGGGCGATGGGGTTCCTGCTACTGTTCACGGAATAGTAGCAGAGGAAAGGGGGTTTTCAGGTGGAGAGAAAGAGTAGGGGAGAAGGGGGGGGATCTCTCTCTCTCTCTCTCTCTCTCTCTCTCTCTCGGTAGACGATGCGGCAGAGGCGGGAGGCAGCTGCAACCAGCACCGACGGTGTTGTGCAGAGGGCGACAGGTGACGGGTGACGGCGAGCCCTGGCGGGGCTGGCAGTGGCAAGGAGGGGCTGCGAGAGGTGGCCGTAGGGCCTGTGGAAGACCTGCAGGGGTCACTCCTGCATGCGGGAGGCCTGTGGGGGTGGCCGGCTGCACCAGCAGGCACCGTGGTAGCCTTACAGGCGTTGGTGGGGACTCTGGTTCTTTCCCTTTGTCTGGTCTTCTTCCTCACCTATTCTTCTATGTTGCAGGGAACTGTGAAAGAGGGAGAGAGAGGAAGCGGGGGGAGATTAGTGAGAGAACAGGGGAAGGAGATGTAGGCAGAGGTTTTCACCCTCTTTCCTATGTATTTTACTGTTCTGTAAACAGTAACAAATGCACAGAGAGAGAGAGAGAAAGAAGAATGGCAGTGGCAAGCTGCGGTGGAGCGGTGGCTGTACAACGGTGAGGGTGGGGATCGAAGTTTTGCCTCTGATACCAAATTGATGCAGGACAATAGAGAAGAAGAGGGAAGAATGTGGAGGCAGAGGCCGCCGGTGTCACACTAGTGGTGAGATAACGACCTCTGGCATCGCACCGGCTGCTAGGGCATTGCCCCATCCCATCTCAGGACTTTTGGTTCTCCATCATAGAGAAGCATGGAAAATCATCAAAATTTGCACTCAACAATTCATTAATAAAAAAGGGTCTTACATGAGTATTTAAAGAGAAATTGAACCGTAATGATTCCCTAAATTTGACTCTGAACTAAAATACCCCTAACTTGAAAAAATAGTGCGAAAATCACACATAAAATTTCTGAAAATAGAAAAAAAAAACTTAAACGAGTTCCAAACGAGCCAAACAAAATATCTACGGACTCTTGGTCCAAAATCCTACGCATCAAGCATGCTCTGGTGAGTCTCCGAGCCCAAACTGAGATTGGGACTGTCGAATCGACCGGATCATCCTTGAACTACCATGTAAAATGCGTTGGATCTGGATCCCCATCAAAAAGTCTCCCAAAATGTCTCACACATACAAATTCTAAAGATTGTCTTTCACATATATGAGATTCTTTAGGAGGTTATGCACACAAAAGTCCACAATTTCTTCAACAAGATGATTAACTAAAGAAGCTTACATATTCCTAAAACAACCCCCCCCCCCCCCCCCCCCCCCCCCCCCCCCCCCACACACACACACACACACAAAAGAAGTTTCTATATTTTCTCTATTACTGTTGACTAAAGAAGCTTATATATTTTCTATATTATTGCTTTTACTAGGGTCAATTTATCCAACTAAAGTTGCAATATATTATTCATGCTATAGACTATGTTATTTAGTGTTTATTTTTGATGCCAAATACCAATGCCACCATGCACAAGAATGTTGATCCTGCTTCTGATTGCTCATGTCCTTTTGTCACCCTTGGGATTTTCCTTTGGGTTTTTGACATGAGTACTTTGGATTTTGTTTGGGTTGTTTTTTTTTTTTTTTGGTTTTTTTTTTCTGGTTGCATCAGGGAATAGTTGTGTTTATGATGGAAAATATAAATGGGATGCCACATTTTGTGCATTCTAGCAGCGGGGTGAGGCGTGCTAGGATTCTTTTTCTTTCTTATGACGAATTATGGAATCATCCACTTTAAAAAATAAGTCCTTTGTTTTGCATTCTTTGCAAACCTTTCTCTTGACTAGAATAAACTTATTCCAATGTGTATGACCATGTATCTGAGAATTGCTTAGGTTGTTTCACAAAGGTGGCCATTCATCTAAATGATGGATCAATCCAATTTGGTCATCAATAAGGAAGCTATGAAATCATGCCTTTTGTTTCTTCATTGAAACACATTTTTTTGATATATGTATAAAAAACTGCCACTTGCAAAATCCTATAGTAGATAATAGAACATAACCATGACAATGACGTCTCCCAAACAAAAACATATGTATAGTTGCATCATTGGATAAGTAACTGTTCAGTCACATCCATTGGTTCATTCCTGCTTTGTATGTTGTTGAGAATTGTTATATGCTCTAAAAACTTCTGCAATTGGAAGCTCATCTATTGATCCAAGCTTGACTGTGTGCACAAAAGTGTGCTTGTACTGGCGGCAATAATTTGAATTCAACTTGATGACATCTTTGCAGTTTGCATCTATTTATATCTCTCCAATGTATTCTCTTGTTTTATTATGTGGTTTTTTTTAATTACTTGTTTTCCTCTTTCGTTTAATACAATTTGTTCCTAGGTGTTTGCTCCTCATTTATCAGTTGTTCAATTTATTTCTTGTTCCCATATCTTTGTTCTTGGTGTCCTGAAATATATCTATATGATTTACACTGGAATGCAAAATGTAAGGTGCAATTATGATAGATTGATGCAAATTCACCTAATCATTCCTCTTTTCCTTTACAGAAAAAGGAAAGTGGCAAGAAAAGGAAAGATGATCATAGTATCACTAAGAAAAGTACTAAAAAGGTGAGAAGTACTGTTTTTTTTTTCTTTTTGTGCTGAACTGAGAGCTCAGATAGTGCAAGAAAGCATATTATAGTTAGACTTAGATTGCATTTGGTTTAGGTATTTTTTATTTCTGACTGACTGGACTTCATGATATTGCTGTGGATCTTGTTTATCATGCTGCCAAAGAACCTATTCTGGCCATTTGATAGATTTCTGACATTATCCAGTGGAATAACCTCATTGCTTGATCCCACTGGTGATCCTTTTGTCTTTGGGACGTTTTTGTCACTTTATATCTTGGTAGAGTAATCTTTCTTTGTGTATTGTGTACTTTTGGGGGGATGGTGTTTTTTGGGCCCTTCTTTTTGAGGGCCTTGTAGACTTGTGTTTCTCTCTTGTACCCTTCTTGATTATCAATGAATTTGTGACTTTTGGTCACTTTCAAAAAACACAGGGATGTTGTTTTTCTTTACCCCACCTCTGTAAACCTGTCTGGAGTTGGTTGAACAAGTCACTCAGAAAATAGCATCCGTCCATGGATATCTTTAGAAAATTTATGATTCATTTTGTTTGGTTCTTGTTCCACTTTCCTAGCTTTATTAATTACATGTATGGGCATTATTTCCTTTGGATAATTACAGGAATGATGCTGTCCCATTCTGAAACCTTTGTAAGTTGTTTACTTCTCAGTTAATCAGGTCTGCTAATTTTCAGGGTGTATCAGATGCTTCAGCAAAGGCATCTCATTTGGCTGCACGACCTGGTGTACCTCCATATCAATTGCCTATGCTCCCCATGGATAATGATGATGAAATTTCATATAAAGGTGTGTGGAATATGTTTTCTATTCTTATTCATCTTGAGCTACATATAAGAAGTGGTTGTACCCATGTATATTTGTAGATTTGTTCTCTATTTGATTACAAACTCCAAGCTTGTAAGCTGTTCATAGGGTCTTTTGCAAGCAGTTGAAGGATGTCACTTTTTACACTGGGGGATCATGGATTTGATGAAGCAACCATCATCAGTGCTTAATGATATCTCTGTAGAGGGCTTTTTTTTTCATTTTCTGAGAGCGTGGAACACACAATGTGTTCTGAGGTGAAGGGAGAAGTCAAATTTATGTGCTGATGAGTTGGATGTGTTCTCTGATTTGTTTTGTGTCTACCCTTTGGGATGGCCTTTTTAGTGGCAATTAATGACACATGATACCATGGTGTGCTAGATTGGATCAGACCAACTTTCTCAATTGGTTTTTGGCTGAACTAGTCCAATCCCAGTCTGGCCCCTGCCTATCCATAGCCGGATCAGCAACTGCAGATCCCAACTTGCCTGTGGGGCTCCAACATGGATGGCAGTACCGGCCGGTACCGGTACGTACCGGTATCGGTCGGCACCCGTACCGGTTCAGCCTAAAATGGCCAGTACTGGCCCGGTACCCGTGAAAGGGGTGTTTCACTTTCCCCTCTTACAGAAACAGATCTGTGAGAGGGGATGCTCGTTTTTGGAGGGGAAGGGAAGGAGCCGCCGCCACCTGCCGTCGCCTGTTGTCGGAAACGTTTTGGCTGGAAGAAAAAAATAAGGTATGATCTATATTTTAAATCTAGTGATTATTTTTTAGTTGTTAACTAATTATTATGGTTGAATAGCAATAGCAAGACCCAGGGTGGGCCCATATCACCTTAGTTAATACTGGAAAGAGGAGAGTGAAATATAAATATTGTGGCAAAGAGATGGGTGGTGGAATCATTCGAGGAAAAGAACATTTAGCAGGGAAGACATGACATGTGACAAGATGTACTGTCTGTCCCCGACAAGTCACCAACGAGATGCGTGAATTGTTGTGTGGCCGAAAAGCATAAAAGGACGAAAAGAATGAAGAGGAGGTTGAACTCTAAGACGTGATTTCAGGTAGACAGAATAGAAAAGGCAAATGGATGTATACTGGGGTCAGTGACATTTCTATACGTGAGAGGCAAAGGGCTGAACAAATTGTGGACTTTAGTGCTGTTGATGATGATGATGAAGATCCAGAGATGGTTGCAGCTAGAAGAGAGAGTTTGTGGCATCAAAAAGAAGACGAAGCCCGAAGGAGAGGTGATGGACCATCAACAAGAGGCATAACTCAAGCTAGAGGCCAAGTGGGTCCTATGGACAATTATCTTTTTAGAAGACAGACTTCTACTCAGTCAAAAATCAAGCAAGTAATGAGATGAGTAAAAAAGTCAGTTGAAGTGGCATGACATGCTTTTAAAAGCATCTGCAAATGGTTTTTGCATGCAGGTGTTCCCTTACATGCTGCTCAGTCTCCTTATTTTCAACCTATGATTAATGCAATAACAGATCATGGTCGTGGGTTCAGAGCCCCCACACGTCGAGACATATATGGACGTGGACTTGATGGAGAATATGGGGAGTTTCAACAGTGGGTTGAAAGTTTTAAAGCTGTATGGAAGGCGAGAGGATGCACAATTATGTGCGATGGCTGGACTGGTACTACGAAGAAGTCCATGATTAATTTTCTTGTTTATTGCACTGAAGGGACAATTTTTATGAAATCTGTTGATGCATCAAACTATTCAAAGAACGCCAAATATTTATTTGGTTTGATGGATCAAATAGTGTAGAAAATTGGAGAGAAAAATATTTTCCAGGTGGTCACTGATAATGAACCAAGTTATAAGGCTGTAGGGAAGAAGTTAATAGACAAGTGCAAACACCTTTATTGGGTCCCATGTGTAGCGCATAGTCTGGACTTAATGCTTGAAGACATTAGTAAGGACCCGACTGTCAACAAGACATTAAAGAGAGCACAAATAATTACCCAATTTATTTATGGTCATCTTAGGATCTTGAACATGTTCAGAGAACAAACATCTGGGGGCCGAGATCTCATCCGTACGGGGCCTATAAGATTTGCATCTAATTTTATTTCTTTAAAATTTTTGCACAAATTCAGGAATGAGATGGATTCATATTTAATAAGGAGTTCTTGGAGTATATGCGGACTACCTCTAATGAATCTAAATATGAACATTTGGAAGTGGAAAAAATTATAGAGAACAAAAAATTTTGGAGCCATGTGCAGACTTATATGAAGTTGGTGGAACCGCTCGTACAAGTCTTAAAATTAGTAGATGGGGATGATAAAAATTACATGGGATATTTGTACGAAGTAGTTGACATTGTTAAGGTGCACATCAAGAACGCATTTCCCAACACCTATATGAAGTGGTGGGACCTTATTAATCTCAGATGGGAAAGCACATTACACCACGACTTGCATGCACCTGGTAAGTGAAGTCTTATATTGTTACCTTGAGGATTATTTATTAAATTGTTATTTATTAATTATCTACTTAAATGCATGTTATTTTTTAAATCTTCGAGTAATGTACAGTCGTCAAGTGCACATTGATGGAGAGGTGATCCAAGGCACATTAAATGTGATCGCACGCTTGTCGATGACAATAGAAGATAGAAATGAGACAGAGAGACATGTGTTTATCTTTTATATGAAGAATTGACTTTAAGATATATTTAATTACTTGTATTTTCAAGAGTCCATAAATTATATTAATTGTTAATTCTATCTTTGTAGATGGAGGCTTATAGGCTAAGGCTGGAGACATATAATGAAGGCCATATGCAAATTGCCATAGAGAAAGTGAGCCCAGGTATACTTAGTGATTATATTGTTATCATATGTGCATAAGATAGAAGAACATACATTAATTCATTTTTTTGTTTTTTACTGATGGTACAACTGAGTGGTGGATAATGGTATACAACATAGATATGTGTTATAATCTTTTGGCTTCCGTTGCAGTGAGGGTTTTGAGTTAGACGACATCGGCAGCCAGTGTGAAAGAAATTAGAGTACGTTCAACCTTATACACTCAAAAATTCGTAACCGGTTAAAGGCTGAACGATTGGACAAATTGGTGTACTGCCATTACAATATGAGATTAATGATTAAAAACATCCGGTTGAGACAACAATTGAGGGAGAAACGAGTAGCAGGGCAGGCATAATATGTTGTTGGCCAAATTGACGTGGAAGACTTATTTGATGATGATAATCCCTTGTAGACTTGGGTTGAGATACGAGCAACTGTCGATGAGCTAGTTTTTGATCCTGATGATACAGAATGGGTAGAGGGTATACTAGATAGAGCTGTTGCTAGAGATCTAGAATTAAGAACATCAAAAAGGCAAAAAGAAAATTCACCTCCTCTTTCACATGAGCATCAGAGTCAGACTGAGCATGTGTCTTTATTTGTACATGATACTGAGTTTGAGTCTGCTAGACACTCAGAATTGGATAGCAGGCTAGTTACTCCTTGAATGGTTGGACCACCATCATTCTTGAGAAGGAGTACATCTACACTTGAGAAGACTAATCTGGCTGTCAGAGACGACCCTGCGATTGATGAGATGAAGCAAATTCATGTGAGACATACACTACGAGGAAAATGATTATTGAATCGGTTTAACTTGCAAAAGGATCTAGAAAGAAAAAAAAGCTAGCAAAAACATACATCACAAAAGAAAAAATCAAGTAATATCAAGATGAAGTTAATTGTTGATTATGATCAAGATGATGGTGATGATGATGATGATGGGACACAGTCTCCTAGTGATGATGCTGGTGTAGCTGCAGGTGCTACTACTAGGGGCGGAGTGTATGCACCTTCTTTCTCCTTGCATATTGACACTGGAAGAGGACAACATGAAAGTCAAAGAGATTATGATTCACAAGATCAGTATGGACAATAGTCAGGTTAAGGAGGTGGCCAACAAGAAGCAGGCATGTATAGTTGGGGAGATTGAGTAGAGTATGAAGGTTTTCAATTCCATCCACCCAGTAGCAGTTATGGGTCAAGGTCTTCTTCTTATCCTCAAGTTGCTTCTTTGCATCATGATTCTGGAATTTCATCAAGTCAACAAGTGTATACACCAAGAGGGATTCAAAGAGGGATGCACGACTTGGCTGCATCATTGTTTAGTTATGGTGAATATAGGGAACATATGCAATCTTATTATGGATACCAGCAACAACAACTAGAGGATGAATAAGAAGGATCTACGGGTTATTATCCATATTAGTATACTCATGTTTTTCATAGGTAAAGATCATTTGATTTCATTAATATTTATTATTTGTAAATATTTAATATATTAGTCTGTATGAAAATAGTCATTTAGTATGTGTTATGTGTACTTCTTTGTCTTAACCCACATTTGTCACACTCAATACATATCTAATTAATTGTTTACATTTTTTCTGATTTTTTTCTGATTTTTTTTTATTTTTTCTGTTTTTTTCTGATTTTTTTTTTGATTTTTTTGGGCCCTTTTATACTCGTACCGGCCGGTATGGCTGGTAACTGCCATCCATGGGCTCCAATGGCTAGTTCAAACTAGCCGTTGGAGACCAACTCTGGCATGTGCTAGAGGGCCTCGAACACATGCGCGTCTCCAATGGCTAGTTGGGGTTTGGGGACTATTTATAACCCTTATTTGGCCATTCCGACCCCCATCTCAAGACCTTCTCACTCCCCTCCCTCCGTCTCTCTCTACGGACTCCCTTTCTTTCGCTTTCTCCCTCTTTTCTCATTTGCTCTCAAGTTAGTCTCGGAGACTATTTATAGTCCCTACTTGGCCATTCCCACTCCCATCTCAAACCCTTCTCTCTCTCTAAGTAGTCTCTTTCTCTCTATAACTCGCTCTTCCACTCTCCTCTCTCATTTGCTTTTAAGTTCGGGTTTGGGGGATGGCTCTCTACAAATAGCGTGTCTCCAAAGAAAACGTTCTATGACTTCACCGTGTGATCATTGTTGTGACACTGGGCCATAGTGAGGCGTTGGGATGTCTTCAAGTGCAGTGTAGAGTCTGTAGACTAGCTTGTTTCTTATACCTTTATAGTAGATTGTTGTACCCTTGTAATTTTAATATTCTTTTGTCACACCTTCACATTTTGTCGTTTTCTAAATATGGAAGTATCATAAGATAATATAAATTAGTACATTGGACACAGACAAAGTTGATGAATTATTTGTGTCGAATGATGCTCACATTCGATGACAGGGAACCGTATCATTTTTTTTTTTTTTGGGGGGGGGGTTTGAATCTGGGTCCTGGGACCTCAGTTTTCAGTGCAAGCTCATTAACCAAACTGCATCCAGCTGGTGGGATAATCTCTCTTAAAATTTGGAAGCTTCTTCTATGTTTGCCTTTGCCCTCTGAGTTATGTGCCCATGTACTCATAAAATCCATCCTTTATGCAGTTTGCAGCTGAACTTGTTACAGAATGAGAATTCTTTCATCCTCTTTGGCTAGATTACCACCTTCAACACAAATTAATACCGCCCACTTTCTACTCCCCTTGTGATGCATTTATCTTTCCAATCTTTGTTCTTACATTTCCCTCCAGTTACTCCCTCAGCTGCTGTTGACATTTCACTTCTTTAGTACTCAGTAAGTCTGTGTTGCATATTCTTGCTTGCTCCTTTATCATACCCTGGCATTGAAACTTTATTGCTGCCATTTCCTTTAAAACAGTTCTCACTACATTTGGGGTTGATTCTTTACTACCCTTCTCTTTTCTTTTTAACTTAGTTACTTCTGGTGAGTTGTTCCTAAAGTTTTCATGATATTTATTCCCTATTTTTGGTTCTTACAGCAATAGGTGGAACAACAGGAGAGCTTCTTGAGCAGAATGTTCAGTTCTTCAATCAAATATCTGCAAATCTCTCATCTTATCGGGTAAGAAAGGCAGATTTTTTTTTACCAGACTATTTGGTTAACCAACAAAGGGTTTATTTGTTTGTGTATAGAATTCTGTTGAAACACAATGACCAACTTCTTGTCTGTGATACTTGGTAGTCCATATTTTTTATTATCTTACTGTTTCAATGCACTATTCATGCTCTGCTTTCATTATCAATGGGCAATGAATATATATATCTATTCTCAGTACCATATTGGATATGATATTTATTTGTTGTGCTTTTAGATTTTTTTAAAGGCACAATAACGAACGTTGTGTAACACATAATATTCTTGATTAGGCAGTATCTTTTGAGATATATTATCCATGTTCTTCAAACTTCCCGTAAGTGGTGAAGGTTCCTGTGCCCATCTATGTATTGGCTGTTTGTACTTGGGAATTGGATCAGAAATAACCAGGGAATTTCTTATGAAAACTCCTGATTTCCTTGCCAAAATGTGAGGGAGATAAATCTTTTTGAGAAATGATCAATTATAGCTATAGAACACCTAGGGGACACAGCCCTGAAGTTACTTCAGGAAGCAACAATGATCTCAATGGCCGTTCATAAATCAGTCTAATCATATTTGTTGTACTGCAGGTACAGGAAAACATCAATCTCTTTTGCCAGATACGGGAAAATATTCATACCATCTTAAATGAGTATGTGGCATGCCCTTTATTTATTTATTTTCAATTTGTTGTTCCTTATTTTATCAAATACACAAAGTTGTTCTTCACAGCATTTCTATATTAATGGATAATTTTAATGGGTAATATGCTGTCCACTCTCTTGGTTATTTTAATATTATTAGCACGTAGGTAAGTTTGTTGACCCTATCCATCTTGGGGCGGGCATGGTCTGGTCTGAGGTATGGGCCTGGAAGACCATTACCATGATAGAGTTTATTTGTGTGGACATAAAATCCAATACATAAATTTACTGATGTAACGGGGTTCATTTGTCAGAAGACTTTGGAGTGGTTTGATGGAGCTGGTTCCTCTATTTGTGGTGGTTCTTCTATTGTGGGTCTTCTCGACCCTCCTTAGCCCCTCTTTTGCTCTTTTGTGGGCTTCTTTTGTTCTCTTTTGGGATTTGATTGACAGAGCTTTTATATTGGGGGGCGCCTTGTCTTTAGTGTAGGGTGCTTTTTGGGGGTTTGTATATGGGGAACTTTTGCTGGTGGGTTCTTCTTTGGTTTTGTTACATATATACCCCTGAAAAATATCATATTTGCATATATACCCCCAACTCTCACATATTATCATCAATACCCGTGAAATCTTCAAAATGTTGCATTCATACCCCTCTCTAAGCAAAGGTGAATTTCAACGAAATACGCCAAAAAGATACCGTGAATCATGATAATATCGGAGGTGTCGGGGGTACACATGCAAAATTTTAGTGAATTGAGGGGTATATATGCAAAATATTAGTGAATTTAGTGGATCTATGCAAAATCTTTAGATGGAGGGGTATAAGTGCAACTTTCTAAAGATTTTAGGGGTATTGATGATAATATGTGCGAGTTGGGGGTATAGATGGTATTTTTCAGGGGTATATATACAAAAAAACCCTCCTTTTTGGGGCTCTTTTTTGTGTTTCCTTTTCCTCTTACACTTGTACATCTTTTATTTTCCTCTTCATTAATGAATTTGTGGTACCAACCACTTTTAAAAAAACAAGGTTCACATGTTCATTAATGACAATAGTTCTCATGTTAGGAAGCAACATCCATGTTGGTGGGAGCATTTTCTTAGCAGTTTTCTCGAGGTGTAACCCCCACACCCAATAAGTGTTGTGGATTGCACTACCAATTTTATTTCACTAAATGTAGGTAATACAATCAGGTAGAGGAGGAGAGATTCCCCATCCAATTAAACCCTGTACCACAAAGTAGGAAGAATCAAATACTAACTTTGACAGTTACCCAGACTCTACATAAAATTCAAAGAGAATGAGCTACTTTGACTAAGAATGAAAGATAAACATTTAGTATAGATAGCTCCGACTAAATGCTATTACTGCACATTAGGATTGAATTTCTGGCCACCAACATTCAAGTGTGCCTCAGAGATTTATGCAGGTGGGTGAGCTTTTTGTGATTCTGAGGTTTCCACATTCGAGACTCGAGAGTGAGATCATAGATGGAGGTGGAATGAGATGCACGAGTTTGTCTTCTTGATTTTTTTTTGGGGAGAGTGGATGGTACCACAAAGTATATGAAAAGAAAAGATGTACAAGTATAGGGCAAATAAAGGTCTGAAAAAGTCTTATAAAAAGACACCAAGAAGGTGCGACTCCCATCAGCTCTCCAAGAAAGACAAAAGGTGAGAAGAATGGGCATTAGCACAACACAAAAGCTTGCTCCATTCTAAGACCTTCGGCCCAAATAAAAGAGACAAGCCTATCCAAGGACTTATAATCTCTCTTGAAGATCTTGGAGTTGCGTTCTCCCCAAATGGACCAAAAGCGTGGAGAACAAGCCACCACAGATCACCCTTGGCCATCCACTCCCTCTTTCAACACCTAAAAAGGGCCTCAATATAGATGGGTAGAGAATGCACCCAACCGACTTTCTCGAAGATCAGCTTCCACACCCTCTACGAGTAAGGGCAGCCAAGGAAAAGGTGATCTAATGTCTCATCATACTGTCCACACAAGGAACAAGTAGTGTTCACTCTATCCATAAAACCAGCAGGCTTATAAGTAGGGATCCTCCCATGAATGATTGTCCACATCAAAAACTGCACCTTGGACGTGCTTCTAGTCCTCCGCACCTCTTTAAAGAAGGGGAAGTAGACCCCACTTTCATGGATCTGCCTATCAGCCATCCTTACAAAGTACTTCCTGGAGCTCCAGAACTACGAATCCTCGACGGTCAGATCGACAGAGTGGACCTGGAGCACAAGGAGTTGTCTGGACTAAGGTTAAGAAACCCGGGATCGGGTCCCGGATCGGCCGGTCCAAAACCGATCGGATCGGTCGATACCGATCGGATCAGATCCGATCCCGGCCGATCCTGGCTGAGTCAGGCTTGGCTGGTTCGGATAGCAGAAAAAAATAGAAAAAAATATGAAAAAATGTGAAAAAAATATAAAACACAAGTCTAATGCATAATTGTGTTGAAATACATCGATTTGAAGTACATAAGATGTTGTTGGACAAAAAAACCTTGAATAAACTTACATATATGATTATGAATTTACATTTATTCCAAACGTACATTATACTGAATGAACATATGGCTAACATACTCATCCCATGACATATAGCTATGATAGTATTGTTCATATTGCATCACATACCGGCTATAGTCATCCGTATTGGTATAAATGACTGACAATTGTGGATATTCTAGACAACCCCCTGAATAGTCGGATGTATCAGAATGTTGAGGAGGGTAAACTACATATCCAGTAGGCTGACTATATCCTTCGTATGGAGAATATGATGATGCATCTGATAGTTGCTCATGATATTCCTCTGCACACTGAGGAGGTTTACATTTGTCCTTCCTCCTTGATCTGCTGAATGTTTGAATGGAAGATTCTTTACGTCCTGCTCTGCTACCATGATGTTCATCTTGGGTAGCATGTGTGTATTCTTCTTCTCCAATGAATTGAATTGGTGGAGCTGGGGCCGGGGCACTGGTAGCATCTCTGCGATCCTCAGAACTGTCGGAGCTCGTCTTTGATGTCGAGTCATTTGAGGTTTGATATTGGACCTCATCACTTGGTTCTGGCGTTTCATCCTCTTCCTCGATGGTCTCCAGATCAGCAATCTGAATTCCAGTACCACTCTTCCTTTTGCTTGGTGCTTGTTTTTTGCTCTTCTTCTGACGTTTTGGAGGAGGAGATTGAAAATCAGTAAGTAATGGAACATTATCTAACTCACCTTCCGCCCATTCCCGATCATTTGGGTTGAATTCAGGCTCATTTGAGGTGCTTGCATCAACCCATGCATTTAGTGGATGTTGCTCCTCGAACAGCTCATCTAAGTCTATGGGTTCTTCTGCATGTGTCGTCTCCGTGGCTTGTCCGGAAATTCTCTCTTTCTCCTGCCTTTGAAGGTTCTTTATGAACTCCAGATTTTTTAGCTTCAACCTCATGTTATAATGACAGAATACTAGCTTCTCTAGACGGCTCGACTTCAATCTATTCCTTTGCTTGGTGTGAATCAAGTCAAAGGTGCTCCAGTTTCTCTCACAACCTGATGAAGAGGTTGTTTGACTTAAGACCCGAATTGCAACATAGGTTAGATCTTCATACCCATACGATTTTCCATGATCTAGCCACCAGTCAGCTGTAAATAGAAAATTGGCCATGTCAACAATGTGCAAACTATAATTAAAAATTAAGTAGAACATCTAGTTAATAATTTTCAAACCTGGGCTCAAAATTTTGGCAGCTCTTTGAGCAGTACTTGTCCTAAAGTGGTATAACATCATTCTGTAATCATGCATTTGCTTGCATGCCATTATTGCTCTGTCCTCATCTGCAAGCATGCGCTTAATAACAGACTTAGCCCCCATCAACACTTCCGAGCAAGTATCATAGCTATCCTTCTTCCCATCAGTTCTAAACATGTACTGAGGGTTGAAAAAATAACATAAATAAACAAGTCGAAGTTAGTTATTACTTAAGAGAAATGTGTATACAAATAATACATATAGAAAGTTAGTAGCTTACCAGCTGCATGAAGATCGTGATGTAAAGTGTGTTCCCAACGTTTGTCTATTATGTCCCACCACTTCACATAGGTTGTTGGATTGTTAAGTTGAATGAGCTCATTAGCTCTGTCCATAGCTTCATATAAATATCCCATATCCGATCTTCTTTCTCCATCACAAGATCGCAAGACACGGACAAGCGGTTCTACAATATTTAACACCGCATGCACCCCCCTCCAGAAGGGTCTAGACTGAATTAGATCAGCCACTTTCTTACCTTTCTCTCTGACCTTAGTTGGTACATGCCGCAATATGTGATTCTCCCAATCTTCCGATGCCACCATCCTAATCAAGTTGTTCTTTTGTTGACTTAAACTATCTAGAGAGATATATTGAGATGCAAACCTGGTGGCTCCTGGACGAAGCAACTCTCTTCCATGAGTATGTGTGCGCATGATATCCAGTAGATGAATGTGGTGATTAATCGACCACTCTTGACCACTCCATCTACCATCGGATCAGAGCAAATGTCTTCCAACATCAAGTCAATACAATGAGCAGAACAGGGAACCCAGTATAGATGTTCTCTCTTATGCATCAACATTTGTCCAGCTAACTTGAACGTCGCTGCATTGTCCGTAACCACTTGGACAATCCTTTTTTCGCCCACTTCTTCCACCATTTGATCCATTAATTCATATAGGTACTGGGCATTCTTTATTTTTCCAGATGCATCATTGGACTTCCAAAATACGGTTCCGACTTTGCAGTAAATTAAGAAGTTGATCATACTTCTTCTTGTTATCCCTGTAAAGTTCCAAACGTGATAAGAAATCAGAAAGAGACCCATTCTGATTAAGAAAAAATGAAGATAAGATAAGAAACTGAAGATAAGATTTATGTACCTGTCCATCCATCGCACATTAAAGTGCGTCCATACTCATCCCAGATCCTTTTAAATGATTTAATGTATGTTCGGATGTCATCAACTTCTATATCCAAGTACTTGTTGTATATCTCATATGGAGAAGGTCCCTCAACCCCTTTGCCAACTTCTTATATGGTCTCGATCATGGACTCATAATATGGCCCCTTGGCAGCATTACCAGGGATACTGTTATAGAAAACCACCTAGATGTAGCTCTCCCTATCTTCTCCTTACAAAGTTTTAAGTTCTTGAATGCAGCACTAATAGAAGGTTGTTTATCCCTCTTCTTGGTGAGCAAGGGATCTATTGGACCTACTCTAGGATCTCCAGCTCTAGTGAACTCCTGAGGCAGCTCCTCGCATACATTAGCGCTCATGCCGGCGCTAGTGCTCTCTTGTGCAGAAGGTGTGGAGCCACTTCTTTGTCTTCCATATCTTCCAGTTTGCCGAAATAAGTCCTCATCTGCAAAGGACCGCCGGCTTGCTTCCATTGCATGTCGCAATTCAGCTTTAAATGTAAAGGAAAAAAAAATTAATCTACTATAACTATTTGTCTGAAAACGTTAAATGAAGAACATGAAAATAAGTTAAATAAGAAACTTACTTGTATCCCAATCATCAACATTTATAGGTTGATTACTTCTACCAAGCCGGACTCCAGCATCAGACCTTCGCGCTGGTTCAGACAATTCCTCTCGAATTTCCTGTCTTCTTCTGGCAGTACTTGCTTTGCTTGATTCATTCTCCTTCATATAAGTTCGAAATTGGATCCTAATCTCTGAAGGAACTCGAGCACATGCTGCAACTTCACCTTTTATTCCAGCAAGATGTTGTTTGAATCGGTAGACCCCGCCAGAGACGACCCGGTTGCAATATTTGCATTGTACCTTTCTTTGGCCCATGTCCACCGGTGTGCAATGACCCCAAGTAGGATCAGTGGTAGGAGGATTCTCAGATGACCGCTCAGTAGCACCTTGAGATGCCATTCCTTCACAGCACAAGAAGATGAGAGATCGCGGAGCTTGTAGTAGACTAGAAGTGATCTCGTGGGAGAGATGGAGAGAGAATTCTATGATCGAGAGAGTGGGAGAGAGAGCAAGAATGTTAGGAGGCTCAAAGGAAATTTGTGGAGCCTTAGGAGGGCCCCTAAGGCCCAAACTAGCCGTTGCTGGCCGTTTGGGAACGGCCAACAACGGCTAGGTTGACCCCCAACGGCTAGTCAAACTAGCCGTTGGGGGCCGGGTCGGGCCGATCCGAGCCGACCCGGCCCGATCCGGCTCGGATCGGACGATCCGAGTCCTGGACTTAGCCAAGTTACTCGGGATCGACACGGTCGGCCCAAAACCGGTCCGAGTCGGCCGATCCGTGCCGATCCGAGGTGAGTTTTTAAACCTTGGTCTGGACAGCTGATTGATCCCATCGTCTCTAAGGTTATTTCGGAAAGTAGGACTTCAGGCTCAAGAATGCCAAAACTGTGCAACCAACCGCCTCTGGGGAGCTAGAAATCCTGAAGAGAAGAGGAAACCTCTCACGAAGGGATACCCCATGACACCATTAGTCTACACAGAACAGCCATCTCTGCCCATTACCAAGGCTATGCTGAGTCCGGGCAAAAATGACATCAGTGGCTCGTAAGGTACCCTTCCACAAACGATGAGAGACCAAGAGTGGACGAGGGGGGCATGTCCCGAACTCTTGCGTTTCTATAAGATTTCTGCATCATCATTTCCACCCAAAGAGATCTGCCTGGTGAATGCAGTTGCCATAGTCATTTACCCACAAGAGCCAAATTGAAGTCTTTGATATGTTTAATACCAAGCCCTCCCCTATTCATTGTCAATAGGAGGTTGCATGTTGCCTTTGCACAAGTTTTTTTGGTGCTCATCTTCATTGGCAGGGTTTGTCATTGTTTGGAGAGTGATCAATTTTGGTCACCAGCATATGATGGTGGCAGTTTTCATTTGAAGCCGTTCAGAGGAGAGGACTTGCTACATCTGATTGAGGGAGAGATTGTAGTTGCCTTGTTGGTCTGCCCAGAACCCAGGTATACCTAACTCAAAATGCCCACAACCCAAATACCCTAACTCAAATGTCTGATGAAAAATTAGATATGACTGCGAATCTCTTGGATATTCCCAGACTCTGGAAAAAGTGGGGCAAACCTTGCATCAGTGTCAAGCAGAGATTTTGGAGCTGCTACAGCTTTTGTGCACTCTGCTTCCAAGCAGTCTGAAAGGTGGGCTGAACGCAATGGTGGGGTCCTTGAGGGCCTCTTGCCAGGGTGTGATCTGGACCTCCTATAGTGAGACAGTTGGAAACATCTCCAATAGTTTTGTATGGCCAAAAAATAGGCATGTGCTTAGTGCCATAAGATTCATTCTGTATCATTACGTTGACTGGACGATGGAATTGGACTGGCCCTGTCCAGTGCTGGTTCTGTTTCGAAGGTCCATTTGGCCAAAAATTCGTTCGACCATTTTCTCCCCGTTGGACCAGGACTGCTTCTGATCGATCCCCATCTGGTTCAGGTTCAGCCGGTTTCGAACCTGCTTGGCCGATTTTTAATAATATGATTACAACTGGCACCGACTGTGAGCAGAATTAATTAGTCCCATATTGGGTGTAATCATGTACCACTCTTTGCCTATGGTAGTTCTGGGCCTCTCAATATACTTGAATTTTGGTCCGTTGGTTAACATGGTATCAGATCTGGTCTGCTCATTGGTCCATCCATTGGTCCATTGGTCCATCATTGGTATCAGATCTTGTTAAGAGTCTACCCGAGTTTGTCATGAAGGGGAGTGGGGGTGGCAGCCAAATCTGGTTGGTTCCATACTGGGGGTTCACCAGCCACGTTGTGCCTACATTAGCTCTGGGCCTCTCCACCAAGCAAAGTTTTTGGTTGGTTGTTTGGTTCAGAAGCACAGAGCAAGTCTGGTCCATTTATTCCTTTTGAGGGCCATGTTGCCACCGGGGAACTTCTAAACACTACAGGTAGTTTCCAGGGGTTGCCTGAGGTTGCAAGGTACAGGTTTTGTTAGGAAGTTGATTTTTATTGGCTGTATTTCTTCCCAGGGATATGTTTTGAGTGGATGATGTGGGGATAGTGTGAACTTTCAGCAAGTTTCTAAGGGTTGTTTGACCTTGCGAGGTGCATGCCCTGTTAGGAAGTTGGTGGTGTTCAATAGTCTTATTTCTGATCAGGGTTCCTGTGTCTTGTTAACTTGGAATCATTGTTTAAAGAGGCAGTGCCTCATGGCATTGAGGCATATGCCTCAAGGCAAAAGCACTAGATAAATGCCTTGAGGCTTGCACCTCCTGCTGTTCACTTGAGCCTCACGCCTTTTGTTAATTGAGGCATGCGCCTCGTGCCATTTACTTGAGTTGAGGCTTACACCTTGAGGCGGTAAGACAATGAGATGCTTTAAGATAGATCTAAGGCTTATGCCGCCTTTACTATCTTTAAAATATGATTCAGTGATCACTCTTCTAGTAGATAAACAAAATTAAGAGGATTTGGACTAAACCCAACTCTTCTATTTCCAACGCTAAAAGGGAGGGCAGTAACTATGGCAGCTCATGCTTCAATGCCAACTAGAAGTCCATGGCTTTCACCCCATAATTCATTTGTATGGGCCTTACCATTAAGTTGAGATAGTATTACCAATGGCAAATCAGCATTATTTAATTTTTCTTTGATAGTTTTGACACCCTTTCCCTAACATAGTAAGGCTTACGCCTCATTGTGCCTCAAGGCTTACGCCTCATAAGGCTTTTGAAAACTGCCTCACAACTGCTTCAAACCCTTTTAAACTATGCAATGGGTGATGTGGTATTACATCGGCCCACTTTTTCCTGGGCTGTTTATAACTGCTATTGCAGTGTTCAGATATTCTATCAGGGTTGGTTTACATTAGAGCTACACTCATCCCTCTATACCCTTTTATTTTTTAGTGATATCTAGTGCTACTCTTGTGCATTCGTAGTCCTTTGAACGTGGCGTTCCTGTATTTCAGCCTAGAGGAAAGGGGGATCGGGCTTAGTAACAATGGATATGGGATGAACTAACAACTTGTGATTACTGGAAGTATCCGAAGTTATGTTGGACACCCTGCCTCATTAAAAGTTATTTCCTTTTGTTTTTTCCCTGCTTGTGAGCTTCCATGTACGGCAATAATCAAGTTAGTGTTATGGTGACACCAGGCCATGCTAGTTAGATTTTCCTTTATCTAGATTTCTGTAAACATGGTACAACTCTTGCATGTTTTCTATTGAAGCAGAACAATGTAGAGTTTCTTTAATTTTTTTCTATTTACTAACATGTTAAAGTCATGCATATTTTCTAGTGAAGCAGAACTATGTAAAGTTATTTTTGTGTATTTTCTATTTACTATCTACCTGTTGTATATTTGGTATCCCCTATGATAATGATAAAGGGTTCATCATGCAGCATGAATGAAACTGGGGTAATGCAGCAAATGCCACCACTCCCTGTGAAGGTCAACGAGGAACTCGCTGACTCGATCCTTCCTGCGCTTGCCACTGGATCTATGCCTATGCAGTCATGACATTAACTGCCTTCCTGACTGTTGTAAAATCCATCTTCTATGGTTTCGTTCTATAACATCAATATACAAAATATAGGAATCTTGTAGGCCAGATCTGCCGTGTCCATCTTTAGCTGGGAAATAGTAGACAGTTCACTTCTGTTAACTGCTGCTGTTCTGTCTGTTGTAGGCTAGCAAATGGTAACGTAGCTTCAAGTTTCTTATTCATTTCATTGTTTTTTGTTGGCTTCTTGTAATCTATGTTAGCTAATAATGTTGATGTTGTATATGAGTAACTCAAATGTGAAGTATGTCTCCAGAAGGATCTGATTTCCTACAAATGCACAGTTTGGAAGAGGGGGGGGGGGGGGGGGGCGCTTGAGGAAGGGAGAGAATCCAATTAGAAGACATGTTCTCACCCTTTAGCTTACTTCAGCTATAATGGGAAAGTGATTAGGTCTGTGCTTCCCTATTCTTTAAATTTAGGGGTGCAAACGAGCCAAGTCAAGCCGAGTTTTATCTTGCTCAGACTCGGCTCGACCAGTTTACATCATGCTCGAACTCGACCGAGTTTCTGAACACTGTTCAAATCCGGCTCGATTAAGAACTCGTCGAGCTCCAACTCAACTCGTGAACTCACGAGCCCTAACCCCACCCAGCCGAGCCCACACATCCATACTCAGCCCACAAACAAAGATTTAATATTTCAATATTTAAATTTTAAAGTTATGACACAGCCCAACGGGCTCAACACAACTCGTCATCTTCGCTTGAGCTGAGTTCACGGCGGCAGTCTGCGCCTTTTTAAGGCTATCCTGGCGGCTTTTGTTTCTAAAACGTCCGTTGTTGGACTATACATCCGCTCTTAACAAACCCTGCGAACTTCCCAGCTGGCCAGTATGCATCCACCCTTCACAAAGGACTTCCCAACCGGCCAGCACCTGTGAACAACCCATTGTCCTTCCCATACTCTTTAAAGGTTAACTCAATCTTCTAACCATTAACTCATACTTTAGAATATTAAATTTCTTAATAATTAAGTTTATTTACGAATAAAATAATTAAGATGAATTTAAAATGCGTTCTTAATGAGTATTTAAACAAGTATCTAAATGAGTTTGTAAACGACTGCTCTTAATGAGTATTTAACCAAGTTCTTAAACGAGTTTGTTTACAAACATAATCGAGCTGAGCTTACGTTTGTACAAGCTTGGTCTCGTTTATGAACCGAGTTTTAATTTTTGTTCAAACTTGTTTATTTAGGTTAACAAACGAGTTGAATTGAGTTGTTATCGAGTAGTCTCATCAGTTGTTCGTCGAGCGTATTGATTCATTTGCAGCCCTATTTAAATTTGGACTCTGATGCGTTGCTTAGAGTTGAAAGTTGAAGGGGATTACATCTTACACCCTACTATCTTGGTCACTATTATGCAGCAGTACAATCATCTTTTTTAAAATTGGGCTTGAAGTCAAAATGGTAATTCTCTCTAACTCTGACATGTTTTTTGTTGGGATTATAGAAAGCTTTATGCAAGTCTGTCTTAAAATCACAGTATCTTGGTAACCGGATTGTTTATCCTAGCATAACTGGATTTTTCATACTGAAACAAGTGGTCTATTACTTTGATAACTGAATCAGTATTTTGCTTTGAATAATTAAAAATTAAATATAATAAATAAAAGTAAAATATATAAAAGTAAAGTGTCATTATATCTATTTCAGTTAGGTTTTTTTTGGATATCGATCTCTATAAACCTAGTGAATTTGAAATAAGTCCTTGCATGTTTTGGTATTAGCCTTTATAAATTTAAACTTTTTAGTTTTTAATCTTTACCATTTGCTTCTACCATTTTTTCTTAACTCTATTATAACTAGCTCTATGTCTTTGCGATGCATGGGAAAATATGAGATTTGAATAAATAGTTTTTTTTAATTAGTATAAGTCAAGTTAATCTTTTATGATTATTAAAAAAATTAATACATTAATTTCAAAAAAAGATATATTCAAAAATAATAAAATAATTATTAGTAATTTTTCAGACAAAATAGAGTTTTTTAATACTTCTCAGACAATTCAAAGTTCAGATGCACAATGAATTTTGAGTATTTAAACTCTTAAAATTTAAAATTTATTTTTCACAACTATCAATTTCATCTTTCTTAATTTTGATTTGCTTCTTCTTCTTAATTTTTAGACAGATTTTGTTGATGACTGTGACCTAAAGTAGTCCTCTCCAATGAAGTGATGTTACTTAAAAAGTAGGACCGTAAACGGGTAGGATACGGAAATTGAAACATGTGTTTCTATTTTTTGATTCCGATAACAATAACCTATTTCCAATTCCGATTCCGATAAGATCGAAAAATGCATTTTCTATTAGAATTGGGTGGCCTCAAAGCCAATCATTGTACATTCTAGTTCAGATTATTAATAAAGGCAATTATTTCTTTATTTAATAGTTCTCGCAAACGACTATCGTAATGAAGGTCCATAGACAAATGTATGGGATATTGAATCATGATGAGATCATGATAGTGAGATCAATATCCTAAGGCAATTGTCTTAAATAGTTCTCGATCATAAGATATTTGAGATGGACATTAAATATCCGATAAGATCGACACAAGTTATGTCTGCTCATGTGATGAGGGTGAATGATCTCACATTCACTCGTGTGGTGACACTAAGATAAACAAGTGGGTGCTCATTAGAGAATGAGTTCACTGAACAGACCCAAATAAGAATTCCTGAATGGTAATTATACCTATTAGTCAACCAGGGAATTCAATCGTTGCAGTAGCACAATTGGTCCTTTGACCTGAGTCACCAATGATACCTTGTTTGTGGACCATTGTATCTTGATTCTCTGACTCGTGGACTTTAACCATTAAGTCCACCATAATCGGTCTTTCAGATACAATAGAAAGCTTGCGAAGGTAATTGAGTGAACAACAAGGGATCACTCACTCTTGGTATAAGACTGGAGAGAGAATGTCCTATGGATGTGTACACAGAAATCTCTGGCCAGGGTCAAATGAAAGAGATGTCTTTCTAGATATTAACTGTGTACTGGAATCCATCTGGATAATGCGATAGAGGGTTTGACTATAAAACCATACCCTTGCGTTATCGGGACATTGCATGAGTGAAGGATTATATCTGTGCGGTATCGGCAGACGGAAATGTTCAATTGAAGGGAATAATATCCCTTATATCTTCTGGGATCATGAGGTAGTGTTTGGTGCTGTTCATGATCAGAAGGCCAAGTGATTTGATCATCAGATGATAATTCACTTGGTTATTAAATTAATCATTTAACATATGATGTTTAAATGTTAATTAATAAATATTAAACTCAAGAAACAGTTCTAAGTTTAATGGGCTTGCAACTGGACTGATATATGGGCCTAGAGGGTCATACACATAAGAGTTCTCGTCAGACGGTGAGAGATGTTAAATTTCATGCTTATCTGGGTTTTTGTGAAAAGCTGCAGGGTAAACATGAAGATTTAATAGAGAATTATCTAAGGCCAAACTCTTGGATAATCATGAGGATTAACTATTGTGCTTATCCTTATTTCTATATAAGGAGGACCAAAGGGGAGGGGTAAAAAGTTAATTGGACTAATTTTACTCCCCAGATTCTCTCTCTCCTCTCTCTCTCTCTCCTTCTCTCTCTTGGAGTGGATCTGTCTCTCTCCGCGCATGGTGGATTTGAGATCTGGTTGGAGCACTCAAGTCGAGGAGGAAATCGCGTCTGCTGCGGGAACTCGTGTGGATACCTCTAGAGATCGTGCGCGTGCGCGATTACCGAGTCGGCAGCATCCACGGGAGATTCGAAACCCCGCAAAGGTGAAGAACTGTTCTTCCCGCTTAGATTTTTAATGTCCGTTTTACGACCCCAGCAACCGATACAATTGAATCATTTTTATTTCCGCTGCGTTCATGGCGATTCCTTACAGTGGTATCAGAGCCAGGTTCGCTAGTTCGGTCGTAAAACGGCACCGTTTTGCGTGTTTTTCTCGTTATGCGTGAAGAACCCGTATTGTACGTGTTCTTGTGTTTAATCCGATTAAAAATGACAGAATAGTGTTCATATGATGAACATAATCAATTTGATTATTTTATGTAATTTTTCGGATTTTATTTGGGTTTTTCGGAGTTCTTCGTGGGACGACGAACGGGGTACTTCGGCGGCTTCGTATGTGCATCCCAAGCGTTGGGATGGCCGGCAGAATCTCTAGATCTCTTGGTGATAGTCACCACTTCGCATTGGGCATGAAGATCGGCACCGGAGTGCCCTTGGAGGTGCTAAAAATCGAGCCCAAACTCGGGTTTTTAAAACCTGAAAAATCAGATTTTTTGGGGTTTTTTGGGGCTTGGTTTCCTCCCCAACGCCGGTCACCGGCGGCCCTGCCGGCGCCGGGGGCAACGCCGGCCGGGGCTCGGCGGCGGCGGCGCTGTCCAGCCGCCCACCCACCTGCCTTAGGGTTCGGGTACTTGCAGGTTAGGGGAGGCCGGTCGAATGGGTGAGAGTAGGGCCGGACCGCCCGGTCCTGATCCGGTCGGACCGGGCGGGGGCCGGGCCGGACCCTGGCCGAGCCAGGGTGCGACCCTGGCTGAGCCAGGGTTCGACCCTGGCCGAGCCAGGGCTGGGGTCTGGCTGGGCCAGACCCCCTGGCCGAGCCAGGGCCCTGGGTCCGGGCCTTTGGGCCCTAATGGGCTGGGCCCATTTTCTGTTTTATTAAAAATTGTTTTTAATTCCTGTTAAACTCGATTAAACCCATTCTTAAGCTCATTTAAGCCCGTTTTAAAATTGTTTTAAAACAGAAAAATTATAGAAATAATTAATAATTGTTATTAATTATTTTTATGATTATTAACAGGTTATTAAATTGTTTAATAACTGTTATTCAATTAAAGGGCTTTGTAATTAATGGGTGTTAGTTAATTATTTAAAATTGTTTTAGATAATTAATTTCCCTGTTAAATTAATTAGTTTAAAATTGTTTTAAACTGATTTCATACATAACTTGATTATTTTTACTGTTCAAATTGTTTGAATTAGTATTTAGATTAACTAAATGGTTTAGTTAGTTAATTTGTCAATAATGTTTTGAATATTATTGATTATGCTGAAATAAATGTTATTTCGAAAACTAATTTGTATTATAATTTTATATTTATAAAATTTAATACCAAACTGCAATTATGTGATGATTGTGATGCATGTGATGTGTTTTATGGTGGGATGATCATGGACTCAGTATTTTCATGTGATGAATGATGTGGATGAATGCAATGCTTATTTCATTTGGGATTTTAAATAGGACCTGCGTGTCCTCCTCTCTTTTAATCCAAGTGTACTTTCTACCTTCCTATAAGATTGTACTCCCCTTGATAAGATCAAGGTTTCTAATTGTTTAAATGTACATTTGTGGACCTGCGAATCCTGAATTTCATATTTAAATGTATTGGATTAAGCTAAGAGGACGGGATCTTCTGAAGACACCTCTGGAGGAAGGACTTGCATCAAATGGAACCAGTGTTGCTGTTTTCACATTAGGATCCTATTATGGATCATCGTTTGGCTCCGATGATTCCATAGGAGCTTTAGCAGTGCATGATCATCCCCATTTAATTTTTCTGCATATATGTGATATTTGTGGACTATGCTATCATATATATATTTCTATTTAGTATATTGATACTTCAAATTGAAATACTATTGATAGCACGATTTTTACAAATCAAATCAAAACCCTTTTTAAAACTTAAGTTGTAAATGTGAGATATTCAGAATAATCCACGTAACCCACCATCATTATAGATCTTAGGATAATTCTTATCTCAAACGGATTTGTTGTGCTACCATAAGGTCCATTTGATTTAGAAATTAAACTAGGTCTACGACATGTGATGTCATTAAGATGAATGGACAAATAGTGTAGTTTTGTTGTGCTACCACAAGGATTGCACTATGAATTCATGTCATCTAAGTAATGATGGATAAACTTAACTGAATCAAATTGATTTGTTGTGCTACCACAAGGTCATTCTGATTCAGGGGTTAAATCGATCGGATATTGCAAAATGTTGCAACTGTCAAGAGTTGACTGCCTAAGGGACTTGATGTGATTTGTTGTGCTACTACAAGTCACATGCATGTTGCCCGAAGGATTCTGATCCCCACTAGGAGATCACCGGAATCTCCCGTTATGTATCTTAGAGGGTCATACAGATCGCCGAAAAATAGTGGGAGCATAAATCTAGATTAAAAGTCCTAAATCTGATTTTAAGAACTATCTGCTCATTTTATATATTTCCATGTAGGTCGCTATGTCGTCACCTAACCCCCTCCGTTGCATACTTGATGCAAACAAACTCACGGGACCAAATTACATTGACTGGTTACGCAACCTGAAGATTGTCCTCAGGTGTGAAAAGCTAGCCTATGTCATGGATCAACCAGATCTAGTGCAACCCGGTGATAATGCTAATGAAGATGAGTTAATGATGTATGAAAATTGGAAGGAGGACTCTGTCAAGGTCCAGTGTTATATGCTTGGTTCAATGAACAATGAACTGCAGCGACAGCATGATAACATGGAACCTAAGACCATTCTGAATCACCTACAAGAGTTGTTTGGTGAACAATCCAGAATAGAAAGATATGAGATATCTAAGAAATTGTTCAGGACCAGAATGAGCGAGGGCACATCTGTGCAAACTCATGTGCTCAAGATGATAGAGTGGATTGAGAGGCTTGCTGTGCTGGGCTTTGTTATGAACAATGACCTAAGCATCGACTTAATCTTACAGTCCCTTCCAGATTCATTTTCACAATTCATTATCAACTTCAATATGAACAAAATTGAAGTTTCACTGGCTGAGCTGCTCAACATGTTGAAGACAGCATAAGGCACTATCCAGAAAGATAAGCCAAATGTAATGCTTGTTGGTAAGACCAACAAGAAAATGAAAGCTGGACAGACCTTTAAGAAAGGTAAGCCTAAGAAGCTAGTGAAAAGCAAACCGGCGGCACAAAAGGACAAAGCTAAAGTCAATGATAAAGGTCAGTGTTTCCACTGCCATAAAGAAGGTCATTGGAAGAGAAACTGCAAGATTTATCTTACAGAAAAAGCAAAGGAGAAGCTTGGTGAAGCTTCAGGTATTCTCATGATCGATCTTAACTTGTCTTATAGAGAATCAACATCCTGGGTATTAGATACTGGATGTGTTTCTCATATCTGCAATAACTTGTAGGTGTTAACAAGTAAAAAAAGATTGAACCGTGGAGACGTGGATCTGAGGCTCGGGAATGGAGCAAAAGTTGCTGCGTTAGCTGTGGGGACAGCAAGACTTCAGATGCCGTCAGGAGACTCTTTGGAACTGATAGATTGTTATTATGTTCCAACCATTATTAGGAATATCATATCTATTTCATGTTTAGATAGACAAGGATATTCTATGAAGCTAGAGAATACATGTTGTTCAATTTATCAAGGAGACAAATTGTTTGCTTCCGGATATTTATTGAATGGATTATATTTACTTGATATTTCATATGATGTTTGTCTGGTAAATAATTCTCTTGAACGCTTAGATAGGATGTGAATAATCGTACCTATGGCATTGTAGGCTAGGTCATATAAATGAGAACAGGATCATAAGGTTGCAAAAGAATGGATATCTTGATCCATTTGATTATGAATCATTTGCAACCTGTGAAGCTTGTCTCATGGGAAAGATGACCAAAGCTCCATTCTCAGGACATGGAGAAAGAGCTAAGGACTTATTGGAACTAATACATAGTGATGTATGTGGTCCAATGTCCACTCATGCTATGGGTGGTTACTCATACTTTGTTTCATTTACAGATGATTTCTCAAGATATGGCTACATATATTTAATGAAATATAAGTCAGAAGTCTTTGAGAAATTTAAAGAGTTTAAAAACGAAGTTGAGAACCAGACTGGAAAGAGTATTAAAACTCTTCGATCAGATTGAGGGGGTGAATACTTAAGTACAGAATTCACAGAATATCTTAAGGATAATGGTATTTTGTCTCAGTGGACTCCTCCCTATACACCTCAGTTAAATGGTGTATCGGAAAGGAGAAATCGTACTCTATTAGATATGGTACGATCAATGATGAGTAATGCTAACCTTCCAACCTCTTTATGGGGATATGTACTATTGACTGCTGCATATCTGTTGAACAAAGTTCCGAGTAAGTCAGTACCTTCCACTCCATATGAGATATGGAAAGGAAAGAAACCAGACTTTAAGCATGTTAGAGTCTGGGGTTGTCCTGCACATGTCAAAAGACATGATCCAGACAAACTGGATTCCAGGACAGAGAAATGTAGATTTGTGGGATATCCAAAAGAGACTTTTGGATATTACTTCTATCAGCCCAGCGATCAAAGGGTGTTTGTCGCAAAAAGAGCTGTCTTCTTAGAGAAAGAATATCTTTCAAAAGAAGACAGTGGGAGCAAGATAGAACTGGAAGAAATTCTAGACTCACAAATCAACACTGGTTCATCTACTGAACCATTGACTCAAGAACTTGTTCAAGATGATACACAAAAGGTTCGCAGATCAGGTAGAGTGCCTAAGCAACCTGAAAGATATGTTGGACATATCGATGATGGCAAGCCAAAAGTGTACTTAAATGAGGATGATGATCCTCAAACCTACCTAGAAGCCATAAATAGTCAAGAATCAGAAAAATGGCAAGAGGCAATAGATTCTGAAATTCAGTCTATGTATGCCAACCAAGTTTGGAACTTGGTTGATCTACCAGAAGGTATGATACCTATTGGCAGTAAATGGATCTTTAAAAGAAAGATCGGGGCAGATGGACAGATTGACACATACAAGGCAAGGCTGATAGCAAAAGGATATCGTCAAAGGCAAGGCATTGACTATAACGAAACCTTATCTCCAGTTGTCATGATTAAGTCAATCAGAATACTTCTTGCTATCGCTGCATTCTATGATTATGAAATATGGCAAATGGATGTGAAAAAAACATTCCTTAATGGGAACCTTCAAGAAGAGGTGTATATGATACAACCTGAAGGATTCACTTCCAAAGAGCATTCAAGCAAGGTATGCAAGCTGCAAAGATCCATCTATGGATTAAAGCAGGCATCCCGAACTTGGAACTTAAGATTTGATGAAGCAATCAAATCTTATGACTTCATTAAGAATGAAGATGAACCTTGTGTATACAAAAAGGCTAGTGGGAGCGCAGTTACCTTTTTGGTACTTTACGTTGATGACATTCTACTCATTGGGAATGATGTAGGAATGTTGTCATCAGTAAAGGTTTGGTTATCCAAAAACTTCTCCATGAAAGATTTGGGAGAAGCATCCTATATTCTGGGAATAAGGATCTATAGAGATAGGTCCAAAAGGATGCTTGGCTTGTCCCAATCTATGTACATAGATACCATAGTCAAAAGGTTTGGCATGGAAAATTCCAAGAGAGGCCTCGTTCCAATGAGGCATGTAATTTATCTCTCTAAAGAAATGTCTCCCAAGACACCTGAAGAGAGAGCATACATAGATAGAGTTCCTTATGCCTCGGCAATAGGATCTATCATGTATGCAATGCTATATACTAGGCTTGATGTGGCACACCCACTAAGTGTCACTAGTAGATATCAGGCTGATCCAGGTGAGGAACACTGGAAGGCGGTGAAATGTATCCTTAGATACTTGAGAAGGACTAAGGATCTATTTCTCGTTTATGGAGGAAACGACTTGGAACTTCGAGGATTTACTGACTCGAGTTTCCAGTCGGATATGGATGACAGCAAATCCATGTCTGGATTTGTGTTCATGTTAAATGGAGGTGCAGTAAGTTGGAAGAGTTCCAAACAGGAAACAACTGCAGATTCGACGACCGAAGCAGAATACATTGCTGCAGCTGAAGCGGCCAATGAGGCGGTTTGGATGAAGAAGTTCATCTCGGCGGTTGGAGTCGTTCCAAGCATTTTAGATCATGTTCCATTATTGTGTGACAACAATGGGGCAATAGCTCAAGCGAAGGAGCCCAGATCACATCAGAAGTCAAAGCACATTCTGAGACGATTTCATCTGATTCGTGAGATTATCGCTCGAGGAGATATAGTAGTTGAGAAAGTCTCATCTGAAGATAATGTAGCAGATCCCTTGACTAAGCCATTGTCTCAAAACAATTTAGAACGTCACCTTAAGTCTATGGGACTTAGACACATGGGTGATTGGCTATAGTCCAAATGGGAGAATGTTAGAATTGAGTGGCCTCAAAGCCAATCATTGTACATTCTAGTTCAGATTATTAATAAAGGCAATTATTTCTTCATTTAATAGTTCTCGCAAACGACTATCGTAATGAACGTCCATAGACAAATGTATGGGATATTGAATCATGATGAGATCATGATAGTGAGATCAATATCCTAAGGCAATTGTCTTAAATAGTTCTCGATCATAGGATATTTGAGATGGACATTAAATATCCGATAAGATCGACACAAGTTATGTCTGCTCATGTGATGAGGGTGAATGATCTCACATTCACTCGTGTGGTGACACTAAGATAAACAAGTGGGTGCTCATTAGAGAATGAGTTCACTGAACAGACCCAAATAAGAATTCCTGGATGGTAATTATACCTATTAGTCAACCAGGGAATTCAATCGTTGCAGTAGCACAGTTGGTCCTTTGACCTGAGTCACCAATGATACCTTGTTTGTGGACCATTGTATCTTGATTATCTGACTCGTGGACTTTAACCATTAAGTCCACCATAATCGGTCTTTCAGATACAGTGGAAAGCTTGCGAAGGTAATTGAGTGAACAACAAGGGATCACTCACTCTTGGTATAAGACTGGAGAGAGAATGTCCCATGGATGTGTACACAGAAATCCCTGGCCAGGGTCAAATGAAAGAGATGTCTTTCTAGATATTAACTGTGTACTGGAATCCATCTGGATAATGCGATAGAGGGTTTGACTATAAAACCATACCCTTGCGTTATCGGGACATTGCATGAGTGAAGGATTATATCTGTGCGGTATCGGCAGACGGAAATGTTCAATTGAAGGGAACAATATCCCTTATATCTTCTGGGATCATGAGGTAGTGTTTGGTGCTGTTCATGATCAGAAGGCCAAGTGATTTGATCATCAGATGATAGTTCACTTGTTTATTAAATTAATCATTTAACATATGATGTTTAAATGTTAATTAATAAATATTAAACTCAAGAAACAGTTCTAAGTTTAATGGGCCTGCAACCGGACTGATATATGGGCCTAGAGGGTCACACACATAAGAGTTCTCGTCAGACGGTGAGAGATGTTAAATTTCATGCTTATCTGGATTTTTGTGAAAAGCTGCAGGATAAACATGAAGATTTAATGGAGAATTATCCAAGGCCAAACTCTTGGATAATCATAAGGATTAACTATTGTGCTTATCCTTATTTCTATATAAGGAGGGCCAAGGGGGAGGGGTAAAAAGTTAGTTGGACGAATTTTACTCGCAAGATTCTCTCTCTCCTCTCTCTCTCTCCTTCTCTCTCTCTTAGAGTGGATCTGTCTCTCTCCGCGCATGGTGGATTTGAGATCTGGTCGGAGCACTCAAGTCGAGGAGGAAATCGCGTCTGCTGCGGGAACTCGTGTGGATACCTCTAGAGATCGTGCGCGTGCGCGATTACCGAGTCGGCATCATCCACGGGAGATTCGAAACCCCGCAAAGGTGAAGAACTGTTCTTCCCGCTTAGATTTTTAATGTCCGTTTTACGACCCCAGCAACCGATACAATGGAATCATTTTTATTTCCGCTGTGTTCATGGCGATTTCTTACATTTTCTGTTTCCGATAAGATCGTAAAGTGCATTTTCCATTTTTAATTTGTTTCCGATTCCGATATTAGAACCAGATATTATTTTTGATAATTATAAAAAAATATTAATTTCTTAATTTAAAACTTATTAGGGTTCTCCCTTCCTACAAAAATCCCTCTCCTCAACGGTTAGATAAAAAATGATCCAAAGGTTGATATTTATTATTAATAATAAGCTTAATAATAATTGAAATTGAAAATCACAAAATGGATACGAAAACAGGTGTTTCTGTTTTCGATTCCGATAACGTATCAGAAATATCCGTTTCCGATTCCGATAGTTATCGGACGGATAATTTTTTATCGAAAATGGATATTTTTTTCGGTAACGGATTGAAAAATCGGATAATCGGATTTCCGTTGACAGCCCTATTAAAAATTATGAAACCGAAGGGGTATCCTGCATTGGAGAATATGTATAATTAATAACATGATAAAATGACTAATGTTAACCTCATCAAATTTTAAAAAATGAGATAAAATTGATACTAGAAAACAATGCTATTGATTTTAAAAAATATAAAAAATTAAAATTATATTTAGTTTTACTTACAGTTTCAACATCTTGAATGTCCTTAGCTTGTTTAATGCTGTAATCAAATTTAGCATGGGCTCTAGAATCCCACAAATATTTGAAAAGATAGTTTTAGTAATAACTTAAATTATACAATTAAGATGTAAAAATTACAACACAAATAAAGAGAAGAAACTTACCAACTGTATTAGTGAGGAAGTTAGGAGGCAAAATTTTAGATTTTGCGAAGAATTTACAACACAAATAAAGAGAGGAAACTCACTAACTGTGTTAGCGGGAAAGTTAGGAGGCAACATTGTAGATTTTGCCAAGAATAAACAATTTTGGTTTTAGTTTCCTTTACATAATGTAGACTTTTCTTTACATAATAGAGAGGGAAAAGACATACAGAAGGTTGTAACTTGTGTTTATTTTTTATTGCCGCAGTATAATTCTTGAGTTTTATATATATATATATATATATATATATATATATATATATATATATATATATATATGTTGGGAGAATAATAAATTCAAAGAAGAGTTATAGTTGCTGCACCGCAAGGGGTGCAACCCTCTTTTTTTTAAAATTTTTTTTGGTGGGTCTCATCATGCCTGACCTGCTCGTACAATCAGATCTTTGATCGGACGATTCAAAAGAACATAAAAAATAAAAAAAATCAAGTTAAACAATAGTGATGTTTTTCTATTTTTTAGATTTTTCTTCGCTTGTCCGATCAGAGATCGGATTGTACAGGGATGCTGAGCATGATCGGGCCCATGATAAAAATTTCAAAAAAAAAAAAAAAAAGGCTCGTTGCTAGAGCCATCGGATTACTGACAATCCACAACTCTATGAAGGAGTTAGGAGTGTTTTCAAGATTCTTCTTTCTTTGTCGAAACAAAAAAGAAATTCATCTTTTCTTTTCGATTGAAAAATGTGAGTCTCTTTTTTCCACTTTATCCATCCCCCTCTAAAAAAATGATAAAAAAAGAAGGAAGCGAAGCTTGGACGTCTTTGATCTTTTCCATCTTTGCCCCGCTTTCATGTGGGTAGAGACCACTATAGAGAATGAAGAGGGCTAAGGATTTTTTTCTAAAAAGTACTTATCAAGGCTCCACTCTCCCCCTTGAATAAGTAAGGTTCCGTTAGCCTGGGTTGAGATGGGGACAAGGAGTCGGGATTGAAGCCCCCAATGTTCTGCCAGACACTGGACATAGATTAGCTCTGTAAATGTGTAGAGCCAAGCGTAGTATGGTGTAGCAGTAGGCACTTCTAGGTCCATTGCTGGCTACTGGATCAGTCCAGTGCTTTTGGGTACTATGGACCCTCTGCCATCTATTGCAGTACTAGAGCTGTTTTATGAGCAAGGGGGTTCAGTGCAGTCCATCAAACGTTGAATGAAATCGATTCTTTTTTAGATATCCGAATAGATGGATAGATCTATCTCTCTATTCATATATATATGCAAGAAGAAGCCCCAAATCTTTTCATTGGCCAGGAATCACTGCACTGCTTTGGACCCAGGAAGCAAAGGGAAGGAGCTCAGCTGCTTCTCCTCCACACTTCTTTTTTCCCGTATCCGTTCCGCATGCACTTCATGCGCCATTGGTGCTTTGCTCTCCTCTAATTTCTTCATTTCGTTAGATGGTCCGCTGGACTTTGCCGTTCTTTCCCAACAAAAAAGGAAAGGGCTATATCACATTGAGATGCCGATTCATTTTTCGTCCCAAATGAGATGGGAATTAGTTACCTCTGTCCCTTTTATCTTTTTGAATCGTGGCCCAGCCTAGTTCGCGTCGTTCCAACAACTGATAGGGAGCACCTCAGTATACGATCGAGCGTAGTAACTAAGGTCAACTTCGATTCACCAAACCCAAGTTCATCTTGTATAGTGATTGTGGACTCTGTACAAAGAATATTGGGTAGACGTTTGATGTATCAGACTGGACCTTGTCTTTCGTAGCATGCATTCCCATCTGTGTCGCAACGGATTCGATAAGCTACGTGTCCAATGTACGGAAAACTACCGTTGGTCCCCCGACCTTCCTGATGGCAACCTTCCGGCTGTCAAATGACCTATAACGCTAGTCACTACTCCCACTAGTAGATCGGATGGCTGCAGCAGCAAATCAGATTTATTTATTTTTAATTTTTTTTTCCTATGGTGGGTCTCATTGTGCCTAACATGTTCGTACAATCATAGCTTTCATCTGATGATATGAAAAAATATAAAAAATAAAAAACTAAGCCAATGAATAGTGACAATTTTCCATTTTTTAATTTTTTTTGCTCGTGATACACCACATTCCATAAAAGATATAAAAAATAAAGGGCAATGATACACCACATACCCAGCTCAATATCCTAACCAAACAGAGGACTGGAATCCAAAGATGCCAAGTAAGCAAACAGAAGGAAGGTGAAAGAATGTGAGGAAGGTGAACCTGGTTTGTTCATGTCGCCCGTGTCGTCATGGGAGAGAGGAAACTAACAACGATGGCAGAGACAAAAGCCATTTTGCAAAAACAAAAAAGCAAGTTCACGTTTTAGTATTATAGTGTAGATACGTTTAACTTTAACTTGCTTTAGAAAAGTCACTAATACTCATATTTAAACTTTGAGTTACATTGGCTGTCGGTACAAGTAAAGTAAAATAAAAAACTAAATTTTCTTAGATTGTTCTAAACATCCATTACCTGTCTAGACAACTCAGTCCAATCGAAGAAAATCTAAAAAAATTAAAAATTATTATTAAGTTTACCCATCAATGTCTCTTTTATTGTTCATGGAGGCTTAGAGTCATTTCAAATATTTTCGTCCACTTTAACATTGATTTGAAGAATATTCTATGACTTATTTCTTTTAAAGGATTCATAATAGGAAGGTTTTATTTTTAAATCATACTAAATCTATAGGAACTAATATCAAAATACGCAAGATAAAAAGATTTATTTTGAATTCACTATATTTATAACGATCGATATCAAAAAATACCCTTTAGTTAGAACACAATACAAACATTTTCATCGAATAACTTATTTCATTACATTTTAGAATAAAAGATTCTCGTTTGGAATAACAGGTCTGAGCAATCGATGTAGACAAATTTGAACAATTTGATTAGTATATTACAATTTCGTTGACAAGGACGTGTGTTTTTATACATATCTACACGTGCCAGCAGGGAAAATTTGACCATATAGCAGTTCCATGCTGCAGATTTAAGAGACAAAAAGAATCAGATGGTAGCACGTGACCGCACCGTGGCGGTCAAACCTAAGAATCAGATGTCTTATTAAGACTGATTGGGTGCATCATAAAATAAAATATTGTAAAATTTTGATTTTAAAATTATCAATTTTGACTTACGATAATTATAAATAAAAAGTCGAGATCAATTAAAAGAAGAATCTTAGAATCAACAAATTTTAAAATATGATGATTTATGACATTCTAATACAAAAAAATCAACATAAAATAATTTACAGCAATCTAAATAACGTTGTAATCTATTTGAGTATACAACATTTGGAGGTGGACTAATTACCAAAAAAAGAATTGGAGATGGACTAACTATATATATAAAAAAAAACCCTTCGGAGATGGACTTGGGTTGCAAGTTGGATTAGTTGATTCGAATTTGACGAAACTAATTGGGTACTAGTGATTCATGAATGCGTAAACGAATTTGGAGTGTGCCAAGTATGACTATGGTTTCCATTTTTTTTTTTTTTTTTTTATTGATCTTGAGACTTAGTCATGTGATTCAAGTTATACTTGGTAAGGTCTAGTTCAAAGTATGCTAAGTGTGAGATTGGTCTTACGTAAAACATATTCAAATGAAAAGAAAGTGAAGGAAAAAAATTACAAGGGTAATAAAATTAAAATTTGTCATTTGGTACTAAGTAAAAATTCCATCTCATTTTGTAGATGTCAAAATTGAGAAAAGGGTGGGTCAACGAATAAAAGTTTTCATTGACTTAACTTTTGGGAATGGGAAAAGGGTAAAAGTAATAAATAGGGTTTTTTGCATATATATCCCTCAAAAACACCCTATTTGTATGTATACCTCCAATTCTCATATGTTTTTATCAATACCCCTGCAATCTTCAAAATGTTGCATTTATGCCCTCCCGTCAAATTTAAGTTAATTTCCACGAAATATGTCAAAAGCATTGCATAAATAATGACATCATTGGAGGTGTCGGGAGTACAAAATGTAAGATTTTAGTAGATTAAGGAGTATATATGTCAAATATTAGTGAATTTAAGGATATTTATGTCAAATCATTAGATTGAGGGGTATAAATGCAACATTTGAAGATTGCAAAGGTATTAATGATAATATGTGAGAATTAGGGATATACATAGGTGTTTTTGAGGGGTATATATGTAAAAAACCCAAACAAATAAGGCCTGTAACTGGGACGGGTCTAGGTAACTGGCGTGGGTTCTCGTTTACTTTGTGTTGGGTTAAAATCGAAATCCTTTATCTGAAACTAACTGACAAATTGGTAATAAATAGGTGGTCAATTTTAGACCAAAATTTACAAGAATCTTGTTAAGGTTTTGTCCAGTGTGGGAAATAACAGGTCTATTGCTACGTAAGCAGGTATACCTGGATCCAAGAATTATGAGACAACATGGGTCTTCCTTGAAAATTAAAATAAGGAAATGGGTCTGTAAAGAGGGCAGACAAGGCCAAGATGAAATTTTGTTTCATATTATTTTATGTCATACTAAACATCTGAAAACATCGTAAAATAGAACATTTTTTATTTTAGATTAGGTTGTTTTATGTTGAAATAGACAACCTCTAAATCGGGATTTAAGAAAGAATATTGAGACCCAGGGAAAAAACTCCAGTGGTGGCCAAAAAAAATTGTAGAAAGCTTTAGATAAAAACGTTAATCTTTTAGTATATAAAAATAGTTTTGAAATAAAAATTTTAAACTATTTATATAAAAATGAGTCATTGACTTTTAAACAATATGACAAAATTGTCTAGTTAAAAGTTTTCATTAAATTACAATTTTTTGAATTTAAGAAAATTTTAAAGATTCTGTGAATAAATTGTAATTTATTCATGAAAATGCATCAAGATGAAAAGGTTGATTAGGTCATAACTTTTTTAAAAAATTAAAGATTTACAATGTGAATTTAAGTTTGGTAAAAAAAATCAAAGAAGGAAAACTAAAAAAATGTTAAATTTAAAATTTCATATTGTTAATATTAAAAATACTAGAATTCAACATCTTTCATGTCAGACCTGACTCCGCCACTGTAAACTACCGTTATGTCATTTGGGAGAGTTATAACAAATCTGTAACCTCATAGCTTTTAGTTGGAAGCGACTTTCTCTTTTAGCATAAGAAAGATTGGAGGGAAGTGATTATGACTAATTTTACCTAGTTATAAAAGACAAACCCTCCAATTTAGGAATATTCAAATTAGATTTTTAAGTTGGAAGTTATAAAACAACTAAAATGTTATATAAGTGACTTTCAACATCCACTTTCTTCCTCATAAAATAATTAGATAAAAATTTATAAGTATTTCTAATAGATGGTATGCCAAACACGGCCTAAATCTAGCAAAACTTAACCTGCTGACTTGACTTCACTCAGCTACTAAAAGAAAAAAAAAAGAATTGGATTAAGAAGTTTTAATGAGAAAGTCAAGTTCAAGTTAGATAATTTTAATCACAAGTTTTATTATGGGATCGAATTGACCTGACCATGTGATCCTTTCTTATCCTCGTTGATTTGTGATCTGATCCCAAGGAGATGGATCTCACGCTTCTCATCTGAAACCAAATTAAGCCGATTTTAGATGTTGTTGGCAAAACTTTCAGTCAAAAGTTACTTTTAGTTTTCACTTTTTTATTAAAAAATCGAGTGAGAATTATTATAATTACTTTTAGGCCGTTATAAAAATCTAACCTTTACTAATAGTTTTACTTTTCCCCTAATTCAGCAAACTCCGCCTTCTAACTTTAGACTAGAAATCAATCCACAATCAATATTACATAAATATTTTTCAACATTTATTTTTTCTCAAAATAATGAAATAAAAATAAAAAAATTACTAATTTAAAAGCTGCCAAAGACCGCCTTTATGTCAAAGCTCAGGACCCAGGTGATGAGAAGGTGACGTCTAGAGAAAGCCCAAGAGGAGGAGCCTCGCAACGTGCTCCGAGTTTCTTTCCTTCAAGCGCGGGGTAGCGCCCACCAAACCGTACGACAGGACAGCTTTTACCAGACTTCCCAGTCCCCAGTCTCTTGCACGTGCCGCAGGCACGCCTCTGGCTCTCCGACGTCACAGACCATTTTGCACGGACCAATGCTAGCATGATCGCAAAACTTTTTCAGATTTCTTATCCAGTTAAAAGGAGAAACTCAAGTTGAGGGTTTATTTATAAATTTACCTGTTATAATTATTTTCATTTTTTATGTCTCAACTAATCAAGTACATTTACACTAGGTGGATAAATAAATTGGAGAACTTTTTCCGTCCGAATACTAATACCTTTTTGCACGACTCAAACACAGTGTGACTCATCTAATCTCTAGATGCTGTAAAACAATTCACATGTAAATTTTTATGCATTTGCTAGTTATATCTTTCAGTTTTTAATGCGAATGAGTAAACGGCTTAATCACACCAAAAATTTTCCTTTCTCGAAAAGAATTTCTACCCTGCCGTGGTTGTCCTAAAGTGAGTTCATTTACCAGAGAACTTATGTTCGAGTGTAAAAAGAATATTTCTTCTTACAGTAGGTCCTTTGAGATTGGAATTGTCACACTCATATAGTTACAAAAAATCAATCGATAGTGCAAACATATCTCTTAATTAGAGGAAAATAGGACATGAGTAGACAACTGTGCCACTCACAGGAACCAGCTGCTTAGGGCAGTTGGTTCACCACCTCCTTTGCAAAAGTGAGGTCTCAGGTTCGATTCTGGTTGAGGCTTAAAAACCCTCTAGCCATGCAGCCCTCTGGTATAGTTGTGATCTTTATTCTCTGATCTGTGGAATTATTTTTTCAGAAATCAGACGGACCTGAAATCATCACTTAATTAGGCGGATCCATCGACCGAACCGAAATTATCTCCAACTTTAGAGAAATATCTCGGGTTCCTGATTAGAACCCAGGTCGCTTGTAAATAGTTGTACATAATCGACTTCTGAACCCCTTCCAAACAACAAAAAAAAAAGAAAAAAGAAAAAGAAAAAGAAAAGGAGAACTGTGCCACTCACATAAAAAGAGTGTTCCTTCAACAAGAAGTTGCACTGAATTTAACCTTCCGGATAGATAGAACGTGTCTAACTCAACTCTCACTCTACGTAATAAGGATATGATTGAAATCATCTCTTTCACTTTCTCTACATCATTTATATTTTGTTCTATTGATCCACTTGTTATGACACTAACACCTCACGTACTTAAATCACATAAACAATGTCTAAAAAGTAAAAAAGAATATAAAAAAATCTAATAAAATAGATTGAACTATTATTATAATGTAAGAGAGAAGTAGAGTCTCAATCTGAATGGAACAAAGTATGGCAGGGGAAAAGAAGCCTCCTTTTGTTGTGTGCTAACCTTCCACGTCCCTTGCCGTTGAAAACGAGTCCCGTGCTTTTTCTAATTTTCCTGCTCTTCAGCGTGCCAAACAGCGAAAGCACCCAGCGAGGGAGAGGTTGGCGACAAGAAACGAATCATCTGATCATGACCAAAAGGTTTAAAAAATTAATTTTTAACATTCTTTATAAGGTTTTACAATCTTGATATTTTCTTTAAGCCCCCTATAATTTTTAGATCACTCTTAAAAAAATTCCTTTAAAAAAACTTTTTAAGAAAGTTTGAAGACCTTTTAAGAAAATTTTAAATAATTATAAGAACTAATTAAAAATATAAAAATTATAAAAACTTATAAAGAATAGAAAGACAGAAAAGTAATAACCCCTCAAAAAATATGTGGTAGCAGAGGCGGGCAGGCCCTTCCGGGAACTTCCATGACAAGAGCAGGGTTTTCTGGGGACGGAGGTGGACAGTATCCATTTCCTCACCCCTTAAGGAAACGCACGGCAGCCTTCAAAGGCGTCATCATCAACTGTTCATGAGAAGAAAGGGAGGAAAAGAAGGTGTTCTTGGGAGGCCGAGGAGGAGAAGATTTTTTTTTGATTTTTGGTTCATATAATTATTTAATATTTTTATTTATTTTTATAATTTTATATATATTTTTAAAAAACTCTCGTAATCTTTGAACCCTCTTTAAAAGGTCTTTCTAGAAGGACTTTTTAGTGAGAGTTAAGGGGTGGCCTTTAACGGATATTTTAAATAATTATAGAGATTAATAAAGAATATAAAGATTGAAAGGATAAATGAGAACAATTGAATGATTGTAGGGATGAAAGCTAAAACATCCAAAAAAAGATAGAAAAGCTACAGTGGAAGTTTTTAGGTTTTAGTCTCTCTAATCTACTTAATTTAGAAAAAAAATTACAATTTCTATACTTGGCAAAAAAAAAAAACTTCTTATAGTCTAACTTTTATTTGAAAAATACCAGTAAAAAATCTATATAATCTCACTTTTTTTGGAAAACACTAGTAAAAACTTCCTATAATCTCATTTTTGTTTGAAAAATACTAATAAAAACTCCCTATAATCTCACTTTTATACACTTCAAAAAATAAAAAAATATCTTATAATATTAAAAATACACTCCTAAAAAAGTCTTTTCCAAATAAAAGTGACACTAAGAGAAAGTTTACTAAATACAAAGATTATAGGGGATCTTCTTCTAAATTAAGCAGATTAGAAGGATTAAAAGCTAAAAAAGCCTAATAAAAAGGGATTACGTTGTTGTAATTAACAGTAAGATTATTCTACCATGACTTAAACATCATGAATTTAGATTTCAAAATAGCCTTTTTGTGAAAAAAACGAAGATAAGATTGCCTATACAGCTATCCGTAAGTCTCTCCTTAGGCTCCAACACTGATGCGAGTCTATCTGCAGTGGGTTGTCGTTCTTATATGTTAAGATATAGTTCATATATACGTACGTCATTTGAAAGGGAGAGGGAGAAGGCAGCCTACGCCTCCAGAAGCCGGGTGCCGTGTTATTTTACTTTGGTTTTTTTATCTTCGACATGCTCTTTTTCCATTGGAAAAATGGAGTGGAGGCTTCGTTTGAGACGGGTCTTCTCGTCCTTCTTCTCCGTCAAACCATTCTTGGTTGACAGTTGAAGATTCTGGGCTTCTAGAGAGGCATGTCTGGTCTCCCTCAGGGGGGTGCTCTCCCCTGCTGAAGGATTTAAGAGGTGCAGGTGAACTGCACAGGGATTTATAAGCTTCTCAGCCTCCGTATAGATTTCTTCTGTCCTCCTGTTTCCTTTGTCCTTGTCTCCGTTAATATCCGGTCTGCAAATTTCTGGGGGGAGGATATTTCTGGAGTTTGCATGGGCTAATTTGCGAAACATGCAAGAGCTGAGAATGAGGTATTGAAGGTCTCAGGGAGACGACGAACAGGTTATCTTTGCTCAAAGCCTTCGGAATGCAAGAGAGCAGGAGCTGCGTCACAAAGCAATCTTCTGGGGCACACTTAATCTTGATCTAACTGCTGCTGGAGAGCTAAAAGCTGATATCTGTAAGAACAAAAGATGAACTCCCCTTCTGTTTTGGTGTTTGTTTTTCTCTTATTAGGTTTCGGCGTTCCTGTCATATGCGGTGTTTGTTTATCTCTTATTAGGTGTAGGCAGTCCTGTCATATATCCCATGATTCAGGATCCTGTCAGTATGTTTAAAAGATGAAAAGAGATTTTCTCAGTACGTGTTTGAACTAGAGTCCAGTAGTACCGAGAGGGAAAAGATAACCAAACAGTGCAAAACCAATGAAAAACCAACCTCACCTGATCTCAAAATTTGGCACTGTTTTGACCTCTCTCCTCCTCCCAGTATTGTTGGACTCCAGACCAAATAGATACTGAAAGAATCTCCTTCTCTTAAAAGATTGGTTTCCAACAGTTTCAATCAGCTCGAGCTATGGCTCCCATTTTTTCAACTGAAAAAAAGAAAAAAATGAAAAAAGCGAAACCACACACACAAGTCGAGCTGAATGATCTATTGGATTTGGTGTTTTTTTTTTCCTTCTCAAAACAAATGAGGTCGATTCATTCACCTACTGATGGATTTGGGCCAGTCATTTAGACTTCATATAAGAAACCACCGCGTGGCAGTGGTTTGACGTAGGAAGGCAGTATCATCATGATTTTGACATCTTAGTCTATACGTGTATCAAGAAGTGGACCGGTCTATCCGCTTCCGAGTGCATCATCCTAATTAAATCACATGATCAAGAGGCCACAAGGATTCATGGTGATAAATAAAGAAGTGCTTCGCAGAGATTAACCCGTGTGATGTTTCTATTGTTGACAGGTTTACTCGGATGGGTTCCAAGGGATTCTGTAAGCGTGCCCTCATGCTCAGCTTCTTAGTGGCAGCAGTATTAGCCTCAGAATTGAGAGGCAGCAATGCATACGCAGGTGAGAGTCCTTCAATTGCATAGCCTCTTTAGCAGTTCATCTGTTGATTCGTCTTTAACCTAAACGTCCCCTACTAGGACAGAATGGAAATCCAAAGACCAAACCACGGCCACGCACGTTCGATAAGTAACTACTCATTAAACTACCACGCAGAATTCAACCAAGGATGAAGGTCCCATCACTTAGAGTAACTTGGGGGAAGTTAAAACCCTTAGAAGGGGACCTCCAATATTTGAGAAAGCACAACCCAGTGCCATGAGGCTCTCACTAACGTAGAGTCTGAGAAGGGTCAATTGCATGCAAGCTCACTCTTGTACATGACGGAGAGGTTGTTTCCAGCTTTGAACCTATTCAATCCATGACCTTTATCAGAATCGAGCAGCCTTCTTGTTCCCCTCAAATATTTAAAACTAGACAGGAAATCCAAAGGGTTACAGACTTGGAGATTTACTGAGTAGTTTGTGCCAGCTTCCAACCTTGTGAAACTTCGAGAGCTACTGAACTTGGGAACATTTTATGTGATCTACTGACCTTCTGTAACATATATGACGGTACAAGAATCTACTGAGTTGCTGACTATGGCCTTCCTTATATTCTATCTATTCCTTCTAAGAACAGGCAGGAACCTGGTGGAAGGACAGAATGATGCAAAGCCCTCGAGGACACTCGACAGGACAGCAAGAATTGATCCATTAGACGGATTTAAGAAGTACAGAGGGGGCTACAACATAACAAACAAGAATTACTGGAGTGTAAGCCACCAAAATCCCCGGGACCTTTTTAACATCTAATTCTGTGACAATGAGATGGAAATTATATATGAATGTACTGTTCCTTGATCCTTGTCGTTCCCTGTTTCCAGTCTACAGTATTCACAGGCATCTATGGATATAGCATTGCATTGCTGTGCCTTCTTGGTGGTTTGGTCTATGGTGGTATCCTGCTGGTTGTACGTCTATGCGTCAACAAGGGGAACAAGTCCAAGAGTCATCCCTGCACCAAAAGATACTGCCTTTGGCCCATGCCTATTGGAGTTATCTTCACACTTCTAGCCATGTATGTATGCATAAACTGCCAAGTATCAGTGTTACTTTCTGTTGTAAAAACCTTCATGGGTAAATAAGAAAGGTTGTTTTATTATTCTAAGACAGTTATTTGGTGAACACTTCTGCAGAATTGCATCAGGAGTGGCATTGGCAGGGAGCTCAAGGTTCAATTCAAGGGCCAACTCTGTAAAGAGCATCATCGAGGAGACGGCGCAACGGGCATCAGGTACCATATATAATGTGACAAGTTCTGTCACGGCACTGCAAGATGATGCCGCACTCTACAGCGTCATCGAAGGATCAACAGGCTTGACGGCGGCAACGCAGAAACTGAACAATGAGGCCTCCAGAATACAGAGGACGGCAGAGAAGAACGTGAGGAACATAGGCATGGGTCTCAGGATACTGTAAGTTGGTGATGCCACACTGAGCAGTGCCATAGGTTATTATCTTATTCTAATTGCACAGTTAACTCTGCTTCCTTGCAGGCATGTTACAACCATTGTCATAATTTCACTGAACCTGGTCACAATTCTTGCTTTGTTAGGTAGGTGAAAGTGTTAATGTTTCACTCTTGGAGTACCTCCATAGGCCAACATGAAATCTAACATGGAGAGCTTTGTCTTCTGAAACAGGTTCTGGATTTGTGAAGCTCAAGTGGCCTTTTCACTTGTAAGTAAGCAGTGGCCTACCTTGTCTAATACTTCCAGAAGAATTTGATAAAAGTTAACCCACATTAAGGATAAATGGGGACTCTTGTTAACTGTTTTCTCAATGAAACTTGGTACAGAAGGAATAGCAATTGTTCCTCCTGTGGTGAGTAGTAATTGAATGTGGTGGTTCACTGCACTAATGAAGAACAATGTATCTAGAAAACTAAGCACAATGGCAGTTGCCAAGTAGATCCCTAATCTTGACCTCCTTTGCTTTAGTTGTCACCAAATCTGTACTCTTTCTGCTTCTCACTCAATTTTGTCACTGTCAGGCTTATAGTCCTTTGCTGGATATTGACATTACTGCTTTGGGCACACTTCGGGTTGTATTTCTTCCTAGACAGGTGAGCAGTGCTTTTCTTCAAATATGATCAACCTTGGATCATCCTGAGTGATACTTCATAGTGATGCTAGGCTTGTGTTTCTCTCAGGTTCGCGGGCGACACATGTGTGGCCCTCGACGAATACCAGCAAGATCCTCAAAACAGCAGCTTGGGCACGATTCTCCCTTGCAGTGACCGGCTCTCGGTGAATTCAGTCCTGCAGGATACTAGAGCAGGAATCCATGATTTGATAGACCAGGTATCTCCATTTCTGTAATTCTCATCCTAGTACTAAATATTTTTATGTTGAAGACAGGAGAACCATGTGGAAGTAGAGCATCCTTTTCTTGAATTTGGTCAAGCTAAGGACTCTTTTCCAATGATTCACCTGCTAATGCTGATTGCATTCATGTAACTGTGGAAGCATTTGATGACAACCCAAGATAACTAGCAGTTACTAAAGGAATATAAAGTAAATTTTCCATTTAATGTGGGTATTGCTCTGTATGCCAATTTAAGCTCATCACAATTTCTCTTGTTTTGATTAGTGATTTGGAAAAAAAAATTGTGCACCAGCAACTCATAGTCGTAAACTTTACAGGTCAATGCAAACATATCAGCTCTGCAGTCTTCAACTCTTCCAGACATGGCATATGTTTGCAACCCTTTCTCCGCTCCACCGGATTACAATTATCAACCAGAAAACTGTTCTGCTGGCGAAATCCGGATAGGTGATATTCCCCAGGTAATCTCCGTGACCAGTTCTTACATAAAACCGTTAAAAAGCTGCTTCACTTGTGTAAAAAAGAAAAGAAAAAACAAAACATGAAATGTTCCAAGTTTTAGTTCCCACTCAGCCTTTGAAATTCCATATTTTCTCTAAATAGCTCCTTCTGCATTCTTTCTATGATAAGCTCACTTGAGTGTTCTTCTCATTCTTTTTTCTTTTCCCCTTTTTGTTTGAAGATCCTGAAGAGATATACATGTTCAGACAGAGATGGTGGAACCTGTGGAGATGGAGAATTCATATCAGCCAGTGTTTACAGCAGAGTTCTGGTTTACACAACTTCTGTCCAAAATCTTCTCAATTCTTTCCCTGGGGTGGAAAGACTGGTGAACTGTCAACTAGTAAAAGATGCATTTTCTGATATCCTCTCCACACATTGCAGACCTTTTAAGAGGAATGTACACATCGCTTGGGCTGCCATGGCAGCTTTGTCAACAACAATGTCCATCCTTGTGCTGACATGGGCTGTCATTGCTCATCATGACAGAAACCACCATTCTTCAAATGTGAACCCCCATTACACAAAACACATCAGTTCCACAGATCCAAGTGTTGATACAAACAAAATGGCAACCAGCCACATGGGGCCTCCAATGGAGCCATAGAAAATGGAAGGAGATTCCCTATGCTGTGGTGTGATGTGCCAAGCCAATAGAAATGTGCCACAATCATGTGTGGCGTGGCAAAGCACTCGTGGATAAGGGCTGTGGCATTCTTCTATTGGTTGGATGGTGCAAAGGATCTTGTCTCTTAGAATATAGAGAATATTCAACAATTGCAGATGGAAGATAGGCTGTGGCATTTTTCTATTGGTTGGATGGTGCAAAGAAGCTTGTCCCTTAGAATATAGAGAATATTCAACAATTGCAGATGAAAAATAAAAAAGGGTTCTTAAGGGACAATTGCAGATGAAAAATAAAAAAGGGTTCTTAAGGAACAACTTATGAGAGGCCAAAGGTAGACAGATGAACAGGAAAAGCAAATGCTGAAGAATTCTTTTGTTCATTCCCTTCGCAGGATTTTATTAAAATAAGTAGATGGATAGGAGAGGAGCTGGAGACGTAGACCCAAATGAGGCAGTCCCTCTCCTGTATTCGTTTTATGTTCTTTTCTTATGTAATATCTTCTATGTGTGGGCTATAAGAGTACAGCCAAGTATCCACACAGGAAAAGATACTATACAGCATGCCAAATAAAATTCCTTCGGAGTTTGATAGCAAAGCAAAAGGCTTGAGATATGGCTATCAGGCTGTGCACGAAAGATGAACTACTTGTACATGGGGAATCACCATGATAAATAGAAAGAATCATATTTTACAATTAGATGGAGGAATTGTGCGATTAGTGTGTTTTGATCTTCTTGCCTGCTTGTTGATCACCTGATCAGATTGAACAGAGTGGATATGAATTTTAAGTGTGCATATGTTTCATAACCACATCCTAATCAACAAGGGGTCACATTTGCCGTTTGCACTGACCAAATAAATGTTAAACTTGACCAAAGGATGGATCATGGGCCCAAAGCAGCATCTTTCTCTTTCTTTTTTAAAACAGAGTTAAGCTCACTGCAAAGCAATGCCCCAGGGTATTGCAGTTGCAACAGCCATCCGATCGTGTGATCGGACGGTTGCTGTACCATCTCACAGGCAGCGGCGGATGCAGAAATTTTGTTCAATGGGATCATTTGGACAGTGGGCCAGTTATGTCACTCTATTGAGCCGCAGTCAATGGGTTAATAGGATCACTCTAATGGGTCGGGATCAATGGTCAGTCACTTTAATTGGCTAAAATTGGAGGATCTTGATAAATTTTATAAAATCCAATAGGGTCACAAGACCCCACTGGGCATATGCTAGATCCGCCACTACTCACAGAGGGTGTAGTGGAAACGAAAACCACTCTCTTTAAACTTTAGGCATTTAAATCAAGACCAGATATGTTGTCGAGTCTATATGATTGTTTGAGTTATCAAATAACACGGTGATTAACCATCAAGAATAGAGGAGTGAGGTGCGTTATAGCGCATCATCCATCGATCCAAATGTTGGAAGACTTTGAGACCATCAACTTTAAACACTTGGATTCCTCTGGAAACGACTTGAACTAAGGCCGTCACCGGTCAGAATCAAAATGGTGCAAATCCTGTGTAAAGGAAAACATAATCCAACTGCCCACACCATCTCTAATCACGTGGATGTAGATGTACCTTACTTAAGCATTGAGAAGGTTTGGCCAAAAAAAGAAGAGTTTTAACAAATAACATGCTAAAGAATCTCGTATATGCTAAATACTCCCTATATTATACATTTAGGTGGAAAACTGCCTAGGCGTTCTTCTGAATTTAATTTATATATAAATCCCTATAACCTTTTGATATTATAAATAAATTCTCTTAATATGACTACTTATAAATAAACTCTCATAATCTACCGTAAATTAATGAAAGGCCCTTAAAGCTTACAAATAAATCCCTAAGAATGTTACAAATAAACCCCTAAAAGGACTTTTTTGTAAGAAAATTACAATTGCAAAAGTTTATTTGAAAATAATCGAATGAAGGAGACTTATTTATAATATCATAAGATTATAGGGCTTATATGTAATTATCCCCCACATGATTGGAGATTATTGGACTACACGACCCCCCAATATGGACCATCACGTTCCAATTAAAAAGATCTGCGACCACAAAAGGCTTCAATTTATCACGATCCAAGCTAAAAAAACGTCGATCATGAAAAAAAATGTCATCGACCATCGAATCACAACAGACTAAAAGTAGGAATACGGATCATATCTTGCCATTCCTCATATTTTCATATCTTACATAATTCAACATGCATGATTCCGTACCCCTTTTCAGTGTCTCCATCCAGATTCCTTGTTGGCTTCTTCATCTTCTCCCACTAGGACCGTCATTAGAATGCGACCATCATTCTTGACCAACAAATAATGATAAATAAAATAAGGTTTTTTGCATGTATACCCCTCAAATACACAGTATTTGCATGTATATCCTCAACTCTCACGTATTAACATCAATACCTCTAAAATCTTTAAAAACTGCACTTGTATTCCTCAATCTAATGATTTTGTATAAATACCCTTAAATTCACTACTATTTTGCATACATACCCCTCAATTCACTAAAGTTTTGCGTTATGTACTCCCGAAACCTTCGATGATATCATGATTTATGCAATGTTTTTGACAAATTTCGTTGAAATTCACCTAAGTTTGACAGGAGGGATATAAATGCAACATTTTCAAGATTTCAGAGGTATTGATGATAATGTGAGAGTTGGGGGTATACATGCAAACACAGTGTATTTGAGGGGTATACATGCAAAAAACCCAATAAAATATGCTAAGAATTCCAAACACGTCAGAGCTGTTTCCTGGTGTGTGATAACACTAGGAAGAAATATATTCGAACAAAATTCACCTGCAATTCAGCAAACCCAAAAATCCAAGATATGTGCTATTTTTCATAATAAGTTTTTTGCAAGTCACAAAGCACAAAGCATAAACAGTCTGATATGATCCTAAATAAGAAAAATGGAGCTTTCTTTTCTCAAAGATAGTAGATAGCAGCCCACTTACAAACTTCACCTTCAAATTTCCTGAACATCCAAACCTGCAAAACAAATCAAGCAGCTTATGCTCTCAGAAACAAAACCACCAAAATATTCTGTTCAGGCTAGTCTATCTCTGGAATAATAAGAGGCAAGAGACATTGCTTTAGTGGTTATTATTTACCAAAATACTTGGTTTACAAAGCATACATCTGAATATAAATGATGACCAAATAGAACTTGCAGTAGGTATTGTAAACCAAATAGCAGGCAGAATAACCTGCATTTACAGTGCACTACATATTCCATTGAGTCAAAAGAGAAACAAAGAATAGGCACATAATTCACATCTGTTGACCATTATTCCATCGCCAAAAAGGCTGAATTCCTATTCCACAAGGTGGAGAAATAATAGACATTCTGCCCTGACGATTTCTTTTCCCTTTGCAAAATTTAAGAACCCAAGGGACACTGATTTAATGTCTCCTAACGCAACTTATTTTAGCAGTGACTCTAATTGTCAAACCATGAATACAAGTACAAATTCAGTCAAACCAAGTGACAATTTGATTTTTGCTCGGTTAAACTTAGCATTATTCTCCTAAATAAGTTTGCACCAAAGTGCATAAAATTCAGTGGCTCCCAGGGGCATAGTTGTCAATATTATCCTGGTCCCTATCCCATTTTACTACTGGGATGTGACGTCCTGGTGTCCCAAACAATTCCAGTGTCCCATCCCAAAATTTTTTCTATACATATTCCAATAAAGATAAAACATATGTATACAATAATAATATGGAAAATAAACATATAAACATAGAAATAAGACAATTAATGCAATAAAAATGTTTAGGATGAATTTATGAGTTCATAAAGGAATATATGCATCAAAAGAACCCTTCAAAACAAATTTACAAGGAGCTTAAGTGGTTAGAAAAATATCAGGTTAAAATACAAAATTTGGTTGGGATACACTGGGACAGCCTGAGAATGGCCGAAACTGGGACAGACAAGAAACTGTCCCGTCGCATTTTTCTCACTGGGATGGAACGTCCCGGCTGGGATAAGCTGGGATGGAACGGGATTGACTACTATGTCCAGGGGTCCTTTGCTAAGGTCAAAAAAGGAAAAAATTTCTCAGGGCAGAATCTCTTATTCCGCCATCCCATGGAATATGAATTCAACTTCTTGGATAGTGGGATAAAGGAGGGATAAGAATAAAAAAAAATATTAATTTTGGGATTATTTCCCTTTTCTTTCAACCAAGCATAGCATTTGACGTTCTGCATGTCATTCAGGCAGCTATTCTGTTTTCAAACCACAGCAAGCAAAGTTAGTTATCTGGCTTATGAGTTCAGTCAGAGTAAATTCATATATCTAATTTTGTTATTTCCTTGATCAAACAAGACCATAGTGAATGGGCCAGCACAGATCAGTGGATTACCATGGGTAACATCATAGATAGTCACGTACCAGCATACTTCAAGATTAAAACAGCACAGTTATTCCACACTTTCTTTCCACGTGTAATAAAACATCCTAGTTCTGCAAGCTGCCTGGTTTTCAGGTTGCGTACCAGGAATATAAGGTTGTGCTCCATCGTTAGAGAAAAAGGCACATTTTAGTACCAAGTTTAACTAAAGCTTGTAATGCAGTATAACTATGCTCCGCCCTTAATTGGTAGCATATGTAACTATTAGATGGCTATTTTGTCTCTAATTGAACAAAATTTGAGCTGATGATTACCTAAAGAATGATATGCTGCACAGAATTTTTAAGGAGTTTGAAATGGAAGTTCCGCTTAAGTCTAACAATTATGCTTTCAAATTATACAGATCTGTGCAGAGATTTTCTTCTTAGAACTCAAGCCATTTCACTTCTATCCATATGTTTTATGGCATTTTTGCGAAGAGATTCCTAAAGTATCTTGTATATGCAAAAAAGCCCTGTATTATACATACATGTAGAAAAACCCCTGATGAGGCAGAATACGATTCGGCCCATTAAAACAAGTCCAACACTGAGATCAGTCCAACAGCGGCAGTAAGAGGCCCACTGGCAGCCTTCGGCCCATTAGCGGCCCAGCAGCCCTCGGTCCAGTAAGCAGTCCAGTGGTCCTCGGCCCATCAGCGGCCTAATAGCCTTCGGCCCATTAACAACTCAGCAGCCTTCGGCCCAGTAGGCTCCAGCCCACTAAGCGGCATCTGGCCCATCAGCGGCCCAACCCCCTTCGGCCCAATAGCCGTATCCGGCTCACTCCGGTGGGAGGGTTAGGCATTATGGCGGTTTACCAGTAAACCCAGAACATAGTCCTATATCGGCTGCCACCATTAAGCAACCTCTATCCTCCGCTATAAATACACGGCTATTTATTACCAAAGGTATGTCTTCAAGATCCTAAAGACTACAGTCCAAAAAGCATTAAAACTACTACTTCCTCTTCTCTGACTTCTGAATCGAATCATCTTCAGAAGCTAACTTAGCCGTCGGAGGGGGTTCTTTAGGGCCGAAACCCGGGACTCCTACTGACGGGTTCTTCTTCTTTTCCTCCTTCTGCAGGGGATTCGGTTTGAATCTTCGCCGACCTCTCCGAGTCGGTCTCGACCGCCGACCTCGGGTCTTCTCCCTCCGGTCTCGACGCCTTTCGACGGCTGGTTTGCCTCCGCCTCGTCCGGAGGAGCCTCGGCCACGCCTTCCGCAGGCTGGTTCGCCTCGTCCGAAGGAGCTTCGGCCACGTCCTGCGCCGGCCGGTCCGTTTCGCCCGAGGAAGTCTCGGCTTCGCTCCTGTCGAGCCCTTGCCCGGGCACCTCTCGGCTTCGGATTTTCGGCACCGTCTCCGCCCTCGCCTCGTTCCGGATCCCCGTCGGTCCTCTTCACTGATCCGATCCAGCTTCGGATCCCATCTTCGGATTCCAGCCTCGGAATCCGGTCGTGATAGCTTCGGCTACATCACGTGGCGCCGTCTGTGGGAAACAAACAAGAAGTCATATCTCATCGTCCAGTGACCTGACGATCCGGACAAGACGAGGCAGAGACGCGGGCAACTTCAGCGTAGCCGCTTCACTCTGAAAGTGCCCCTTCTGCTCCACCACAAGGTTCAGCTCTTCCTGTCATACTGGAGTCCCTCGCTCCCGGAGACAATCGGATGGAGGAACTTCAGCAGCAAGTGGCAACACTAGCCGCCACCGTTACTTCTCTGGCGCCCCTGCGAGACATAGTATCCGCCATTGCCCAGCGCATGGGGTTACTGGGCCAGCTCCCCCAACAAGTACCGCCTCCTCTATTCTACCCTATGTAGTCAGAGGCGAGAGGCGACCGAGGCGATCGGGGGGTCGCCTCAGCCTCAAACGCCTAGGCGATGGCCTAGGCGTTTGAGGCGACATTTTAAAAAAAATATATTTATAATTTACTTATTATATAAAATAGCCAAATAATCATACAGAATGATATTTATTCACTCAAATTATCAAATATAACCATATCAACAAATTCATAGACATTTTACTACTAATTAAATTCACCATAATGAAATTTATCACTGAAATGTTAAGCAAACACAATATAAATGTAGAAATGTAAGATAAGTCTATTACAACATTCAAATGTTCCTTAAGAAAATAAGTAGCGGGATAGACAGAGAAGGAGGGAGTGCGAGAGAGACAGAGAGAGCGGGACAATGCGAGAGAGACAGAGAGAGCGAGAGAGACAGAGAAGGAGGGAGTGCGAGAGAGACAGAGAGAGCGGGAGAGACAGAGAAGGAGGGAGTGCGAGAGAGACAGAGAGAGCGGGACAGTGCGAGAGAGACAGAGAGAGCGGGAGAGACAGAGAAGGAGGGAGTGCGAGAGAGACAGAGAGAGCGGGAGAGACAGAGAAGGAGGGAGTGAGGCAGACAGAGAGAGTGAGGGTGGGGGGTGAGAGATAGACAGAGAGAGTGAGGCTGAGAGAGGCTTGCCTGCCGCGGCCGTCGTCGTCGCCGGAGAAGTAGCCCACTGCCGCCGAAGACGCTTCCCGCCGCTACCGCTTCCGTCGTTGCCGGGGAAGAAGCTCGCTACGCTGGTGTCGGGGGTCTCGGACTCTCGAGACACATGAAGGGTTAGGGTTCAACGAACGCGGAGGGGGGAGGTTTATTAACGCTGGGTCGACCGGTCGAGGGTTTCGTAATGGGCCGGTTTAAGCCCGACCGGTTAATGGTGGGCCTTTTTTCTCTAAATTGACCCGGTAAGGCGCCTGAGGCGCTGAAGGCGCCAAAGGCGCGCCTAGGCGAACGCCTGGGCGAATGAGGCGTTTCCCGCGATCGCCTATGCGAAAATCGGGAATGCGAGGCGCCATACCCGCGCCTCGCCTCGCCTCGTCGCCTAGGCGTTCGCCTCGGGCGCCTTTGATAACAGAGATTCTACCCTGCTCAAGATGCAAGGTTTCGGCCAACGCCCTCGTAGGTCTTCCCTGACGAGGCCGCCACGGCCCGCAGCGAGCCCTCTGCACCGCCCGCCCGAGTCTCTTGCGCCGGCCACATCATAACGGAGCAAGGCTATGTTTCGTTTGAGTTCCATCCAACCAAAGCCGAAGGGCGTTCGGTCACTATTTCAACCGCCCCGGACCTGGACCGGTGGCTGACCGCAATGAGGAAAGAGATGCAGCAGATGATATATCGGCCGTACGGAGCGCCTCTCGCCAGCACCATTCTGGAGCAAACTCCATTCTCGCCAGACCTTCTGGCTACCGAAGTACCTCCCAACTTTAAACTGCCGAAAGGCCCTCTCTATGATGGAATGACAGATCCGGTCTGCCACTTCCAGAAGTTTAACACCTACCTCTCTGTCCGAGGGGTCTCTGAGGCAGTCCGCTGCCGTCTCTTCCCCCTCACTCTCGAGAAAACAGCCTGAACCTGGTTCGAGACATTGGCCCCCAACTCTATCAACTCTTTAGTCCAGTTGGGCCAATTGTTCATCGACCAATTTTATGATGCCACCCGGCAGTGCAAAACCTCGGCCAGTCTGTTAGCCATTCGGCAAGGACCGACCGAGACCCTCCAAGAATATTTTACTAAATTCTGGGCCGAAACTGCCCAAATCTCAAACCTGGACAGTTCGGTTGCGGTCTCGGCCGTAATCAGCGGGTGCATAGACGAAGGGTTTCTCAACTCTATTGGGAAGCGCCATCCCTCCACCTTCCAAGACCTCGTAACTCGGGTCCATAAATACATCAATCGGGAAGCCCTGATGATGTTAAAAGGCAAGAGCACAACCGAGGCGGTGTCGGCGCCTATCCTTCCAACGGTTCGTACTCGACCTGAAGATCAAGAACCCTCCCGCAAGCGATATCGGAGGGAGGAATGGGACCGAGACAAGCGACGGGATCCGCAGCCGCGGTACTTACCGCTACCTGCTCCCCCTTCCCGAATGCTTATGGAGGTGAAAGGCATGCTCCGACAGCTGGAGCGCATCAAGACAGACCTTCGCCGAAGGGACCCCCGCAAATATTGTGAATACCATCGGGAGATCGGCCATTCGACTGACGAATGCCGGCACCTTCGGGAGGAAATTGATCGCCTCATCAGTGAGGGCCGACTGCCACAGTACCGACGAGAGCAGCCTCAACAGCAACGGAACCGGGACGTCCCTGAAACGGCCAGGCCACGTCAACCCCGGAGAAAGAAGCCGCTCCTCCGCCGAAGGACACCTCGGCACCGGTAGAAACATCGCACCAGCGACCCAGTGCTGGGTCAATTATGATGATATCCGGCGGACCGGAAGAAAGATCGAGGCGTTGTCAGCTCAGCACTACGACAGTAGCAACAGTCGATGTCGAGCCGAAGCGGTCTCGTCAAGAAGACATTACCTTCGGCTGAGAGGATCTGACCGACATTCAGGTTCCTCACGACGACGCCCTCGTTGTAAATGCTGTAATAAATAGCTACGATGTTCATCGTATCTTCGTCGATAATGGAAGTGCCCCAAATGTATTATTTTACGATTGTTTTGTAAAGATAAGATTGAATGAGACTGATATGAAGCCTCACCGGGGGCCTCTATTCGGTTTTAACGGTTTGCCCTGCCGAGTAGAATGCATCGTCCGACTCCCTGTAACCATAGGTTCGGCTCCCTGGCAATTAACCGTTGAAACGGATTTTGCCATCGTCAAAGTTGATTCAGCCTAAAACGCCATCTTTGGCCGAAGGCTAATCGGCGGGATCGGAGCTGTACCCTTGTCCTTCCACCAGAAGTTAAAATTCCATACCAGTCATGGAATCGGTGAAGCTAAGGGGAATCAAGAAGCAGCTCGGCAGTGTTATATGATCTCGGTTAAAGGGAAGGCTGCGGCCGAATCCTTGTCAATCGAAGTTTCGGTCGAAGCATCCCCAGGAGAGGAACTTATCGCCATCCCGGTTCCGGGAGGAGAAGGCCGGACTCTTATGATAGGCTCCGGCTTAGAGAAGGTTGAGGTCGAAAGACTTGCCGAGTTCCTAAAAGGGAACCTCGACGTCTTCACCTGGTCCCCTGCTGACATGCCCGGAGTCGACCCGGAGATAGCGGAGCATCGGCTGCATGTCGATTCCAACCAGCCCCCGGTCAAACAGAAGCGGCGCACCTTCAATCATGAAAGGAGGACGGCCATCTAAGCCGAAGTACAAAAAGGGCTAGACGCCGGACATCTCCGAGAGGTACACCACCCAGAATGGATCGCCAATGTGGTGATGGTGCCCAAGAAAGATAGCAAGTGGCAAATGTGCGTGGACTTCACCAACCTCAACAAAGCCTGTCCGATAGATAGCTTCCCGCTGTCTCGGATAGATCAGGTGGTGGACGCAACCTCCGGCCACGAGCTACTAAGCTTCCTCGACGCCTATTCGGGCTACCATCAGATCCGAATGCATCCGGAGGATGAAAGCAAGACCAGCTTCACAACTGATCTCGGTCTATACTGCTATACCCGGATGCCCTTCGGCTTGAAGAATGCCGGAGCAACATACCAACGCCTCGTCAACAGAATATTTGCTCCGCAGCTCGGCCGCAATATAGAGGTCTACATTGACGACATGCTGGTGAAAAGTCGCGCCGCTGCAGACCATCTGGCCGACTTGACCGAGACGTTCTCTGCTCTGCGCAGATACAAAATGAAACTAAATCCCGCCAAGTGCGCCTTCGGCGTGGCCTCCGGAAAGTTTCTCGGCTATATGGTCACTCGCCGAGGGGTAGAAGCTAACCCCGCGAAGGTCTCGGCTATCATTCAAATGCGCCCTCCGGCTAACATCCGAGAAGTCCAAAAGCTGAACGGAAGGATTCCCGCCTTAAGCCGCTTCATGTCAAGGGCAGCCGATTATTGCTTTCCCTTCTTCAAACTGCTGAAGAAGACCAACAGCTTCTTCTGGACTGACGAGTGCCAATCGGCCTTCGAGCAGCTGAATGTCTATTTCTCCAACGTTCCCATCCTGTCCAAGCCGGTCCATGGAGAGCCGCTGTTTCTCTACCTCGCAGTATCTGAAACAGCTATCAGCGCCGTCCTCGTCCGGGAACAAGACGGCATTCAGAAGCCTGTCTATTATATAAGCCGAGCCCTCCAAGGAGCAGAGCTTCGGTATCCTGCTCTTGAAAAGTTAGCCTTAGCACTGGTCTCCTCCGCGAGAAGGCTCCGACCTTACTTCCTTGCTCATTCAATAAAGGTCTTCACCGATCAACCTTTGAGGCAAGTCCTCTCTCGGCCGGAGGTATCCGGTAGGCTAGCAAAATGGGCAATCGAACTGGGAGAGTTCGACAACTCTTACGGACCACGAACGGCAATAAAAGCTCAAGTTTTAGCCGACTTCATCGCCGAGCTCACTCCCGAAGCACCCTCGGACATTCAGCCGGAAGTCATAACTACGCCCGATGCCGAAGGGGCTTCGGTTCCTCCACCAACGGGCGAGTGGCAACTCTACGTCGATGGGTCCGCATGCTCTATGGGTAGCGGCGCCGGATGGATCCTGACGTCTCTAGAAGGGGTCATCACGGAGTATGCGCTGCGCTTCTCCTTCCCGGCTACCAACAATGCCGCTGAGTACGAAGCCCTCATCTCCGGCCTTCGGGCTGCCAGAAAACTCGGCGCGCAGAACATAAAGGCGTTTAGCGACTCTCAGCTGATCGCCAGTCAAATTACCGAGAGTATGAGGGCCGGGACGCATTAATGATATCCTATCTCTAGGTAACTCGCAAGATCCTCGCTCAATTCAATTCTTATGAAATTGTGCGGATCCCAAGAGCCGAGAATGCTCGAGCCGATGCTCTCTCCCGGCTAGCATCGACTCAAGACGGAGGAGGAGGCCGAATGATTATCGTAGAAGAACTGGCCGAGCCAAGCCTCGAGGAGTCCGAGGTCATGCAAGTGACTGAATCTGAAGCTGAGACCTGGATGACTCCCCTAGTCACTTTCCTCCTTCGAGGAGAAATCCCGTCCGATCCGAAGGAAGCAAGACACATTCGGCAACGCTCTTCTCACTTCCTTCTCCTGGACGGGCTATTATATAAAATATCATTTGGCCGACCACTCTTGCGATGCTTCGGCCTGGCCAAAGCTGACTATGCGCTGCGAGAGGTACATGAAGGGGTATGCGGAGCACATACAGGAGGAAGGGCCCTAGCTCACAAGCTTTTAAGACAAGGATACTGGTGGCCGATGCTCCGAAAGGACGCAACTGCCCTCGTCCGTCGCTGCGATCAATGCCAGAGGTTCAGCTCCCTCATCCACCAGTCGGCAACCCTTCTAACTCCTTTATCAGACCCCTGGCATTTCGCCCAATAGGGAATTGACCTCCTGGGGCCTTTTCCCGTTGCCACCGGCCAGAGGAAGTTCCTTATCGTGGCGGTAGACTATTTTACCAAATGAGTAGAAGTCGAACCCCTCGCATCCATAACCGATAGCAACGCATGGAACTTCGTATGGAAGTCCATCATTTGCCGATACGGCATCCCTCGGGCCATTATTTCAGACAACGGCAAACAATTCGACAGCCATCGGTTCAAGGACAATTGCGCCAGTTTCGGCATTCTTCATAAATTCGCATCGGTAGCACACCCTCGGACAAATGGCCAAGTCGCGGTCACTAACCGAAGTCTATTGCAAGGATTAAAGACTCGCCTCGGCAAAGCCAAGGGCCGATGGGTGGAAGAGCTGCCGAGCGTTCTATGGGCTTATCGAACTACAAGCCGAACTCCAACCGGCGAAACCCCGTTCCGCATGGCTTATGGGGTAGAAGCCGTTATTCCTATCGAAGTCAGCCTTCCCTCACCGAGAGTTCTGACTCATAATCCGGAAGCGAATAAGGAAGCCCTAAAAGATCATCTTGATCTTATAGAAGAAATAAGGGATCAAGCTCGTATTCGGCTGGCAGCTTATCAGCAGCGCATGGCCAGATACCACAACACTCGAGTGAAGCCCCAAAGCTTCGAAGCCGGGACCCCCGTGTTGAGGAATGCTCACGCATCTAAGCCAACCGAAGCCGCAGGAAAGCTTTCTCCAAACTGGGAAGGACCGTATCGTATAAGGGAAGTAATCCGACGAGGGGCTTATCAGTTGGAAACCCTTTCGGGACAACCACTCCCTCGTATCTAGAATGTGGAACGCCTTCGGCGCTACTTCATGTAAGTTACTTCCCACGGAATTTAGTCGGAAGACATGAATAAAATAATTCTTTTGAAATATCATATCCGGCATTATTTTCTAAGTCCGTGCAAACCGTACCGAGAGTGGCTTCGGCCATGCAAACCGTATCGGGAGCGGCATGGTTTTCTAAATCCGTGTAAACCGTACCGGAAGTGGCTTCGGCCATGCAAACCGTATCGGGAGTAGCATGATTTTCTAAGTCCGTGTAAACCGTACCGGGACTGGCTTCGGCCATGCAAACCGTATCGGGAGCGGCATGGTTTTCTAAGTCCGTATAAACCGTACCGGGAGTGGCTTCGGCCATGCAAACTGTATCGGGAGCGGCATGGTTTTTTAAGTCTGTGTAAACCGTACCGGGAGTGGCGTCGGCCATGCAAAATGTATCGGGAGCAGCATGGTTCTCTAAAGTCCGTGTAAACCGTACCGAGAGTGGCTTCGGCCATGCAAACCGTATCGGGAGCGGCATGGTTTTTTAAGTCCGTGTAAACCGTACCGGGAGTGGCTTCGGCCATGCAAACCGTATCGGGAGCGGCATGGTTTTCTAAAGTCCGTGTAAACCGTACCGGGAGTGGCTTCGGCCATGCAAACCGTATCGGGAGCGGCATGGTTTTCTAAGTCTGTGTAAACCGTACCGGGAGTGACTTCGGCCATGCAAACCGTATCGGGAGCGGCATGGTTTTCTAAGTCCGTGTAAACCGTACCGGGAGTGGCTTCAGCCATGCAAACCGTATCGGGAGCGACATGGTTTTCTAAGTCCGTGTAAACCGTACCGAGAGTGACTTCGGCTATGCAAACCGTATTAGGAGCGGCATGGTTTTCTAAGTCTGTGTAAACCGTACCGGGAGTGGCTTCGGCTATGCAAACCGTATCGGGAGTGGCATGGTTTTCTAAGTCCGTGTAAACCGTACCGGGAGTGACTTCGGCCATGCAAACCGTATCGGGAGCGACATGGTTCTCTAAAGTCCGTGTAAACCGTACCGGGAGTGGCTTCGGCCATGCAAACCGTAACGGGAGCGGCATGGTTTTCTAAGTCCGTGTAAACCGTATCAGGAGTGGCTTCGACCATGCAAACCGTATCGGGAGCGGCATGGTTCTCTAAAGTCCGTGTAAAATCGTACCGGGAGTGGCTTCGGCCATGTAAACCGTATCGGGAGCGGTATGGTTCTCTAAAGTCCGTGTAAAACTGTACCGGAAGTGGCTTCGGCCATATAAACCGTATCGGGAGCGGCATTATTTTCTAAGTCCATGCGATCCGAACCCGGAGTGGCTTCGGCCATGCGAGCCGCATCGAAAAGCAACATGGTCTCGGCCACAAGGAGAGCCAGACTCGGTCACTCATTCAGAACACAGATACGAGTGGAAGCAAAATACTTTTCATATATATATGAACAAAGTACAAAATCGGCCATGCACCTGGCCGCAACCTTTCAAAAAGCAGACAAAAACCGGGACAAGTCCCCGTACTAGCTTTCGGCATCGTCGCCGTCTACGTCGACAGGAGTCTGATCGGGAGATGCCGAAGGAGAAACCTCGATCGGAACGACCTCATCAGGAACGGCCGCGTCGCCTTCCTCTGGAGTCGGAGCTCTTTCGGCCTTAAGTTTTTTCCACTAGGCCAGAAGCTCATCGCCTTCCTCATCCGTCGGAAGGCCGATGCCGGTCAGATCTACAGCCGGGCACGCCTTTTGGGCGATAGCCAGCCCTAGACTGAATACGGACGACGCCGCCTCGAGTCGAGCCTCCATTATCTCCTCGGCGATATCCGGGCCGACCTTGTAGCTTGCCACAGCTGTACGAGCAGCCTCTTCGGCCTTGGCCTCCAGATCTGCCTTCAGAGACGAGACCTCCTCGGCGTGGCGACGACGCTCCGTGACCTGCTGTTCGGCCTTGTCCTGGATCTCGGCCTTAAGAACTGTGTTTTCGGTCCGGACCGTCTCCAGTTCCTTCTCGACCTTCTCCCTCTCCTGCTCGACCCTCGTCTTGGCCTCGGAGGTAGTGCGGATCACCTCCTTTTGCTCCCCCAGCTCGGCCCGCATCCGAGCATTAGCTCTCAGGAGCATGTCAACATTAGCCTCGAGATCGCGCTGCACCGAGGCTACTTTGCCCGAAGCCAACTGATCCGAGGCCTGGTCGATGTCCCGGAATTTTTGCTGAATGGCTGCTTGGCGACGAGCGAGGCCCCCGCACACGACCGCAGTCTACAGCCAAAGGCAAGAAAAATTGAGCAAGTGCAAAAGAGCTAAGGAAAATACTAAACCAAGACAAATAAAGAAGTTTTTACCTGGACAGTGTATCGGACGCACAGCATAGATAAGCCCTCCGAAGACAGCTCTTTCATCTCGTCCTCGGCTATCGGGAGGGTCAAGCCGCGGATCAAGCGCAGGCATGTCCGAGAGTCCTCCAGGCTTTCGTCCGCGAAGATCCCCAAATCCGGGACCCAAGGCTCATGCCCGTATTCACGGGACATGTGCGTCCTGGCTGCCCCGAAGGGGAAAGAGAGGTCCTCTGTGCCGGCCGCCGTGGTCGGAGGGGAATCGCCCCTCGGTGGTTCGGGAGGCGACGAGAGAGGGGCCCCTCGGGCAGCCACCGGCCTCTTGGCTGCCTAGGCGGACTCTTTCTCGTCAGGATCATCCGCCCGGCTCCGCTTCGCTGGTCGGCCGCTCCCTCGGACGACCGACTTTCCCTTCTTCTCTCTTTCGAGAGCAGCAGCAGCAGCAGCAGCGCGGCCTTCGACCGAAGCCGCCGTCTGCCTTACGGCCCGAGTGCTCGGGGCCGCGTCTCCTCCAACTTCCCCTTCTCCCGCCGCCTGCGGCTGGGACGGTCGGGATTGACCGGGCTACTTGGCAAGTCGGCCGAGTAGTCTCCGAAGTCCAGACATCTCTGCAGACAGAAAAAGGAGTTAGCAACTTACAACACGCAACTTTCCTCGACTCAAGACCGACTTACCTTCGGCCGAAGCTTCAATACCTTCTTCAGTCGGAAGAGCTTCGGCTGGAGATTCAACCTCAGCAGCTCCCTTGGTCTCCCCCGGAATATCCTCGGGAGGAAGGTAAGGAAAGACTCGAGGAGGAGACTTCGTCGAAACCTCCTCGGCCTCTTCAGCCCGAGACACCTCGGCCTCATCCGTCATAACGGAAGCAAGGGAATTAGAAGAAAGGAGAGATGACAAGGAAGACTCGGGAGGACGGGATGAAGAGCAAGAAGAATAATCTTCGGCCGAAGAGCTACTCTCGGCCGAAAGAGAGCTACTGGACATGAATCACGGAGCATAATTGAGGCTTACCCTCAAGCAAGGTCTCCTCGATTGCCAACGGCCTCTCGGACAACAGAAAGTTCCCCGGCGACAACTCCAGGCAATAAAGAACTTCCCGACGACGGACAGGGCGCCCTCAAACGCCTCCGATGGCTCGCTCTTCGCCGTAGAAGTAGGAACGCTTGGAGAAGACGCTTGCAGGAAAGCACAGGCGCAGGGGAAGGAGAAAGCGGAACAGTGCCCTGAGGAGAGGGGCTCCTATTTATGAGGAAGGTTGAAGGCATTCTCCGCCGAAATCAACGGCCGAGATCTTCCCCCTCCTCGGCGCCGCTTCCCTCAGATGCGCGCCACGTGTACTGTCCTTCGGCAATGATAACGGGCGGGCTGTCGGATCGAGAGAAAGCAATCAACGGCCGGACGCGGCCTAACCCTTCGGCTGATCATCCGGATGCTCACCATGTATCCCGATCCGCGTGCCGGAAGCAGAAGAGGCGGCGATCCAAGTGAAATCTCGGGCAGAGAGCCGAAGTGACCCGCGATCCGCGTGATCACTGTTAACGGCCAGGATCTTTTTGTGCTTTCGGCAAGACGGCTAGATGCGCGACGCGTGTCCTGTGTTTCTCACGACACGACCGTTCGGACGGGAAATGCGATGTCTTTTCCGTCCTTTTTTCAGGAGTCCTGACACGTTCAGAAGACTCGTCCCTTCGTGGCCGAGGACGAAGGCGTCTGTCGCCGGGTTTCGGCCTGAGACGAAGGTACTAATAACGAGGTCTCGGCTTAAGACGAAGCTGATTGTTTCCAGCCCTCGGCCGACCGAAGGCAGTTCCTTTTTTACGACGAAGCAGAGAAAGTTTCAGATAAAACACATGCCGTGTTACTCCTTCGAGGAGGCTTCGGACTTTACTCTCGCTATCTCATGAAACTGAGGAAGACAAGAGTGGGGAGCTATGTGATGAGGCAGAATCCGATTCGGCCCATTAAAACAAGCCCAACATTGAGATCAATCCAACAGCGGCAGTAAGAGGCCCACTGGCAGCCTTCGGCCCATTAGCGGTCCAGCAGCCCTCGGCCCAATAAGCAGTCCAGTAGTCATCGGCCCATCAGCGGCTCAATAGCCTTCGGCCCATTAGCGGCTCAATAGCCTTCGGCCCATTAGCGGCTCAACAGCCTTCGGCCTAGTAGGCTCCAGCCCACTAAGCGGCATCTAGCCCATCAGCGGCCCAATCCTCTTCGGCCCAGTAGCCGTATCCGGCCCACTCCGATGGGAGGGTTAGGCACTATGGTGGTTTACCAGTAAACCCAGAACATAGTCCTATATCGGCTGTCACCATTAAGCAACCTCTATCCTCCGCTCATAGTTGTCAAGGCGGTAAGGTGACCAAGGCGTGCTCGGGGTTCTGAACCGCCTAAGCGCTTAGGCGCCCGCCTAGGCGTCGCCTAGGCGTTAACTTCATAATATAATATTTTAATTTAGGATATATATATACATATATATATATAATATATATATGTACACACATATTACATACATACATTTAGATACATATATATATATACACATTTAGATTTACACACATATTACATACATACATTTAGATACATATGTATATATATATATATATGCATATAATATTTTAATTTAAGATATATATATATATATATAATATACATACATATATATACACAAATATATCTAAATGTATGTATGTAATATGTATATGTATATATATATATATATATACATTTAGATTTACACACATATATATACATACATACCTATATATCTATGTATAAATGTATGTATGTAATATGTGTAAATGTCTAATTACATAATATATACATATATATACACAAATATATCTAAATGTATGTATGGAATATGAATATGTATATATATATATATATATATATATATATATATAGATAGATAGATAGATAGATAGATATATATATATACACATTTTACATACATGATACATATATTTAGATGTATACATATACATATATATATGCATGTTTGTATATATAAATCTAAATATATGTATGTAATATGTCTATATATAAATACATACTAATACATATATATAGACATATTACATACATATATGTATATATATATATATAAAAAGGGGCAAGAACCCCAGATTTCAAAAATCTGGACGCCTTGGGCGCCTAGGCAGGCGCCTTGGCGCCTTGGGCGCCTTGGCGGGCGCCTTGGGCGCCTTTTCACATGTTGGAAAGGCGCCCAACGCCTTGGTGCTTGTGAAAGCGCCTTGGCGCCTAGGCGACGCCTAGGCGGCGCCTAGGCGAGCGCCTTGACAACAGAGCCTCCGCTATAAATACACGGCTATTTATTACCAAAGGTATGTCTTCAAGATCCCAAGGACTACAGTCCAAAAAGCATTAAAGCTACTTCTTCCTCTTCTCTGACTTTTGAATCGAATCATCTTCAAAAGCTAACTTAGCCGTCGGAAGGGGTTCCTTAGGGCCGAAGCCCGGGACTCCTATTGACGGGTTCTTCTTATTTTCCTCCTTCTGCAGGGGCTTCGGTTTGAATCTTCGCCGACCTCGAGTCTTCTCCCTCCGGTCTCGACGCCTTTCGACGGCTGGTTTGCCTCCGTCTTGTCCGGAGGAGCCTCGGCCGCGCCTTCCGCAGGCTGGTCCGCCTCGTCCGAAGGACCCTCGGCCACGTCCTGCGCCGGCCGGTCCGTTTCGCCCGAGGGAGTCTCGACTTCGCTCCTGTCGAGCCCTTGCGCGGGCACCTCTCGGCTTCGGATTTTCGGCCCCGTCTCCGCCCTCGCCTCGTTCCGGATCCCCGTCGGTCCTCTTCACCGATCCGATCCAGCTTCGGGTCCCATCTTCGGAATCCAGCCTCGAAATCCGGTTGTGATAGCTTCGGCTACATCAACCCCTAAACTTTCTTTTATTTTGAAATAAGCCCTAATTTGTAAGTGATGTGAGTGACGGGGCACTTGACTATAGGAAATTCTCTATGTATCTTATGTAGGAGATTTTTGGCATACACAAATTTAACCAGAGGTTTTTGCTTGATTATAGGGTGTTGTTTACATATACAATGATAATACAGGGGGGTTTTGCATAACATATTTTACAGGGGGTTTTCTACATATACGAGATTCTTTAGGAGGCCATTTGCAAAAGGGCCTTTTTTTCAAAATGAAGGTGTGGTATAGAGATAAACAGAGATAGTACAACCAGGGGAGGAAGTAGAGGTTTACAACGAGAGGAAGAAGCAGAGAGGTTCCTCTTCCTCTCAGCATGCACCATCTAGAAAGCAAATTACCCCTGTTTAATTAATCATATCCCTCCAAAGAGAAATGGTGATTTTCGTAATGCATCTACCCGAATAAAAAACGAGCGATAAGGCCCTAAAACAAATATTCTCAATGTAAGTTTTACTCCCTTGGAATACAGCATTATTGTGTTTCATAAGCTCCAGCTGATGCATGTGGAACCATGTTGAGGAAGTTATTTCTGATGCTTTTCCCTGCTTTCCAGCTTAGATCTTTGAAATGTTTGTCTCCTCTCCTTGCGAAAAGATTTGTTAACATACCAAAACTGATACAACAATGGTGTTCCAGAGGATGCAACATGTTCATTCTAAAGCTGTGCTTCGAAAAACCATTATCTCTGGATCCTTAGAATAGGTTTTCCTAGAATCTGGTAACTTTTGTAGTGTGTTCAAATGAGAAATTGTCCCATCTGAGACTTCAAAGATTATGAGAAATTGCAAATTTGAAAATACTATATGTCAAATATGAAGCAGCTTGCAAGATGTCTGACTGATTCTCACAGTAGCCAAGAAAAAAGGGATACCAGGAAAAGTGGAATAAGGGATGGGCAGCACAATAGCTGAGGTTCCCCTCCCTTGTTTCCAGACAAGACCTATGTCTCACTGGCACCGTGCGTTACAATCGGCATCCCAGATTGACAGAGGACCACTCAGTAGCTTTTACACAGAGTTGATTTGTCAAATTTGGTATCCCATGCTCAAGACAACTCTATTGATCACTTATTTCTGACACATTGAATTGTGCATTGGAAGGCTGGTCAATGTTGGAACCTTTAACAATTGATCAGATTATTTACATAACTATATGCTCGATTAGCATGACAAAGAGAGATACATTTTAAAAGCTATTTCTCAACAAAACCAACTGTAAAACAAAGTCACCTGGAGGAAGAGATTGCTTCAATTTATCAGCCTTTTCAGAGTCGAACACGCAGAGCGTGTACAGGTACTTGGAGCATCTGACCTTGAACTTGACAACATTCTTGCTCCTCTTGATCTTCACTGACCGTGCATCTTTCCTTCTCGCAGTGAGCAGGAAATCCTTAATCTCGTGTATCTGCTTTGGCTGTATTAACCAAAAGCAAGAACCGATAAGAATGAAATTAACGAGATTCAACGAACATATGTCATGGTAAGCACAGTTCCCTTCATATAAGTGATGCTTGTTTCACCCAGTTTTTTGGGTTAATTCACAGAGCTAAGACTACACATTTAACAAGATTAGAATGAGAACAAGTTCCAGAGAACACATCCCATTTCAGATGAGTTCATAGTAGCCATAAAGGCACATGTATATGCTCAATGGCTAAAATTGGTTACTTTCACTCATCACAACCGCAAGAACCAGCCCAGCGCAATAGATACCGAGGGCTTTCCAAACGTCAGCTGCAGGCCGGTAAAGACATCTCCTTCAAAAACTAAAACAAAACTCCGAAACAAAGCCTAAATTGCAGAGATCGTTACAGACAAACAGCTATGGTTTCATAAAATAAAAAGAAAAAAAGATTCGGATCACTACAAGAAGAGGTCGAATTGAAAGGTTGGCGAACAAGAAGAGGTCGCATACCATCTTGCCCGGACTGGGGAAGAAGGGGAGGTCGTCTCCCCGGGAGGTCGGCCTGATCAAAAACCCTAACTCCCGGCCGGCGGCCGATGGTTTTCTTTATAAAGGTTTTTTGTAGATATCCTCCCCTAATCTAACATATTTGTCTCTATACGTTTAACATCAATCTACTATTATCTGGTAAAAAAAAAAAACACATCAATCTATTATTTTCAAAATGACGAAGGGGTGGTCAGATACTCCATTTTTTTCCAGGAAAATATTTTCACAGCTAAGAGGAGAATGCTGTTATACCACATGTTTACATTCTTTAAACTTTTTTATAAAATGTTTGCCCAGCTAAAAGAAGAATACTAATATGCCACATTCTTTGGTACACTGTTTACCACGTTCATTGTGAACTGTTTGATTATTTGATTAGATAGTCCTTGTTAAATTACTTTTGACTCAATTTTTGTTGCATTAATATATTTAAGGGTTTTTTGCATATATACCTCTCAAAAACACGATACTTGCATGTATATCCCCAATTCTCACCTATTATCATCAATACTCCTACAATATTCAAATGCTGCATCTTATATCCCTCAATATAATAGTTTAGCATAAATATCCTTAAATTCACTAATATTTTGCATATATATATCTCAATATATTAAAATCTTACATTTTATACCTCCGATATCTCCAACGATGTCATGATTTATATAATGTTTTTGACATATTTTATTAAAATTAACTTAAGTTTAACAAGAGGGACATAAATAGAACATTTTGAAGATTTCAGGGGTATTGATGATAATGGATGAGAATTGGGGGTATACATACAATTATAGTATTTTGAGGGGTATATATGTAAAAAGTCCTATATTTAACAAGAATTCTCATTAAGGGATCAAATGAGTCCTTATGAGTGTAGCCAATTGGATAGTTAAAATGTGATATAATAACATTACTCTAGTTAAGTTAATTTCACAAGTCCTTGTAAACACAACTAATAGTTAGTTGGAAAAAACAACACAGGTCTTTTTAAACACAGATAAAATTAGTTGGAAAAACAATCTCATATTTTCAGAACGTTTGCTTTATCTTTAGATTTTATTTTTCCACCTCTTTCAATAGAGAAATACTTTTGGGACCTTATTTGTCACCTTATGTTTCACTTGGCTTCAGAATCTTTCTAGGGATCCTATTTCTCTCCAGTTTCCTAACCTAACCCATGCAAGAATATAAACATGTGTTTTTTTTAAACTCATTTTCTTATGAGATTTGTAAATATATATTTTTATTTAAGGTTTTTAAATTTTTAGCCCCTCTAATCTACTTAATTTTACAAAAACACCTTGTAATCTCACTTTTCTTGGGAAAAGTCCCTTTTTAGGGAGTTGTTTCAAAATGTTACAAAATACTTAGAGATTTTTTCCAATGTGCTTTTCGAATGAAAATGAGATTATAAGAAGTTCATACTTAAATACAGAGGTTGTGGAGAATATTTTACAAATCAAGTAGGTTAGAGGGACTACAAGTGTTTTTTATTATTTAGAAGAGCAGATTTTGTGCGTTGTGATTGTGTTGAAGTCAATACAAGATTACTCTGTCTATTTGCAAAGAGTAATACTTGCTGCAATGCCCCTGTTTGCAAGCAGGGGCATTACAGCAAGTAAACCAAAATCCTTTTTTTTTTAATTTTTTAGGTTGGTCTCAAAGTGTTTTAATTATTTTTACAGTGTAATGTTCGATCGGACGATTAAAAAAAAATGATTTTTTATTTTTCAGGAACTCAATTTTTTACTTTTGTCCAATCGAACATTGCATTGTAAAGATGGTTAGGGCACCTTGAAGCCTATCTGAAAAAAAAAAAAAAAATATTTTTATTTTACCCACTACAATGCCCTTGAGTGCAACACACAAAGACATTACAACAAATATTACTCATTTACTAAACAGACCTTCATACCAAGGTGAGGGTAGATACAGCTGATTCCCCTGGCGAAGCTCAGGCCAGTCGTCGTCGTAAATGGTTGGGGCAATGTTCTTGCTTTTGATTTTCTATTAAATCTTACAATCCTCATATTTTATCCGTTTTATTCGTAGTTGCCTTAATTATTTTACTCAACTCCCAGACGTCACCTTTATCTTTGTAAGATGATAGCAGTTATCGGAGACACTTTGTGACGATTAACTACTTTTCATATATAGGAGAGGTTTAGGATTCAAGTCTCTCCCTTGATTAATGTTGTATAGAAGGAGAGATCTGTTCTACAAATCCATAGAAAGCTTATGCATGAGAGATCTGTCTTACAAATCCATGGAAAGCTTATGCATGAGTGCTTCGCGAATGAAATAGACCCATTGAGAGATTATTGTTTCATGCAGTGTGATCTTCAAACTTGAGATAACCATCCAGAGAAGGTAGACTGCCATGACACCCCCCCCATCCCATTAGAAATTTTATTACATTTATATTTTGTATCTATATAGGAGACTTTTTATACTTGATTTCTTTAACTTGGTCCTACCAAGAAATTTTTTCCTTAATTTAGCCCCCCTTGCGCAAATTTTCTAGGTCCGCCACTACATATAGAAAGATCCCCTTCTAAAGGGAGAAAGAATGATGTAAATGTTTGTATTTATACTCTCTCTACTATTTTTTTTTTAACTAAACTCTCTCTACTAAAAAGATCCTGTAAATACTCGGAAAGAATATGACTTGGCTGCCTCCACTCCTATGACTGTTAGAAGATTATTCTCTTGTTTTGGCAGGGGAACACAGGAATATATACCTTTTTAACTGTTAATACTTAGTAATTTTATCAGTCTTTTATTTATCTTCTTCAATGATTAGTAATCCAATTAGTACTTTATTTATCTTTTTCCACTTTCAAATAGATTTTAATGTGTATAGAAGCGTGTGTGTGTGTATATAAGGGCCGACTATACCGAGCCCCGGGTCTCAAAAGTCCCACTTCTTCATCTTAAAAAAGTAAATAAAAATTATTAAAATATTTAAATATCCCATCTGTGTTGGTTTTGACACCTTAATATTTAATTTTCATTGTTGGATCGAAAAATTTAATCGTAGTTGTCCAATCAAATGAGTCATTATTTCAGGATCAAAACTAAAACTTCATGAGATGGCATCAACTTTTAGAACTAATATGATAATTTATTTAGTTTTTTGACTATTTTTTGACTATTTTTAGATGTTGATTTTTAATACTTATCTGATTGGACATTAAGATTGATCATCAAGATCAAATATTAAAAATTAAAGTCCGGGGGGTTGGAATAATATTAAGGGGACTATTTAAATATTTAAAAATTATTGATGAATTTTATTAATTTTTTAAGCATGAAGAGAAGAGGATTTTGATGGGGCTCTTCTAAGTTAGATGAGCCATGGGACTCATTTGATCCGTTCCCATATATATAGGGGTCGTTTATAATGAGCCCCAGGGCTCATGTAACTTACATGAGTTTTCCTCTGAAACTCCTACTTCTCCATCTTAAAAAAATAAATTAAAATTATCAAAAGATTTAAAATATTCGAATATGTCTATCTATGTCGATTTCGATACCTTGAGATTTAATTTTTACCATTAGATCAAAAAATTTAACTGTAATTGTCCAATCAAATGCATCATTATTTGCGGATCAAAACTAAAATCCTAAAGAATGAGATCAATCTATGACGAATTTTCTATTTTTTTGACTATTTTTTAAATATTTTTAGATGTTGATTTTTTATATCTATCTGATTAAATGGTAAGAATTGATTATCAAGATCGGACGGTGAAAATTAAAGTATCAGAGATGACAACAATCTTAAGGAGCCTATTTAAATATTTAAAAATTATTGATACATTTTATTATTATTTTTAAACATAAAGAGAAGAGGATTATGAGGAAGCTCATCTAAGTTAGATGAGCTATATGGAAACAGATCAAATGAGCCCTCGGGATCATCTGATATGCGAACCAGGTCTTTTGTGCGTGTTGTGCGGCGCGCACGACGCTACGTGCTGCACGTTTGAAAAAAAAACTTATTTTATAGGCTCTTACTATTTTTATGCATAAGAGTCTCGGACATAATACCCAGCGCAACATGTCGTTCTCCGCACGGCTGCGTGCTGCATGTTTAAAAAAATCTTATTGTATAACTTCTTACGATTCTTACGCATAAGAGTCTCCGACATAGTGCCCGGCGCAGCACGTCGTCTGATATTTGATTAGATGGTCATACTCCTGTGTGCGCAGCGCGCACGAAGTGGCTGATTCGCATAGTAATACTCCTCTCTTTCTCTCTCTCTCTCTATATATATATATATTCAAGGCTTTATATTCACATCTACATTTCACACTCCTGTTTCATGTCCAACAACTCAAGTATAAGTCAAATAAGTTTAAAATTTTAGATTTACTTGATCACAAACACGGCAACCACTCCAATAGATGCTTCGAGTTGTTAATGGAAAGCTATGTCCTAGTTGGAATGGTTTAATTAGATACTGCCTCATCTAATACCTTCCTGCAAACCAAAATCAGACACTATCCAGGCAAAATTCCCCTTGTACCTAATTACTCCTTTTAACACAGGATTGCATTATCTAATATTTATAATGTTGATTTCGAGTTTTGATTGACCAAGCATAATAGTGACTGATACAACTAACGATTCTCGATCTGTCAATCAAAACTCAGAGTTGACTTATTAGATAACTAAGCACCAAGCAGTTTGATCCTAAAACTGACCACCCTAGCTACCCATGTCAGGCTTTTAATTTTTAACACTCTAGGGCAACCCCACCTATACATCCCCACACCGGCCACCCTATCCATGACAGTTCAGAGCCTCTGTTTCTGCGTATGGGTGTAGTCCAACTGCAAAGGGAAAGATGCACCCAGGAGGGCCGTGATCTTGCAGAGCAAGAGGGAAAAGGGGATGTGCTCGCAGGAAAAAAGAGGGGGCCAGATAAAGCTAGCTTCGTGTTCTAAGATTCGCAGTAGGGCCTCCCATGGCTGGTGGACATAGTGGTCGTACGACGTGCAACTTTGAGGGTGTTTGTGTGTGTCCGAAGGGTCGTGCTGGGGACCAAAGAGTCTGCAGCTTAGGGGGCCTCCCTTGCATAAGAGGAGTTCTGAGTTTAAATCTTACCTCTAATGGTTGTGTAACAAATTAGGAATTTGCCTCACAAATTTGTGAAAATTTATGTTTAAGTGCTCTTTGCATAAGAAGAGTTATGAGTTTAAATCTTACCTCTAATGGTTGTGTCTAAGAAGTTAGGAATATATCTCATAAATTTGTGAAAATTTATGTTTACATGCTCCTCGCAGGTGACGGGACTCAAGGACATAATATTAATGTTCTTTGAGGTTGGCCTTTCAAGTTCAGAATAGTTGCCTGCAGAATAAGGCAAAATTATTGTAGTTGTGCGGAAAAACCTCCTACTAAGGAGGAAATGTTGATTTAAGTGTCAAATTATATACTATCTCCGAGGCTCTAAAAATATTTCTCATGAAAAAAAGATCATGCATGTTGCAGAAATGGAGGAGCTCCAACACACACTTCTTGTAGTTGTGGCTCCTGAGGAGTAGATAGTCTTTGGACTCATCTCGAATGAGACGAAATTCTTTGAACCTCATCTTTTGAATTTTCACCCACGCTCTCTCATTAAAATTAATCTATCTTTTTTATTTAAATGACTAATTAATCTTTGACTTTAGTTAGTAGAACTGCATCGAATGAGGTCCAAGTGATCTCGTCTTATCTCCGGCCTGCAGGCATGGAGGCCTTCAGCTTTGAAGATCTTGACTGAAGTGTTTTAGGGTGTGGTATGTTGGAGGTCTTCAAATCTGACGGTGAAGGTTTAATTCTATTGAGGGAAAGCTGTACTTCAGTTTGATATTCTTGAATCAGTAGCTTTGAACTCATCGAACTTAAGTTTCCACCTTCCTGTCATATGATCTCAGATGTATATATATATATATATATATATATATATATATATATACCTTTGTCTGTCAACTCATTTGACCCGAACTTAATTTGTTAAAATTTTGACGAGTTTCGTCTCACCTTACCTCTCTTCTGGGAATTAAATCGAGTACTGAATGGAGAATGCATGGCCTACCCAAACCCAGATAGAAATATTGCTAAAAATTAACATGTGAGTATAGCTCAGTTGGTAACTCATATCTGTAGTTGGCGTGGATACAGACTTGATGATCTTTGGATATGAAAATTAATGTCCTCTCATATGAAAAAAAGAAATCAGTCTTATTGGAAGAAACTGTTGAGAAAATCTAAATTCCAACTCTTATGTACTATTGAAAATAACATGTAAAAAATTAATCATTATGTTCTCTGACAAGGAATAGTAACAAAGCAAACTCACCGCTACTGACCGAGAGATCCAAAGTGGGATCAAGAGGAAACGTGCCCGTCACTACAGACAGACAGACAGACATCTTCCTAGAAAGAATGATAACATGGTAATCTCCACGTGATTTGTCATACCTTATCTCTACGGTCCAATCTTGAAATCAAATGGTAAAAGATGGCGAACTTAAGTTGAACACTTTTGATCTTAACCATATGCATTAAATATAGAGAGAAGATCTTCTCGGTACATATTTGGACCGGAGTCCAATAGTACTGAGAGAGAAAGACTTAGGTATTTGTCGAAATTTCAGATTACATGAAGGTTTCTTTTGTAATGTTTAGCCTCTCTCCCCCTCGTTGGGCTCCGATTCAAACGTGTACTGAGATGATCTCTTTTCTTAAATGTAATTTAAGAAAATGTGAATGAGATGATCGTAAATGTATTGATCATAAACCTATTTATCATAACCTAATTTTTGAGAGCAACGTCTTCCAAATAAATCTGAATAAATTTATCGGAGGTCTTTCATAATTAGCTAACTCCAAGTAGATTCATAAACAAGTGTTTATGAGATAGTTTTGAATTTGATAAATTCAAATTACTTTGTGGTAGATTTATTTAACCATTCAAACTAAGGTTATCACAAAAAATGAGCTTACGGTTAACTTAAACAGGTCTTAAGAACGTCTATGCATGACTCCCATAGGGTCATTTTCAAGATTTGTCACTTGAAGGCTGGAAAGCCATCACTTTGATATCTCCATCTATCTGTCTTTGGCTTTGGGGCTCCAGACCATGTACTTGTTTGGTGCAGGGACTAAAACCTGGGAACAGTAACAGCTGGATCTATCTCTTGCAATGCCAAGCGGACTTCATCCATGCAAGCTAGGGCTTCAAGAGCTGCTGCAGCTGCAGCAGTACTTGCTGCTTCTTCTTCTTCCATGAATTAATATCCCAACTGTGTGGACCACTGATCATGTGATTATTTGAGCTGGGATGTATATATAAATATCTGGTTCACTTGGAATCTGCCGGCATGGGTAGATACTAGATTGCCACTGTGCATGAATCCAGAGAGGGAGGGGCCAACCTGCCTCCTCCCATGCAAGCTTTTAGGCAGGGATTGAGTGGGACGGCACGGAGGTGAAGGGGAGGCTTTCAGACGCCTAAACAGGGGGTTGGTGTTCACACATCGCTTTGCTAAGCTCTTTGCAAAGCCTGGAGAAGAAGGCGCTGGTGGGCTGCTGTCGGCCGGCTGAGTGCCCTGCGTCACATCAACATGCATGTTAAACAACTAGATCCAGTGGTTGTCCCCCGTGTTCACTGAGAAGAGATCCTCTCGGGACATGTTTGTAAGAAAAGTTTCTCTTATCATTTTCAAGTTTGGCAAATATTTAGATCCTCCTCTTCTCAGTATTGTTGGACTTTAATCCAAACGTGTATTGAGAGGATCTCATCTTCCGATTCAATAATAGTAAAAAGCTGAAGCTGTTAGAAATCAACATATTTTTATTTAAGTATTTATTTAAATATATCTATTCGAAATATTTATCAGATTGTTCCTCTTTTCTCATAAATGATCTCCCATCTTATATCCATCTCGTCCCTCAAACCCACCCAACAACCCCCCCCCCCCCCCCCCCCCCCCCCCCCCCCCCCCAAAACGCATGCGTGCACACAGTTTCTTTCTCTCTCTCTCTCCATATAAATGGCGGTGTAGGTGAATGACTTGGAATCGAAGTATCAAACTATGTAACAAGGTGAAAATAACTTCATATTTTAATTTAAACGACTATTCGGTTCTGGGCCAAAAAAAAAAAAAAAAAAACACGACTATTCCACAACAGAATTCTTACAAAACTCATAATGACGCCAGGTTGAGAATTTTAAGCATATTTTTCATACAAAGGACGTTTATAATCTCATTTAAGTCCTACTTAATGAACTTTAATCGTGAGCCTATCGCAAGATTATTAATGAAGCTGATACATACTAATGTGATCGACATATTCATGACTAACTTTTGTTCATCGTTTTCATCTTAATTTTAGTGTATTAGTTCCTTTAATAGTAGTGGTGATAACAATGATGATGATGATAGAGTTCAAATATTTAGTGTCTCATCAAACCGAAAAGTGGTTGCTCTCCTTAATCTAACGGTTGGTATTAAAAAAATTTCAGATAAATTATGTTATCCATATGAAAAGTTATCACCCAGCTGGTTTGATGGCCTTGTCATTATTGATGGTACTCGCCCACATTATGTGCCAGTGAGCATGCAAAATCTACTACAAAATGTTAAGCTTTTCTACTTTTTTCCTTTTTTGTTGGCACACGTTGCATGGGACCTCACCGTGTCCAAAGATGGTTGCCATGATGTGCGAGATATGCTGCTTCCGTAGGGGTTCTTTATTGGTCTGCAAAAGCTACTAGAAAAGTTCGTGCAAATTTGTGGACCTGAAGGATGGAAGCACTCCCTTTACTGACAACGTGGGGTTTTTGCATGGCATTTCCCTAATGATTGGAAGGTGAAAAGAGCTTGTGTCTTGTCATCTTGCTTAATTTAGTGATCCGAATATATAATTAGGTCATAGATGCCCTAGTTTTCATAGGTTCATCTTCCTCATAACATCTTCTTATTTTGTTTTAGGTAACTTTCTTTTTGGCATTTGGAAGGAAAATGTTATCATCCTTCTAAAAGATAGGAATAGTAACCTAACATTCAGTCTTAATACTTCAGCAAGATTAATTTAGATAACTTGAATGACTGACACTATGTAGAAAGAGACTCTTATGGGAGTGGCCTGCTGGCTGTGTCGAAAAAAGTAAAGTCAGATAAGTTGGCAGGACAAAGCCAAATTATAACCTAGTCGATAACCCAGACATGAATATGTTACATGTGGATCAGTTTATTTTTTTTATTTTTTTATTTCTAAATTTTACTTCCTCATGAGATCTTGACAGATCTTCTCTTGTCCATAGATATCTTGTGCAGTACCTTCTAGAAAGTGGACGTCAGACATATAGTCAATGGACAAATTTTGCTAGATTGGTCTTTAAGTCTTTGTCAGATCTAACTCACTCCAAATTAATAGAATAAGATTTATGCTAATGATGATAACTGCTGTTAAGCACACAGTACATGCTTCGCAACTCCTCAAGAAACTAAAAAAAATGTCCCAAGGCAAGGAGATGATGATCATGCGGTGAGGCAGCCTATTCATAAATTAAAATAATGAAAGCATTTATATATTTTCAACTCATCTTGATAAATGAAAAAGGTAGCACATGTATGATTTATGGGGTGTTTGATTGTTATATTAGATAATGTCTCTGTTAATAGTAATTTTGATATCGTTACCTACAGTAAGTATTTGGTTATGTTCTACTAAGTTTCGTACAGATTTAAACTAATGTTGAAAACCATTGTAACTTGGATATGGTTAATTAATATTCATATATCAACGATATCTAGTACCATAACAAACTTAATACAGTTCTAAACTAATATTGAAATAAGTAGGTCATAAAATGCCACTTCTTCCTGTGAGTTCAAGATGATATAGTCACAGGTTTTTACTTCTCAGTGAGTGAAAGATTTGTTCCTGAGTGTACGTTGAAAGTTTTTATCGTATAACTCATTCGGGAATAAGAAGGGTTCCGGTGGGGGAGAGGGGGGCTCTTTTTTTTAAGAATAAGAAATTAAGAGGAATAAAATCTCATTAATGTGTTCTTGCTAAAGTTTTAAGACTCCTTTTGTTCTTCCTTTTCTGCTCCTACTCTCTTACATTCCTCTTCAGACCGTAGATATGTATGTATTCTTCTAATTATAATCATCATCATCAAAATCTTATCCCATTTAGGAGTTGTTACATGAATCATGTCCTAGTGTCTTAGTCTACTCAATTGTAGTTAAATATTGCAACGTCAAATTCTTCCTAATTACATCTAATCACCCCATTTTAAGTCCTCCCATTATATTTTGTAAACTCCTCACACTAATTTTATCTCAGTTTCTGACTAGACCTGACTTGGACGACAATGTACACTCTCACATTCCTTTTCAGACTGTGGATCTACGTATTCTTCTAATATCAATTTTAATATTAATATTACAAAGTTTAAAACATTAGTATGTGAACTAATATTTCCAACTAAATGGAACCTTAAATTAGGATTTACCCCACCATAAATACCAGTTGTGGTCTTTCTCCTTCCCATCAGCATGCCTTCTCGACCATGGAGGGTCACTTCCTGTAATCCACCTGTTCCTTTTAATAAGCTATAGGTCCCCTTAACATGGATTCCGCTCTCTATGCCCTTACCCTCCTCTACTCCGTCCACAACACCAAACAAGGGCATCAGATGGACATGCAGAACCTTCGGCAGCTGCAGCTGCACAACCAGGCCTCGACGAGCCTCCCTCCGGACCCCGGCGACACCAGTGGTGCCGCCGGCAGGTGGGCCGCGCGGCTCCTCCGGGAGTGCGCCGTGGCGGTGGCCGAGAAGGACTCCGCCCGGATCCACCACCTCCTGTGGATGCTGAACGAGCTCGCCTCCCCCTACGGCGACCGCGAGCAGCGCCTGGCCTCCCACTTCCTGCAGGCGCTCTTCTGCCGCGCCACCGACTCGGGCGAGCGCTGCCTGCGCACCCTGGCCTCCGTCGCCGAGCGCAGCCGCTCCTTCGAGGCCACCCGCCGCGTACAGCTCCGCTTCCAGGAGGCCTCCCCCTGGGCCACCTTCGGCCACGTCGCCTCCAACGGCGCCATCCTGGAGGCCATGGAGGGCGAACCCAGGCTCCACATCATCGACATCAGCAACACCTACTGCACCCAGTGGCCGACCCTGCTGGAGGCCCTCGCCACCCGCGCCGACGAGGCCCCCCACCTCCGCCTCACAGTGGTGGTCACCACGGGCTCCGGCGACTCGGTTATGAGGGAGATAGGGAGGCGCATGGAGAGGTTCGCCAGGCTGATGGGCGTCCCCTTCGAGTTCTGCATGGTGGGGGGCCTCCCCTGCTTGGCCGAGCTCAGAGAAGAGGCCCTGAAGTTAAGAGATGACGAGGCCGTCGCCGTCAACTGCGTAGGCGCCCTCCGGCGCGTGGGGGTAGACGAGAGGGGTGCCTTCGTCGCCATGCTCAGGGCGCTGCAGCCGAAGGTGGTCACCGTGGTGGAGGAGGAGGCCGACTTCTCCACCGCCAGGGAGGACTTCGTCCGGTGCTTCGACGAGTGCCTCAGGTTCTACACCATCTTCTTCGAGATGCTGGAGGAAAGCTTCGCGCCGACTAGCAACGAGCGGCTGGCGCTGGAGAGGGAGTGCGCCCGGGGCATCGTGGGGGTGGTCGCCTGCGACGGGAACGGCGTGGGGGACAGCGAGAGAAGAGAACGTGCTGGGCAGTGGTGCGAGCGCCTGGTGCAGGCCTTCTCGCCCGCCGAGTACAGCGACGACGTGGTCGACGACATGCGGGCGCTGCTGAAGCGCTACCCCTCCGGGTGGTCGCTGCTGCCGGCGCAGGCGGAGGTGCCCGGTGTCTACCTTGCCTGGAAGGAGGAACCTGTCGTGTGGGCATCAGCTTGGAAGATGTAGTACGTAGAAGCTGGTTTATATATATATATATATATAAACCAAACTTGAGCACTGGATTTATGTGTGTCCTTGTTTGGTAAAGCTAGCTCAATGGATACGGCTTCACATGGCAGATAAGGGGGTTTGGATGTTGGTCAAGTGCTAGCTGTTGGAGTTCATTTGATATGTATACATTTTTCTCTCAAATTCTTCTTCAAGATTGGACTGCTGGGTTTTTTTTCCTTACATGCTCATCTTGCAGAGTTCTAATCCTGGTTCGGATTCCTACTCCCAAAAGAAATTAGGTTGGGAGGTGTAATTTGTCTCCATATGTTCCTTTTTGATCAACTTAATTAAACTGAGGCTTCACTCCGGAGTTGACATGCATTAGGGATTGACATGAAGTTGATCATAGATATAGAGATATGACCCTTTGTTTGCTAAAGCTCAATAGATACTGCTTTACATGGGGGAAGGGTGGATTTTGAACTCTGTTGGTGAATTGCCTTGTTAGAGTGGATGTTTCTAAATTTTTCCTCAAGATTGCTGTTGGTTGTTCTTCTTCATCTTCCTTTTGCTTCACTTTGATTAATTGGTTTTGATATCTACTCCCACAAGAAATAAGATTGTAAAGGTTTAAATTTGTTCCTGTACATTTCCTTGGGATTTGTAAAGAGCTGACCCAAATTAGGATGGTCATGAGGATAACATTGTTTGTTGGAGTTCATTACTACCTTACAATATGTTAGAAGTAGTAGTGTTCGGATTAATTTTGGGGTTCTGTTGTGGCTCTCTACTTCTTTTCCACTCAAGCAGATGCACCATTCATATTTTTTGCTCAAATTTCCCTCGAGGCTAATGGCGTTGTGTTAATCTTCTTCATCCTCATCATTTTGCTTAATTCTGATCTTGTTTCTTGTTTCTACTTCCACAAGAAGTTAGATTGGCAGGTGAAACTCATCTCTATATATTCCCTTCTTATTTGTAATTTATTAAGGTGAAGATCCACTCACGAATCATGAAGACATGAATTGATAACACGGATTGATCACATGAATTTATAATAAGCATATATGGAGACCTTATGTGCTAAACTGCTGATCATTCACAGAGAAGAACTCTTCATTATCACCACTGTGGAAGGAACTTGGAAGCTGTGCAAAACATGAATACCATTTGAGCTAGCCCCTTCCTTTGTCAAGCTTTAGGATGCCAATTCAGAGCCTGCATTCTTTTTGCAAGTGGAGATCCCCAAAGTACTGCGGAAAGGGTAGGCTGGCAAAAAAAGAGATTGGCAAAAAGCTTGTGTTCATGTACAGCTTCTACACAGGCTCCATTATCTGGTCTTTTGACTAGGGAAGCACTCTAAACCCGTGGAATAATATAATGCTTTGGTGTGGGATTGACTTGATGGAATTCATGTGTGTGGTGCTTCTCTATTGCTTGGTTTGCTTACTAGTTCGAGGTTTGTACTGCACCACTAGTTCACTCGGCTTTCCAGCTTCACTAGTCTTAAAGTTAGGGAATGCTTAGAGAAGCTTTAATGAGAGGCCATTTATAACTTTCACTTTTAACATGAAACTTACTGTATGCAAGTAGATAAATTAATCAACTTTGAATCGTTGGTAATACTAGCCAGTCAACTCCTTTTTTAAGGATCTTATTTAATTTATTCCCTATCTTAGAAGTTCCAATTCAAAGTTTTCAGTTGAAGCAAAATATCACTTAAATCACTCTTAACATTTGAAGTCTTGTCCTCAAAATAATTGAACGGAGAGTTATGGAAGTCCAAACATATATACTTCCAACCAACAGTACGCCCTAAAAGGACTTGTTAAGTTATAATAGAATGTGTTAACTCAACCCAAGTTTCCAAAGACGTTACCCGTCGGTTGTGCTTGTCAAGAACTAAAGCGTTGAGTTGGTGTGTGATGCTATATATTCTTACTCATTAGGTTACTCGTTTGAGGTATTTCTTCAATCCTAATTAGCAATTGAATGCTCCATGACCGTCATAATAGAGAGTTCATTGTAATAAATAATTTAATATGGTTGGGTTGGGCAGTTGAGAGAGGAGTATCTTAAGGGAGCAACCTTCCTCAAAATTGAGTTGGCCAACCTTGCTTGGAAACCATCCTATATTTAAGAGGCTAGGCTAACTGTACGTAATGTTTAGAAGAGCCACACTTCCCCGAGTTTTTGGCACCCGTGAAGCACGACCAAATATTAAGGACGTAAAAGGCTGCTTGTCGGGTTGAACCAATATGCATGGTATAATATTTAGGGTTTTTTGTATATATATCTCCTCAAATATATCTTATTTGTATATATACTCCCAACTCTCACATATTATTTTTAATATCTCTGAAATCTACATTATGTTGCGGTTATACCTTTCCCGTCAAACTAACGTGAATTCTAACTAAATATGCCAAAAAGATTATGCAAATCTTGCTAACATCTACGTATGTGAAATTCTCCTGAATCTAGGAGTACATATGTAAAATATTAGTGAATGTAGGGGTATGTATGTAAAATTTTTAAGTTTGATTTAACGACATTTTGATGGAGGAGTATAACCACAACATATCAAAGATTTCAGAATATTAAAAATGATATGTAGGAGTTGAGAGTATACATGCAAATACGGTATATTTGAGTGGTATATATGATAAAAATCCTAACATTTATCTTATAATACCTTTGTGTATCATGTCAAATTAGTATATCTTGAAGTCTATATCATACTGTTATGATTGAACAACTTAGGATAACACTAAAGAAATCACAATTCTTGATAAGAATTGGTGAATGGTTCAAGATAGTTTTGACAGTAATAAAATACAACAAACTACAGGATACTTAGAACTTGTTTAACTTTTGATTTCCAATGCAAAACATTCCAAAACAAGCACACTTTTTAATTTTCACATCTCAAAAGGTCAAAACCAGCTTTTTGCATGGGCTTAGCATAGAAATGTAGAAGACAAAAAGACTGCTTCATCTAATAGGATGAGAGGAAGATTGAATAAAGTTTGAGACAAAATGCTCAACCTGAAGAGGATTCATTCCTGATTCTCAGCTGACCCATAAGCCATTGCTGATCTTGCTCTTCCCAACTTGACTTGCCTTCACCACCAGCAGTAGGAGTTGCTTTAAAGTACTCATGGCTTTGGGAGAATGATGATGTTTTCTTTAATTTTTGCAACAACGTTCAAGTAAAAAAAAATGTTATGGATATTGGTTTTTCACTATATTTTTTGATAGAGATTTTTTTTACATATCACCTAGAACTTAATTTATTTATCTATACTCCGAATTCTCATATAATATATTAAATACTCTTGAAAACCCCAAAAAGCAATGCGGTTATATCCTTTGTCAACATGATTGTAGATAGTTTTACATGTAAACTCTTAAATTCACTAGAATTTTACATATATACCTCTGCTTTTATCAGAATTTACAGAATCCTTTTTGCACATTCAATTGGAATTTACAGCATTTTGATGGAGGGGTATAACTGTAATGCTTATGAGGTTTTCATAGTTATTTTATACAATACATAGGAATACAATTAATACACTAGTTTCTAGGGTATATAAACAAAAAACTTTTTGATATGCTAACTCAATTGGTCAAGTGTATACTCTTAGATACAAGAGACTAGAGAACAATTCCATATAAAGCCTAATATTTCTTTCCAATAACAGCACACAACATCAACAGTTTCACCTATTAGGCGATCATTCCGAGCCCAAGCCGATCCTGAAGAAGCAATCTCATGGATCAAAAGAAATAATCTCATAGCACTTCTTGGTCAAACAGCTGGAGAGTTTTTAAGCTTCTAAGTGACTTAAATTTAAGACCTCATAAAAAGAAAAGTCAATGATGAAGTCAACCAAGCTACTCTATTGGTTCTTAGTTTTTCACTGTATGGAAATTAAAACTTTGCCCTTTCGGATGTTTTAGTTGTTCTATCCTAAATTAGATATACGAAAGATTAGGTGATTTCCTTTTTGATAACTTCTGCTTAGCATACGCTACAGGCTTAAGAGAGAGAACATTTTGCTTGACCTACAAAGGAGGCATATTCTTATCTAACAACAAGGGCCAGGTTACTTGATTAGTGATGGCATTGCCTACGTCCTTCAACGCACGTGTCTGGAGATTGAGAATAGTGTCCCGAGCTTTTAGTGCAGTGGTGGATCCCTCCTAACGGGGAATGTCGTCGCAGGTTCGACTGGCACAAGAGTATGGGTGAGTGATTTATCCTGAAGAATTCTCGTCAGTCTAACGGAACATGCGCCCTCTAAGTGGCGCTTGAGTAAAAAATCTCCATTATTTGGAGGAATCTATACTTCCAAGCGAAATCATGTCCTAGTATCTTGAGTTGGAGTTCCGTTAGCCGACCACTGAGCCACATGATTAAAAAAAAACAGAGATTGAGAATAATAATGTAGCTTCGCACAATTTCACATAAAAAGATGGATAGGTGAATTTAGAATAACTCTAAAAGAAATAGATGATTGGATAGCATCCACATCCAGAGAAGCTTGTAAGACACCAACTAACCATATATTTCTGCTTCCAACCATAAGAAAATATATTCTTCTTATTCTATAAAAATCTATACATTGATTGTACCCAAGTCATTATGGAATCTTTTTTCTAGAAAAATCTAAACTTTTTGTTATAATTTCTTTTCATTTAAAACATATAAATTATTTAATTTCTGTTCCTATTTGAAAGGTCAACCCTGCAGGTAACACTTTCTGAAACATCACCTTAAAGGCCTATGCCTTCACTACTTTCACTTTCTACTTTTCTCTCATGAAATCTAACAGTGGATCTCTCATTTCAGTGCCTTTTTAGTAGAGATTTTGAATCAGCTGCTGCTATCGCCCGGCATCCCTACGAGGTGCCATGTACTTTTTTTTTGACAGGTTGCTTCGTGGCAAAGTATTTAGTGTCTTCAAAGTAGGAAATGCTTGAATCTCACATATATGTTATAGGGAATGTTTCGGTACCGAATATAATTTTTTTGCCTAATTAATTAGGTAATTTTTAAACTAATTTTATCACTAAGAAAGAAATCTTACGAATCACAACTTCATACATAAAGTGCATGCGCCTAGTAAGAGTTGAACATGTAATCTCTTTAAATGAGATGAGCTGGGCTCAATTGATAGATGCCATGTACTGGAACATAGAGATGGAAGGGTCATCCGTATTCCGCTGTTCATGCTGACTTTACACTAAAGGGGATGGAGCTGTCATCTCACAGGAGACTTCACTAAGGTGTTGCTTGATTTAACATAAAATATCACAAATTAATGTGGTACAAGAGATCACATTTTTTATGAGATACAAGATATGATATTGTATAATATTTTTTAGTATTTTATGATACTTTACTATCCTTTATATTAGACTCGGAATTAATATATATCATTTTTTTGCATGAAAATTAATCTTCTCTCTCTCTCTCACACACACTCACCAAGTCCATTTCAATAAGACTCACGTCAAATTGACATCATCTATAACAATAAAAAACATTCTTTTATATTTGAGAATTAATTGTATCTTTGCAATAAATATAGTGATTTATTCCAAATGCTAATCCTTCCTCCTACATCCTCAATAAATTCACAAAACAAGAGTATTACACTTTTTTTATTTTAGCCATCCTAACATTATCTAGTGTACAATTTTAATTAAGAGCTCTTTTTTAAGGAGTTTTTTTGTTCTTCAACCCATTTTGAAGTATTTGGCATAACTTCTAGTTAGAAATCAGTATTTTCTTCCACTACTAAGAAAAATGTTAAATAAGAGCAGTAGTTACTAATTTTAGTAGCTCGACAAGTTAAACTTCTGTAATGAAGCTATTTTTACCTAATCAAATAAGTTCCAATGTGCAGGTTTTGGTTAGATGTCAAAAATCTAACGAAAAAGCTATGTAAATGACTTTCAAAGTCGTTACTTTTCTAACAATAATTGGATGCATGCCCAAAAATATTTTCAAATAGAAGTTGTGTCAGACATGGTCTTTGTCCATATTTTTATATATTCTTGATTCCTCTTATGAACTAGAAATCATTGTCAGGGAGCCTCCTTAGAGGAAGGTCCTACCTCCACCATTATCATTTGTCACTAAACAACCTTAAATACAATCTAAAAAAAATATTTTATCTTCAAATCTAATTTAATTGAAAATGGTTTTGATCTAAAGGTCCAGATTCAAAGAAATCTGATCATGATTTCATCTAACATATGATAAGTGGTCTATATATTAGTGTGCAAAGTGGCATTCAAAAATGAAATTAATTTTTTAGTTACAGCTGAGTGTAGACCAGATCATCCTATCTGATGTCCCTGTCCACAATTCCAGTAGCTCTGGGGAAGAACTTTCATTCCAGACCCTGTCCTCTTCAGAATTCCCCACTTTTATGGCCAGCCAATCTGCAATTCCATTGGATTCCCCACTTTCAAAGGTGAAAATAACTTCCCCATGCAATCAAATCTTTCAGTCTCCAGCTGTCCTGTATCCAGTATGAGAACCTCAAAGGTGTGCAATGTTTACCATTTATCCAATCAATTACCAGTGAAGAGTTTCCCAACACCCGGAGTCTGTTTTGTTGTATGTTTGAGCTTGCCTTAAGGCCTTCCCAAATAACCAAGATCTTTGCTTCCACCACATTCCTCTCCCACAAATCTGCTGCCTGCACATAACACTTTGCCTTTATTGTTTCTGTTAACAAATCCTATGCCTACTTTACTGTTAACATCATCCCTAGCTTCATCACAATTGATTTCCAACCAACAGTTCCACTATTTGGTTGATTCCTCATTTTGCAATAAGATCCTGTTATGTCCTATTTACCACTAATGTAACTAAGTTTGCAATCAAAGACTGCCTCGTGTTGCATTTAGCTCTCTTAAAGGTATGAGTGACTAACCTATTAATTTGTCTGAACATTGCTTCATTCCTAGTTTTCCACCATTCCTATAGTTTCACTTTGTTTGTAGAATAGCTTAAACCAGAATAAGGAGGAAGGGATTTCTTAAACCAGAATAAGATGTATTTTAGTTTGATAAGTAATTGGTATTCTACCCAGAATAAGCAGAATTGCACTGTACTATTCCAAGTGATTTGGTAGGAATGAATAGAATAAAGAAAGGAATAAAGAGTGGAATAAGGGGTTCAAAATACCCATGTTGCCTTTACATAGGTTATTTTAAATTTTTATATTTTTCAAATTACTTATCAATGTGTATAATATTATTAGGTTTGTCAACTATTCTTATTTTAATTTTCAAAATTAACACATGTTACAACAATAATCTATAAATTAATTTTAAAGCTAAATTATTATATTTTTTCAAACTCAAAGTCGATGATTTAACACAATATCTTGTTAAAAATAAATTTATAATAAAATATATTAATTTGCAACATTTTGTGACTAAAATTATGTTTTCCTCAATTTGTATAACATTTTGTGATCCTACACTCAATTACGCTAAAAATTTCATAGACAAAAACATCCACCATAACAATCACTTGCAAAACTCCTCCAATTCAATAAAAACAATTTCAAATTTACAATATCCGTTATAACTGAAAAAAAATTACAATGCATCATTCATGAGCCTCCTTTCTAACTAAATTCACAAGCAAAATGTCTCTTGGAAGTACGTACGTATTGTACCCCTGTTATAAAAAATTAATTAAGTTCTACACATAAAAAAAATTAGTAGATTCTATGCAACAAATACGAAATTAAACTAAAAAATAAGAACATTAAAATTACAATACCTACCGTTGCCATAACCTCACCATCCATCAGTACACTGTCAAATATTAATCATTTCAAGACTCAAAAACATGTATGTAATATACAAAATATCATTATCCATTGGGGTTGCTCCAAGCAGTAGAGCCATCCTACCAATAGACTCAATTAAATTCTTTCATCAACGCCCATAATGACCTAATTAGGAGCGTGCAATTCTGTCCTACTGGTATCCAAAAAACATACTACGGAGGTGTGGTTGCGTTGAAGCCGTCCCACAATCCTAGCATACCAATGGATACGGTTGCAAATTTGCACACTATTAACTATCTTCAATGGACATGCACTGTTTGCAGGCTCAGAAATATGAACTTAATGTTGGTCGAAATCATTATCCAGTAGGGTTGCTCCAACCAGTAGAACCATCTGACTACTAGACTCATTTCTATTATTTCATCATTACCCATAATAAGCGAATTAGGAGCGTGCAATTTTGCCCTCTTGCTATCCAAATAACCCACTGAGATATGGTTGCATTGAGGCCATCTGATCATCTCAGCGTAGCAATGGATAGGGCTGCAAAATTCCATGCACTGTTCGCAGGCTAAAAAACAGGAGGATGGTTCGATTAAATCATTGTCCAGTGGGGTTGCTCCAAGCAGTGGAACCATCTATCCAATAGACTCATTTATATTAATTCCTCCTGCGGAAAAAAAAAAAAGGTATTCAGTACAATATTTAAGTCAACAGAAAAGCAGAAAAGCAGAGAAATTAATCTGGAAATTGTTCATAAAAACAAAATACAGCAGTTGAATAAGCTCAAGTGCTGAAAAGGAAATGTTCAACATAAGCAACAACTAATATCCGTACATAAAGCATATGAAAAACCAAACATCACATACGCAAACAGACAATAAAGTCAAATGCCAAGGGACATGCGGAACAAAGCACCGTAGAGGAGGCATGATGAACACAACTCATGTTCAGAGTGTGTTAGCAATCGAGTCCCTAATCTGTCCTCCTAGCGTAACCTCAGCTCTACTGAGAGGGATGTCAATGGGAACATCCTCATCACCACCATCCTCACCAACTGTTTCTTCATTGTTCTCGCAGTTGAAGTAATAGTCATGTCCCTGAGATCAACGAGTGAAGTTGTGAATAACAGCACATGCAATGACCATCTTCCTCTGCGTCGCCCAAGGGTACATGTTCCCTTCCTTTAGCGTCTGAAACCGATTCTTCAAGACGCCGAATGCTCTCTCAACAACATTCCTTAAGTGAGCATGACGGTGGTTCTACTTCTCTTCTTTATTCACATATGTCCGATTATGTTCCCTACAAAATGATGCCAAGTGATATCTTAGACCACGATATGGAGCCAAGAAACCACTTAAGTTTGCATACCCAAAATCAGCCAGATAATACTTTCCACAAGAGACAGTGAATGCGCCTTCGTCTAAAGCCCATCTAAGCACCCGCATGTCGGCAGCCGATCCTTCCCAACTAACTGCAACGCATTAGAAGGTGAGGTCGAACGACACGACACCCATTACATTCTGGCTGATGAAACCTTTGCGGTTTCGGAATCGTCCGTGCAGTATTCATGGCACATTTGCCAACACATGCGTGCCGTCGATGGCTCCAATCGCATCCTACATGGTTGTACAAAGAAGGTGTGTGGAAGAACATTTATCAGTCAATGTCCACATGTATATCACGACTAACATAAAAAATGCACAGTAGCAATGTGGTCACCTTGAAGTAGGGGTAGAACGTTTGCTTTTCCCGGATGTGCAGATGACACTCACGAACCTGAGCGTGTGTAGGCAGCTGAATAAAGTCATATTTTAACTCAGCTATCTGATTTCTGACCAAGTTTACATACTGACTAATCGTATGAGAAGAATGTTGGAACCGCTCGCACATGGCTCCCGTTGCAACGCCATGGCCAGCAACATATAGGAACATACCAAGTTGCTCCGTCACTGTCACATGCTGTGAGTCCCTCAAAAGGCCTCAGCTCACAAGTAGGTCACGGAGTCGTAAAAACATAGAAGGATGCACTCGAAACATGTGGTAAGACCTTTCGTCATGGCCGTCTAATATCTCATGGATTCATGTGTGGCTGGATAGAGTAGAGTTATGCATACGTCGGCGTACCCGCGGAACGTATTCATTCTCAATGTGCTCAATAATTGTCTCCTCGATCACATTTAACAGTTCTTCGTCCTCTTCCAGGAACTCCAATACAACATCAATAAATTCTACAAGGAAGACATTGTAATAAGTGGGACAGAATGTTACATAAACCTTACTCAAAATGAATACATACATAAGAAAGTACAATATAAATTAGAAAGTTCAGATGGACATAAGTAGAATGGTAACTAAGATGATGAGAAGGATGACCACAATGACACACAACAGTATGATTACAACAAACGATTGCCAGTCAAATTGAGCAGTGCGAGTAAACGAGGCAGGTGCCCTTGCAAGTACTTGCTCAGATGTGCTGGGCACATCATAATATCGAGGAACTTTTGTTCGCCTCTCTGGGCGTTCTTGGACGATACCAGAGAACGCACACTCGGCCTCCTCAATTGAATAGAAGCCTTTATAACGAGTCCTTGGGTACCCATTAACTTCGGCAAAGCATTCAGGCCAAGTGAAATAAAGTCCTGGCTCACGCCCAACCCAAACGACATAACATTTGTACTGTCCCATACCTACAAAGTTATCAGATACATGCATTTACTTAGATGAGTACCTACAGAACTAAAACATAATGAGCACGCAACAACTATGAATAAGAACATAAGAAATCCGAATACATCTTACAAGTGAACACATAATCCAAGTGAACATAAGAAATCACTAACAACAAGTCTGAAGAAGAACGTACAGATTAAACGACTCAAAATAAATATTATCTAAATACATCATCCAAGTCAACATCCAAGAAATTACAAATAAACTACCCCGCATGGTGTAACATCCACCGGATCTTCTCCTCGTTACTCAGGTTCATAAATATTCCGCGATTCCCCTCATCTTTGAAGAGATCCAAGGACCTCACGAACAAGTCTGGATGTAGGCCAGGTACCTCTCGCAATGTGTCTATGCAATCCTTCATAGAAGGAATACGATCCGGCTCCTGGGCTGTGGGTTGTGTCTGGATCGGGGGTGCAGGGACGGACACCAAAGAAGCCTATTCCGCACGTAAATGTATGACAAGGTCAGTCCGCTTTCGAACAACATCAATAAAATTCGTGATCACAGTGGGGTCCTGAATTGCCTTTCCCTTCATGTTTGAGGAGGCACGTTTCTTGCGCAGAGAGTTGACCTCACTGCGTCGTGCTATTAAACGCTCCAACGATTTCACGCCAAACCCCTGGCTTGAAGGTTCCTTCGATGCAGTTATGCTTATCAAATTGCTCCGTAAGGAGACCTATGAGGACCCGATCTTGGGCCTCACTGAAGTTGGCAGCTCGAGTGCCCCGAGTCGTCCTCTCCTCCCTGGAGGACAGACGTTTCGTTTTGCCACCTTTAATATTAGGGCGAAGAACATTAAGAAAAAAACAGAAAATTGATGTATTCTGATAAAGTGTTAAATTGATCATTTAAGGACAATCATACGCATCATACTCACGTTTTTATCTGTAAAATAGCATGAAATGATAGATAATTGCGTACCAAGTCCAACGGTACCAATTTCGTCAAATTTTGACTTAAAAACATCGTCATTTCATGTGATTAATGGAGTATAGCGCATTTGCGGTTTTTCGACAAAACCGAGATGAAATAAATAAATATAATGATTTTTTAATGATAATATGCTAATTTATATTTATTCTATGTAAACAGGACATGCCGATGATGCAGTGCAGTTGGTGGAGTTTCCGAAAATTTGGCAGAGGTCTAGTGTTCGAATCTCAATAAATTCGACTTCATTTTGTCCAAAAGATTAAAGCATGGGTAAAAACGTCATTTGATACCCTAGTGTTGCCCTAATTCCATGGCCAAGAAGAGCCCAGGAAGGGCCAGCCACCTTCCTTTCTCCCACTTTCTTTTTTTTTTTTAAAAAAAAAAAACTTTCATTCCCTTTTCTTTAAAAGAACTACCCGAGACCCTCCTATTCCTTGTCCCTCTCCGTTTCCCAGCACGGCTTGGCCTCAAAGCTCTTTCCTTCCCAAGTTTCTCTTCCTCTCTCTCCGGTTTCTCTCCTCACCTCTCTCTCTAGTTCTTATCAACGCAATCTTCCCCCTCTCTCCCTGTTTTCTCAGCCTCTCTCAGCCGAACCCTTCCTTCCTCCTCGCTCTCTCCCACACCTCTCTCCTTCGCTCTCTCTCGGCAGACTCCCCCCCTCTCTTCTCTTCCTCCCTCTCTCTCCGGTTTATTTTTCTCTCTCTCGGTCTCTCTTTCTCTCTCTCTGTTCTCCCCTCCTCCGGTTCTCTCTCTCACCGTCTCTCTCTCTATCTCCTCTCTCGCACGTTGCCACAGGGGGAGGGCCACACCCGCGCTCCCGCCGTCCCCAAGCACCTGCGCGCGGGAGCCGCTCCAGCGCTCCAGCACGCCCTCCACGCGGCAACACTTGAAGTACCAGCCTCCACCAACCGCCAGCAACAGCTCCACTACGCCTCTACACCGCAACGTGCATGCATGCACGCCTGCCACCAGCTGCTCCGCGTTGCCAGGTTGCTCCCTGCACCAGCAGAGCCCGCACCAACGCTGCAAGCCTCCTCGCACCTGAAGCTAGCTCCCTCCAGCGGCAACGTGCATGCAGGCACGTTCCCCCTCGCGGCTGCACACCAACGCCCTGCCAGCGCCCTCCACGCACCAGCACGCTTGAAGTTCCTGGCACCGCACCGCCCATGCACGTAGCCAGCAAAAGCCTCCACGCACCACCTTCTTTCCAGAAGCTCCACGTGCCCCAGCTCATGCACGCACCCCCCATCCAAGCGCTGCAAGCCTGCTGTGCCTGAAGTTGCCGTTGCTTTGTTCTCTCTCCCCCCACTAATACAATATTCGTTTATTTAATTAGGGTTAGTTATTGGTTATTTGATGTTTAACTATTTTGTTTAAAGATATTAAGCCATGGGTTTTATAACTTGATTCATGATGATTAATGGTTTACACAGTTAAATAATGGTGTTTTTTTTGTTATAATTTCTTAGTTGTGCTTATTCTCCAGTTGAGGTTGTGTTTAATTTGTAAAAAAAGAAAAAAAAAAGAGGGATTTGTTTAGTTTACGTAATTACATTTTTAGGTAACATTAGTTAATTGAGTTCTAGTTTAAATAAGTAATTAGTTTACTCAAATTCTCACCTATTTTTAGATAACTAAGAATCACAAGGTTTTCAAAATTAAGATCTTATTTCCCTGTGGATCGACTCGAACTCACCATTATTAATTTTCAAAATCTAATTTAAATGAGCCAAATAAGTTTAGATTGAACGTTCTTATGAGTGTTTAACGACACACAATTTGGAACGATCAATTTTTGGCGCCGTTGCCGGGGAAGTAGATTTTTAATTTTGATTATCTTGGATTTAGTGTAATTATTCTTCAGTTAACCTTCTTTTTCTTATTTTTGCAGGTATATTGAAAAAAAAAAAAAAAGGAAAGCGAAATCATGGTAAGTGTGTTCCAACTTTCTATGTTTTAATTTCCTTACTTTAGTTAGTTTCAATTTTTGTAGTTTCTAGTTTAGATAGGTTTCCATTAACTAAAAAAAGAAACAAAAGAAGAACATCCAAATTTAAAAACCTTCATTTCCAGATTAGAAATCTTCCATGCTAGGCATTCATCATTCTAGGAAAGCATGAGCTAGTTTCCTTTCATAGTTATTTCCATAAATTGTTGAAGATTGCGGGGGAAAGGTACGTGTTTCAATTTTAGCAAGTCATTCATGATTGTATCAACACACCCTACATTGATTTGTTTATTGCCTTGTATTGCATTCAAAAAGACTTTAAGGGCAACTACTTTAACCACATAAGGTAGGGATTTGATCACCCTTCCTTAGCCCACAAATCACCTTCCTTGCATTGGCATTTCCTAATCCAATTAAAAGCAAGTCGAAAGAGAATCTAAGGTTTACACCGTGAGTGGTTTAAATTTCGAGTTGCCTCCACTTTTGGCAACGGTGTCTAGGCTAGAGGTTAAAAAGGCAAACGCCTAAGCGGGAAAGTGGTTCTCTAATTAAGTCCCTACGAAAGTAGGGGGAGCCTCCCACTACCCCACCTCTTACCTGGCCATTGATTGATCGTGGTTGTGACTTGAGGTGGACTCCATTCACCTTGTAAGAAAATTCACATAGAGAGTCTAGGTTAACATTAGATCATTAGGATAATTTGTTTGCCAAAACTTGTTTGCATTTAAAAAAAAAAAAAACAAGAAATAGAAAACAAAATTCAAATCCATCCTCTCTCTATCAGTCCTAGTGTATGCAAGGTACGATATCTCAAAACCCTAACTTTCTAGGACCATTTGCTGAAATAGAGAGAATCCTACATCAAAGAAATCTACCACAAGATCAAATAGTTGATAATCAGGACCCACCAAAGCAAATGAAGGACTATTTCATTCCAAATCGATATCAACCTTCATCCTATATTCATCTTCCTCAGAATCAAGCCAATCAATATGAAATTAAATCTAGCACCATCCAGATGCTCCCATCCTTTTATGGGAATACTAATGAAGATCCCTATAAGCATCTGGATGAATTTCTAGAAATCTGTTCCACGATGAAGATCCAGAATTTCACCGATGATGACCTTAAGTTGACCTTATTTCTCTTTTCATTAAAGGATAAGGCTAACTATTGGTTGGGGACTATAGGAAGGCCCATTAGGACATGGGAAGAAATGCAGAAGAATTTCTCAAGAAGTTCTATCCCATAGGGCGGATCAATACCATGAGAAGGGCCATCACGAGTTTTACCCAAACTCCCGGGGAATTGATCCATGAATCTTGGGAAAGACTGAAAGAATTGCTTAGGAAATGCCCTCATCATGGACTTTCAAAATGGCAAATTGTCCAAGCATTCTATAAAGGATTGTCTAAACAGTTCAGACAGATGGTGGATGCCTCATGTAGAGGGGCATTTATGATGAAAAATGAAGATGAGGCCTATGATCTTTTTGAGATGTTAAGTGAAAATTCCATCAATCATGCCTCATTATCATCTTATGAGAGGTCTGTTGGGCCAGCTAAACGGACTAGAATGTACGAACTTAAGGCCCGTGGAGAGCCCGAATCCAAAATGGACATAAATCTGATTAATCAGAAATTAGACCAACTCTTGGCCTTAAACAAGCAAGAGCCTACTTACCCAACACAATCTAGTCCATATGAAGGCCTATCTTCTGCCAATCATGACATTTGTGCCTTATGCGCAAGTCCAACCCATCAAGTGAATGAATGCCCAACTGCGGCCCAACTTCCACCATTCATTCAAGAACAAGTTCAGGCTGCCCAGGGATTCTCCATGCCCAATAATGATCCATTCTCAAATACTTACAATCCTGGCTGGAGAAACCACCCTAATTTTTTTTGGAAGAATCAGCAGGCCCCATTACCAATGTCCAATCCTCCCATGCATCAAGCCCAAAAGCCACATAATTCATTTCAACATCAATCTAATTTCTATGGAAATGTTCAGGCTAGGGGATCTCAGGCCCAATTCTCTCAACCAGCCCATTATCAATCATTCCAAGCAGGTCAAGCGGCCCACTACCACTCATTCCAATTTGGACAACCAACCCAATACCATCCTCCACCCACTTACCAAGAACCTCCTCAGCCCAACTTTGATGACAAATTCACTCAACTCCAACAACTGATTTTGACCCAGCAACAATCCATTTCTAAGTTGGAAAGTCAAATGGGCCAACTAGCTGAAGCTACGATGAGAAGAGAAGTGGGTCAACTTCCTAGTCAACCCATTGTCAATCCAAGGAATCAACCTCCGGGTTTTTCCACAACAATCGGGCCTTTTATCTCAGCCTGGCCCATTACCACAACCTAAAGGGCCGCAATTTGAGAATGCTACAGCCATTTCAGCCCTTAGGAGTGGGAAAAGTCTAGAAAACCCACATACAAATCGAGAGTTAGCCAAAGGTTCCACTGATGGGCCTCATGAAATTGAAAGTGAGAGTGAGGTTGAACCCAACATGGAAAAGTTGGAGGAGGACCCGAAAGGGAAAGGGAAGATAGATGAAGGGCCAAGTTCCTATCAACCTAGGGTGCCATTTCCTAATGCTTTGTTAGCTAAACCCAATGCCAAGAAGAAACTGGCCCAAAATGAGGAGTTATTGGATTTATTCAAACAAGTTCAGATTAATATTCCACTCCTCGATGCCATCAAGCATGTGTCAGCTTATGCTAAGTTCCTTAAGGAATTATGTACTCCACGAAGAGAATCTAGAATGGCACCCGAAAAGGTTCGGCTTTTAGAAGATGTAAGTGCAATTGTGATGAATCATTTATCCAAGAAGTTAAAGGATCCTGGAGCACCTTTAATCTCATGTGACTTAGGTGGAGTTATATTTGATAGAGCTTTATTGGATTTAGGTGCTAGTGTGAACCTCTTGCCAACAGCCATTTACGAGAAATTTGATATTGGGGAATTAAAGCCCACACCCATCATTTTGCAGTTGGCTAATAGGTCTGTGAAGACTCCACGGGGATTAATTGAGGATGTTATTGTGAAGGTTCATGATTGTTATTTTCCCGTAGATTTTCTTATTCTGGATATGGCATTACCTGAGGAACTCATTCACACCCCAATCATCCTAGGTTGTCCATTCTTAGCTACTGCCAAAGCTAATATAAATTGTGAAACTGGCATAATGGACATTTCATTTGGGGGTCAAAAGGTCAAGATCAATGTCTTCAAAGCATCTCAATACCCAGATCATGAAGAAGAATGCCATACTATTGATATCTTGGATAATCTGGATGAAGAAAATGAGATGTTTACACATGACCTTTTGGAGGAAGCCAATACTTTAAAGGATTCGCCCGGTCCATTAACATCTTGGCCCAAAGTTGAACCTTTACCAGCCTTACAATCTGAGCGCGCTTTGCCATCCTTAGAGGACTCTCCTGAGCTTGAACTCAAACCATTACTTTAGTCTCTCAAGTATATCTTTTTGGGCCCGGACCAAACTCTCCCAGTCATCATTGCGGCAAATCTCACATCGCCGCAGGAGGCCCAATTAACCGAGGTCCTCAAAAACCACAAGGGTGCCATTGGATGGTCGGTGGCAGATTTGAAAGGAATAAGTCCGTCCATTTGCATGCATCATATCTACATGGAAGAGAATTCTAAGCCCAGTCGGGAGATGCAAAGGCGGCTTAATCCCAATATGAAAGAAGTGGTGAAGAAGGAAGTTGTGAAATAGCTGGATGCGGGTATCATTTACCCCATATCAGACAGTAATTGGGTCAGCCCAACCCAAGTGGAACCCAAGAAATCTGGATTAACGGTTATCAAGAATGATCATGGAGAAGAGGTACCCACTAGGCTCACCACGGGATGGAGAGTGTGCATTGATTACCGAAAGCTGAATCTCATGACTAAGAAGGATCACTTTCCACTCCCATTCATGGATCAGATTCTGGAAAAGTTATCGGGCCAGAAGTACTTTTGTTTCTTAGATGGGTACTCCGGGTACAATCAAGTGGCTATTTACCCGGAAGATCAAGAAAAGACCACCTTTACGTGCCCTTATGGCACGTTTGCTTTTAGGAGGATGCCATTTGGATTATGCAACGCACCAGCCACATTTCAACGGTGCATGATGGCTATATTCTCCGATATGGTGGGAGAATTCCTCGCAGTTTTTATGGATGATTTCTCAATCTTCGGGGATTCTTTTGAAAATTGCTTGGAAAATCTTAAACAGGTGCTAGCAAGATGCATAGACACCAATCTGATACTTAGCTAAGAAAAGAGCCATTTTATGGTTCGAGAGGGCATTGTTCTAGGCCACATTGTGTCTAAAAGGGGGATAGAGGTAGATAAAGCTAAGATCGATCTCATATCCAATCTTCCTCCTCCTACCTCGGTCAGACAGATCCGTTCATTCCTTGGCCATGCCGGTTTCTATCGCTGGTTTATCCACAATTTCTCTCAAATTGCCCGGCCTCTAACTCTTCTCCTAGCTAAGGATGTCCCTTTCCAAATGGATGAATCTTGCATCAGGGCATTCAATTCTCTGAAGGAATCTTTGACCAAAGCTCCGATTCTTCAATCTCCAGATTGGTCTTTGCCCTTCGAAATCATGTGCGATGCCTCTGATTATGCTATCGGTGCAGTTTTGGGACAAAGAATCAACAAGTGTCCCGTGGTGATATATTATGCAAGTCGCATCCTTGCAGATGCTCAAATAAATTATACCACCACAGAAAAGGAATTATTAGCTGTGATTTTTGCCCTAGAAAAATTCAGATCTTATCTTTTAGGGGCAAAAGTCATAATCTATTCTGATCACTCAGCTTTGAAATACCTGTTGACCAAGAAGGATGCAAAGCCTAGACTTATTAGATGGATCTTACTCCTTCAGGAATTTGATTTGGAAATTCGGGATAAGAAGGGTTCTGAGAATGTGGTAGCTGACCACCTATCCCGAATTTTGATCTCCGAAAGTGCACCAATAACTGATTCATTTACTGATGAGCATCTACTGGCCATTTCTCACACTGTTGCACCTTGGTATGCTCATATTGTCAATTACAAGGTGACTACTCAGCTTCCGGAAGGATGGACTAAAAGTGAGAAGGACAAATTCTTTTCCCAAGAAAAATATTATTTCTGGGAAGATCCGGAACTATTCAAATTCTGTCCTGATCAAATCATTAGGCGATGCGTTCCTGAAGAAGAACAACAGAGTGTCCTCAACTTCTGCCATAATTTGGCTTGTGGGGGACATTTCTCAGAAAAGAAAACTGCAGCCACGGTCCTGCAAAGTGGTTTTTACTGGCCCACACTTTTCAAAGATGCCCATGAGGTCAGTAAAACTTGCCTCCGATGCCAGGCTGTAGGAAATATGGCGAAAAGGGATATGATGCCACTCAACCCAATCTTAGTGGTTGAAGTCTTTGATGTTTGGGGAATTGACTTTATGGACCTTTTCCACCTTCTTTTGGACATACATATATATTGGTAGCGGTGGATTATGTCTCTAAGTGGATTGAAACAGTAGCCACCCGAACCAATGATCATAAAGTGGTCATTAAATTCGTTCAGAAGAATATCTTTTCTCGGTTCGGGTGGCCTAAAGCTATCATAAGTGATGGGGGAACGCATTTCACGAATTACCAGTTTCGAGCTTTGCTTAAGAAATATGGGATTAATCACAAAGTAGCTACCCCTTATCATCCCCAAACCAGTGGCCAAGTGGAAGTTTCCAATAGAGAGATTAAGAATATTCTGCAAAAGTTCGTTAGGCCCGACAGAAAAGATTGGTCTAAAAGATTTGATGATGCCTTATGGGCCTATCGGACCGCTTACAAAACTCCTATTGGCATGTCTCCTTATCGCCTGGTTTTTGGAAAAGCGTGCCACCTTCCGGTGGAATTGGAACATAGGGCTTATTGGGCCATTAAACAAGTCAATCTGGACCTAGCCCAAGCTGGTTCCCACCGAACCTTACAACTGAGTGAGCTAGAAGAGTTGTGTAACGAGGCCTATGAAGATTCAAAGATTTATAAAGCCAAAACTAAAGCTTTCCATGATAAACATATTGTGAGAAAAACCTTTCTTCCAAATCAAAAAGTTTGGCTATTTAATTCTAGGCTCCACCTATTTCCTGGAAAACTGAAATCCAGATGGGATAGACCATTCGTGGTCGTTAAAGCCTTCGATTATAGAGCTGTTAAAATTCTGAATCCCAAGAGTGGGAACACTTTTACCGTTAATGGTCAACGGTTGAAACCATTTATTGAAAATCTTCAAAATGAGCCACCTAAATCTACCGAACTGAGTGATCCACAATAACTGAACTTTCGTCTGGCTGAGGACGATAAACTTAGCGTTTGTTGGGAGGCAACCCAATATTTTACTTCAGTTTTTGTATTTCTTTTCCTTTTAGGTCCCTGAGCAGCAGTCGCCTTGGGTATGTCGCATCTTCTTCATCATAGGTTGTTCTCTCTCTTTCACAATTCTCTTATGGATAGAATGTTTTTCATATCTTTTATGCCATTGAGGACAATGTCAATCAAGTTGGGGGGTGGGACAATCTTTCACTGAAAAATGGTCAAAATTTTAAAATTTCTTCTTTCAAAAACTTCTTTTCACATCCTATGAAAATTGCATGAAATCATGTTTCATTAAGTAAATCTTAAACAAATCAATTTTCTGTTAGTCACATTGGTTAAAGAACTTTCAAAGTTTAAATATCCCACTTCACAAAAATCCACGGCAGGATAATTTTCACACACACACGGCAACTTAGAATAAATGAAAGATCTTAAAAGTATAGAATTGTTGAAATTAACCTTAAGGATAAGACTACTTATACTAATTTTTCTTTTTAGGTTGATCGAAAGGAATGTGTAGGATCCGTTATAGGGGACTGTCCTACTCAGCACTCTAAAAGAGGCGGTCATTTAAAATGGACAGCTGTAAACACTAAAGACAATAGAAGGCGTTAAAAGAGCTAAAGGAAGGTAGGTGGCAAAAAGTACGCACCTCCCCTTAGGTAATTCAAAGAGAGTGGCAGAAAGTACGCACTCTCAAAAGCAAAAGTACAATGAAATAAAAAAGCAACGCTAAAAAGTCCATCGTACCGGAAATATGACCAAGTCGTGAAAAATGCTGAGTCGGGGCGGGAACTGAAAAACGGTCATCGCTAACTGATTGGGAAATCTTTTATTCTGTTCTCTTCCCCATGTAGTCTTATCTAAAGGGTAGTAAATGCAAGAATACACCAGAAAGGTAGAAAATGAGTTTTAAGCGTGCCAATTTTCATGCACAATCACTTGTCGTGAATCAAAATATTGCGGGATATGAAAACTTTAGCTTAACCAAGTGGCTACCACTTAAATTGTTTGTGATAACAAATGAAGCATGATAATTCATTGTTTGTCCTAACTTTTCCTTATTTGCATTGCTAAGGGACTAGCAATGAGTAAGTTGGGGGGTGTGATAAAGTGTTAAATTGATCATTTAAGGGCAATCATACGCATCATACTCATGTTTTTATCTGTAAAATAGCATGAAATGATAGATAATTGCGTACCAAGTCCAACGGTACCAATTTCGTCAAATTCTAACTTAAAAACATCGTCATTTCATGTGATTAATAGAGTATAGCGCATTTGCGGTTTTTCGACAAAACCGAGATGAAATAAATAAATATAATGATTTTTTAATGATAATATGCTAATTTAAATTTACCCTATGTGAACAGGACATGCCGATGATGCAGTGCAGTTGGTGGAGTTTCTGGAAATTTGGGGGAGGTCTAGTGTTCGAATCTCAATAAATTCGACTTCATTTTGTCCAAAAGATTAAAGCATGGGTAAAAACGTCATTTGATGACCTAGTGTTGCCCTAATTCCATGGCCAAGAAGAACCCAAGCAGGGCCAGCTGCCTTCCTTTCTCCCACTTTCTTTTTTTCTAAAAAAAAAAAAAAAAACTTTCCTTCCCTTTTCTTTAAAAGAACCCTCACGTACCCGAGACCCTCCTATTCCTTGTCCCTCTCCGTTTCCCAGCACGGCTTGGCCTCAAAGCTCTTTCCTTCCCAGGTTTCTCTTCCTCTCTCTCTAGTTTCTCTCCTCTCCTCTCTCTCTAGTTCTTATCACCGCAATCTTCCCCCTCTCTCCCTGTTTTCTCAGCCTCTCTCAGCCGAACCCTTCCTTCCTCCTCGCTCTCTCCCATACCTCTCTCCTTCGCTCTCTCCCTGCAGACTCCCCCTCTCTCTTCTCTTCCTCCCTCTCTCTCCGGTTTCTTTTTCTCTCTCTCGGTCTCTCTTTCTCTCTCTTTGTTCTCCCCTCCTCCAGTTCTCTCTCTCGCCGTCTCTCTCTCTATCTCCTCCCTCGCATGTTGCCACAGGGGGAGGGCCACACCCGCGCTCCCGCCGTGCCCAAGCACCTGCGCGCGGGAGCCGCTCCAGCGCTCCAGCACGCCCTCTATGCGGCAACACTTGAAGTACCAGCCTCCACCAGCCGCCAGCAACAGCTCCATTGCGCCTCTACACCGCAACGTGCATGCATGCACGCCTGCCACCAGCTACTCCGCGTTGCCAGGTTGCTCCCTGCACCAGCAGAGCCCGCACCAATGCTGCAAGCCTCCTCGCACCTGAAGCTAGCTCCCTCCAGCGGCAACGTGCATGCAGGCACGTTCCCCCTCGCGGCTGCACACCAACGCCCTGCCAGCGCCCTCCACGCACCAGCACGCTTGAAGTTCCTGGCACCGCACCGCCCATGCACGTAGCCAGCAAAAGCCTCCACGCACCGCCTTCTTTCCAGAAGCTCCACGTGCCCCAGCTCATGCACGCACCCCCATCACGCGCTGCAAGCCTGCTGCGCCTGAAGCTGCCGTTGCTTTGTTCTCTCTCCCCCCACTAATATAGTATTCGTTTATTTAATTAGGGTTAGTTATTGGTTATTTGATGTTTAACTATTTTGTTTAAAGATATTAAGCCATGGGTTTTATAACTTGATTCATGATGATTAATGGTTTACACAGTTAAATAATGGTGTTTTTTTTGTTATAATTTCTTAGTTGTGCTTATTCTCCAACTGAGGTTGTGTTTAATTTGTAAAAAAAGAAAAAAAAAAGAGGGATTTGTTTAGTTTACGTAATTACATTTTTAGGTAACATTAGTTAATTGAGTTCTAGTTTAAATAAGTAATTAGTTCACTCAAATTCTCACCTATTTTTAGATAACTAAGAATCACAAGGTTTTCAAAATTAAGATCTTATTTCCCTGTGGATCGACTCGGACTCACCATTATTAATTTTCAAAATCTAATTTAAATGAGCCGAATAAATTTAGATTGAACGTTCTTATGAGTGTTTAACGACACACAATTTGGAACGATCATATTCAAAGTATGTCATTTTAAACGAATGACAATGATGCATTTAAAATGAAAGTAATACAAGTAATAAGTTTACTTTGCGAAAAGAAGTCAGAAATGAGGGGCACAAGAGAACACACCACTGTTAGACATCGTCCTTGCCCGCTTTCTCGCCCCCTAAAACACCATTCTCAAAATATTCATGCATGAGGTAAGGGCAGCATTAGTGTAAGACTTAGATAAGAATGTAATAACAAGGAGATAAAAATGTTGCAGCATGGAAGAAGGGGATAAAAAAAGTACATTTATGGAATAAAAAAGACTTACATAATTCACATATCACAATAACAAGAATCACAAATCAGCAAGACATAAGAAAATCTGAAGGGCCACATAAGAAAACATGTAGCTTTCAAATTCCATGTAAGAGAGGGTGGGTGCTCAGAATGGGCAGTCCACAGTAATGTTAAGGGCATTACATAGAAAATAGGTAGGAATTAAATTGCAGTGGAACACAGACTTATGTAGTGTATGGACAGCATGTCTAAATAGTCCAATTTTGAAAAGAGAAGCCAAACGTGCAAACCATGTTCTGAAAAAATATCCAAAGCATATTGAAAAATAGAAAATATCCAACTGAAAATATCAAAGCATATTGAAAAACTGAAAACAAATGAGCATGTTATGGATCTTGAAAACGAATGAAACCAACATCTATTGTTCTAAACCATGTTATGGGTATCATGTTCGAAACAGAAAATAACAAAGCAAAAGAAGGTATGGGCTTGATGTGAGCCTCATTCAAAACAGGTAGGAATTACATCAAGTATGAACTTTGGGTGAGGATCTTTGCCATAACAAGTATGAACTCAATATCAAGGACCATCAAAGCATCACAGTACACAATCAAAGTATCAACCACAATTATCAAGGACCTTTCAAAATAGGTGGCTCTTATAAATTCCATGTTTGGCAAGGGTTGAGGATCTTTCAAAATCAGGGTGAGAGAAAATCAATTTTGCCAGAGCCAAAGAAATAAATGACCAGTCCAACTTGTCATAAATTTAGATATGTTGACTTTCAAACTAAAAAATCCATTCTTACCACACTTGTGCTTCATGGAATGGACAAGTTCTTGTTGAGCGATCAGAATATTGTCCACAATAGCCACTGAGGTACAAAGGCAAACTGATTTATTGAGATGGTCTTGTTGAGAATAAGTCTGATTCTATTGGCAATGATTTTAGCACATTAACTTATATAGCACAATGGTAATTGGCCTATATTAAGAAGGACTGGTAGCAGGCCTTTTTTTTGGAATCATAACCGTTTTTAAGCAAGCCTTTTTGGCCTATATTAAGCAAAACAGTGGGCATTCCTCATGATAGTTTTTAAGTTCGATAAAAATACCCATTAGTAAAAATCACAATATATGTAGGAGCATCACAGTGTCACAGAGCATCACCACAGAAAAGAAAAGGAAGGATGGAGAGCTAACTATGGGGGTGGGTGATAAGAAGGAATCATCAAACATAAGCTGATAGAACAAGACAAACAATTGGAATGGATGCTTGGGATTGGGAACCTGCAATAATTACAAAAGCTCTCATACGTAGAAGCAAATGAAGACAGATAAGAGAGCTTGGTAACCTTACACTTGAGAAGAGGCTGGGCATTGTGAGATTGAGAACATTAGATGGGAGGACCTTGTGCACCTCATAAAGATGGACATGATGTTGGATATGGGCGTTCATTTTATTTGACCTAACAAGAATATGATGTTAATTTACACACTACATAGGTAGCTATGATGACTAGCGTGGTCTATAATAAAGAAAGAAGGGGCAAAGAAGTAGTGTGCAGTCAGCTTATTTGTCACAGAGATGCCAATCAACTGGGATTGTTCATCAGTCATGAGAGAAAATTTTTGGTGCATTCACCCCAGCTGTCCATGTGGCCATTGGCGTCCCCTGTGGGGAACAATAACCATAATTTTTCAGTTCTATGAGGCTAAAGCATACACTATTTCTTTGTGAACTTGTTTGAGGTATCGAAGGGAATACATATGTGCAAGCAACCTCGGGGAGGAGATGAGATGAATGCTGGCGTTGGTGACGAATGGGGAGAAGAGGAATGCTGCAGTGGACGAGCTCACGTCCGAGGGAGGCGAGAGCTTCACACTAGCTTGACGAAAGAGACGAGAGGTGTAGCTCTCTTGTTGGAGATGAAGGAGACGAGAGAGGGGAGGCGTCCAACAAGGAGGACAAAAGGAAACCCTATCTCCACAAAAGGAGAAAATAAAGCATGGGCTCAGATATGCAAAAGGGAAAACGTGTCTAACCGAAAGTTCCATGCAGGGATGGACTCCGCGTTGGAGGATGAAGAAGACACCGTCATCGGCAACCGATCATCGGCGGGAAGGCGGTGGCTGGAGGAGGCTCCACCGGGGGAAGGAGCAACGCCTGATGTGGGAAGAAGACCTCTCTGTTGCATCCTCGTTTCTGAAGGGGGGGGGGACCCTCTCTTTAACAAGGCGAAGCACCGGGTATTTGATGAGATGGTGATGTGCATAGATGGTGCAAAAGGAGGCGAATATGGAGCTGCCGTGCAGAGATCGCGCCCTTGGGAAGAGCTCCACAGACTGGGCTCAATGCCCTAGCCACACCTCATTTGACCAGGGGAGAAGAAAGCGTGGTGAAGGGGCTTTCCTACTGTCCTTCTCCTGTAGCACGCAAGATCGGACGGAGGGGATGAGAAGAAGGAAGAAGGCAGGTTGGGAGAAGGAAGATAGCGGACAGCTCGTGACGAAGCATGTTCTGAAGCCTGGGAAGACGTTCCAGTTGAGTGCCTATTCCAGTTAAACGGGGGTAAAACGTATACCACCTTGGGTTAAGAAATGCCCTCCGCCAAAGTAGGTTAATCAGTTTAAGTGGAATAAATGGACTTATTCCGGGCCTATTCTGCAAACAAAGTGAAGCATAGGCAATAAGGAGCAAGACTAGCTAGGGAAGTGAGTTTGGCAGATCTTCCCCTCCTCCATGTGCAACTTGTTTTTCATGGGGAATTCAAGTTCTTTGGAAGTGAATGTCATTCCACCCACTATGCAAACAATGCCCAGAACATTGGCTCCCTTTAAAAAAAAAGGCATACCCAGTGCATCAGGCTCCCACCATTTGTGGGGTCTAGAGAAGGGGGGATGTATGCAGTCTTATCCCTACTAAGTAGAAAGATTGTTTCCTTGGTTCGAATCCATAACCTCCAGGTCACAAACGGGGCAACTTAACTGTTGCCTACTCTTCACTGGCTCCCTTGAAGCTAAAAAAGATGTGCTTTATAGTCTCTCTATCTTGCCTACATCTCTCACAAACATCAGCCTCCATAATTCTCCTATTTTTTACCATTTCATTTGAGGGGAGGCATTTATTGGTGATCTTTTATAGGAGCATTTGCACTGTCGGTTCTACAGGCCATCTCCATAATGTTTCCCAATCCTTACTTAGAGTCCCCTCCTCGTCTATTCTGATGACCCTTATGGCATGGACACTCCCCCTGACAGGCTATTGTATCAAAACCCTGGTGTCTTCATGATGGTTTCCAAGTTCGGATAGAATTACTTTATGTTTCAGCTCATTGAATAGATCTTCACTAACTACTTCTCTGATATGCTCAAAGTTTCAAGATTTGTCTGCATTGATCCACGGCTTAACATATTCATCTTCCTTAACTACTAGAGTGTTTAGATAATCAGTAGGTCTTTCGATTAAGGCACTATCTCCCCACCAGTGATATGTATACCACCTGATTTTATCCCTTTGCCAATTACCCATCTAAAATCCCTCTTTGTTTTCATGAAGAGCTTATATACTTGCCTCCAGGTGCATGATTCTCTTTTGATTTTCATTGGTCTATTTAGGTTATTTTTATGAAAATACTTGGCCTTGACAAGTTTAGTCCACAAAGACTCCTTACCCAATTGCAGTTGTCCAACTAGTTTCAATAGTTTTGCCTCATTTATACTCCTATCCTCCTTAAACCCCAGCCCTCCTCGCTGCTTGCTAGAACAAACCAGCCCCCATCTTCCTAGGTGGATTAATTTACGTCTGACTTCTTCCCTTTCCTATAAGAAATCTATGCAAATTTTGTCCATGTTCTTTGCTGCCTTGACAGAGTGGTGAGAACACCATAGTCTTTAGATGGTTTGATCCAAGCTGTGCCTATCGTCGTCGAAAAGTCGTTCTGACTTTTCTTTGGCTTGGAGATGACATAGAGTCCACTTGATACACAAAGACATTATTATTTGATTTTGTTTGGTCCATTTATGGTCCATTAGGTAATTTTCTATTTTTTCAAAAAATTTAGGTACGATTTTTGCACTAATTTTTAAGGATAGAAGTTTGATTTGGATTTAAAGATACAAGATAGAGTCGGACTTCATCATTTGGTATTTGAGTAGGATTCTATAGAGTTTATATATATTATTGTGCTCTCTATTTAGAAATTATGCATGATTATTTGAGAAAATTAACTGAGTTGTTCGAGTGTGCCTCTACGACAAAGGGTTCCTACTAGTGCGGCGACGTCGAGAAATCCTGTCTCTCTGGTGCAATGCCGGAGAGGGCCGTTGTTATGCTCCTGATCTTGGTTCACTTATTCAGACTCACTTCGAATTCAAGTTACGTAACCACGAAATCAAATAACATACAAATCGAAGATGAATGATGAGAGACAAATAACCAAGCAATCAACATATCATTTTTCATCATTAAATTCAAATATTCCATTATATTGTGATAACTAGTATCCTCAAATTACATCAAATATGTGTGAAAACAAAATATCTCAACTTAATAAAGAAATATAAAAGTACATATCTTCTCTCAATTTTCAACTACATCAAATCTAAGAAAACAGCAAATCTAATTCTAGATAACCTCTTGATGAGTCTGGACTAAATTTCTTAAGCAAAGTCCTCTTTCTCAGTCAACTCTTCCTCCTCAATCTCTGAAAATATTAGTAGAGTTTATGAGTACAACTACTCAGTAAGTAAATCAAATCCATCAAATGCTAACAATATAATAATTGAAAAGTGATGTTATCGAATATATATATATATATATATATATATATATATATATATATATATATATATATATATATATATATATGACTCACAGTTCCACATATAGCTCAAATAAGAACATAATACAAAATCTAGTCAAATATAGATTTATCAAATCACATGTATTTTCTAATAGTAGGAACAAATCGACCAAACATATAGCATATAAGGCATGATCATATTATTATTTAACTGAACAATTTTACTTGCCATGATCAGAACATATCACATATCAAATTGAACATATCGAATTGAACATATAGAAAATTTATCATTGCATGATAGCTTATCAAATTAGAGTTTATATTATCAGAATAATTAATCAGAATGAACATTGATTCTTAATCACATTAACTGAGCGTAGAAGTCAAATGAACAATTGAGTAAATTATAAGTTGAATCAAATGGATCTAAGCAGCAAATTGTGTTTCATAATTATGTGTTAAACAAAACATATCAAATAAACATGCATCCAACTATAACATAAGGAACTGAACAAACAAATACTAGAGCATATAGATAAGTATACTAAGGGCATGGCACATGCATAGTCAAGGAGTCTACTGTCCTACTTCGGATGAATGCAAACAAATACACAATCACCGAATTTTTTTTGTTCCCTACAAACAGAACTCATGTATGGACTCTTGCGGAATGAGTTCCAATCTCTTTAAGATGGTAATATCCAAATATATATCAAACAAAAACAAATATGACATAATCACATTTTCACATATTTAAAACTTGTCATAGAACTGGAAATTTAATAGACAAAATGATACTTATACTTATGAGTCAAAATATGCGTTTTTTACATACAAAATAGTCATTTAAGAGTCAAATAGGAACTATACACGTAAACCTAGATATAGTTTATCCAAATAGGTAGAAGGACTGAAAAATATACTATTAAAATTTTCTCAGATTTTTTGGACAAAGAATGATAATTTTCGGTCAATAAAACTAATTTTTAGAGCTGAAAAATCAACAAATAGGATCAAAAATAGCAAACATATTCATAAAATTATCAAACTTAGTGAACATGTCAAAGAGATCATATTAAATATGTGGACAAAGTTTCAAACATATCTAACATTTTTTGAGTGATTTAGAGCATTGGGTTGCATATGATGAACTTAAATAGACTTTAACCAGTGGAATAAATAATAGAACAATGATGAATAAATTTTTAAAATTTATAAATTTTTTTATAGAATTATATTTCATCATGAAAAATTTATGATCAAAATTTTCTTTTGCTGAGAAATGAAAGAGTTATGGCCAATCAAAGTTCATCGAAAACTCCAAATTGTCATTAGTCTAGACAAACAACATAGGCTGAGAAAATAATTATGAGAAAAATAGTAAATAAATTCATAAAAAATATAAATTTTGTTATCACTAAATAGACATTTAGGCTAAACTTTGGTCAAAATTTCATGATTTGGATGAGTATTTACAGAGTTATGGCCAAAACAAGTCAGATCAGATTTCGGAAATGACAGCAAAAGAGTAGTTTAAATCGCGCCTGGCTTAGTGGACGCCTTCTAAATCGCGTCGACCATAATGGATGCCTTTTATAAAAAAAAAAAAGCTGAAAGATGGGTCTAAACATCAAGTTTGAAAGGCATCTTGTCGAGCGAACGTCTTTTGAATCGTGTGCACTAGTTTGGACGCGATTTAGACTAATTTTTTTGAACTATAATATTTTGAAGAGTTCACATGGAACTGAGAGATCAAAGTGGGAACTAAGATCATAGATTTATAGATGAAGGTTCCGTGAATTATAGTTGACCATTTTTTAAAATCAAAATAAAATTTTTATATTAATATAAAATACGCACTTAATGGGTTATCATGACCCACCTCTTAAAGGAAGAACAACTAATCTTCTCTAACTAAATCCTTAAGCTCTAGCCACGAATCCTTCTTATTCTAAAATATTTTCCATGTTATCTAATCATTCAAAAACACAATCATTCACTAGAATCAATTCTCAAAAGATTAAACTAAAAATTCTTCTTGTTATTGATGAAGAATACTATGTTACTTATCCTAGAATTGAGGTTGCGTGCAAGAGAGATTATGCACAACCTCAAGGCCTTATTTATGATTCCTTCCCTTTCTAATACTACCCAAATTAAGCCCCCTTGGTTGCAGGGTCAAACTCCAACAGATGGAGTCTTGGCCAATAAGTAAAGTGACTCAGTTTATAACTAGGAACCTAGATTTTCGTACGCAGTGGGTTTCCTTAGCTAAAACTCCTCAATTTTGACCCCTTTAGTGACTGGAATTATCTAAAAGACTTTGTTCCAACCATATCCACTATGCAAAATTTGGAGTTTTATACGCGAAGTTATCACATTTCCAATATGCTATTGTCGCATAGTTTTCAAAATCCGAAATTTGACTAAGTGTTGAAAACCAACTAGTTTCCTAATTAGGTCACTAATGAGTTTATTGGACTTGTTTTGAATTAACTAATAACTTACCCATTCTAAACCAAACATATTTATATCATTTTAGCCCATTAATTGACTTAACTAGACTTATTTAAATCTAATTGGACTTAATTAACTTTGCCCCATTAACAAATTAATAGGTTTAAGATCTAGGGTATAATAGTTGCACTGCCGGTGCAACATCGGCAAGTTCCCCCCTACCCCCCCTCCAACTTTCTTCTCCTTCCTCTGATCTCGCTCTCTCGCTCCCTCTCGATTTCAGTCACAGCAACAAAACAAGAAGAAGAAGAAGAAGAAGAGTTGGGAGGGGCTAGATTTGGCATCCATCGGAGCTGCCACTGTCGGCGGCCCCAACAGTCGTTGCCGCCCTCGCCATAATCCAAGTCCACTACCACTTGTTAGTTTAGGTGGCCTACAAGCCAATCTGACTATGTAAATCTCGTTCATTTATTAATATAATGGCATAATATTCATTATGTGTAAATTGCATTAATTATCGTTTCATAATGAAGTCCGTGGATATGTGCTATAGTGATCAGATTATGATGAGATCATACTAATGAGACTGATCACTTAAACACACATATTCTTAATCGTTCATAGTCGGAGGATATCCGAGAAGGACATCGGATATCCGGTTAGACTAATACAAATTACTCTTGCTCATATGATGAGGGTGACTTATCTCATAAGTCACTTGTGTGGAGACACTAAGGCGAATATGTAGGTGCTCATTGGAGAATGAGTTCACTGAACTGATCCGACTGAATCGCTGGATGGTATTGTACCTCACTGTAAACCAGCTTAATTCTATTGTCGCAGTTGCGTGGATGGTCCTCGGACCTGAGACACCAAGGACACCTTGTCGGTGGACTTCTGTGCTTTGACCTTGGTTTACGAATCGCTAGCCACGGGATTCTAATACACCAAGGATTGGGTACAGCGAAATATCGTCGAAGGGAATTGTGTGTCAATAAGGAATCATTCGCTCTCGGTACTTAGAGAGAGAATGCTCTAGGAAGGATGCGCGGAAGTCCCTGGCCAGGGCGGACGATAATATCGAGAAAGGAGTTTTCCGATATTCATCAGCGGCATCCAATCCAAGTGAGTTGACCGGTTAGGGTTTGACAGCTCGCCATATCCTGAGTTGACTCGAGAGCATTGTACGAATGAAGGATTATATCCACGCGGTAACTGTCGGCGGAAAGGTTCCAAGAGTGGGTTACTTAACCCCAATACCTTCCGGGTTCATGCGGTGTTGCTTGGCACCCAACGTGATCGGAGGCCCGGTCGAATTCGATGTGCAACATCAATTCGATTGATAAATTAATTAATAAGGGGTTATTAATTGATTAATAAAGTCAGTGAGGAGTCACTGGGCTTGTTGGGCCATTAACTGGACTGGTACGTGGGCCTAGAGGGTCACACGCAAATGATTCTCAAGGCGATGGATAAATAAGTGGGTTTTATATAAACCGGGGGTTTTTATGAAAAATCGCACGGTTAGTATAAAACATAGCGAACGGGCTAAGCAGGCTAAGCTGCTGCTAACCCTAGCCGCCCCTCCTCTGTTTCTCTCTCTCTCTGGCGTCCAGACAGATCCAGATCTGCTCCGCTGCTTCTCTGAATCCCGTTCGACGGGAAATCGTCTGTGCGCTGCGGCGATCGTTGCGGCGACCGGCAGAGGTTTCGTAGACTGCTAAGAACGAGGAACGTGAGGATATCCGTCGCGAGGAGGATCGCGTGGACTTCGCTAGAGGCCGGGCACTTGCGCGGCTTGCGGTGTCGCACCGACGAAACCGAACGGTTGCAGATTCGAATCCGCACACGGTGAGAATCGATTATCCGATAATCGTAGGTTTTAGTTTTTCGAAACGGGAAAACGGATCACTGTTTTATTTTATTTTCCGCTGCGTGAGCGATCCGGAGAAACCTGAGAAACCCAACAGTGGTATCAGAGCCAGGTTCCACTGTTTCTCGTCCTATTTTGATCTCTAAATTAATTTTTCATGAGTTAATCCATGCGTTTAATCCGATTCAAATGACAGAATAGTGTTCATAAGATGAACACAAATAATTAGATTATTTTTCTGTGATTTTTTGGATTTTATTTGGGGTTTTGTGTTCTTCGTGGGACGATGAATGGGGTGTTTTCGGCGGCTTCGTAAGCGAATCCCAATCGTTGGGATGGCGGCCCGGATGCCCGGATCTCTAGGTGATAGTCACCACAGCACATCCGGTATGTTTGCCGGCGCCGGAGTGGCTTTGAAGAGCTGCAAAAATCGAGCTCTAATTCGGGTTTAGAAACCCTGCAAAACCAGTTTTGGGGGCTCGGTTTGGGGCCTCTTATGCCTTTTCCGGCGACCCTGCCGGCGTCAGGCTCGCCGCCGACGCCGGGGGCATCACCGGCCGTGGCCGGGCGCCGCCGGGGGGCACGGCCGTCGACGCCCTGCCCCTGCAACCGCCGCCAACCTGCAACCCTTTAGGGTTTCCTGCAACAAGGGGCTCGTCGGGTTGGAGGGGGTGCCGGCCTGGGCCGGTTCGACCGGTTGGACCGGCTGGCCAAGGGGCCCCCTGACCGGGCTTAAGCCCACGAGCCATGGTTCGAGCCACTAGCCGAGCCAGGGCTCAAGGCTGGCTCGAACCAGTTGCCCATTTCCCCTATTGGGCTGAGCCCTTTAACCTCTCCTTTACCCTCTTAACCCCTTAACCACATATTAGCTGTTATTAATTGAAATTTGACTCTGAATTTAAATTTTCAAATTGTTTTAAATTTTAAATTAGAATTCAGTTTTAGTTATTTATTAAATTAATGATTTTGAATCATTTTAATATTAACAATTAGGTTGATTAACTAAGGGTTAAATATTAATTTAATTGTTAAATTAATAATTAACCTTAATTTAACTAATTTGAATGTTAAATTAGTTATTAATAGTTATTAGTCTAACTGTTAGATTATTAACTATTATCTCAGCTAATTGTTAATTAATATTTGAGTTAGTTATTAGTTTAATTGTTAAATTGATAATTAACTTAAATGACTAATTTAAATGTTAAATTAGTAGTTCTTAATTAATTACTGTTAGTCATTGATTTAATAGTTAAATTGATGATAACTTTAATTATCTAATCTAAGAGTTAGATTAATTAATTATTAATTAGTTAGTGTTAATTATTGGTTTAAGAGTTAAATTAATAATTAACATTAATTGGCTAATCTAAGTGTTAGATTAGTAGTTAATAATTAATCATAGTTGATTATTAATTTAAATGTTAAATTATTAATTAACTTAGTTTGATTAATCTAAGAGTTAGATTAGTCTTTAAATAGTCTAACTGTTAGATTATTGATGGGGTTTTAATCTAAGTGTTAGATTATTAGAATTGTTCTAATTGGCATGGAATAATCTGGAATTATTAATTCGGAGTGTGTGCACATGTGATGTGTGTTTATTGCTTTTAAATTTTGATTTAATTGCATGTTAAGTTAATAAAATGAGTTTTCGAAATTCAAACACCAATTTTGATTGGATCTTAGCTTTTTGAAAGCCAAAACTTATTTATTTTGAAAACTCTTATTTTAGGTATGTGATGCGCTGTATCATGTGTGGGATCTTTAAAACACACCGTGGTTATGGATATGCACTTATTTAATTGTTTATGTGATGAATGATGTGTTTGTGTGGATCGTAGATGAATGATAGATGTTTATTAATTGTTAATAAATAGAGATCTGCGTATCTCTCCCTCTCTCATTCTCTGATGTATTTCTACCTCCCTCTCTCTTGTACTCGCCATAAGGCTCTCTTCTAATTACATGTGATTATAGAATTAATGTAATATGATCGAGGCTACCGAGGAAGGAGCGAGGACGATCAACAGCTGCAACCAGGAAGGCGAAAAGATGGAGATCTCTTGCCTATGTGTTTGCAGGTTATCTAATATAATTGTTGTGTTAGATTGTGTGTGCGTTTGATTGTTGGCTCCAGTCAAACCCACTGTGCTATCCATGACCACACTAATGACATGTATGTGATGCATTGTTTTTCCTTTTGATTATAAATCAAAGCAGATATAGTATTTAGTAAATATATACGATATATTTATATACTATCACCTAGGAGAGATCAAGATAAAAGTTATCTAAATATCCTCAGATAAACTCTAAGCCGTAACGTGAGTAGTTAAGAACTTATCGCGTGGTCCACCATCGTTATAGTCAAAGGATTCGAATCACTTTAGGCAGGTTTGTTGTGCTATCCACAAGGCCTGCTTAATTGGGAGGAGAAACTATGGCTATGACATTAGATGCCTATATGATCGGGGTAGAGGAACTATGTAGCTTTGTTGTGCTATCCACAAGGGCTGCATGCGAATCTATGCTCGTCGCGTAACGATGATTAGCTTAGACCAGAATTAGTGGTTTGTTGTGCTATCCACAAGGCCATTAAATCTCTGGGGACCGAAACTATGATCAGATATTGCAAGGATGCAAGTCCTATGGGTTGGGTGCTCTCTGATTGTATTACAGTTTGTTGTGCTATCCACAAGGCTGTAGTGCAAGTCATTGAGATTCTGATCCCCACTAGGAGACTGTCGGCGTCTCCCATTCTGTATAACTGAGGGTTATACAGTCCGTTGAAAATTAGTGGGAGTTAAACTTGAACAAAAGACCATGTCTTGTTTTAAATTTTAATAATTGAACATCTGCTAAATAGATTTTACTTTATCTCCTGTAGGGAATTATGTCGTCGAATAACCCACTCCGTGGCATACTTGATGCTCTTTTGACTTACCTGATCTACTCAGATTGGTTCAGAAACCTGAAGAATGTCTTCAGATCTGAGCACATTGACTTTGTCCTTGAAGCTGATCATCCTGTTGAACCGACATTGGATGCCCTTGACACAAAGATGATAGCTAATGATATAAGATCGAAGGACAAATGCAAAAGAGTAGTAAAGGGTGACTGCTTCTACTATAAGCAGTATGGTCACTGGAAGAGGAACTGCAAGGAGTTCCTTAACGATAAAGCTCATGGAAGAGTGAAGCTGTTTGAAGCTTCAGATATCTATATGATGGATATCAACTTATCAGTTAGAGATTCCACATCTTGGGTATTAGATACCGGATGTGCTTCCCATATCTACCATGATGTGCAGATGCTGACAAGTAAGCGCAAGCTGAGACAAGGCGAGGTGGAATTGACGTTAGGAAACGGCGCAAAAGTTGCGGCGATTGCTGTTGGGACAGCAAACCTCAGGCTTCCATCAGGAGACGCCTTACTTTTAGAAGATTGTTATTATGTTCCTAGCATAATAAAGAACATCATATCAATATCTTGTTTGGACAAGATAGGATATAGGTTGACTATTGAGAATAGAAGTTGTTCGATTTATTATGGTAATAAATCAATAGCTTCAGCATCTTTAGTCAACGGTCTATATCTATTACATGTTTCTTATTACAATCTCCGTATTGATAATGCTCTTAAGAAGAGCAAGAATTGTGTGAACCAAGTCTACATGTGGCATTGTAGACTTGGGTACATTGGCGAAAGCAGGTTGCAAAAGTTGCACAAGCATAGTTACTTAACATCATTCGATTATGAATCGTTTGCAACATGTGAATCCTGCCTTATGGGAAAGATGACAAAATCTCCATTTACTGGACATGGAGAACGTGCCAAGGACATTCTGGAACTAATACATTCGAATGTATGTGGTCCCATGTCCACCCAAGCCAAAGGTGGCTTTTCATACTTCATCACGTTCACCGATGACTTCTCAAGATTCGGCTATGTGTACTTAATGAAGTACAAGTCGGAAGCATTTGAGAAGTTCAAGGAGTTCAAGAATGAGGTAGAGAAGCAATTAGGAAAGAGTATTAAAGCTCTTCGATCAGATCGAGGAGGAGAATACTTGAGTACTAATTTCACACAATTCTTAAAGGATAATGGTATCCTTTCTCAGCTGACCCCTCCATATACACCACAGATGAATGGTGTATCAGAAAGGAGGAATCGCACCTTGTTGGACATGGTGCGATCCATGATGAGCTTTTCGGGATTACTAGTGTCCCTCTGGGGGTATGCTCTAGAGTCAGCAGCATACCTATTGAACAGAGTACCCAGCAAGTCTGTGGCCTCGACTCCATATGAGATATGGAAAGGCAGGAAACCAGAGTTTAAACATGTTAAAGTCTGGGGTTGTCCTGCTCATGTAAAGATGCATGATCCAGACAAGCTGGAATCACGAACTGATAAATGCAGGTTTGTGGGAAGAGGTTCCAGATCCCCAAACAGCTGCATTATCATCAGATGAGATATCAGTTCCTGAATCTGTTCAGCTACACACAGATGAGCCTCGTAGATCTGGTAGAGTACCTAGACTACCCGAACGATATGTGGGACATATTGCTGAAGGTGAGTCTAAGGTAGAATATAATGAGGATGATGATCCTAAAACCTACCAGGAGGCCATAGAAGGCCCGGAAGCCGGGAAATGGCGAGAAGCCATGAACTCAGAAATCCAGTCCATGTACACCAACCAAGTTTGGAACTTGGAGGACTTGCCCGAGGGTATTGTACCCATCGGTTGCAAGTGGATATTTAAGAGAAAGATCGATGCTGATGGACGGATCAACACTTATAAGGCAAGGTTGGTGGCAAAGGGATATCGTCAAAGGCAAGGAATTGACTATGACGAGACTTTCTCATCAGTTGCCATGATAAAGTCGATCAGAGTTCTGCTCGTCATTGCTGCACATTTTGATTATGAAATCTGACAGATGGATATGAAGACTGCCTTCCTCAATGGTAACCTTGAGGAAGAGGTGTATATGATACAACCAGAAGGTTTCACATCCAAAGAATCTCCAGATAAATTGTGCAAGCTTCAGAAGTCCATTTATGGACTGAAGCAAGCTTCCCGGAGCTGGAACATAAGATTTGACGAGGCTGTCAAGTCTTATGACTTCATTAAGAATGAAGATGAGCCTTGTGTGTACAAGAAGACCAGTGGGAGTGCAGTCACTTTTCTAGTTCTTTACGTAGATGACATACTACTCATTAGGAATGATGTACCTATGATGTCATCAATAAAGATCTAGCTGTCGAAAAACTTCTCCATAAAGGATTTGGGAGAAGCATCCTACGTATTGGGAATACGGATCTATAGAGATAGATCAAAGAGGATGCTTGGAATGACCCAATCTTTGTACATAGATACCATAGTCAAAAGGTTTGGCATGGAAAATTCCAAGAGAGGTCTCATACCGATGAGACATGGGATTAGTCTCTCAAAGGAGCAGTGTCCTAAGACTACTGATGAGAGGGCATTCATAGATAGAATACCTTATGCCTCTGCCATATGATCTATTATGTATGCCATGCTATGTACATGGCCTGATGTTGTATTTGCTCCAAGTGTTACAAGCAGATTTCAGGCTGATCCAGGCGAAGAGCACTGGTAGGCAATGAAATGTATTCTTAAGTACTTGAGAAGAACTAAGGATATGTTTCTTGTCTATGGAGGAGGTGACTTGAAATTGCAAGACTTTACTGACTTGAGTTTCCAGTCAGATCTAGATGATAGCAAGTCTAAATCTGGATTTGTGTTTACATTAAAGGGAGGTGCAGTGTGCTGGAAGAGTTCCAAGCAAGTAACCACTGCAGATTCGACGACTGAAGCTGAGCACATCGATGCAGCTGAAGCTTTCAAGGAAATAGTGTGGTTGAAGAAGTTCATCACCGACCTTGACATAGTTCCCAGTATCCTTGATCATGTTCCGCTGTTGTGCGACAACAATGGGATTATTGCACAAGTGAAAGAGCCGTGGTCTCATCAAAAATCGAAAGATGTTCTGAGGCGCTTTCATCTTATCCAGAGGAGATGTAATAATGGAAAGAGTTCCATCCGTCGACAATCTAGCAGATCCACTGACAAAGCCGTTGGCTCAAATTGTGTTTGAGCGTCACCTAGAGTATAAAGGTGATTAGCTTTAGTCCAAGTGGGAGATTGTTAGTTTAGGTGGCTTACAAGCCAATTTGACTATGTAAATCTCGTTCATTTATTAATATAATGGCATAATATTCATTATGTGTAAATCGCATTAATTATCGATTCATAATGAAGTCCGTGGATATGTGCTATAGTGTGATGAGATCATACTAATGAGACTGATCACTTAAACACACATATTCTTAATCGTTCCTAGTCGGAGGATATCCGAGAAGGACATCGGATATCCGGTTAGACTAGTAAAGATTACTCCTGCTCATATGATGAGGGTGACTGATCTCATAAGTCACTTGTGTGGAGACACTAAGGCGAATCTGTAGGTGCTCATTAGAGAATGAGTTCACTGAACTGATCCGACTGAATCGCTGGATGGTATTGTACCTCACTGTCAACCAGCTTGATTCTATTGTCGCAGTTGCGTGGATGGTCCTCGGACCTGAGACACCAAGGACACCTTGTCGGTGGACTTCTGTGCTTTGACCTTGGTTTACGAATCTCTAGCTATGGGATTCTAATATGCCAAGGATTGGGTACAGCGGAATACCGTCAAAGGGAATTGTGTGTCAATAAGGAATCATTCGCTCTCGGTACTTAGAGAGAGAATGCTCTAGGAAGGATGCGCGGAAGTCCCTGGCCAGGGCGGACGATAATATCGAGAAAGGAGTTTTTCGATATTCATCAGTGGCATCCAATCCAAGTGAGTCGACCGGTTAGGGTTTGACAGCTCGCCATACCCTGAGTTGACTCGAGAGCATTGTACGAATGAAGGATTATATCCACGCGGTAACTGTCGGCGGAAAGGTTCCAAGAGTGAGCTACTTAACCCCAATACCTTCCGGGTTCACGCGGTGTTGCTTGGCACCCAACGTGATCGGAGGCCCGGTCGAATTCGATGTGCGACATCAATTCGATTGATTAATTAATTAATAAGGGGTTATTAATTGATTAATAAAGTTAGTGAGGAGTCACTGGGCTTGTTGGGCCATTAACTGGACTGGTATTTGGGCCTAGAGGGTCACACGCAAATGATTCTCAAGGCAATGGATAAATAAGTAGGTTTTATATAAACCGGGGGTTTTTATGAAAAATTGCGTGGTTAGTATAAAACATAGCGAACGGGCTGAGCAGGCCAAGATGCTGCTAACCCTAGCCGCCCCTTCTCTGTTTCTCTCTCTCTCTGGCGTCCAGACAGATCCAGATCTGCTCCGCCGCTTCTCCGAATCTCGTTCGACGGGAAATCGTCCGCGCGCTGCGGCGATCGTTGCGGCGACCGGCAGAGGTTTCGTGGGCTGCGAAGAACGAGGAACGTGAGGATATCCATCGCGAGGAAGATTGCGTGGACTTCGCTAGAGGCCGGGCACTTGCGCGGCTTGCGGTGTCGCACCGACGGAACCGAACGGTTGTGGATTCAAATCCGCACACGGTGAGAATCGATTATCCGATAATCGTAGGTTTTAATTTTTCGAAACGGGAAAACGGATCGCTGTTTTATTTTATTTTCCGCTGCGTGAGCGATCCGGAGAAACCCGAGAAACCCAACACCACTACCATCGCCTATCTCTCCCTCTCTCCTTCTCTTTCGGTTAAGGTATGGGAAAAGGGGGGAGAAGGAGAGAAAGGGCATATCGTGCCCTATAAAAGCCCAACCTGGTCTGGATCCGAACCCAGGTCCCTGTTAGCTCGAACCCAATCTACCAAGAAGGGCCCAACCATAAATTATTATCTGGTTTTATCAAGTTGTTGGGAACCTAGGTGGTCCGAGCCACCTAGTTGAGCCTTGGTCTGAGCCAGAGCTTTGTCTAGTTTAAGCCAGGTCTGGTCCAGACCTAGTCTACTGTAGTGCACTAGCGGTGCACCAAGTCTCACTATTGGACCGCCATAGTCGGTGAGTCATCCAGATGCCAATTCATGTGCCATCAGTGTCGTGGATCTCATCGCAGCGAGGTCGACCCAGATCTAGCGTGGTGTTGCTCCGACAGTAGCTCATTTTGCTTTCCATCCTTACACGCATGTCAAGGCCCTGGTTTGCACAGTCCGAGGCATGCGTCAACCGCCTTGATTTGCATATCAACAGTCGATCGCCTCCAAATTTATGGCACGCTTCTCGGGACATCATCCTAGTGGCGTGCACATCACGGGTGGCCCTTCAACTACCGTGATTACCACCTCATATTTCATTTATTAGTTATTTGTAGCTTATTACCTCCTTGCGAGGAGTGGCCTTATTTTTATTGTACTTTGAGAATGGTACACGTGCATTAGGTGGTCTTCTCCTACGCACCAGCATGGAAATACATGCTTCTTTCTCCTATCACAGCTTGATTTTCTAGTATTTACTTTCATCTGCCGCCGATTTGTCAGGTAGGATACCTAACCTGTGATGCATCATCACTGATAGCTTGAGAGTGCATTATACCTATCCTGAGTTCCAACAAGACTTTGAGGTGGTTCTAATTCTTTAGACGTGTGGTAGTTCCTCAACTATCAATGGTCCTACATTTCCTCATCGCGAGAGGGACGGTTACTTAACTAGCTTCTATTATTTGGCATGGTTATCTAACTTTACAATTGTGCGATTAGGTTGCGTCTACTTATTATTATAATAATTACCGCTGATCTCTACCCGTGAGAACCCAAAATCTAAAGCTTGTGAGCATCCAAAATTTAGAGCCCATGAGAGTTATTGAGCATCAGCCACTCCCACCTCCCCTAGTTGTTCGTGCCATTTGATATGATCATAGGAGGGGTTGTCGACCTAATTACGAGGACGATCCGTTGAGGTAGATAATGATGGATTTCAAAGGGTTCCACCCACATGGAGAGGTCGTCGCCCTGATTATACACATGCCCAAGATTATGAGTACGGATGTAGGCCCTATCGTGATCATACAGATCCAGATTATCAGGCCATCAAGAATGTGATGGTGGATGCACCTAACTTTGATGGATCTTTGGATCCTTAGATCTATTTGGATTGGGAAGCTGGTATGGATCATTACTTTGATTGGTACGAGATGTATGATGGTTGACAAATCCAATTTGCTAAGATGAAGCAGTTGGGCCAAGATGAGACCTTCTGGTCTAATGTTGAAGCCCTCCTCAGGCAGTGATATCAGGAGCCTATAGAGACATGGGATGAGATGCAGGTGAAACTTCACGAGGAGTACCTTCCTACCGCATATCGTCATCGTCTTATCGATAAGTGGCTGAACCTCACCTACAGGAACTGTACCATGACTGAATACATCTCTGAGTTTGATACTTATCTTTTAAGATGTGGTGTCCGTGAGGAGAGTGTGATGACCCTTTCACACTTTCATAAGGGTCTATGTCCAGCTTACCAACGTTAGTTGTTCAGGAGGGACGTGTCTACGCTAGAGTTTGCCTATTAGGTGACGTTAGCGGCTGAGTAGTTTGAGATTGAGAGTGAATCCTTCTAGCACCTGAGGCCTTCTTTTTCAGTGCCCTTCTGACCCTCGAGGTTCACCTGCCTACCCATAGAGAGGACCTGTGGCTGGACTTTCGGAGTCAGCCTGTCAGTAGGTACCTACTCCCATATGGATAGTGAGAGTACAGTTGCATCAATGCAATCTCCACGAGTGCAGTTGCATGCCTTGACTTGACCCCTATGGATCATCCGAGTCCAAATCATGTGCTCTGAGTGGACTTGACATCCATTCCAATTCGAACGAGATGTCTGGTCCCGATTCATTTTCCTCCTTCCGAGGACATCATTTGGTGTGATATTTTATCTGTAAAGGTTGGGAGCATTATCTTAGGTAAACCATGGATTTATGATGTGGACGCAATCCTCTACCAACACCTGTGCATTTCAATTTGGCACTCCGTGCATCACTTTTTGCATCCCTCTCGGCCACAAGCATCCACTCAATAGGAGTCTACTCAGTCTAGCATTTCTCCTCCTAGTGCCTCTGCTATTTCTAGTGCTTTATCTAGCACCATAGCTACATCTAGCATGGTCTAGTCGAGCACTCTTGCTACCCCCTGCTCAGCTCAATCAAGTAGCACTCTAATAGCTACTAAATGTATCATTAAAACTCATAGCTACCAATCTCAAATTAATCGGCTAACTTAAATAAAATTAACAATAGTTAAGGGTGAGGCCGAGTCGAATCCCACAGAGAAATAGATTTTAGTGTTGAAAACCTTGAAATTTTAATTGAGATTAAAAAATGGAGATTAGAAAGAAAGTGGAGCTACACATAAGAGCTTGCAACTAATTAATCTACCCTAGGGTCGAAACAAACTAACTAGTCATTGGCATGACATTCATTGCAAGACTTAAACACTTAGTTAACATTAACTAAAATGCTGCAAATTAATTAACTGAAACTAATGCAAATCCACAAGTTTAACTAATTGATTCTATTATGCACACAAAACGCACTTTGAAAAGAGGGGTGAGAGATTAAAGAAGACAAATAAATGAAATAAATTGACATTATCTCTATTAATTGAAAGCACAAAATTTTAATGAAACAACGCTTAAAACTACAAAGTGAGATGGAATGTTAAACTAAAAATTACAATTTTAAATGGAAAACAAAATAAACGTAAAAGAAAGTAAAGGAAGGCAGCAAGGGCTTTGGTAGGCTCTAGCGCACAGGCGACGAGGAGAAGGGTGCGAATGCCCGGAGCATGACGCGTGACTGGCAACTGATAGTTACACATTTTTAGATAATAAATAGATAGAATTTGCACATTACATTTGCGATTTTATGTACAAAATCATATGGAATGATAGATAAATCAATGATGTTTTCAAATGTATCAATTTTGTAAAATTCAAAATTGAAAATATCATCATTTCATGGAATTAATTGAGTGTGAGAATTTCGTTCTTAATAAGGGCTTCTCAGTAATTATCAAAGATTTAATGTACATCTGAATAATTTATTAATTGCCGCAGAGATTCAACTATTATTTTATGTGGATGCTCCAACGAGCAGATGGCATAGTGGTTAGACCACTTGAACTCTAGTGAAGTGACCAGGGTTCGAATTTTGATAGAAACAATATTTTATTTTCATGTTTTCTCTTCAAGTGGGGCACATATGCCAACTAAGAGAGAGAGAAATGAGGAAATCTCAAAATTCAAAGAGAGAGATATTTCTTTTAAAATTTAAATTTCAAAAACTCTCTTTATTTTGAACGAAGATCCTCCAATTAAGGGGATGAGTTTAATGCAAAATTTAAACCTCTTTATTACTTTTTTGAATTTCAAAATCTCCCTTTTATCTATAAAACTAAGGAGGAGTCGTCTAAATTGACCAATTCTTCTTTTCCCCCCACCTTCTCTATCTCTCTTTCTTTCTCCTGCTATCTGCTACAATACCAAGTGAGTACTGTAACGACCCGCCACCCTATAATCGGGAATCCAGTTATTAAATGGATACCGAATCATTAAATTTTGAGCCAAACCAAGATCTCGATAAGTCTGGGAAATAAATGATAAACTAAGCTAAACATCCACATCACATCGAATTGTAAAGGAAGTACAGAAATTAAAAATTATTACAATTCGACTTGACTCAGCAATTAATTACATACTCCAACAGAAAAGAAATAATTAAGCGTACAGGCCAGAAAAGGAAATAATAACTACATCGGGGCACATCCCGGAACGGCGGCTGCTGGCACGCAACCCAAGGCAACACTCTCCTCGCTATGCCTGCCTGGAACCCTCACCTGAAAACCGCAGGGGGTGAGTCTCATCAAAAAAGACTCAATAGGGATCCTTCGATCCCCACCACCCACCACCCACTCACACACCCACAAGTGCAATACACAAATATAGGCAATTTAACTAAATAAAGCAGTAACACAATTCCTAGATTTCGATATAAAACACATACATTTATAACAGTAACATGCACGATTCTGAAACCACATTACCATGGAGTCCACAACTAGCGTCTCGGTTAAACACAAGTCAAACGGCCGAACGCGGAAAACACCGACCCGCTGAGACCAAACAGCAACCCCTCAGATAGCACACTGGCTACTCCGATCTGACCTGGCTCAAGGTGGTTATGCTTCCCCCAGCACGAGTGACACTTCGAATATACCACTCCCACACCGGTACTAGCTATACCCGGGGTACACCAAGTGACCCTCTCTCTAGGTGTCACCCCACCACTCCCACACCGGCGTCGTGTCACTCCCACACCGACACATAGTGCCGAAGCGCTAACAACTATCACTCTAGGTCCACGATCGCACAAAATGCAACACGGTGTGATCCGATCACGTAGAAATCATCGTCCTCAAGTATGTTCTCAAATATCCAATTAACCAAACTATCTGTCAATGTAAACACATGTTAATTGCAGGAATTAATGAGATTCTATCTTGAATCGCGTCGCCCAAGGCCAACGTCATTCAAGACTCCTAAACTGGTTCATGTGAGATCTGGCCTCGGAAGAAGGCCTAAAACACGCTGTTCAAATGGGTCGCCGTTTAAAAAGCGTCATTGTTCCTAGTCGCCTAATAACAACAGAAACAGAGACAGGCCTCGAGGTGATCTGAACTAAAACGCGTCATGCACGGGGGTTTCCATTTAAAAGGCGTCGCTGTCTCTGGACGCTATTCAATTCAGAGACAGACTCTGTTGTCTGGGGTCAAATGGCGTCGTGGGTTGAAGCCGCCTTTTAAATGACGTCGCTGTCCCTAGACAGGTTCTCCCTCCGCCCTCTCCCAAGTCACAAGGCGGGATTTCTCCCCCAAATCGCACAAAAAACACCACAAATTAGAGGGGGAGGAGGAGAACCTAAATACCATTAAAAACCCACAATTCCTCATTACATGCAATTAGTATTTTCACCCCAAAAATCCCCTAAAAATGCTCCAAAACGGGAAAAAACGTGGTTTTAAACAAAACAACGCGAGGATCGTCACCTAACCAGTTACTCGAACTCCTCCGAGCTCTAAGCCGCCGACCCACCTCGCCACATGCCGCCGCCGGTACCGCTGTGGACACCGTTACTCCACCGGGATGTCGGCCGCCGTCCGGAGAGAAATGCGCCGCAGAGGAAGTGGTGGTGGTAGTGGAGGAAGTCGAGAGGTTAATGGAGTGGAGGGAGAGGAGGAATGGGGAGAAGAAAGGAAGGAGAGGGGGAAAAGGATCGCCGGAGGTTCGGAGGGAAGAGAGGAGAGAGAAGAAAAAGGAGAGAATGAGGGAAAGGAGGGAGGGTTCGCGGGGTCAAAATGAAACTAGGTAAAACGCGTCGTCCAAGCCCGACGTAGTTCAGACGACAAGTCCGGACCGTACACTGACAACCCAGGGCAATACTCTAAATGGCGTCGTCCATGAAAGACGCCATTCAGACGATAAGACCGGGGCCGTACTCCCGCTCCTCAAAACCAGCCCACGTGGCACAACCTAGAATGCGTCCACCTCGATGGACGCCGTTTGAACCGCATCGAACTTGCTCGACGCGAAAAGGAACCCAAGCCCTAACCCCATAAGGGCCCAAACCGAGGGATCCGACCCCGAAACTGACCCGATAATCGGATCCGAAACCTCAATCCTTACATTCTCTCCCCCTTAAAAAGAATTTCGTCCCCGAAATTACTATTTAAAATAATAAGATTACACAGATAAAATAAAAAAAAGAAGAATTTACGAGAAAAGGTAGGGAAATTGTTCCCGCATCTCATCCTCGCGCTCCCAAGTCGCTTCCCCTCTGGAGCGATGCTGCCAAATCACCTTTACTAGAGGAACAATCTTGTTTCGGGGAACCTGTTCCCTGCGATCCTCAATACGCACTGGAACCTAGAAGTAAATCTCGGACCTCAAACTCAAACTCAAGCGGTCTCCTACGGATATATGCATAACTCTTCTGCCTGCTGTGAGATGTAGTCAATCTTTGCTGCACTACTCTAGCAACCTCAGCACACTGTTGTACCAACTCTGGCCCTGCTATCTGTCTTTCGCCAATCTCATACCAATTCACAGGAGAACGACACGGCCGCCTGTACAATGCCTCATATGGCGCCATGCCGATACTAGAATGATAACTGTTGTTGTAAGCAAACTCCACTGTAGACAAGTGTTGCTCCTAAGAACCTCCTGTTGGTTTAGGTGGCCTACAAGCCAATCTAACAATGTAAATCTCGTTCATTATTAATAAAATGGCATAATATTCATTATGTGTAAATCGCGTTAATTATCGTTTCATAATGAAGTCCGTGAATATGTGATATGGTGATCAGATTATGATGAGATCATACTGATGAGACTGATCACTTAAACACACATATTCTTAATCGTTCCTAGTTGGAGGATATCCGAGAAGGACATCGGATATCCGGTTAGACTAGTACAGATTACTCCTGCTCATATGATGAGGGTGACTGGTCTCATAAGTCACTTGTGTGGAGACACTAAGGCGAATCTGTAGGTGCTCATTGGAGAATGAGTTCACTGAACTGATCCGATTGAATCGCTGGATGGTATTGTACCTCACTGTCAACCAGCTTGATTCTATTGTCGCAGTTGCGTGGATGGTCCTCGGACCTGAGACACCAAGGACACCTTGGCGGTGGACTTCTGTACTTTGACCTTGGTCTACGAATCTCTAGCCACGGGATTCTAATACGCCAAGGATTGGGTGCAGCGGAATACCGTCGAAGGGAATTGTGTGTCAATAAGGAATCATTCGCTCTCGGTACTTAGAGAGAGAATGCTCTAGGAAGGATGCGCGAAAGTCCCTGGCCAGGGCGGACGATAATATCGGGAAAGGAGTTTTCCGATATTCATCAGCGGCATCCAATTCAAGTGAGTCGACCGGTTAGGGTTTGACAGCTCGCCATACCCTGAGTTGACTCGAGAGCATTGTACGAATGAAGGATTATATCCACGCGGTAACTGTCGGCGGAAAGGTTCCAAGAGTGGGTTACTTAACCCCAAATACCTTCCGGGTTCACGCGGTGTTGCTTGGCACCCAACGTGATCAGAGGCCCGGTCGAATTCGATGTGCGACATCAATTCGATTGATTAATTGATTAATAAAGGGTTATTAATTAATTAATAAAGCCAGTGAGGAGTCACTGGGCTTGTTGGGCCATTAACTGGACTGGTACTTGGGCCTAGAGGGTCACACGCACATGATTCTCAAGGCGATGGATAAATAAGTGGGTTTTATACAAACCGGGGGTTTTTGTGAAAAACCGCGCGGTTAGTATAAAACATAGCGAACGGGCTGAGCAGGCCAAGCTGCTGCTAACCCTAGCCGCCCCTCCTCGTTTTCTGTCTTCCTCTGGAGTCCAGGCAGATCCAGATCTGCCCCGCCGCTTCTCCAAATCCCGTTCGACGGGAAATCGTCCGCGCACTGCGGCGATCATTGCGGCGACCAGTGGAGGCTTCGCGGGCTGCGAAGAACGACGAACTCGAGGACATCCGTCGCGGGGAGGATCGCGTGGACTTCGCTAGAGGCCGGGCGCTTGCGCGGCTTGCGGTGTCACACCGACGGAACCGAACGGCTGCGGATTCGAATCCGCACACGGTGAGAACTTCGATAATCTGATTATCGTATTTTAGTTCTTCGAAACGGGAAACGGATCGCTGTAAAATTTTTGTTTTCCGCTGCGTGAGCGATCCGGAGAAACCGAGAAAATCCCAACAGTGGTATCAGAGCCAGGTTCCACTGTTTCTCGTCCCGTTTCGGATCTCTAAATTAATTTTTCCATGAGTTATTCCATGCTGTAACTTCGAATAATTGTTGGATCCGTGTTCATGCGATGAACACAGTTAATCTGATTATTTTCTTTCAATTTTTCGAGATCATTTTGGGGGTTTTTCGTGTTCTTCGTGAGACGAAGAACAGCGTGTTTACGGCGGCTTCAATCGGCTTCCCAAGTGTTGGGATGGCCGGCCTAGACTCCGGATCTTTGGGTGATAGTCACCACTGCGCATCCGGTATTTTTTCCGGCGTCGGGGTGGCCCTGAAAAGCTGAAAAATTCGAGCCCTAATTCGGATTTTGGAACCCTGCAAAACCAGATTTTTGGGGGTTCTTTGGGCTTGGATTGCACCCCAACCGGGGGGTCACCGGCGGCCCTGCCGGCGCCGGGAACGTCGCCGGCGCCGGGGGCATCGCCGGCCGGGGCCGGGCGACGCCGGAGGCCGGCCGGCGGCGGCGCCGGATCCCCCCCCTTCCACCTGCGGCGGCTAGGGTTTCTGCAGGTTAAGGGGGCGTCGGGTGGGGGGGGTGACCGGTCCAAGGCGGACCGGACCGGCTGGGCCGGGCCGGGTTAGCTGGCTGAGCCAGCAAGGGCCGGTGCTGGCTAGACCGGACCCTGGCTGGGCCAGGGTCCCAGATCTTAGTCGCTGGACCTGGTTCGACCAGGTCCAGTGGGCTGAGCCCATTTGACCCTCCCCTTATTTTGATTAACCTCATTTAAAAACCCCAATTGAGCCCATTTAAAATTCAAGTAAAATTTGAATTAAATTTTAAAATTCAAAATGGTTTTGAAATTTAAATTTATTCTTCATTGGGCTTATTATTGATTTTGAATCAATTATGATTAACTTTTAGTTGTTAATTAGATTAATGTTAATTGTTAGTTTAATGGTTAAACTAATAATTAATATTAATAAAACTAATTTAATAGTTAAATTAGTAACTAATAATTATTAGTCTAATAGTTAGATTACTAATTATTATTTCAACTAATCGTTAATTAATATGTAAGTTAATTGTTAATTTAAGAGTTAAATTAATAATTAACTTAGATAACTAATTTAAGTGTTAAATTAGTAATCTTTAAATGATTAATTGTTGATTATTGATTTAAGGGTTAAATTAATGATTAACATTAATCTTCTAATCTAATTGTTAGATTAATAATTATTAATTAATTATGTTGGATTAATCTAAGAGTTAGATTAGTCTTTAAATAGTCTAATTGTTAGATTATTAATGGGGTTTAATCTAAGTGTTAGATTATTAGAAATGTTCTAATTTGCATGGAATAATCTGGAATTATTAATTTGGAGTGTGTGCGCATGTGATGTGTGTTTATTGCTTTTAAATTAGATTTAATTGCATGTTAAGTTAATAAAATGAGTTTTTCAAAATTTAAAAACCAATTTTGATTGGATCCCAGCTTTTTGAAAGTCAAAAATTATTTATTTTGAAAACTCATTTGTTTTAGCCATGTGATGCGCTGAATCATGTGTGGGATGTCTAAAACACACCGTGGTCATGGATATGCACTTTTAATTGTTCATGTGATGAATGAATGGATTGTGTGGATCGTGGATGTATGATTATTTATTAATTGTTAATAAATAGAGGTCTGCGCACCTCTCTCTCTCATACTCCGATGTACTTCTACCTCCCTCTCTCTCTTGTACTCGCCATAAGGCCTTCTTCAATTTACTTGTTAATTCTAGAATTAATGTAATGTGATTGAGGCAACCGAGGAAGGAGCGAGGACGATCCACAGCTGCAACCAGGAAGGCGAAAAGATGGAGATCTCTTGCCTATGTGTTTGCAGGATATCTAATGTAATTGTTGTGTTAGATTGTGTGTGCGTTTGACTGTTGGCTCCAGTCAAACCCACTGTGCTATCCATGACCACACTAATGACATGTATGTGATACATTGTTTTTCTTTTGATTATGAATCAAAGCAGGTTATAGTATTTAGTAAATATATACGATATATCTATATACTATCACCTAGGAGAGACCAAGATAAAAGTTATCCAAAATACCCTCAGATAAACTCTAACCCGTAACGCGAGTAGTTGAGAACTTACCGCGTGGTCCACCATCGTTATAGTCATAGGATTCGAATCACTTTAGGCAGGTTTGTTGTGCTATCCACAAGGCCCGCTTAATTGGGAGGAGAGACTGTGGCTATGGCATTAGATGCCTATAGATCGGGGTAGAGGAACCATGTAGCTTTGTTGTGCTATCCACAAGGGCTGCATGCAAATCTATGCTCGTCACGTAATGATGGTAAGCTTAGACCAGAATTAGTGGTTTGTTGTGCTATCCACAAGGCCATTAAATCTCTGGGGACCGAAGCCATGATCAGATATTGCAAGGAGTTGCAAGTCCCATGAGTTGGGTGCTCTCTGATTGTATTACAGTTTGTTGTGCTATCCACAAGGCTGTAGTGCAAGTCATTGAGATTCTGATCCCCACTAGGAGACTGTCGGCGTCTCCCGTTCTGTATAACTGAGGGTTATACAGTCCGTCGAAAATTAGTGGGAGTTAAACTTGAACAAAAGACCTTGTCTTGTTTTAAACTTTAATAATTGAACATCTGCTAAATAGATTTTACTTATCTCCTGTAGGAACTATGTCGTCGAATAACCCACTCCGAGGCATACTTGATGCCATTTTGACTTACTTGATCTACTCGGATTGGTTCAGAAGCCTGAAGAATGTCTTCAGATCTGAACGCAATAACTTTGTCCCTAGAGCTGATCCTCTTGCTGAATCGGCATTAGATGCCCCTGAAGAAGAGATGACAGCTAACGATAAAGGATCGAAGGACAAAGGTAAAAGAGTAGTGAAGGGTGACTGCTTCTACTATAAGCAGTATGGTCACTGGAAGAGGAACTGCAAGGAGTTCCTTTATGATAAAGCTCATGGGAGAGTGAAGCTGTCTGATGCTTCAGATATCTATATGATAGATATCAACTTATCAGTAAGAGATTCCACATCTTGGGTATTGGATACCGGATGTGCTTCTCATATCTGCCATGATGTGCAGTTGCTGACAAGTAAGCGCAAGCTGAGACAAGGTGAGGTGGAATTGAGGCTAGGAAACGGCGCAAAAGTTGCGGCGATTGCTGTTGGGACAGCAAATCTCAGGCTTCCATCAGGAGACACCTTACTATTGGAAGATTGTTATTATGTTCCTAGCATAATAAAGAACATCATATCAATATCTTGTTTGGACAAGATTGGATATAGGTTGACAATTGAGAATAGAAGTTGTTCGATTTATTATGGTAATAAATCAATAGCTTCGGCATCTTTAGTCAACGGTCTATATCTATTAGATGTTTCTCATTACAATCTTCAGATTGATAATGCTCTTAAGAAGAGCAAGAATTGGGTGAACCAGGCCTACATATGGCATTGTAGACTTGGGCACATTGGCGAAAGCAGGTTGCAGAAGTTGCACAAGCATGGTTATTTAACAACATTCGATTATGAATCGTTTGCAACATGTGAATCCTGCCTTATGGGAAAGATGGCAAAATCTCCATTTAGTGAACATGGAGAACGTGCCAAGGACATTCTGGAACTGATACATTCGGATGTATGTGGTCCAATGTCTACCCAAGCCAAAGGTGGCTTTTCTTACTTCATCACGTTCACCGATGACTTCTCAAGATTCGGCTATGTGTACTTAATGAAGTACAAGTCGGAAGCGTTTGAGAAGTTCAAGGAGTTCAAGAATGAAGTAGAAAAGCAGTTAGGAAAGAGTATTAAAGCTCTTCGATCAGATCGAGGAGGAGAATACTTGAGTACTAATTTCACACAATTCTTAAAGGATAATGGTATCCTTTCTCAGCTAACCCCTCCATATACACCACAGATGAATGGTGTATCAGAAAGGAGGAATCGCACCTTGTTGGACATGGTGCGATCCATGATGAGTTTTTCAAGATTACCAGTGTCCCTCTGGGGGTATGCTCTAGAGTCAGCAGCATACCTACTTAACAGAGTACCCAGCAAGTCTGTGGCCTCTACTCCATATGAGATATGGAAAGGCAGAAACCAGAATTTAAACATGTTAAAGTCTGGGGTTGTCCTGCTCATGTAAAGAGGCATGATCCAGACAAGCTGGAATCACAAACTAATAAATGTAGGTTTGTGGGATATCCAAAGGAAACCTTTGGATACTATTTTTACCATCCTGATGAACAAAAGGTGTTTGTCGCCAGGAAAGCTGTCTTCCTGGAAGAGGAATACGTTCTCCAGGAGGACAGTGGGAGTAAAATAGTACTGGAAGAGGTTCCAGATCCCCAAACAGCTGCATTATCATCAGATGAGATATCAGTTCCTGAATCTGTTCAGGTACACACAGATGAGCCTCGTAGATCTGGTAGAGTACCTAGACTACCCGAACGATATGTGGGACATATCGCTGAAGGTGAGTCTAAGGTACAATATAATGAGGATGACGATCCTAAAACCTACCAGGAGGCCATAGAAGGCCCAGAAGCCGGGAAATGGCGAGAAGCCATGAACTCAGAAATCCAGTCCATGTACACCAACCAAGTTTGGAACTTGGAGGACTTGCCCGAGGGTATTGTACCCATCGGCTGCAAGTGGATCTTTAAAAGAAAGATCGGTGCTGATGGACGGATCGACACTTATAAGGCAAGGTTGGTGGCAAAAGGATATCGTCAAAGGCAAGGAATTGACTATGACGAGACTTTCTCATCAGTTGCTATGATAAAGTCAATCAGAGTTCTACTCGTCATTGCTGCACATTTTGATTATGAAATCTGGCAGATGGATGTGAAGACTGCCTTCCTCAATGGTAATCTTGAGGAGGAGGTGTATATGATACAACCAGAAGGTTTCACATCCAAAGAATCTCCAGATAAAGTGTGCAAGCTTCAGAGGTCTATTTATGGACTGAAGCAAGCTTCCCGGAGCTGGAACATAAGATTTGACGAAGCTGTCAAGTCTTATAACTTCATTAAGAATGAAGATGAGCCTTGTGTGTACAAGAAGACCAGTGGGAGTGCAGTCACTTTTCTAGTTCTTTACGTAGATGACATACTACTCATTGGGAATGATGTAGCTATGATGTCATCAGTAAAGGTCTGGCTATCGAAAAACTTCTCCATGAAGGATTTGGGAGAAGCATCCTACGTATTGGGAATACGGATCTATAGAGATAGATCAAAGAGGATTCTTGGAATGACCCAATCCTTGTACATAGACACAATAGTCAAAAGGTTTGGCATGGAAAATTCCAAGAGAGGTTTCATACCGATGAGACATGGAATTAATCTCTCAAAAGAACAGTCTCCTAAGACACCTGATGAGAGGGCATTCATGGATAGAATACCCTATGCCTCTGCCATAGGATCTATCATGTATGCCATGCTATGTACACGACCTGACGTTGCATTTGCTCTAAGTGTTACGAGCAGATTTCAGGCTGATCCAGGCGAAGTGCACTGGAAGGCAGTGAAATGCATCCTTAAGTACTTGAGAAGAACTAAGGATATGTTTCTTGTCTATGGAGGAGGTGACTTGAAACTGCGAGGCTTTACTGACTCGAGTTTCCAGTCGGATCCAGATGATAGCAAGTCAACATCTGGATTCGTGTTTACATTGAACGGAGTGGCAGTGTGCTGGAAGAGTTCCAAGCAGGTAACCACTGCAGATTCGACGACTGAAGCTGAGTACATCGCTGCAGCTGAAGCCGCCAAGGAAGCAGTGTGGTTGAAGAAATTCATCACCGACCTCGGCGTAGTTCCCAGCATCTCTGAGCCTGTTCCACTGTTGTGCGACAACAATGGAGCGATTGCGCAAGCGAAAGAGCCACGGTCTCATCAGAAATCGAAGCATATTCTGAGGCGCTTTCACCTTATCAGAGAGATCATATCCAGAGGAGATGTAGTAGTGGAAAGAGTTCCATCTGTCGACAATGTAGCAGATCCACTGACAAAGCCGTTGGCTCAAATTGTGTTTGAGCGTCACCTAGAGTCTATTGACTTATTGTATAAAGGTGATTGGCTTTAGTCCAAGTGGGAGATTGTTGGTTTAGGTGGCCTACAAGCCAATCTAACAATGTAAATCTCGTTCATTATTAATAAAATGGCATAATATTCATTATGTGTAAATCGCGTTAATTATCGTTTCATAATGAAGTCCGTGAATATGTGCTATGGTGATCAGATTATGATGAGATCATACTGATGAGACTGATCACTTAAACACACATATTCTTAATCGTTCCTAGTCGGAGGATATCTGAGAAGGACATCGGATATCCGGTTAGACTAGTACAGATTACTCCTGCTCATATGATGAGGGTGACTGGTCTCATAAGTCACTTGTGTGGAGACACTAAGGCGAATCTGTAGGTGCTCATTGGAGAATGAGTTCACTGAACTGATCCGATTGAATCGCTGGATGGTATTGTACCTCACTGTCAACCAGCTTGATTCTATTGTCGTAGTTGCGTGGATGGTCCTCGGACCTGAGACACCAAGGACACCTTGGCGGTGGACTTCTGTACTTTGACCTTGGTCTACGAATCTCTAGCCACGGGATTCTAATACGCCAAGGATTGGGTGCAGCGGAATACCGTCGAAGGGAATTGTGTGTCAATAAGGAATCATTCGCTCTCGGTACTTAGAGAGAGAATGCTCTAGGAAGGATGCGCGAAAGTCCCTGGCCAGGGCGGACGATAATATCGGGAAAGGAGTTTTCCGATATTCATCAGCGGCATCCAATTCAAGTGAGTCGACCGGTTAGGGTTTGACAGCTCGCCATACCCTGAGTTGACTCGAGAGCATTGTACGAATGAAGGATTATATCCACGCGGTAACTGTCGGCGGAAAGGTTCCAAGAGTGGGTTACTTAACCCCAAATACCTTCCGGGTTCACGCGGTGTTGCTTGGCACCCAACGTGATCGGAGGCCCGGTCGAATTCGATGTGCGACATCAATTCGATTGATTAATTGATTAATAAAGGGTTATTAATTAATTAATAAAGCCAGTGAGGAGTCACTGGGCTTGTTGGGCCATTAACTGGACTGGTACTTGGGTCTAGAGGGTCACACGCACATGATTCTCAAGGCGATGGATAAATAAGTGGGTTTTATACAAACCGGGGGTTTTTATGAAAAACCGCGCGGTTAGTATAAAACATAGCGAACGGGCTGAGCAGGCCAAGCTGCTGCTAACCCTAGCCGCCCCTCCTCGTTTTCTGTCTTCCTCTGGAGTCCAGGCAGATCCAGATCTGCCCCGCCGCTTCTCCAAATCCCGTTCGACGGGAAATCGTCCCTGCACTGCGGCGATCATTGCGGCGACCAGCGGAGGCTTCGCGGGCTGCGAAGAACGACGAACTCGAGGACATCCGTCGCGGGGAGGATCGCGTGGACTTCGCTATAGGACGGGCGCTTGCACGGCTTGCGGTGTCACACCGACGGAACCGAACGGCTGCGGATTCGAATCCGCACACGGTGAGAACTTCGATAATCTGATTATCGTATTTTAGTTCTTCGAAACGGGAAACGGATCGCTGTAAAATTTTTGTTTTCCGCTGCGTGAGCGATCCGGAGAAACCGAGAAAATCCCAACACCTCCCCAGTCTAGGCAACATGCCCTGAGCATATCCTCCAGTGTCTAAATGGTCCTCTCCGACTGTCCATCAGTCTCGGGATGATAAGCTGAGCTGAAGGCTAACTGCGTACCCAAGGCCTTTTGAAAACTCTTCCAAAACCTAGAAGTAAATCTCGGATCCCGGTCTGACACTATGGATAAGGGCACCCCTGTGCAGAGAGATGATCCGATCTACAAACAACTTAGCCAACTTACCGACTGACCAGTCCTTCCTAATAGCCAGAAAGTGTGCCGACTTGGTCAATCGATCAACAATGACCCAGATCACGTCTCTTCTACTAGGGGACATAGGTAATCCCATCACGAAGTCCATAGTCACGTGTTCCCATTTCCATTCCGGGATCGGTAACGGCTGCAACAATCCTCCTGGTCTCTGATGTTCTGTCTTAACCTGCTGACAAGTCAGGCACCTTGCCACATAATCAACCACGTCCTTCTTCATACCAGGCCACCAAAAGTGCCTCCTCAAACAATGATACATCTTAGTCGTTACGGGATACATTGCATATCTAGAACGGTACGCCTCATCCAGGACACTCCTGCGCACCTTTTCCTCAGTTGGAACATAGAGTCTGCCTCTAAATCTGACCGTGCCATCATCCCACAACACTACTTCTGAAATCTGGAGAATCTGCGGCAGCTCTACATCTGCCCTTTGAGCCTCGATTACGGCATGGTACACTACTGGCCTCACAGTTAAGCTGGCCAACACGGCTCTGTCAGCCTCTCGTGGAATCCTAAAGGAAGATTCCACAACCTGCTCAAATAACCTCCATTCTTGAACCATAAGATATGATACGACCGTCTTCCGACTCAAGGCATCCGCCACCACGTTTGCCTTGCCCGGATGATAAGAAAGGTTGAGATCATAATCCTTGATAAACTCCATCCACTTGCGTTGCCTCAAGTTCAGATCCTTCTGTGTGAATACATACTTCAGGCTCTTGTGATCAGTAAAAACTTGAAACTTCTCTCCATATAAATAGTGCCGCCAGATCTTCAGTGCAAATACTACAACTGCCAACTCTAAGTCATGAGTGGGATAGTTCTCCACATGCTTCTTGAGCTGCCTAGAAGCATAAGCCACGACCTTACCATGCTGCATCAGAACCGCACCCAAACCTCGACGAGATGCATCTGAGTAAACCACAAATCCACCGGAGCCCGATGGAAGCACCAGCACTAGAGCCGAAGTGAGACGAGTCTTCAACTCAATGAAACTCCACTCACACTCCTCGGTCTATACAAAACGAACTCCCTTACGAGTCAACCTCGACAAGGGGGTCGCTAATCGTTCCAAATTGTGCGTCGTTAAACACTCATAAGAACGTTCAATCTAAATTTATTCGGCTCATGCAAATTCGATTTTGAAAATTGATAATGGTGAGTCCGAGTCGATCCACAGGGAGTTCAATTTTTAACTTTGAAAATCTTGTGATTCTTAGTTATCTAAAAATAGGTGAGAATTTGAGTGAACTAATTACTTATTTAAACTAAAACTCAATTAACTAATGTTACCTAAAAAATATAATTACGTAAATTAAACAAATCCCTTTTTTTTTCAGAAATTAAACATAATTTCAACTGGAGAATAAGCACAACTAAAAAAATTATAACATCACAAAAAAAAACTATTGTTTAATTGTGTAAACCAATAACTCACCCTAATTAAATAAATTAATAACTAAGAAAACATCATCTAAATATCAAATAACCAACGACTAATCCTAATTCAATAAACTAATACTGTATTAGTGGGGGAGAGAAAGAACAAATTAGCAGCTGTGGGGGTCTTTGTTGGAGCTGCCGGCGCAATGGGCCGCTGGAGAGGCTTGCTGGCGCGTGGAGAATGCTGCTAGAAAGAAGCTTGATGGAGGTGCATGCAGGTGCGTGGAAACACTTGGAGCTGCTGAGAAGAGGAGCTTTGCTGCTGGCAGATGCTGATGCAACACGTGGATGGAGGCCGGCTTCAAGCTGGAACTTGCCGGTGCATGTGGGATGCGCTGCTGGTGCACCGCCGCGTGGAGGAGCTTTGGGTGCAGCTTCAGGTGAAGCATGGAGGCTCACAGCCGGCTACGTTGGGATGCAGCGCATGCAAGCTTGCTGGGAAGAAGGCTTGCATGCATGGGGCGTTGGTGGCTTCTGGCCGGCGGGAGACGCTTTGCTGCATGCATGGGGGTCGGCGGTGGCTTGCAGGGCCGCTGGTGCTCAGACGAGGTGCATGGGAGCTATTGGCCGGGTGGGGGAGAGATCGAGCGAGAGAGAACAGAGGGAGAGAAAGAGAGAAACCGAGAGAAACAGAGAGAGAAAGGGAGTTTACGGGTAAAGGAGAGAGGTAGAGAAGGAAGAAGGCTGCGGAGGGAGGAAGAGAAGAAGAAGGAGAATCCGAGAGAGAGCAAAGGAGAGAGGTGTGTGGGAGCCGACGGCTGGTGGAAGGAAACGGAGAGGAGAGAGAACCGTGAGAGAGAGAGAACCGGAGAGAAGAGAGAGGTTTACGGGAGAGAAGAGGTTGCTGGGAAACGGCCCAGCTGTGGATTGCAGAAGGAGAAAGAGGGTTGCGGGGAGGAGGAATAGAAGAGAGAGGAGAATCCGAGAGAGAGGAGGATCCGGCTGCTGCTAAAAAAAACGGAGAAGGAGAGAGACTAGGAATTCGAGAGTTGGGAAACTGGAGAGGAAGGAGGAAAATAAATAGAGAGGAAGAGAGACGTGGGAAGGAGGGAGGAAGGTATGCGGAGGGACAGAGAAAAGGAAACAGAGAGATTTTTAATTCAGGAAGGAAACTTTTAAAAAAAAAAGAAAGTGGGGGAAGGGAAAGTGGATGGTCTTTCTTGGATTCTTCGGGCAAGAATTTGGGTAATATTAGGACCTCAAATGACGTTTTTACCACTGCTTTAATCTTTTGGACAAAATGACGTCGAATTTATCGAAATTCGAACACTAGACCTCCCCTAAATTTCCGGAAACTCCACCAGCTGCAATGCATCATCGGCATGTCCTGTTCACATAAAATAAATATAAATTAGCATATTATCATAAAAATATCATCATATTTATTTATTTCGTCTCGGTTTTGTCGAAAAACCGCAAATGCGCTATACTCCATTAATTACATGAAATGACGATGTTTTTAAGTCAGAATTTGACGAAATTGGTACCGTTGGACTTGGTACGCAATTATCTATCATTTCATGCTATTTTACAGATAAAAACGTGAGTATGGTGCATATGATTGCCCTTAAATGATCAATTTAACACTTTATCACACCCCCCAACTTACTCATTGCTAGTCCCTTAGCAATGCAAATAAGGAAAAGTTAGGACAAACAATGAATTATCATGCTTCATTTGTAGTATCTTTCACAATCAATTTAAGTGGTAGCCTAAAGTTTTCATATCCCACAATATTTTGATTCACGACAGGTGATTGTACATGAAAATTGACACGCTTAGAACTCGTTTCCGACCTCTCTGGTATATTCTTGCCTTTACTACCCTTTAAATAAGACTACCTGGGGAGGAGAAGAGAATAAAAGATTTCCCTATCAGTCAGTGAGGACCGTTTTTCAGTTCCCGCCCCGACTCAGCACTTTTCATGACTTGGTCATATTTTTGGTACGATGGACTTTTTTGCGTGGCTTTTTCATTTCATTGTACTTTTACTTTTGAGAGTGCGTACTTTTTGCCACTCTCTTTGAATTGCCCGAGGGGAGGTGCGTACTTTTTGCCACCTACCTTCCTTTAGCTCTTTTAACGCCTTCTTTTGCCTATAGTGTTTACAACTATCCATTTTAAATGACCGCCTCTTTTAGAGTGCTGAGTAGGACAGTCCCCTATTACGAATCATACACATTCCTTTCGTTCAACCCAAAAGAAAAATTAGAATAAGTAGTCTTATCCTTAAGGTTAATTCTAGCAATTCTATACTTTTAAGATCTTTCATTTATTCTAAGTTGCCGTGTGTGTGTGAAAATTATCCTGCCGTGGATTTTTGTGAAGTGGGATATTTAAACTTTGAAAGCTCTTTAACCAATGTGACAACAAAAAAAAACTGATTTGTTTAAGATTTACTTAATGAAACATGATTTTCATGCAATTTTCATAGGATGTGAAAAGAAGTTTTTGAAAGAAATTTTAAAAATTTGACTATTTTTCAATGAAAATTTGACTATTTTTCAGTGAAAGATATTAGTTTTCTTCAAAAGATCTGCATATCAAATTGATTGTCCCACCCCCCAACTTGATTGACATTATCCTCAATGGCATAAAAGATATGAAAAACATGTCAGCCAGAAGAGAATTGTGAAGGAGAGAAACAACCTGTAATGAAGAGGATGAGACATATCTAGGGCGACTGCTGCTCAGGGACTTAAAAGGAAAAGAAATACAAAAACTGAAGTAAAATATTGGGTTGCCTCCCAACAAGTGCTAAGTTTATCATCTTCAACCAGACGGAAGTTCAGTTATTGTGGATCACACAGTTCTATGGATTCAGGTGGCTCATTTTGAAGATTTTCAATGAATGGTTTCAACCGTTGACAATTAACAGTGAAAGTGTTTCCACTCTTGGGATTCAGAATTTTAACGGCTCCATGATCGAAGGCTTTAACGACCACGAATGGTCCATCCCATCTGGATTTCAGTTTTCCTGGAAATAAGCGGAGCCTAGAGTTAAATAGCCAAACTTTCTGATTTGGAAGAAAGGATTTTCGCACAATATGTTTATCATGGAAAGCTTTAGTTTTGGCTTTATAAATCTTTAAATTTTCATAGACCTCGTTGCGCAACTCTTCTAGCTCACTCAGTTGTAAGGTTCGGTGGGAACCAGCTTGGGCTAGGTCCAGATTGACTTGTTTGATGGCCCAATAAGCCCTATGTTCCAATTCCACCGGAAGGTGGCACGCTTTTCCAAAAACTAGGTGATAAGGGTACATGCCAATAGGAGTTTTGTAAGCGGTCCGATAGGCCCATAAAGCATCATCCAATCTTTCAGACCAATCTTTTCTATCGGGCCTAACGGACTTTTGCAGAATATTCTTAATCTCTCTATTGGAAACTTCCACTTGGCCACTGGTTTGGGGATGATAAGGGGTAGCTACTTTGTGATTAATCCCATATTTCTTAAGTAAAGCCCGAAACTGGTAATTCGTGAAGTGCATTCCCCCATCACTTATGATAGCTTTAGGCCACCCGAACCGAGAAAAGATATTCTTCTGAACGAATTTAATGACCACTTTATGATCATTGGTTCGGGTGGCTACTGCTTCAGTCCACTTAAAAACATAATCCACCGCTACCAGTATATATGTATGTCCAAAAGAGGGTGGAAAAGGTCCCATAAAGTTAATTCCCCAAACATCAAAGACTTCAACCACCAAGATTGGGTTGAGTGGCATCATATCTCTTTTTGCCATATTTCCTACAGCCTGACATCGGAGGCAAGTTTTGCTAAATTCATGGACATCTTTGAAAAGTGTGGGCCAGTAAAAACCACTTTGCAGGACCTTGGCTGCAGTTTTCTTTCCTAAGAAATGGCCCCCACAAGCTAGATTATGGCAGAAGTTGAGAACACTCTGTTGTTCTTCTTCAGGAACGCATTGCCTAATGATTTGATCATGACATAATTTGAATAATTCAGGATCCTCCCAGAAGTAATACTTTTCCTGGGAAAAGAATTTGTCCTTCTCACTTTTAGTCCATCCTTCCGGAAGCTGATTAGTCACCTTATTATTGACAATATGAGCATACCAAGGTGCAACAGTGTGAGAAATGGCCAGTAGATGCTCATCAGGAAATGAATCAGTTATGGGTGCACTCTCGGAGATCAAAATTCGGGATAGGTGGTCAGCTACCACATTCTCAGAACCCTACTTATCCCGAATTTCCAAATCAAATTCCTAAAGGAGTAAAATCCATCTAATAAGTCTAGGCTTTGCATCCTTCTTGGTCAACAGGTATTTCAGAGCTGAGTGATCAGAATAGATTATGACTTTTGCCCCCAAAAGATAAGATCTGAATTTTTCTAGGGCAAAAACCACAGCTAATAATTCCTTTTCAGTGGTGGTATAATTCATTTGAGCATCGGCAAGGGTACGACTTGCATAATAGATCACCACGGGACACTTGTTGATTCTTTGTCCCAAAATCGCACCGATAGTATAATCAGAGGCATCACACATGATTTCGAAGGGTAAAGACCAATCTGGAGATTGAAGAATCGGAGCTTTGGTCAAAGATTCCTTCAGCAAATTGAATGCATTGATGCAAGATTCATCCATTTGGAAAGGAACATCCTTAGTTAGGAGAAGAGTTAGAGGCCGGGCAATTTGAGAGAAATTGTGGATAAACCGGCGATAGAAACCGGCATGGCCAAGGAATGAACGGATCTGCCTGACCGAGGTAGGAGGAGGAAGATTGGATATGAGATCGATCTTAGCTTTATCTACCTCTATCCCCCCTTTCAGACACAATGTGGCCTAGAACAATGCCCTCTCGAACTATAAAATGGCTCTTTTCCCAGCTAAGTATCAGATTGGTGTCTATGCATCTTGCTAGCACTTGTTTAAGATTTTCTAAGCAATTTTCAAAAGAATCCCCGAAGATTGAGAAATCATCCATGAAAACTTCGAGGAATTCTCCCATCATATCGGAGAATATAACCATCATGCACCGTTGAAATGTGGCTGGTGCGTTGCATAATCCAAATGGCATTCTCCTAAAAGCAAACGTGCCTTAAGGGCACGTAAAGGTGGTCTTTTCTTGATCTTCTGGGTAAATAGCCACTTGATTGTACCCGGAGTACCCATCTAAGAAGCAAAAGTACTTCTGGCCCGATAACTTTTCTAGAATCTGATCCATGAATGAGAGTGGAAAGTGATCCTTCTTAGTCATTAGATTCAGCTTTCGGTAATCAATGCACACTCTCCTTCCCGTGGTGAGCCTAGTTCTCCATGATCATTCTTGATAACCGTTAATCCAGATTTCTTGGGTACCACTTGGGTTGGGCTGACCCATTTACTGTCTGATATGGGGTAAATGATACCCGCATCCAGCCATTTTACAACTACCTTCTTCACCACTTCTTTCATATTGGGGTTAAGCCGCCTTTGCATCTCCCGACTGGGCTTAGAATTCTCTTCCATATAGATGTGATGCATGCAAATGGGCGGGCTAATTCCCTTTAAATCTGCCACCGACCATCCAATGGCACCCTTGTGGTCTTTGAGGACCTCGGTTAATTGGGCCTCCTGCGGCGATGTGAGATTTGCCGCAATGATGACCGGGAGAGTTTGGTCCGGGCCCAAAAAGATATACTTGAGAGACTCAGGTAATGGTTTGAGTTCAAGCTCAGGAGGGTCCTCTAAGGATGGCAAAGCGGGCTCAGATTGTAAGGCTGGTAAAGGTTCAACCTTGGGCCAAGATGTTAATGGGCCGGGCGAATCCTTTAAAATATTGGCTTCCTCCAAAAGGTCATATGTGGACATCTCACTTTCTTCAACTAGATTATCCAAGATATCAATAGTATGGCATTCTTCTTCATAATCTGGGTATTGAGATACTTTGAAGACATTAATCTTGACCTTTTGACCCCCAAATGAAATGTCCATTATGCCAGTTTCACAATTTATATTAGCTTTAGCAGTGGCTAAGAATGGACGACCTAGGATGATTGGGGTGTGAATGAGTTCCTCAGGTAATGCCATATCCAAAATAAGAAAATCCACGGGAAAATAACAATCATAAATCTTCACAATAACATCCTCAATTAATCCCCGTGGAGTCCTCACAGACCTATCAGCCAACTGCAAGATGATGGGTGTGGGCTTTAATTCCCCAATATCAAATTTCTCATAAATGGCTGTTGGCAAGAGATTCACACTAGCACCTAAATCCAATAAAGCTCTATCAAATGTAACTCCAGCTAAGTCACATGAAATTAGAGGTGCTCCAGGATCCTTCTTGGGTAAATGATTCATCACAATTGCACTTACATCTTCTAAAAGCCGAACCTTTTCGAGTGTCATTCTAGATTCTCTTCGTGGAGTACATAATTTCTTGAGAAACTTAGCATAAGCTGGCACATGCTTAATGGCATCGAGGAGTGGAATATTAATATGGACTTGTTTGAATAAATCCAACAACTCCTCATTCTGGGCCAGTTTCTTCCTTGCATTGGGCTTAGCTAACAAGGCATTTGGAAATGGCACCCTAGGTTGATAAGAACTTGGGCCTTCATCTATCTTCCTTTTTCCTCCTCCAACTTTTCCATGTTGGGTTCAGCTTCACTCTCACTTTCAATTTCCTGAGGCCCATCAATGGAACCTTTGGCTAACTCTCCATCTGCATGTGGTTTTTCTACACTTCTCCCACTCCTAAGGGCAGAAATGGCTTTAGCATTCTCCAATTGTGGCCCTTTAGGTTGTGGTAACGGGCCAGGCTGAGGTAAAAGGCCCAATTGCTGTGAAAAACCCGGAGGTTGATTCCTTGGATTGGCAATGGGTTGACTAGGAAGTTGGCCCACTTCTCTTCTCATCGTAGCCTCAACTAGTTGGCCCATTTGACTTTCCAACTTAGCAATGGATTGTTACTGGGTCAAAATCAGTTGTTGGAGTTGAGTGAATTTGTCATCAAAGTTGGGCTGAGGAGGTTGTTGGTAAGTGGGTGGAGGATGGTATTGGGTTGGTTGTCCTGATTGGAATGAGTGGTAGTGGGCCGGTTGACCTGATTGGAATGATTGATAATGGGCTGGTTGACCTGATTGATACTGGGTCGGTTGAGAAAATTGGGCTTGAGATCCCCTAGCCTGAACATTTCCATAGAAATTAGATTGATGTTGAAATGAATTTTGTGGCTTTTGGGCTTGATGCATGGGAGGATTGGACATTGGTAATGGGGCCTGCTGATTCTTCCAAGAAAAATTAGGGTGGTTTCTCCAGCCAGGATCGTAAGTATTTGAGAATGGATCATTATTGGGCCTGGAGAATCCCTGGGCAACCTGAACTTGTTCTTGAATGAATTGTGGAAGTTGGGCTGCAGTTGGGCATTCATTCACTTGATGGGTTGGACTTGCGCATAAGGCACAAATGTCATGATTAGCAGAAGATGGGCCTTCATATGGACTAGATTGTGTTGGGTAAGTAGGCTCTTGCTTGTTTAAGGCCAAGAGTTGGTCTAGTTTTTGGGCCAAGATCTCTACCTTATCCAATTTTTGATTAATCAGATTTATGTTCATTCTAGATTCGTGCTCTCTATGGGCCTTAAGTTCATACATTCTAGTCCGTTTAGATGGCCTAACAGACCTTTCATAAGATGATAATGAGGCATGATTGATGGAATTTTTACTTAACATCTCAAACAGATCATAGGCCTCATCTTCATTTTTCATCATAAATGCCCCTCCACATGAGGCATCCACCATCTGTCTGAACTGTTCAGACAATCCTTCATAGAATGCTTGGACAATTTGCCATTTTGAAAACCCATGATGAGGGCATTTTCTAAGCAATTCTTTCAGTCTTTCCCAAGATTCATGGATCAATTCCCCGGGGGTTTGGGTAAAACTCGTGATGGCCCTTCTCATGGTATTGGTCCACCCGATGGGATAGAACTTCTTGAGAAATTCCTTCTGCATTTCTTCCCATGTCCTAATGGGCCTTCCTATAGTTCCCAACCAATATTCTGCCTTGTCCTTTAATGAAAAGGGAAATAAGGTCAACTTAAGGCCATCATCCGTGAAATTATGGATCTTCACCGTGCAACAGATTTCTAGAAATTCATCCAGATGCTTATAAGGATCTTCATTAGTATTCCCATAAAAGGGTGGGAGCATCTGAATGGTGCTAGATTTAATTTCATATTGATTGGCTGGATTCTGAGGAAGATGAATATAGGATGAAGGTTGATATCGATTTGGAATGAAATAGTCCTTCATTTGCTTTGGTGGGTCCTGATTATCAGCCATTTGATCTTGTGGTAGATTTCTTTGACGTAGGATTCTTTCTATTTCAGCAAATGGTCCTAGAAGGTTAGGGTTCTGAGATCTCCTACCTTGCATACACTAGAACTGATAGAGAGAGGATGGATTTGATTTTTTTTTTCTATTTCTTGTTTTTTTAATTTTTTATATGCAAACAATTTTGTCAAACAAATTATCCTAATGATCTAATGTTAACCTAGACTCTCTATATGAATTTTCTTACAAGGTGAATGGAGTCCGCCTCAAGTCACAACCACAATCAATCAACGACCAGGTAAGAGGTGGGGTAGTAGGAGGCTCCCCCTACTTTCGTAGGGACCTAATTAGAGAACCACTTTCCCGCTTAGGCGTTTGCCTTTTTAACCTCTAGCCTAGACACCGTTGCCAAAAATGGAGGCAACCCGAAATTTAAACCACTCATGGTGTAAACTCTAGATTCTCTTTCGACTTGCTTTTAATTGGATTAGGAAATGCCAATGCAAGGAAGGTGATTTGTGGGCTAAGGAATGGTGATCTATAATCAGATCATCGATCCTCGGAATTGGGTACTTGTTCTTTATTGTTACCTTGTTCAGTTGTCTATAATCAATGCACAGCCTCAATGAACCATCCTTCTTCCTAACAAAGAGAACTTGAGCACCCCACGGAGAAGTACTGGGACAGATAAAACCCTTATCCAGTAGTTCTTGCAACTGCGCTTTCAACCCAGCGAGTTCGGCCGGAGCCATCCGATATAAGGCCTTAGACAAGGGCGTCGTACCTGGTGCAAGCTCAATAGTGAACTCAACCTCCCGCTGAGGAGGAAGACCAGACAAATTCTAAGGAAATACATCAACAAAGTCACAAACTAGAGGTACCTCCCAAGGACTGGAACTACTACTAACACCAGCTAAAACAACAGAGGCAAGGAAAGCCTCACAGCCACCAACAAGCAATCTCTGGGCCTTAAAGGTAGAAATAAGAATACCACGAGAAGAGAACCTAATACCTTGGAAGTAGAAGGTCGGGATGTCTAAAACAGAGAAACGCACCCTCTTCCTGTGGCAATCCACCTCGGCATAGTAAGCCTCCAACCAATCCATGCCCAAGATGACATTAAAGTCGCGAATGGCAAGCACAACTAACTGGGCAGGTAACTCATGACCTTCAATGGTCAAGGGAACCTCACTCAAACAGTTATAAGACAACATGAAATCCACAGAAGGAACCTCTACCATCAGTCTATCAGATATCTCATCAACGGGTGCAGAAAGAATATCTATGAACTGCTCAGAAATAAAAGAATGCGAGGCACCCGAATCAATCAACACATGCGCAGAGTTCCCAAGGACAGAAAGTGTACCTTCCACCAAATTGGACGCACGAGCCTCCTTCCTGGTGATAGCTAGAACTCTCCCCTAGGTCCTCGGCTTCTTCTGATCACCTAGACCCTGCCCCTGACCATACCCCTGTGGGCAATACCTCGCCAAGTGGCCCTGCTGGCCACAAGTGTAACATCTCCCAGAAAATGCAGGACACTGAGTCCTACCGTGAGTACCACCGCAATGTCAACAAGCTACCAGAAGCCTCTGAGCTGCCTCCTGCTGAGCACTGGACACCGACTGACTCTGCTTGCTGATCGTTTCGAATTGTGCGTCGTTAAACACTCATGAAAACGTTCAATCTAAATTTATACGGCTCACCCAAATCAGATTTTGGAAATTTAATAATGGTGAGTCCGAGTCGATCCACAGGGAGATAGAATTCTAATTTTGAAAACTTTGGACTTTAGTTCATCTAAAAATAAGTGAAAATTTAAGTAAACTAATTACTTAATTAAACTAAAATTAAGTAAACTAATGTTACTTAAAAATATAATTACTTAAATTAAACAACTCTTCTTTTCTTTTTCAAAAATTAAACACAACACATATATAAAAAAAATAAACACAACTAAAAATTATAACGAGACATTGAAATTTAATTGTGTAACTTATTAATTATCTAAAAATTACGAAACAAATCACAACTTTTATGATTCACTATCATTAAACTTAAATAATCTAACATCAATAATTAACTAATCCTAATCAATCAAGTTAATACTACACTAATGGGGAAAGGGAAGAACAAAATAACAACAATAATCTGTGGGGCTTTGTGGAAACTGCCGGCTGCTGCTTCAGCTGGGTGGAAGCTGCGTGTAGAAGGGAAAGAAGCTGCCGCATGCAGGAGGAGGGCTTGGACGGCTGGCTCGTGCAGGGTCTACACGTGGAGAAGCTTGGAGCTGCTGGAGGGTGGTTGAGCTTGCTGCTATGCGCTGGAGGAAGCAGGTTGCTCGTTGGCTATGCGCTGGCTACACCGCATGCATGCAGTCTGTGCGTTGCTGCAAGTTGCTGTGTGGAGAAAGAAACTGCTGCAGGTTGCTGGATGAGCTGGCAGCGTATGGAGGTGCTTGGCAGCCGGCTGGTGCTGGAAGAACTTGGGTTCTTGCAGACGTTGGAGTGCTTGGCAGCAGGGTGGAGAAAGCAGCTGTTGTTGCTGGTGCGTGAAGAAACAGAGGGGGCCGCTGCTGGCTTCACCTTGGACAGGCTACGTGGAGAAGACCCAGCTGGTGGAGAACGTGCAGGTGTTGGTGCTGCTATGCGCTGGAGGAAGGAGCTGCAGGTTGGCGGGACAAGTTCGTGCAGGCTTCAACGCATGCAGGAGGAGTTGCGGTGGGCTTGCTGGCGCTGGTAGGCACGTGGAGAGCAGGAGAGGGCTGGGCGTGAAGCTGCTGGCCGGTGGCTGGTGGAAGGGGTGCTGGAGGCTCTGCTTCACCGTGGAGATCAGCTAGATGCAGGCCGGCTGCTGTGGGTTCACCGCAGGGTGCAGTGAAGGTAGAGAAGAGAAAAGAGAGGGAGGAAGAGAGATTTTTTTTGCTGGAACGAGAGGGAGAAAGAATAAGGGAGAGAGAAGGATGCGTGGGAAGAGAAAGAGAGAAACCGAGAGAGGGAGAGAACCGGAGGAGGAGAAGAGTAGGATGTTGCTGGAAAATAAAAATAAACCAAGAGAGAACAGAGACGGAGGAGGAAGAGAAAGAAAGAGTGCTGGGAAGAGAGGAGGAGGGAGCTGCGGAAACGAGAGAGAGAAAACAGGAGCTATGGAGAAAGAGAAGAGAAGAGAGAGGGAGGAAGAGAGATGTGGGAGAAAGAACCGAGAGAGAGGAAATCTGAGAAGCTGCGGGGTTTAGTTCAAATCCGAGAGGGAGAGGCTGTGCGTGGGAGGTTTTATAAAGAGGAAGAGAGAGTCAGAATTGGGGAAGGAAAGAGATTAAAGGAGAGGAAAAGGAAACTGGAGAAGGAGGAGGATTCGGAATTGGAGAGAGAATTTCTAAAAACAGAGAGAGGGTTTTAAAAAATAAAGAAAGGAAGGGATGTGGTTGGGAAATTGGAGAGACGGAAGGAAAGAATGGGTTTTGGGAAACTCCAGCGAAGGAAGGAATTAAATTGCATTTTTACCCCTACTTTGGTTGAAATCCAAAAACTAGACCTCCCCCAAATTTCCAAAAACTCCACCAGCTGCACTGCGTCATCAGCATGTCCTGTTCATATAAAATAAATATAAATTAGCGCATTATCATAAAAATATCATCATATTTATTCATTTCGTCTCGGTTTTGTCGAAAAATCGCAAATGCGCTATGCTCCTTTAATCACATGAAATGACGATGTTTTTAAGTCAGAATTTGATGAAATTGGTACCGTTGGACTTGTTACACAATTATCTATCATTTCATGCTATTTTGCAGATAAAAACATGAGTATGATGCATATGGTTGCCCTTAAATGATCAATTTAACACTTTATCATTTGCTCTGTTTGGATCTGCTACTACCACTACTACCACTGATGCCGCCACCACCTCGAAAGAACCTCCTGAACCTTGAGCCGAGTGAAGACGATCCTGATCCGGACGAAGGAGTTGTTGTTGCTGCTGTTGTCTTTCCCTTGCCATAAGCTGGCCCCTTAGTAGTCAGTCCCCTTTCCCGAGCCGACTGATCATGCTGTGCCTCTACTATCGCGGCATACCTAACTGCCGATGCCAAGTCCGTACAACAGTGGGACGCCACAAAACTCCTCAAATTGGACCTCAGTCCATCCACAAGCCTCTCAGTCCGACGCTCCTCGTCTCCTGTAAGAAAAGACAACGACTGACTCTTCAGGCTCTGTCTGGGTCTGCTACTACCACTGCTGCCACTACTGCCGCCGCCACCTCGAAAGAACCTCCTGAATCTCGAGCCGAGTGAAGACGATCCTGATCCGGACGAAGGAGCTACTGCTGCTGTCTTTCCCTTGCCATAAGTTGGCCCCTAAGTAGTCAGTCCCCTCTCCCGAGCTGACTGATCATGCTGTGCCTCTACTGCCGCGGCACACCTGACCGCCGATGCCAAGTCCATACAACAGTGGGACGCCACAAAACTCCTCAAATTGGACCTTAGTCCATCCACAAACCTCTCAGTCCGACGCTCCTCGTCTCCTGTAAGAAAAGGCACAAACCTCCCAAGTGAAACAAACTTCATCTGGTACTCAAGTACTATCATGCTTCCTTGGGTCAACTCTATAAATTCCCTCTCCTTGGCCTTCTAGACATACCTAGGGAAGTATTGTGCATTGAATTTCTTCACAAATATCTCCCATAGAATCTCCCTGAGATTCCTATCCGCATATGACAAACTCTTCAAAGTGGTCCACCAGTCGTAGGCATCATCCTTCAATATGAAGGTAGCCAACGGAGTCCTCTCAACTGCCGCACAATCCATGGTATCAAAAGTCTTCTTCAACTCCCTCAACCAATGAACGGCCTCATCAGGGTCGGGACGACCGATAAAATGAGGCGGCTTCAGCTTCAGGAATCTTTTCAGAGCAGTTGAAGGCCCTCCTCGAGTACTAGAACTCTCACTAGGGTCTCGAGTCTGGTATCTAGCTATCGTGTCCATCATAGCCTCTACGAAACGCTCCATATTCAGCCTACCGGCCTCATATCCACTAGGGAGATCTCCCCGCTCCCTAATAACTGGCATCCTCTTCCTAAGAGCCATCTAATCGCCTACAATCACAAAAGTCGAAAACTTCTAATTAGAATCCCAAAACCTATACTATTGTCATGCCTGTACGGGATAATGTAATTATTTGCCGAAATGACAATATTTAACCTAGTTACTCATCTATTTGCCAGACCGAATGCTCTGATACCAACTATAACGACCCGCCACCCTATAATCGGGGATCCGATTACTAAATGGGTACCGAATCATTAAATTTGGAGCCAAACCAAGATCTCGATAAGTCTGGGAAATAAATAATAAACTAAGCTAAACATCCATATCACATCGAACTGTAAGAGAAGTGCAGAAATTAAAAATTATTATAATTCGACTTGACTCAGCAATTAATTACATACTCCAACAGAAAAGAAATAATTAAGCGTACATGCCAGAAAAGGAAATAACAACTACATCGGGGCATACCTCGGAACGGCGGCTGCTGACGCGCAACCCAAGGCAACACTCTCCTCGCTATGCCTACTTGGAACCCTCACCTAAAAACCGCAGGGAGTGAGTCTTATCGAAAAAGACTCAGTAGGGATCCTTCGATCCCCACCACCCACTCACACACCCACAAGTGCAATATACAAATATAGGCAATTTAACTAAATAAAGTAGTAACACAATTCCTTGATTTCGATATAAAACACAGGCATTTATAACAGCAACATGCACGATTATGAAACCACATTACCACGGAGTCCACAACTAGTGCCTCGGCTAAACACACAAGTCACACGGCCGAATGCGGAAAACACCGACCCGCTAAAACCAAACAGCAACCCCTCGGATAACACACTGAATACTCCGGCCTGACCTGGCTCAAGGTGGTTCTGCTTCCCCCAACACGAGTGACACTCCGAATGTACCACTCCCACACCGGTACTAGCTATACCCTGGGGTACACCAGGTGACCCTCTCTCTAGGCGTCACCCCACCACTCCCACACCGGCGTCGTGTCACTCCCACACCGACACAGGGTGTCTAAGCGCTAACAACTATCACTCTAGGTCCACGATCGCACAAAACACAATACGGTGCGATCCGATCACGTAGAAATCATCGTCCTCAAGTATGTTCTCAAATATGCAATTAACCAAACTATCTGTCAATGTAAACACATGTTAATTGCAGGAATTAATAAGATTCTGTCTTGATTCCTCCTAAACTGGTTCATGTGAGATCTGGCCTCGGAAGAAGGCCTAAAATACGTCGTTCAAACGGGTCGCCGTTTAAAAGGCGTCGCTGTTCCTAGTTGCCTAATAACGACAGAAACAGAGACATGCTTAATAACGACAGAAACCGAAACCTCCCTCTCTCTCTCTCTCTCTCTCTCTCTCTCTCTCTCTCTCTCTCGCTTTCATTCTCTATCTCTCTACATCTCTCTGAAATTAGAGGCTACTAGGGGCTGAAGGTGGACTCGAGGCATTACAACTAACCACTGGAAGGAGTCCAGGGCTGCCAATGATCCACGCGAAGGGCTGCGATGGCTGCATATACTTGTTTTCTCTCTCTATCTTCTCTCTCTCTAATTTTTTAGTCATCTATTTACACAATATTTTGAGTATTTTCTGTATAAGTTGTCTTCTAAGAGTCATATTATATTTCTATTTTCAATGTCTCTGTAAAATTTCATGAAGTTTTTATGCCATTTGACAGTATTTTGTTTGGAAAAAGTAGCATTTTCTCCATCTTTTTCTTCTACAACTCGTTGTTTTTTTTCTATTGACATTACTCAAATTTTGTATTCTTATGTTATTTAATTTTTTAGTAGTAGTCTTAGCTCAGTAGATAGTTTAATTATATTCATTTAGAGGTGCTCCTTTTGTGAGTTTGTAGTAACTCCGACTAGTTTTAATTGTTCTCTATCAAATCATCATGTTCCCTCTTCTTTCTTATCTATTTTTTCCTCTAAAAACTCAATACTTTCAACTTTAAAATTTGAGATCTCCTTGAGGATTTGACCCATGCTCACTACTTGCTTCATGCCATGTATTTAAAATACGTAAGTTTAGTTTAATGTAAATTGACGGTTACGCGAGTGTGTAACGACGCACATGTGTGATTGATCAGCGGCCGGGCAGGAGGTGTTGCCAAACGAGCCGTATGGCACTGGGTGCAGCGGAGGGGCGCAGGCGAGGCTGACGAGTGGCCTGTGGCGGAACTGCGGGGCGCGGTAGATGGCAGAGACGCAGCTGTGTGCCGCGTGGCGCTGACGAGCGAGAAAGCCCCGCCCAGCGGGGCACGGGCGACGATGCGTCAGGAGCGAACTCTTATGGAGCACCGCGTAGCGGACGATGCATGGCGGACCCCGGCGGCTGCTGCAACGTATGCGAGCGTAGAGAGAGAGCGACGCATGGAGAGAGAGAGAGTGAGAGAGAGAAGCGCAGAGAGAGAGAAGAAGAAGAACCATGAAGAAGGAGAGAGATAGAGCGTAGAAGCGAGAGGAAGAGGGAGAGAGAGAGGGTGTGCGGCTCGGGGGAAGAAGAAAAAGAGAGAGAGACTTTTAAAAATTAAGAGTAAAAAAATAGAATCCCCTTGAAAGAGAACAACCCTTAGGATTTATAGGCCTAGAGGGAGTTTTGAATTTCAAAACTTGGCACCAAAATTAAAAAAAAATGAATTTTGAATTAAAACAATCTCTCCTTACTTGAAGGAACCTCCTCCAAGATAAGGGGTTTTTGAAATTTGAATTTTAGAGAGGAGAAATCTCTCTCTCGTTGAATTTCAAGTTTCCCTCCTTCCTCTCTCTCTCTTAATTGGTATGTGGGCCCCACTTGAAGAGAAAGCACAAAAATAAATCATTATTTTTACCAGGATTCGAACCCTTATCACTTCAACAAAGTTCAAGTGGTCTAACCACTATGCCATCTACTCGTTCGTGTCCTACATCCACATAAAATAAAAATTAAATTCTGGTAGCAAATAATTGTGCTTCTGCACTGACATAAATTATTCAGATGTACATTAAGCCCTCGATAATTATCGAGAAGCTCCTGTTGATAATAGAATTCTCATAAATCTATTAATACTCAATTAATCACATGAAATGACGATATTTTCAATTTTGAATTTACAAAATTGATATCTTTGAAAGGATCACTGGTTTATCTATCATTCCATATAGTTTTGTACATAAAATCACAAGTGTAATGTCAAAATTACATCTATTTATTACCTAAAAATATGTAATTATCACACTCCCATGCAAAGGGTTCCATTCTTGGAGAGCCTCCATATAAGACCTTACAATTAATCAGCAGGAGGGAGTTTGAGCCTGAGTGTGTTGAGAGTGATCCGTTCTATACCCTAACCATTAGGAAGACTGTGGATGAGGAGATTCTAAGTGAGCACTTAGCAAAAGTTACTATTATCCTTCAGGGGTTCTACGATGTGTTTCCAGAGGACTTATCGCATGGTTTACCATCGATGTGTGACATCTAACACGCTATTGATTTTGTTCCGGAGTCCACTTTACCCAATCTGCAACATTATTGGCTTAACCCCACTGAGCATATGGAGTTGCAAAGGCAACTCGAGGAGTTCCTGAGGAAAGGTTCTATTAAGGAGAGCATGAGTCCTTGCGTAGTTCCTACAATGTTAGCTCCAAAGAAGGATGATACTTGAAGGATGTGCATGAATAGTCGCGCAATAAATCAGATCACTATCAAATACTAATTTTTTTTCATTCCTCGCTTGGATGACATGTTGAATACGATGGCGGGAGTTATGATATTCTCTAAAGTTAATCTGAAAAGTGGCTATCATTAGGTCAGGATCCGTCCAGGTGATAAGTGGAAGACGACCTTTAAGACAAAGAACAATCTTTATGAGTGTTTGGTGATCCCCTTTGGGCCATCCAACGCCCCTAGTTCCATCATGCGACCGATGACCCAGGTTCTAGACCCTTCATTAGGACATTTATGCTTGTGTATTTTGATGTTATTCTCATTTACAGTCAAACTAGGGAAGATCACGTAGATCATTTGCACCATATTTGCACCGCCCTTCAGAAGGAGCAGTTGTATGGCAACTTCAAGAAGTGTGCATTCATGATTGATAAGATAGTGTTCTTAGGGTTCACTGTATCCAATGAGGGTGTTTATTCTAACCCATAATGCCCATAGTATCCATGGTTTAGCTACATTCTACTGTCGATTCATACGTGGGTTCAACATGATTACGGTTTCGATCATAGATTGCATCAAGAAGAGAGCCTTTGTTTGGACCAAAGATATCATATCAGCTTTTCATGACATCAAGGAGCGGATGACTCATGCACATATTCTTCGATTACATGATTTCTCTAAGGTGCTTGAGGTTTCATATGACGCTTCTGGTGTTGGCATAGGTGGAGTGTTGAGCCAGGAGGGCCACCCTATTGCATACTTCAATGAAAAATTGAACGATGCTAAGCTGAGGTATTCCACCTATGGCGAGGAGTTTTATGCGGTAGTCCAGGCTTTGCGTTGTTAGAGGCATTATCTCCTACCCAAGGAGTTTGTCCTCTACTCTGATCATGAGGCTCTTAGATTTTCCATACTCAGAAGAAGCTTAACCCTTGGCACAGCCGTTGGGTAGAGTTTCTCTAGGCGTACACATTTGTTGTCAAACATTGGGCAGATGTGGAGAACCATGTGGTTGACACGCTGAGTCGTCAACCTTATCTTTTATCTTGTCAGTGCAAAGGTCACTAGATTCAAGAGACTCCGAAAGGAGTACCTGTTTGCCCTAATTTTGGTCTGATCCACACTGCACTCCAATCTGGACCCTCAAGAAAGTTTAGTATGTTCTTTAGGAGGGTTATCTGTGCACTCCACTTTCTATACCGGATAGTTCGTGGCAGAATGTTAGATGGACTTTGTTTTAGGCCTACCGTGAACGGGTATGTAAGCACAATTCCATATTAGTGGTTGTCAACAGGTTCTCTAAAATGGCTCACTTTATCCCTTACTCCAAGACTTTCAATGCGTCTAGATAGCCTGTTTGTTTCTAGATGGGGTTGTTCGTTTGCATGGGTCGCCAAAGGCCATAGTCTCTGACAGAGATTTTTGATTTACGAGCTATTTTTGGAAGACCCTGTGACATATGATGGGAACAAAGATCAAGTTTTTCACAGCTTATCACCCTCAAACCGATTGGCAGACTGAGGTAGTCAATAGGAGTCTAGGGGATTTGTTATGTTGTTTAGTGGGAGAAAATGCGTAATTGTGACCTGATCTTATCTCATGCTAAATTTGCGTACAATGATTCGGCCAACATGTCTACAGGTATGAATCCTTTTGAGATAGTCACTGGCTATAGACCTAGGAGACCCTAGGATCAAGTTCCTTGCCTATTCATGCCCATGTGTCAAAGTTTGTTGAGTCTTTAGCTGATCATATTAGGAGTTTACAAGATACCATCCGTCGTCATATTGAGATCAATAATGAGCATTATAAGAAATTGGCAGATGCACACTGACGTCCACAAGAGTTTCAGGAAGGTGCCTATGTCATAATTAGGGTCAGACCTAAGCAGTTTCCATTAAGAACTATCAAGATATTACAAGCTAAAGAAGTCGGTCCTTCGAGGTCCCGAAACGGATAGGACCCAATGCGTATGTTGTTGACTTACCGTCAGATTATAGTATTACCTCCACATTCAATGTCTTTGATCTGGTATCATATCGGGACCAAATAGTAATACCCAGTGATCCATTTGATCATTCTCCTTCCCTTGTGAGCGATCTTACATATGAGTGTCCACATGCAGCCCCCATACCAGTTTGGCGTAAGCATATTGAGCATATACTAGACAAACCGGTTGTTACATCTCAGGAGGGGCGCACCACCGATACCTAGTTCGTTGGAGGGGACGACTGCCTTCAGATGACACATAGATTACTCAAACTGAGTTACAGAGGATAGACTCTGATCTCCTAAAGTGCTACCAGAGCAGCAACGACCCTTACTCGACAAGGTCGAGTTCCTCCTAGGCAGGAGGATTGGTAAGGACACCAAAGCCTTTAGACAGTGTGATCCAAGTCGTGTCTATCACCGTCAGAGAGCCGTTCCGACTTCCCTCTGACTCACAGATGACACAGAGCCCACTTGATACACAAAGACATTTTTATTTTATTTTGTTTGGCCATAAACGTCGGAGAGTCGTTCCTACTTCCCTTTGACTTGGAGATGACATATATCCCACCTGATACATAGAGACATTTTTATTTGGTTTTATTTGGCCCATTTATGGCCCATTAGGTGATTTTCTACTTTTTCAAGATTGTAGGTGTGATTTTTGCACTAATTATTAGGGATAGAAGTTTGATTTAGGTTTAGGGATAGAAGATAGAATCATACTACATCATTTAGTGTTTGAGTAGGATTCTATAAGGAGTCTATATATATGATTGTACTCTTTATTTAGAAATTATGCATGATTATTTGAGAAAATTACAAGAGTTCTTCGAGTGTGCCTCTGCGACGGAGGGCTTCCGCTGGTGCGACACAGCATTCTTTCATTGGTGTGACGTCGAGGAATTCTGCCTCTCCGGTGCAACACTGGAGAGAGCTACCCTATCGGTACTATGTGTTTGGATCGCTGTGTCGGGATCCGATCCTAAAAACGCAGCGGAATAAAATTTTCGGGACCGGATCTGTCCCGTTTCGGTCATTAAAACTAAAACCGATGTAGATCGATTTACCTTGCGCAGATTCAAATCCGCGTCCGTTTTCTGATTCCGTCGGAGCGATGCCGCAAGTCGCGCAGATGCCCGACCTCTAGCGGTATCCACGCGGTTCTCCTCGCGATGGATCGTCCTCGCTTCCTCGCTCGTTGCGGCGCTCGAAGATCCCATCTGACTGCGCGTAATCCGCCGCGACATGCGGATTCGGAATTCCCGTCGAACGGAAGGTGGAGTAGTAGGGAACTGCACGCCCAGAGGAGAGAGAAAGTGGGGAAGAACGAATGACGGCTAGGTCAGGGTTGCTGGCCCCGGACGTAGAATCCGTTCTTTTATAAGAAGTCAGTTTGCGGTTTTTCATAAAAACCCAGACTTATCCGAAATCATGTCGGATTATCCATCGACTTGAAAACCATTTGCGTATGACCCTCTAGGCCCAAATACCAGTCCAGTTAATAGCCCATTAAGTCCAGTAACCCTTTACTGACCCACTGAATTAATTAATATCCTTATATTCAATTAATCAGCCGAATTTAATGTCCCACAATAAATTCGGACGGACTGCCGATCACGTTGGATGCCAAGCAACATCGCGTGATCCTGGATGGCACTGGGGTTATCGCAACCCTCTATTGGAACCTTTCTATCATTGGTTAGCGCGCGGATATAATCCTTCATCCGTGCAATGTTCCCGAATCGACCTAGGGCATGGTTTACTGTTAAACCCTATTTGGTCGATTCACTTGAATCAGATGCCGCTAATCTGAATCCGATAACTCCTTATCGATTACAGAGTCCGCCCTGGGCAGGGACTTTAAGCGCATCATTCCCGGAACATTCTCTCTCAAACAACCGAGAGCGGATGATCCCGTATTGAACACACAATTACCTTCGAGGGCATTTCCCTGAACCCGATCGCTTGACTTATTGATAACCCATGGTTAGGGATTCGTTCGTCAAGGTCAAAGCTCAGAAACCTACCAACAAGATATCTTTGGAGTCTCAGGTCCAAGGATCATCCACGCAACCGTGACAATTGAATCGAGCTGGTTAACAGTGAGGTGATTACCATCCAGCGATTCATAGTCGGATCAGTTCAGTGAACTCATTGACCAATGAGCACCTATAGGTTCAGCATAGTGTCTCCACACAAGTGACTTATGGGATCAGTCACCCTCATCATATGAGCTGAAGTAACCTATACTAGTCTATCCGGATGTTCGATGTCCTATCTCAAACATCCTATGACTAGGAACAATTAAGAACATGTGTTTATAAGTCTTCGGTCCCGTAATAATGATCTCATCATAATCCGAAGACTATTGCACATGTTCATGGACTTCATCGTGATACGATAAACACATATCGAATTAATTACACACAATGAATTATTGCCATTTATTAATAATCTGAATAAGTACACAGTATTGGATTGGCTTTGAGACCATCTAATACTAACAATCTCCCACTTGGACTAAAGCCAATCACTTTTATACAGAATACCCATATTCTCTAAGTGACGCTCAAAAACATTTTGAGACAAAGGCTTTGTAAGTGGATCTGCTATGTTGTCGGCTGAGGGAACTCTTTCCACCACGACATCTCCTCGAGCTATATTCTCTCTGATCAGATGAAAGCGCCGCAGAATGTGCTTCGACTTCTGATGAGACCTCAGCTCTTTCGCTTGAGCAATCGCCCCATTGTTGTCACACAGCAGTGGGACGGGACCAGATATGCTTTCCACCACACCAAGATCGCCGATGAATTTCTTCATCCATACAGCTTCCTTGGCGGCTTCAGCAGCAGCAATATACTTGGCTTCCGTTGTCGAATCAACAGTGGTTTCCTGCTTGGAACTTTTCCAGCTCACTGCTCCCCCGTTGAGTGTGAAAATAAAACCTGATATTGACTTGCTGTCATCAGGATCAGACTGAAAACTCGAGTCAGTGTATCCTTGCAGCTTTAAGTCTCCTCCTCCATACACTAGAAAATCCTTCTCAAGTACTTAAGGATACATTTCACAGCCTTCTAGTGTTCATCACCTGGATCTGCCTGATGTCTGCTCGTAACACTTAGAGCATATGCTACATCAGGTCTTGTACATAGCATGGCATACATGATGGACCCTATGGCAGAAGCATAGGGGACTTTATCCATCACTGCCCTCTCTTCAGGTGTCTTGGGAGACTGACCTTTAGAGAGTAAAATTCCATGTCTCATCGGTATGAGACCTCTCTTGAAATTTTCCATGCCAAACCTTTTGACAATGGTTTCTATGTACATGGATTGGGTTAAAGCTAGCATCTTCTTTGATCTATCTCTATAGATCCGTATTCCCAATACGTAAGATGCTTCTCCCAAATCCTTCATGGAGAAGTTCTTTGACAACCATATCTTTACTGATGACATCATTCCTACATCATTCCCAATGAGTAGGATGTCGTCAACGTAAAGAACCAGAAATGTGATTGCGCTCCCACTGTTTTTCTTGTATACACAGGGCTCATCTTCATTCTTAATGAAGCCATAAGATTTGATCGCCTCATCAAATCTTATGTTCCAGCTTCGGGATGCTTGCTTCAGTCCATAAATAGACCTCTGCAACTTGCATACCATGTCTGGAGATTCTTTGGATGTGAATCCTTCTGGTTGTATCATATACACCTCCTCCTCAAGGTTTCCATTGAGGAAGGCAGTCTTCATATCCATCTGCCAGATTTCATAATCATGGTAGGCAGCAATGGCGAGAAAAATTCTGATGGACTTAATCATAGCAACGGGTGAAAAGGTTTCGTCATAGTCAACATATTGTCTTTGACGATAGCCTTTTGCCACTAATCTTGCTTTATAAGTCTCAATACGTCCATCTGCACCGATCTTTCTTTTAAAGATCCATTTGCAACCGATAGGTACTATACCATCGGGTAAATCCACCAAGTTCCAAACTTGGTTGATGTACATAGACTGTATTTCAGAATTCATGGCTTCCCGCCATTTCCCGGCCTCTGGACTTTCAATGGCCTCCTGGTAAGTCTTAGGATCATCATCCTCATTATAGAGTATCCTTAAACCATCCAAATTAATATGTCCCACATATCTTTCTGGTGGTTTAGGTACTCTTTCAGACCTACGAGGTTCTTGTGTATCATTTTGAACAGGTCCAGAAACTGACGGTTCATCTGATGAACCATTGCCAGTTTGTGGGTCTGGAACTTCTTCCAGTGTTACTTTACTCCCACTGTCCTTCTGGAGAATATAATCTTCTTCCAGAAAGACAGCTCTCCTGGATACAAACACCTTTTGTTCGCCAGGATGATAAAAGTAATATCCATAAGTTTCCTTTAGATATCCCACAAATCTGCATTTGTCAGTTCTGGATTCCAGCTTATCTGCATCATGTCTTTTAACATGAGCAGGACATCCCCAGACTTTAACATGTTTAAGGTCTGGTTTCCTTCCATTCCATATCTCATATGGAGTGGTCTCAACATATTTGTTGGGTATCTTGTTCAGGATATACATAGCCGAGCTAAGTGCATATCCCCATAAGGACACTGGTAATTTGGACATGCTCATCATGGATCGCACCATTTCCATTAATGTGCGATTTCTCCTTTCTGATATACCATTTATCTGAGGTGTATATGGAGGTGTAAGCTGAGAAAGGATACCATTATCCTTTAAGTATTTAATGAACTCAGTACTCAAGTATTCACCACCCCGATCAGATCGGATGGTTTTTATACTCTTTCCTGTTTGTTTTTCTACTTCATTCTTAAATTCTCTAAATTTCTCAAAGGCTTCAAATTTATACTTCAATAAGTATACATATCCAAACCTTGAGTAATCATCAGTGAATGTAATGAAGTATGAGAAACCACCAATGACTTGGGTTGACATAGGACCACATACATCTGAATGTATGAGTTCTAATATGCCTTTGGCTCGTTCTCCAGTTCCACTAAATGGAGACTTAGCCATTTTACCCATTAAACATGACTCACAGGTTGCATATGATTCATAATCAAATGGATCCAAAAATCCATCTTTATGCAACCTTTGGAGTCTGTTTTCACCAATGTGTCCTAGCCTACAATGCCACAAGTAGGCTTTGTTCGTTTCATACTTACTTCTTTTAATTGAGGAATCGATATGTAAATTATCATGAGACATATTCAATAGATACAAACCATTGGATAAAATAGCAGAAGCTATTAATTTATTTCTGAAATAAATTGAACAACTATTGTTCCCAAAATTTAAATTGTATCCAATTCTATCTAAACATAAAATAGAAATGATGTTCCTTATTATGCTAGGTACATAATAACATTCATCTAATAAAAATGTGTCTCCGGATGGTAGTATGAGCTTCACTGTCCCCACAGCGATCGCCGCAACTCTTGCGCCGTTACCTAGCCTCAGCTCCACCTCGCCGGTCCTCAGCTTACGCCTTCTTGTCAATGCCTGCACAGAATTGCAGATATGAGATACACATCCAGTATCTAATACCCATGATGTACAATCTCTTATTGACAAGTTTACATCTATCATATAGATACCTGAAGCATCATGCTGCTTCACAGTTCCTTGAGCCTTGTCCTTGAGGTATTCCTTGCAATTCCTCTTCCAATGCCCTTTCTGGTGACAGTAGAAGCAATCACCTTTCTCAGTACTTTTACCCTTGTCTTTCTTGGTGACCTTTGCCTTTCTCTGAACCTTGTTCTTATTCTTTCGAAAAGCTTGGACTACAAGTCTTTTTCTGTTGGTCTTACCAACCATTAGGACTTGGGGTTTATCCTTCACAAGGTTCCCCTCAGCAGTTTTCAACATGTTCAGCAGTTCAGCTAAGGTGGCCTGGATCTTGTTCATGTTAAAATTAACGATGAACTGAGCATATGACGGTGGAAGTGAAGACAACACGAGGTCTGTGTGCATCTCCTTGGGAAGTGTAATCCCAAGAGCATCCAGCCTCTCTACCCACTCAATCATCTTCAGCACGTGATTCTGTACTGAAGTTCCCTCTACCATCTGAGCTTTGAACAGATTCTTCGATATCTCATATCGTTCGATTCTGCTCTGCTCACCAAATAGCTCCTTCAAATGGAGTATGATGGATCTAACATCCATCTCTTCATGTTGCCTCTGCAACTCATTGCTCATAGAGGCTAACATGTAGCATTGGGCCATGGTAGAATCCTCCTTCCATTTTTCATACGCTATCATTTCCTCCTCTGGAGCATCTAATGCTGATTCAGCAGGAGGTTCAGTATCCAAGACGTAGGCAATCTGCTCAGACCTGAGGACTATCTTCAGGTTTCTGAGCCAGTCTGAGTAATTGGTGCCTGTCAAACGGTTGGCATCAAGTATGCCTCGCAACGGGTTATGGTGCGACATTCTCGCCTACAGGAGATAATCAATCGATAATTAGCAGATATTCAGATTAACTAAAACAAGATATGGTCTTTTATTATCTAGTTTTACTCCCACTAATTTTCGACGGACTGTATAACCTTCAGATATACAAAACGGGAGACGCCGACTGTCTCCTAGTAGGGATCAGAATCTCCAAGCATCACAGTATGACTTCGGGTAAACATATAGTATCATACCGCTATCTCAGAGCAATCATCTCATGATAATTGCAACTCCTTGCAATATCTGATCATACTTCGGCTCCCAAGTTTAATGGTCCCGGGTAAACACAGTAGACCATTATCCCTGGTCTAAGCTTTACCATCAATACGTGACAGAGTAAAGTAGAAACATAATTCCCGGGTAAACACGTGGATAACTATATCGTTCCTCTACTCTTATCCAAAGGCATCTGATGCCATGATCAACAGTCCTCTCAACAGACTATGGCAGACCTCGGGTAAACACATAGTATCTGCCATGACTAAATTAAGTTCCATTGATCATATTGATGGAGAACCACACGGTGCATTCTCAATGACTCGCGCTATGGCTTAGAATTTGTAACGAAGGTTTTACTTATTTAGTTTGGTCTCATCCTAGGTGATAGTATTAAATATATCGAATATATTATAAATACTAATAACCTAGCAAATATAAAGCACACGCATCACATACATGTCATTAGTGGGGTCATGGACGGCACTGTGGTTTGACTTGAGCCAGACAGTCAAACGCACACACATACACAATATAACAACTTATATCATGAGTCTGCAAACCCATGGACTCAATGAACTCCTTCATTTTCATCTGGTCAGCAGTTGTGGATCATCCTCGCTCCGCGCGCATCCGCCTCGATCAAATTATATCGTAATTCCCAATTACATGATAATTCAGAAGAGGAAGCCTTATGGCGATTACATCGAGGAGGAAGGTAGAAGTACAATAGAATATGAGAGGGAGAGGTTCGCAAACCTCTATTTATTAATAGACAATAAATCACACAATCACATTCCACATCCACAATTATGCTCGTCCATGACCACCATGTGTTTTATTAAACAAACTACACATGAATAGCGCATCAAATGGCTAAATTAAAATTTTCGAAAATAATAATAATTTTGGTTTCATAAAACCAAGGACCAAACTAAATTTGGATTTAGGATTTTTCGAAAAAATTTCATTAAGTCTAAGCATGCCAATTTAAATCTAATTTAAATAAGCAAACCAATGCACATCATTAAAATAAACGCACATTAACTCCAAATAGATGCATTTACAACATTCCATGCTAATTATTTTACAGACATTAAAAAATTAATTTAACAATTAAATTAATTCTCTTTAATGTCAAGATAATCTAACAATTAGATTAAAAGCTAATTAACAACATTTGTCAAATAGCTAATTCCTATTTAAAATATTTAATTATTGGCCTATAAAATGATCATACATATTAAAATCAAATTTTAAAATTTTAAAAAAATTTCTGTAATTTATGGGCCAATAATAAATTTAATAGGAGTTTAATTTGGATTTTAAAAAAATAAAATAAAAGGGGCAGCAGAACCGGGCCCGGTCCGGCCCCTGGACCGGCCCAGGCCGGCGCCCAGACCGGGCCCAGTCCCGCCCCATGGGCGGGGCTGGCCCGGGTCGGGCGTCGGGCTGGGTCGGCCCAGGGCCCGGGCCGGCCCGGATGCCCCTCCCCTCCCACCCGACGCAGCTAGGTAACCCTAGCTGCGCAGGGGGGTGTGGGAGGCGGCGGGCCCACCGCCGACCACCTGCCCAGCAGGCGTCGGCCGGCGGGCCCCGGCGCCGTGAACCCCTGGCCGGTGGCCAGGGATGCCGGCGGCGACTCCGGTGGCCTCCAAGGTCACCGGAACCCCTTTTTCTAGGTGGTTTTTCTGCGATTCGAACCCCACGGTGGCCATGGATTTTTCAACTAAAAATTGGAAGATGAAGGGGATCTAGCTATCCTCCCCATGGCCTGTCTAGGATCCTTCTGACCACCATCGATCCCTTGGGAGGAAATCCATTCGCCGGCGAGCTATCCCCAACTGTTTGGGGTGCCTAAAAACATGCCGACTCATGCCGTTCTTCGTCAGATGAAGAACACAAAATAACCCAAAAAAATTCGATTTTAATCGCAGTAATTACAGTAAATACTCTGTGATCATCCCATGATCACAACACAAGTGATTAAAATCAAAACTATGCATGGAATTGATTATAAACGCATTAATTTGGAGACCGAAATGGCGAAAACACAGTGGAACCTGACTCTGATACCACTGTTTGGATCGCTGTGTCGGGATCCGATCCTAAAAACGCAGCGGAATAAAATTTTCAGGACCGGATCTGTCCCGTTTCGGTCGTTAAAACTAAAACCAATGTAGATCGATTTACCTTGCGCGGATTCAAATCCGCGTCCGTTTTCCGATTCCGTCGGAGCGATGCCGCAAGTCGCGCAGATGCCCGACCTCTAGCGGTATCCACGCGGTTCTCCTCGCGATGGATCGTCCTCGCTTCCTCGCTCGCTGCGGCGCTCGAAGATCCCGTCTGACTGCGCGTAATCCACCGCAACATACGGATTCGGAATTCCCGTCGAACTGAAGGTGGAGCAGTTGGGAACTGTACGCCCAGAGGAGAGAGAAAGTGGGGAAGAACGAATGACGGCTAGGTCAGGGTTGCTGGCCCCGGACGTAGAATCCATTCTTTTATAAGAAGTCAGTTTGCGGTTTTTCATAAAAACCCAGACTTATCCGAAATCCTGTCGGATTATCCATCGACTTGAAAACCATTTGCGTGTGACCCTCTAGGCCCAAATACCAGTCCAGTTAATAGCCCATTAAGTCCAGTAACCCTTTACTGACCTACTGAATTAATTAATATCCTTATATTCAATTAATCAGCCGAATTTAATGTCCCACAATAAATTCGGACGGACTGCCGATCACGTTGGATGCCAAGCAACATCGCGTGATCCTGGATGGCACTGGGGTTATCGCAACCCTCTATTGAAACCTTTCTGTCATCGGTTAGCGCGCGGATATAATCCTTCATCCGTGCAATGTTCCCGAATCGACCTAGGGCATGGTTTACTGTTAAACCCTATTTGGTCGATTCACTTGAATCAGATGCCGCTAATCTGAATCCGATAACTCCTTATCGATTACAGTGTCCGCCCTGGCCAGGGACTTTAAGCGCATCATTCCCGGAACATTCTCTCTCAAACAACCGAGAGCGGATGATCCCGTATTGAACACACAATTACCTTCGAGGGCATTTCCCTGAACCCGATCGCTTGACTTATTGATAACCCATGGTTAGGGATTTGTTCGTCAAGGTCAAAGCTCAGAAACCTACCAACAAGATATCTTTGGAGTCTCAGGTCCAAGGATCATCCACGCAACCGTGACAATTGAATCGAGCTGGTTAACAGTGAGGTGATTACCATCCAGCGATTCATAGTCGGATCAGTTCAGTGAACTCATTCACCAATGAGCACCTATAGGTTCAGCATAGTGTCTCCACACAAGTGACTTATGGGATCAGTCACTCTCATCATATGAGCTGAAGTAAGCTATACTAGTCTATTCGGATGTTCGATGTCCTATCTCAAACATCCTATGACTAGGAACAATTAAGAACATGTGTTTATAAGTCTTCGGTCCCGTAATTATGATCTCATCATAATCCGAAGACTATTGCACATGTTCATGGACTTCATCGTGATACGATAAACACAGATCGAATTAATTACACACAATGAATTATTGCCATTTATTAATAATCTGAATAAGTACACAGTATCGGATTGGCTTTGAGACCATCTAATACTAACACTATGCCAACAGGTTCCTCCACTACCCCCACTTACTTCTCCATCCTCTAGTTCTCCTTCCTCTGATCTCGCTCTCTCTCTCCCTCTTGGTTTCAACTGCAACAACAAAAGAAGAAGAAGAAGAAGAAGAAGAGTTGGGAGGGGCCAGATTCGACTTCTGTCGGAGTTGCCACTGTCGAGTTCCCCAGCGGCTGCCGGCTCTACCGCTGCCCTTGCCGTCGTTCGGATCCACCGCCATTGCCATCGCCTCTCTCTCCCTCTCTCTTTCTCTCTCAATTAGGGTTTGGGAAAGGGGAGGGGGGAGAAGGAGAGAAAGGGTAGATCGTGCCCTATAGAGGCCCAACCAGGTTGACCTAGTCTAGGTCTGAACCCAGGTCCCTGTTGGCTCAAACCCAATCCACCAAGAAGAGCCCAGCCATAAGTTATTATCTAGTCTGATCAGGTTCCTAAAAACCTGGGTAGTCCAAGCCATCTGGTGCAGCCCTAGTCTAAGCCAGAGCCCTATCTGGTTCGAGCCAAGTCCAGACCTAATTTGCTGCAGCGCACAGGCGGTGCACCAAGTCCCACTATTGCACCATCATCATCGGGGAGTCATCCGGACTCCGATTCACATGCCATTAGCATCGTTGGTCTCGTCTCAACGAGACCGACCTAGATCTAGCGTGGTGTTGCTCCGACAATACCTTTTTGCATATCATCCTTGCACACATATCGAGGTCTTCCATTCATACATCTTGAGGCCTACGTTAGCTATCTCGATTTACGTGCCAACAGTCCATCGCCTCCAAATTTGTGGCACGCTCACCGGAATAACATCCCAACAACGTGTGCATCATCGGTGGGTTATCAACTACCATGATTACCACTCCATATTTCATTTATTAGTTATTCGTAGCATGTTGCCTCCCTGCGAAGAATGGACCTTATCTTTTTGTACTTTGAAGATAGTAGACATACACTGGGTGATCTTCTCCCACGCACCAGCATAGAGGTAAGTGCTTCTCTCTCCTACCATAGCTTATTTTTCTAATATTTGTTTTCATCTGCCGCCGATTTGTGATGTAGGATACCTAGCTCATTATATATTATCATTGCTGGCTTGAGAGCGGATTATAGATATCTCATGTTTCAATAATACTTTGGGGTGCTTCTAATTTCTTAAATATGCGGTAGTTCCTCAACTGCCAACGGTCCCATATTCCCTCATCACGAGAGGGATAGTTATTCAGTTAGTTTCTATTATTTGGAGTGACTGTCTAACTTTACAATTGTGCAATTAGATTGCGTCTACTTATTATTATATTACTTGTTATTGATCTCTACCTCCGTTAGTGAATCCGTTAGTTCCCTTAGCCAACCACATCACAGAGATATTGGTGCAGCCAGCCTAGTACACTAGAGTGGCACATAGCAGTGTTTTGCCAGACAAGCTCTCCCTACCAAGTCTAAAGTGCTTCTCTTCCAACTTGCTAACTTTCTGTTCAGTATCTGTATGATCTTATCCTCCGCGTCTTTGCCATGCTTATTACCTTTTATTGGAACACCAAAGTAATTGGTAATGCCCTCCTCCTCCCTCAGGTTCAGAGTTCTTTTAATTTTCCTTCTAGTTTCCCTTCTTATGCCACTACCCAGAATGAAAGTCTGGCTTTCCTTCATTCACCTTCTGTCCTAATCGAATACAGTAATCTTCCAAAATTCCTTTAATTCTTGGTCCATCTTTGTCTCTGGCTTTTGTTAGTTTGTGACATGAAAAGTAAGTTACTTGCAAACATATTAATCAATGATTGACGACCGGTGCTCTCCTGTTCTCCTGATAATTAACCCCATATCATCTTCATGTGATTGGCATCTTGCAAGGTAGCAGATGGTGTCTCAGCACACAACATGGATGGGAATGGGGATAGAGGGCCACCTTGTCTGATTCCTCTGGTAAGTAATAAACCATTCCGCACCAACCCCTTTCATGAGCATACTAAATGAGGTTGTAGCAAATGCAAGTTCAGGTCCAACTCAACTATCTATTTCCGAAATTCATCCTTCTTAATACATCTAAGATATAACCCCATTCAATCCTGTCATATGTCTTTTCCATATTTAGAATTGAAATGACTGGGTTCTAAGCGGATTTAACACCATATCAAGAACCATTCTGACAACTCGTATATCAGATTATGTGCAGATCTATTTCTTGTGTCATGCATGGCAACTTTTAATTTTCTTGTTCACTTGAAAGTTTTTTTGATTTATACATCAAATTCCATGATTCTTTTTTTTCTTAACTTCTTGTAAGAAAGACCTCTAATATTGCATTTTTTTTCCAACGAAGTTTCACACGATGTTCATCGGCATAAAAGGTCATCTCCCAGGTTGGCGTGCCTTGCCGTGGCTGATTAGTTCTTGTCCATAATTATATGCTAGTGGCCGGCATGCAGCATCACCTGGAAAATTATAAGCTTTTATGCTTTTTCCCTCGAGAACACTTTTGCTGCCTGTGTCCTCACCATGTCCCAGAGATGATGCATGGCTGCCATGAGATCCGAGGTACCACTTTAATTCGTAGAGGTTCTTTATAGGCCTGAAAAAGTGATGTGAACAGTGTATGCAATTTCTTGGACAGCGAAGATAGAACCCCTAGAAGGACTTCACAGATCCCTTTCTTGGTGACAAGGAGCTTTGGTATGAAATTTACCTAATGGTTTAGTTTTTTCAAGATAATATGGTTTATTTGCTTTTAAAAACGATTAATAGATAGTTCAGTATTATAAGACTTTCACCACTGTGAAATCTAAGAAGAGTCAATTACATAGTAGAGTTCGGCTTGCTGCACACGGTATGCGCAAGCCGTGCATGCATTACTTCCAGTTTTTCTCTTATATAGTATTATTTTTACCTTTTTGTAGAGAGATGATTTTTGAATTTGAACTCGAGACGTCATGTCATGATAAGTCAATCTTACCATTATTGCACCAAAACTCTTCTGAATTGCAATCTTTTGCTCCGCTTTTTTTGAATAAATATTGAACACAAATTTTATTAGATGAATAACAAATCAGTTCCCAAAAGAACCCATGCTTTACGATGTGTATGGGTGATCAAATAAATTAATAAAAGCAACTTGACCAAAGCTTTGCCCTATTACTATTATTATTCACTGAAGTAGCATAATTTTCACCTTGTGTCAGCCTGAACTGCCTGCTATATAGGCGACAACTGGTGTGGGTTTTTTAATTAAAAAGTGATTCAATGAGCTCGATCTTACGGTATAGTCAGAGATGTTTTTTTACTTTACTCCTTCCATAAAAAACGAAAAGGGCCAAATAAAAAAATATCCGACTGTAAAATTCGACCTCACCATGAGGTCGGGGTGAGGTCGAGTTCACTGAATCATTCTTCTTTTTCATTTTTGGGCTAAGTGAAAAATGTCCCTGACTATAGAACTCGACCTCACCATGAAGTCGAACTCACTGCATCATTCCTCTTTTTTATTCTTCCTTATGAGTGTGCTTAAAGTTTTAACGAGTTAGTTATGTGTAAGCTGTCTTTTTTTTTTTTAACGATCATAGGCACCTTTTTAGAGAAAGTGGGAGAATGTAAACCTTAAGGCCCATTTGAACATGTCCGAGATGGTTGAAATAGCAAGTAACATCTTTTATCTCTCTTTTTTTTCTAAAAACCCAAAGGGAAGAGGCAATCCAAATGGAATCATATGTATTATCTAATCTTTGATTATAAAATAGACAATCATTTTTCTTTCTTTTTTGATTTTTTTAAATCTTTTAACCATTCAAAGATTTGAAGGTAGAATTAACTCTCTTAAGTTTGTTCCCTCCCCTGAATTCAAAAAATAAGCATATTCTTTCTACAGCCGTTACCTGACTAAAGCTGATTGGACGACTATGCCTGAGCTGCTCAGCCAAAAGATGCAAGGACAGCCGTTAAAAGCAAAAGGAAAGTAAGCCCCACTTCCATCCATAGTTGATATGCTACTTAGATGATTAACATGGTTAATAACTTAGTAACAAAAGTTTAGAGGCTTTAATTTGCATGATATCCAATGTATAAAGTTCTTTATATGTGTAATCTTAATGAGATCCTTGAACAAGTAAATTCATTAATCGGATAACGACTTTCTTGGAGTTCAAAAATGCATCAAGTTTCATATTTTTATGATAGAATTTAGATAAAAATATAATTAATAAGTTATTTTAGATCTATTAATGACCTTACTTTTTCATAAAATATGAAAAAATGATGCCTTAGCTATCATCGATGTGTCAGTAGCGGCTGACATGTCAGCAAAAGTATGCTATTTCGGTAAAAGGAAACTTTCATAAGTTTATTTTGGGAAAAATGAGTGCCATTTTAATAAAAAAAACTAATGTTTTTTTATTCATTCAACTTTTTGTTGAAGTTAGTGGAGCGTCCAACTCAAAATCTTAAGGCATTGAGTGGAGTAGATACTATCGATTAAACACTTTTTGATTTTGTCATTTTTTCGATATAGGACAATTCTTTCTTCACGTGCAAGTTAATTTGAGGCGCTGTCACGTGAACCACAAATATGAAGTGTATGATCTTATTCGTAACTATGAGCTCTGATATCATATTAGACTTATTAGGCCGTCCAACTCACAACCTTAAAACATTGAGTGGAGTAAACATCATATATTCAACACTTTTAAATTTTATCCTTTTTCCAATGTCACACCTTTTTTTTCTTATTTTAGCTTTATTTCTTGCACACAAAAGCTGCACTATTTTCTTTCGGACATACATCAATATTACCTTCATGTTAATATGCAAAGAGCGCTACGATTAATTTATCAGAATAAACTTAAATCTCGGTAGGCTGCTTAATTTACTCAGTTGTTATATTTTAAACTTTTTATTGCAAGCACGGATGTTCTTGTCTTTTGATAGCAAGATTCGGAGCTTTTAGAGTGCAAGAAAACTAAAAAGAAAGTTCATGTAATTTTAGTATCCACATGGCTGAATTAAATCAATCCCCCATTTGATATGTTCACCCAGAAGCATTTCAGTGCTCAGCCGTGGTATCTGATGGCAAATTATAATAAATCCTTAAATTGCTTTTACTTATTTACTTGAAGAGTTATAATATTAATTCCACTGGTTTAGCACATGGAGGCCGCAGAAGTTATCGTGACCATAAGTAATGCTTGTTGTACTGAGAGGGGACAGTACACACAAGTCTCAGCACCCTTCGATCTTAGTGATCAGATGGTGCTATAGTCTTTTTTTATTTTTTTGCTCTATTTATTTATTTTTGAGACATCCAATAAAAAATCTGAGAGTATATCCAGAAAGTTTGGGCCGATCACGAACCGACTGTATATTTTTTTCGAAAAAAATATTTTTGGTACCTATCTCAATTTCCGTGTAATAAAAAAAAATCATTTTGAAAAAAATATATAGTCGGGTTGGGGTCGACCCGAACTTCTCGGATGTACCTTCAGATTTTTGATCGGATATCCCAAAAAAATAAAAAAAATCGAGCAAAGAAATAAAAAAAATACAAATATACTACAGTGCCGTCCAATTAATCCTAGCTGAGGGACATAACTTGCATATCCCCTTAGTGCAGCAAGCATTATTCTATGACCAATGCCTTGTCAAAAGCAGGTTTAATTAAGAAAATTCTTCTGGTGTGCTCCTAGTGCTTGGTTTTGTCCACCTCAGAATGAAGAGCAATCTTGACAACTTAATTATCTGCTGGTGTAGTACAATAGTCATCTAATCATGTGAATCAAACCACGTGCAATTACTGCACTATCCTACAGAATATATTGTTCTTTAAATGACATATATCATCTAATCCGCAGATCGCATGGAGGTTACAGTACTGTAATGTCTAGGGGACATTGCAGCGGGTATTTCTCTTTATAATAGCCTAATAGGTTATCTTGTTAACCATGTGTTTGAGCTCATATTCTAGACTTCTTATAAAAACTCTCTCCGGGTTGACACAAAAAATTTATCCAAGGGATTCAAGCTAATTAAAAAAGCAATAATCCTGAAGGACCAAGTTAATTAAAGAAATTGTATGTAAAAGAAACTCCCTTGTTAATATAAACTACGTAAATAGTAAATTTGGTAATGAGATGGGAGAGCCATGGCCCACACTAACCTCCCTAGATCCGCCATGCAGCTGGAAGGAGTTACTGTAGAGTAGCATACATGCATTGAACTAGCTCAGATTCCTTCAATGCCGGGCAAGTGGATTCTTTGATGAGAAAGAGTGGAACATATCTAGTTAGAGTAATACTTGCTGCAATATTCCATGAATTGCAATGCACGTGGATTGCAATGCATGGGAACAATTCATCTGATTTAGAAAGTTCTTTATTGATTTTTTTTAAAAAAATTGGAATGTCCAATCAAAATCTAACGGTACAGTTGGTGAGTTCGGGTAGGCCTCAACCCAACTGTATATATTTAAAAAATAATAATAATATAGACTTCCATTTGCGTGCAAAAGAAAAAGTTTTTTTAATAAAATATACAGTCGAGTCAAAGCCGACCTGAACTCACCGACTGTACTATCTGATTTTTTATCCAACGTTCCAAAAATTTAAAAAAAAAATTATAAATAAAATAAGAAATTAAATAATCAACGCCCTACAAACCCGACGGACTGCTGCAATGCCCTACGCATTACAATCCACGTGCATTACAATGCATAAAGCAGTCAGCAAGTATTACTCATCTAGCATAAAGTAGTAAGCCCCAATTTGTTTGCAGAATAGGTTATCCATAATTACTTATCCAAAATGATCGTATGCTATAATAAGAGGCATTTAGCTTTGATAGTTATGTGGGACTTACCGGCAGAATAGGAAGAATAAACAATTCTTAGGTACAGGGTCAAATTGTTTATTCTCCTTACTCTAGTTTAAGCGATTCTAATGCGTAATAAATCATTCCACCCATTCTAATAATAAGGTGCTTTATTCTTCTCTAATTTTACAAACAAAGTAGGGCTTAACAGAATAAGTAGCAGAGGAAGAAGACAAGAAGAAAAAGACAATAGGGAGAAATAGTAGTAGATGGTCAAAACTGTGTGCTCGCTTCTATTATAAGCGAGCATATATATATATATATATATATATATATATATATATATAATGCCACTTTTGCTTACACAATATCATATAAACCGCGCTTATAATACGATACTATCAAATATGCCATCGTCGTCACCCTCCATCCACTTAACTAAACTAAGACATAAGTTAAGGCTAACAAGAGATGGAAAAGTCTTTTATGCTCGTTGGTTAAGTTAAGTCGTTCTCACACACACCCCATGCCTGTGGTGGCTCCTAATTCTCATGGGGCGGTGCGTCATCTTGTCCGAAACTGACCATGAAAAGGGTGGGAAGACGAGCTTCTTCCTTCCTCGCAAGCATCATCTTAGCATTATGGCCATCATCTCTCTCTCTCTCTCTCTCTCTCTCTCTCTCTCTCTCTCTCTCTCTCTCTCTAGGTCTTTGTGTTGCCCTCCTATGCCTATGGCAAGATGAACTAGTGACCAAGTCGTTCATGAGCCATGTTGACCTCAAGAAGGCAACCCTCAAGGAGGACAAAGGCGACGCCGACGGCCTTGGCGACGTGGAAATGTCAGTTGCCGCCTCCGATACCGATCTATGTTGCTTCTTCAAGGATGCTGGCCATGTGTAGCAGGAGATGGCAGCCATCCGGGAGCTCCTGGTCCGCCTTCAGGAGGCCAGCGATGAGGAAAAGTCCCTACACAAGCCCAAGTCCCTCCACTCCCTCCGTGACCGCATCAACACCAACGTCGTGGCCATGCTCAAGAAGGAATGTGCCATTTGTGCCACCCTGGAGGCGATGGACGGGGAGAATGGCACCCGCTGGTGCCTCTCCGGCTTCTAGGAGGGCACCCCCGCATCAGCAAGCTTGAGATGCCTGCCACTAGGCCATGGCCATAAGTGTGATCGCATGTGCCATCGTCGAAGTTCTTCACGATCACAGCCTTGCCGCCAACAAACCGCCCTACAGGATGATCACCGCCTTGTTCGGCTTCAAGAACTTCACCATCTTGGCAACTTGTCGGCGCTCGGCGTTTGTACTGCCTTAAGCCTCACCGCCGCATAGGGGGTGTGGGATGTGGGTGGTCTGTTGTAGAATTTAGTCATTTTCTCTTGTTCCCGTTACTTTCTAACGAATGTAAAGAACATTCTTGGCATATTCTAACGATAGCCAATGGATCTTAACCTTAGTAGCAGTCATGATAGTATAACCCTATAATAAAGATATATATGATAGTGTGTAAGTAAGAATGACATTTTTGATATTTTACATGTAAAGATGGTTTATATGAAATTAACCTTAAAAGGAAAGGATCACATTGTGCTTATCTTGCCCATTGCCATGTGGCCAGGTATACACAGCAGAACTAGACCATGGCAAGTGAATGCGCTGACTATATAAGGTTGATTGAGATCTCTTACTTTACTTTTTTTTACATTATTTATGCTTTATTTATTATCAGCAGTGTAGAATTCTTAAGAGGAATTTGTTTTTGCCTCTTTCTTATGACGAATTAATGAGATTAAGGAGATGTTTCTTTTCGACGTAAAATTTTGTAATTCATCGATTTCAAACTAATCAGCTTTTAAAAAAAAGTAAAATTTTACAATTTTAAAATCAGCTAGTATTTGTTTGATTACTTAAAAAATAAAATAAAATATTTAAATCTTCTTATTTTAATTTACAATACTGGACTTTCTCTGAAAACCAAACTAAAAAAATGGACTGCAAAATAAGCACGCAAGGCTTAATTAGACGTGATTTTGTTTTACATTGAACAAATATTGGAAAATCCAGTAAAATACAATATATTTTTTTTACGTTACACTGTTTTATCTTAAAATAAATAATCCTACAAATGATATAAAGAAAACGTATCAAAGTCATGAGAATAAATGTGATGAACATGAATAGGCACTGGGAAGCCGTAACATATATACCGAGTACCTCCGGGTGGTGCTAAAGGATGGCGTTAACGAAGGAACGAATTCGTCATATTGGCGCACGTGGAAGAGGAAAACAAAAAAGAGAGAAAAGGAAAGGGTCTGGTGGCTGCACGTGACCAGAAACGCATGGTTGTGGTTTCTGGTGTCCAACTGCTTCGGTTTTGTGCCAACAGCCAAGCTGTTCACGTACGGCAATGCATGGGTTCCCTGCCCTGCATGCATGAAAGATGTGACCGGCGCTATCCATTCCACTCCCTTTTAACCATCGTTCCTGTTTGAACCCCTGCCACCTACATCACCTCCGCCCTCTCTCCTCTCCTTTTTTACCGAGTCCGTTTCTTCTCAATAGGAAGTTGGAGGAGACTCCAGCAATAACCAATTAGAAGACGTCATGTGTAAAGTTGATCCGTCGTTCTAGATGCATCCCCTACATTGACAACTTTTTCTTTGTTATCGGTTCAGCAAATTTTAAATACTACGCAGAACACTTAAATACTACGTAAAACACTTAAATGCTACCATGAACACTTAAATACAAAACATGACACTTAAATACAAAACAGGACACTTAAATACTATCAAGAGCTCAAGACTACAATCATAATTTAAATACACTTCAACATAATACAACACAAAACACTTAAATACTACTAAGAACATAAAATTACCACCATAATTTAAAATGCATCCATATAAATTATGGTGGTAATTTTGTGCTCTTGCTAGTATTTAAGTGTTCTGCGTAGTATTTGAAATTTGTTGAACTGGAAAAAAATTGTCAAAGTGGGTGAGATGTGTTTCAAACGATGGATCAACTTTACACATGACGTCCTCTGATTGGTTACTGTTAGAGTCTCCTCCAACTTCTTCCTTATTAGAACCGGACTCCCCTCCCTTGTGGTGTGCGTTCTCTCTTGTGCAGGTTCTGAGCGTCCTTGTTGTCGCAGGAGTCTCAGGCGACCGGTTGAAGAAGGCATAGCAGCTCTTTGTGGATCCCGACCTGGGATCTTATTAGAGAATGGCATTGGAGCTCGAGAATTTGGGCTTATTCCATATGAGTTTCTCCTATTTACAGCTACCCTCTTGATGCAATCCCTCCGGCAACCTTGGTCAATTTCTCTGACGAAGATCTCAGTCATCCTCGAGCTTACGTATCTCCACGGCGTATTTCCAGGTTCTTCCGGTTTGATGACCATCTGCAGATGTATTACCCTCCGTGTTTGACCTTTACTCCCTATGCTTCTGCCCTACTCACGCCTCTAACTAATGAACACAATATGGTTTATTTGTACTATGTTGCTCCTCTCTATTTTGTTCTTTACCTTATATGCCTGCTTCACCATGTCTCTTTATGTACACCATCTACTACTATGAATGAATGTTGGCAGCTAAAAAAGACTAATGCAATAAAAAGTGGAGGCTTCGTTTGAATAGTCTTTTTGAAAGTAGATTTAGATAGTCTCCAATCCATATAAGAGAAATAAGAATTTTTGCGGTCGCTAATGCGTGGATGTCACGCAAGCATGGTAGGTCAGATCTCTCTTGTCTATCTTTCATTTATCTCTTTCCTGCCTTCCACGGGATGCATAGGTAAAATAAATTGTCTTTTTTTTGGGGGGGGACTGAAAAGAGGGTACTATTCAATTATGAGCAATAAAACATTGTTTCTAGTTACATGGGGACTAAAACATTCAGGGAAATTGGGATATTCCCAATCTGACACTAGACCAGTAGCAAGAGATAATTTGGCCAGCCTAGGTGTAAATTGAATACTTCAGCTGTGATTCATCATATGCACTTTACATACTTGGATAATGGCATTTGATCTCGATGAGCTGGTAACATCAGATTGGATAGATTGAACTATCCGCTTGGCATCACTTTCAATGCATGTCCTCTGAGTAAGTTGATCTACACATAGAAAACCTTTTAGGAAGGCAGTGGCTTCAACAACTTCTGGATTAAAGGAAGGGATTTTAAGGCATTTGCATTTGATTAGTTGACCTGAATGGTCCATAACCACAATGCCAATTGCTCTCCCTGGTCCTGGAAGCTAGCACCATAAACATTTACTTTTATTTCACCTTGATTAGGGGGTAACCACTGCTTTTGGTTAATTCGAATCTTAGGATTCCACCAGGTTGTTGCTTGTGCCAGTGGCTCCAATCTATGTGGCTCTCATTATCACTGCCCTTGCTGATGCCAGTCTTCCTTCAAAAATGTGCATCTTTCCAGCCAAATATGCCAAATGATTATGCAACATAGAGTGAGGCCTTGGCAATTATCTTGACTGGATCTAGCAGGGATAGAGTTCTATTCCAATATTCAGTCTGGGAGGTCTGTGACATCACTGTCTGACCTGAATCCCATTGGGGACATCAGCCAGGAGGCTCTAACTAAATCACATTTAAAGAGCAAGTGTTGAATGTTCTCATCCTCCCTACAACAAATTGCGCAAATTGAATCCATCTCACTCATTCTCTTGGCTATATTGGCATTTGTTGGGACCGCATTATGGATACATTTCTAGATGAAATTTGTTATCTTGGGAGGGACCAGCTGGCTTAGTTTAGTATTCCACAGAATTTTCTACACCTCGTTGTTTGAAGAGGAGGCGGCGGGGAGATCCTTTGTCGGATAAAGCTCTGTATGCTGTCTTGACTGAAAGGTTCCCATCACTGGCACCAGTCCACACTAGATAATCTGCAGGATATGGAGGCTCCTGAGGGAGGGGGATGGCCAGGATATGTTTGACAACTTGGGTCTCAAATATCTAGTTAATCTTATCCTAGTTCCATCCGCCATTAATAATGAGCTGCTGAACTTTCTACGGGACTTCAAAGCTAGTAAGTAGTGCATGGCGCCTTCAGAGGATAATTATAATCTGGGATCCACTTATCCTTCTAGATATCTATGCAAAGTCTGTACTCCCCACATTGAGCCATTTTTCCTCTCTAACACTCATAGCTGACCATATAAAGGAGCAATTCTTTGGCCTGTCTACATCCCAATATGACTTATCCTTCCAAGTACTTCGCTCTAAAGATAATGGACCAAGTTGATGAGTCGTCTGTAAGGAATCTCCATGCCAGCCTCATAATTGCAGCCTTGTTAGAAGTCTGCATATCTTTTATCCCAAATCCACCCCTCATCTTGTGTTGTTTGATGGTGTCCCACTTACAGAAGCAGTTCTTCCACTGCCCATCACTTTCACCCACCAAAATCCACATTGAACTTGGTTTATCTTGCTCAAGATTTCTCTAGGGAATAGCCATTGTTACCATAATGTGGTTAGGAATGCCAGCTAGAGTGGATCTGATTAAAACCGTTCTGCCAATGTGGGAAAGAGTTTTCATTCTCCATCTACTGATCTTGGATTCGATTCTCTCAACTATGGCCGATGCTCACTGTGGCAGGAGGGTAATCCCAGTAGATTGGTAAATGACTTCTCTAATATGGGTCTGAGTACCTCTGTTGAAGATAAATCCAGACTTGTGCTTGTTCAAGGACTGGCCAGACCAGTGACCATATTCATCTTGCTTGCATGAATTCATTTACTTCATCAGGAGCAGCTTTCCCAAATAATACAACATCATCCGCATACATGCATGAGATATGGTTGGAGCTTGGCTATTGATTTTGATCCCTCTGATCTTCCCTGCCTGCATCTTGTTCTCAATCAAGTGGGTTAAGACTTCTGCACATAATATATAAATATTGGAGGACAAAGGACATCCATGTCTTATCCCATTACCAGGAAAGAAAGCATCAGTGGCCTCCCCATTAACAATGATAGCATATGAAACTGTGGTTATATACGAAGAAATTAACTCAATTGAATCCTTAGAGAATCCATGAAAATTTAGGACCTAAGCAATAAAGTTCCATTCTAGAGTGTCATAGGCCTTGGTGAAATCAAGCTTGAGGGTGAACAGCATGAAATGCAAAATCGGTCGATCCCGATCCTAATCAGCATCCCAATCCAAATATGTTGATTAGGATCGGGATCAGCCATAACTGATCCAATTCTGGGAGGGAAGTCAATGTTCTCCCCAGACTTTCACTGGGATCGCCCTGAGTCGGCCAGAATCGGCATGAATCGGTCGGCCGATCGGCCGATCCCGATTGATTCACGTGGACGATTTAAAAAATAATAATAATAAATAAATAAAAGATCTACAGTATCAGGTCGTATCAGATCCGATTCGGCCTATCCTCCTCTCTCTCTCTCTCTCTCTCTTTTTGACCCAAGAAGGGGGGTTCTTCACCCCGTCCCCGCCGGCCATCACCTCTGGCAACTCCCGCCGTCGCTGATGTCAGATTTCTTCACTAGATTTCTTCATCGGGTTAAATTATATTTCGATCTCATTTTTTAAAAATATTAAAAAATTAAATTACTTATGATAGAGTAAATCTATCAATCTTTAGGTTTTAAAAAAAAATGTTGATTATACAAAATCTCTAAAATTAACTATAATTAGAACTTAAAAATTAAGAATTTTACATGATTAGTGTAATTAATGTTCAATTAAGTGTGTCAAACACTCAATTGAACTTATTAAAACTAGATTGCATATATTTGTATATTAATTACATGTGATTAGTATAAAATCTCCAAAATTAACCCTAATTATGATTTAAAAATTAGAACTTTTGCATAATTATTATAATTAGGGTTCAATTGAGTGTGTTAAGCACTCAATTGAACTTATTCAGACCTAATTGCACATTTTTGTGCATCAGTTGTACGTGATTAGCACAAGTCCCCAAAATTAACCTTAATTAGGATTTAAATTGAGACTTTTGCATAATTAGTGTAATTAAGATTCAATTAAGTGTGTCAAACACTCAATTGAACTTATTCAAATCTGATTGCACATATTTATACATTAATTACATGTGATTAGCATCAATTCTTTAAAATTAATCTTAATTAATATTTAAAAATTGAGACTTTTACATCATTAGTGTAGTTAGGGTTCAATTGAGTGTGTCAAACACTCAATTGAACTTATTCAAATATGATTGCACATATTTGTACATCTCAGTGCGTGCTTAGGTGGAGGCTAGACCAGTCAGAAATGTAGTTGAGTTTGATCCTCATGATTGGCGTTGGGTAGAAAGTGAATTGGATAGAGTAGTTGTTTGAGATATTAAATTTTAGGCAGAAGATAAAGCAGATGTATCTCTTCCTCAGAGGCGTCAAAAGTCAGCCACACTACCAGACATTGCTACACTTTCTTCTTCTCAGCCAGCAGTCAGAAGATCAACTACTCAGTTAGATTCACAAGAAAGAAAGGACGAAGACCAGAATTTCATTGCAGACATCTGATAAGAAAAATAAATAGCTATCAAAAGAAGGTCTAAATGACGAGTGCAGTCATCAGAAGAAGAACAAGGAGGAAACACAGTTAGAGTTTAGCATACTAGAAAGACTTTGAGGACATCCCAGTCTTGGCACCTCATTTGATCAACTTGTACGAGATAGAAAAACAAACATATAAGCGTAGAAGAAGGCGGTTGAAGAAAATAAGGCAAGTGAAAAGTGATGACTCCACTCAAGAACCATTTGATGATAATGATGATGATGATGGTGTTGTTCCTACTACTGGACTATCAAGAGGTTATAGACTTGAGAGTAGTTTTTCAGGATATAAAGATTACTCTGCACCTCCAAGTCAATATGAAGGAAGCCAAATGCAAGGACAAAGACAACAAAGGGGATATGAAGGCCAACAGAGGTAGACAATACATAATTGGCCCAATTGGGGATATGGATCTTCTTATCTGCTCATTTTTCATCTCTTATACTGCCATATTCAGACATCAGTAGTACTACTAAGAGGCACTCTGGACATCCACCTATTGAGTATGGCATTTTTGTCCTTCCAGTACAGTCAGGACATCCACCTATTGACTCAGGAGAAAGCTCAACCTGATAAGCATACACACCTCGAGATATTCAAAGGAGATTTGAAGACCTCACTAGCTTTTTATTTCATTATGAGTGTCCACGATATATACAGTCAGATTATGGGGCACTAGTTCAAACTTATGAGTCAGATGATGAAAGATAAAAAATGTGATCTTTATAAGATATTTTTTATTAATTTCATGTTAAAAATCTCATAACATATCTTTTTTAATTAGTGCACAACATTAATTATTAACTGAGTTAATCATCTTTAATGTTCTTTTTTTATGGACGTACATGATTTGTATTCATTTTTGTTGTACATTCATTGAATAATATGTTTAGATTTTTTTTAAATTTTTTATTGTTTTTTATTTTTTCAAATTTTTAATTTTTAATAATTTTTAAACAATTTTTTAATCAGGTCGATCCAGGATCGACCCGCTTCCTCCAGATTGCCAATCCAGCTGATCCGATCCAGATTGGATCGAGATCGCCGCGTCCCGATCCAAGTACCGGACTCGATCCAGAAATCCATGGTGAACAGACCCGTACTCTTATGATTCATGGAATGGATTAATTCTTGAACTAACAAAATGCAATCCGATATGTTCCTCTTTGGGATAAATGCACCTTGAATAGGGGAAATGATGGAACTAAGAGCTGGTGTAATTCTACTGACCAAGATCTTTGCAATCACTCTATAAACTACATTGCTAAGGCTTATGGGCCGATAGTTCTGGGGGAGGTGACTCTGTCCTTCTTGGGAATGAGGGCTATGTGCGTGTGGTTGATCCCCTCAGGCATGGTCTCAGACACGAAGAAGTATGAGATAAGAGAGTATACCTCATTCCAGCACTTGTGGAAGAAGGAAGGTGGCAACCCATTAGGCCCCGGGGATTTCCCTCCTTTCATCGATTTAAAAATGGATTCAACTTCAGCGAAGTATGGAATTCTAGTGATGTTATTGTTAACAAGGGGAGAGATTTTTTGGAATTTGGACTCCACATCAGCAGGCATGTGGATTGGGTTCAAAAGTTTGATAGATATTGTGAAAAAGTGCTAAGTGAGGGTATGCTTTATGTCATGACCTCAACTGCCCAATTCCCCTCTGGTTTCTTAAGTGCCAAGATCCGATTAATTGTTCTCCTGCTTAATGACTTAGCATGGAAGTATTTGGTGTTTCTGTCCCATTAATATACCAAAGTGATTTTGCCCTCTGTTTCCAATATTCCTGCTCTCGACATATAAACTCCTCCAGATCCTGCTCAAGTTTGATTTCCACATTGACGGTTTGGTCTGTGACAGGCAACCTCCTGATAGTCTCCAGTTCCTTCTAAATTCTCCTCCAAGTTCTGATCTATAAATGCATTTTCTTGATCTTGTTAGGATAGGAGTCATGTACAACATGTATTTTCCTCCAAACACTGGAAATCATTCCAGTGAAATTTCGATTCAGCATCTAGGAATCCTCAATTCTGAAAATGTGACGTCTCTTTTTTGCAGATCCCTCAAAATTTATCATGATTGGGCTGTGGTCACTCCCAACTGATGGGAGGTGAAGAACAGCAGCATTGGGCTAGATACTCCTCCCAGTGGTTGTTGAGAAAGCTCTATCCAGTCTCTCTCTGATGGGGTGTTTAGCCTTCCTTCTATTTGACCAAGTATATGCTGGTCCTTCAAACCCCAAGTCCATCAATGCAATGTTATGAATGAAATCACTGAATTTGCAATATGATGAAGCTTCACCTGAGAAATTCCATTGTACATGGCGATTGGCATTGTTTGTGTATGGGATGTGTTCCCAGCCAGTAGTATGAGCTCACAAATTGGTAATATAGGGTGATTGTAGTGGACGACGGGAGTGCTCACAGTTGGCGACAGGGCAGTAAGGGATCCACGGTATAGGATCTCATTGGATTTTGTAAAATTTATTAAAGTCCTTAAATTTTAACTTGTTAACGTAATTAGCTATTGATCTCGACCCATTAGAGTGACTTCGTTGACTCACTAATTGTAATTCGATTGATTCTGATGAGGCAGAATCCGATTCGGCCCATTGAAGCAAGCCCAAACCCCACTCAGCCCAGCAGCAGTAGTGCGAGGCCCTCAGACAGCCTTCGGCCCATCAGCGGCCCAACAGCCCTCGGCCCGTAAGCGGCACCGTCACTCCCGGCCCAACAGGCTTCAGCCCGTCAGCGGCCCACCAGCCTACGGCCCGGGAACAGCGCGACAGCCCAGGGCCCAACAGGCTTCGGCCCATCAGCGGCCCAACCCCCTTCGGCCCGATAGCCGAGTCCGGCCCACTCCGGTGGCGGATCAGACACTATGGCGGTTTACCAGTAAGTCCGCGTTTAGTCCTATATCGACTGCCACCGTTAACCATCATCTATCATCTGCTATAAATACACCGCTATTTATTGCCAAAGGGATGCTCTCTTAAGCCTCCGAGACCCTTAAGGACTACGGTCCAAAAAGCATTAAGGCTACTCTTTGCCTTCTGAATCGAATCTTCTTCAGGAGCTAACTTGACCGTCGGAGGGGGTTCCTTAGGGCTGAAGTCCGGGACTCCTGCTGACCGGTTTTCTTCTTCTTTCCCTCCTGCAGGAGCTCGGTTCGAATCATCGCCGACCTTCCCGAGTCGATCTCGGCCGCCGACCTCGGACTCCTCTCCCTGGTCTCGACGCCGTGCGCCGGCTGCCCCCGCAACAGAGGAGCCTCGGCCCCGACTTCCCAGAGCAAGCCAGTCACCGACCGAGTACCCTTCGGCCTTCGGACCTTCGGCTTCGCCTCTGCCTCCTTAGCTTTCCGGATCCCCGTCGGGCTTCTGAACACCGATCCGACTCAGCTCCGGATCCATCTCTTCGGATTCCGGCTTCGGAATCCGGTCGTGATAGCTTCGGCTACATCAGATTCATTTTCCGAGTGACCCTACTTAACAAAATTTATATGTCCATCACTGCAACAGGGTACTTGGGATTAGTGATGCTTGCTTGTTCTATGCAAACAATATTGCTCTTACAATCAAGGTGGAGTATGGTACAAGATTCATGGTATAATTAGTTTTACATCTCATGGAGAAGCAGGTGAAACACGTTAAGGCATGGTAATGAACTGTGCAAGACTCAAATAATTAAGTGGGCAGATGGAGACTATGACGAAGCAGAAGTGATATCAACTAAATGATCTTTAAGATGGTTCGAAGAATCAAGCCAAAGAAGAGATTATTAGGTTGGTAGCGTCTTGATTCTAGTCAAATTAGAATTGGTATAATTTTCCATTCTTATGGGGAATGAAATGAGCTTGGCATCTTGATTTAACTAGGATTGGCACCTGTACTCTATACTAATTGTTATATGTTTTTTTAAACAGACATGAGTGTTAATAAGAGAGTCATAGAGAAGAGACTTCTTTAAGAACCATTATAAAAGGCTTTTTATCATAGTAGATATTTTTCACTTGATTTGACTCTATGGATGTACGATCAGACCATGTTAAGTCTGTTTATCTTCTTTTATGGTATGTTTGTGTAATTTATCTATGATGGTTTTTCATGCTTTCGCGGTGTTCCAGATGTTAGAATAGTCCTACAAAAAAAGAACAAAATCAAAAAATATTGAATAGATGGTGCCTACTCTACTCATTGTCTTAAAGTTTTGAGTTAAATAACCCAATAACTTCAACACCAGATGCCTTAACCTAGCCGCAACAGGAACCACCCAAAGTAAGTAAAGAGAGCACATCCTCCGACTTCTCACACATGAATATATATGGAAGAAAAGATAGAGTTCAAAGCAGAAGAGGAGCAGCAACTGAGTTTATTTTTGTGTTTTCGTAAAACTATGCTATGTATGGGGCATGATACTCGATGTTGATCAAATCTACCTCTAAATTGCAATTATTTTTCAACCAAACCTTAGCATACATAAGTTTTTGGTTTACTGCAAAACGCAATAATCCTCGGTTCTTAAATTTGAGAATCCTCTGGATTTTTAAACTGGGACTGTTTGATGGTTGTAATACACCCACGTGAGATATTCCTAGGCTTTAGCCTCCAATAGTTCTGGATTGACGATTGAAACTAGAAAAAAGGCGTCTACAACTACAACTCTACATACTTCACAAAGCAGCTCTTCTATTTCAAACTTTCTTCTTTGTGCTGCAACTCAAGTTAGGGGCAGTGTCACATGAATCTCTGATTTTTTTAAAACATCACAATTTAATCATACTTTTTCATCTTAAGAGCAAATCTAGATTTATTGAAAGAATCTTTAAAATCTTCATAAATTCAAAAAGTAACAATTTATTCATGATTTAATCACGTATTTTTCAGGAATATATATATTTAAAACAAACTCACTCATTTTTATAATATATATTCTTAAATTTTTTATATTATACCTTAAAAGTTTACGTATCTTTCACGATTTTTTCACTAAGTTTTCAGATTTTTTATCTACTTGGGATTTTTTTCGTCAAACTGATTTTTTCCCGAATCCCGACTTGGTGACATTGGTTAGGGGAGTCCCAATTGCAAAGTCTAAGTTAACCCATTAGGGAAGGTTGACAGTGCAGAGAAATGCATTCTGGAACAAGACCGACCCTAATTATAAGTAGAGGCACCTAAATCTGACCAGATTCTAGTTTGAACCATTCAAAATATAGACAAATATGTAATGTTCAATCAAATTCAAAAGCATATTTTGGGTTCCATTAGGATTGGATTCGATTGAGACGCCAACCAATCTGATCCCAAATGAGTTTGAGCAGAGTAAGTATTCAACCCAAATCTAGTCCGGAAAAAAGCAGGCTTAACCCGACCGGATTTTCTGATGTGAGTTGATCATATTCACGGTTTATAAATTGGCCCTCCGCAATCTCCATGAACATGACAGTGCTCTGAGTTTCCACTTTTAGAAATTTCTTCTTGTTTGCAACAATGAAAAATTCAGACAAGCTAGTACATAGCCACACGTGCCACACATAGGGGTGTCAATGGGAGCCCGGCAGACTGGCCCATGACGGGTCGCATTTGGACGGGCTCTTTTGGTCCGTCGGGTATCATTTGGGCGCCAGATCAAGTCCGTTAGTTTATGGGTTCGAGCTAGGCCTGTCATATTCTCCAAACCCATCTTGACATAATCTAGCCATCGCGCCGCACCCTCCATTCCTCCCCCTCCCGGCTCTCAACAGTGGCAGGCGGCGCACATGGATATTGATGGCGGCACTAGCGTGTCTCCACGGCGGTGATGGCGGATCTTGGCAGCTCTCCTCTCACTGTGGTGATGGCGATCTCAGCGGCCCTCCTTTCCTGGCGATGATGGTGGATCTCGGCGGTTCTCCTCTTATGACGGTGATGGCGGATCATGGTGGCTCTCCTCTGCCGACAGTGATGGCCGATCTTGACAGCTCTCCTCTCACGGTGGCGGGCTAACAATGTGGGGCAAGGAGGCAACAACAAATCTTGGCAGTAATCCATCCATCTCTAACTCCAGTGATCAGTTTCCTACCGTCTCCGATAGTAGAGATCCTTATACAAAAGGTGAGCTCCCCATTCCCAACCTCTCCCTCCCCTATCAACTTCTTATTACATTATTGTGTATGCTACATACACAGGTCTCTTAGAAGGCATTGTTGTTAGTGCATCTTCACTTGTTTGTTCTTCTTGATCCCCTTATTTCCCTCTTTCCTTCTTTATTTCTTTCCTCTCCTTCTCTAGCTAGGTTCTTTATGTTCAGTTCTCGGGTTTCTCCGGATCTCCCGCGTAGCGGAAATAAAAATAAAAACGGAGATCCGTTCTCGTTTCGGAAAAAAAAAAAAAAAAAAAAAACGAATTATCGGATAATTGATTCTTACCGTGTGCGGATTCGAATCCGCAACCGTTCGGTTCCGTCAGTGCAACATCGCAAGCCGCGCAAGCGTCTGGCCTTTAGCGGAGTCCACGCGATCCTCCTCTCGACGGATATCCTCACGTTCCTCGTTCTTTGCAGCCCATGAAACCTTCGCCAGTCGCCGCAACGATCGCCGCAACGCGCGAACGATTTCCCGTCGAACGGAAGTCGGAGAAGCGGCGAAGCAGATCTGGATCTGTCTGGGACGCCAGAGAGAGAGAGAAACAGAGGAGGGGCGACTAGGGTTAGCAGCAGCTTGGCCTGCTCAGCCCGGTCGCTACATTTTATACTAACCGCGCGGTTTTTCATAAAATCCCCTGGTTTGTATAAAACCCACTTATTTATCCATTGCCTTGATAATCATTTGCGTGTGACCCTCTAGGCCCAATTACCAGTCCAATTAATAGCCCAATAAACCCAGTGACTCCTCACTGGCTCTATTAATCAATTAATAACCCTTTATTAATTAATTAATCAATCGAATTGATATCGCACATCGAATTCAATCGGGCCTCCGATCACGTTGGGTGTCAAGCAACACCGCGTGAACCCGGAAGGTATTGAGTTAAGTAACCCACTCTTGGAACCTTTCCGCCGACAGTTACCGCGTGGACATAATCCTTCATTCGTACAATGCTCTCGAGTCAACTCAGGGTATGGCGTACTGCCAAACCCTAACCGGTCAACTCACTTAGATTGGATGTCGTTGATGAATATCGGAAAACTCCTTTCCCAATATTATCATCCGTCCTGGCCAGGGACTTTCGCGCATCCTTCCTAGAGCATTCTCTCTCATCGTATCGAAAGCAAATGATTCCTTATTGACATACAATTCCCTTCGACGGTATTCCGCTGTATCCGATCCTTGGCTGTTTAGAATCCCGTTATTAGAGATTCATAAATCAAGGTCAAAGTACATAAGTCCACCGCCAAGGTGTCCTTGGTGTCTCAGATCCGAGGACCATCCACGCAACTGCGACAATAGAATCAAGATGGTTGACAGTGAGGTACAATACCATCCAGCGATTCAGTCAGATCAGTTCAGTAAACTCATTCTCCAATGAGCACCTACACATTCGCCTCAGTGTCTCCACACAAGTGACTTATGAGATCAGTCACCCTCATCATATGAGCAGGAGTAATATGTACTAGTCTAACCGGATATCCGATGTCCTTCTCAGATATCCTCCGACTATGAACGATTAAGAATATGTGTGTTTAACTGATCAGTCTCATTAGTATAATCTCATCATAATCTGATCACTATCGCACATATTCACGGACTTCATTATGAGACGATAATTAATGCGATTTACACATAATGAATATTATGCCATTATATTAATAAATGAACGAGATTTACATAGTCAGATTGGCTTGTAGGCTACCTAAGACAAACAATCTCCCACTTGGACTAAAGCCAATCACCTTTATACAGTAAGCCTATAGACTCTAGGTGACGCTCAAACACAATTTGAGCCAACGGCTTTGTCAGTGGATCTGCTACATTGTCGACAGATGGAACTCTTTCCACCATTACATCTCCTCTGGATATGATCTCTCTGATAAGATGAAAGCGCCTCATAATATCTTTCAATTTCTGATGAGACCGCGGCTCTTTCACTTGTGCAATAGTCCCATTGTTGTCGCACAACAGCGAAACATAATCAAAGATGCAGGGAACTATGTCAACGTCGTTGATGAACTTCTTCAACCACACTACTTTCTTGGCGGCTTCAGCTGCAGTGATATACTCAGTTTCAGTCATCGAATCTGGAGTGGTTGCTTCTTTGGAACTCTTCCAGCACACTGCACCTCCGTTTAATGTAAACACAAATCCAGATGTAGACTTGCTATTATCTGGATCTAACTGGAAACTCGAGTCAATGAAGCCTCGCAGTTTCAAGTCACTTCCTCCATAGACAAGAAATATATCCTTAGTTCTTCTCAAGTACTTAAGGAAACATTTCACTGCCTTCCAGTGCTCTTCGCCTAGATCAGCCTGAAATCTGCTCATAACACTTAGAGCATATACAACATCAGGCCGTGTACATAGCATGGCATACATGATAGATCGTATGGCAGAGGCATAGGATACTCTATCCATGAATGCCCTCTCATTAGGAGTCTTAGGAGACTACTCCTTTGAGAGACTAATTCCATGTCTCATCGATATGAGACCTCTTTTGAAATTTTTCCATACCAAACCTTTTGACTATGATATCTATATATAAGGATTAGGTCATTCCAAGCATCCTCTTTGATCTATCTCTATAGATCCGTATTCCCAATACGTAGGATGCTTCTCCCAAATCCTTCATGAAGAAGTTTTTTTCAACAGCCAGATCTTTACCGATGACATTATAGCTACATCATTCCCAATGAGTAGTATGTCATCTACATAAAGAACTAAGAAGGTGACTGCGCTCCCACTGGTCTTCTTGTACACACAAGGCTCATCTTCATTCTTAATGAAGTCATAAGACTTGACAGCCTCGTCAAATCTCATGTTCCAGCTCCAGAAAGCTTGCTTCAATCCATAAATGGACCTTTGAAACTTGCACACTTTATCTGGAGATTCCTTGGATGTGAAGCCTTCTGGTTGTATCATATACACCTTTTCCTCAAGGTTACCATTGAGGAAGGCGGTCTTCACATCCATCTGCCAGATCTCGTAATCGAAGTATGCAGCAATGGCGAGTAGAACTCTGATCGATTTTATCATAGCAACTGGTGAGAAAGTCTTGTCATAGTCAATTCCTTGCCTTTGACGATATCCCTTTGCCACCAACATTGTCTTATAAGTGTCGATCCGTCCATCAGCACCGATCTTTCTCTTAAAGATCCACTTGCAACCGATAGGTACAATACTCTCGGGCAAGTCCTCTAAGTTCCAAACTAGGTTGGTGTACATGGACTGGATTTCTGAGTTCATGGCTTCTCGCCATTTCCTGACTTATGGGCCTTCTATGACCTCCTGGTAGGTTTTAGGATCATCATCCTCATTATATTCTCTACCTTAGACTCACCTTCAGCGATATGTCCCACATATCGTTCGGGTAGTCTAGGTAATCTACCAGATCTATGAAGCTCATGTGTGAGTACCTGAACATATTCAAGAATTGATATCTCATCTGATGATAATGCAGCTGTTTGGGAATCTGGAACCTCTTCCAGTACTATTTTACTCCCACTGTCCTCCTAGAGAAGGTATTCCTCTTCCAGGAAGACAGCTTTTCTGGCGACAAACATCTTTTATTCACCAGGATAGTAAAAAGAGTATCCAAAGATTTCCTTTGGATATCCCACAAACTTGCATTTATCAGTTTGCGATTCCAGCTTGTCTGGATCATGCCTCTTTACATGAGCAGGACTGCCCCAGACTTTAACATGTTTAAATTCTGGTTTCCTGCTTTTCCATATCTCATATAGAGTAGAGGCCACAAACTTGCTGGGTATTCTGTTCAGTAAGTATGCTGCTGACTCTAGAGCATATCCTAGAGGGACACTAGTAATCCCGAAAAGCTCATCATGGATCGCACCATGTCCAACAAGGTGCGATTCCTCCTTTCTGATACACCATTCATTTGTGGTGTCTATGAAGGGATTAGCTGATAAAGGATACCATTATCCTTTAATAATTGTGTGAAATTAGTACTCAAGTATTCTCCTCTTCCATTTGATCGAAGAGCTTTAATACTCTTTCCTAACTGCTTCTCTACCTCATTTTTGAACTCCTTAAACTTCCCAAATGCTTCCGACTTGTACTTCATTAAGTACACATAGCCGAATCTTGAAAAGTCATTGGTGAACGTAATGAAATATGAAAAGCCACCTTTGGCTTGGGTGGACATGGACCACATACATCCGAATGTATTAGTTCCAGAATATCCTTAGCACGTTCTCCATGTCCAGTAAATGGAGATTTTGCCATCTTTCCCATAAAGTAGGATTCACATATCGCAAACGATTCATAATCGAATGCAGTTAAGTAACCATGCTTGTGCAACTTTTGCAACCTGCTTTCGCCAATATGCCCAAGTCTACAATGCCACATGTAGGCTTGGTTCACACAATTCTTACTCTTCTTAAGAGTATTATCAATTTGAAGATTGTAATAAGAAACATCCAAGAGATATAGACCGTTGATTAAATATGCCGAAGCTATTGATTTATTACTATAATAAATCGAACAACTTCTATTTTCAATAGTCAACCTATATCCTATCTTGTCCAAACAAGATACTGATATGATGTTCTTTATTATGCTAGGAACATAATAACAATCTTCTAATAGTAAGGTGTCTCCTGATGGAAGCCTGAGGTTTGCTGTCCCAACAACAATAACCGTAACTTTTGCGCCGTTTCCTAGTCTCAATTCCACCTCGTCTTGTCTCAGCTTGTGCTTACTTGTCAGCATATGTGCATCATAACATATATGAGAAGCACATCCGGTATCCAATATCCAAGATGTAGAATCTCTAACTGACAAGCTGATATCTATCATATAGATATCTGAAGCTTCAGACAGCTTCACCTTTCTATCAGCTTTATCATGAAGGAACTTCTTGCAGTTCCTCTTCCAGTGACCATACTGCTTATAGTAGAAGCAATCACCCTTTACTAGTCTTTTGTCTTTGTCCTTCAATCTTTTATCGTTAGCTATCATTTCTGCTTCAGGGGCATCTAATGTTGATTCAGCAGGAGGATCAGCTCTAAGGACAAAGTCAATGTGCTCAGATCTGAAGACATTCTTCAGGTTTCTAAACCAATCCAGTAGATCAGGTAAGTCAAAAGGGCATCAAGTATGCCGCGGAGTGAGTTATTCGACGACATAATTCCATACAGGAGATAAGTAAAATCTATTTAGCAGATGTTCTATTATTAACATTTAAAACAAGACATGATCTTTTGTTCAAGTTTTAACTCCCACTAATTTTCGACGGACTGTATAACCCTCAGTTATACAGAACGTTTGACGCTGACAGTCTCCTAGTGGGGATCAGAATCTCAATAACTTGCAGTACAGCCTTGTGGATAGCACAACAAACTGTAATACAATCAAAGAGTACCCAATTCATAGGACTTGCAACTCCTTGCAATATCTGATCATGGCTTCGGTCCCTAGAGATTTAATGGCCTTGTGGATAGCACAACAAACCACTAATTCTGGTCTAAGCTAACCATCGTTACGCGACGAGCATAGATTTGCATGCAGCCCTTGTGGATAGCACAACAAAGCTACATGGTTCCTCTACCCCGATCATATAGGCATCTAATGCCATAGCCATAGTTTTTCCTCCCAATTAAACAGGCCTTGTGGATAGCACAACAAACCTGCCTAAAGTTATTCGAATCCTATTACTATAACGATGGTGGACCACGCGGTAAGTTCTTAACTACTCGCGTTACGGCTTAGAGTTTAAATGAGGGTATTTAGATAACTTTTATCTTGATCTCTCCTAGGTGATAGTATATAAATATAGCGTATATATTTACTAAATACTATACCTGCTTTGATTCATAATCAAACATTAAAAACAATGCATCACATACATGTCGAGTGTGGTCATGGATAGTACAGTGGGTTTGACTGGAGCCAACAGTCAAACGCACACACAATTCTAATATAACATTTACATTAGATAAACCTGCAAACACATAGGTAAGAGATCTCCATCACATCACCTTCCTGGTTGCATATGTGGATCGTCCTCGCTCCTTCCTCGGTTGTCTCAATTGGATTATATCAAATTCTAGAATTTACATGAAATTAGAAGAGAGCCTTATGGCGAGTACAAGAGAGAGGGAGGTAGAAATACATCGGAGTATGAGAGAGAGAGAGGTACGCAGACCTCTATTTATTAACAATTAATAAACAACCATACATCCACGATCCATATAATCCATTCATCACATGAATAATCAAATAAGTGCATATCCATGACCACGATGTGTTTTAAACATCCCACATATGATTCAGCGCATCACATGGCTAAAATAAAAAAGTTTTCAAAATATATAATTTTGGCTTTCAAAAAGCCGGGATCCAATCAAAATTGGTATTTGAATTTTGAAAACACTTTTAATTAACTTAGCATGCAATTAAATCAAATTTAAAAGCATCAAAACACACATCACACGTGCACACACTCCAAATTAATAATTTCTAGATTATTCCATGCAAATTAGAACACTTCTAATAATCAATCTAACAATTAGATTAAAACCCCATTAATAATCTAACAATTAGACTATTAATACTAATCTAACTCTTAGACTAGTCCAATAAAGTTAATTAATAATTTAACACTTAAATTAATAATTAACTATAATTAATTATTAATTACTAACCTAACACTTAGATTAGTCAATTAATGGTAATTATTAATTTAACTCTTAAACTAATAATTAACACTAATTAATTAATAATTAATTAATCTAACTCTTAGATTAGATAATTAAAGTTATCATTAATTTAACTATTAAATTAATGACTACCAATAATTAATTAGGGATTACTAATTTAACATTTAAATTAGTCATTAGAATTAATTATTAATTTAACTCTTAAATTAATAAGTAACTCTAATAATTAACAATTAGATGATTAAATAATTAAAAAATCTAACATTTAGATTATAACTATTAACCACTGAAGTTAATTCCTTAAAAAAGTCATATTAAGGTTAATAATTAATTTAACATTTAAACTAATATTAACCCGAATTCATTAACAACTAATTGCTAATTAATAATCCCTTTAATGACTTAATGATTCAAAATCATCAAACACCTTAAATTAATTAAAATTGAATACTAATTTAAATTTTAAAATAATTTTAAATTTTAAAGAAATATCCAATTTAATTAATAACAAGGTAATTGAGGGGGTTAATTGTTTTAAAGAGAAAGTGGGCTCAGCCTGGCTCGGCCAGGGCTCGAACCAGGGCCCCTGGTTCGACCCAGGCTGGACCTGGTTCGGGCCCCTGGCCCTGGGCAACCCAGGCGCATGGTCTGGGCGGGCTTGCCCCAGACCGGCTGTGGACCGGCCCGGTCCGCCAAGAAGAAACCGGCCCAGCGGTCCTCCATCAACTCAACGCCTCCCCCAACCAGAAACCCTAGATGCAGGTGCAGGTCCGGCGGCGGCGACGCTCGGCGGCAGCCCCTCCCCGGCGGTGCCCAGTCTCGTCGGTGATGCCTCCGGCGCCGGTGGGCTTGCTGGCGGTGGCCGGATCTATTCCATAACAGCCCGGATCTCCAAATCCTCCTCTATTTTTCATTTTCTAAGAACGAATAAAGGAGGAACAAGAGAGGTTTTTGTTCTCCATTTCGGTCATCTCTGTGGCTTCTCCGGCGTCGGCTTTGAAACCCACAATGACCATCCATATCTTTAGGATGAATCAGGGTAGGTCCACCTCTCCAACACTTGGGTAAGCAAGAACGAAGCCGCCAAGAACACTGGTTCTTCATCCAATGAAGAACACTAATAATCACCCAAAAATTTGAAATTTGCAAAACAAAAATAATCTAATTATTTCATGTTCATCATATAAACATGGTTCTAGCAAAGTAGTTGAATACGTGCAAGGAATAACACAAGAAAAAATTAATTTCGGAGCCCGAAACGGGACGAGAAACAGTGGAACCTGGCTATGATACCACTGTTGGGTTCTCGGGTTTCTCCGGATCTCCCGCGCAGCAGAAATAAAAATAAAAACGGAGATCTGTTCCCGTTTCGAAAAAAAAAAAAACGGATTATCGGATAATCGATTCTTACCGTGTGCGGATCCGAATCCGCAACCGTTCGATTCCGTCAGTGCGACACCGCAAGCCGCACAAGCGCCCGGCCTCTAGCGGAGTCCACGCGATCCTCCTCGCGACGGATATCCTCACGTTCCTCGTTCTTTGCAACCCACGAAACCTCATGGTGGCTCTCCTCTCCCGGCAGTGATGGCCGATCTTGACAGCTCTCCTCTCACGGTGGCGGGCTAACAATGTGGGGCAAGGAGGCAACAACAAATCTTGGCAGTAATCCATCCATCTCTAACTCCAGTGATCAGTTTCCTACCGTCTCCGATAGTAGAGATCCTTATACAAAAGGTGAGCTCCCCATTCCCAACCTCTCCCTCCCCTGTCAACTTCTTATTACATTATTGTGTATGCTACATACACAGGTCTCTTAGAAGGCATTGTTGTTAGTGCATCTTCACTTGTTTGTTCTTCTTGATCCCCTTATTTCCCTCTTTCCTTCTTTATTTCTTTCCTCTCCTTCTCTAGCTAGGTTCTTTCTGTTGGGTTCTCGGGTTTCTCCGGATCTCCCACGTAGCGGAAATAAAAATAAAAACGGAGATTCGTTCTCGTTTCGGAAAAAAAAAACGGATTATCGGATAATCGATTCTTTTCGTGTGCGGATTCGAATCCGCAACCGTTCGGTTCCGTCAGTGCAACATCGCAAGCTGCGCAAGCGCCCGGCCTCTAGCGGAGTCCACGCGATCCTCCTCGCGACGAATATCCTCACGTTCCTCGTTCTTTGCAGCACACGAAACCTCTGCCGGTCGCCGCAACGCACGGACGATTTCCCGTTGAACGGGAGTCGGAGAAGCGGCGGAGCAGATCCGGATCTGTCTGGGAGGCCAGAGAGAGAGAGAAACATAGGAGGGGCGGCTAGGGTTAGCAGCAGCTTGGCCTGCTCAGCCCGTTTGCTACATTTTATACTAACCGCGCGGTTTTTCATAAAAACCCCTGGTTTGTATAAAACCCACTTATTTATCCATCGCTTTGAGAATCATTTGCGTGTGACCCTCTAGGCCTAATTACCAGTCCAGTTAATAACCCAATAAGCCCAGTGACTCCTCACTGGCTCTATTAATCAATTAATAACCCTTTATTAATTAATTAATCAATCGAATTGATATCCCACATCAAATTCGATCGGGCCTCTGATCACGTTGGGTGCCAAGCAACACCGCGTGAACCCGGAAGGTATTGGGGTTAAGTAACCCACTCTTGGAACCTTTCCGCCGACAGTTACCGCGTGGATATAATCCTTCATTCGTACAATGCTCTCGAGTCAACTCAGGGTATAGCGTGCTGTCAAACCCTAACCGGTCGACTCACTTGGATTGGATGCCGCTGATGAATATCGGAAAATTCCTTTCCCGATATTATCGTCCGCCCTGGCCAGGGACTTTCGCGCATCCTTCCTAGAGCATTCTCTCTCATCGTACCGAAAGCAAATGATTCCTTATTGACACACAATTTCCTTCGACGGTATTCCGTTGTACCCGATCCTTGGCTGTTTAGAATCCCATGGTTAGATATTCATAAATCAAGGTCAAAGTACATAAGTCCACCGCCAAGGTGTGTCCTTGGTGTCTCAGGTCCGAGGACCATCCACGCAACTGCGACAATAGAATCAAGATGGTTGACAGTGAGGTACAATACCATCCAGTGATTCAGTCGGATCAGTTCAGTGAACTCATTCTCCAATGAGCACCTACAGATTCGCCTTAGTGTCTCCACACAAGTGACTTATGAGATCAGTCACCCTCATCATATGAGCAAGAGTAATCTGTACTAGTCTAACCGGATATCTGATCGTTTCGAATTGTGCGTCGTTAAACACATGAAAACGTTCAATCTAAATTTATCCGGCTCACTCAAATCAAATTTTTGGAAATTGATAGTGGTGAGTCCGAGTCGAACCACAGGGAGATAGAATCTTAATTTTGAAAACTTTGGAGTTTAATTATCTAAAAATAGATGAAAATTTAAGTGCACTAACTACTTATTCAAACTAACATTAAATTAACTATTGTTATCAAAAATCAGAATTACATAAATCAAACAAATCTCTTTTTCTTTTCTTTTCTTTTTTTTTAAATTAAACACAATCACAATTGAATAATAAACACAACTAAGAAATTATAACAACAAAATAACAATTATTGTTTAATTGTGTAAACCCTTAATTATCATAAATCAAATAACCTAATAAAACATCAATAACTAATAAAACATCATTAATCATCAACTAACTAACAACTAACTCTAATTAAATAACCATAACTATACTAGTGGGGGAAATAGAAAGAGCAACACAACAACAATCTGTGGGTCTGCTGGTGCAGTGGACCACAAGGAAAATGGGGGGTGGCGCAGTGGACCACTGCTGGAGCTGGTGAATGCTGCCGGCTGGTTTGCTGCTGCAGGTGCTGGGGCACGTGGAGGAGCTTGGGAAGGGCTTCATTGCAGCTGGCCAGCATGCATGGAAGAAGCTTGATGGCTGCTGCAGGTTGTTCGGTTGGTGCAGGCTTGGAGAATCTTTGGAAGCTGCTGCGTGGGGCTCGGTTGGTGCAGGCTTCAACAAGTGCAGGGCATGCTCATGGGCAGCTGGTGGCTTTGGTTGGTGGAAGCCCGACGTGGAGACCAGCTAGGTGGTGTGCAGGAGAGGGAGGCTAATGCTGCTGCTGCTGCGTTGGAGGAAGGAGGATGCCGGCGCGTGGATGGAGAGGAAGAGGGTATGCTGCTGCTGCGTTGGATGGTGGAAGAGGTACTGGAATTTGCTGCTGGCACGTGGGTGGCCTGCTGGAGATGCTGGCTTCACGTAGCTGCATGCAGGTTGCTGCTGGTTGGAGAAGCTTGCTGGGCTGCACGCAGGTGGAGGATGCTGGAACGTGGCTGCTATGGAGGACAGCTGCTGCGTGGAGTTGCTTGAGGAAGCTGCTGCTGGAGGTGGTTGAGGCTCGCAGGAGCTGGCTCGCATGAAGCTGGCTGTGTAGTGGTGAAGAGCTGGTGTGCTTGGACCGCAGGGTGCTGGAGACAGAGAGAAACCGAGAGAAGGGAAGAAGGGTGCTGGGAAGGAGAGGAGGAATACCGGAGAGAGGAAGAGAAAGAGGAGAGGAGAGATTAAGAAGAGGAAAAAGAACAGGGCGAGAGAGGAAGAACTCGGCTGGGGGGGAGAAAGAATAGAAGAGAGTGGTGTGGGAGAGAGACGAAAATAAAGGAGGAGGAGAGGGCTCGGCTGGGAGGAAGAAAGAATAGAAGAGAGGGGTGCGGAGAGAAAGGCTACGGAGGAGGAGGAATCGGCTAGAAAAACTGGAGAACAAAACGTGGGGGAGAGTTTTTATAGAGAGGAGAAGGATGAGAGGCTGCCGGGTTTGAGTTGGAAAAGGAGGAGGATATGTGGGAGACTTGGAGAAGGGACAGGATTTGGATCTGGAGAGGAAGAGGAAATTGGAAAAGAAATAGGATTCGACTTTCTAAAACGAGAAAGAGAGAGAGGATTTTTAAAATAAAGGAAGGGATGTGTTTAGGAATTCGGAGAGACGGAGGGAAATAGTGGGTTTTAGGAAACTCCAGCGAATGAAGGAATCAAATTGTATTTTTACCCATGTTTTAGTTGAAATCCGCACACTAGACCTCCCCAAATTTCCGAAAACTCCACCAGCTGCACTGCGTCATCGGCATGTCCTGTTCACATAAAATAAATATAAATTAGCGCATTATTATAAAAATATCATCATATTTATTCATTTCGTCTCGGTTTTGTCGAAAAACCGCAAATGCGCTACACTCCTTTGATCACATGAAATGACGATGTTTTTAAGTCAGAATTTGATGAAATTGGTACCGTTGGACTTGTTACACAATTATCTATCATTTCATGCTATTTTGCAGATAAAAATATGAGTATGATGCATATGATTGCCCTTAAATGATCAATTTAACACTTTATCAATATCCGATGTCCTTCTCGGATATCCTCCGACTATTAACGATTAAGAATATGTGTGTTTAACTGATCAGTCTCATTAGTATGATCTCATCATAATCTGATCACTATCGCACATATTCACAGACTTCATTATGATACGATAATTAATGCGATTTACACATAATGAATATTATGTCATTATATTAATAAATGAACGAGATTTACATAGTCAGATTGGCTTGTAGGCCACCTAAGACAAACACTTCCTGTATATATGATGTACACTGCAATTATGAAATTTCATGCCATATATAATAGAAAAAAGCAAAATTTCTTGACGACTATGACATGTATGAATAGTTTCTTTCCTTTTTCTTGTTTGAATAAAGAAGAGCCAAGCAACTCAAGGAAGAGGGAGGGATCCTATATTCTTGATTTTTGAGAAGCTTAAAAATTACCCTTGTAGCTAGCTAGATATATATGTATTGTCTGATATCTTGTCCAAGTTTGAAGGGATCATTTTTAACTGAGGAATTAATCCAATTATCTCATCATTGTTTGACTAATATCCTGCCTAGCTGAGATGATGTACTGCAACCTTAAGATTAATTAATCCGAGCACCTCCTGTTCTAGTTGACAGTTGCCTCCCAAAATGGTTGAGCCCAAAGAATACACGTATAGATCCTCACTGCAGCAAGTGTTACTCTACAACTCTGCAAATTTCATGACTGCAGTTGCGCTAAACTTTACCATATCTTTCACCGCCCTTATATATGTTCTTGATCAATTATGCCCCAGCTACGCATGCAAGTGAAATTTTGTGTGCTTTTTGTGAACGTTTATTTATTTTTGCATTTCCGAATGTTGTTAGAACAAAGTTGAAGAAAACGGAGGGGGACTACAAGCTGCACAAAGTAAGCTTGCACCTTTTTCTAATTGATACCATGAGACCATGGAAAAAGAATGTTCCTATAAATTATTATATATGTTTATGTATATGTGTTCATGCATTTTTTATATGTGTGTTCTTCAGAAATGTCTAATGTGAATGTAGAAGACAATGTGAACTTGAATGTTACCGAATCGAGTACAAGTTTGAATGCAGCTGAATTTGGAACATGGTCATCTTTTAAGCGACCTCGGAAACAGTCTTCTAAAGTATGGGATCATTTTACCAAAAAGACTTTTGAAGATGGGACTAAAAGAGCATTGTGCAACTATTGTAATGCTTCTTTTGCTTGCTTAAACAACATTGATCACTAGTCATATGTCACGACATCTTAATCAATGTCCCAAGCGTGCTTTGGATACTAGTAATCCAAGTTGTTCAAAACAACGTCATCTTTCAAACTTTAAGTTTGATCAAGAATTTTCTCACCTTCAATTAGCAAAAATGATTATCATACAAGAACTTCCATTTACATTTGTTGAGCATGTTGCTTTTAGAAATTATAGTAGAAGTCTTAATCTAGAAGTTGTTCATGTGACGTGAAATACTATCAAGGTTGATTGTGAGAAATTATATCGAGAAGAGAAAGTGAAACTGATGGACTATTTAAGTTAAGAATGTGGGAGAGTTAGTCTCACTGTTGATCTATGGACTTCTAATCATATATTAGGATATATGTGTTTTACATCTCATTTCGTGGACACTATTGGAAATTGCAAAAGCAGATTCTTGAATTTTCAATGGTGGAATCACCACACACTAGGGCTGCACTTGCAAAGGTTCTTCTGAAGTCACTTGTGGATTGGAGAATTGATCGATAAATTTTCAGTCTTTCTTTAGATAATTCTTCAGCCAATGATGTTCTTAGTAGATTGGTTAAGAGCAATCTTGTAGAGAAGCAATTGCTTTTGGTTGAAGGAAAAAATTTTCATGTAAGATGTTGTGCTCATACCTTGAATTTCATTGTTCAAGATGGTTTGAATGAGACACGTACTGCAATTCAAAATGTTCGTGAGAGTGTAAAGTATGTTACAACTTCACAAGCATGGAAACAAAAATTTCAGGAGATTGTGCAACAAATAGGACTATGCAAAAGGAAAGGTCTTCTGATTGACACTCCAACAAGGTGGAATTCAACTTATATGATGTTAGATGTTGCTCTATTTTATAAAAAGGCTTTCATGGCATTAGAAACATAGGATACAAGTTTTTCGTGTGCTCTTTCAGTTGATGATTGGTCCAAAGTTGAATTTATGTGTAAGTTTTTGAAAATTTTGTACAATACAAAGAAGATCCGGTCATCATATATGAATGGCCATACTTCTTTCTACCAGGTTTATGGGTGTAACGTGGATCTCAGTTCTTCAAAAGATTATCATAAGAGGCATAAGTTTGTGAGATTCACTCTAAAACTGCAAAGGTTATAGTCAATGGCATTGAACAGAGGTTCTGTCAGTAATGCAGTAGGTTCCTTTTGTCTTCTCCAAAGTTTTGATATCTATTCATTTTTCAAAATATTAGTATCTTTAATTTCTTGCTTATAAAGCTATTATAGTTATGGCAACTTTGTCATGATTATTTTGTTTACTATTTGTTTTTCTCATGTGTGCAATCTATGTTTCTCTTTGTCTTTTAACCATGCTATTGAACCGAATCTCCATCCACTAGTCATTTGTCTTCTTCCACAAGGATGTGATGCATCTAGAAGGCTTTTGCTTGAGGAACATATTTGTCTTAGAGAATCTCTTTCACATTCAGACTTTGCCCAAGGAGAAGTTCCCTTGGTAATGCTTCTTCAGACAACCCTAAATGTTTACCAGCAAACAGCAACAGACTTATCCAAAAGATAAGTTAGCCTAAGCAAACACCAAAAAAACAGAGGAGTATATTACCCAACAGTCCCAGAGTTGGCAACTAAGTATATGAGCTAATCTAGAGCTGCTCTGTTATAATGCCAGACCAATTGATGATATGTATTAATCCAAAAATGAGTTCTCTATTGCAATAAAATCAGATTTTCATGAACCTGAGCTCGATTCAGCAACACTAAAATGTGAGTCGCCCTTGGTCAGATCAGATTGGCCTCTTGAGTAAACTCATTTGTAACAAATTTTGAAGAACTCATTTAACTACCGGAGCAAGGTTAGATCGAGCTATCACATTTGGAACTTGAGTTGAGGTCTGATTAGATAGGAGGACCAAATGGATGGGCTGGGTTCAAGTTGGAGAGAGAGGGTTGAAGATTAAATTTATTGAGGTTGTTGGGTCATCCAACTCAAAACTGTAAGGCACTGAATCGAATAGACACCACTATTTTAAACATATTTTAATTTTGTCCCTTTTCAATATAGTATCCGAACCAATGGTACCAGGAGATTGTCTTCAATGCGTAGGCGACCATCAGAGTCGAAGATGATCTCCTACTTCCGCTACACAGAATGGATCTTCCACTTCGATCATGACGATCAGATAAAGGTCTTCTATTTTTCAATTAATTTTTTCAACAAAATGATATCATGTTTGAAGTTGTTATGAATTGAGTTAAGGTTGGTCTTAACCTAATTGGTTTCGGTCTGAGTTGCCACTAGTGCGTTACCTTACGAATAATGTTTTATTGAAAATCTGGCTATGAAGTTAGATTTGTATTCCTTTTGAGTCTTACGTTCTGTTCCTTTACTTGTAGTACCACGTCCACATGCATGGAGGCTATGAAGTCATCAACAAAGCCATTCAAAACCTTGGAGTCCATTCAAAGCTATAGGAGCTTTTCTTGTTATTGCATCACATATGGATGGTTTCTGATAAATGGGCATTCTTTCTATGCAGTTGATTATGCTCCTATGGAGTTACTTTTTTGTAGTTTTGACAAATCTAGGTAGTGTTCCACCAAACTGGAGTCATATTGTGGATGAGGACAAGGCAGATGTTGTTTCATTGACAAGCTCTGAATATGGTAACCCAAATTTAAGTCTGTAGTCAACATCTCTATTTGGTTTGTCCCAATGCCGAGAAATTATATATGTATGCAGTTCTCATCAATAGTTCAGATCTCCAGGAATACGCTTAGGTCTTGCTGAAGCTTGCCTAAATTAATTATCAGTCATTAATAGCCTAGAATCTAGTATGATGCATATACTTTGAGTCTTCAAATGTCTAGGCATTGCATACACCTAGGTCTTACTCAGATTACATCAATTTTGGCACACAGATTTCTTCTACAGTGCTCGAATTAGTATATTATTGAACCAAAAGTGGAGTATATTTGGCCTAGGGGATCAGCCAATAGACTGTGCTACCCAAGTCTGTTTCACATTCTTAATTTTGTTTCCGTTTTGTTTAATTTATCTTCGTATAGTGCTTTTGTCTCATTTACTTCTCTGTAAAGCTTTTGCCTTATATTTAGGAAGTCTCAATTTTTCCTTGTGTTTAAAATATGTGAAAAAACATAGGTCAACACTTTTTGACAACAAATTTTTTGCAGGGACTATGTGCTCTAGGGTGGTAAGCTTTTAAAAAACATGGCAGGAATGACGGATGGAGGCATAGAAGCTATATTCTGTTGTTTGCAGTACCAAGTCCATGAAGAATGGAGGCTATGAAGTAATTAAGAAGGCCATCAAAAAAGCTCTGGTTGAGGCACAGGGAGTATGCTTGTTTAGACGATTATTTTCTTATGGGATATATTATCTTTAAGAATGACTATGTACTGCTAGTTTGAAAAATATGAGTGTTTGTTCAAAACTATTTTGTTTGGGGATATGTTTGTGCGGATATCTATGGACAAATAGGGCTGGTCTTGTGCACTGTTTGTTACTGTGAAACTATGTTATATTCTAGCTAGTGTTTCTTTTATTTTAACAAGAGAAAAGTTTGATGCACCGTAAATGGTAATACACCGTCTGATGGTGTTTTTGACTTAGAAAAGTTCATTTTTTGAAAATGTTTAGTAGGTCCCCAACCTGACGAAACGGGATCGCCTGGACTCAATTCTCTGGACCTTTTTGTGCTCTCGGATACATCAAATGGAGGTTGAATGAGTCATTTATTTGTGAAGTGATAGGACAAAGCAAGTACACTCCCATTAGATGTGTCTAATGGCACAAAGACGCCTAGAGAACTGGGTCTAGATGACTCAACAGAAGTTGTAAAAATCGAGTGCAAATTTTTGTTACTGTTCATTGGGATTTGGTTTTTTATTTTTCATCTTTTTTGGATCATCGATCAGAAGTCAGATTGTACGGTCATGTAGAGTGTAATGGGCCCTTTAAAAAAAATAAAAAAAGAACTTGGGCACTGCTTTTTGCAATGCTAGCAGATGTTAGAAATATTTTTCTTGTATTCAAATATATTAAAACGAGTAGATGTAAAAAAGCACAAAAAAAAAATTTGCTATTAGAACTAGCTTTAAATTTTTATGAAATTTTTTTATAAACATGCCTAACTTAGGTGTCACAGGCTTGATATGTCTAATAGTTAGATGTGGAAAGGCAAGGGTTTTTTGTTATTATTTCTAATTCTACGTTTACCAGGTAATTTTACATAAACAGACTGTCGGGGGCTCTCACGGGCTTGACAAATCCGGCGAGCTCACGTTGACTTTTTCAAGTTACAAGCCCGCCGGTTTCGGGCTGGATCTGGGCCGGGCCGGGCTGGGCTTCAGTTGGGATGGCCTAAGCCCGCCAATTTGACAGACATACCCACACAAGACTTACATTTAAGACTTATTTGGTGTGTCATAAAATGCAGTAAAATCTCCATTTTGAAACACTGTTTTGACATTAGTGAAAATAAAATCCCTGATTTCAAAAAATCACCATTTTTAACATCTCCGGTTTTGGTTTACAGTCATTTTTGGACTGAAAACCGAAATTAGTTAAATGGAAGATTTTAGGGTTTAATCAGTTTCGAAATAGGGCAATTTGCGATACTCCAAATGTACAAAAAAATAACATAAAATAATTTATAACAATCCAAACATATTGGAAAAACGTCATTCTATGACTATTGACGACCTTTTACAGCATTCTATGACACACCAAATGACCCCCTCATTCAATCTAAATCTCATCATAATCTTGTTTTGATTTTCTTAAATCTCTCATCCTAGGAAAATAACTTTTATCAAAAATTGGACTTTTTCTCCTACTTTCTGGAACCTGTACGTACCCTCTTTAACCCACCAGTAGAGTACCCGCATGTCTCATTTCAACTGTGAGGAAAGCTTCAGCACAAGGCCTGTCTTGTTACAATTCTCCCCATCCTGTTTAAGGTTTTCTCTTGAACCGGGAGGATTGATGTCTTACAAGACGAGCAATTGGAGCCTCATATTTTCTAGGAGAACCAAAGTTTATATGCTCTACGCAGTCTTTTGGGGGCTTGAGACAGGTACCTACCAAGAAGGATACCTCCCAGGGATTCAGAGTTCAGTATGACAAAAATCCTCCCATCCCAAAGAGAATGTTTCGATTCATGGAAAGCCATGATTTGCTGGGAAATCACTTGGATTTATGGATGTCGAGCTTACCACAGGGTCAAGGGCCGTTGATGTTAATGGTTTAGGATTCAATGAGTTGTGACCATGATGAATTTTAGATGAATTAAAGGTCTGTTTGGTGCACCGTAAAATTTGTTACATATACAGTCTTTTCAAGAAAAATTGATCATACTGTGGTTGCCAAATTTTAGATCTGAACACAATCAGTGGGTGTGCTTTTTAGTTGTCTGAGATTTTTGAATCACTCAACAGCTGTTACAATCAACTTTTCTGGAAAACCTGTGCGTGCAACAGCTTTTATGTTATTCCAAATGCATCTTCAATTTTGCCTGTAATCTTAACAAAATTCCCCAACAATCAGATGAGCAATCTAAATCTAAATCTAAATCTAAATCTTTCCTGAAATATTCACCAAAATTCCCCACGTTCACGCAAAAAAATCCTGTGAAGTTTCCTATAAATTCTAGGAAAAGTGGCCTGATTTCCCTTTGGTGCTATTGCGCCAGCATTTCAACATCAAATGTATCACAAAGGTGGATATTTTGAAATGGAAGCAGCAGTGGTACTATAAAATATAATCTAGACATTTATACATATGCTTTAGAAGGTGGGCAGACCTGGGATTTCAAAGAATAAAAGACAGTGCAGCTGTGGATACTGCAAATAGTTACAGCGGGTGAGGGGTTGCAGGCTCTTCCCTTATTCACTGGGTTCTGGACCATCAGTAAGATAAGGAAGTTGGTAACTTGGTATGTTGTAAGTTATCATTTCACAGCCGACTCATCGGTACCCGTTAGACTGTCTTATTCCAATGGAATGGATGTAGGCTCTTCGTTTTGGCACCTGCATTCAGATCACTTGTGATATCTGGGTCCACCAAATTTCATGATGACAATATTGTCAACCTACAGAGCATGCAAACACGAACTGTTTAATGTTAGTAGGGAAAGAGTAAATTTGAATTTTAGTGGGCCTGGAAGACAATAACCAACCTCAACAGTTGCTATCGTGCATATCCTTCAACACCACCTTCAAGATTGGCGACAGTAAAAATTGTTGACAGGCCATCAGGTAACCCATCAAGCGCTGACTCTGTAAAAAGAAACTGGTTACATCTTGTAAATAAACAAGGGCAAAAGTAAAATGCAATTAAAGGTTTAATATCTAAATATTTCTATAAACCTTCTATTTCGCCCCGCATCCAATCTTGAGCACAGATCAAGCTTTGTAAAGTCTCTGGGTTCATGGAAGATCGATAATGATCAAGCATTGTCCCTCTACTGCTGAAGCAAGAATCCTGGAAGGCAATTGACAGTGGAATCCCCAATATATCACGAGTCATTGCAGAAAGGACAGGATATTTCACTGCATTATGTCTCCACCATGCTAAAATATCAAAATCATCATCGTGACCCTTTGTCAAAGGGTGCATGGCTTCCTCCAAATACAAATCTAAATCTGACTTTATTGGTTGACAAGATGAAGTCTCTTGAAGATATTGATCAAGTCCAAACCGCAGATCAGCCAAAGGGTTGTGTGAAGAACCCTTAGATACTCCATTGGGTATGCAGTCTGCAGCGCTGTTCTCAATACTGCTGCCCACTTTGCAAGAAAACCTGTGACTGCTTGATGCTTCATCCGCTTGAACTGCATACTCATTGAATAGATTTTTCAAAGCCTGGAGAACATTCTCGATTTTTGCCTCAGCTTCAGACTCATCTGCGTATATCAACTTAAAGAAATACTCAACTGATTTCATCTTGTACCGAGGATCTAAAATGGAAGCGGCAGCTGGTATAATACTTGTTACACCCCAATATTTTTCAAACTGTTCAAGCATCTTTATGGCTACAGAGGAAACCAGAGGATGTGAACTGGTCGACCAACTTCGCAGTGACAAATGAATACCACAAATACTATTAAAACAATGGTTGGCTGTTGGAGATTTACTGGAAGAGACCTTTTCTGTCATTTGATAAAACACCCTTAAACATTCATTAACCGATTTCACATTGTCCCACTCCACAGAAGATGGAGCATATATGTATTCACTGTCACTTTCTGCTAGGCTAAAGAATGCATCTTGAAATTCACAAGCAGTTTCAATCATCAAATATGTCGTTGTCCACCTAGATGGGACATCAATAAGTAAAGACTTTTGTGGAGCTCCTACTTGCTTTGCAACTGCCTGAAATCTCTCTAATCTTGCATGTGAAGATCTCACGAATTTCACACTATCACGTATCTTCTTAATAACCTCACATATCACTTCCAAACCATCTTGAACAATAAGATTCAGTATATGCGAACAAGAACGGACATGAAAATTTTCACCATCCAAAAGAAGAGATTGCTTTGGACGAAGAGATTGAATGAGCTCTTGGGCAACTTTGTCACTAGTGCTAGAACTGTCCAAGACTACACTGAACAATTTCCTATCAATATTCCATTCACACAACTTCTCCAAAATCAATTTGGCAATTCTCTCACCCTCATGAGATTCAACATGCCAAAAATTAATAACCTTTTTCTGTAGCTTCCAATCATCATCGATGAAATGACAGCTCAAACACACATAACCAACATCAGCACTCAAACTCCAACCATCCACTGTGATATTGACACGAGAAGCAATCTTGTTCAGTACTTCATATAATAAGTGCCTTTTACTCTCATAGATTGCCATGCAGTTTTCCTCAAGAGTGCAAGAAGATGGTAATTTGAATTGTGGCTGAAGATCTTTCACAAAGGTTCTGAAGCCAACATGATTAACAATAGAAAAGGGGTACCCATGTAAAATAATCATGTGAGCAAGATCTTGTTGGATTAATTCTTGATCACAATGCGGTCTTTCACGATCAGCAGTTTGATCTTTGGTTTTGTCTACCCATGTTAACAGTGGCTTCCCCACATCTAGATTTCCCATCTTTGTCCTTTGATAAAGCACACAGTTTGCTAAATGTTTCTTCAGGTGAGTTGTCCCACTGCTACTACCTCCTGCCATTTGTTTCCTACAGTGATTACATATAGCTACTAGACTCCCATCTTCCCTCTGCTCTTTAGTAAAATCATTCCAAACAATGGATCTCAATCTTCTACGCCTAATAATAGGTGATACATGCGTTAATTGTATGTTACTAACATTTTCAGCCATTTGTGAAGCACTGTCAGCCTCATGAACTTCTACACCACTGTCAACCCCGTGAACAGGCACATTAATATCTTCTTCATGAGCCATAATGACCTCATCGTCATTTTTCACATCCAACTGTGAAGATTGAGCTCGTACTACAACCAGCTTTTTTCTCTTTGCTCGTTCGTAGGATGCACAAAACCGCAAATGATTTCTCAAATGTGTGGTTCCACTCCTACTAGCTCCTGTGAACTTTCTCTTGCAATGGTTGCATGTAGCTATGTCACTTCCATCCTCCTTAAATTCTTTAGTAAAATCATTCCAAACAACAGACCTCAATCTGCGTTGCCTAGAGCTTGCATGTGACACTTGTGCATTACTGGCATCCTCATGTTTGACAATAGAGCCAGACATACTGGTTCAAAGATAAGAAGACAGAAGAACTGTATTAGAATCAACACCAAAAGAAGTCACCGAAAGGAAAGCAGCAGATGTTTTAGAACAGCTATTGACTTCTCCTCTTCCTTCCTAGGGTCCGCTTTGGTGTGAAAAATGCAAACTTAAGTCACTGATGCACTGAAAATGAAGACTTCATGAAACAGAGGATAATGATTTTTTGGGAACAGCTTAGCATGGAGACTCGAATGGCACATAGTTATCTGTACAAAACCATTCAACAGTAATTCACTGTTTACAGATAAAAACTAGCCCCAAAAGGCATACAACTGTAATTGCCAAAGGATGTATAACACAAATTGTGCCATGAAATACGAAATAATAAAATCAGTAATAAGAACTGAAAACAAGAGATGTTATCTAAAGTACATGATACTCATCCCATAGGTAAATAACAAAAGAAATTGGAGAATATTAGCAGCAAGTGAAGTCTTCTATGTCAATCAGAGACGAGAGTTCAGCAATCACAATGTTGCTGACTTGGACACTTCCTGCCCCTCATATATAGGAAAGAACACTGATAGACACACTAAAATTTCAGCATGTGGTTTGGAAAAGCACAAATGCACATGTATATGTGGATAAGCTTGGTTATAAAATAGTTGGTGGGCCCCTAAGCTATGATTTGAACATCATATATGCATGCTCAAATACCTACAGCCACGTCAAGCAATAACCAAATGCATCTTATGAGTCTGTTTACATTGGAAGGCAGGTTTTAACAACACAGGCTTGGCTTAGATCTGCACTCTTTCTCTATTGCCCCCTGAAAGAGTTTCCGAGAATGTGAGTTCGGAAACCTCCTCGGCACCACACTTTTTCATTAGACAAAGCTTCAGACATACTTTCAACATGAAGACGGAAAAAAAGCAATCACATCCAGGCATGAACTCACATGTGTGCGTGTGAGAGTATTTGAGGAAGGTTATAACACTAATTGTCCACCTAATGGACATAATCTCATCTCATGCAGTATTTTTGTTTAAGGAACAGCCACTTTCTGGGCATGAGAAAAGGAAGCCACTCATAAGGCCAGTAAGGCGAAGTGACATGAACGAAACCACAATCTGGAGGAGCCCTCAAAAGATCCCCTTGATCTGGATGACGTTGATGAACACCAGGAAAGGTAACATTTGACAAACACCATGGAGATGAAACATTTGAAGAAACTGCACTCACAAGCAGAAGACGAAAGATGAAGGGGAAAATAGTAATCATTAAGATCAGGCATTCAATTGTTTGGAAATGCAAGAAAATGCATATGGATTGAGTAGTTAATACGAAGAAACTAAGAATTAAAAGGGACATTAAAAGCAGGGAAATGCTGCAATTGAGCTATAATAAGAGTGGCAAAGGTTAGGAAGTTGGAACTCACATTTCCATGAAGTCGTAGATATTTTGTGTAACCACTGATGCACCAGATGAATCAAAGAATATGATAGTAACCCAATCAAGATACATATGATGCGATAATTCTTGCAAATTGGAAACTGTTCACATGTTTTAGGGATGGTAATGCAGTGAACTTTGCTCTAGTTCACCAAGTAGAAAATAAATTTGCAATGCACACAAACATGCATGCATGCCCACCAACTAAAAAGAACTATATACGTATTGCCTTGCACACCCACTACAAAGAACTGCAAGTTAACTTTAACTGCAGGATCTCAGTTTCGTCGTGCAAATTCACAATGGATAATTTAGAATCCTCAGCAGAAGATATCATCCATCTACTCAAACTTGTTTTATTTCAGCTCCATGAAAATAACAGTTTGAAAGATCAACCATTCTTTAAACTATATTTGCTACGAAAGATAAATTCGCTCGAAGCAAGGGTCCCATAACAAACTATCCAGGAAAAACAAAGAGAAAGTACAACTGTGTGAATAGCCCACAAGTAATTCCTCTATACTATGACTATAGAACATCTGTACAACATAATCCACTGTGCAACACCAAATGCTGCAAGGACAACAGTTTACCACCTCACAAGTGCACACTGCCTACAACAGATACTCCATTACAAACTAAATTCATCTCAGAAGGTCACCCATACATCAGAATTCCAATACTGAACCATCCAAAACAACTGTTCCATGACAATAACAACACAGTTTTCATGGTCAAATTAAGAAGAAAACAAAAGGAGAACAGTTGATGGAAGGGAACAAAAAAAAAAGGAAAAGAAAGAAACCAATTGCTCAAGTAGAGATATGAAAAGAATCAACAAATTATCTCCTCAGTGGCGCAAGAAACGAAGAATAATTCAAGCAACAAAGCAAATTTATACTGGCTAAAGAGGGCAAAAAACACATTTTTTTTAAATCCGGTGCAGCAAACCCAGTAAACAATCCTACGATTTGAACAAAACAGGACAGAAAGAGAGAACAGATCAAAAGCGCGCCAAGAACTCACGTTTGCTCGGCTTTGTTTGCACCAAAATCCGAACTTGTAGAGAAGGGGTTTGAAGGGTCCCAGTTTCCAGAGATCAGATTCGGGTCCGAGTTCTTCCGCGGTGCCGGATTAGGGATTTAGGGTTTTCCAAGGTGAGATTCGGGTCCAGGGGTGCCCTGCGGAGCCGGAATAAAAGGGGCACTAGGGTTTCGATGATGGGTACGCGGTGGAGAACCGGAGGGTGGCCAATACGTGCGTAACTGATAAGATCGATTGGGGATTTGATCTGGATCCGTGGCCAGATTCGTTTTGCTTTGCCCCGCTGGCCGTTTTGAGCCTTGATCCGGAAATGCCAATCAAATCGATCTCCACCGTCCACCCAGTGGCCCACGGACGTGATGATATATGGCTTTGGGCTCTTGGGCTTATGTGCAAGAGCCCTCTCTACTTGCAGATTGGATCACCTACCGGATGTTCTGGATTTTATCCTCTGTGCTTATATATGTTTTCTACTCATAAAAATTGACGATGAATTTTATCTGATTAAATGAGATCCATTCACTTTTAAAACTGACACTAGGGATGTAAATTGGGCGGACTAGGCTGGTGTATGTGAAATAGCCCAGTCCAATTTTAGTGCAGCCCAAATTCAGTCTAAGTTTAACTCAAATTCAGTCTAAATTCAATAATGAGTAGATTAGATTGGACTGCCCCTATTTATAAATAGTTTGTTAGAAGTATTTTATTTCTTGTATGAATTATTATAAAAGTCAAAATTAAATTGGGTCAGACCGTTTTCAGCTCAACTCAGTCCAAATTTAACTAACGTCGACTCAAATTTAACCGAACCCAATTTATATAACTTGAGTCAATCCAATTTTGTTTAATATGAACTGGATTGGACTGAGCTACGGGCTAGTCCGCCCAATTGACATCCCTACTTCTCAACGGAGGCTCGTAAAGAATGTCATACAAAAGTTATTCTTCGAGATTTAATTTGATACTAAAATAAGTTGGTTCCTTAATTCTAGACTTAATTATGTTGCCGAATAAGACTTGGTGATAAGACTGATAATATATCTTGGTCATGTAACTTGAGTTCCTATTATAAATCTAAGTATGTATAATCCCCAAGGAAGTGATCTATTTTGTTGATTTCAATATTTATCCTCTCCTTCACCCTTGGTGTTGCCCCCGTGGATGTCTCTCTCCTCCCATCCCGGGTTTACAAAGCAAGCCAATTCATAGTCATAAAAAAATAATATTTTGTTGATTTCAATAAGATGAGATTGAATTGAGTAATCAATCCAATCACTAAAAAACCTTTGATTGGCCTGACATAGGGTACAAAGTATTTGAACATAATGTCTCTAAAAATAAGCCTGATTTTTCCTGGATTAATCAGAGGGCTTAACAATCAGGAACTGAGATCTTTAATTCCTGTCATTTGGATGGTGTAAAATACTATCAGGATTTTATTTTTTTAATTTCTATAAAATACTAAAATTTAAGGTCACGATCGACTATTGTATATATCATTGGCAACTCATTTTACATAAAAAATGACTGCAAACTAAACTCAAGAAAAAAAAAATTGAGAAGTCAAGAAATTTTTTTTGTTCGTTTTGAAAATTAGTGATTTTATAATTGAGAAAATTTACTGTTTATGGTAATGCAAGCAACTTCTTAGTATAGGTTAATACAAGTAATGGCTTAGAGGATGTCATTATGTCGAAAATGACCTCATCAAGAAGACGATCACCACATGCTAGGAATATTATACAGTGGAGGAATAAATAGGCAAAAACAAGAAGGCTAACTATCTATGTTTTTTTCTGAGAATTTCTTTGTAAAACTGTTTTAAAAAAAATCATATATATATATATATATATATATATATATATATATATATATATATATATATATATAGTGCATATCTCTTTACTTTTGGTATATTTGTTGGAGTCTAAATCCTGCACTATGAGAATACAAGTTTAAATCCAAAACTCATTAGATGTTATCTAATCTATTTAACCATTCAATAGCATTGCTTTCGAACTTATTTAAAATTGAAAATATTGGTTGGACGAGATTATTGTCCTTACATGAACTTACGCACTAAAAAATGTGTACGTTTTCCTAGACATATTTTCTTCACTTAAACACCTTTGGATGAAAGTTTACATAGCATTTTAAATGAATTAAAAAAAAAAAAAGCTCAAAGCTATTATATACATTGCAGCTTTTCAGATATACAAATCATTTAACGATTGAACAAATTATAATGACTAACATCGTTATGTGGTGGTAATCTAATTCCTTTTTATGTACTTATGTCATCACTAGATTAGAAGGCGGATTTGAATCAAGTAGAAAATTCAGTACAAGTTTGTTCTTTTGAATGGTCGTCGTGTGGTGCACGTAATTGGTCGGTCCCTATATGCCCTATAAGAATAGCACGAGGAGACACAAATTAAAATCAAAATATAATTATGTAATCGGAATATAAAACAATCCCCGTATATTCTCAATCCATTTTTTAGAACAAAACTAATGAACGATTCTTCATCTTGTGTAGAATCAGATCCATGTTCGTTCGATTTTGGAGGAACGATGCCACCAGTCATGCAGGTGTTTGACCTCCAACGGTATGCATGTAGTTCTCATGTTGATGGATCATCTTCACTTCTTCTCTAGAGGAATTCATCTGATCTCTCTCCCTTTCTTTCATTACAGGTGCCCACGGCATGTGAGTGATGCCTCAAACCAAGCAAGAGAGGACAAGGGAAAGAGAAAGGAAAGGGGACAACCTCTTATAAAAAGGATGGCCAGAGGAGAGAGAGAGAGAGAGAGGAGGGGACAGCCAGGTTGTGGAAAACCCTAGAGCTTGGGCCAGGATTCTTTTTTATGTATATTTATATTAATTCTTATCGACCAAAAATCCTGTGTGTATGACCCTCTAGGCCTAAGTGTCAGTCCAGTTTTGATCTCAATAAGTCTAATAACTCCTCACTAGCTTAAAGTGATTTAACTAATATCTCATATTAAATTACACATTTAATCAATTTACTATCTTATGATAATCAACTAGGCTTTCGATCAAGTTGGATGCCAAGCAACACCGTATGATCTCAGAAGGCACTGGGGTTTAACAACCTATTCAAGAAACCTTTTCGTCATTAGTTACCACGTGACTATAATCCTTCACTAATACCAATGCTTTCAAGTGAACTTAAGGTATAGTTAACTGTCAAATCTTAATCGGTATACTCACTCAGATCAGCTGCCTTAAAGCATCATCAAAAAATACCTTTCTGATATGTTGTTCTATCCTGGCCAGAGACTCCTGGGCATCATACCATAGAATATTCTCTCTCTCTAACTATTGAGAACGAATGATCCCTTATTGATCATACAATCACTTTTGAAGATATTCTACTAGATCTAATCACTTAATTATTTAAGATCCTATGATTAGAGATCTATAAACTAAGGTCAAAATCCAGAATCCATCAACAAGGTATCTTTAGTGTCTTAGGTCAAAAGACTAACCACGCTACTATGACATGAATCAACTAATTGACAATTAGGTAAATTACTATCCAGTAATTCATGTCAGATTAGTTCAATGAACTCATTCTCCAAGAAGCACTTACAGGTTCGCCTTAGTGTCTCTACACAATTGATTATGAGACCAATCAAACCTCATCTATGTTCTCTACACAATTGATTATGAGACCAATCAAACCTCATCTATGTGCAGGAGTAATATGTACTAGTCTCATCGGATATTTGATGTCTTTCTTAAATATCTTCCTATTAGAAACATTTAAGAATATGTGCTGAAATAATATTAATCTCATTATTATTATCTCATCATAATTCAATATTCTTTGCACATATTCACAGACTTCATTATAAAAATGGTATATCGAATTACACATAATGAAATTATTATTAAAAGAATAAGATTGTACAAAAAGTTATGTGATTGACTTGACAGACATACTAACTAACATGCCCCACATTTTTGTACAGCCTAATCCAAAAGCAATGCTCAAAAATAAAAAACTATTATTGCACTCAGTCCATTAAGGATTTTCTTTACTATCCATTGGGACTTGATTTTTTATTTTTTAGATTTTTTGGATCATCCGATCAAAGGTCAAATTGTGTAGACATGTGAATATTTGAAACTTGAGCTTAAAAAAAATCTTAATTTACATGCACAGCTATGCGATACAGCAAGTAAAAAGTAAAGCTCGTGCTTTTGAGAGCAATTAGACCAACAGAGGGATCTTGTCCTTATAAGCCCAAAAGTGTTTTGTTGTTGCCCAATTTAATATATTCAAATCAACCTTGATATCCTTAAATCATGTAGAACGGATCATTTTGTTGGCCAGACTATGGCCTAATCCGGGGGGGGGGGTGTGAATGGATTACAAAATTAAATCGCACAGTGTAGAATATAAATCATGGCAAACTAAAAGAAATAGGTAAGAGGATAAAGAGCAATCACACAAATGGACAAGGCACACATGATTTTTACATTGGTTCGGTTAGAGATGTACGTCAATCCTCAAGGCAACCCTTTTGAGAGTTCGCTAGCTTGACGAAGCCAAACATACACCCAACTCAGCTGTTGATCTGCTTCTCAAGAGGAGTAACATAGGATATAGACTTCACATTGGTCTTATCACTTATTACACAAGCACACTTCCCTTAACAAGTAACTAGGTAGCTTATATCTCTTCTCCATCAACAATTAGAAAGAGGAACAGTAAAAATATGTCAAAGTTTATATAGCAAGTACCTTTTGAAGGCTACAACGTGTACAATACAAAACAGAAAACAAACCAAGATAGGAAAAGTGAATCGAGAGGCATGTCTTGATTGTTGTGGAGCACCTTAAAGCTTCTTGACTAGCACAACAAAAGTTGAAGAAGATGAGAGTGTTGACTGCTTGGGAGTGAAGCTAGGTTATGGAGCTTTTCTCTTTTCATTTCTCTTTGATGTTAGTTTCGGCACTTAAGAGTTCTGGTATTCTTCTTTTCTAAACAAGAAATCTTATATATCCATAGACTTCAATTTATAGACCCAATTTGAATTCCCTCTATTAGACTCATCATCTATTCATTTACTCTATAGGGGAGCTACTAAGTCTAACATTATCTCCCATAGATCTAACGTTAATCATGCTGAGTCTTGCTGGTGAGAGTAGGAGCCAGAGAATTTGTCTTTATCTATATACGACCTTTCATTCCTGATCTCCAAGGCTTTCCCAATTTGAGTCATACATATCTTGTTGTACCTTTTGTTGCATAGCTCAAAAGAGAAATCCATCTACTCTTTGACCAAATGGTAGGTGAGCATCATAGAATATCCAAAAGTATAGCAAATAGAGAGGAGATGAGGTTATGATACACGGTAGAGATTTTAACAATATAGGTTTATAAAGAATCAATTAAAGACAAACATATATGGCAAGATAATCGCATAAGGATTAGTTAATCGCAAGATCGATCGTTAAGTAACACATGCTAAATCAATATAGAAATTAACAATTTAACCGATATAAGAGAACTCAAATTCTTTGTAGAAGAGTACTCAAGTTAACCGTTAACCTTCCAATTAATCAATTAAGATGAGAGCAGTAGAGGATAGATAAGATAATCGATTAAAAGGTTTAGTTAATTGATAGACATAACAAGTTAATCGAATAAGTTAATCGCATAATTGAGAGAAGTGTTGTAAGGACTGAGACTTCGGATAGGGTTATTGAGTCGGATTCGGACTAACGGTACTCAGTGTGGGTTTTTTGGAGGTCCGTAGTTGGGCTCTGATTTGTGTCCAGCAAGGTGAACGCCTATTGTGAAAGGCATCCGCCTGGCGTAACCCAATTCAGAGGAGTGCATGCGAGCCGTATGACTAACCCCCAATCCTATCGTCTGAAAACGCGTTCGGACAGGTGGATGCAATTTGTGAAAGGCTTCCACCTAGCTCGACATGACTTAGCCAACTTCTGCATGGCTTCAGCCCGTTCTGTGGCACCCCCAGACTGACCTGGAGGCATTAGGGAGCTGACTGGGAAGGGTCTTCGCTCTGAATTCTCCCTCTTCCCTCTCATTTCCCACTCTCTCCTTCTCTCTCTTCTCTTCTCCTCTCTTCTTCCACCCTTCTCCTTCCTCCATTCTTTTTCCCCCTCCACCATTCCACCACCTTCCTAAAGCCCTTCTCCACATCACCACCACCTCTATCTCCACTGCTACCTTGTTCTCCATGGATGGCAGCCGACGTCTCGATGGGGTTCGACTTCGACGGCAGCACTTGGCAGTAGTTCGGCGACGTGACGACTTGGCGGCGAGGGGAAGGATGTGTGGTGGCTCGTTCCAACATTGCGATGGTAGTGAGACAGTGCTTCTACGGCGTGGGGACTCTTTGGGGAGTCGAGCGGAGTTCAAGTTAACTAGTAGGGTGATGATCCTCGTATGTATTTTAATCGAATAATTATATGATTTTGATAGCCTCATATAGAAATCTATGATTAGGACCTCTTCTTCTAACCCTCCTTTATGTTAAGCTCTATTCTAATCTCATGCTTAGATGTGATTTTGATGCTAATTATGGTGATTTCAGACATATTCATGTTTTTATGGGACTTTTGGGGGGATTATAAGCATGCTTAAGGTGACTTTTCCTTGTGATAATTGTGGTTAATGTGGGGGTTGGAATTAGTATGCTTAATAGGTTGATTCTCTTGTCAATGACGTTAATTGTGTGGAATTACTTAAGATATTGTGGTGAAAGCATGTTTTATGAGGATTTAAGGAAACTATCTCTTTACTGAGAATTCTTGTAATGGATTGTGTTTCCAGTTGACCAGAGAGACCCTTTGTGAGTTGGTCTCAAGTGTTGAAACGCGTTCAAGTAGGTCGACGCAATTTGCAAAAGGCGTCAACCTACCTGGACGCAATTCAAGCCCAGTTCTGAGAACTGGACACCACTATTTCCTGTATTCACTGAGTGTAATATATATATATATATATATATATATATAATCATGTTAAATTCTTTATAAATTATGTAGACTAAATTCCCATATAAGTGTTATATAACTTTTATATTCACGTGCTTGAAATCATACCTTGGAGTGGGATTTTCTACGTACTCATACTTTGCACGATCATGTGCTTGTGTGGTTACGGACCTAGAGTGACAGTATTGTATTAGTTTTATACCTTGTGTCAACGTGGGAGTGGTGCGGTGTCCGTGTGAGAGTGACACGATGATGCCTAGGAGGCAAGGGTCACCGGGTATATCCCGGGGTAGTAGACAGTGTCAGTGTAGGAGTGGCACATTGTAGAGCTTCGTCACTCTTGCGGCTAGACAGAGGCAGAACCACCTAGGGCCGGATAGGCCGGAATAGTCCGGAGCTATCCGAGGGGTTGCTGCTTTTGTCTCAGCGGGTCGGCATTTGCCATTCACAACTTCACCGTTGATTTTGATGTTTACTTTCTATCTATGTGATTTAATTATTATTTGTTGCACATATTTCTTGTCTATCTCTTCGTGGTACTGTTGTTGTGCGTATGGGAGGTGGAGATCATGGGAGCCCTATTGAGCCTATTTTCATGTGTGGCTCACTCCCTTGCAATTTCATGTGAGGGCTCTTAGTAGATCTAGGAGTTTTAGGAGTCATCTGGGGTTGCGGGGCAGTAGCTTTTGTTCTAGAATATGTCCCGATATAGTTGTATTATTTCTATTTCAGCATATACGCACTTATATTTTCTTTCAGTTGTAGACAATGTATTTATTTACTGAGTTGAGTCAAACTATAATAACTTTTATTTTCAGTACTTTCTACTTTGCAGTTCGATGTTTAGTTGCTTATTTAGATTTGTTTATTATTTATCTCTCGGACTGTCTTGTGATCATAGTTTGGTTTCAAAATAACAATCCGAAACTCATTTAATAATTAGATCTTCGATTATAGGGTAGCAGGTCGTTACACATGCCACTTAGGTAAACCATAGAGTTAATCGATTAAATAGGCTTAAAGGATGTTCACTCATTCGTATTGTTAATTGATTAACTATGTCATGCTCCGATTCATGGTGGGCCGAAAACACTTTTTTTTTATATAATTTTGGATCAAACAAATTAACTTGGGACAAAATATTAAGGACAAAGGAGTTAGTGTTCCTAAAATAAAATATTTTATACATTGGCATCTAATAAACATGCATCTATGCTATAAACAATAATAAACACATGATATTATACATTACCAAGTTTGTTACAATGTGTACATTTAAAATACAAATTTTCTACTGAAATTCTTCTCACTATTGACTATGCCTTTCTTATGCTCCACATTCGCCCAGTTCTACTAGTTTTTACCAATATGTACATATATATATGGTAGTCATCAGAACCTCTAATTTGGCAGGTGTGAGTCCTTCATCGTCGACTCAACATGTAGCTAAACAAGTCCTCAATCGAAGAATGCCCAAGATAAGGAATAGATTATTAATAAAACAAGTAATAGAATAAGAGTCTTCATCCAACTTCATATTATGGTTACAACCGGACATCAATGTTTTTGCTCACTTCATTTAAGTTATCGAAATAAAACTTTATGTATCAGCCAAAATAGTTTTTTGGGATCAAAAATCTTGGTAGATCAGAATATCAGAATAATGAACATCACCCTTTATACTAACATCAATGTATAAACTTTATGTCTCGGACATGCATCCAACTATTCTTTTGGCTAGCTAACACAATATATAACGTTACCGTATAACTACATGGGCACTAGGCTTTATGGGGTGAGACAAAGCCATAGTCTTAGGCATAACACTATCTTGAGGGTCGTTATCCCACCTCAATTTATTTAAAAATTTGTCTGCTGCCCTCGGGCTCCATATATATAATAAGGAGCTGATGGGACACTTCCATCAACACAAATATCACTTACATGAAAATAATGTCCGTTTGACAATATTCTTTTAAATCATAAAATCAAAGTCACAATGATAACAATATCTAAAGAATGTTCAAAAGACAAGTGCTTCTCATATCAATAATATGATCCTTAATAGATTAACAAGGATTAGGACTTATAATTATAAGAGATGTTAGATAGTTTAATATAGAATAGCGACTAGAAAAGAAATAAAATTGGTAATTTGTAAGACACATGAGATTTAATTAGATATTAAGTAATCAAATATAGAATAGCGAATAGAAAAGATACTTCAAACTTTTATAATTCTATATACAAAATTTTAAGATAAAAATTTAATAAAATAATTCACAAAATAAATTAATAGACTTCACTTTAATTAAAGATATCTTTTAGACAAAAATACGTAATAGGGCCTTCTTGATGGTTGATATCCACATACATTGGACTATTTTTTTTCTACATAAATTATACTTAATTTAGCATACATGTTAATTTGTATTTATCCATCCACCCCCACTTGTATATATATACATATATATATATGTATATATACACATGCATAATCATACATTCTCACACTCAGACACATCTAATTTATGATAATTGTAATAAGGCTATAGTCAAAATTACCTCAGTGATGTTGAACGATGTCACCAATCTTCAACTTCTGTCATTTCCTTTATTCTTCGTTTTCTTCGTTGCCTTCATCTTGTTCTACCTCCTTTCTCTTCTTTTCTTGCTTGTTTTTTTCTCATTTACTAGTAAGATATATCGGATGAACCACTTCCTTTTATTATTTCTCCCACCACTCTTCTCTCTCTCTCTCTCCTTTTTCTAATGCCACACCACCCATCCTTCTCTCTCCCCACATGCCATGCCACCTATCTTCTTTCTTATTTTTTCCACCGCTTAACCTCCCCAACCACTTAACCTTATCTGTGTTATCCTTGTCAACTATTAGCTGCCACAGGGTAAGACTTATTAGTTAGTTTATCCATGTTAAGACAATCATATTTATACTACTTATTATAGACATAAGGGACTAAGTAATATTATTTTGTCATTTTCTTTCTTAAGTCATCTACGTTCATAATCTAAGTATACGTTAATTATATGCTATGTAATATTTAAACCACATATCTTAATAAGAGAAGAAAGCCATAAATTTCTAGGCCCCAGAATCGTAAATTTCTAGATCCATCAACTAAAATAATTTTTACTAAGTTATCAGGCCTTATCCCAACACAATACTATAAGTATGTTGCTAATTAGTCAATTTTTGAACATTCCATGAATTTAATTATTTTAACACTATGAATAAACAATTTAAGCATGGAATTATTTTATTATTGAATAAATCCTTAAATTATTTTTTATATGTTATCGAGATCTATTTAATCGATATGTGTCGCTATAGATTAATGATCGTTGTGAGTTCGTTTAGATTATCCATGGTTTTCACTAAATTTAAGACATTCTGGATTTAATTAAACCTGAAAACTTATATTATTATATTATTTTATTTTATTAGTCTAATATGAACTACAAATAGTCATGTTCAACCACTCTGTATTTTTAAAAATTCTAATCTAAAATATTTGCTCAATATGTATTTCAGTAAGCTAGTTAGTTATATATGTTTGTCAAGCCAATCACATAACTATTGTACAATCTTGTTCTTTTAATAATAATAAAGGCTTCATATTCATTATGTGTAATTCGATGTACCGTTTCATAATGAAGTCCATGAATAAGTGCAATAGATATTGAATTATTATGAGATGATAATAATGGGATTAATATCATGTAAACACATATTCTTAATTGTTTCTAGTGGGATGTTTGAGAAGGACATCAAATATATGGTGAGATTAGTACATGTTACTCATAAGATGAGGGTGATTGGTCTCACAGTCACTACTTGTGTGGAGACAATAAGGCGAACCTATAGATACTGATTGATGAATAAGTTCAGTGAACTGACCCGACATAAACCATTGGACGGTAATATTACCTAACTGTCAACTAGTTTGATGTAAGATCGAGCAGGAGGAAAAAGAATGAATTAGAAGTTAAAATTTAATCCCGTTGTCACTGATCTATTTTGAAAAACCAAACAAGAATTGGTAATCATTCATCACCTTGCGCGGATTCAAATCCGCAACCTCTTTGCTCCGAAGGAGCGACACCAAAAGTCGTACAGGTGCCCGACCTCCAGCAATATCCATGTGATTCCTCTTTTTGTGGATCGTCATTGTAACAATCCGCCCCCCTATAATCGGGGATCCGATTACTAAATGGGTACCGAATCATTAATTTGGAACCAAATCAGGATCTAAGAAAGTCTGGGAAATAAACAATAAACTAAGTTAAACATTCACATCGCATTGAATTGGAAGGAAAATGCAGGAATTAAAAGTTATTACAATGCGACTCGATACAGCAAATAATTACATACTCCAACAGAAAAGAAATAATTAAGTATACAGGCCAGAAATAAAGATAACAACTACGTCGGGACATACTCCGGAACAACAACTGACGGCGCGCGACTCACAGCAGTACACACCTCGTTAAGTTCGCCTGGAACCCTCACCTGAAAACTGCAGGGGTGAGTCTCAACAAAAAGACTCAGTAGGGATCCTTCGATCCCCATTGCCCACTCACACACCCACAAGTGTAAGACACAGCTAAAAGTACAGTGAACAAGTAAAGCAGTAATTACTACTCCTAAATCTCGATATGAATCACATGCATTCGAAATATATTTAACATGCATATTTCTAAAACCAGTCTACCAGGGAACCCACAACCAACGTCTCGGTAGAACACGCCAACCACACAAACGAAGGTGGGGAAAACACCGACCCGCTGAGACCAAACAGTAACCCCTCGGACAACACTCTAGCTACTCCGGCCCAACTGGCTCAGGTGGTTACTCCTTCCCTCAGTACGAGTGACACTCCAAAGGTACCACACCCACACCGGTACTAGCTAACCCCGGAGTCCACCAGGTGACCCTCTCTCACTAGGCGTCACCCCGCCACACCCACACCGGCGTTGTGCTCCACCCACACCAGCACAGGATGATAAAGCGCTACAACTGTCACTCTAGGTCCACAGTAGCTCAAAACACAGCACAGTAAGAAGTCCACGGTCGCATGCAACACCACGTGTACGATCCGGATTACAAAGAATCCATCACCATAGAATATAATTTAAAGCATGCATTTAACCAACTAAACAATTGTCTAACAGTATAACATGTTTTAATGGCATGAATTAGTGTGATTCTGTCTTGAATCGCGTCGCCCAAGGCCGACGCCACTCAAGTCTCCTAAACTGGTTCACAGAAACTCGGCCACAAAACCTGGCGTAAAACGCGTCGCCACAAGTAGCCGCCTTTTAAAAAGGCGTCGCTGTCCCTCGTCGCTTTTTAGCGACCGAAAACAGGGACAGGTCATGGGGTGATTTTTACTAAAACGCGTCGTCGACGCAAGTCGCCTATTGAAAAGGCGTCGCTGTCCCTGGACGCTTATCAGTCGAGACAGGGTCTGTTATTGGGTTAAATCGCGTCGTGGGTGGGCGCCGCCTTTCTAAAAGGCGTCGCTTCACCTCGACGCCATTTAGCCCCGACAGACAGGTTCTCCCCTTTGCTTCCCCCAATTCTCGAGGTGGGATTTCTCCCCCAAAACGCATAGAAAATGGCACAAAACATAAAGGGGAAGGAGGAGAACCCAACTACCCATTAGAACACCCAATTTCTCATACATGTACTTAGTGTTTTCACCCCAAAAAGCACCCCAAAACATGCTTCAAACGCGTGAAAACATAGATTCAAATGAAAATGCACTGGGAATCATCATCCTACCGGTTACTTGAACTCCTCCAAGCTCCAAGCCGCCCACCCGTCTCGCCCCACGCCGCCGCCGGTACCGCTGAGGTCGTCGTTACTCCACCGGGACGTCGGCCGCCATCCGGAGAGAAAACGCCACGTAGGAGGTGGTGGTGGTAGTGGTGGGAGTTAGGAGGTCGATGGAGTGGAGGGAGAGATGAAATGGTGGGAGGAAAAGAGGGAGGGGAAGGAGGCGTCGCCGGAATCGCCGGAGGAAAGGAGCAAAGAGAGAGGGAAGGAAGAAATGAGGAAAAGGAAGGAGGGTTCGCGGGGTAACCAGAAACTGGCTAAAACGCGTCGAGCTATACGGACGCCTATCAGTTGACATGACGGGCCGTACTGACAGAAGTCTGAAACGCGTCGCCTACCCAAGACGCCGTTCAGATGACAAGACCGGCGCCGTACCCTGACATCGCAGGGTCGCAATCTGAATGGCGTCGTCCATCACGGACGCCGTTCAGACGACAAGACAGGGGCCGTACTCTCGCGACCCAAGGCCGGCCCACGTGGCACCCACGTGGCACAATCTAAAACGCGTTTGCAATGCTAGACGCCGTTTAAACCGCGTCTCGCAGGCTCGACGCGGAACGGAACAGAGTCTCAGCCCCATTAGGGCCTGAACTACAGGGTCCAACCCCGAAAACTGACCCGATAACCGGATCCGAAAACCTCAGTCCTTACAGTCATCCTCTCCTCACTTGGTTCAACGTAGATGTTGACGTTCCTCCTTCGCGACGATACCCGCGACATGCGGGCGATCTTCTCCAACCGTCAGAGACGAAGGCAGCACAGCGGTAACAACAGAGGGTGCCCCTGTGTTGGGCGCACAGTACGAGAGGGGTGCACAGTGAGAGAGAGAGAGAGAGACGGGCGGCTAAGGCTACTCCTAGAGCTTGGCCTAGGTCAACCCTCATCATAATTATTTATATTATTTTGTGATTTTTCACAAAAATTCAGAATTAATATAAAACTTACTTTTGATCTAAGAACTAAGAATCTTTATGCATATAACCCTCTAGGCCCAAGTACCAATCCAGTTTTCAGCTGTTAAGTACAATAATTAATTAATATGACATATTAACTTAATTACTCAACCAAGTCACATCTTCATATAAATTATGTCGGACCTCCGATCAATTTGGGTGCCAAGCAACATCGCATGATCATAGAAGGTAATGCGGCTAAGTAACCTGCTCAAGGAACATATCCATCTACAATTACCCCGTAGATTTAATCCTTCATCTGTACAATGCTCCCGAGTCGACCTAGGGTACGGTGAACTGTCAAACCCTAACCGGTTAACTCACTAGGCATCCGATACACTTATTCAATGTCAGAAAACTTCTTTTCTGATATTGTGTCTGTCCTGGCCAGAGACTTCTATGCATCTAATCTGGAGCATTCTCTCTCTTATTACTGAGAGCGAATTATTCTTTATTGAACACATAATCACCTTCAACGGTCTTCCGTTGAATGCGATCATATAATTGACTAGAACACCATGCTTAGAGATTCATAAGCTACGGTCAAAGTTCAAAAGTCCACTAACAAAATGTCTTTGATATCTCAGGTCCAAGGACCATATACACTATTGTGATGATGGATCAAGCTAGATGACAGTCAAATAATTTACGGTCCATATTGGATCAGTTCAGTGAACTCATTCACCAATGAACATCTACAGGTTCAACATAGTGTTACGACACAAGAGGCTACGAGAACAATCACCCTCATTGTATGAGCTGGAGTAACCCGTATTAATCTCACCGGGTATCTAATGTCCTTCTCAGATATCCTCTGACTATGAACTATTAAAAATGTATGTTTATAAACTGTCAATCTCATTATTATGATTTTATCATAATTTGGCAGTTATTGCATACATTAATGGACTTAATTATTATACGAATAATAAAAATAAACGGTTTACACATAATGAATGTTTATTTCTATTAAATAAATAAACGAGAATAAGGTTAATTGGCTTATAGGCCATATACAAAACTAATAATCTCCCACTTAGATTAAAGCCAACCACCTCTATATTGTATCCCCATACAATGCAGGTGACGCTCAAAGATAATCTGAGATAAAAGCTTTGCCAGTGAATTTGCTATACTATCAGCTGATGGAGCTCTTTTCACTGATACATCTCATATGGCAATGATCTCTCTAATCAAGTAAAAGTGCCTTAGAATGTGCTTCGACTTCTGATGAGACTGTGACTCTTTCACTTGTGTTATTGTCCCATTGTTGTCGCACAACAACAGGACTGGATCAGAGATCCTCAGTACTATACCAAGGTCAGTGATGAATTTCTTCATCTAGACGGTTTCCTTGGTAGCTTCTGATGCAGCAATGTACTCAGCCTATGTCATCGAATCTGTAGTGGTTTCTTACTTGGAACTCTTCTAGTTCATTGCACTCATGTTCAATGTAAACATGAATTCAAAAATAGGCTTACTATCATCTGAATCAAACTGGAAACTCGAGTCAGTGTATCCTTGTAGTATCAAGTTAACTCCCCCATAGACTAGAAATAGGTCGTTAGTCCTTCTCAAGTACTTTAGGACACATTTTACAACCTTCTAGTGTTCATCACCTGGATCTGCCTGACATTTGCACGTAACACTTAGATCATAAGCTACGTTAAGTCTAGTAAAGCATGGCATACAGGATAGAACCTATGGAGACTGCTTCTTAGAAAGATAAATTTCATGTCTCATAGGTATGAGACCTCTCTTAGAATTCTCTATATCAAACTTTTTGACAATGGTGTCTATATATAAGGATTAGGTGAATCTGAGCATCCTCACTGATCTATCCCTATAGATCCATATTCTCAGTATATAAGATGCTTTTCCCAAATTCCTCATGGAGAAATTCTTTGACAGACATACTTTCACTGATGATAACATCGCCACATCATTTTCAATGAGTAGGATGTCATCCACATAAAGTACGAGGAAGACAATTGTACTCCCACTAGTCTTTTTGTATACACATTGCTCAACTTCATTCTTAATGAAGTTATAAGATTTGATAGTCTCATCAGATCTTATGTTCCAACTCTTTGATGCTTGCTTCAATCCATAAATAGATCTTTGAAACTTGCACACCCAATCTGGAAACTCCTTGAATGTGAAACCCTTTGGTTGTATCATATACACTTCTTCTCCAAAGTTTTCATTGAGAAAAACAGTTTTCATATCCATCTACTAGATTACATAATCATATGTACTGTAATAGCAAGAAGAATTATAATTGACTTTATCATAGCAACTGGTGAGAAAATCTCGTCATAGTCAATTCCTTGTCTTTGACGATATCTCTTTACCACCAACCTTACCTTATAAGTATCAATTTGTCCATTTGTACCAATCTTTCTCTTAAAGACCCACTTGCATCCGATAGGTACAATATCTTCAGACAAGTCCTTTAAGTTTTAAACTTGGTTGGTATACGCATATTATATCTCAGAGTTCATCGCTTCTTACCATTTTCCCACGTCGGGACTTTCAATAGCCTCCTAGTAGGTCTTAGGATCATCAACCTCACAGTAGGATGCCTCAGATGTACCATCACTTATATGTCCCACATAGCTTTCAAGTTGTCTGAGCACCCTCGTAGACTTATGAGGCGCAGGTGTGTACCCTTGAATAGCTTCAGGAAATGATGCCTCATCTGATGGGCCAATTACTATCTATGAGTCTATAACCTCTTTTAGAACTATTTTGCTCCCACTGTCATCCTACAGAAGATATTCTTCTTCCAGAAAGATAGCTTTCTCGGCAGCAAACACATTTTGTTCGTCAAGACGATAAAAATAGTACCAAAAGTTTTCCTTAGGTATTCCACAAACCTGCATTTGTCAGTCCTTGATTCTAACTTATCTGGATCATGTCTCTTAATATGAGCAGGACATCCCCATACTTTAATATGTTAAAAGTGTGGTTTCCTACCCTTCTATATCTCATATAGAGTGGAAGAGACATATTTGCTTAGAATCATGTTTAATAGATATACAGCAGACTCTAGTGCATATCTCCATAAGGATAGCAATAACTATGTAAAGCTTATCATAGATCGCACCATATCCAATAAAGTGAGATTTCTTCTTTGAGATACCCCATTCATCTGAAGTGTATAAAGAAGACTTTACTAAAATACTATTATCCTTTAAGAACGTTGTGAATTTTGTACTTCTGTATTCTCCTCCTTGATCTGATCGCAGAGCTTTAATAATCTTTCTAGTCTACTTCTCCACTTCATTTTTAAATTCCTTGAACTTCTCAAATGCTTCCAACTTGTACTTCATTAAGTACACATAGTCAAATTTTGAGAAGTCAACGGTGAATGTAATGAAGTAAGAGTAGTCATCTTTAGTTTGGGTTGACATTAGACCGCATACATTGGAATGTATCAAATTTCAATATTTCTTTGACCCTTTCTTCATATCCACTAAATGGAGATTTGGTCATTTTATCTATCAAATAGGACTTAAAAGTTACATATGATTCATAATTAAATGGATTCAAGTATCCATCTTTATGGAGTCTTTAGAGTCTATTTTCATCAATGTGCCCCAACCTACAATGCCATGGGTAGGCTGTATTCACATTGTTCCTTCTCCTCTTAGGAGCATTATCAATGTACAGAGAATCATTTGAGACGTCTAGAATGTATAATCCATTCTAAATTTGCAGTAGCAAATAATTTATTCTGAAAATAAACTGAATAACTATTATTCTGAATAATTAACTTGTAATCTAATATGTCCAAATAAGAAACAGAAATGATGTTCTTTATTATGCTAGGAACATAATAACAATAAATTAAGAGAATTATCTGTCCATATGGTAGCTTAAGGTCGACTATCCCCACAACGAGCGCCGCAACCTTTATGATGTTTCCTAGCCTCAAGTCCATCATGACCTTGCTCAGCTTCCTTTTACTTGTCAACACATCTACATTATTGCAAATATGAGATGCACATCCAGTATCTAATACCTATGATGTGGAATCTCTAATTAACAAGTGCAAGTCTATCAAATAGATACCTACAGCTTCTCCAAGCTTTACCTTGTCTTGAGCTTTGTCATCTAGGTACTTCTTATAGTTCTTTTTCTATTGTCCCTTCTCGTGGTAGTAGAAACACTAACCCTTCTTTGCTCTTGTGCCTTTGTCTTTCTTAGGAGTGGGCTTCTTATTGGGCTACTTCTTTTCCTTACCTCTCTTAAAGGCTTAGATAGCTTTCCTCTTTTTGTTGGTCTCACCAACCAAGAGGACAGTGGACTTTTCCTTCAGAAGGTTGCTCTCTACGGTTTTTAGCATGATAAGCAGTTCTGCGAGTGTCGCTTGAATTTTATTCATATTAAACTTGACAATGAATTAAGAGTATGAAGCTGAAAGTGAAGCAAGAACAAGGTCAGTATGCGTCTCCTTGAGTAAGTCTACCCCATGCATAGCCAACCTCTCTATCCACTATATCATCTTCAATACATGGGTTTATATTGAAGACCCTTCTACTATCTGAGCCTTGAACAAAGATTTGGATATCTCATATCACTCAACCCTGTTCTGCTCTTCAAACAGCTCTTTCAAATGGAGCAAGATGGATCTAGCATCCATCTCTTCATGTTATCTCTATAGCTTGTTGCTTATTGGGGCCAACATATAGCATCAAGACAAATTAGAATCCTCTTTCCATTTCTCGTAGGCTATCATATCCTCTCTTGCGACATCTAATGCCAGTTCAGGCCGTCACCCTCCAAGACATAGGCTATCTGTTCATATCATAAGACAACCTTAAGATTTCCAAGCCAATTGGAATAGTTTGGGCCTATCAGCTTGTTGGCATCAAGTATGTCACAGAGTGAATTATTTGAGGACATTCTTGCCTACAAGAGAAAAAGATTAAATTAGCAAATGTTCAATTATTATATAAAAACATAATATAGACTTTTATCACATTTTACTCTCATTAATTTTCAACGGACTATATAACCCTCAAATATACAGAGTGGGAGACGCTGACGATCTCCTAGTAGGGATCAAAATCTCAATGACTCGTGATGTGGTCTTGTAGATAGCACAACAAATCGTACCATGATCAGAGAGCAGCCAACTTTTACAACTTGCAACTTCTTGCAATATATGATCATAGCTCGTCCCCCATAAGCTTAGTGGCCTTGTGAATAGCACAAACAAACTACTAACTCACGGTTTAAGTGTTACCATCATTATGTTACAGCAGTAGAGGACGATGCTACCCTTGTGGATAACACAACAAAGCAACATCCTTCTTTACCCTGTGGTAAGACATCAACATGTGATAGTTTTAGCCTTGGAAATAGAATGACACTCTTGTAGATAGCATAACAAACCTATACAGCCTAGACCCGAGTTCTAAAACTATAATCATGTAAGGGCCACGCAATTAGTTCTAAACTACTGCACTACGGCTTAAATATTATTAAACAAGGTATTTTAATCATTTTTATCGTGGTCTCATCCTAAATGATAGATTACAAATATATCCAATATATATGCCTAGATAATAAATTTGATTCACAATCAAATAAACAAACTATGTATCAAATCATAAATGTTTAGTTTGTGTGGTCGTAGATAGCACGATGATTTGACTGGAGCCATGTAGTCAATCACAATAATTTCAATATAACATTTACATCAAAACAAAAGCCTGCAATCAAAAGGTTGGTGATCACGTCACTGGACCTTCTGAGTTGCACTTATGGATCATCTTCGCTCCTCACACTTGCTCAATGATCAATTACAATAATTGAATACTATATATCAATGTAAATGTACAACTAGTGATAGAAGGCCTTATGGCGAAGTACATCATAGGAGGGAGATAAAATTACAATGGAACAAATAAAGAGAGAGGAGTGGCATGCAAGCCTCATTAATTAACAATTAATTAATCTCAAACCATTCCCACACATCCAATGTTGGGATCGCTGTGTCGGGATCCGACCGAAAAATGCAGCGGAATAAAATTATTTCGGGATCGGATCCATCCCATTTCGATTAACAAAATAAAATCGCAGTAAATAGGATTTACCTTGCGCGGATTCGAATCCGCGTTCGTTTTTCGGTTCCATTGGAGCGATGCCGCAAGTCGCGCAGATGCCCGACCACTTAGCGGTATCCATACGGTTCTCCTCGCGATGGATCGTCCTCGCTTCCTCGCTCGATCCGACGTTTGTGGATCCCGTCTGGCTTCGCGTAATCCGCCACGACATACGGATTCAGAATCTCTCGTCGGACGGAAGGCGGAGCGGTCGAGAATCGAAGCGGAGCCTCCAGAGGGTCGGCCTCGTGTCGTGCGTCTGGAAGAGAGGATAGAGATAGAACGACGGCTAGGTTAGGGTTGCTGGCCCCCGATGTAGTATCCGTTCTTTTATAATAAGTCTGTTTGCGATTTTTCGTAAAAACCCAGACTTATCCGAAATCCTGTCGGATTATCCATCGACTTGAAAACCATTTACGTGTGACCCTCTAGGCCCAAATACCAGTCCAGTTAATAGCCCATTAAGCCCAGTAACCCTTTACTGACCCACTGAATTAATTAATATCCTTATATTCAATTAATCAGCCAAATTTAATGTCCCACAATAAATTCGGACGGACTTCCGATCACGTTGGATGCCAAGCAACATCGCGTGATCCTAGATGGCACTGGGGTTATTGCAACCCTCTATTGGAACATTTCCGTCATCGGTTAGCGCGCGGATATAATCCTTCATCCGTACAATGTTCCCGAATCGACCTAGGGTATGGTTTACTGTTAACCCTAGCCGGTCGATTCACTTGAATCAGATGTCGCTAATCTGAATCCGATAACTTCTTATCGAACACAGAGTCCGCCCTGGCCAGGGACTTTAAGCGCATCACTCCCAGAACATTCTCTCTCAAACTACCGAGAGCGGATGATCCCGTCTTGAACACACAATTACCTACGAAGGCATTTCCCTGAACCCAATCACTTGACTTATTGATAACCCATGGTTAGGGATTCGTTAGTCAAGGTCAAAGTTCAGAAACCTACCAACAAGATATCTTTGGCGTCTCAGGTCCAAAGATCATCCACGCAACCGTGACAAAAGAATCGAGTTGGTTAACAGTGAGGTGTTTACCATCCAGCGATTCATAGTCGGATCAGTTCAGTGAACTCATTCACCAATGCGCACCTACAGGTCCAGCATAGTGTCTCCACACAAGTGACTTATAGGATCAGTCACCCTCATCATATGAGCTGAAGTAACCTATACTAGTCTATCCGGATGTTCGATGTCCTATCTCAAACATCCTATGACTAGGAACAATTAAGAACATGTGTTTATAAGTCTTCGGTCCCGTAATTATGATCTCATCATAATCCGAAAACTGTTGCACATGTTCATGGACTTCATCGTGATACAATAAACATAAATCAAATTAATTACACACAATGAATTATTGTCATTTATTAATAATCTGAATCAGTACATAGTATCGGATTGGCTTTGAGACCATCTAATACTAACAATCTCCCACTTGGACTAAAGCCAATCACTTTTATACAGAATACCCATATTCTCTAAGTGACGCTCAAAGACATTTTGAGACAAAGGCTTTGTAAGTGGATCTGCTATGTTGTCGGCTGAAGGAACTCTTTCCACCACGACATCTCCTCGAACTATAATCTCTCTGATCAAATGAAAGCGCCGCAGAATGTACTTCGACTTTTGATGAGACATCAGCTCTTTCGCTTGAGCAATCGCCCCATTATTGTCACACAGCAGTGGGACGGGACTAGATATACTTTCCACCACACCAAGATCGCCGATGAATTTCTTCATCCATACAGCTTCCTTGGCGGCTTCAGCAGCAGCAATATACTCGGCTTCCGTTGTCGAATCAGCAGTGGTTTCCTGCTTAGAACTTTTTCAGCTCACTGCTCCCCCGTTAAGTGTGAAAACAAAACCTGATGTTGACATGCTGTCGTCAGGATCAGACTCAAAACTCGAGTCAGTGTATCATTGCAGCTTTAAGTCTCCTCCTCCATAAACTAGAAATAGATCCTTAGTGTTAGTTATAGGTGGTCTACAAGCCAATCTGACTATGTAAATCTCGTTCATTTATTAATATAATGGCATAATATTCATTATGTGTAAATCGCATTAATTATCGTTCCATAATGAAGTCCGTGAATATGTGCTATAGTGATCAGATTATGATGAGATCATACTAATGAGATTGATCACTTAAACACACATATTCTTAATCGTTCCTAGTCGGAGGATATCCAAGAAGGACATCGGATATCCGGTTAGACTAGTACAGATTACTCCTGCTTATATGATGAGGGTGACTGATCTCACAAGTCATTTGTGTGGAGACACTAAGGCGAATCTGTAGGTGCTCATTGGAGAATGAGTTCACTGAACTGATCCGACTGAATCGCTGGATGGTATTGTACCTCACTGTCAACCAGCTTGATTCTATTGTCGTAGTTGCATGGATGGTCGTCGGACCTGAGACACCAAAGACACCTTGTCGGTGGACTTCTGTGCTTTGACCTTGGTTTACGAATCTCTAGCCACGGGATTCTAAAACACCAAAGATTGGGTACAGCGGAATACCGACGAAGGGAATTGTGTGTTAATAAGGAATCATTCGCTCTCGGTACGATGAGAGAGAATGCTCTAGGAAGGATGCGCGGAAGTCCCTGGCCAGGGCGGACGATAATATCGGGAAAGGAGTTTTTCCGATGTTTATCAGCGGTATCCAATCCAAGTGAGTCGACCGGTTAGGGTTTGACAGCACGCCATACCTTGAGTTGACTCGAGGGCATTGTACGAATGAAGGATTATATCCACGCGGTAACTGTCGGCGGAAAGGTTCCAAGAGTGGGTTGTTTAACCCCGATACCTTCCGGGTTCACGCGGTGTTGCCTGGCACCCAACGTGATCGGAGGCCCGGTCGAATTCGATGTGCGACATCAATTCGATTGATTAATTAATTAATAAATAGTTATTAATTGATTAATAAAGCCAGTGAGGAGTCACTGGGCTTATTGGGCTATTAACCGGACAGGTAATTGGGCCTAGAGGGTCACATGCAAATGATTCTCAAGGCAATGGATAAATAAGTGGGTTTTATATAAACCGGGGGTTTTTATGAGAAATCGCATGGTTAGTATAAAACATAGCGAACGGGCTGAGCAGGCCAAGCTGATGCTAACCCTAGCCGCCCCTCCTCTGTTTCTCTCTCTCTCTAGCGTCCCAGACAGATCCAGATCTGCTCTGCCGCTTCTCCGACTCCCGTTCGACGGAAAATCGTCCGCGCATTGCGGCGATCGTTGCGGCGACCGGCGGAGGTTGCATGGGCTGCGAAGAACGAGGAACGGGAGGATATCCGTCGTGAGGAGGATCGCGTGGACTCCACTAGAAGCCGGGCGCTTGCGCGGCTTGCGGTGTCGCACCGACGGAACCGAACGGTTGCGGATTTGAATCCGCACACGGTAAGACTTCGATAATCCGATTATCGTATTTTTAGAATTTTCGAAACGGGATTCGGATCGTTGTTTTAATATATTTTCCGCTGCGTGAGCGATCCGGAGAAACCCGAGAAACCAACACTTAGTCCTTCTCAAGTACTTAAGGATGCATTTCACAGCCTTCCAGTGTTCATCACCTGGATCTGCCTGATGTCTGCTCGTAACACTTAGAACATATGCTACATCAAGTCTAGTACACAACAAGGCATACATGATGGAGCCTATAGCAGAAGCATAGGGGACTTTATCCATCACAGCCTTCTCTTCAGGTGTCTTGGGAGACTGACCTTTAGAGAGTGAAATTCCATGTCTCATCGGTATGAAACCTCTCTTGAAATTTTCCATGCCAAATCTTTTAACAATGGTTTCTATGTACATGGATTGGGTTAAAGCAAGCATCTTCTTTGATCTATCTCTATAGATCCGTATTCCTAATACATAAGATGCTTCTCCCAAATCCTTCATGGAGAAGTTCTTTGACAGCCATATCTTTACTGATGACATCATTCCCAATGAGTAGGATGTCGTCAATATAAAGAATCAGAAACGTGATTGCGCTCCCACTGTTTTTCTTATATACACATGGCTCATCTTCATTCTTAATGAAGCCATAAGATTTGATCGCTTCATCAAATCTTATGTTCCAGCTTCGGGAAGCTTGCTTCAGTCCATAAATGGACCTCTGCAACTTACATACCATGTCTGGAGATTCTTTGGATGTAAATCTTTCTGGTTGTATCATATACACCTCCTCCTCAAGGTTTTCATTGAGGAAGGCAGTCTTCACATCCATCTGCCAGATTTCAAAATCATGGTAGGCAGCAATGGCGAGAAGAATTCTGATAGACTTAATCATAGTAACGGGTGAAAAGATTTCGTCATAGTCAACACCTTGTCTTTGACGATAGCATTTCGCCACTAATCTTGCTTTATAAGTCTCAATACGTCCATCTGCACCGATCTTTCTTTTAAAGATCTATTTGCAGCCGATAGGTACTATACCATCGGGTAAATCTTCCAAGTTCCAAACTTGGTTGATGTACATGGACTGTATTTCAGAATTCATGGCTTCTCGCCATTTTCCGGTCTCTGGACTTTCAATGGCCTCCTGGTAAGTCTTAGGATCATCATCCTCATTATAGAGTATCCTTGAACCATCCAAATTAATATGTCCCACATATCTTTCTGGTGGTTTAGGTACTCTTTCAGACCTACGAGTTTCCTATGTATCATTTTGAACAGGTTCAGAAACTGACGGTTCATCTGATGAACCATTATCAGTTTGTGGGTCTGGAATTTCTTCCAGAATTACTTTACTCCCATTGTCCTTCTGCAGAATATAATCTTCTTCCAGAAAGACAGCTCTCCTGGCCACAAACACCTTTTGTTCGCCAGGATGATAAAAGTAATATCCATAAGTTTCCTTTGGATATCCCACAAATCTGCATTTGTCAGTTCTTGATTCCAACTTATCTGTGTCATGTCTTTTAACATGAGCAGGACATCCCCAGACTTTAACATGTTTAAGGTTTGGTTTTCTTCTATTACATATCTCATATGGAGTGGTTTCAACATATTTGCTGGGTACCTTGTTCAGGATATACATAGCCGAGTTAAGTGCATATCCCCATAAGGACACTGGTAATTTGGACATGCTCATCATGGATCGCACCATTTCCATTAATGTGCGATTTCTCCTTTCTGATACACCATTCATTTGAGGTGTATAAGGAGGTGTAAGCTGAGAAAGGATACCATTATCCTTTAAGTATTTAATGAACTCAGTACTCAAGTATTCACCACCCCGATCAGATCGGATGGTTTTTACACCCTTTCCTCTTTGTTTTTCTACTTCATTCTTAAATTCTCTGAATTTCTCAAAGGCTTCAGATTTATACTTCAATAAGTATATATATCCAAACCTTGAGTAATCATCAATGAATGTAATGAAGTATGAGAAACCACCAATGGCTTTGGTTGACATAGGACCACATACATCTGAATGTATGAGTTCTAATGTCTTTGGCTCGTTCTCCAGTTCCACTAAATAGAGATTTAGCCATTTTACCCATTAAACATGACTCACAGGTTGCATATGATTCATAATCAAATGGATCTAAATATCCATCTTTATGCATCCTTTGGAGTCTGTTTTCACCAATGTGTCCAAGCCTACAATGCCACAAGTAGACTTTGTTCATTTCATACTTACTTCTTTTAATTGAAGAACCAATACGTAAATTTTCATGAGACACATTTAATAGATACAAACCATTAAACAAAATAGCAGAAGCTATTAATTTATTTTCAAAATAAATTGAACAACTATTGTTCCCAAAATTTAAATTGTATCCAATTCTATCTAAACATGAAATAGAAATGATGTTCCTTATTATGCTAGGTACATAATAACATTCATCTAATGAAAATGTGTCTTCGGATGGTAGCTTGAGCTTCACTATCTCCACAGTGATCGCCGCAACTCTTGCGTCGTTACCTAGCCTCAGCTCCACCTCGCCAGTTCTCAGCTTACGTCTTCTTGTCAGTGCCTACACAGAATTGCAGATATAAGATACACATCTAGTATCTAACACCCATGATGTACAATCTCTTATTCACAAGTTTACATCTATCATATAGATACCTGAAGCGTCCTGCTGCTTCACAGTTCCTTGAGCCTTGTCCTTGAGGTATTTTTTGCAATTCCTCTTCCAGTGGCCCTTTTGGTAATAGTAGAAACAATCACCTTTCTCAGCACTTTTACCTTTGTCTTTCTTGACAACCTTTACCTTTCTCTGAACCTTGTTCTGTTGGTCTTACCAACCATGAGGACTTGGGGTTTATCCTTCACGAGGTTCCCTTCAGCAGTCTTTAACATGTTCAGTAGTTCAGCTAAGGTGGCATGGATCTTGTTCATGTTAAAATTAACGATGAACTGAGCATATGATTGTGGAAGTGAAGATAATATGAGGTCTGTGTGCATCTCCTTGGAAAGTGTAATCCCAAGAGCATACAGCCTCTCCACCCACTCAATCATCTTCAGCACGTGATTCTGTACTGAAGTTCCCTCTGCCATCTGAGCCTTGAATAGATTCTTCGATATCTTATTTCGTTCGATTCTGCTCTGCTCACCAAATAACTCCTTCAAATGGAGCATGATGGATCTAGCATCCATCTCTTCATGTTGCCTCTGCAACTCATTACTCATAGAGGCTAACATGTAGCATTGGGCCATGATGGAATCTTCCTTCCATTTTTCATATGCTATCATTTCCTCCTCTTGGGCATCGAATGCTGGTTTAGAAAGAGGTTCATTATCCAAGACGTAGGTAATCTGCTCAGACCTGAGGACAATCTTCATGTTCCTGAGCCAGTCTGAGTAGTCGGTGCCTGTCAAACGGTTGGCATCAAGTATGCCTCGCAATGGGTTATGGTGCGACATTCTAGCCTACAGGAGATGATCAAATGATAATTAGCAGGTATTCAGATTAACTAAAACAATATATGGTCTTTTATTATCTAGTTTTACTCCCACTAATTTTCGACGGACTGTATAACCTTCAGATATATAAAACGAGAGACGCCGACTATCTCCTAGTGGGGATCAAAATCTCCAAGCATCACAACATGACCTCGGGTAAACACGTAGTATCATACCGCTATCTCAGAGCAATCATCTCATGATAATTGCAACTCTTTGCAATATCCGATCATATTTCGGCTCCCAGGTTATTAATGGTCTCGGGTAAACACAGTAGACCATTATCCCCGGTCTAAGCATTACCATCAATACGTGATAAAGTAGAGTAGAAATATAATTCCCGAGTAAACACGTGGAGGACTATATCGTTCCTCTACTCTTATCCAAAAGCATCTAATGCCATGATCAACAGTCCTCTCAACAGACAATGGCAGACCTCGGGTAAACACATAGTATATGCCATCACTAAATTAAGTTCTATTAATCATATTGATGGAGAGCCACGCGATGCATTCTCAATAACTCGCGTTACGGCTTAGAGTTTGTTACGAAGGTTTTACTTATTTAGTTTTGTCTCATCCTAGGTGATAGTATTAAATATATCAAATATATTATAAATACTAATAACCTAGCAAGTTTAAAATACACGCATCGCATACATGTCATTAGTGTGGTCATGGACGGCACTGTGGTTTGACTTGAGCCAGACAGTCAAACGCACACACATACACAATATAACAACTTATATCATGAGTCTGCAAACCCATGGATTCAATGAACTCTTTCATTTTCATCTGGTCGGCAGTTGTGGATCATCCTCGCTCCGTGCGCAGCCGCCTCGATCAAATTACATCATATTTCATAATTACATAATAATTTAAAAGATGAAGCCTTATGGCGATTACATCGAGGAGGGAGGTAGAAATACAATGGAATATGAGATAGAGAGGTTCGCAGACCTCTATTTATTAATAAATAACAAACCACACAATCAGATTCCACATCAACAAAATTGCCCATCTATGACCACCATGTGTTTTAGTTAAACAAACCACACATGAATTGCACATCAAATGGCTAAATTAAAATTTTCGAAAATAATAATAATTTCAGGTTCTATAAAACCAGGGACCAAATAAAAATTTTGGAGAATTTAGAATTTTCGAAAATCAATTTAAGCATGCTTAATTTAAATCGAATTTAAACAAGCATCAAAACACATTATATGTGCACAAAATCTAAAATTAAAGGCTTTAGAAATATTCCATGCTTAATCTGAACAATTCAAATAAATATGGGGATATTTAACAATTAAATACAACAATTAATCTAACAGCTTAGATTAATAATTAGTATTAACAACATTTGTTAATTAATAATGACAAACTCATATTTTTATTATTAGGATCCAAAAAATTAAAATTTTATTATCAAATTCAAATTTTAACAATAAAATAAAATAAAATTAATTTTAACAGGGCCACTAATAATAACAATATATATAAAAGAAATGGGGCTTTGAAGGGGCTAAGCCCGGCTGAGCCCCTAGCTCAGGCGAGGGCCGAGCCAGGGCCCAGCCAGGGCTCGGACCCAGGCCCGCGGGCCTGGTCCGGGCCATGCTGGGCCCTGTCTCGAGCCGCTTCCCGAGGGTTCCCTGCATTGCAGGGAACCCGACGGTGGCAACCCCGACTGGGGTTCCCTTCCGACGCCGGCACCAGCGCCGTCCGGCCACCGGCGACCGTCCGCCGGCAACGGCCACGTCGCCGGTGCCGTCCGGCAGCCGGGGCAGGCCCGTGAAGGGCTCCGGTGGCCAATTTTTTTAAAAAATTCCCTTCCCTCGATCCCCCTTTTCAAAGCAGTTTCAAAAACGCAAGAGGAAGAAGAAGGAAGGCCATGGCCAGTGGTACCTTGCTCCCCACGCTGCCGACATCGATCACAATGATCAAAGCCCCCAAAGATCCATCTCATGGATCCGATTTTATCCAAAATACTCCGTTCTTCGTCCAACGAAGAACACGACAAAAAACCCCAAAAATAAAATATTTTCTTCAGATTTAAATCGCGATCTCATCACAGTGAACATCTCATGAATACAAATCTTGTAAGAAAATAAATTTAAGCATAGAATAAATTCAAAAACCGTAATTTTAGAGACTGAAACGATGAAAACACAGTGGAACCTTGCTCTGATACCACTGTTGGGATCGCTGTGTCGAGATTCAACCGAAAAACGCAGTGGAATAAAATTATTTCGGGATCGGATCCGTCCCGTTTCGATTAACAAAATAAAATCGGTGTAAATCGAATTTACCCTGCGCGGATTCGAATCCGCGTTCATTTTCCGGTTCCGTTGGAGCTATGCCGCAAGTTGCGCAGATGCCCGACCTCTAGCGGTATCCACGCGGTTCTCCTCGCGATGGATTGTCCTCGCTTCCTCGCTCGATTCGATGTTCGTGGATTCCGTCTGGCTTCGCGTAATCCGCCGCAACATGCGGATTCAAAATCTCCCATTGGACGGAAGGCGAAGCGGTCGGGATTCGAAGCGGAGCCTCTAGAGGGCCGGACTCGTGTCGTGCGTCTGGAAGAGAGGATAGAGATAGAACGATGGCTATGTTAGGGTTGCTGGCCCCCGACGTAGTATCCGTTCTTTTATAATAAGCATGTTTGCGGTTTTTCGTAAAACCCCAGACTTATTCGAAATCCTGTCAGATTATCCATCGACTTGAAAACTATTTACGTGTGACCCTCTATGCCCAAATACCAGTCCAGTTAATAGCCCATTAAGCCCAGTAACCCTTTACTGACCCACTGAATTAATTAATATCCTTATATTCAATTAATCAGCCGAATTTAATATCCCACAATAAATTCGGACGGACTTCTAATCACGTTGGATGTCAAGCAACATCGCGTGATCCTAGATGGCACTGAGGTTATCGCAACCCTCTATTGGAACCTTTCCGTCATCAGTTAGCGCGCGTATATAATCCTTCATCCGTACAATGTTCCCGAATCGACCTAGGGTATGGTTTACTGTTAAACCCTATTCGGTCGATTCACTTGAATCAGATGCCGCTAATCTGAATCCGATAACTCCTTATCGAACACAGAGTCCGCCCTGGCCAGGGACTTTAAGCGCATCATTCCCGGAACATTCTCTCTCAAACTACCAAGAGCGGATGATCCCGTATTAAACACACAATTATCTTCGAAGGCATTTCCCTGAACCTGATCACTTGACTTATTGATAACCCATGGTTAGGGATTCGTTAGTCAAGGTCAAAGTTTAAAAACCTACCAACGAGATATCTTTGGCGTCTCAGGTCCAAGGATCATCTACGCAACCTTGACAAAAGAATTGAACTGGTTAACAGTGAGGTGTTTACCATCCAGCGATTCATAGTCGGATCAGTTCAGTGAACTCATTCACCAATGCGCACTTACAGGTCCAGCATAGTGTCTCCACACAAGTGACTTATGGGATCAGTCACCCTCATCATATGAGCTGAAGTAACCTATACTAGTCTATCCGGATGTTCGATGTCCTATCTCAAACATCCTATGACTATGAACAATTAAGAACATGTGTTTATAAGTCTTCGGTCCCGTAATCATGATCTCATCATAATCCGAAGACTGTTGCACATGTTCATAGACTTCATCGTGATACGATAAACATAAATCGAATTAATTACACATAATGAATTATTGTCATTTATTAATAATCTGAATCAGTACATAGTATCGGATTGGCTTTAAGACCATCTAATACTAACATCCACAACATACACATCACATCACATAGAATTTAGCATGCATATCTATGACCACGGTTAACTTTTAACCATCTACACAGGAAACTGCGTATAACAATGGGCTAGAAAGTGAATTTTTTAAATATAATGATTTTAATTTTCATAAAACCAGGTTCCAATCAAAATTGGGATTAATTTGAAATTTTTGAAAAATATTTTCTATCATGCTTTAAATTCTAAGTTACAAAGCATTTAACAACACATCACATGTGCATCCATACCCAAATTTAAATTCTAGACAAATTCCATGCTTAGAACAATTCTATATTTAAATAATCATCTAACTTTTAGATAATTTAAAACAAAATGCCCTTTTGTTTTATTAATTTAAATGAATCCATTCATGGTGCGAATTCAAAATCTTAATTTGATTAATCTAGAAAAACTAAAATAGTTTTAAAATTCTAGACTTAAATTGAATTATTAAATTCCCCAAGGGAATAAACAAGGAGAATAGGCGCCCAAAAATGGGCAAGCTGGCCGGACCCGGTCTAGCCCAAGCCTGGGTAGGTCTAGGCCCCTGGCCTGGGATCCGTCGGTGGGGAGGGTGCCATACCGACACCCAACTCTACCCCAACGGCGCCAAGGCTCACCACCGGTGACGTCGGTGTCGGTAAGCGCCTCCCCAGCCACCATGGTCACAACAGTGGTGGTCCGGGGGGTGGCCCGGCCCCCTCCTCCTCAACCAACCAATGTATGGAGGAGGAACGAGGAGGGGAGGCCGCCGACCACCCCTACTACCCTCAGCGCCCTCTCTGGTGTTGGCCACGGGCCCAGTAGGGGTCGGTGGTGCCGCCAATGACCCAGGGGTCCAGCACCGCCCTGTTTATCGCCTTCCTCCATCCCCATGATCCACGAATAACATGACGAACGTGGAACATTTCTGAGTTCGTTCTTCATATTAAAAAAAATATTAATAACTAAATAAATAATAATTCAAGCACAATTCATCCTATGAATCGTAGAAAAATATAAACTGATTTAAAAGCATGGAACATCATCTAGAACTCAAAATCGCAAAGAACAAAATGGATACAATGGAACTTGGCTCTGATACCACTATAAAGATCGAGCAGGAGGAACAAGAACATAGCAGAAACTAAAATTTTCATCCTATCATCACCGATCCACTTTGAAATACCAAACAAGAACGGGTGATCGTTTATCACCTTGCACGGATTCGAATTCGCAACCACTTGGTTCAGAAGGAGCAACGCCGTAAGTCGAACAGGTGCCCGACCTCCAGCGGTATTCACGCGATTCTTCTCTTCGTGGATCATCCTCAGTTCAACACGAATGTTGACGTTCCTCCTTCGCAACGATGCCCACAGCATGCAAGCGATATTCTCCGACCATCGGAGACAAAGGCAGTGAAGCGGCAATAGCAGGGGGCGTCCCTGTGCTACGTGCACAGTACGAGAGAGAGAGGAGGGGCGACTAGGGCTACTCCTGGAGCTTGGCCTAGGTCAGCCCTTATCGTAATTATTTATTATTTTGTGATTTTTCACAAAAATTCAGAATTAATATCAAACACACTTATAAACCAAGAATTGAGAATCTTTGTATGTGTGACCCTCTAGCCTAAGTACCAGTCCAGTTTCTAGCCCGTTAAGCCCAATAACACCTTATATACTTGAAGTAATTAATAAATACCACATATTAACTTAATTACTCAACTAAATCACATCTCCATCTTCTAGGATCATGCGGTGTTGGGTCACAACCAACACCGCATGATCCTAGAAGATAATGAGGTCAATGCGCTCAAGGAATCTGTATGTCCACTCATTTACCGTATAGATTTAATCCTTCATCCATACAATGCTCTCGAGTTGACCTATGGTATGGTGAACTGTCAAACCCTAACCGGTTAACTGACTCCACATCCGATGTGCTAATTCAATGTCAAAAAACTCCTTTTTCTGATATTGTGCCCACCTTGACCAGGGACTTCCATACATCTAACTTGAAGTATTCTCTCTCCTATTACTGAGAGCGAATGATTCCTTATTAACACATAATCACCTTCGATGGTCTTTCGTTGAACCTGATCACGTGACTGACTAGAATCTTATGATTAAAGATTCATAAATCATGGTTAAAGTCTAGAAGTACACCAACAAGATGTCTTTAGTGTCTTAAGTCCAAGGACCATCTACGCTACTGTGACGGTGGATCAAGCTGGTTAAATATCAAGTAACTTGCCATCTAGCGATCGATGTTGGATCAATTCAGTGAACTCATTCACCAATGAGCACCTACGGGTTTAACATAATGTCACCACACAAGTGACTATACGAACAGTCACCCTCATCGTATGAGCTGGAGTAACCCGTACTAGTCTCACTAGGTATTTGATGTCCTTCTCAGATATCCTCTGACTACGAATTATTAAGAATGTATGTTTATAAACTTCCAGTCTCATTATCATGATCTCATCATAATCTGACAGCTATTACATACATTCACGGAGTTCATTATGATATGAACAATAAAAATAAACGGTTTACATATAATGAATGTTTATGGCCATTAAGTAAATGAATGAGAATAAGTCTTATTGTCTTATAGTCCATACATGGAACTAACATTTAATTCATCATCACAGTTGTTGTAACGACCCGCCACCCTATAATCGGGGATCTGATTACTAAATGGGTACCGAATCATTAATTTGGAACCAAACCAGGATCTAAGTATGTCTAGGAAATAAATAATCAACTAAGCTAAACATTCATATCGCATTGAATTGAAAGGAAAATGCAGAAATTAAAAGTTATTACAATGCGACTTGATACAGCAAATAATTACATACTCCAACAGAAAAGAAATGATTATACATACAGGCCAGAAATAAAGATAACAACTACGTCGGGGCATACCCCGGAACAACAGTCGACGACGCTCAACGCACAGCCGCACAACCCTCGCTAAGTCTGCCTGGAGTCCTCACCTGAAAATCGCAGGAGTGAGTCTCAACGAAAAGACTCAGTAGGGATCCTCCGATCCCCACTGCCCACACACACACCCACAAGTGTAAAGTACAGCAGAGATATATTAACCATGCTTACATCTCAATACGAATCACATGCATTCGAAGTATAACTAACATGCATAATTCCATTTTATCAGGGAACCCGAAATTCGGCGTATCCTTAAAACACGTCAACTCCACAACGAAGGTGGGAAAAACATCGACCCGCTGAGACCAAACAGTAACCCCTCGGATAGGACGCTGGCCACCTCGGCGGTCACTCCTTCCCTCAGCAAACACCAACCCGCTGAGACCAAACAGTAACCCCTCGGATAGCACGCTGGCTACTCCGGCCCAACTGGCTCAGGTGGTTACTCCTTCCCCCAGCACGAGTGACACTCCAAATGTACCACTCCGACACCGGTACAAGCTAGCTAACCCCGGGGTTCACCAGGTGACCCTCTCCACTAGGCGTCACCCCGCCACTGCTCCCGTCAGCGCTGTGTCCCTCCGCACCGACACAGGGTGTAGAACGTTACAACTGTCACTCTAGGTCCACCGAAACAGAAAACACGGCACGGTGCGATCCGGTCACGGAAGAAGTCCACGGTCGCACGACATCCAACGCAGTGCCATCCGGTCACGAAGAGTTCATCACATCGAGTACACTAACAGCATGCATTAACCAACTATCTAGCAGTGTAAACACATTTTACTGGCATGGATTAGTGTGGTTCTGCCTTGAATCGCGTCGCCCAAGGCCGACGCCATTCAAGCACCCTATGGGAACCGTCACCCTACCGGTTACTTGAACTCCTCCAAGCTCCAAGCTCCAAGCCGTCCGCCCGTCTCACCCACGCCGCCGCCGGTACCGCCGAGGTCGTCCTTACTCCACCGGGACGTCGGCCGCCGTCCGGAAAGTAAACGCCGCGGAGGAAGTGGAGGTGGTAGTGGTGGGAGCTAGGTGGGTGATGGAGTGGAGGGAAGGATGAAGTGGTGTGAGGAAAAGAGGGAGGAGAAGGGGTCGTCGCCGGAGTCGCCGGAAGGGAGGAGAGAAAGAGAGAAGGAAGAAAAATGAGGGAAAGAAGGAAGGCTCGCGGGGTTAACCAGAGACTGGCTAAAACGCGTCGAGATGTACGGACGCCTATCAGTTGACGTGACAGTACCTCTGACAAAACTCTGCAACGCTCTGTCAGAGGTCTGAAACGCGTCTTCCATACAAGACGCCGTTCAGACGACAAGACTGGCGCCGTACTCTGACAACCCCGAGTCGCAGTCTGAAAGGCGTCGTGCCTCACGGACGCCGTTCAGACGACATGTCAGGGCCGTACTCTCGCGGCCCAAAGCCAACCTACGTGGCACAGGCTAAAACGCGTCTGCATCGCTGGACGCCGTTTAAACTGCATCGAGCGGGCTCGACGCGAAACATCACAGAGTCTCAGCCCCACAGGAGCCTGAACTATAGGGTCCAACCCTGAAACCCGGATCCGAAAGCCTCAGTCCTTACATTCTCCCCCCCTTAAAAGAATTTCGCCCCCGAAATTGCCTGCTAGAATTAACAAGGTCAAACAAAGAGATACAAGCTCATAAGATAACTTACGAGAAAAGGTAAGGAAACTGCTCCCGCATCTCGTCCTCACGCTCCCAGGTTGCCTCGCCTCCGGAGCGGTACTGCCAAATCACCTTTACCAAAGGTACAATCTTGTTCCGAAGGACTTGCTCCCTGTGATCCTCAATACGGACTGGAAACTCTGGAAAAGATAAGTTCTCAGCAATCTCCAACTCTGAAAAATCCAAGACATGGGATGGATCCTGAACATATTTTCTCAGCAAAGAAACATGGAACACATCATGCACTCTTGTAAGACTAGGCGGCAAGGCCAGCTGGTACGCGGTTTCCCCAATCTGAGCAAGAATGGGAAAAGGTCCAATATATCGCGGACTCAGCTTGCCTCGCTTCCCGAATCTCATCACACCCTTGGAGGGTGAGACTCGGAGAAACACGTGGTCTCCCACCTCAAACTCAAGCGGTCTCCTCCGGATATCAGCATAACTCTTCTGCCTGCTCTGAGCTGCGGTCAATCTCTGCCGTACCATCATGGCAACTTCAGCACACTGTTGAACTAACTCAGGCCCTGCAACCTGCCTCTCACCAATTTCGGACCAACACAGAGGAGATCGACATGGTCGCCCGTACAAAGCCTCGTAAGGCGCCATGCCGATACTGGAATGATAACTGTTGTTGTAGGCAAACTCCACCGTAGACAAATGCTGCTCCCAAGAACCTCCCCAGTCTAAACAACATGCTCTGAGCATATCCTCCAGAGTCTGAATGGTCCTCTCTGACTGCCCATCAGTCTCGGGATGGTAGGCCGAACTGAAAGCCAACTGAGTACCCAAGGCATTCTGAAAACTCTTCTAGAACCTGGAAGTAAACCTCGGATCCCGATCTGATACGATGGATAAAGGTACCCCGTGCAGGGAGATGATCCGGTCTACGAACAACTTAGCCAGTTTACCGACTGACCAGTCCTTCCTAATAGCTAGGAAGTGTGCCGACTTGGTCAGCCGATCAACAATGACCCAGATAGCGTCTCTCCTGCTAGGGGATGCAGGTAATCCCATCACAAAGTCCATAGTCACGTGTTCCCATTTCCATTCCGGAATCGGCAAGGGCTGTAGCAACCCTCCAGGTCTCTGATGCTCGGCTTTAACCTGCTGACAAGTCATACACCTTGCCACATACTCAGCCACATCTTTCTTCATACCAGGCCACCAGAAGTGCCTCTTCAAGCAATGATACATTTTAGTTGTCCCGGGATGCACTGCATATCTAGAACGGTGCGCCTCATCAAGGACGCTCTTACGTATGTCCTCTTCGGCCGGAACATAAAGTCTACCTCTGAACCTGACTGTGTCGTCATCCCATAATTCCACCTCTAGTTTCTGGAGAATCTGCGGTAATTCTACATCTGCCCTTTGAGCCTTAATCACAGCATGGTACACTGCTGGTCTCACAGTCAAGCTGGCCAACACGGGTCTATCATCCTCACGTGGTACCCGAAAGGAAGATTCCACAACTTGCTCAAATAATTTCCATTCTCGAATCATAAGGTATGACATGACCGTCTTCCGACTCAAGGCGTCTGCCACTACATTCGCCTTGCCCGGATGATAAGAAAGGTCAAGGTCATAATCCTTAATAAACTCCATCCACCTACGCTGTCTCAAATTCAGGTCTCTCTGTGTGAACACATACTTCAGGCTCTTGTGATCAGTAAAGACCTGAAATTTCTCACCATACAAGTAATGTCTCCAAATCTTAAGTGCAAATACTACAGCTGCCAGTTCCAAATCATGGGTAGGATAGTTCTCCTCATGCTTCTTCAGCTGCCGAGAAGCATAAGCCACTACCCTGCCATGCTGCATTAGAACTGCACCCAAACCTCGACGGGACGCAGCCGAGTAAACCACAAACCCACCTGACCCAGATGGAAGCACTAACACTGGGGCCGAAGTGAGGCGAGTCTTTAACTCAGTGAAACTCCGCTCACATTCCTCGGTCCACACAAAACGAACTCCCTTTCAAGTCAACCTCGATAAGGGGGCCGCTATCGAAGAAAACCCCTGAACAAACCGCCTGTAATAACCTGCAAGTCCCAAGAAGCTTCTGATCTCAGTCACTGAAGTCGGCCTGCTCCAATTCATTACTGCCTCGATCTTGGCTGGATCCACTGCGATGCCCTCGCCAGAAATGACATGCCCAAGGAAGTGTACCTTGTCTAGCCAAAATTCACACTTGCTAAACTTGGCATAGAGTTGGTGCTCCCTCAGGACCTGCAACACCACCTGAAGATGAGTGGCGTGCTCTTCCTCAGAAGAAGAGTATATCAAAATATCATCGACGAATACCACCACAAACTGATCCAGATAGGCCCTAAAGACTCGGTTCATCAGATCCATAAAGGCTGCCGGAGCATTGGTCAAGCCGAAAGGCATAACCAAAAACTCATAATGTCCATACCGAGTCCTAAAAGTTGTCTTACTGACATCGACATCACGGATCCTCATCTGATAATATCCAGATCTAAGGTCAATCTTAGAAAACACCTTTGCAGACTGCAGCTGATCCATCAAATCATCGATCCTTGGAAGCGGGTACTTGTTCTTTATTGTCACTTGGTTCAGCTGTCTATAATCAATGCACAATCTCAAGGAACTGTCCTTCTTCCTGACAAATAGGACTGGAGCACCCCACGGAGAAGTACTTGGACGAATGAAACCCTTATCCAGCAACTCCTGTAACTGCGCCTTCAACTCAGCGAGTTCGGCTGGCGCCATCTGATACGGGGCCTTAGACAAGGGCGCCGTACCCGGTGCAAGCTCAATGGTAAACTCGACCTCTCGCTGAGGAGGAAGGCCAGGCAACTCCTCAGGAAACACATCTGCAAAGTCACACACTACAGGTACCTCCCAAGGACTGGGACAGTCACGGACATCGGAAACAACAACAGAGGCAAGGAAGGCCTCACAACTACCAGCAAGCAACCTCCGAGCCTTAAAGGCAGAAATAAGAATACCTCGAGAAGAGAGCCTAATACCTTGGAAGTAGAAGGTCGGGATGTCCGGAATAGAAAAACGCACCCTCTTCCTGTGGCAGTCCACCTCAGCATAAAAAGCTTCCAACCAATCCATGCCCAGGATGATATCGAAGTCACGAATGGCAAGCACAACCAACTGGACAGGCAACTCATGGCCCTCAATGGTCAAGGGAACGTCCCTCAAACAATTATAAGATAACATGAAATCCCCAGAAGGAACCTCTACCATCAGTCCATCTGATAGCTCATCAACGGGTGCAGAAAGAGCATCTATAAACTGCTCAGAAATGAAAGAATGCGAAGCACCAGAATCAATCAACACAAGTGCAGAGTTCCCAAGGACAGAAAGTGTACCTTCCACCAAGTTGGACGCACGAGCCTCCTTCCTGGTGATAGCCAACACTCTCCCTTGGGTCCTCGGCTTCTTCTGATCAGCTGGCCCTTGCCTCTGGCCACGCCCCTGAGGGCAAAACCTCGCCACGTGGCCCTACTGGCCACAAGTATAGCATCTCCCAGAGAAAGCAGGACACTGAGTTCCACCATGAGTACCACTACAGTGCTGACAAACTGCTGGAAGCCTCTGAGCTGGCTCCTGCTGGGCGCTGGACACCGACTGGCTCTGCTGATCCTGCCTGGGTCTGCTACTACCGCTGCTGCCACTACTGCTGCCACCGCCACGGAAGAATCTCCTGAATCGGGAGCCAAGTGAAGACGATCCAGATCCGGCCGAAAGGGTTGCTGCCGCTGCCTTACCCCTGCCACGAGCTGGTCCCTGAGCAGTCAGTCCTCTCTCCCGGGTTGACTGATTCAGCTGTGCCTCCACTGCTGCTGCACTCCTAACTGCTGATGCCAAGTCTGTACAACAGTGAGATGCCACAAAGTTCCTTAGACTGAGCCTCAGCCCATCCACAAACCTCTCAGTACGTCGCTCCTCGTCCCCTGAGATGAAGGGCACAAACCTCCCAAGCGAAACAAACTTCGCCTGGTACTCGAGTACTGTCATACTCCCCTGAGTCAGCTCCATAAATTCCCTCTCCTTGGCCCTCTGAACATGTCTAGGAAAATACTGCGCATTGAATTCCTTCACAAAAGTCTCCCAAGGAATCTCCCTGAGACTCCTATCCTCATAAGACAAACTCTTCAAGGAGGTCCACCAATCATAGGCGCTATCCTTCAACATGAAGGTAGCTAACGGAGTCTTCTCAACCGCTGCACAATCCATAGTATCGAAAGTCTTCTCTATCTCCCTAAGCCAGTAAACGGCCTCATCAGGGTCGGGACGACCAGTGAAGTGAGGTGGCCTCAGCTTCAGGAATCTCTCCAGTGTAGCTGTAGACCCTCCCCGAGCGCTGAAACTCTCACTAGGGTCTCGGGTCTGATATCTAGCCATTGTGTCCATCATAGCCTCCATGAACTGCTCTACACTCGGCCTACCGGCCTCAGAACCACTAGGGACATCTCCCCGCTCTCGAATGACTGGCACCCTCTTCCTAGGAGCCATCTAATCGCCTACAAACACAAAATCGACAAGTTCTAGTTAGAAACCTAAAGCCTATACTACCGTCGTGCCTGTACGGGATAATGTAATTATTTGGCAGACTCATGACATTTATCCTAGTTATTCATTTATTTGCCAGACCGAATGCTCTGATACCAACTGTAACGACCCGCCACCCTATAATCGGGGATCCGATTACTAAATGGGTACCGAATCATTAATTTGGAACCAAACCAGGATCTAAGTATGTCTAGGAAATAAATAATCAACTAAGCTAAACATTCATATCGCATTGAATTGAAAGGAAAATGCAGAAATTAAAAGTTATTACAATGCGACTTGATACAGCAAATAATTACATACTCCAACAGAAAAGAAATGATTATACATACAGGCCAGAAATAAAGATAACAACTACGTCGGGGCATACCCCGGAACAACAGTCGACAACGCTCAACGCACAGCCGCACAACCCTCGCTAAGTCTGCCTGGAGTCCTCACCTGAAAATCGCAGGAGTGAGTCTCAACGAAAAGACTCAGTAGGGATCCTCCGATCCCCACTGCCCACACACACACCCACAAGTGTAAAGTACAGCAGAGATATATTAACCATGCTTACATCTCAATACGAATCACATGCATTCGAAGTATAACTAACATGCATAATTCCATTTTATCAGGGAACCCGAAATTCGGCGTATCCTTAAAACACGTCAACTCCACAACGAAGGTGGGAAAAACATCGACCCGCTGAGACCAAACAGTAACCCCTCAGATAGCACGCTGGCCACCTCGGCGGTCACTCCTTCTCTCAGCAAACACCAACCCGCTGAGACCAAACAGTAACCCCTCGGATAGCACGCTGGCTACTCCGGCCCAACTGGCTCAGGTGGTTACTCCTTCCCCCAGCACGAGTGACACTCCAAAGGTACCACTCCGACAACGGTACAAGCTAGCTAACCCCGGGGTTCACCAAGTGACCCTCTCCACTAGGCGTCACCCCGCCACTGCTCCCGTCAGCGTTGTGTCCCTCCGCACCGACACAGGGTGTAGAACGCTACAACTGTCACTCTAGGTCCACCGAAACAGAAAACACGGCACGGTGCGATCCGGTCACGGAAGAAGTCCACGGTCGCACTGTTGGGTTTTCTCGGTTTCTCCGGATCGCTCACGCAGCGGAAAATAAAAATTTTACAGCGATCCGTTTCCCGTTTCGAAGAACTAAAACACGAGATAATCGGATTATCTTTTCTCACCGTGTGCGGATTCGAATCCGCAGCCGTTCGGTTCCGTCGGTGTGACACCGCAAGCCGCGCAAGCGCCCGGCCTCTAGCGAAGTCCACGCGATCCTCCCCGCGACGGATGTCCTCGAGTTCGTCGTTCTTCGCAGCCCGCGAAGCCTCCGCTGGTCGCCGCAATGATCGCCGCAGTGCGCGGACGATTTCCCGTCGAACGGGATTTGGAGAAACGGCGGGGCAGATCTGGATCTGCCTGGACTCCAGAGGAAGACAGAAAACGAGGAGGGGCGGCTAGGGTTAGCAGCAGCTTGGCCTGCTCAGCCCGTTCGCTATGTTTTATACTAACCGCGCGGTTTTTCACAAAAAACCCCCGGTTTATATAAAACCCACTTATTTATCCATCGCCTTGAGAATCATGTGCGTGTGACCCTCTAGGCCCAAGTACCAGTCCAGTTAATGGCCCAACAAGCCCAATGACTCCTCACTGGCTTTATTAATTAATTAATAACCCTTTATTAATCAATTAATCAATCGAATTGATGTCGCACATCGAATTCGACCGGGCCTCCGATCACGTTGGGTGCCAAGCAACACCGCGTGAACCCGGAAGGTATTTGGGGTTAAGAAACCCACTCTTGGAACCTTTCCGTCGACAGTTACAGCGTGGATATAATCCTTCATTCGTACAATGCTCTCGAGTCAACTCAGGGTATGGCAAGCTGTCAAACCCTAACCGGTCGACTCACTTGGATTGGATGCCGCTGATGAATATCGGAAAACTCCTTTCCCGATATTATCGTCCGCCCTGGCCAGGGACTTTCGCGCATCCTTCCTAGAGCATTCTCTCTCTAAGTACCGAGAGCGAATGATTCCTTATTGACACACAATTCCCTTCGACGGTATTCCGCTGCACCCAATGCTTGGCGTATTAGAATCCCGTGGCTAGAGATTCGTAGACCAAGGTCAAAGTACAGAAGTCCACCGCCAAGGTGTCCTTGGTGTCTCAGGTCCGAGGACCATCCACGCAACTGCGACAATAGAATCAAACTGGTTGACAGTGAGGTACTATACCATCCAGCGATTCAGTCGGATCAGTTCAGTGAACTCATTCTCCAATGAGCACCTACAGATTCGCCTTAGTGTCTCCACACAAGTGACTTATGAGAACAGTCACCCTCATCACATGAGCAGGAGTAATCTGTACTAGTCTAACCGGATATCCGATGTCCTTCTCGGATATCCTCCGACTAGGAACGATTAAGAATATGTGTGTTTAAGTGATCAGTCTCATCAGTATGATCTCATCATAATCTGATCACCATAGCACATATTCACGGACTTCATTATGAAACGATAATTAACGCGATTTACACATAATGAATATCATGCCATTTTATTAATAATGAACGAGATTTACATTGTTAGATTGACTTGTAGGCCACCTAAACCAACAATCTCCCACTTGGACTAAAGCCAATCACCTTTATATAATAAGCCAATAGACTCTAGGTGACGCTCAAACACAATTTGAGCCAACGGCTTTGTCAGTGGATCTGCTACATTGTCGACAGATGGAACTCTTTCCACTACTACATCTCCTCTGGATATGATCTCTCTGATAAGGTGAAAGCGCCTCAGAATATGCTTCGATTTCTGATGAGACCGTGGCTCTTTCGCTTGCGCAATCGCTCCATTGTTGTCGCACAACAGTGGTACAGGCTCAGAGATGCTGGGAACTACGCCGAGGTCGGTGATGAATTTCTTCAACCACACTGCTTCCTTGGCGGCTTCAGCTGCAGCGATGTACTCAGCTTCAGTCGTCGAATCTGCAGTGGTTACCTGCTTGGAACTCTTCCAGCACACTGCCCCTCCGTTCAATGTAAATACGAATCCAGATGTTGACTTGCTATCATCTGGATCCGACTGGAAACTCGAGTCAGTAAAGCCTCGCAGTTTCAAGTCACCTCCTCCATAGACAAGAAACATATCCTTAGTTCTTCTCAAGTACTTAAGGATGCATTTCACTGCCTTCCAGTGCTCTTCGCCTGTATCAGCTTGAAATCTGCTCGTAACACTTAGAGCAAATGCAACGTCAGGTCGTGTACATAGCATGGCATACATGATAGATCCTATGGCAGAGGCATAGGGTATTCTATCCATGAATGCCCTCTCATCAGGAGTCTTAGGAGACTGTTCTTTTGAGAGATTAATTCCATGTCTCATCGGTATGAAACCTCTCTTGGAATTTTCCATGCCAAACCTTTTGACTATGGTATCTATGTACAAGGATTGGGTCATTCCAAGCATCCTCTTTGATCTATCTCTATAGATCCGTATTCCCAATACGTAGGATGCTTCTCCCAAATCCTTCATGGAGAAATTTTTCGACAGCCAGACCTTTACTGATGACATCATAGCTACATCATTCCCAATGAGTAGTATGTCATCTACGTAAAGAACTAGAAAAGTGACTGCACTCCCACTGGTCTTCTTGTACACACAAGGTTCATCTTCATTCTTAATGAAGTCATAAGACTTGACAGCCTCGTCAAATCTTATATTCCAGCTCCGGGAAGCTTGCTTCAGTCCATAAATGGACCTCTGAAGCTTGCACACTTTATCTGGAGATTCTTTGGATGTGAAACCTTCTGGTTGTATCATATACACTTCTTCCTCAAGATTACCATTGAGGAAGGCAGTCTTCACATCCATCTGCCAGATTTCATAATCAAAATGTGCAGCAATGGCGAGCAGAACTCTGATCGACTTTATCATGGCAACTGGTGAGAAAGTCTCGTCATAGTCAATTCCTTGCCTTTGACGATATCCCTTTGCCACCAACCTTGCCTTATAAGTGTCGATCCGTCCATCAGCACCGATCTTTCTTTTAAAGATCCACTTGCAACCGATGGGTACAATACCCTCGGGCAAGTCCTCCAAGTTCCAAACTTGGTTGGTGTACATGGACTGGATTTCTGAGTTCATGGCTTCTCGCCATTTCCCGGCTTCTGGGCCTTCTATGGCCTCCTGGTAGGTTTTAGGATCGTCATCCTCATTATATTGTACCTTAGACTCACCTTCAGCGATATGTCCCACATATCGTTCGGGTAGTCTAGGTACTCTACCAGATCTACGAGGCTCATCTGTGTGTACCTGAACAGATTCAGGAACTGATATCTCATCTGATGATAATACAGCTGTTTGGGGATCTGGAACCTCTTCCAGTACTATTTTACTCCCACTGTCCTCCTGGAGAAGGTATTCCTCTTCCAGGAAGACAGCTTTCCTGGCGACAAACACCTTTTGTTCATCAGGATGGTAAAAATAGTATCCAAAGGTTTCCTTTGGATATCCCACAAACCTACATTTATCAGTTCGTGATTCCAGCTTGTCTGGATCATGCCTCTTTACATGAGCAGGACAACCCCAGACTTTAACATGTTTAAATTCTGGTTTCCTGCCTTTCCATATCTCATATGGAGTAGAGGCCACAGACTTGCTGGGTACTCTGTTCAGTAGGTATGCTGCTGACTCTAGAGCATACCCCCAGAGGGACACTGGTAATCTTGAAAAGCTCATCATGGATCGCACCATGTCCAACAAGGTGCGATTCCTCCTTTCTGATACACCATTCATCTGTGGTGTATATGGAGGGGTTAGCTGAGAAAGGATACCATTATCCTTTAAGAATTGTGTGAAATTAGTACTCAAGTATTCTCCTCCTCGATCTGATCGAAGAGCTTTAATACTCTTTCCTAACTGCTTCTCTACTTCATTCTTGAACTCCTTGAACTTCTCAAACGCTTCCGACTTGTACTTCATTAAGTACACATAGCCGAATCTTGAGAAGTCATCGGTGAACGTGATGAAGTAAGAAAAGCCACCTTTGGCTTGGGTAGACATGGGACCACATACATCCGAATGTATCAGTTCCAGAATGTCCTTGGCACGTTCTCCATGTCCACTAAATGGAGATTTTGCCATCTTTCCCATAAGGCAGGATTCACATGTTGCAAACGATTCATAATCGAATGCTGTTAAGTAACCATGCTTGTGCAACTTTTGCAACCTGCTTTCGCCAATGTGCCCAAGTCTACAATGCCATATGTAGGCCTGGTTCACACAATTCTTGCTCTTCTTAAGAGCATTATCAATCTGAAGATTGTAATGAGAAACATCTAATAGATATAGACCGTTGACTAAAGATGCCGAAGCTATTGATTTATTACCATAATAAATCGAACAACTTCTATTCTCAATTGTCAACCTATATCCTATCTTGTCCAAACAAGATATTGATATGATGTTCTTTATTATGCTAGGAACATAATAACAATCTTCCAATAGTAAGGTGTCTCCCGATGGAAGCCTGAGGTTTGCTGTCCCAACAGCAATCGCCGCAACTTTTGCGCCGTTTCCTAGCCTCAATTCCACCTCACCTTGTCTCAGTTTGCGCTTACTTGTCAGCAACTGCACATCATGGCAGATATGAGAAGCACATCCGGTATCCAATACCCAAGATGTGGAATCTCTAACTGACAAGTTGATATCTATCATATAGATATCTGAAGCTTTACACAGCTTCACTCTTCCATGAGCTTTATCATCAAGGAACTCCTTGCAGTTCCTCTTCCAGTGACCATACTGCTTATAGTAGAAGCAGTCACCCTTCACTACTCTTTTACCTTTGTCCTTCGATCCTTTATCGTTAGCTGTCATCTCTGCTTCAGGGGCATCTAATGCCGATTCAGCAAGAGGATCAGCTCTAGGGACAAAGTTATTGCGTTCAGATCTGAAGACATTCTTCAGGCTTCTGAACCAATCCGAGTAGATCAAGTAAGTCAAAATGACATCAAGTATGCCACGGAGTGGGTTATTCGACGACATAGTTCCTACAGGAGATAAGTAAAATCTATTTAGCAGATGTTCAATTATTAAAGTTTAAAACAAGACAAGGTCTTTTGTTCAAGTTTAACTCCCACTAATTTTCGACGGACTGTATAACCCTCAGTTATACAGAACGGGAGACGCCGACAGTCTCCTAGTGAGGATCAGAATCTCAATGACTTGCACTACAGCCTTGTGGATAGCACAACAAACTGTAATACAATCAGAGAGCACCCAACTCATGGGACTTGCAACTCCTTGCAATATCTGATCATGGCTTCGGTCCCCAGAGATTTAATGGCCTTGTGGATAGCACAACAAACCACTAATTCTGGTCTAAGCTAACCATCATTACGTGACGAGCATAGATTTGCATGCAGCCCTTGTGGATAGCACAACAAAGCTACATGGTTCCTCTACCCCGATCTTTAGGCATCTAATGCCATAGCCACAGTCTCTCCTCCCAATTAAGCAGGCCTTGTGGATAGCACAACAAACCTGCCTAAAGTGATTCGAATCCTATGACTATAACGATGGTGGACCACGCGGTAAGTTCTCAACTACTCGCGTTACGGCTTAGAGTTTATCTGAGGGTATTTAGATAACTTTTATCTTGGTCTCTCCTAGGTGATAGTATATAAATATATCGTATATATTTACTAAATACTATAACCTGCTTTGATTCATAATCAAAAGAAAAACAATGCATCACATACATGTCTTTAGTGTGGTCATGGATAGCACAGTGGGTTTGACTGGAGCCAACAGTCAAACGCACACACAATCTAATTATAACAATTACATTAGATACCCTGCAATCACATAGGCAAGAGATCTCCATCTTTACGCCTTCCTGGTTGCAGTTGTGGATCGTCCTCGCTCCTTCCTCGGTTGCCTCGATCATATTACATTAATTCTAGAATTAACAAGTAAATTGAAGAAGGCCTTATGGCGAGTACAAGAGAGAGAGGGAGGTAGAAATACATCGGAGTATGAGAGAGAGAGGTGCGCAGACCTCTATTTATTAACAATTAATAAACATCATACATCCACGATCCACACAATCCATCATTCATCACATGAACAATTAAATAAGTGCATATCCATGACCACGGTGTGTTTTAAACATCCACACATGATTCAGCGCATCACATGGCTAAAACAAATGAGTTTTCAAAAATAGATAATTTTGGCCTTTTAAAAACTAGGATCCAATCAAAATTGGCATTTGAATTTCGAAAACTCATTTAATTAACTTAACATGCAATTAAATCTATATTTAAAAGCATTAATCATACATCTCATGCATACACACTCCAAATTAATAATTCCAGATTATTCCATGCAAATTAGAACATTTCTAATAATCTAATACTTAGATTAATCCCCATTAATAATCTAACAATTAGACTAGTAAAGATTAATCTAACTCTTAGATTAATCCATCAAAATTAATTAACAATTTAACACTTAAATTATTAATTAACTCTAATTATTAATTAAATACTAATCTAACTCTTAGATTAAATAATTAATATTATCATTAATTTAACTATTAAATTAATGACTAACAGTAATTAAGAACTACTAATTTAACATTTAAATTAGTCATTTAAATTAATTATTAATCTAACAATTAAATTAATAATTAACTCAAACTAATAATTAACAATTAGATGTATTAATAATTAATAATCTAACAATTAGATTAAAAATTATTAATTACTAATTTTAACTCTTAAAATTAGATAAACTGAGGTCAATAATTAATTTAACACTTAAACTAACATTAACCTCAATTAAACCACAACTAACTGCTAATTAATAAATCCTTAATTACTAAATGATTCAAAATCATTAATACCCAAATAATTAAAATCTCAAAACAATTTTGAAAATTTTAAAATTAATTCATATTTTAACTTAATTTCCTATGGGCAATTAGGGGATTTAAAGGGGTTTTAAAATCATAACAGGGCTCAGCCCAATAGGGCCAACTGGCTCGAGCCAGTGGCTCGGCCTGGTTCGAACCAGGTTCGAACCCTGGCTCGAGGCTAAGCCCAGCCAGGGCTAGCCTGGCCAGACCGACAGACCGGACCGGCCCAGCCGGTCAGACCGGCTCGGGACCGGCCGGTTCGCCCTCTACCTTCCCAGCAGAAACCCTAAAGCATCCTTGTTGCAGGCCGGCGGCTAGGGTTTGCAGGCGGCGCCGGCGGCCGCCCCGGCCCTGCCCGGCTCCGGCCGGCGATGCCCCGGCGCCGGCGGTGCCACCGGCGCCGGCAGGGTCGCCGGAGATGCCCCGAACGGAGCCGGCCAAGTCCCCCAAAATCTCCAAAAAAAACTTGATTTTTCAGGATTTTAAATCCGATTTGGTGCTTGATTTTTGCGGCTCTCCAAGGCCATTCCGGCGCCGGAAAGATACCGGATGTGGAGTGGTGACTATCACCAGTGGATCCGGAGTCACGGCCGGCCATCCCAACGATTGGGAAGCCGATTCAATCTGCCGTAAAGTCGCCGTTCTTCGTCTCACGAAGAACCCGAAAAAACCCCCAAAATAATCTCGAAAAATTGAAAGAAAATAATCAGATTAACTGTGTTCATCGCATGAACACGGATCCAACAATTATTCGAAGTTACAGCATGGTATAACTCATGGAAAAATTAATTTAGAGATCCGAAACGGGACGAGAAACAGTGGAACCTGGCTCTGATACCACTGTTGGGTTTTCTCGGTTTCTCCGGATCGCTCACGCAGCGGAAAATAAAAATTTTACAGCGATCCGTTTCCCGTTTCGAAGAACTAAAACACGAGATAATCGGATTATCTTTTCTCACCGTGTGCGGATTCGAATCCGCAGCCGTTCGGTTCCGTCGGTGTGACACCGCAAGCCGCGCAAGCGCCCGGCCTCTAGCGAAGTCCACGCGATCCTCCCCGCGACGGATGTCCTCGAGTTCGTCGTTCTTCGCAGCCCGCGAAGCCTCCGCTGGTCGCCGCAATGATCGCCGCAGTGCGCGGACGATTTCCCGTCGAACGGGATTTGGAGAAGCGGCGGGGCAGATCTGGATCTGCCTGGACTCCAGAGGAAGACAGAAAACGAGGAGGGGCGGCTAGGGTTAGCAGCAGCTTGGCCTGCTCAGCCCGTTCGCTATGTTTTATACTAACCGCGCGGTTTTTCACAAAAAACCCCCGGTTTATATAAAACCCACTTATTTATCCATCGCCTTGAGAATCATGTGCGTGTGACCCTCTAGGCCCAAGTACCAGTCCAGTTAATGGCCCAACAAGCCCAATGACTCCTCACTGGCTTTATTAATTAATTAATAACCCTTTATTAATCAATTAATCAATCGAATTGATGTCGCACATCGAATTCGACCGGGCCTCCGATCACGTTGGGTGCCAAGCAACACCGCGTGAACCCGGAAGGTATTTGGGGTTAAGAAACCCACTCTTGGAACCTTTCCGTCGACAGTTACAGCGTGGATATAATCCTTTATTCGTACAATGCTCTCGAGTCAACTCAGGGTATGGCAAGCTGTCAAACCCTAACCGGTCGACTCACTTGGATTGGATGCCGCTGATGAATATCGGAAAACTCCTTTCCCGATATTATCGTCCGCCCTGGCCAGGGACTTTCGCGCATCCTTCCTAGAGCATTCTCTCTCTAAGTACCGAGAGCGAATGATTCCTTATTGACACACAATTCCCTTCGACGGTATTCCGCTGCACCCAATGCTTGGCGTATTAGAATCCCGTGGCTAGAGATTCGTAGACCAAGGTCAAAGTACAGAAGTCCACCGCCAAGGTGTCCTTGGTGTCTCAGGTCCGAGGACCATCCACGCAACTGCGACAATAGAATCAAACTGGTTGACAGTGAGGTACTATACCATCCAGCGATTCAGTCGGATCAGTTCAGTGAACTCATTCTCCAATGAGCACCTACAGATTCGCCTTAGTGTCTCCACACAAGTGACTTATGAGACCAGTCACCCTCATCACATGAGCAGGAGTAATCTGTACTAGTCTAACCGGATATCCGATGTCCTTCTCGGATATCCTCCGACTAGGAACGATTAAGAATATGTGTGTTTAAGTGATCAGTCTCATCAGTATGATCTCATCATAATCTGATCACCATAGCACATATTCACGGACTTCATTATGAAACGATAATTAACGCGATTTACACATAATGAATATTATGCCATTTTATTAATAATGAACGAGATTTACATTGTTAGATTGACTTGTAGGCCACCTAAACCAACACGCACGACATCCAACGCAGTGCCATCCGGTCACGAAGAGTTCATCACATCGAGTACACTAACAACATGCATTAACCAACTATCTAGCACTGTAAACACATTTTACTGGCATGGATTAGTGTGGTTCTGCCTTGAATCGCGTCGCCCAAGGCCGACGCCATTCAAGCATCCTAAACTGGTTCATGAAAATACTGGCCTCAGAGTCTGGCCTAAAAGGCGTCGACACCAGAGGTCGCCTTTTAAAAGGCGTCAACATCATCAGACGCCATTCATACAGAAAAATCGAAATTAGCATGAAACCTTAATCGGGAGATTTCTGGATTAAAAGGCGTCATGGTGTCCCGACGCTATTCCAAATAGCGTCGTACAAGCATGACGTGTTTTAGTGCCAGAATCCCCGAACTGACAGAGCCTTAGTGGAATGATTTCTTCCTAAAAGGCGTCCTGATGGCCCGACGCCCTTCTGAAAGGCGTCGTCCATGCACGACGTCTTTTAGCGCCAGAAATCGGGTTCTGTCTCCTGCCCGAAGGCTCCCTTTCCAACCCCCAAAAACCCCAAAACATAGGAGAAAACAGGGCAAACCAGAGCATCATAAATCCATGTTCATAGAAACTCCCATTCCCATCAAGGAAAAGCCCCTAACGTGCTCATTCTACCCCAAAACCATAGATCCATAACATGCTTTAAACGGGGGAAACATGGTTTTAAAACACAACACTATGGGAACCGTCACCCTACCGGTTACTTGAACTCCTCCAAGCTCCAAGCCGTCCGCCCGTCTCACCCACGCCGCCGCCGGTACCGCCGAGGTCGTCCTTACTCCACCGAGACGTTGGCCGCAGTCCGGAAAGTAAACGCCGCGGAGGAAGTGGAGGTGGTAGTGGTGGGAGCTAGGTGGGTGATGGAGTGAAGGGAAGGATGAAGTGGTGGGAGGAAAAGAGGGAGGAGAAGGGGTCGTCGCCGGAGTCGCCGGAAGGGAGGAGAGAAAGAGAGAAGGAAGAAAAATGAGGGAAAGAAGGAAGGCTCGCGGGGTTAACCAGAGACTGGCTAAAACGCGTCGAGATGTACGGACGCCTATCAGTTGACGTGACAGTACCTCTGACAAAACTCTGCAACGCTCTGTAAGAGGTCTGAAACGCGTCTTCCACAGAAGACGCCGTTCAGACGACAAGACTGGCGCCGTACTCTGACAACCCAAAGTCGCAGTCTGAAAGGCGTTGTGCCTCACGGACGCCGTTCAGACGACATGTCAGGGCCGTACTCTCGCGGCCCAAAGCTAACCCACGTGGCACAGGCTAAAACGCGTCTGCATCGCTGGACGCCGTTTAAACCGCGTCGAGCGGGCTCGACGCGAAACATCACAGAGTCTCAGCCCCACAGGAGCCTGAACTACAGGGTCTAACCCTGAAACCCGGATCCGAAAGCCTCAGTCCTTACAGTTGTATAGTTGGTTCTTTGACCTGAGACACTATAGACATCTTATTGATGGACTTCTAGATTTTGACCTTCGCTTATAGATCTCTAACCATAGGATCTTAATTAGTTAAGTGATCGGATTCAACGGAATATGTTCGAAGGTGATTGTGTGACCAATACAAGATTATTCACTCTCAATAATTAGAGAGAGAATGCTCGAGAGAATGATGTCCTGAAGTCCTTGGCCATGACAGGACAACATACTAGTAAGGTATTTTCTAATGATGCTTTGAGGCATCTGATCCAAGTGAGTGAACTCATTAGGGTTGAAAGTTAACTATTCTCTAAGTTCACTTGAGAGCATTGGTACGAGTGAAGGATTATAGTTATGTGATAATTGACGATGGAAAGGCTCCTTGAGCGGGTTGCTGAACCCCATTGCCTTCTGGGATTATGCGATATTACTTGGCACCGAACTTGATTGGAAATCCGGGCGATTATCATTAGATGATAATTTGATTAAGTAATTATTTAATATGAGATATTAAACTAATTACATTAAGACACTAAGGGGTTACTGGGCTTATTGGGTAGAAAACTAGACTAGCACTTGGGTCTAGAGGGTCACACGTATAAGGTTCTTGGTCGATGGACATTAAGTGTAAATTTATATTAACTAGGGAACTTTTATGAAAAGTCATCAAAGATTAATATAAATATATGTCACAGGAGAACCATGGGCCAAGCTCCAGGATTTCCCATAGCCTGGCCATCCCCCTCCTCTCTCTCTCTCTCTCTCTCTCTCCTAGCCAGTCCTCTTAGAGAAGGGCACTCCTCCTCTCTTTCTCCCACCTATGCTTGTGTGTAGTTCGAGGCACTACTCACATGCTGCAGGCACTTGTAACGAGAAGAAGAGCAAAGGATCAAGTTGATCCCTCTGGAGAAGAAGCAAAGACAATTCCTCAACAAGAGAATCACATAGATATTGCTGATGCTGAGCATCTGAGTGGCTAGTGACATCGTTCAGACGGAATCAAATTTTGGTTGCGGATTCGACTTTGTGCAAAGTAAAGATTCATTCTTCTCTCATTTTAGTTTTGAGAAATTGATTGAAATATCATGGGGATTGTTTTAATTTCCAATATGTAATAGATTAATAAATCATGTTCGATCTCCCCATGCAATCCTTCCAGCCAGATGTTACAAAGTGGGGCAACTTAATCCATATTCTAGAAAGTTAATTGATTAAGGCACTGAAAGAGCCGGTTGAGGCACAGGCTAAGTTAATTGATGTTGTTGACAAGTTAATCAAAAGCCAGTGGGATAAATAAAGTCACAAATTTTATTAACAAATGCCTAAAGCTGCATTTGTTAATACTATTGGCTTTTGAAATTAGAAGAAAATCCAATGGATTCCCTTAGTATCAAAAAAAATAAAGGATGGTGAGAATATTCGGACTAAGGTGTGAGAGGACATGGGAATGCCATGTGTCCATTGCAACTTTCAAGGAGCCTTAAATGCTCCAAAAGGTGCAATGATGACTCTAAAATTTCATTTGTTTCTACTATTACTATTCTAGACTTTTCATCTATTATCACCTTTATTTCAAAATTTAAAGTTAGTAATAAAAAGAAACGGGGCATAAGTATCCAACATAGCTCTCTAATGTAAGCAAAAGTGTCCACCCATACTGTAGCTTGACACCTTATGACCCACTATTAGCAACATGGCATTTTTGCTCTCTTCTTATCTAAAAGTTGTAATCTCTAATCTAATATGTTAGAAAAATCTGAATATTTTACTATACTTAACATTTTTCATTGAATGCTTTCGGTATGTTCAATGAAAATTTACTCGAATATATTAGAAAGATCTAACTATTTCACCATACTTAGGGTCAATATAAAATATATTCAAATTAAATTTCCTTTAAGACAATAAATGTACAATCAAAATAAAAATAAAAGCGGTCACTTGGTACTTATGAATTGAGTTTTTAATTAGCTAGAGTCTCTAGATTATTTAATAAGTTATTATGCTACATTTTTCAGACATAATTTCTTATGTAGCCTATTTTACATGAAACCAGTTGAACTCTTATGACGCATTTGGTACTACATAAAATATATTGAATGAAATTTTTTTATGAAAATAAATTTATAATAAATAAAAATAAAATTTATTATTTGGCACATATGAAAACGTTTTCTTTGGAAAATGATATCCAGTCTCATTCCTTAGACCACTTAACGAAGGGTCTACGAGGGCCTCGTAGGAGGAAGTCGCTTTTCTCTGTTTAAGTCGCCATTATCAGGAGGCCGCGATAGAAGCCCGAAAATGATGTTCGTTTAAAGCTCGTGTAGGGTTATTATGTCATTTATTAAAGAAAGTAATTTTTACTTTACATAAGGTGGATTAGAGGAGAAAGATTTGAGAGAGTGAGAGAGGGCAGAGTGGTGATGGTGATGGTGATGGAGGAGGCAACAAGGTCAGAAGAGTGGGAGGAGACTGATGAAAGGGAGATTGTTGAGCAAAATGAACTTTGATTTCTCAAGTTTGATGCCTTCCACAATCTGGAAGGGTAGGTATTTATCGAGAGCGTCGGAGTTTGAAGACCCTTCGAGGTTCTTCTATGTCGATAAGGACGTGTATACAGTAAGATTTATTTACAGGAAAATTTGGTAATAAAAGTGACATTTACATTTGTTTATTCAATGGAGGCGAGGCTTGGCGGCTGCATAGTAGTTAATGAAGACCTTCAATAGTTCTTGAATAGTTGTTTAATAGTCATCTCAAGGGAGACATTTACTTTCCTTTGATAATCTTACCATTACAACAGAATTACTTTGAAAAAGTAGATGATTTGCCTTGTCACATCACTTTGGGAGCCGGTAACCGTTCCATCAGTTCTACTTTTACTTTTTCGATAACATATTAGGCAAATGATGACATGTGTCAGCTATCTTGTGGAGTGTTCTGTCTTTGATTGGTTCTGGATTGCAAGCCGTAAGTGATGACGTAACGTAGTTCGTCTGTCCACCACTGTGTTCTGTCTGCCATGAAAGATAAGTATGAGTGTTCAACTCCAAGATTGGGATCCATCCTTCTATGTACAATAGCTTGATATAATTTATAGAACTATATAATTTTATTTTTTTGATATATTTGTTGAACTTTTGGATCTAAGAAGTCCCGTTTATGTTGTTGTTGATATTGTTCCAGTACATCTTCAAATAGTACTTATGTGGCCTCCATCTTTATCATGCTTTATAGTTTTATAAACCATACTAAGGGTACTTGATGCCATATTTGTTTGGCGTAATCATATTCTGCCACATGTAAATCAATCTTCATGATCGTTCCAAATTGTGCGTCGTTAAACACTCATAAGAACATTCAATCTAAATTTACTCGGCTCATTTAAATTCAATTTTGAAAATTAATAATGGTGAGTGCAAGTCGAATCCACAGGGAATTAAGATTTTAATTTCGAAAACCTTAGCTTTTAATTATCTAAAAAAAATTGGGAATTTGAATTGATTAATTAACTACCTAATTAAGTTAAACTAAATTTACGAATTTAACTAACCTAATTTTTAAAAGCACAAATACAACCACCTTTAAAATTGAGAAGAGAGAGAGATTAACAAAATATTATAAAAATAACATAACTTCTATGTTAAATTAATCGATTTTTATGCAACAAGAAATAATAAACACTAACAACTTTAACTTAACTAAACTAAAATAAACCAAAACAAAGTAACAGATTATACTAATAATACAAATGCAGCAGGTGCGGTGGAACTAGGAGGCATGCGAGTGCAGGTGTGCTTGGAGGCTCGTGGGTTGTTTGTGGAGTGCTAGCGCAGTGGACTGCTGAAGAGAAAGCTTGCTGGCACGTGGAGGAGGGCTTCACCAAGCGTGCATGCACGCGCGTGGAGCTGGAGGATGCTAGAGGCCGGCGGTTGGTGCAGAACGTGCATGCATGAGCTGAGACGTGGCTCTTGGAGGTGCTTGATGCATGCGCACGGGAGCTTGCAGGCGGCTGGGCAACGCATGGAGGTGCAGCTGCTGCATGCGCTGGGGTGCTTCAGGCTGGCGCGTGGAGTCCTTGGCAGTGCATGCACGGGTGCAATGGAGGACGTGCGTGGAGTGCTGCGGCTGAGAGGAGGAGGCGTGTGGGAGCCCGTGGCAGTGCGGCGGAGGCCCAGCTGGTGCTGCGGCTGGGGAGAGGGACTACGCAGGGTGCATGCTTCGGCTTCAAGCGCAGCGGAAGACGTGCATGCACGGCTTGCGGCGCGTGCTTGGACGTGTGCAGTGGAGGACGTGTGTGGAGTGCGCTGGGGCGCTGGAGAAAGAAGAGGGATACAGAGCAAGAGGGAGGAAGAGGGAGACGTCGAAGCGGCTGAGAGGAGGAAGAGAAAACGCAGAGAGAGAAAAAAGAAACCGGAGAGAGAGAGAGGATAGCAGAGCAAGGGAGGGGGAGGAAACCGTGGCTGGGAAACCCGGGAGAGAAGAGAGAGAGGGCGTGTGGGAGAGGTTGGAAAAGGAGAAGGAGAAGGACGGCTGGAAATTGGAGAGAAAGAGGGAGAATCCGAGAGAGAGAGGGAATCTGTGCGTGGGAGAAACTGGAAACTGGAGAGGGAGAAGTAGGCTGCGGGAAGGAAATTGGAGAAGGAGAAGGAGTAGGAATTAGAGAGTTGGAAACCGAGAGAGAGGAAGAGGAAATATATAGAGAGGAAGAGAGACGTGGGAAAGAGGAAGGAAGGCGTGCGGAGGGAAAGAGGGGGAGACAGAGAAAAGGAAATAGAGAGGAGAGAAGGAAACAGAGAGAATTGAGTTCGGGAAGGAAACTTTTAAAGAGAAGGGAAGGCAGATTTTTTTTAAAAAGAAAGTGGGCTTTAGGAAGGCGGCTGGTCCTTCTTGGCCATGGAATTAGGACAACACTATGGCCTCAAATGACGTTTTTACCACTCCTTTAATCTTTTGGACAAAATGACGTCGAATTTATCGAAATTCGGACACTAGACCTCCCATATATTTCCGGAAACTCCACCAGCTGCACTGCATCATCGGCATGTCCTGTTCACATAAAATAAATATAAATTAGCACATTATCATAAAAATATTATTATATTTATTTATTTCGTCTCGATTTTGTCGAAAAACCGCAAATACGTTATACTCCATTAATCACATGAAACGACGATGTTTTTAAGTCAGAATTTGACGAAATTGGTACTGTTGGGCTTGGTACGCAATTATCTATCATTTCATACTATTTTACAGATAAAAATATGAGTATGATACGTTTGATTGCCTTTAAATGATCAATTTAACACTTTATCACTTCACAATCCTGAGAAATTCGTCGGTGCTAAAGATGACGGCAGTGATAATTGGAGGAAGGCTAGTGAGGTATCGGTAATTAGAAAAAGTGACTTCATGATAATAGAGACTGACATGAATATCAATAATCTCATTAAAATGGACAAGAGTATTGTGACAAAAAGTAGAGAGGAAATTTTGACGTTTTTGATAAGTGTAGACATTATTAAGAACATCGGTAGGAATAATAGCATAGATATATTGATGATAAAAGCGAAGACGTTTTTATTTGGCATCTTCATAGTAAATATGATTATTATCGAGAAGTTCATAAGCAGGAGTGAGAACAGAGAATTTTGAAGAGGTAAAAAGTAAATTAAAAAGATTGTAGATGAGGGTGAAAGGTTGAAAAGGCTGGTGTTGAAGAAGAATTTTTTCAATAATATATTTTTGTTGAAGGTCGGCATTCATTGGTAGATGAAGTATAGTATTTTTCGAGACTAAGTATGCATTCCATTAAGCTTGTTATGACTTTGCGAAAAAGGGCAGAAGGGAGTCCTTCAACTTTATGCCAAATATTATTAATAATATTATAGGAGGTTTCAGTAACTCCAGGATTATAAAAGGGGCGATTATTTTTAAAAAAAAGGCAAATAGCATGGATGTTTTTTTTTGTGCTAAAAGATTAAAAGTAATATCTTCTTCTTAGGGTGATAAGCGTCTCATAATAGTTCAATTGTCAAAAGAGGGAAGATGTTGTAAAAGTCATTATTGTCTAGGGTCAGACAAATATTTTGAGAAGTAATTTGTAAATAAAAAAGAGGGATAGTGTTATCTATAACATGAAGCGCAGAAGAAAGAGGTAGAGAATTATGTAGAACATGTGGAATTGATGAAAATCCCACATCTGTTGGTTTTAATAGATTTTCAAAAAGGTCGAGATAATGAAGAAGATGATCAAAAAGAGGAAGTAGGGGTTGCTGAGAGGAAGAGGATGTGTTGTTGTTATGTGCTGCCATTTCGTCTGGTTAATAAATCAGCGAGAACATTAATAAATCTAGGAATATGTTCAATAGTAAATTGATAGTAAAAAAAGTTGACATAACCATCTTATTTTATGAGAATTTTCTTCGCACTTATTAGAAAATTATTTAAAATAAAGATATAAAGATTTATTATCAATACAAATAACAAAATTGATAGGTAAAAAATAAAAACAGATATTTTCAACACTTTTTATGATTGCTAGAAATTCTTTATCAAAAGTGGAATAATTAATTTCAGTACCTTGAATTTTTTCAAACGTATATCTTACAATATCAGATTTTTCAGTAGTATTTTCTATTGTAACTACACTTGCGCAGTATTTATCTGAAACATCAGTATAAAGAATTCAAGTATCGATTGGTTTTGGTAAAATACATATGGGTAATTCGATAATAATTTTTTTAAATAAGTGATTTCCTTTTGAACTTCTGATGTTAAATTAATGAATACTTTATCAGTCTCCCATCTAGTAAAATTTTATCATGTTTTGTCTTATAATTTGCATTTTATTTGCGTATAATTATTGGTAAATATCGTGTTAATTCAGATTATTTGGATATGTATCATCTTCCATAATTTAAAATACTAAGAAAACTTTGAAGTTTTTTTAATGTATTAATCTCAATAAGTTCTATGATCTTAGTAATTATATGATGTTGTAAAGCTAGTCTTACTTTTTCTATTATTCTGCCTAAGTATTCTATTTTTCTATAACATATTTCTATTTTTTTAGAGATAGAATAATTTCGTGTTCCATAAAGAGATTTTTTATTACTTCTAAGTATTTTAGGTATCCTTCTAAGCTTTTGAAAATTACAAGAATATCACTAATATAAACAATAATAAAATAATTGTAATTTTCAAAAATTAAATTCATCCATTTTTAAAAAACTTGAGGGGCATTTTTAATTCCAAATGGCTAACATTCCATTATAAATGTTCATAAGGTATAGAAAATACTATTAATTCCTTGGATAATTTATCTTCGAGTTTTATTTGTCAAAATCTTGATTTAGCGTCGAATTTACTAAACCATTTAGCATCAGCTATATGTTGAATGATTTTATCTACAGCAAGAATATAAAAACCATCAAATTTAATATTATCATTTATTTTTTATAATTTATAACCATTCTTACGTTTTCTCTTTTTAGTTCTGCATTATTTCTAACCATAAATGTTGGACTCGTATGGGGAGAGGTGCTAGATTCTATCAGATGTAATTCTTTTAATTCTTTAAGTTGTTTTACAAATTTTGTAGCATCAATAAAAGAATAAACAAGAGGATTTACTCTTACAAATTTAGAATTATATAATGGTTTAATTTTACAATATCTCGGACTTTTATTAAACCATTTTAAAGGATTATCTGTAACTAATTCTTGAAGTTTTTGTAAATAGTTTCGTTTCTATTTTACAATATCTATAGTATTTTCATTATAATTTGATGTTAAGATTATATGGACTTCATATTGATGGAATATCTAGGAATATAAGCAAGAATATTTTTTATGAATATTAGGACATATTTTTTATGTTATAGTAAAATCATTATGATCGGACCATAAAGTCCATGGTGTGATTTTATCTAAATAGTCCATTCCAATAAGTCTTATCCTAAAATAAATAGTGCTCCTTTAGTGGAATTAGGATGTACATATATTGGCCAAATTGTAAACTTTGTTTTTCTTTATTAATGTTTTTAATTTCTAGGGTTGTAATGAAGGCTAAATATTTTATATTTGTTAATTATGTTATGGAGGCGGTAACTATTGGTTTTATTGTTTCATATATTTCATCTGAAAATAATAGATCAGAGTGTAATAAAGAGTAATCTTAAACAGAGTCAATTATAGAACGTAATACTATTTTTTATTCTATATTTTTATAATTATTTTTATTATTATTTTATCTTTTAAAGATAATTTTTTTTATGTGATATTCTTTATTTTGTTGATTTTGTTTCTAATTTAGTGTTTATAGGTAATGATATGGATTTTCTAGGATTTATAGTTTATGTTTGTTGTTGTTCTAAATATTTATTTAATACTTCTATTTTCTTAACTTGTTTTATTGATTCTCACAATTCAGAATTTTCTTGTATTTCTTTATATTGTTATCTACGCAAAGAATTAGTGCTTTGTAAAAATCAAGAAGTAGTAGCTGATCTTAGTCCTAAGTAATCTCCTTCAAATGTTAGAGCTCTTAACGGTAAATTAGTAGGAGTAGTTTGTCTTAATTCTTCTATTCTAACTTCTATTGATGATAATGATAACCGCTCAAAATTGATTTGATAATTGCTCAGGATTTTTTTTTTTGTGTTAATATTACTTTAAAGTATTGATGATAAATATTATTCATTACTATATTATCTATTCTAGGTTTGTGTTCTATATCCATAGATTCACAAAAGTTAATTATTTTTTAATAGAAAAAGATAGTACTTTCGATCCTTCTAATATTTAAACATTTTCTAATCTATGGTATAATTCTAAATTTTGATCAATATTTTGGTCATTTATGGATAATAAATAATTACGACATACTTTAAAACTATTTTTATGAAACGCCATATTAGATTGTATGGCACCTATTATTGCTTGATCCTATCTCGTAATTCTATTATCTAAAATGTAAATAGAAATGAGGCTATTTATATTTTCTTTAAAATGGGCTCTATCTGTTATTTGTATTACACTTACAAATATATATTTTATTTTTTCTCATTTTTTTATTCTAATATTTCTTTTATAGATTTTTTTTATTAGAAAAATTTTAAACAACTTTTAGAATTATAGAAAAGAAATGTTTCTTCATTACTAGATAATTCATAAGTAATATTTTTAGATCTTTTTGAAAATAGAGATCATTGTAGTGCCTCATTTTTTATTTCATCTTTTTCTTTTAGAATTTGATAAAAAAAAATATTATCAAAAATATATATTTCTTCTTCTTCTTCTTCTTCAATTTTTATTACACTTTCTATATTTGAACTAGTTTCAAGTATTGATTTTAACATATATATACTATGTATTAATTATTTACAACCGTTTATTAAAGATAATTCTTAAAAATAAAGAGGTAGATCTTCATCTGATGTTCTTTCTTCTTCTTCATAAAAAAGATTTCTATTTTCATTAAAATCGATATCAGAATTATCATATTTGTATCGCTTTCAGGTATTATTTCATATACATTATAACTAGTATGCAGATAAATCTATTGCTTTTACTATTTGAAATTCTCTTGTTTTAACTAAATCTACTAAGTCTTCTTCTATAAACATTACTTTACTATTTTTTCTTGACATTGGTCGGCAAAATGACCTTATTTTCCACAAGAATAGCAACACTTTCCTCTTTGAATTAAAATTTTTGATTTATATGGAATCATCCACCTATTCTTTGTTGAATTTTATATCGTTTTTTATTTTTTATAGTAAGGCCTATGATAAGATTTATTGGGATATTATTTATGATAACATTTTTTATAAGAAGATCTTTTATAAAATTTGTGTTTGGAAGAAGATTCTTTTAATCAAAATTATAACAAGGAAGTTATAATTGTTTACAAATAAGTTGAGTAGCTAAGTATCTTAATTGTTCTCGTGTTTGTTGCTTAGTACATTATTTTCTTAACACCTCAAAAGCGCATTGTATTCTTAAAGTTCAACAATCCGTTAATCCTTTTCTTTGTTGTTCTACAAGAAAAATATTATAATAATTTTTAACATTGTTTATCCTATGGTAGTGGTAATTTTGAAAAATATTCTATTTCTAATTCAGTAATATCGGGTGATTTTAATTCTCAAACTTTAGTGGTATAGTATTGACTAAAAGTAGATAATACTTTAATATTAACACTTTTAGAACATTTAAGTGATTCTTTAAGTCTCCGTTGTTATGAACTATCATTTATTGAGGTTTCGGTAAACATAGCAAATGAAAGTCATCCTACGTTTTAAAAAATTATAAACTTATCTCTTTCTAGAATCATTACAGTTTCTATTTCTCCATGTTCATTTTATTTAGTTGTTGTTACTACTTTTAAATTTTAAAAAGTGGTTAACGTTTTAAAAGATTTGAGAGCATGTATTGCATATCCTTCAAATTTTGATAATGTTAATTCTAATAATTTTATTGCATCAAGATTTGATTTTTCATAAATTATACATAAAATTCTTTGTAATCATTCTCTATTATATTTTTCTCTTTGTTGAAAATTACAAATTTATCTCTTTCTGGAATTATTATAATTTCTATTTCTCCATGTTCATTTTGTTTAGTTGTTGTTACTACTTTTAAATTTTGAAAAGTGGCTAACGTTTCAAAAGTTTTGATAGTATTTACTGCATATCCTTCAAATTTTGATAATGTTAATTCTAATAATTTTATTACATCAGGATTTGATTTTTCATAAATTATACCTAAAATTCTTTGTAATCATTCTCTAATATATTTTTCTCTTTGTTGAAAAGATACTTTATGTATGTTAAAAGTATAAGGATTGAAACAAGTATTATGATTCATTAATATTATATCAAGCACCTTCAGTATTACGGGAACCTCTATAGACGATAGTTCAAAATAAGATAGATTAAGGAAAGAGAGCTTGTTGAGCAAAATGAACTTTGATTTTTCAAGTTCGATGCCTTCCGCAACCCATAACAAAAGATATTTATAGAGAAGCAGTAAAAAATGGAAACATTGTGGTTCAATAAGTATACAATCATTGAGAGTAGATTGTGTGCTTAGGATTAACTTATGAAAAAGTATTAGAATATAAGAGTAGAGTTTACTTGCTAAAACAAAATAAAAAAGAGATCAAAATTACTCTTTAATATATCAAACTGATAATCAAAGTGCGTAGATGATAAACTTCCACCTAGTACTAAAAGAATAATAATTTGTACATCATATCTCTTCCAATCAATATACTTTCTCCAACTCCAGATATTTCTCATGATAAAAATGCACATATGGATAAACAACTACCATTGCCATATTTTATAGAAAAATATTCTCTAAAAATATATAACGATGAAGACGAAAATCATAATCATATTCACCACTTGCGCACACATACAAAATAACATAATAGCAGTCATGTTAAATGGTATAATAGACTATCAACCCTATACTCATAATATAATTACTCATAAGATAGAAAGAAATCATAATCAAATAAAATGGTATGTCTACTTATTTTTTTATTTAAATGTTTCTTGTGAAAAACTTAAAAATGGTATATCTACTTCTTTTTTGGTTTTGAAAATTATCTATACACTACATTCTTATTGGATGTGTTATCCAATGGGAATATTCACACTGAATATTTGTATCGATTTTTAATTCGTAAATAGTATTTTTAGATTTTCTTGAACATAGCGATATTTTTGGTGCCTCATTTTTTATTTCTTCTTTTTCTTTTAAAATTGGATTATAAATTTTATTATCAAAAATAAAATTTTCTCCTTCTTTAATTTTTATTATACTTTTTATATTTGAGCTGGTTTTGAGTACTGATCTTAACATATATATACTATATATTAATTGTTTAGAATCATTATTAAAGATAATTTTTGAAAATAGTGAAGTAGATTTTCATTTGATGTTGTTTCTTCTTCTTCATAAGAAAGATTTTCATTTTCATCAAAATCTATATCAGAATTATCAGATTCTGTATCGCTTTCAGGTATTAATTCATATTTTGATTTTGGATGAAATCTTTCGCCTCTCTTTTATTGAATTTTATATCATTTTTGTTTTTTATAGTAAGATCTATGATAAGATTTATTGGGATATTTGATGTGACTATTGGAATTTTTTTGTTGACTTGATGATTTGGGATTATCAAATAAATTATTTTACTATACTTTTCAGGAAAACGTTTTATACAACCTATTCTACATGAAATCAATCACTTATTTTTTATTTTCCATCGAATCTCTCTGGCATATTCAATGGAAATTCATCATACTTTAAATGTATTTTTTTAATACTTATAACAAGATGTGAGAGTTAAGGATTTTAATTTATAGAAGTGTATGTATACATATAAAATCTTATTATATTATGTTGGAGTATTATTTATTTTACTAATACACTCAATGAACAGCTCATAAGAGTTCGACTCGACTCGTTTATCAAGTTAAATAAGCACGCTTGAACAAAAAATTGAACTCGGTTCATTAAACGAGTCAAGCTTAAACATAAACGAATTTTGCTTATGCTCGTGAACAAATTCATTTGAGAACACATTAAGAGCTTGTTTTAATATTCAGGACTTATTTAATTATTTTATTCATCTATAAATTTAACTAATAGAATATTTAATATCCTGTAGAGTGTTTTATCAAATGACGTGCAAAAAATTTGCTACTCACCATGGTTTAATTTGAATTTATATATTCAGGTTGAACGCACTTAAACAGGTCAAGCTTGAACAATAATCGTTGATATTTGATTCATTAAAATTAGTGGAACTGACAGAATAAAACTCATCTCAATGACTGGCCGCCGGTGGAACTCGATCTCCCGCCGCTGAGCGCTTATCCTCTCAGAGAGTTCTCTTACCACCTCCTGCAGCGTCGACGCCCCCTCCACCACCCCGCTTCCATGGAGCCCACTGTGCGGATAAGCTGCAGCCTGGGCGGCAGCGTCGCCCCCTCACATCGCTACCCTGGCAGCGCCGCCTGGCTCCCCCACAGGGCGAGCACAACAAGGAGGACGAGGCCGTCGGCCCTTACCCAACTTCTCTTCCTGCGAAACCAGCCCGACCCATCAATCCTTTGCCGTCCAGGTGAGAAATTTTGACCCCTCGCCCCGTCAAGCACCGCCGAAAGACCGGATCTTTGCGGAGAACTTATCGTGTTGAGCGGCGTTTTGCCTCCCTTTCTAAGGAGTGTGTTGCTGTTGTGTTGATTGTTTTCCACAGTTCCAGCTCGTTTTCTTGTAGCATTAGCGAATTGGGTTGCATGGGGTTGAGGATGTTCATACAAAGCTTAGAACTTTGTAGACGTGCGTTCGAAAGCAGAATGTTATACCCTGTTGATAGACTTTCAGGTGGTCGAGTTGTGTCGATTTAGGAGGGTGTGTTACTGCTTTCTCAGTCACCCTGTTGAATTTGGCATCCTAGGCGGTTTGGAGGATCTTGCACTGTCGAGTTGCTTTGTCCAATCTTATGTTTTTGCCTCTGCTAGATGATCAACGGCCTTTTTGGATGCAAGCCGTAAATGCATTTAGCTTTAACACAAACTCATTTTCCACGGTAATCTTATGGGGTGTTTGGTAACACTTTTTTTCTGATGTTTTCTCTCCTAAAATTTATCTTGGGGAAGAAAATGGGGTCGTCTAATCCCCTGTTTGGAACTACATCTCCTAATTTTTAGGGAGGAGTTTAGTCCTTCACAAAACTGCAAAAGGGGGAAAAAAGATCTTTCCCTGTTTGTACTTTGGAAATGCTCAAACACATCCAGATCAAAACCATGGCACGCTTTCCACCCAGGGCCTGCATAGTCCTCTTACTAGGTCAGGAATGATCTTAAAATTTATTATAGTTTTGTCAAACATGGAAAGAGGTAAAATAGAGCAGTTTTAAAATTGGAGGCAGATTTTTATATAGTATAATTTTTTAGTGCGAAATGGTCTTAAGAAAGAAAGTATCCTCAAAGACCCATCAAGTTTATTGTAAATTCAAAAAATCTCTCCATAAATGCATTTTCCATAAATCTACTTGGAGTTGGTTCATAAACTACATTATGTTGACACAGAACAACCAAACACGAGTTTGCATAAAATATGTTTATGATAAATGGGTTTAGGATAAATGTGTTTATGATAAACCTCATTTTCTTAAGTTGCATCCAAATGGGGCCTAAGTTTGTGAGGTTTATGGACCTTAAAAGGAGTACTAACACTCTGAAGACTATGAGATCCTTTTGCCTCCGGATAATTGTAGCATGTTCTTTGGTTGGCGTGGTCAATTATTGCTCCGCACCTTTTTCCCATCATTTCTCCCCCATGTATGTATCCATATTTGATGAAATCTCATAGAGATTGCTACCTCTCCCTTTTCTTGCATCTGGTTTTTCATTTTGTCCGAACTTCACACTTTTTTTTCCGGGATATCACCATTTTTGTCTTTCACCATCCCTATACCATTTACTAATGGTTTCATTATTTCAGCTCAGCTTGCAACCTCTGAGAGCCAATCTAACATAGGCATCGAGACTGAAACTGTGGAATGGGCAATGCAAGGTAATATAATCTCAATCTCTACCTCCCAAGGTGTCTGGAAATTTTGCAATGAAGTGCAACTAAATGGGTGATATCTGAAATTGAGCTTGGGAGACTGATCGGAACTTCTTGTCATTGATGGACAGATTTTTATGCATTGAGGAAAGATGTAGAAACTGTCTTTGAACGTGTTGAAGAAATTAGGGCCTCAGCTGGTCTGGAACGTCTGGAAGCAGATCTTGCAGACTTGGAGAAGAAGGCAGCAGACAGCTCCTTATGGGATGATCCACCTAAAGCACAGGAGACTCTTCTTGCTTTGACTGATGTCAAAGATAAAATTAAGCAGCTCACTGAGTTTAAATCCCAGGTGAAAAATTGGATGTCATTGCCCATTTTATGAAATTCATAGCTATTCAAAAAAATGATAACAAATCAAATAGATGTGCCATTGTGGCTCTCTACAACTATCGCCCATGGGGTGGTTAGCCTTGAAAGCTTATCTCAGGTAGTGAGGACCATAGGAGGACTCGTGTATCTCAAGGGCTTATCTATCATCTGTTATATCCTAATGCTGCCAAGCTGTGAGCCCAAAATAATGAATCCATTGCATATTTATGTGCATGCTTGTGAAAGCTTAGACAATCCACCTATATTTTCCTTTTCTGGAAGGGAAGAGTATCTGTGTATTGTTGCTATTGTCAGAAAACTAATGCAAGTTTTCATCACACTTTCAATAATGTTTAGTTTCCATGAATAATCATAGCATCAACAGTTGCTGATGTCAGATGATGCTTTTTGAAATTTTGAAGATTGAAGAAGCAGATACAATAATTAAGTTGACTGAGGAGATGGAGTCCACTGATGCCAGTCTTCTGGTAGAGGCCTCTAAGATCATTAGAGATTTGAAGAAAGCACTAGTCCGATTTGAGCTAACACAGCTTCTCTCTGGTCCCTACGACAAAGATGGAGCTGTAATAACTATTACAGCTGGTGCTGGGGGTACCGATGCACAGGTTCCTCTCTGATTGAATCCTTATAATTGTCCCATTATGTTGTTTTCTTCTTGTTTGGAGAACGCAAAATAAGAAGGAAAAAAAAAAAAAACTCATCAGGCATGAGTTTATTCATAGTGGATGGAGCACAAATTTCATAGATGTAACCATGCATCCATGCATCCAAACTGCTTTCTTACCTGTTCTGGTCATTCTTGAAACATGATTGATGGAAGAAACTTCTGATCAACTTGTGACTATTAATATACTTGTAAATATTCAGATTGTTCCAATCATTTTTTTAGTTCAAATTTGAGTTTTCCATCCAGGAATAGAACTTAGTATTTGGACAATGTTGATTTCTAATTGCACTAGCACTAGCTTGTTACACATTTTAATTTGTATTTCTGTAGTCTTAATCATTTCACTTTTCATCTTCTTTTCTACACATTCGCCTTCTATTGCTCAAAGATTCTATCTGTTTTTAACATAAAAGCCAGTAGGGATGCAGATTGGATCGGAGAATCCGACATCCGATCGAAATATCCAAAGTTCCTCAACATGGATCCTCGTTAGATTCAATCCGATCTTAAGAAGGTCCGTCTTTGACTCTCCATTGGTTCCACACAAGTTCCGATCGGAGAACCCTTGCTGTAAATGGAACTCCCGATTGGAGAACCCTGGCCCTCCCATCCCCGTTCTTTCTGCAACATAAACGACTCTTTATTTCTGCAGCACAAATGGCCCTCCCTATAAGAGAACACTGACTCCTTCATCCCCTTTCTTTCTGCAGCAGACCTCTCCTTCGAAGTCAAAACAGAGGTTGCTCCCTTCTTTGATTCCACCTCATCTGCAACAGAACCGACATTGTGCAGTGCTGCCAGCCGCCGTCCTCACCCTCTTCTGCAACTCCAAGCTGAACAAGCTTGGCATCCTAGCCTTCTTCTCAGAGAACCAAACGCTGTCCAGGTCCGCTGCCTTCTTCTGCCAACCCAACATTGTGCAAACCTATGAGGCCAACGCGGTACAAGCGAACCATACATGTCCTCTTCTGTGACTCGCACACTGTGCAAGCCTCCCTTCTCTCCCTCTTTCTGCAACCCATACAGTACAAGCTAGTTTCTCTCAATCTGTTTTTATCCCATTGATTTTGAGATATTCTTTCTGTTTTAGTTCTAAAGGTTTGATCTAAATATTTCAGAAGCTCGTCTCTAAAGGTTTGATCTAGAGATTTCAGAAGCTCGTCTTCATCCCGATTCCTCATCAATGTATCCAATTGGGTATCCCGAGAAAAATGTCCAATCTGAAAGTTCCGGTTCCGAAATATGGTTTCACGGAGCCAGAGATTTTGGGTCAAGATCCAGATCGAATCCATATCTTTCTTTTTTTGCATCCCTAAAAGCCAGTATGCATCCATTTTAAAAATGCTGGTGTGCGTTCGAGTATACTTAAGTTCTCGTAACACTTGTTCATTGTGTCCAGTGCAGGATTGGGCTGACATGCTTCTCCGGATGTATGTGAGATGGGGGGAGAGACAACGTTACAAAACAAAAGTTGTGGAAAAATCCATGGGAGAAGAAGCTGGAATTAAATCAGCTACATTGGAACTTGAAGGTCGCTTTGCTTATGGCTATTTATCAGGAGAAAAAGGAGCACATCGTATTGTTCGGCAGTCTCCATTCAATGCTAAAGGTCTCCGCCAGGTGATCCTCTTTACAATTTACATAAGTGACTCTGAGCTTTCTTTCTGCTTTGATGGATAAATTGCCATGGCAGACTTCGATGCTAATATTTGGTCAAATATTTAGACAAGCTTTGCTGGTGTTGAAGTGATGCCCCTTCTTCCTGAGGAGTCACTGGATGTTGAGATTCCGGATGAGGACCTGGAAATCAGCTTTTCCAGAGCAGGGGGTAAAGGAGGTCAGAACGTGAACAAGGTGGAAACTGCCGTTCGGATTGTTCATATTCCTACTGGTGTTACAGTGCGTTGCACAGGTTTGTCTATCCAGATTGCCCACTTTGTTCCTCTCTCTTGTGTCATTAATGAAACAAAACTGAACTTCCTTATGCTGCCAACTGCAAGATTTTGCTTCTGTTGTACTGTTTCATCAATGCATCATGTCAGCATGAACTAAATTTCCTATTGAATGTTTAGGGAGCCTTACGATCATCAGCATTGATTCCATCTTTCTAAATGTTTGTTCCCTTATCTAATATTTCTTTTCTTTTTTCCCATTGCTAGGGAGTCAAAATGTCAAAAGAAATAATAGTGACTTAAAATATTGCACTTCTCTGGAGCCCTGGTAATGCCAAGACTCTTTCTTCGAGTGTTAGCATGTCTTCTCTTCAAGCTTAAAAAATCTTCAATATGAAAAGTGTGGCATTAAAATGTTATATCATTAGCTACGATCTCGAGGACACTGTGTAATGCATATAAACTAGGTTTTTCTAGAAAATTTTGGGCCTCAGTTGCTCATCTCCTGAGGCATTAATCCTCATGGTTCAACAGGAAATTTTAAATCGGAAGAGGATAATTAAAACAACCAAATAGGCCTTTTGCCAATCCTCTCCTTGTCATTGAAATGAGACATGCGGGTACTCTATAGGAAATATGGTTCTTTGCCTACTGCCGGTGGCAGCCGTTGGCTTAGGTCTTTTGTCAATGTTGACAAGCGTCAACCAAAACCTTTGCTGACAGCTCTTTGGTTTTTGACATCGGCTTCATAAACGCTTACCCGTGGTGGTCATGGCTGACAGAATTAAGGTTTGTGCACACCACCTGGACTATGTTAGTGACGGCGATACATAATCCATTGGGTCACTGGACGTCGGATAACCATGGATACTAGGTTGCAAGCCGTCATCAAAAACCTGTCTTCTTGTATTCTCTGGTGCATAAATTGTCTCAACACTGACATCTCATTTCTGTTGGTAAATCCAGAGGGAAGATCGCAGCTGGGCAACAAAACCAAAGCCCTTACCCGCTTGAAGGCGAAACTACTTGTCATAGCCGAGGAGCAACGAGCTTCTGAGATAAAACAGATACGGGGAGATGTGGTAAAGGCCGAATGGGGTCAGCAGATACGCAACTACGTCTTCCACCCGTACAAGCTTGTGAAGGACCTGAGGACGGGGTTTGAAACATCAGATATCACTTCTGTTGTGGATGGGGATTTGGAGCCGTTCGTGAAGGCTTATCTCAAGTACAAATATAGCATCTCCCTCAACTCGGAGAGTTCAAATTGAGCTTTTCCATTTCTTATTACAGTGTTGAAAAGTCTGTGCTAGTCTATTCTATATATTCACTCTTGTAGTGCTAGTTCCTATGATGTGCCTTTACAGTGTTGAAAAGTCTGTGCTAGTCTATTCTATATATTCACTCTTGTAGTGCTAGTTCCTATGATGTGCCTTCTAAAGGTGTGCCTCTTGAAATAGGATTTTGTTGTTGTCTGTTTCGTGCATTGGAAGTGCTGGGACTGCCCGAGAGTCTATGGCTCAACAGCATTTGATCTCCCCTTGCTTAGGGAGGTCACCGATTTGAATCTTACTCTGGAGGGACAGCATTTGATCTCCCTTCCTTAGGAAGGTCGTTGATTTGAATCTTACTCTGGAGTGATTTAGCCTACGAATTCGTAGAGGTCTATATTTGAGTGCTCTCTGTGGATGGTGGAGAGAGTATTGTTTCGTATGGTGAGACTTCCAGGTTCGGAATGATCTGACGAATTATCACGGCAGTGTAAAACAAAATCTCTTACTATGGAAGAAACATTAATCAAAATGTTGAATCATGTATTTAGATTGATAGTCCGAAGAATTATTATGGTGGTATGGAAAAAAAAAATCTCTTATTGTCATTGATGAGAAAATACTGGCTAAAACGCAGAATTGCATACTCTCTCTAATAAGGTGGGTCCGAAAATACCTCTGATTAAAACGAAGTCCTGAAACCATTAGAAAAGAACCCCTGGGATGTTATTGGCTTTGGGGTGGGGAGAAAGGGTGCAGTCAACCTGCCTGTCGTGTTAAAACTCCACAAAATCTCAAGTTTAAAACACTTTTCATTAAGGGTGCGTTTGGTTCTAGGTAAATATTTTTAATGAAATTTTTTAAGAAGCAATTTGCAAGAAAAATGAAAATAAAATTAGTCAGTTAAGACCTATGAAAATATTTTCAGCTGCTTTGCAAAAGGACATTTACGTTTCATGTCATGGATGTCAAACATGAGAAACGGGGGAGTAAATGAATAAAAATTTCTATTTGCTAGAGTTATCCGGATAATCAAACAAGTCATTGTACTACACTTTTTGGAAAAAGCTTTTCATGCAGCCTAATTTACATGGAGTGGAGTCAAACAAACCCTAAGTTTGTCTTAAATTTTAGAGTTTTTTAATAAAATTCCTAACGTGATTTCTCAGGGAGAGAGTTATCTCTAAATAAATCAAATGGTGATATATCTAAAAAAATGTCAAGTTTACAGGGGCTATTTTGGGTGTGCTCTTTTATCGGGGCGACATGGCTTGCCTATGCTTTTGCTTACTTTGTTATCTAATAAGTCTTTTATTATTTTTATTGGGAGCTACCGATCATTTAATCCGGTGAATCGTAATTAATATGTTATTTAAAAAACACGTGCATAAAAGAGGTTTTCGAAAAGACGAAATAGACAATTGAGTCTATCGGTTGGGAGTTGTACATCATGCCAATAAAGTCAAGGCATTGCCACCAGCACCCCTAAAAAGGCACTGCGACGCCTCGAGAAGGGAAGTCATGCTGAGAATGCTAAATGCAAGAGTAAAATATTCCGCGTTTGCAAAAAATAGAAGCAAGGAAAGTCCGAACAACAACAATAGAACTACTCCTACTAAGGACAAAGCAATATGTATTCTTGGGAGCCTTTGGCACGTCAAATGCTCAAGAGTAGAGGGACAATGAAAGGGAGAAAACCCTGAAGCCTAATAAGCCAGGCCAATAAGAGCTCAAATACAAGAGGGCTATTTCACCATTATATAGTTCAACCCCAAGGGGCCGACCGAGAGGGATAGTGTGAGAGGCCTATCACGATCATTCATCTGATGGGTCGTTTTTTCATATTTATTTACTCGATCAATCGTAAAATTCATTAAGCGTTCATAAATCGTAAGTTTGTAAGACGACTCATCCTTTTCATTAGAAATGACATGGATGACTATGAACTAACAGTCGTAACGGTGAGTAGGTCGTTCTTCCGACGCACCTGCTACCCTTCAGCTTACACAGTCCTTACTGAGGATGCTGAAAAGGACTAAGCCAGGTCTGCTGTAATGACCGAGACTTTCGGATCCGGTTTTCGGGTCAGATCTGATTGTTCTAACCCTTGGGGGGGGCGGAAGTTCTGAGTTGATTCGCGTCAGTACCTGGCGACGCGTTTTAAACGGCGTCCACCTTGGCAGACGCATTTCAGGTGCTGCCACGTGGGTGCCGCGGGGGGTTGGCCTTGGGCCGCGTGTGTACGGCCCTGTCAGGTCGTCTGAACGGCGTCTGTGTAGGATGACGCCTTTCAGACTGCGACTCTGGGTGTGTCAGAGTACGGCCCTGACAAGTTGTCTGAATGGCGTCTGTGTAGGACGACGCGTTTCAGAATCTTGTCAGAGCGGCCGTCACATCACCTGATTGGCGTCCGTAGATGTCGACGCGTTTTAGCCAATTCCTGGTTAACCCCGCGAGCCCTCCTCCTTTCCCTCATTTTTTTTCCTACTCTCCTTTTCTCCTCCTCCTCCGGCGACCGGCGGCGACCACCTCCTCCTCCTTCTTTTCCTCCCACCATTTCGCCTCTCCCTCCACTCCATCCTCTACCTAACTCATACCACTACCACCTCCACTTCCACTGCGGCGTTCTACTCCCCGGACGGCGGCCGACGTCACGGTGGAGCTAGGACGACACGGCGGTACCGGCGGCGGCGTGGGGCGAGAAGGGTGAACGGCGTGGAGCTTGGAGGAGTTCGAGTGTCCGGTAGGGTGACGTTCCCCGTGGCATTGTGTTTAAAATCATGTTTTCCTCGACATGCATGTGGTAGATCTTCGGTTTTGGGGGATTAGGATGAGCATGTTTAGGACTTCTATGGGGTGTTCACCTATGAATTGTTTTTGCTCTTCGTTTCCCTCCAGTTTGATTAAATTTTGGGGTTATTTGGGGTTGGAAAGGGAGCCCTCGGGTTTAGGGCGTTCCTGTTTCCTGGGACTGAAAGACGTCGTGCATTGACGACGCCTTTTTGAAGGGCGTCGGGCCATCACGACGCCTTTTAGACAGGAATCGACTGACAGACAGTCTGTCAGGTTGGGGTTTCTGTGGTTGAAAGACGTCGTGGGTAAGGGACGCGTTTTTGAACGGCGTCAGGCATCCATGACGCGTTTTAACCACAGAAATCCCTTGGCTAAGGCTTTGAGGATTCCGGATTTCGGTGTTGAATGACGTCTGAGGATGTCGACGCCTTTTAAAAGGCGACCATGGGGGTCGACGCCTTTTAAGGCCAGATTCTGAAGACTGATTTATTTAAACCTATACTTGAAGCTTGAATGCCAGTAAAACGGTCGACGCGATTCAAGACAGAATCTCACTAATGCATGCCAGTAAAACGTGTTCATACTGCTAGATAGATGGTTAGCACATGTTTTAGTGCACCCGATAGAGACGGATTCCTCATGATCGATGGTTCTATGTGTGTTAGGCGATCGCGGGCTTTTCACGTGACCGGATCGCACTGTGTTGGGTTTTCAGTTACTGTGGACCTGGAGTGACATTGTAGCATTTTATCACCCTGTGCTGGTGGGGGCGTGAGCACAGCGCCGGTGGGGGCGTGGGCGGGGTGACGCCCAGTGAGAGAGGGTCACCTGATGAACCCCGGGGTCAGCTAGTACCGGTGTCGGAGTGGTACATTCGGAGAGTCACTCATGCTGGGGGAAGGGGTAGTCACCTGAGCCAGTTGGGCCGGAGTAGCGAGCGTGCTATCCGAGGAACTACTCCTTGGTCTCAGCAGGTCGAGGTTTTCCCACCGTTGTTTGCACGGTCGGCGAGTTCTATCGGGATGACGGTTGTAGGTTTTCTAACGGCTGGTTTAGAATGTGCATGATTAACATAACTGTGATTGCATGTATTCTCACGTAGAGAATTAGGATTTATACCTGTTACTACACTGGTTACTTCACCGTTGGCTGTACTCTACACTTGTGGGTGTGTGCGTGGGCAGTGGGGATCGAAGGATCCCTACTGAGTCTTGTTCTTGAGACTCACCCCTGCAGTTTTCAGGTGAGGACTCCCAGCAGACTTAGAGCGACGTGTGCGGCCGTGTGTTGTGCGTCTTCGGCAGTTGTTCCGGGGTATGCCCCGATGTAGTTGTTATTTATTTCTGGCCTGTATGCTTAATTATTTCCTTTCAGCTGGAGTATGTAATTATTTGCTGTAATCGAGTCGCATTGTAATAATTTTAATTTCCTGCACTTCCATTTCAATTCAATGCGATGTGAATGTTTAGCTTAGTTTATTATTTATTTCCCAGACTTACTAGATCCTGGTTTGGTCCCAAATTAATGATTCGGTACCCATTTAGTAATCGGATCCCCGATTATAGGGTGGCGGGTCGTTACAGATGGTATCAGAGCATACGGTCTGGCAAATAAATAAATAACTAGGTTAAATGTTGTAAATTCGGCAAATAAATACATTATCCCGTACAGGCACGTCGGTAGCATAGGTTTTAGGATTCTAATTAGAACTTTTTGATTTTGTAATTGTAGGCGAGTAGATGGCTCCCATAAGGAGGATGCCAGTTATCCGAGAGCAGGGAGATGTCCCTAGTGGGTCCGAGGCCGGGAGACCGAGTGTTGAGCAGTTTATGGAAGCCATTGATGGATACTATGGCTAGGTATCAGACACGAGATCCTAGCGAGGGTTCTAGTACTCGGGGAGGGACCACAGCTACACTGGAGAGGTTCTTGAAGTTGAGGCCACCTCACTTCACCGGTCGTCCCGACCCTGACGAGGCCATCCATTGGCTTAGAGAGATAGAGAAGACCTTTGACACCATGGATTGTGCTGCAGTAGAGCGGACCCCGTTAGCTACCTTCATGCTGAAGGATAGCGCCTACGACTGGTGGACCACCTTGAAGAGTTTGTCCTATGGGGACATGAGTCTTAGGGAAATATCTTGGGAGACCTTTGTCAAAGAGTTCAACGCACAATATTTCCCTAGACATGTCCAGCGAGCCAAGGAGAGGGAATTTATGGATCTGACGCAGGGGAATATGACGGTGCTTGAGTACGAGGCGAAGTTTGTTTCGCTGGGGCGGTTCGTACCTTTCATATCTCAGGACGAGGAACGTCGCACGGAGAGGTTTGTGGATGGGCTTAGGCTCAGTTTGAGGAACTTCGTGGCGTCCCATTGTTGTACAGACCTGGCGTCAGCAGTTAGGAGTGCAGCAGCTGTAGAGGCTCAGCAGATCCAATCGGCCCGGGAGAGAGGACAGACTGTCCAGGGGACATCTCGGGGCAGGGGTAAAGCAGCGGCACCGGCTCCTTCAGTCGGATCGGGATCATCTTCTCTCGGCTCCCGATTCAGAAGATTCTTCAGGGGTGGTGGCAGCAGTAGCGGCAGCAGCCGGCCCAGACAGGGGCAGCAGAGTCAGACAGTATCCAGTGCGCAGCAGGAGCCAGCTCAGAGGCTTCCGGCAGTATGTCAGCAGTGTGGTGGTACCCATGGTGGGACTCAGTGTCCCACTCTTCCCAGGAGATGTTTCGCGTGCGGCCAGCAGGGCCACTTGGCGAGGCAGTGCCCGCAGGGGTATGGTCAGGGTCATGGTTCAGGCGAGCAGAAGAAGCCGAGGACCCAGGGGAGAGTGTTAGCTATCACCAGGAGGGAGGCTCGCGCGTCCAACTTGGTGGAAGGTACACTTTCTGTCCTTGGGAACTCTGCACACGTATTGATTGATTCAGGAGCTTCGCATTCTTTTATTTCTGAGCAGTTCTTAGATATCCTTTCTGCGTCTGTTGTTGAGTTATCTGATGGTTTGATGGTGGAGGTTCCTTCTGGAGACTATATGATATCTTATAACTGCTTGAGGAATGTTCCCTTGACCATTGAGGGTCATGTGCTCCCTGCCCAGTTGGTTGTGCTTGCCATTCGAGACTTTGATGTCATCCTGGGTATGGATTGGTTGGAAGCCTTTTATGCAGAGGTGGACTGCCACAAGAAGAGGGTGCGATTCTCCATTCCGGGCATCCCGACCTTCTTCTTCCAAGGTATTAGGCTTTCTTCCCGAGGTATTCTTATTTCTGCCTTTAAGGCACGAAGGTTACTCGATGGTGGCTGTGAGGCTTTTCTTGCCTCTGTTGTTGTCTCTGATGTCCGGGATAGTCCCAGTCCTTGGGAGGTGCCTATTGTGTGTGAGTTCGTCGATGTTTTTCCTGAAGAGCTGCCTGGCCTTCCTCCACAGCGTGAGGTTGAGTTCACTATCGAGCTTGCACCAGGTACGGCGCCCTTGTCTAAGGCCCCGTATCGGATGGCGCCAGCCGAACTCGCTGAGCTGAAGGCGCAGTTGCAGGAATTGCTGAACAAGGGTTTTATTCGTCCCAGTACATCTCCATGGGGTGCTCCAGTTCTGTTTGTCAGAAAGAAGGATGGTTTCTTGAGATTGTGCATTGACTATAGGCAGCTGAACCAAGTAACGATTAAGAATAAGTACCCGCTTCCTAGAATCGATGACTTGATGGATCAGCTGCAGACCGCGAGGGTGTTTTCCAAGATTGATCTGAGATCTGGATACTATCAGATGAGGATCAGAGATGTGGATGTTAGTAAGACGGCGTTCAGGACTCGGTATGGACATTATGAGTTTTTGGTTATGCCCTTTGGCTTGACCAATGCTCCGGCGGCTTTTATGGATCTGATGAACCGAGTCTTCAGGACCTACCTGGACCAGTTTGTGGTTGTGTTTGTTGATGACATTCTGATCTATTCTTCCTCTGAGGAAGATCACGCTGCTCATCTTCGGGCAGTGTTGCAGGTTCTGAGGGAGCACCAACTTTATGCCAAGTTCAGCAAATGTGAATTTTGGCTGAACGAGGTGCACTTCCTTGGGCACGTTATTTCTGGTGAAGGTATCGCAGTAGACCCAGCAAAGATAGAGGCAGTGATGGACTGGAACAGGCCGACTTCAGTGACCGAGATCAGGAGCTTTCTGGGGCTTGCCGGATATTACAGACGGTTTGTTCAGGGATTTTCTTCGATAGCGGCCCCCTTGTCGAGGCTGACTCGAAAGGGAGTTCGTTTCGTGTGGACTGAGGATTGTGAGCAGAGTTTTATTGAGCTAAAAACTCGTCTCACGTCAGCCCCAGTGCTAGTACTTCCATCTGGGTCGGGTGGATTTGTGGTTTACTCGGATGCGTCCCGTCGAGGATTGGGAGCAGTCCTTATGCAGCATGGCAGGGTAGTTGCTTATGCTTCTCGACAGCTGAAGAGGCATGAAGAAAACTATCCTACTCATGATTTGGAGCTTGCAGCTGTGGTGTTTGCACTGAAGATCTGGAGGCATTTCTTGTATGGGGAGAAATTTCAGGTTTTTACAGATCACAAGAGCCTGAAATATGTGTTCACTCAGAGAGACCTGAACCTGAGGCAGCGAAGGTGGATGGAGTTTATTAAAGATTATGACTTTGACCTTTCCTATCATCCGGGCAAGGCGAATGTGGTGGCAGACGCTTTGAGTCGGAAGACGGTCATGTCATACCTTATGGTGCGGGAGTGGAAATTATTTGAGCAGGTGGTGGAATCCTCCTTTAGGGTTCCACGTGAAGAAGATAGAGCAGTACTTGTCAGCTTGACTGTGAGACCGGCTGTGTACCATGCTGTGATTGAGGCTCAGAGGGCAGATGCGGAGTTACCCCAGATTCTCCAGAGGTCTGAGGTTGAGTTATGGGATGATGGTACCGTCAGATTCAGAGGCAGACTCTATGTTCCGACTGAGGAAGATGTGCGCAGATGTGTTCTTGATGAGGCGCACCGATCGAGGTATGCAGTGCATCCCGGGACAACAAAGATGTATCACTGTTTGAAGAAGCACTTCTGGTGGCCCGGTATGAAGAGAGATGTGGCTGAGTACGTGGCTAGATGTATGACTTGTCAGCAGGTCAAGGCCGAGCATCAGAGACCTGGAGGGTTGCTGCAACCTTTGCCGATTCCTGAGTGGAAATGGGAGCATGTGACGATGGACTTTGTGATGGGATTGCCCGCATCCCCTAGCAGAAGAGACGCCATCTGGGTCATCGTTGATCGGCTGACCAAGTCAGCACACTTCCTAGCCATTAGGAAGGACTGGTCGGTCGGCAAACTGGCAAAGTTGTTTGTAGACCGGATCATCTCTCTGCACGGGGTGCCTTTGTCTATTGTATCGGATCGAGATCCAAGGTTTACTTCCAGGTTCTGGAAGAGCTTTCAGCAGGCATTGGGCACTCAGTTGGCTTTCAGCTCCGCCTACCATCCCGAGACTGACGGACAGTCGGAGAGGACTATTCGGACCTTGGAGGATATGCTCAGGGCGTGTTGCCTAGACTGGGGAGGTTCGTGGGAACAACATTTGTCCACTGTGGAATTTGCCTACAACAACAGCTACCATTCTAGTATCGGCATGGCGCCTTATGAGGATTTATATGGGCGGCCGTGTCGATCACCGGTGTGTTGGTCTGAGATCGGTGAGAGGCAGATTGCAGGACCTGAGTTGGTGCAGCAGTGTGCTGAGGTCGTCAGGACAGTCCAGCAGAGATTGACCGCAGCTCAGAGTAGACAGAAGAGTTATGCCGACATCCGACGGAGACCACTTGAGTTTGAGGTTGGGGACCATGTGTTTCTCCGAGTCTCACCCTCCAAGGGTGTGATGAGATTCGGGAAGCGAGGCAAGCTGAGTCCGCGTTTTATTGGACCATTTCCCATTCTTGCTCGAATCGGGGAAACCGCGTATCAGTTGGCCTTGCCGCCCAATCTGGCAGGAGTGCACGATGTGTTCCATGTGTCCTTGTTGAGGAAGTATGTTCAGGATCCGTCCCATGTGTTGGACTTTTCAGAGTTGGAGGTCGCTGAGGACCTGTCATTTCCAGAGTACCCGGTTCGTATTGAGGATCGCAGAGAGCAGGTCTTGCGGAACAAGGTTGTACCGCTGATCAAAGTGATTTGGCAGTACCGCTCCGGAGGTGAGGCGACCTGGGAGCGAGAGGACGAGATGCGGGAGCAGTTCCCTTACCTCTTCTCGTGAGTTCCCTATCTTAACCTTGTTATTTCTATCATTCAATTTCGAGGGCGAAATTCTTTTAAGGGGGGGAGATTGTAATGACCGAGACTTTCGGATCCGGTTTTCGGGTCAGATCTGGTTGTTCTAACCCTTGGGGGGGGGGGGGGGGGGGGGGGGGGGGCGGAAGTTCTGAGTTGATTCGCGTCAGTACCTGGCGACGCGTTTTAAACGGCGTCCACCTCGGCAGACGCATTTCAGGTGCTGCCACGTGGGTGCCGCGGGGGGTTGGCCTTGGGCCGCGTGTGTACGGCCCTGTCAGGTCGTCTGAACGGCGTCTGTGTAGGATGACGCCTTTCAGACTGCGACTCTGGGTGTGTCAGAGTACGGCCCTGACAAGTTGTCTGAATGGCGTCTGTGTAGGACGACGCGTTTCAGAATCTTGTCAGAGCGGCCGTCACATCACCTGATTGGCGTCCGTAGATGTCGACGCGTTTTAGCCAGTTCCTGGTTAACCCCGCGAGCCCTCCTCCTTTCCCTCATTTTTTTTCCTACTCTCCTTTTCTCCTCCTCCTCCGGCGACCGGCGGCGACCACCTCCTCCTCCTTCTTTTCCTCCCACCATTTCGCCTCTCCCTCCACTCCATCCTCTACCTAACTCATACCACTACCACCTCCACTTCCACTGCGGCGTTCTACTCCCCGGACGGCGGCCGACGTCACGGTGGAGCTAGGACGACACGGCGGTACCGGCGGCGGCGTGGGGCGAGAAGGGTGAACGGCGTGGAGCTTGGAGGAGTTCGAGTGTCCGGTAGGGTGACGTTCCCCGTGGCATTGTGTTTAAAATCATGTTTTCCTCGACATGCATGTGGTAGATCTTCGGTTTTGGGGGATTGGGATGAGCATGTTTAGGACTTCTATGGGGTGTTCACCTATGAATTGTTTTTGCTCTTCGTTTCCCTCCAGTTTGATTAAATTTTGGGGTTATTTGGGGTTGGAAAGGGAGCCCTCGGGTTTAGGGCGTTCCTGTTTCCTGGGACTGAAAGACGTCGTGCATGGACGACGCCTTTTTGAAGGGCGTCGGGCCATCACGACGCCTTTTAGACAGGAATCGACTGACAGACAGTCTGTCAGGTTGGGGTTTCTGTGGTTGAAAGACGTCGTGGGTAAGGGACGCGTTTTTGAACGGCGTCAGGCATCCATGACGCGTTTTAACCACAGAAATCCCTTGGCTAAGGCTTTGAGGATTCCGGATTTCGGTGTTGAATGGCGTCTGAGGATGTCGACGCCTTTTAAAAGGCGACCATGGGGGTCGACGCCTTTTAAGGCCAGATTCTGAAGACTGATTTATTTAAACCTGTACTTGAAGCTTGAATGGCGTCGACCTCGGTCGACGCGATTCAAGACAGAATCTCACTAATGCATGCCAGTAAAACGTGTTCATACTGCTAGATAGATGGTTAGCACATGTTTTAGTGCACCCGATAGAGACGGATTCCTCATGATCGATGGTTCTATGTGTGTTAGGCGATCGCGGGCTTTTCACGTGACCGGATCGCACTGTGTTGGGTTTTCAGTTACTGTGGACCTGGAGTGACATTGTAGCATTTTATCACCCTGTGCTGGTGGGGGCGTGAGCACAGCGGCGGTGGGGGCGTGGGCGGGGTGACGCCCAGTGAGAGAGGGTCACCTGGTGAACCCCGGGGTCAGCTAGTACCGGTGTCGGAGTGGTACATTCGGAGAGTCACTCATGCTGGGGGAAGGGGTAGTCACCTGAGCCAGTTGGGCCGGAGTAGCGAGCGTGCTATCCGAGGGACTACTCCTTGGTCTCAGCGGGTCGAGGTTTTCCCACCGTTGTTTGCACGGTCGGCGAGTTCTATCGGGATGACGGTTGTAGGTTTTCTAACGGCTGGTTTAGAATGTGCATGATTAACATAACTGTGATTGCATGTATTCTCACGTAGAGAATTAGGATTTATACCTGTTACTACACTGGTTACTTCACCGTTGGCTGTACTCTACACTTGTGGGTGTGTGCGTGGGCAGTGGGGATCGAAGGATCCCTACTGAGTCTTGTTCTTGAGACTCACCCCTGCAGTTTTCAGGTGAGGACTCCCAGCAAACTTAGAGCGACGTGTGCGGCCGTGTGTTGTGCGTCTTCGGCAGTTGTTCCGGGGTATGCCCCGATGTAGTTGTTATTTATTTCTGGCCTGTATGCTTAATTATTTCCTTTCAGCTAGAGTATGTAATTATTTGCTGTAATCGAGTCGCATTGTAATAATTTTAATTTCCTGCACTTCCATTTCAATTCAATGCGATGTGAATGTTTAGCTTAGTTTATTATTTATTTCCCAGACTTACTAGATCCTGGTTTGGTCCCAAATTAATGATTCGGTACCCATTTAGTAATCGGATCCCCGATTATAGGGTGGCGGGTCGTTACATCTGCAGTATACCCATACTCCCTCATTGCAGCGTCTACGCCCCAGCCTATGAGTGCAATCAAGTAGGAACTTCGTCCTCTGCCCAGTTGAGGTCCCAAACCTGGACTCTAGACTGTCACTACAGTAGAGACGTTCCATGCCTCAGTGCTACACATCATTAGGGAACTTCCCATATGCCACCTTATCCTCGGAAGAGGTGCCGTTATCTTGTTAGCCATGATATCACTTATTTTCTTTTTTATTAATTTTAAAGAAAATCAAATCATCGTAGAAGACATCGGTCATAGGAACTCATTATAAAAAGGTTTCCATGCTTTAACTTCACATTCATCATCATTGTCGTGTTTCATATTTGTCATCATAGAGACTTCCATGCCTCAATTCATTTCATAATTTTTATTTCTCTTATTAGAGTCATCATAGCCCTAAGATTGTTCTATAAATCATTATACTATATAATATGTACATATATATATATATATATATATGTCTATGATACAATATAACTAAAACAGTTGCCAAGTTTTTTTCTTCATAAATCATCATGTTATTATCATAAAAGTTCGTTACTATGGAAGGCTTTCTAGCATTCTTCTAATTTCTTTTATAAGTTTGTTCTTTTAATAGTAAGGCACTAGAGTTTGCCATCCAATATTTGCATTTGTGTTCTCTTATTAACATTATGAGAACCTTTCATCATAGTCTTGTATTTCACCCATAAGTTCAAGTATACTTCCTAATAAAACATCATATGGATCATAAGGAAATCGGTAAAAATAACACACAAACTGTAACGACCCGCCACCCTATAATCGGGGATCCGATTACTAAATGGGTACCGAATCGTTAATTTGGAACCAAACCAGGATCTAAGTAAGTCTGGGAAACAAATAATAAACTAAGCTAAACATTCACATCGCATTGAATTGAGATGAAAGTGCAGGAATTTAAAATTATTACAATGCGACTCAATACAGCAAATAATTACATACTTCAACTGAAAAGAAATAATTAAACATACATGCCAGAAATAAATAACAACTACATCGGGGCATACCCCGGAACAACCGATGAAGGCGCTCTACACACGGCCGCACACGCCGCTCTAGGTCTGCTGGGAGTCCTCACCTGAAAACCGCAGGGGGGTGAGTCTCAAGACAAGACTCAGTAGGGATCCTTCGATCCCCACTGCCTACGCACACACCCACAAGTACAAAGTACGGCTAACGGTAAAGTGATAAGCACAGTAGCAGGTACAATCCCTAATTCTTAACGTGAAATCACATGCAGTCGAAATATAATAAACATTCATATTCTAAACCAACCGACTAGGGAAACCACAACTGCCGTCTCGATAGAACTCGCCAACCACACGAACAACGGTGGGAAAAACCTCGACCCGCTGAGACCAAGCAGTTACCCCTCGGATAACACACTAGCTACTCCGGCCCAACTGGCTCAGGTGGTCACTCCTTCCCTCAGCATGAGTGACTCTCCGAATGTACCACTCCGACACCGGTACTAGCTGACCCCGGGGTTCACCATGTGACCCTCTCTCACTAGGCGTCACCTCGCCCACGCCCCACCAGCGCTGTGCTCACGCCTCCACCAGCACAGGGTGATAAAGCGCTACAATGTCACTCCAGGTCCACAGTAACACAAAACCCAGTACAGTACGATCCGGTCACGTGAAAAGTCCGCGATCGCATAACACCATGTAGTACCATCCGGTCATGTATAATCCATTTCTATCGAGTACACTAAAACATGCACTAACCAACTATCTAGCAGTATGAACACATTTTACTGACATGAATTAGTGTGGTTCTGTCTTGAATCGCGTCGCCTAAGGCCGACGCCATTCAAGCTCCATGTACTGGTTTATGTAAAATATTGTCTTCAGAATCAGACCTTAAAAGGCGTCGACACCAGTGGTCGCCTTTCGAAAGGCGTCGACATCCTCAGACGCCATTTAGCACAGAAATCCAGGAATTCCAGAAAACATTACTCAGGGGATTTTTGCCTTAAAAGGCGTCATGGCCACCTGACGCTTATTCAAATCGCGTCGCCCACCCATGACGTCTTTTAGTCTCAGAATCCTCGAACTGGCAGACTCTCAGTAAGGCGATTCCTGCCTAAAAGGCGTCGTGATGGCCCGACGCCCTTCAAAAAGGCGTCGTCCATGTACGACGTCTTTCAACCCCAGGAACCAGAGTCTGCATGAGCCCGAGGGCTCCCTTTTCAACCACAACAACCCCAAAATCACCCAAAAACGGAGGAGAAAGAGGGGCAATTCAATCCACAGGAAATCACATTCATAGAAATCCCCCATATCATCAAGAAGAACTCCTAAACATGCTTGTTCTACCCCCCAAAACCAAAGATCCATAACATGCTCCAATGGGGAAAACATAGTTAAAACACGATACTATGGGAACCGTCACCCTACCGGATACTAGAACGCCTCCTAGCTTCAAGCCGTCCACCCGTCTCGCCCCACGCCGCCGCCGGTACCACCGTGGTCGTCCTTACTCCACCGTGACGTCGGCCGCCGTCCGGAGAGTAAAACGCCGCAGTGGAAGTGGAGGTGGTAGTGGTAGGAGCTAGGTAGAGGATGGAGTGGAGGGAGAGATGAAATGGTGGGAGGAAAAGAGGGAGGAGGAGGAATCGCCGCCGAATTCGCCGGAAGGGAAGTTGAGAAAGGGAGAAGGAGGAAAATGAGGGAAAGAAGGAGGGCTCGCGGGGGTTAACCAGAGACTGGCTAAAACGCGTCGACATCCACGGACGCCTATCAGATGATGTGACGGCTGCTCTGACAAGACTCTGAAACGCGTCGTTCAAGGCAGACGCCGTTCAGACGACATGTCAGGGCCGTACTCTGACAATCCCAGAGTCGCAGTCTGAAAGGCGTCGACACACGTGGACGCCGTTCAGACGACACGACAGGGCCGTACTCTCGCGGCCCTAAGCCAGCCCACGTGGCACCCACGTGGCAGAACCTGAAACGCGTCTGCGACGGTGGACGCCGTTCAAAACGCGTCTCGATGTCCTGACGCGAATAGATGTAGAACCTCAGCCCTCACTAAGGTCAGAACTATAGGGTCCGACCTCGAAAACCGGATCCGAAGGTCTCGATCCTTACACAAACAAACATACATTACACAAGAAGATGCAAGTCATTTTCTTGTGAATCTTAGCCTTTTTATAAATATTCTAAAATCATATACTAATATTCAATAAGGTCTTTGACACATATCACTACTATTAAAAACATCCAACACAAACATGATCTTAATCATGTTATGATGCATGCTTTCTAGCGTTGGGTTTGGTCGTAACCTCCGGAAAATCGTAACAGCGGAAGAACATAAAATAAAAACGATTTCTCAAACCAGTTCGAGCTCCGATTGATGCAACAAAAAAAATCTAAAATCATACGAGATTTTTACTTTACACAAAATACATTGTCCTGTGAATATCGATGCCGAACTCCTCGAAGCTAAGAGCCGCACAAACGTATAGCCTTTAAAGTAGATCCACACGAACCCTTCGCAGCAACGGGATCCTGCTCCTTCAACCCGCTCAACTCAAATCCCCCCGCCTTAAGCTTATGGGAAGAGTTCAACTCTTCTAATAAGAACTTGACGGCCAAGTATAGAATGGCTTGGAAAAAGATCCTTGCGGGTTGAAGAATAAGGGCTTATTTATAGGATTCATTAGGCGGCAACTTGAACCGCCCCTTTTAACCAATCCCCGTCTTTAACCGCCTCGACAAAAAGTAATCGCAGTTAAAGTAAACCCAAGGGTATATTATATATCAATATATTATTATTAGCTTATTTATCAAATAAATCTAATAATACACATATTATATATATGCCATTTATATTATTGTATATACAATTTTAAGCCATTTATAGATTCTTTTTCCAAAAGAATCGAATACTTTAGTATATTTTTCCATACAATAATATTCCGTTCTGCAAGAGTTATTTGTGTGTAATCCTCTAGATCCATTATCACTTTGGTTTAAAGATCAATTAACTTCTAATATAATTAGCAATAAATTAAACCGGTTATTCTCAATAATCGTTTAATTTGATCCGGACATTTTAATTACGTTGGGTCAAGCAAATCCGCGTAATCTCAGAGGATGTCGGGTTCATCTTCACCCTGTCTGGCACATGTAAGTCTTCAGTTACCGTATCGCTATAATCCCTCGCTCATTCTATGAGTCCGATCCAATCGTGTGGTATGGTTATATCAAACCACTAGTGATCGTGTCATTTGACCATGACCTCCTTAATTATTTTATGTTCGTTCCAAACGAACCGATACCATCATGGCCAGGGATTTAGTAGAGTGTCCATGTCACGACTCATTAACTGTCTGTGATATACCTGACAGTGGGCGATCCCCGTTTGACCATTAACGGTCTTCGCATATATTCTAATGTGACTAATAATTCGGTGTTTCATGATTTATAGTTAAAGTCACTTAACCAAACATTAAACCACACTAGTCCTCACGCAAGACCCTATCAATGTCTCAGGTCAAATGATCAACAATACTATTGAGACATATAGATCTTCAGTTGACATTAGGTATAAGTAACCATCTGAAGATCCATCAGCAGATCAGTTCAGTGAACATCTTCTCAAGATGAACACCCACACATATGTACTGGTGCCCCGCACCTATGACCGTGAGATTGGTCATCTACACATCATGCGTACTTATTTACGAGTAATCACTGTCTCAGAATGATTACTCTCCAATCATGAACAGTTTAAGGTATGTGTCCATATACAGTTAAACTCACATTCGAGATCTCATCTCGAAATTGACTTTACAACTACATATCCTAGAGACAACGCAAAGCAATCCACATATTATAAGTTTACACTCTAATTACCACTTAATCATATTGAACAATATTGTACAACGCATTGGGCCTACACCGTTCATAATTGGTCTGTAGGACACCAAAAAACTAACATCTAGTATCTAAGTTGATTCATAATTTAACCATCCCTATTTTTTTTTTTATGCAAATTGTCTATCTTTTATAAAACCTTTATAATAATATTTGAAAGAACATAGAAAAATGTGCTAAATAAATTACAATATCGTGTCCATTAATTATTTTAAACTCTCCCTTAAATTTCATGTTTTTTATCCTAAATATTCATTTTAAAATCTTAAAAGAAATATACTCTTATTTATACTACCACATGCTCAATTATGAATTTAATATTATCAAGATAAACTTGTTTTCATAATAAAGTCAAGCCTCTTTTAAACCAAATCTTTTTAATAAGATTATGTATCTATCTATGTTATTATCATGCTTAAAATTAAATCATCCTACCATGCCCTTAATTTATAAATTTATTTAAGTCAATTTTTTTAAAAATTATTATTAATATTATTACTATTTTTATTCTCATTATTATTCAAAACTAATAATCACAAGAATAATATTATTTTCTACTTTTTAAAACTAAAGATTACAAGGATATTTATAGGGAGTATCACCCTACCTCTTATCGCAAAGGCCGCCACCGACCGCTGCGGAGCTGCCGCCCTTCTCCTCCTCCTTCCTTACTCCTCCTCCTCTCTCACTCTCTCTCTCCCTCTTCCTATTGTTGCCTCCATGGCAACCCCCTTCCCCCTTATTTATAGAGGGGGAAGGGCGATGGAGGGGTCCCCCCCCCCCCAATGGGGGCGGTGGCCCGTAATGGGCCACTGTTGGCCCATTTAGCAAGCCCAATGGGCCCTGGTTTAGGTTGGCCCATTAGGGCTTTGTTCTTGGCCCCTTAGGGCTTTATTCTTAGTCCATTTAGTCTCTTATACTTGGCCCATTAAGGCCTCTAATTAGGGCCTATTAAACCTTTTAATTTAGGGTCCATTAGGCCCATTAGATAGGATCCATTAGGCCCATAATTTATTAATTTTTAAATGAATAATTTTACATTTAAATCTCTTATCTTTTATTAATTGTATATGTATCCTTATTTCTTTAATAAATAGTCGATGATAGGTCTTTTTCAACTTTTTAATGATACTTTTGGAATCTTATATAATTTTATTTAAGATCCTATAAAGATTGCCGTTGACACTATAAACCTTAATATTTTATTAACTGTGTTTATACTTTTTAGAAATTTACTGATATGCCCTTAAATTTTTGTGGGGTCTTACAGTTGTGTCCCCTCCAAGTGCAGCAACAAGAAGGCATGTGTTTGCTCAACACCCCCCCCCCCCCCCCCCCCCCCTCCTCCTCCTCATCTAAGGCCAACAGTAGTGGAGGTTCAGACGAGACCTATTCAAGTCAGTACAATACAAAGATAACTGGGGAGCTTGGTGCTAAGGATAAACGAGGAGGTTGCTAAGCAATGGGGGAAGTTGGAGATATGAGTAACTCTGTAACTATGCCGGCCGGTGGAGAGATTCTAGGATGTGGTACTCAGAGGAATGAAGGCTGGCACGAGGAAGGAGAAGTGTTGGCAGCCGTGATTTGCTATCATTCTTTTTTCATGGAGTCCAGGAGCTCCTTCATCTTCCCTATTGTTGTTGCTCCTTGTGTGGAGCGCTGGTTGAAGGCCTCTCTCCATTGTTAGTCGTAGATCGGAAATGTTGGGGAGGGGAGAGCGAAAACGACTACAAATTTATCCCCCAGCTAGCTGTTGTGTTCTCATGAGTTTTGATGTCATCTAGCACAGCTAGGACTTTGCCTATGTAGGTCAGGTCAAAGGAGTTCTATAATAATAAGTATGTTGGTTGTCTTACTCCATTTTAACGGGTCGATTCGAGTTATGTGGTTCGAATGCATGGTGAAACCGAACCGAATCAAATTGACTTCAAACCGAACCAAACTGAAATTTTAGTTTGGTTTTGTGGCTTGAACCAAATAGTGAACACTCATAGTAGATGGTCCTCAAGAAAACATGATCATCACGGGATAAAAAGCTATAGAAGATTAAAACTCCTTGGGACTAAGGAAGGCATGCTTTCCCAACTACCTGAGGACTTAGAACTTGACACGTGGCAACTGTTGGGATCCGGGCGGGACGCGAAGAACGCAGCGGAAACGAAGAACAAAAATTTATCCCGCCCGATGCCCGCTGATCCGATTCGGAACGAAAAACGCAAACCGAAAACTACGAGAAGTAATCCGATTACCGTGCGCGGATTCGAATCCGCATCCGTCTCGGTTCCGTCGAGGTGATGCCGCAAGCCGCACAAGCGTCCGACCTCCAGCGGTATCCACGCGATCCTCCGCGGTGGTTCGTCCTCGATCCCTCGTCCGTTTCAGCTTGCTCGCTGAAGATCCGTCGCCGCAACGATTGCGGAAATCCCACCGACGGGAATTCCCGACTTTCGGGAATCATATGCGGCGGAGACGGAAGCTGTTCTGGCGCGCCGAACGGGACGCCCAGAGGTGGAGAGAGAAAGGGGGGGTGACGGCCAGCAAGGGAAATCCTGGAGCTTGGCCCAGGGTTTCTCAACAGTGTGTATATATATTAAGTCGGCGCGACTTTTCACAAAAGTCCCCGAGTTAATATAAATCCCACTTATGTACCACCGACTGAGAATCTTATTGCGTGTGACCCTCTAGGCCCATTCACCAGTCCGGTTTTCAGCCCGTTAAGTCCAATAACTAGTTATTGACTTATTGTAATTAATTAATATCTAGATATTAACTAATTACTCAACCGAATTATCATCGCATGTAAATTCGGTCGGACTTCTGATCAAGTTGGGTGCCAAGCAACACCGCATGATCCCGGAAGGTAATGGGGTTCAGCAACCCACTCATGGAACCTGTCCGTCCACAGTTACCACGTGGCTATAATCCTTCGTTCGCACAATGCTCTCGAGTTAACCTAGGGTATGGTCAACTGTCAAACCCTAGATTGTCAACTCACTTGAATCAGACTCCGCTTTACAATATCCGAAAACCACTTTTTCTGATATTGTTTCTGCTCTGGCCAGAGACTCCTGCGGATCTACTCTAGAGCATTCTCTCTCCAGTTACCTGAGAGCGAACGATCCTCTATTGAACACACAATCACCTTCGAAGGTCTTCCGCTGGACCCGATCTTTGACTATTAGAGATCCCGTGGATAGGGATTCGTAGGTCAAGGTCAAAGTCCAGAAGTCCACCGACAAGGTGTCTTTGGTGTCTCAAGTCCAAGGATCAACCACGCTACTGTGACGATGAATCAAGCCGATTGACAGTCAGGTAAATTACCATTCGGCGATTCATGTCGGATCAGTTCAGTGAACTCATTCTCCAATGAGCACCTACAGGTTTACCATTGTGTCTCCACACTAGTAACTAACGAGATCAGTCACCCTCATCATATGAGCTGGAATAACCTGTACTAGTCTAACCGGATGTTTGATGTCCTTCTCAAACATCCTACGACTAGGAACAATTGAGAATATGTGTTTATAAGTCATCAGTCTCATTATTATGATCTCATCATAATCTGATGACTATTGCACATATTCATGGACTTCATTATGCGCAATTATAAATATGCCAATCTACATAATGAATTTAATGCCATTTATTAGTGAACCAGATTGAAATAGATGCCTTATAATTGGCTTAGAGGACACCTATATCCATCAGCAACTCCCTATCACAAGAACCGGATCACTGGAAAAAGGTCATGCATGGCTCGGAAGGCACCCTGTTCCCAAGGACTGCCAGGCCAAACTAAGGCCATAGAGTCTATCGGCTCTTCCAGACTACTTGATCAAGACCCCTTCATTGTCTTTAGAAGAACAACAGATGACCATCAACAAGTCCCGTCAGCCAAAGAAAGCGGGGCCCAAGACTGACGACGTTAGAAAATCTGCATCATGAGATACAAAATCACCTCCAAGCCACAGTCGGCGTGTGAACTCTCTCCCTAACTGGGATTAGACCCCATTAAACTTTGACTCGGCTATTTCAAACCTTGCATGACGCTCCTTTGGCATTCTGTTACTTGACACTTGTCTATGCAAGGATTGTGGCTTCCTATAAAAGCCACATCATCATCTTTCATTAGGTAGGAGGAAAAAAGCCGACTTACAATCACACTTTTAGAAAGCATTTCCTTTTCTTACTCTCACTCTAAATTATGACTTAGGCATCGGAGGGTCAACCCCAGTTAGACTAAAGTCTCCCCTGATGATCTACTGTTCATTTTGTAGGGTGAGGCATCAAATGGAGGACCCGCTACGTAGGATCAACAAGGCACGTGGCCACGTCCCGCTAGTCAATGTGTGTCCAATTGTTCTGCCATTCCACTTTTACAAGATTCTTAAGAGTAGAAAGTTTCATTCAATAGAACGGTTACAAGATATATTTTAGAAAGTGCAGATATGATACTAGTAGAAAAAAGGAAAGAACCACATCCTTACATGTTTCAAAAACAAACTCAGAAATAAAATAGACAAATAGTTAGACTTTGAAATAAATAGACAAAAAAGACCAAAAATAGACTCTTAAATAAACAGACTAAAATAAATAGACAAAAAACAAACTCAGAGAAGAAATAGACAAGAAAGGATTTTTGCATATATATTCCTGATATTAGCATATTTGTATATTACCCCCAACTTCTATATACTGTATGAAAAACCTTAGAGAACCTTAGAAGCGTTGCGGTCATATCTTTCTGTCAAAATTCCATGAATTCCAATTGAATATATAAAAAAAGTTCCATAATTTTTGGTAAAATCAACGGCATATTATGCAAAATTCTAGTGAATTTAAGGATATACATGTAAAAATATCTATAATTTAAGGGTATGGATGTAAAATAGAGTTGACGACATTTTGATGGAGGGATGTAACTGCAACGGTTCAGAGGCTTTTGGGAGTATTTCGTATAATATTTGGGAGATGAGAGTACAGATACAAATACATTAATTGTTAGGGGCATACATGCAAAAATAAAAAAAAGAATACTCTGAACCAAATAGACAATGGTGTTCGTAACGTAACCCACCTTTTCCATATAAACAGCCCCGTTCTCTCTTCGTCAGATACGCCCGAACCCTAGAAAAGAAAAAAGGGCTCCGATCTGTTTCTCCACCTTCCTGCGCCTCTCCCCTTCTCCTCCGCCCCAGAATCCGCTCCAGAAACCCTCACCCTAATCTCCATCGATCGCGATGCCGCCGCCGCCGCTGCCCAGGCAGGTGGCCGACCCGCGCGACCACCAGCACCTCCACCAGCGGTCGCTGGGGAAGGGGGAGCCGGACGAGGGCTCGGGGCCCTCGCGCAACCTGTGGGTGGGGAACCTCCCCCCGGACGCCGTCGATGCCGAGCTGACGCCACTTTTCGCCAGGTACGGCGTCCTGGAGAGCGTGAGCACCTTCCCCGCGAGGAACTACGCCTTCGTCCACTTCAAGCGCCTGGACGACGCCAAGGCTGCCAAGGAGGCGCTCCAGGGGGCCCTCGTCCGAGGGAACCCCGTCAAGATCGAGTTCGCCCGACCGGTTCGTTCTCCCTTCGCGTGTAATTCGATCTGGGTTTGTTTTTGTATATCGTGTATAGCGACACATCTTGGGGTTGATCCGAAAGAGAAAAGGAAATCCTTCCATCTGTCCTTTTTGTTGCGTCACTTTTTTCTTGAAGTATTTTCCTCTTTTGATTTGATTTTTTATTTTCGTACGCAATCGGGTGAGATAATTACGTATCAGAACAAAACGAATTGTGAAATCGATTAAATGCGTTACTTCTAGTTGCGAGCTCGTTGTTGCTTTATTATCCTTAGGTTGTCCAAATTCATCGATATACCATTCGGCTGTTAGGGGATCCTGGATTAGTAAAAAACCGGACATTCCATTTGTGGACTGTTCTCAAAATTTACGAATTGCATGTTTCAGCGGTGGCAACAAGTTTGGACTTTTATTGTGATCAAAATGGAGGGATTGATTCATTTGACGTCGAATTTTTCGTTTTACAAGTTACGGGATCAGTGGCAAATATGTTAAAGTTTTGGCTTTTTATTTTTCGTGTGTTGATGGTGGCTTCACCGAAGGAAGTCAATCGTGCTCTTGTACGTTTGCTCGTTTTAAGTTGTTAGAGGATGATTCAGCAATTGAGTGCTTATAAGGGTGTTTTATAAGATGACAATGCACAGTACTGATTGTTTCATATAAAAAGACAGTGCATGGTGGATCCCCGATATGCCTCACAAGTATGTTGCCGGTGCTTAGAGCTGATAAATGATTTTTCATCTCCATTACTAGAGCCTGCTTTATAACTCAATCATAAATGAATCTCACAAGCTGATCTATGTTTCTCCTCAAACTATTTAAGGCCTAATCTAATCATTTTGCTTTCCCCATGTTAACGACACTGTAAGTTCTGCCATCAGATCCTCTAGTCTTGCTTAAATGACCACATTCTTTTTCACGGTAGCATCAGCTGTACAACATTTTCTGGGGAGCCCATCTTGTGTGTAGTAGATAGTACCACAAGTTCATATATTTTTCCGAAACATTCTAAGAGAAGGAACATTTAACAAATACATCATGCAAGGTTTTGTTTTGCTCATCAGACTGGTAGCAGTCTGTCCTAATGTCTTCAAGAGACTCCCCTACCTGATCATGTGGGGAATCTTGCATGACGGAGTTCTTTTGTCTATTGTGGTTAATGGATGATGCAGCACCTTGGGTATTGATAATTATTGCAAATCTGGATTTTTTTCCCATAAGAGTAGCTAGTAGGAACAAAATGTAATGAGTTGAATTAGGATAGCAGCCATTGTTTTCAAGATGGTGCCTAGGCAATACCTCCGTGACAAGGCATTATTGGTAGGCAAAGGCAAAGGGAGGTACCTAGCTGAACATGAATAAAAGGCACTTATGTCGATACATTTTGGTGTATCTTCATGTCTAGTTTGGTGCCTCGGCTCTGTTAAGTAAGAAAATAAGCGCCTTATTCAATGGCTTCTTTGTAATTCCTTAAGAAAATTTATGTGCCTTATTCAATGGCTTCTTTATAATTCCTTTAAAAGAAAACTATGTAAGGGTATCTTGGAGATTTATCTTGTGATATCACATGGGAGGATGGTATCCTCAAACTGAACCCGTCTATTTACCTACTCGGACATGACATTTCTAAGTTTTATTAGTACAGCTTCTGCAAGGAAGAGGGGGAAAGGGGAAAGGCAGCGTCTTTTCTGTTCTGATTGTTACTATTGTCAGTTTCTGTCTTCCACATATCGATGAAGCAAGGCATGAGTCCATCCACTTTTTTCCCCTTTGGAGTTTGGACTTCTTCCACATGCAAGCAAAAAATTCTAAATGCCATTAGCATTAAAGGAGAAGTAACAGGTTGGCCCATTGATTTAAAGTTTAAACTTATAGCCCCATATGTGAACATCATGGAAATCGGAGGGAAGGAACTGACAATATCATCTTTCATGTTTCAAAACTTGCTTCAAACAACTGTGAAGTCAACGTTTCAGTCTATGTAACCATTCTATGCTCTAATAAAATATCAAACAGTCCAAAAGTAAACAATAATCACTCAATTGGCCAGCCAGTCTGAGAAGAAGTAAATTTTATCATAATTTAGTACTAATTTAGGCTTCACCTAGGATCCTCACCCCGTTGCCTAAACAGTAAGGGGATATATCATTGCCTTGGCCATCTTGGTTGCTTTTTGACAAGTATGACAGCAACCCACTAGGTTTAGTGGATGGCTATTAACGTGTTTGAAATCAATTTTCCTGTATAAACAAATAGATTATATTTTTCAAGTTATTACGTAAGTGAATAGCAGGAATTCTCCTTGACATAGTTAAGAGTCACAGCTCGATCATGAATTCCACAGATAAACAAGTGATATAATCCATTTGGTTCTGTTTTAATTTTGCATGTTCAAAAGATGACAGCTTTCCTTTTCGGAAGTAAGAAAATATTGAAGCTTTCCTTTTCGGAAGTAAGAAAATATTGAAGCTGAATAAAGTGATCTAATTGAAAGTGAATTAAGTCAGCTTAACTAAGCGGAAGCTTTTGACATAATAAGGTCTAGTAAATATGTGCAAATTCCTAGTGAATTTTTTTTTTTTTGCTATCAACATCTATCATAAGCTATAGTTTTTGTTGATAAAAATCATTAAGACCAAAAGTTTTCTTTATGTTTTGGTGTGGCCAACTTCCTGCGGTGTAAGTGAAACTTTATGCTAATCTCATGCAGACTAGCATGAAGTTTGGACATGGTTTCTGATAAATATTGAGCAGGTTTTGAACATCTGGCAAAGTTTCCTCTTCAAGTTTGTCCTAAGGGTCAACATGAAGGCATTTCTGTTGATTGCAGAAACTGCCATAGATAACAAGGCTTTGACACATGCTACATAAGAGGGTAGAAAAGGGTCAAAAAATGACGATACTATATAATGCCCATTAAGATGTCAATTTTGTGGAGTCGATCCAAAATCCCAATCATAACATATCACAATTTTGTAAATGTTTTTACTTGATCGAACCTGACATCCAGAAGCTTGGGTTGCACCAGCAAAACATTTGTTGGATGTGCATGGCTTGAGTATTTTAGTTAGCATTTGCTAAGAGCAGCTTCTATCCATATCTATTGGACATGGACTTTGGTCTCCCCATGGTCTTGTTTTCACCCACAATTCGTGATCTTGGGGGCATGGAGACGGAGGTCAATTTTTGAGAGGGACATGCATCAGACATGGCGAACTTGTAAAAGTAAGGCACAACATGAAAGAGATATATGTGAGTTCTCAGGTGTATTGTAGAATAAAGTCAATTAAACAATGTTTCAGAGATGAGGCTGATGGAGAGGTTAACCATTGATTTCTAAAAAGTAAACTTACTATTTTGCGCTTGCTTTCCAACATGTTGGTAAGTTTATTGCTGAAGTTACCATGGATATACATTTTTTTGAAAGTGGAATGAAGCCACAAATATATATTAAAAATCAGAGATGAAACAGAGTACAAAAAGCTCTCCAGCCTCAGCCAATGAACAAAAGAGGATCAGGCCAAAAACCCAAAAAGAAACACCAAGCTAGTGTCCACTCAGCCCTCCCCCAAACAGACATAAAAAGAAGAAGACCGAATATGAGTATTACACAGTAATGTGCCCCATTCTCTCACCCTATCACATACAAAAGCAACCACACTAGCTACATCCAAAGATTCTCGTTTGAAGTTCCGGCGATTCCTCTCCCCCCATATTACCTATAAAGTGCCATGCAATGTCAGCCACCACATAATAAGGTCTCCCGCCGGAATCCCATAGTGGGGCCGAGCTCGAAGAAGGTCTTCAACCAAGTCCGGAAGAGAGCAAGGCAGGTTCACCTTACACATTAAGGCCCTTCCTTAGCATAGGTACATTAAATATGGTCCGGCGTCAGCTCCACATAAAGGACATAATGCTGACACCTGACACTCAAACCGAATAAGCCTGTCAGCTGTCGGCAGCCTTCCTTGGGAGATCCTCCAAATGAGAGTTTTAACCTTCAGAGGAGATTTGGGGCTCCAGACATGCCTAAAAAATGGAAATCTCACACCCCCATCAGCAATTACATGATAAACTGCTCTGACTGAGAATGAACCTTTGCCTCCCCAAATCCATCTCCAAGAATCCCGGGTGTTGGGTTGGATACTAAAATAAGCCTAGAAGTCCCACAGAGAGGTCTGCTCCAGCAGTTCCTCATCTCTAAGATTCCTCCTAAGGCGAGGTGTCCACACCCCTGAAGCAGCCTCTCCTTGCTCAAAAACATGGGTACAAAAGCATGAGGCTCAGAAGCAATGGTGAATAATCTTGGGAAAAGCTGCTGAAGAGACTGTGGCCCACACCACTTGTCCACCCAAAAAAGACACAAGCTACCATCTCCTAAAGACACTTGAGTCGCCACCTTTATGATATCAGTAGCTTGAAGGATGCCTCTCCAGTGAGGGGAGACATTATAGTTTGTGTGAAACAAGGTTTGCCGTATCGTACCGGATTGGACCGACTCGTACGAGTCGACTCGTATCTGGACAATCCCGAGTCGCTGGCACTGGTGGATCGTACGGGTCGGGCTGGGACGCTTCCGGATCGAGCCGTCTCTCATCGTATCAGATTGACTCGTGCCGGATCACACGATACAAACACGAGTCGCTGCGATCCGGTGCGAGCCAATCACGGTTCGGCTTGAGTCGGTGCGATCCTACTCGATAAAGTGTGATCCACTCTCTTTAGTCTAGGTGTACTACTTTGTTTTGTTAATTGAGATTTGATGTTTCTAACTTTCTATGAGATGTGGTATACCACTTTCTTTTGCAAATTGAGATCCCTAGACTAAATTCCTCTCAATTAGTATCTTAGACTAATTTGTTTACAAATTTAAATCCATTAAATTAGAGTATTTTTCTTAAATGTGACTTATAATCATTCACGGTAATGATGGATGTGAAGTATGATGTTGATAATTAGGTAACTATTCAAAAACAAAAACAAAAACGAGAGATTGGTCAAGAAAAATACTAGCCTGCATTGGCTTGAATCAGTTTGACTCGTGCGAGTCGGATTGGATCCGGCTTGTATCTGGCCAAATCCGATCCGATCCGATCTGGATCCATGAGTCGGCGAACCTTGGTATGAAGCTGCACATCCCAGAGTCTACTGCTAGAGTAATACTCGTTTTTTATCACCAATAGCCATAGACCTGTGGATGAGTTGCCAAGCTTCCAAAGCCATTTTGTTAGTTGCCAAGCTTCCAAAACATGGAAGATATGTTGCATTCATAACTGTAAAGAACAAGTGTTACATGTTTGGTTTGCATGTCTGTTGTGAAGACATTTCAATAGCATCTTTAGAGTTCCAGACAGCACTCTTTGCTTATTTGCTGCATACTTGGGGCCTTTTTATAGACACATTCTTGCTTTTGATCTTGCTGGCATGTTTCTCTCTCTTAGTGAGATGCAAAGGAGTTTTTTTTTTTTTTTTGTGATGTCCTTGCCATAGTGGTAAGGCACAGTTCAAATAACCCTCCCCGCCCAGGTTCAGACCCTGGGTGATCCCCTCCTAACCCTTTAAAAGCTACTCAGTATCAACTGGGCTAAGCTCAGCCAGTAGCAAAGGGAATTTTCTTGCTTTACTTCTTAAAAGTGGGTAATTGCTATGTCGCTTAGTCAACAACAATGCAATAGTTTATCTGTAGCTAGGTGCTCCTTTTCCATGCTATTTATTTTGATTCCATAACTTGAGTAATGCACAACTTAAAACAGCTAGGACTGTTGCATGCCTTTTAAATCATTGCTGTACTATGTAGTCAAAGGCATGAGGTGACCAAGGCCTTAGTCTCAAATGCCTGGGCAAGTGCCTAGGCATTCGAGGTGATGTGTTTTCTCCCATAAATCACCATGAAGGAAGAAAATGACAATAAAAGGAAAATAAAGAAAACATCCAAGATAGTGATATGTAAGACTTTGAAAAACACTGATCATGTCTGATATGTAAATGCTAATTTTTATAAAGCACTCATATAAGGAGAGGATTGTCTTAGGAATCGTAAAAAAGAAAAAAGAAAAATGTGGCAGCATGTAAGAGAAAAAGTGCATGGATATAGTTAAAGAGGCATTAACTGTACAAAAGTAGTACCACATAATTAAAAAAAATTGTACAAAAATAGTACCACATAATTAAACAAGATGCGAGCATTTGACATAGACAACATAGACAAGTGCCTAAGTGAGTGAGACGAACATGAGGTGAGGTGAGGTGTTTTTGGCTCGCCTCGCCCTACTTCATCACTTAGGCAAGCAAGGTGGTTACCCTTTTTTTTTTTTGAAAAGTGACGAAAGTCGCAATTTCATTGAAAAAGCAAGTATTACATAAAGTAAGAAACAACCATGAAGGATAAAAAACCCAATGCTACACAATGAAAAAACCCAAGACAACCCCAAAAGAGCTCTGACCCTCACAATTTATCCTGGAGATAAAAGACAAAAAAAAGTCAGAAGTACAGAAGCAAAGACCCCTAAGAAACCAAGGATCTCCACTGAATTGCCTGCCGGATTAATGAAGACTCAGTATACTTCTGAACATTCCCATCCTTGGACCAGAATTCCACCCATCTGAGAGCTCTACACAGTATATCATATGCACTGTTAAAGTGATCAGTGAATCTTCTGCCGTTCCTTTCCAACCTAATAGCGCACAGCATTGCTGGAAGAAACAAGGACCATATCTCCTTTTCTAAAAGAACTGGACGTCTGTCGTACCACCATTTGAACAAGCAATGTATTTCCTCCACCTCATCCCATTGAACAATATTCTACATACGGTCTTCCAAAGGACATTGATAATTCCACAGCCACAAAATAAATGGTCTATATTCTCCTCCATCAGCCCACAGAAACTGCAATTTGTATTATCAATATGAAATATAGATCTGATTCTGTCACATGTGGGAAGCCTTTTCCAAGCTATTTTCCATAGAAAATCTTAATCTTGTTAGGCAGATGCTTATTCCACACAATGTCCTTCCACCAAACTCTGCATCTGCCATCATCCATCAGTTTTGATAGAGAGTTGACAGAGAACTTTCCTTTAGATCCCCATTTCCAAATTCTTTTATCATCCTGATCATGTGACAATTGGATCTGGTTCAGCTCATTGATCAAAACCAGAAATTCTTCTATCTCTGCATGTGTGAGATCTCTTCTGAAAGTAATATTCCAGTAGCTTGCACCTGGCATAGTGTAGATCTGATGCAATGCTTTACAGATTCGGAAAATTTTCAGCCAGTGAACTGTGAGGATACCATCTATCTTCCCAAGATTGAAAGATTCTTCCATTTCCCAGTTGATATAAAGAGGAGTAGTTGATCAACTCAGCTGTACTAAAGATCTTCTTCCAAATGGGTGATAGATAAGAAATATTGGAAGGGAGAGACACCATCTGCTAGCATTCGGCAAATAAATTTCCTTGACAATTCTCACTGAAAGAGAGTTTCCCTCCTCACGTAATCTCCACATCCACTTGGCCAACAAAGCCTTATTAAATGTGGAAATTTTAGTCAGCCCCACACCACCTTGCTTCTTGCTTCTGCAGACAAGATCCCATTTGATTAAGTGCAGCCCTCTCTTTTGTTCTCCACTTCCTGCCTAGAAAAAGGAGCTCCTAACTGACTCAATTATTTTCTCCACAGTTCTAGGAATATGAAAAATGGAAAGATGATAATTGGCCATCGAGGATAGAACTGTTTTGGATAGAATCCATCTCCCCCCAGCTGATAATAACTTCCCTTTCCAACCCTCCATTCTCTGCTCAATTTTTTTGATCAATGGATCCCAATCTCTGACTCTGATGGGCCGTAAGATAGTGGCAATCCCGGGTATTTAATAGGAAAAGCTGCTTCTCTACATCCCATGCTACCAGCAATAGAGAGTAATTTTTGTTGTGACAAATTGATACCCACCGCTTCTGATTTATCAAAGTTAATTTTGAGTCCTGAAATGGCTTCTATGATTACCAGCAAATTCTTCACATTATTGAGCATAATCTCATCTCCTGAGCTGAATATTAGAGTGTCATCTGCAAATTGGAGATGGGTCAGTTTCAGATTTTGTCTGCCAATGAAGATACCATCCATAAGACTTTGATCAGCTGCCTTCTTCCACAAAGAGCTCAAAACTTGGCCAACAATCAAGAATAAAAGAGGAGATAATGGGTTGCCCTGTCTACATCCCCTCGAGCTGTTAAAAAATCCACAAGGTTCTCCATTAATCAATACAGAGAATCATGCGGTGGTGATGCAGCTCATTATCCACCCAATCCATGTCTGTGTAAACCCCAACAGTCCAAGGATGTTATGGAGACAGTGCCAACTCACCCGATCATATGCCTTCTCAAAATCTAGGTTTAAGGCCACACATTCTTTATTCCTGATCTTCTGATGGTGGAGAGCTTCACAGGATGCCATTAATTATCAAGGATGAATCTGCCCTGCATAAAAACTATCTGATTGTTATCAATAAACTGTCCAAGGACCCATTTAGGTCTGTTTGCCAACACCTTGGTAATTATTTTATAGCAGCCATATTTGAACACTATGTTTATGCTCCATAGTGTTCACTGTTGATAACATGGTTGCTTTTGAGAATATGATTGTGGTGAATAAAAGGAAACGATGTCAATGTTTGAGCACTATGTTTATGCTTTTGATAACATGGTTGCAATGAATAGAAGGAAACAACATCAATATTTGCATTATGTTTATGCTTCATTATGAGGCAATTGAACAAGTGTGACATCCTGCAATTATTGCGCTGGCCAGGCTCTGAGTTGGGACGTGGGAGGCATCACTCAGTAATCTCCTTGTTTTGGGTGTGCTTCAAGAAAAGGTTTTTGCGGAACAAATAAACGTAGCACACATAATAGACAAACTCATGTTGTGAGTAAAGGCCAAGAACAACTCAATCCATCCATGCATTCATTAAACTGAATAGAGCTCACTTTCATCTCAAGTATGCAGTTAATTAGAAGAGTTCTACCTTTCCTGAAAAGGAAGGTACAAAGTACAACAAATTCATGAACTATGACTAAATTCATTAACTATGTTGTTACCAACTCCCATGCCCACACAAACATTGCCCTCCTACTGGTCATGCATGTCATCTGCCACTCACATGAAAACATCAGCATGGCAGTGGGTTCGGGAAAACCATATAGAGTTACATTGCTCCTCAGGATCTAGAAACGTTGTTGCAGTGTTAGATGACAGCAAGTAGAATAAGTGGGCAGGAAGGTGACTTCTACAAGATGTCATCAACTAAAACTATCTAACTTGAATTGAAGCTATTGACGAGTGAAGGAAGATAGCATCATTCTTTCAAGACAGCAAAGGAGCTAAATAAGTACTAGAAGATGACAAACATGTCTGAAAGGAGAAGAACATGCACCAGGTATGCTGGACTGGGCCTCCACTCGCTAGCTATCCTGTGCTGGCTAGCAGGATAACTAGCTAGCTCCCTGCCCTGGCATGTCTCTCAGCTGTCCTGCTGTCTTAATTGGTCTACAACCTGAACTCAGCCTAGTCTATGACTCAGAGGTGATAGGGTCATCCACTGCACTAGCCACTCAAAACAAAGTAGTAAGTCCGATGGCCTCCACTGCCTAAATCCAAGGGTGGTGGGAAAAAAAGTTCCTTCTTTATCTGTCAAGGTCCAACTCCAGGGCTTCAGGCATCGTGTGGCCGCAACCTCAGCTGACTTACGCTCCCTCTAATGTCAGTGTGGCTGAACCACTTTACATGAATACCCTATCTTTCGCTTCCATCCAGGGCATAAAACGATTAAAGCATAGCAGGGATTTTATTCAAGGAGCAAAGAGCTCTATGGATTTTACCTAATGTAGGCCTTCCTTAATGTTTCGACTCTTAGAGTGTGCTATCCCATCCCTCACCTACCAATGTAGGAAGGCAACCACAGTGTCTACCACTCCTTGGGACATGAGGAGGTGGTAGGATTTGTTGTACTCAACCAAAAAGATTAGCAGACTTGACCCACCACCACGACCACTATCAGCATGGTCATAGCCTTGTCCCAATTATTTGGGTTTGACTATATGAATCCTTTCCTGCCATTTTAGACGATCCAATTCCATATTTGTAATTAAGCTTAGGAAGGTTAAATTCATTCTCACTATGTCTAACCACCTCATTTTAGGCCTTCCCCGAATTCTGCTACTTTCCTTCACTCGAATTTGAACACACCTACTTGAGGCTGAACTTGGATGATGGTGCACGACTGAAACTGTCTGAGCCTATTTTTCTAAGCTTAATAGGAGCTGCACCTAGACCCACACATGTTGAAAATATGAAGAATACATTACATTATTTTGCAAAAATCACTAACATCGGTTCTTCCCACATATGCTGCCAACAAGGACTATCCCATCTAAGAAACTATAATACTCAAAAGAAGATGGAGGAGCAAAACAGCCAAACCAAAAGTTAATGAGGCACGGGTAGTATCACTCTACCTAGTCACTGTTCCAAAGGCTTCCTCCTTGTAGTGACCCAGCTCCCAAGCCGAAGAAGGGGCCTCCTCCTTGCTTCCTAACATGAGCTTCTGTGATGTTGGGACTCGCTTTACGCACACCGTCAGATCGGAGAGCATGCTATCTTTTTCCTGTGTATCTCACAACTTGTTAAGTGTAGAGGTGTCGAATCAAGCACTACCTCCTATCCTCCTCCCCTCCTTCCTTTTCTCTGCAACCCTCTTCCCTCTTCTGAGAGTTTTCCTCCCCTCCTCCCTCCTTCCCTAATAGGTCTCTCACCCCTTTCTCGCTCTTTTCCTACTAAGTCCAAGGTGACCAAGGTGGGGAAGGTGGAAACCACCACCTCCTTATATAAAAGCCCTGAGGAGGTGAGGGAGGCAAAGGCGATGGATTGGTGTCGATGGTTTTGAGCCAGTCCAATGGGCTGCAGGCAGATGGTTTTGGGGAGAGGAGATGGAGACTTGTATCATGTATGACCAATTGTTGTCTGCTTTGTCAGCACACTAATCAATGGGTAACATGTGCAATGAATGACCAATCTTGGCTTGCCATGTTATGTTAAAACACCAATCAATGGGTAAGGTGTCATTCATGGCCAGTTGTGGACTACCATATCACCCTATCAATTAATTGATGACATTGTACGTGTTCATTCATTGGCATGTCACTCCCCCAATCAATGGCTGACTGCTGGCATGTATCATGTATGACCGAGCATGAGATGCCATGTCAATCAACCAATCAATATGTGACATGTCATTCATGATCTGCTTGTCATGGTGAACGGTCCAATCTTTGACCAATCACATAGTGACGCATAGCTCTTATAATCTCACTTTACAACCCACTAAGGTCCACTATTGTCAGCCCAACAAGGCCCATTTATGTTTGAGAACATTTCACATAACCCCTAACATGTAATTACATTTTATTTTTAGCATTAAATCCTGTAAATTATATATATATATATATTTCTATTTATCTCCTATGAAAACACCTACAAATCACTGAGAAACCTTAGTGTCTATGTATACAACTAATGTGCTTCATAGGTGGCAATGTTAACAACAACTATGGAAAATCATCTAACTAAACAACTTTTTTTTCAGAAGGACTGCAAGTTTTAATAACAAAGTCAACTTGGTTACCTTCCCATTGAATGTGGGAGATCTTCCTATCAGCACAATTTTTTTTTTGGAATGTGAATGGTACCACTTGTATCAAAAAGAGGAAAACAAATAACAATATACAAAAGGAGGGAAATGGAGCAAATTCCCTCCAATACCTCACACCAAGACAGTGCACCCCCAAAAGGACAGCCCCCTATACAAAAACCAAAAGAGGCACCCCAACATTACCTATCCTCCAAAAGACTAAACAAGGAGGAGTTACCAGAGTTCAAATTACATGACAAAGTAGCCCAGCCTTTGACCTTCTCACATAGGAAGGAGAAAATCCTCTCTGGAGTAGAGACTTCACGCCTAAAAATTCTACTATTTCACACCGTCCAAAGCACCCAAATAGTCGCATAGAGGATCAACCACCAAAGGATCCGATCCTTCAACCACCAAAGGATCTGATCCTTCTTCAAGGCCCAAGATCTCCCCCACTGAGAAAGGAGCTCCTCAACTGATCCAAATCTTGAATCGTCTGCATGGAAGAAATTGCCAATGAGCTGCCACACCTCCTTCGTGAAAGAACAAGTAACAAAAAGATGGTCCTGGGATTCCTCCTCCTCACCACAGAGACTGCAAGTCGTCCGAAGATTTGTAAGGAAACGAGCCAGCTTGTCACAGGCCGGCAGCCTGTTAATGGAGGCTCTCCACACCAGAAATCGCAGCTTGGGTGGGCTTTTAACCTCCCACATAGCCGAGAAGTGAGGAAATCTGCAACCCCCGTTTGTAATAATGGAATAAGAAGAGTGAACTGAGTGTACTCCTCCCTTCTCCCATCTCCAGGTCCAGCTATCACTCTTGGCAGGGTCAATGTGGGAAGACTACAACCAACTCAAGAGCACCGGAAAATCCTCTTCATCCTCCTCTCTTAAATGTCTTCTGAAGATAGGATTCCAAGAAGTGAGTCCACCACTCCCCTCTGCCACCTGAAAGACTCTAGCTGACTGCTGCAAAGATATGTCAAACAGATTGGGGAAGATGGCCCTCAGAGGCTGTGTACTGCACCACGCATCCTCCCAAAAAAGAGTGTGCTTACCATTTCCCACTATGATAGAATAGCCAACCTTGAAAACATCCGCACTGGATAGGAAGCCCTTACACACTGAAGATACATTATAAAGAGTGTGCGAAAGAATATCCCACTCTTTGCCCTGAGCATAATACTTCTGAGAGATCACCTGAAACCACAAAGATGGATCCCTCTATACTAGCTTCCATAGTCGCTTAGAGAGAAGGGCTAGATTGAAGAGATCAATGTTCTTATTCCCCGCACCTCCATTCTCCTTTGATTTGCAAAGACAAGCCCAGGAAACATGGAAACCTCCACTTTTAATATCCCCCGATCCATGCCATAAGAACTTAGCTCGAATAGAGTCTAGTTTCTTAGTCACAGTGGTAGGAGTCCTGAAGATAGAGAGGAAATAGATAGGGAGAGTCCTGTGTCATGCATGCTAGTCGTCTAGGTGTTTGTTGATACACGTCACCACTTTGCCTGTTTTGTATGCCCACACGTAGTGGCACGGATTTTCACATGTCTGCTCTAGCGTCAGGTTCGCAGGTGGGGTCCCTGGATGTCTCTGATATAGTCGAGTTGGTTAGCCAGCTCGTGCACCGTATAGATGTTTGGGACCAACGCCTTGGGAGTATGGGAGGTTCAATCCGTTCTAGAGAGAATTGGGTCGACGATTCCGAGCGTACGATTCAGGACCTAGCAGGCCTCAGGGGTGCTCTAGGGGTTCTTGCTCATGCCTCGGCCCCCCATCACCCCAGACATCCTGTCCCGGCCATCCATGTCCCTCATGATGAGGCTCCTCTGAGAGCTGATCCAGTCGATGAGCGGCGTCTTGCCGATGACGGGGTGGATTATGATCCACGTGATGAGTTGATTGAGCAGGTTGTGGCGCGTAGGCCTATGAGGCATAATAGGCCGTGCGACAGGGTTGATGGTGCCGATCAGAGACGCGCGAGGCGTTAGGTGGATAGGCTTGATCGTTATGATCATTGGGATCGTCGTGAGCGCGATGATCGGTTAGAGCGGTGCGGTCAGGACGTTCGATTCGATCGACACAATCGAGAGGATCGACACGATCGCTGTGATCGAGCTGACCGAGTGGAGCGATATGGTCGAGGTGATCGATATGATTGGTACGCCCGTGGGGATCGGCCCGAGTTTGGTGAGGTGCCTAGACGCCATCGACGTTCGAGGGATCGGGATGACCTGGACGATCGAGATGATTTTGAGGAAGAGCGGAGGCCCCATTACGTCCCGAGGGACCTGGATGATCGTCGGGCTGCTCTTGCTGATGCTCCCACCTTTGACGGGTCCTTGGATCCGAAGGTTTATCTTGACTGGGAGGCTGGCATGAATCGCTACTTTGATTGGATGGGTATGACTAGTGTCCGACGAGTTCGATTCGCTATGATGAAATTGACAGGCCAGGCTCAGGCCTATTGGTTGAATGTCGAGGATTTGCTTGAGCAGCGTCGACATGAACCTATCGAGTCGTGGGAAGACATGAAGGTCAAGCTGCGTGAGAAGTACTTTCCCCTGACTTACCGCCACCGTCTCATTGATAGGTGGCAGAGCATATCTCAGGGTACTCGCACTGTTTCAGAGTACATTGTCGAGTTCGACGAGTAAGTGATGAGATGTGGAGCTCGAGAGGAGAGCGCGTTGACTCTTTTCTGCTTTCGAAAGGGTCTACGTCGTGTTTATCAACATGAACTGTTCCGTCAGCATGTGACGACTATTGAGCACGCCTATCAGGTCGTGAGAGAGATGGAACAGTTTGAACTTGAGGTGGAGTCACCCCCGCGTACTAGGCCGCCCTATTAGTGACCTCTTGATCAGCGCGCCGCACCGAGAGTGCCCCAGAGGGTTCCAGCCTTTAGGCCTACTGACTCCAGTTGTGAGGACCCTCCCTCTCGCTCTCATTTTTCCCAGAGGGACCCAGTACCCGCCTTATCGGCTCCCTCGTCCGTCCACCCATGGGAGCCCCGCCACCCAGGCGGGAGGATAAGGGGAATGCCCCAGCCATGGATGGCAGTACCGGTACCGGCCTGTACGACCGGTACGGGCTTAAAAGGGCCCAAAAAAATCAGAAAAAAAGAAAAAAAAACCAGAAAAAATCAGAAAAAAATCAGAAAAAATGTAAACAATTAATTAGCTATGTGTTGGGTATGATAAAAGTGGGTTAAGACAAAGAAGTACACATCACGCATACAAAATGACTACTTTCATACAGATTAAACATGAAAAATATTATGTTAATGTACTAAATATTTACAACAATGCAGATTAAACATGCAGCCATCTCATGATCATCATCATCATCATCACTAGAATCTACAATTTGTTCAGCCCTTTGCCTCTCACATATAGAAATGCCACTGGCCGCAGTATACATCTCTTTGCCTTTTGTATTATGTCTACCTGAAATTTCACCTTGGAGTTCAACCTCATCTTCATTCTTTTGTTCTTTTTCTACTTTTCGGCCATGCAACAATTCACGCATCTCGTTGGCAACTTGTCGGGGACAGACAGTACACCTTGTCACCTGTCCTGTCTTCCCTGCTAAATGTTCTTTCCCTCGAGTGATTCCACCACCCATTTCTTTGCCACAATATTTACATTTCACTCTCCTCTTTACAGTATTAACTAAGGTGATATGGGCCCAACCTGGGTCTTGCTCTTGCTGTTCAGCCATGTTCTTACAACACATAAAAAAAGAAGTAGAAACAAATATAAGAACATTTGGCATTATGCTCCTAGTTTAAAACATGTAATGAAGTTTAATTAGACTCCAATTGATGTTTAATTTAAGTAATTAGACAAAAGTCCCAATTTTTAACCGCTAATTAGGGCCAAAATTGAGGATTTTCCCTAATTACCCGTCGATCAACACAATTGACAGCACACTCCTATTTTAAAACATGCAATGAAGCTTAATTAGGCTTCAATTAATGTTTAATTTAAGTAATTAGACAAAAGTCCCAATTTTTAACTGCTAATTAGGGCCAAAATTGGGGATTTCCCCTAATTAACCGTCGATCAACACAATTGACATCACACTCCTATTTTAAAACATGCAATAATGAAGTTTAATTAGGCTCCAATTGATGTTTAATTTAAGTAATTAGACAAAAGCTCTAATTTTTAACCGCTAATTATAGCCAAAATTGGGGATTTTCCCTAATTAACCGTCGATCAACACAATTGACAGCACATTCCTATTTTAAAACATGCAATGAAGTTTAATTAGACTTCAATTGATGTTTAATTTAAGTAATTAGACAAAAGTCTCAATTTTTAACCGCTAATTAGGGCCAAAATTGGGGATTTCCTCTAATTAACTGTCGATTAACACAATTGGCAGCACACTCCTATTTTAAAACATGCAATGAAGCTTAATTAGGCTCCAATTGATGTTTAATTTAAGTAATTAGATAAAAGCCCCAATTTTTAACCGCTAATTAGGGCCAAAATTGGGGATTTCCCCTAATTAACTGTCGATCAACGTAATTGACAGTACACTCCTAGTTTAAAACATGCAATGAAGCTTAATTAGGCTCCAATTGATGTTTAATTTAAGTAATTAGACAAAAGTCTCAATTTTTAACCACTAATTAGGGCCAAAATCGGGGGCTGTCTATTTTATCAAGAAAATGAACGTAAATAATCTAAGAAATATGTAACAAACTAAAAAATAATCACTACATTAAAATATTAATCATACCTTCTTTTTTTCTTCCACCCAAAACGGTGAAAACGTCTCCGGAAAAGGGTGAAAACGTCTCCGGCGGCGGTGGCGGGCGGCAGCGGCGGCGGCGGGTGGCGGCGGTGGTTCTTTCCCCTCCTTCCCCTCCTCCTTCCCCTCCTTCCCTTCCCCTCCTACTGCAAAAAACCAGAATCCCCTCTCACAGATCTGTTTCTGTGAGAGGGGACAGTAAAGGGGTGTTTCACGGGTGTACCGGCCCGGTATCGGCCGGTATGCCCGAAATCGGACCGGTACCGGCCCTAAATAGGGGTACCGGTACCGGTACGTACCGGCCGGTACGTACCGGTACCGGCCGAAACTGCCATCCATGGCCCCAGCTATAGGAGAGTCTTCACCGGAGGGCGGATCCCGTGGTCGGTGCTTCAGGTGTCAGGGATTTGGGCATTACCAGGCTTAGTGTCTGTCTAGGGCCATGATTATGGGAGATGTGGATCCAGAGGAGTCCTAGCCCGAGCTGTAGACAGTGAGTTATGCAGCTGGTGATGAGATGACGGATGATTTTCACTTTGAGGGAGAGTTTGTGGGTTGCATTCAGATTCAGTTTCTGTGGGATGGTGATAATGAGGATCTTCCTAATGAGGGTAGGATTGGCGTGGTTAGATGTATCTTGACCCAATCAAAGGTGTGTGATGATTGGCGCCATGATAGTGACCCAATCACACTTACTATCGTGTTGATGGCAAGATATGCAAGGTGATTATTGATAGTAAAAGTTGTATTAATGCAATCTTCACTAATGCCGTCACGCGCCCTTGGGCTGACTGCCGTTGACCACCCTCGTCCCTATCGTGTATCCTGAGTGGATTCTACTTCCATTCCGATCCAGACGAGGTGTCTCGTTCCCATTTACTTCTCACCGTATGAGGATAAGATTTGGTGTGACGTCCTACCTATGGAGGTTGGGAGCCTTATTCTTGGCAGGCCTTGGTTGTATGATATAGACGCGACCCTCCAGGGTCGGTCCAACACTTGCATATTTCAGTACGGCGACCTGCTCATCACTTTACAACCCTCTTGACCTAGGGTGCCCTCTCAGCAGGGGACTTCTCAGGAGATTTCTTTGGCGTCCCCAAGTACCCCTCCTCCTTCTGGGGCTACTACCCCTTCCAACACCACTCATGTTGGTCCGTCTACTACTCTCAGCACGGCTTTAGCGAGCACGTGTTCCAGTTCCCGTCCAACTCAATCGAACATCACCAGCACTCGCGAGCCTTCCCTCCTTGGCACACCTTCTACTGTAGCTTTACAGCTTATTTCTGCCAGGGAGCTTGAGCATGATTTGGTTGAGAGTGACCCTGTGTTTCTTTTAACAGTTAGAGAGGTTATTGCCGAGACCCCGAGTGAGCACCCCACCGAGGTCACCTCTCTTCTTCAGGAGTTTCAAGATATTTTTGCTGAGGATCTTCCGGAAGGGTTACCACCTACGGTGATATCCAAAACGCCATCGATCTGATTTCGAGATCCACTTTGCCCAACCTGCCTTACTATCGCATGAATCCCACTGAGCATTCTGAGCTCCAGAGGCAGGTTGAAGAACTCCTAACGAGGGGCTCTATTCGCGAGAGCATGAGTCCCTGCGCCGTCCCCGCACTCCTAGCTCCAAAGAAAGATGGCACTTGGAGGATGTGTGTGGATAGCCGCGTGATCAACCGCATTACGGTGAGATATCGTTTTTCCCATTCTCCGCCTTGATGATATGCTTGATATGATGGCGGGAGCCACTGTGTTTTCAAAGATCGATCTAAAGAGTGGTTATCACCAGATTCGAATCACACATGGGGATGAGTGGAAGACGGCTTTCAAGACGAAAGATGAGCTTTATGAGTGGTTGGTCATACCCTTCGGCCTGTCCAACACCCATAGTACCTTTATACGGCTTATGACTCAGATACTACGACATTTCATTGGTACATTTTTGGTCGTGTACTTTGACGATATACTCACCTATAGCCGTTCTAGGGAGGACCACTTGAAGCACCTTCGGCAGGTGTGACACATTTTTCGTCGCGAGAGCCTATATGGGAACCTTATAAAGTGCGCTTTTATGACCGATCGAGTGATCTTCTTAGGGTTCATCGTTTCATCTGAGGGTGTTTCTGTTGATCCCGAAAAAGTTAGAGCGGTGGTAGAATGGCCTGAGCCGCAGTCTATCCATGATGTGCGGAGTTTTCACGGCTTATCGACGTTCTACCGTCGATTTATTTGCGGATTCAGCTCTATTACGGCTCCAATCACTAACTGCATTCGGAAGGGAGCCTTCCATTGGACAAAGGCCGCTGCTTCGGCCTTTTGTGACATTAAGGAGCGCATGACCCACGCACTTGTCCTTTGTCTGCCTGACTTTTCGAAGGTGTTTGAGGTCTCTTGTGATGTTTCTGGTGTCGACATAGGTGTGGGGTTTTGAGTCAGGAGGGCCATCCTATTGCATACTTCAGCGAGAAACTGAACGACGTTAAGCTGAAGTACTCCACCTATGATAAGGAGTTTTATGCGGTAGTGCAGGCGTTGAGATATTAGAGATATTATTTGCTACCGCAGGAGTTCGTGCTATACTCCGATCATGAGGCACTTCGATTTCTCCACGCCCAAAAGAAGCTGAACTCGAGACACAATCGATGGGTCTAGTTTCTTCAGGCTTAAACATTTGTCCTGAAGCACAAGGTGGGTGTGGAGAACCGCATGGCTGATGCACTGAGCCGTCGATCTTCCCTATTATTAGTTGTCAGTGCGGAGGTCACGGGATTTGAGAGACTCCGGGACGAGTACCCTACCTGTCCCAACTTTGGTCCTATCCACTCGGCCCTTCAGTCTGGGCCCTCTAGAGAGCACATTGAGTACATCCTTCAGGAGGGCTATATGTTTTGTGGGTCCAGGTTGTGCATTCTCCGGACTTCGGTCCGTGATTTCTTGACGTGGGAGATTCATGCTGGGGGTCTAGCCGGCCACTTTGGCCGGAATAAGACCATTGAACTTGTAGAGTATAGATTCTTCTGGCTGAGCCTGAAGCGTGACGTTGCTCGTATCGTTGCTCAGTGTCGCATATGCGTTATGGTGAAGCAAAAGAAGCAGAACACGGGTCTGTACACCCTTCCTGTGCCGGATTGTCCGTGGCAGGATGTTAGTATGGATTTTGTCTTAGGCCTTCCTCGAACAGTCCGAAAGCACGATTCTATTATGGTTGTCGTTGATCGATTTTCCAAAATGGCACATTTTATTCCCTGTTCGAAGACGGCAAATGCATCTCGAATGGTCCAGTTATTCTATAAGAGTGTGGTTCGTCTACATGGGCTACCCAAGACCATCGTCTCGGATCGGGATGTCTGTTTTGTTAGCTATTTTTAGAAGATCCTATGGCATTTGATAGGCACTAAGTTTAAGTTCTCCACTGCCTATCACCCTCAGACCGATGGACAGATAGAGGTCGTCAATCGGAGTTTGGGTGACTTACTGCGGTGCCTTGTGGGAGAGCATGCGCGTGGTTGGGATCATGTGCTATGACATGCTGAGTTTGTATACAATAGCTCGGATAATAAGTCTACATGCATGTGTCCGTTTGAGATTGTTACTGGTTATAGGCCTAGGGGACCCATAGACCTCGTTCCTTTTCCCATCCAGTTCCGTACGTCTGAGTCTGCACAATCCTTAGTTGATCACATTAGGAGTCTGCATAAGGATGTCCGTCGTCACATCGAGATCAACAATGAGCGTTACAAGCAAATGACAGATGCATATCGGTAATTCCAGGAGTTTCATGAGGGTGATTACGTGATGATCAGGGTATTATGTCATCAACAACACGTTCAATGTCTTAGATTTGGTGGCCTACCGGGACCCGACAGTGATACCCAGTGATTTGTTTGAGCCTTCTACCTCCTTTGCGAGCGACCCTACTCCTGAGTGTCCACTTCCAGCCTCCCTACCCGTACGGCGAGAGCAGATTGATTATATATTGGACGAGCAGATTGTTACTTTTAGGGATGGAGCCTATCAGTGCTATCTGGGCCACTGGAGAGGACGACCGTTGACATAAGACACGTGGATTACACGCGAGGAGCTACAACAAATTGACCCGGATCTTGTGGAGCGATATTAGAGTGGGCGAGACCCATACTCGACAGGGTCGAGTCTTCCCAGCCGGGGAGAATTGGTGAGGACACCCGCGTACGGATCCGGTTCGACCCGACCCGTGTTCAGACGGAGGAGGACGTCAGCGACAATTCTGACATCTTTGTGGCTCGACGATGGTCTATTTGAGGATGGAGGGTGTTTACATGCTGAGGAGCATCTGAAACTTGCGTAAGGTCCATTATGAGGCCCATTTATCAGTTTTTTATTTTCCCAGCATTTATTTGCACGAATTTTCTGTATCTATCTAGATTTTGGGGTATTAGGGTCATTTGCTTCATTATGCCATTATTAGGGTTTTGTGTAGCCTATTTAAGGCATTGTAACCCTCGTTAAGGGGGATTGATTGACGATTAAAGAGAGAAAGCAAAGTACAGCCGCATGAGTGCGTGTGTGTGCATCTAGGGCTTGAAGCGCCCCCCCCTCCCCTGCTCTCCTTGTCATTTTCCCACTTCTCCCTGTGCCCTCCTCCTTCTTTCTTCCTTTCTCACCGCTGCCACCTCCCTTCCTTTCTCTTTTACTAGCCCTGCGTGCGTTGTCAACGCTCCAGACCTGTGCACTGTTGCCGTTTTCCAGTCCATGTGGGCTCACGAGGAAGCTCGCCCGCCTATGCCCATTGTCGCCTGCGCCAGGGGGTGTGAAGCGTCGGAGCTCACGCCCTCCACGCGGAGCTCGCTCCCAACTCGCGGGAGCGGGCCTCGTTGCTCGAGCTGGGCGTTCCCGCCCGCCGCCACCACGCCCGAGGTACCCGCTCGTAGAACCCCACTCCTGCCTTGCCGCGCGAGCCCGCCCGACCCGTGGCTCACAGTGCTCCCATAGCTGGCATATTGCGCCCGACATCCCAATAGAAGGGATCAAACCCAGCCCACCAACCCCGTTGGACCAACCTGAGGCTCCTTCCTTCCTGCACAAATTTTGGGATCTCCAACGAGTGTTTAAGGACCTACGTCGTTCCGAGCGGTAGCCCCACTCGACAGTGGGGGCGGTTAGCAAAGATTTGTCTCTATTCTTTTCGATTTGTCGTTCTTTATATGGTTGTCTCTGCTCCCGTGCATATGAAATAGGAATCCTAGCTATTTGAAATTTATTGTTGTCGGACTGTGAGCATGAGGACCCATTTGGGTGGTCCTATTTGTGGACGTTGATGTGCTATTCTTGCCTTAGCCCTTCGGTGGTCTCCACTACCGACGATCCGATTTGTTCTTACATTTGCGAGTGGACGATTCCCGAGTTATTTGTGCTCGAGTTACGTAATTGATTTCATGAGAACATGTGATATCTTGATGTTTATTAGCTATGTGTTTGCGATACTCTTGCTAATCTTGGATCGTATCATTTGTCCGGCGTCCTTTTGGTAGTCGTCCCGCATCAGGGGCTTTGGGAGTAGATTGAAGAGCCATCATGTAAGAGAACACGCATACTTGGATCTTGATTTGGATGCAGGCGGGGAGGATAATGCTTCATACTGTGTTGAGGCTCCTTGGTTTGCTGCTTTTACAGAGAATCAATTGTTTTGTAAAAGATGTCTTCTGGGATCGTCTTATACTCCTATTCAATCGGAGGATCTCGTTCTGGCATTGCAGAAGTGGAGGCCGGAGATGGACGCCTCGTTGTCTTTTGTAACAACTGCCAAGTTCTGCTATGGTGCCCTTTGGAGATGACTCTGAGTAGATTATTGAATATGGGTGATTTTCATTATTCTGGATGCAGCATCTCATGGAGGCAATGGAAGCCAACTGACCGAGCTCAGAGGACTAGCAGAGTTGCTTACAGATGGTGCAAACTGAGAGGTATACCATGTATTTTGTGGGATATAGAAGTATTTAAGAAGATTGTCCAATCTTTTGGCTGGGTTGTGAGGGTGGATAAAGAAGCCCTTGAATGGGAAACCAGGGAGTACGTCGGTGTTCTGGTTGCTTTGGAACACGGGAACCGTATTCCATTAATGATGAAGCTAAGGTGGGGTGAAAATATTTTTTACATTACTGTGGAGATGGAAGCTGTGAAGGAAGACAAGGTGGCGCCCAAGGATGGTATGGACTGGTCTTACAGAGAGGTAGTCATGGCATATCAGACGTACAAGAAGGCTAGGGTTTCGGAAGGCTTGGTTGCTGTGAAGAAGATGACCGAGTCAACTCAGTCGGCCGAACCGGGTTTAATGGTACAGGAAATCAAGGTTCGAGCTGATGAACCGGTCGCTGGTGGGCTGTTGAACCGGGCCAAATGTTCAAAGCGTGCGAAGGAAGATATTGGGAAAGAAAATGTCAGTTACCCCTGACCTGGTACAGCACAAAACATTGTGTCGAATGTGCAGTGGGGCGATGCCCTAAATATATTGGTGGCGATGCTGGCGAAAGGCCTTTCGCAGTGAGCTGAAGAAGGAAAGGAGGAGGAGGCGCTTCCGTCTTCGACGGGAGGGGAGTCGATCGCGCCTTCTTTGATGCCTACGGAGATGGAGAAGGAGGAGATGAAGGAGGAGAGCTGGAAGGGAGATCTTATGGGTAAGTATCTTGAACTCGAACCCCCTCCAGCTCATTCCTGTCTTCCTCTACCCCCTTCTCAAGCCGGAAAGCACGCCATCAACTCGCAACAAAAACAGCAACAACAAGTGTAACTCCAGTTGGTTCCGTTCAGTGCAAGCAAAAGCAGAAGTACAAAAGAAGGAAAGAGATAGAAGAAGGGAAGAAAAAAGATTTTACAGAAGATTGGGATAATTCTGTATTAGAAGCTAAGGCTACTGGCGTCGGGATCTAAATTCAGGGTAAAATAGGGCAATTCAGGAAAATATTGGGCCTAATGGGGTTGCAGCTGAGGGCTCGGTGGGCTCGATGATTAAACAGAAAGGAAGCAGGGAACTGAAAAATTTGTTAACGGATTACAAGGTAGCCTGTTCTAGTTCTGCGGACGAGGTGCTGATGTTTTCTGGTCAGGAAGGATGATAATTTTATCATGCAATAGTCCCTTATCTAACCGAAGGTTGAAACTAAGGTTGGGGCCCTGTTATTCTAAACATTCAGTAACTGCTTGGAAGGCTAGATTCTTGTCGATTGGGAGTCGGATTACTCTAATAAATTCAGTCATCACTGCTATGCCGATGCATTACCTGTCAGTGTTCCTTATTCCTATGGAGGTCTGCAAGAAGATTGATACTATTAGAAGAAAATTTCTGTGGGGTGGATATCATAAGGATGGCAAAGGCATACCACTTGTCAAATGGAAAAAAGTATGCTTGCCAAACCCAATGGTGGTATGGGGATTAAATATCTTCACCTGTGGAATATTGCCTTACTAGGGAAATAGCTACGGGAGCTGTTGAATGTTGAGGACAGTTTCTGGAAGAAAGTGATTTTGCATAAACCATTAGCCGAGGAACAGACTGTATCAGCAGATGGTGAACTCATCAATTGTGTCAGTCATTTAGGCGGATATAGTTAGGGCTGGAAGATTTTTTAATAAGCATTTACAGTACAATGTGGGGAATGGATAAAGTGTTTTCTTCTGGAGAGATATATGGCTGGGAGATATCAGCTTCATGGAAGCTTATCCTCTAATATTTGCTATAGCTTGCGACCAATGGTCTACTGTGAGTGATTGTTTTTTGAATTTGAGGGAAATAAAATTCAGTGGAATGTTCATATTAGAAGAAGCATGAAGGATGAAAAAAATCCACGAGTTTTGCTCTTTGATGGGGGCTTTGTACTCGGTTAATATTGATATATCTCAGCTTGAAGGGGAAATTTCTCTGTTCATTCCGGTACTCCATGCTTGAAGGGGAACTGCCGGCATATAGGAGGAATGATGATGTTTGAAAAGTGAAGTCTCCATTCAAAGGAAAGGCTTTCATGTGGCTCATGTATGAAAAAAGAATTATCACAAAAGTCTACAGGAGGAAGTGGTGTTCTAAATCTAATGCCGACATTTCTTGCTCCTTTTGTGGTAATTGTAATGGGAATGTGTATCATCTCTTTGCTCGCTGCCAAGTGAGTCAGGAAATATGGAGAATATTTGGAGAGTTCCTGCAGTTTAACCGGCAATTCAATTCTGTGCTGGAAATGTGGGCCTTCTTTAGACATCTGAAGATCAGATGTAAAGCAAAGGACCGGTGCAATATAGTGGGAATTCTTCCGCATTCTATTTGTTGGAGCATTTGGAAAGTGAGGAACGATGTTCTATTCCGGGCAAGTAAATTTTATGTTGAGAGTATTTCGTTCCGTGCCTTGTCTTATTTGTATTCTTGGTCTTGATACATTATTGGTGTTTCTCCTGAGTCTTGGATAAGGGCATTTACTTAGTACTTGCCATGTAATGTAGTTTTCTCATTTTCTTGAGTGGATAGGAATCTCTACTATCCTTGATTGTACTTCTATTTATTTAACAAAATCGGTGGTACAATCCACATTATTATAAAAAAAAATGATATGAACCATAAGTAATAGCTTTAATTGTATATGTCTACTCCATAACAAGTGCATCAAAGTAGCATGCCCCCAGTTATCCTGGTGGTCCGTCGAAATGGATTTTTACCCAAGCTCTTGGAGGTGTTTCCCACCTGGTCCATTCCTTCTTAAGTTGTTGTCTCTTAGATTTATTCTCCATTTTCCACTAAACAATCTTCATTGGGTGAATGAAGTAGATTGAGGATTGTGCTGTGGAACAATGGAAGTATTAGAGTGAAACGAGGGAGGATGTTCCAATTTTTTTTGAATCTGCAATAGCTGTGGCTAAACACCTTTTGGTCTCTAGTTGTCCAGATCGTTATATGACATGAAACAAAAAGGATATTGGAAACTATCTATGCAACTCTTGGAATTCATATCATTTATGAACTTTTGGGAAGCATCCAAAGAAGTTGGTCCATGCAAGAAACTCAAAGAAAGTCAAATAAGCTATTTTGGATATTTTCAGGATGATGTGCACAAATTGTGCATGCAATTGGAGCGTCCCGCAAAATAACATCTTCTCACAGTTGCATTGAGGGCTCCCTCTGTGAGAAGATGCTAGGATTTTGGAATCTATTTGAGTGGAGGCCTAACCATCTTTGGCTGGCTGCCAAATTAACTTTATGTTCATCTAACATGGAAGCATGCCGATCCAAAATCATCATCCAATAGCCCTCTAGGAAGTAATTTGTAATCAATTCTTTGTTCTACTGTCCATGTTGTGGTATAAGGTCATTACCTTGCTTAAGCTTGGAGAATTGTCACCCCAAGATTGCCAATCTGATATGACGTCTTTTCCTATAGGATATTAGAAATTCAGGAATCAGTCCAAGGATTTATGGAAGATCTTAACCCAGCGATCATCTTGGTTGCTACCTGAATTTATAGATGACTGGTCTCATGCCTTTCTATCTAGTAGGCAGCAGGTTTAGACAACTTGATATTTGAGACAGTATTTGAAGTGAAGGATTCTTACATTTCACTAGCTGAACTCTAAGTTTTCAGGTAATACCCACAATTCTGTAACTTGTTTGAATTTAGCAGCTTGGCTCATAGCTCTTAGACTCTATACACTAAGCCCACCAATTAATTTCAGGTTGGCATACTCTGGTTTTCTTCTCCACACCGATTGAAACTTCTTGTAATTTTATTAGTCTTATCAATGACTGTGGTGAAGATATGTTCAGCAGCCATTAGGTGTAGTGGAATGGTTTGAAGGACCATGGAATTCCAGATCGGGTCGGGGGTCCAGATTGGATCCTGGGCGATCCCGATCCGATCCCTGGGATCCCGTCCGATCTGATCGGCTGGGATCGGGCCGATCCGGGGGGGGGGGACAGCGAGTCCCCCCCCCCATAATCTATGGATGGCAGTACCGGTACGTACCGGTCGATACCGGCCCGGTATTGGCCGATACTCTTTATAGGCATGGTACCGGTGCCGGCCGATACCGGTACGTACTGGTATCAGCCGGTACTGCCAACCATGCCATAATCGGATCGGCCGGTTTTGCAATCCATAGAAGGACAGATTGGTTCAAAATAATTCTACCTACAAGGGAGAGAGACACTTGGATGACCATTGGGCCAACTTCTTTTGAACTCTTTCAATAATCAAATCATAGCCAGGGGACTTTGACTTGTGAAGAAAAATAAGGATACCAAAATATTTGTATCAGTCACTATCTTCCTTCATGTGCTATTCTTTTAGGTACCATTTTCTTATTTTTCTCTGGATACATGGGAACAAAAATGCTTCAGATTTTTTCACACAAATTCTCTAACCAGATATTGCACAGTATTGATTGCCAATATTTAGGAAATTCTTTACTGAGGTAAAGCTACTTCCATTGCAAAAAGGGGCTGTCACTGGTATAGAATAAATGGGATAGTGAGGGTGCTGAAATGGAGAGCTTGACTTATTTGATAGAGTACCTTACATAGCTGAAAGCACCTCACTAATCATAATGAACAGATAAGGAGATAAAGGGTCTCCTTGTCTGATATCTGGAGTCTTGGCCTTGTGGCTGAGAATTCCATTCACCCTCACCTGCAATGAAGCGTGGGCAATGCAAACAATAATCATGGTTTTTGCGTCCTGAAAACAGCAGGTTATTACAACATCTAAGCTGACAACCATCCTGCTGGATTTGCAAACTGCCTTCAGTTGATGGGAGATGGCTGTATGTTGTTGCTGACAACAAAGATGATTAGGTTTTTGCCTATGGACTTGAATGAGACAATGTATTTGTAGGATTGTACGCTTCCAAAAAGAAATGTCTGTCGGATGGTAAAAAGTACCATGGTTGTTATGGAGTGCTTGTTTTGATTGTTAAACACAGTGGTCTAGGTGGAGTAGTAATTCTAGAGATATTAGAGTTGGGATTCTAGAGATATTATATGTTGCTTGAGTGTTTTATTTTGCTTATGCTTTTAATTTACAGTAAAACTGAGGCCACTGGACAAGAATACTCACACAATGAATAGCTGCGGCTCTTACAGGGCAGAATTAACAACTATACAATCCCCTAATCTGCAGAAACATAGAAGAAGATAGCTCAATGGTCTTTATTCCCGTGCAGCACCTTGTCCTGTTGTGGGGTTCTCTTATAACCCCTAAATTTGATTGACTTTTATTGTGTGCCCAAAATCCCAAACAAAGCTGAAGTCTAAGCTAAGTTCTGTTTTACTGACCTTCCACTTTTTGAGCAAATGTGCCCAGGAATCATAATTCAGTGCTATTTGAATCATCGCGCCATTCTTAGCTGGTAGTCCTTGCCAAACATTTGAACAAACATGAATGAAGGAATAAGTGCCTTTATTTCTCTATCATTGGTAGCACATGGGGCAATCAACACAGCCTTTGTTTCTTTCTCTCCTTTAGGGTGTCTCAACAACTCAACTCAATTAAGCCTTAATCTCAATTAATTGGGGTTGGCTATATGGATTCTCCGTCTCCACTCTAAATGGTTTTGGGTTATCTCTTCTGAAAGGTTTAAAGTCTCTAAATCATATTGTCTTACCCTCCTCCATGTTAATCACTATGTCTACACCTAACATGCTCAAACTATCTCAATCTCCCTTCTCTCAATTTTCTTAATTGATACTACTCCCACCTTTTCTATAATTTACTCATTACGAATTTTATCTAGTCTAGTATGCCCACACATCTACCTTAGCATTCTTATCTCGGCAACACTTATCTTGAAGACATGTTGCCTCTTCATCGCCCAACACTCGCTACCATACAACATTGCAGGTCTTATTGTCATATGGTAGAATTTTCCTTTCAATTTCGTTGGGATGTTGTAGTCACACAAGATTCCCATGTAAGTTTCAACTTCACCCATCCTGCTTTAATATTATGACTAACATCTTTCTCGCACCTTCCATCTTCTTAGAGGATCGAACCAAGATATTTGAAATAGATGCTTTAGGATATTGTCATCCCATCGAAGTTAACTTCCTCATTTTCGCCTCTCTGACTTTCACTAAACTTGCAATTCATGTATTCTATCTTAGTTCTACTTAACTTAAAATCCTTAGACTCTAAGGTGCTCTTCTAAAGTTCTAACTTTCTATTAACTTCCGCTTGTGTCTCATCTATCAACACAATATCATCCGCAAATATCATATACTACGGAAGGTCCTCTTGCATATCCTTTTTTAGATCATTCATAACAAGTGCGAAAAGGTAAAGACTTACTGTTGATCCTTGATGCAATCCAACTGAAATAGGAAAGCTCTTGTTTTTTCTTCAACCGTGTGGACACTAGTAGTTGCTCATTCAACATGTCTTTTAACACTTGTATGTACCTAGTAGACATCCTCTTGCGCTCCAACACCTACTACAAGATATTTCTTAGAACTCTACCATAAACCTTTTCCAAATCGATGAACATTATATGCAGATCTTTCTTCATATCTATATATTTCTCCATCAAGCTCTTAATGAGGAAGATAGTTTCTATGGTTGATCGAATGGGCATAAAGCCGAATTGGCCACCCGAGATAGTTGTATCATAATGTAAACGATGTTCCACAACTTCTCTCACAACTTCATAGTATGACTCATGAGTCTAATTCCTCTATAGTTTGAGCAACTCTGGATATCTCTTTTGTTTTTAAAAATAGGTATAAGAGTCCTCTTCCTCCATTCATCTGATATTTTCTTAGAGACTAAAATCTTGTTAAACGGTCAGATTAACCATTCCACTCTTACATCTTCCAAAACATGACTTTTGTCAGGGCCACAAGTTTTACCTATTTTCATCTTCTTCAATGCTTCCTTGACTTCCGATAATCTAATTCTCTTAGTATCTTTTACATTATGCTCTATTGTACCTTTTATGTCCGCTATGTTTCCACCATGGTCGGCCGGGTCGGACCGGGTCGGATCGGATCGCCCGGTCCGCTCGGAATCCTAGCGGTCCGACCCGACCCCGAGCCCCGACCCAGCGATCCCAGCCCGGGATCGGGTTGGGGTCGGCCGGGTCGGCCGACCCCAACCCGGGTCGGTCCGGGTCGGACCGGTCCGGCCGACCCGGCCACCCAACGGCTAGTTCTGAACTAGCCGTTGGGAACCCATTCAAATGGGTTCCCAACGGTTAGGAGGGGCTTCTAAGCCCACCAAGTCCCCCCAAGTCCCTATAAACCCCCCTCCTACCCTTCTCTCCCTCATTCACACAAATTCTCATTTCTCTCTCTCTCTAAAACTTCTCTCTCTCTCTCTAAGCTCTCATACTCTCTCAAAGACTCAAAGCTCTCTTAACTTCTTTCTCTCCAAACTTCCAAAGCTCTCTAGAGTTCTAAACTCTAAAGGACGGACCGACGGACTACATCAAATTTTTTTCATCATATTATTTTTATTGCATTTTAATTTTTCTCTCTAACCTCTTTTTGTCTTTGTAGCTTTATTTCTCATTGTCTCTCACTCTCCCTCGAGGTATGATATGAAATCTCACTCTCTTTCTCTATGTTTTTTCTTATTTCTCACAATTTCTCTTTATGTAATTAGTTAATTACTAATTATCTCTTTCCCTATTAATATATTTTTTATTTTTAAAGATGTCGACTTCTGAGCATAATGAGGCCACATCTGTCACCTCTCGTGGTGACCCGGGATGGAACCACTGCACCGTCGTAGACATGGCTTCACGCAAAGTCAAATGCAACTACTACAGTCGGATTATTTCGGGTGGAGTTTTTCGTCTAAAACAACATATTGGGGGTGTCAAAGGAGAAGTGAAGGCTTGTACTGCTGCACCACTAGAGGTAAAAAATCAATTCAAAAATTACCTACGACAAAGAGAGTTGGAAAAAGGAGCAGCATCAACGATGAGAGGCCAAATTAGGGAGGAAATGACACGGCCCTCAGGTCAAGGTATTCATATTCACCCTCCGGGAGATAGATCTCGGGAGGGAGACATAGACCCTACCAGAAGGAGATCCACTGCATTTGAAGACTTTTCTCGAGGTATTCTTTGATTTAAAATTTTCAATTAATTATTTACTTCTTTATACTTCATCTTGATTAAATTAGTCTAATCATCTATTTTAATTTAAAGATGATATACGTCGAGCCATGGACGAAAGTAGACGATCTTTTGCTGATGAGGATGTGTATAGACGCACCGGTCGACACGTTGGGCAAGGGAGTGGATCCGGACATGGATCCAACGAGGAGGAAATTCATGACTTGACTAGGGACAATGATCCTAGAGTGGGTCCTATAGATCCTTTCCTAACAAGACGGAGAGGTAGACAACCATCAATTACAGCTGCTATGAAGAACCTGAAGGTATGCAAGGAGAAGATTGGCCGTGCTGTTTCGAGATGGTTTGTTTATAACAGTGTACCTGCCAATGCTGCAAAGGGTCCTTATTGGGAGGACATGATTGAGACTATTGGAGATTTGGGTAAGGGTATTCCTGGACCAACCCCCAAGGAGATATACAACACTTATCTTCCTCAAGAGGTAAGTGATCTCCAGGAGTATATCAAGTCGTTTGAGCGAATTTGGGATGAAAGAGGATGCACAATAATGACAGATGGTTGGACAGGTGAGTACATTGAATTAGTTTAACATATTTAGAAATTAGAATCTTAGATTAACAGATTATATTTTTAGTTAATTTAGACATTCGCTAACATCTATAACATTATTTGAATAGGAATTACGAGAAGAAGTATGATTAACTTCCTTATATACTGTCAAGCTGGGACTGTATTTTGGAAGTCCGTAGATGCTATACTATATTATGAAATTGACCTTGCCCGCCACAAAGCAACTATTGCATACCGCTCCTAGCGCGCTAGAATGGATCTCAGCTAAATGGTTACCGGTCCACCAGCCCCGCAAGCAAGGCTCTCAACGGACTTGGTTCGTCAACGTTTTTCTCTCTTTTCTCGCGCGTGAAAAGTGAAAAGCAGCATGCAATGTTGCCTTGCTTCACGTGAGCGCGCATCGTTCGTTAAGCTTGAGATCCTCTCTCAACTGGCCGTATTGCCAGCCCACGGACCCCGCGCAATGCTATGGGCCGCACTTGTGGGCTTATAAATAAGGTCACTCCCTCCAGCTTCTTGATCCGATCCCTTACCTGACAAGCAAAGCGCACTGTTAGTAGCATAGATCGAGGAGGAGTTGGACCCCCATAGCTGACTTGAGCCGCTCGCTAGCTGGAGACCGTCCGATCCTGAGAAGCGCTTAAATTTTGGGTACCAATATGAGTGAAATACAATTAAGATACGATATCGCATCTGGGCTAGAATACAAATAAAGAGGATCAGGAATGCCATCATAAATCAAATGCAATAGCTTCGGTTAGAGCAAAGCCCAAAATGGCATAACCAAATGATTGTTTAGCCAATGATGGATTTCGCACCCCAGCCACTACTTTGACTCCTTTTATGCAATTATGAACTCCACGGAACTTTCTCGATTCCAATGCAACTTATCCTTTTGGAGCTGACGTAACAAACTACGCGAGCCTCCCGATGAAGCCAACAGAAATCCTATCCGAATACTAAAAAGAAAAGGCAGTTTCATTATGGTGGTATACCAGCCGCCAGTTCTGGAACTTCCAGTTCCAATCGAAGCATATAGATCCGTAAATGGATTTGTATGTATAGCCACTTCAGTCGTGCTCGTCGTTTCTCGAATGGAAAAAAAGTATCTTTTTTCTGGGAACATGGTAAACCAGAAATTCTTATGTTCGCGATTCTTCATCCACCGATGCAGAAAATGCTCAAGTTTTCCATTCTCAGATGAGGCAGGAAAGTTTTTTGGCAACAGGTCGGCACGAAGTGATTCATCATGCTCAAACATGAACCGATCGTTCGTTAGGGACGGTTTATAAATCATCAAATTCCCACAAATGGAATGAGAAGTGGGTCCATGTAAATGATCGAGACCTCGCAAACAACAACGCTCCTTCCCCATATGGAGTTCGGAACCCAAAGGCAATCGTTGAGTGAACTGTATCTTATTCGTATTAGTTGACCTAAGCCGCACCATTACTGCTGGGGTGGGGCTCGGCCTCCGAACCGTACGTGGGACGAGTTTCTGCCTCATACAGCTCGGGTCGAAGACCGGGGGAAGTTGAGGAGAGATGGGGAGACCAGCTGCTGCCAGTCGAGACGGACAGGAAACGGGGCGGGGATAAGCTTGTGAAGAAGCCCCCCACCCCCAAAATCAAACCGATCCAACTTCGCGTTCTTTCTATTCCATCTCATTCCATTCCGGGATAGGCGGCTAATACTATATTAATAAGTGCAGTAGTCGTCGTCTGACCAATCGGCTCGGACACCAGACCGCTCGTGCCCGCCCATTCTGTCTCGCCCTAAATGGAATGGCTCTCCTAGTTACGCTGCGCCCTGACCCGAGTCCCCACGTCCGCTTTTATCCGCCCGCAACCCGCTTCCTTTGCCAACACAACATTAGGGCCGTCCCCTTCATTCTATGCTGACCCCGGCCCGGGCTGGCTTTTTGGGAAGCCCGTTCCCACCGCACTCACGGCCCGGCTGGCCTGCCAGCGGTAGTGGGAATTCCCCCGTTCCCTGGTAAAAAGGGTTGGTTGGATGCGGGATCTACTCCACGAGTAGCGGTACGAACGTAGATGATATCATCACGACCTCTCTTTGCGTACCGCTAGGGATGCTTAACGCCACTTCGCCAACTGGCATTACCTGCGCTTTCGTGTCTCTCAGTGTGGTCAGCACTGGGTGTTTCCGAGCAGCGAGGCTTACACCCATTCGCATTAGTTCATCCAAAGTTCCTTACCCTGTTGCACTAATTTTTGAATAAGCCATCTTCCTATCAAGGTTAAGGAGTCAACTGAGCATCTCAGCGTCGGGATTGAATACCCGGATCGAATCAGAGTTCACGCCGCCCGCCCTGAACAAATAGGAGGCGTGGGCCACAGGTCGCACATAAGCCACCGGGTCGCACGACAGAAGAACACCCAAGATAAAGATGCACACTCCTCCATGTGAAATATGAATCTTCATGTTCACTTTTTGGTAGTAGTCGTGACCAACAGCCATCAGCAGTCGGCTCGTTGGTAAGGCGAGAGCTTCAAGCCCTATTTCTGGTGGCACACCCCCCAAACAAGCACCCCCCGACGAAGGGGGGGCGGGTAAAGCTACAGGCCAAAAACCTTCTACTCTTCTTTCTATATGGGGGTGCCCGGGGCACCTCATCTTGTCATTTCGTCGTTGCTCATTCCCGTTAGGCCGAAGTGTTTGGCGTTTCCTTCTCCGCGCCCGCTCACGCTTCGCTGACCTATCGCGTGGTAAAGAGAAGAGAGTACGAAAGAATAGTAAACGGAGCACACCGCAGAAAGATTCTAAATATGACGACAAGTCCCCCATGGATGAAAGAAGAAGGAAATGAAGAACGGGAACGAAACGAAATAAAGCATTTCTAGCGGATGAGCTTCTCCCAATTATGTCTGGTAATAGAATAGGGCGGCTTGCTCTGACCAACACTCCACTTTTTGCTCCGTCCATGGAGCGTATGAATTTCCTTGAATGTAGATAGACTAAAAAAGGGAATTTAGGGATAAGAATAGGAATTAATGTACCATTGGAAGAAGGGGCACCTGTGGGAACATCTCTACTGACGAACCATTTCAATAGTACGGGTGCTGCCGTGCCACGAGGCACGACCATGGAAGTAATGAAAAAGAAGAAGTTCTGTAGTTGGACCATCTGCTCTATCCGTTCGATTTGAGCTTCTCCAGAGAAGATGAGACGCTCAAAATCAAGTGTTCGCAACGCATACCGAAAAAGGGTACCAATGTTGCCGACCATTAATGACTAGTTCGAACACCAGGCGCGTAGCGGCGCTTGCGTCGTCCGCAGGTGCATAAACTGCGTGAATGGAAGTGAGTTATAGTTGGTAGAAATCATTCTTTCTTGCCGCAACTGTCTTTTTCGACCGATCCAATGAATGAGACTAAAAAACGATTTCCAAAAGAGGAGAAGTTAGGGAACCTTCCGCAAGCGCCTTTGTTCCGGATAGTGGATTGTCAGAAAGAAGCCCAGTTGGGCCGGTGAAAGGTAGCGGACAACCGACAGTCAGGAAGCAAGAATCAAGCTGGAGTTCTTTAGCATTTCTCTTTCTTCGCTAACTCAACCGATGGATGGAGGACATGTTATCACTATCTTTTTCAAGTTCGTTATCGAGGGGCGGAAATCTTGAACCTGACGGTAGGAAAGAACGACAACTGAAGGACCAAACAGAAAAGAAGGGGGAGTAGCGTAGCCAATCAACCAATAGATAGAGGTGCGCAGTCGATCATTCGTTTAGGGGGAGTTTCTTAGCCGCGATAGGGAGAGGTCTTCCATGAAGTAGGAAGGAAGGAACAAACTAAGCTGCCCTCTGAGAGGAAAGCACGATCTATGGTTATGGTCCCCTTGTAAATGACTTGCTGCCCGAAGAATGCAGATAGCATCACCTGGAAGGACCATCTTACCGCCGATCAAGAGCACTCGACCATGTCTTAATCTGCTTATAAAAAAACTGCCTCTATCCACAGGATCAACTACTACTACCAGTTTCAGGGAGTGGCACCACCATCTCTATAGAAGCTCCTCTGCATCTGCCGTGTCTGCTAGTGTGAGGGACAAGCTAGCCGGGTCATCAGACCATAGCTCCTTCTCGTGCTCACTGGCAGTTCTCTTCCTTACGTGGAAGTGCTTTCGCTTCGGAACCAGCCCCCGCCTTCTTCGCTGCCCGCCTTGCTCCATCCTCCTTTGATCGATCCAGTCCTTGCTTTCGCAGCTCTTTCCCTTTCTCCCCTCAAGCTTCCAGCCGAAACCGAATCCACCGAGTCCGCCTTTCAGTGATGAGCGAGCCAAGTAGTGGGGTCGTCGTGGGAAGTGGCAGTCCGAACAAGTGAGGGATGTGCTTGATCAACATCAAAGAAAACTACAAGCAACGGGCCCGGGGAATCCCTGAAAAACTACAGGGACCCTAGCTTCGCTGCACTTGACTTTAGGAAGAAGAGATATTCTTTCTAACCGACGAGAGGAGGGTGATAGACGAGTGATTGAGTTGACCGTTACCCTCGTTCTTCTTGATGGATGCGGTTCACTCCAGCAAAAGAAAGAGATATTCTTTGACCAAAGCTTTGACCGTTCCACTCATGCTTATGTTGTACCAGCAGCTATCCCTGGCTCGCTCTTTCCTTAGCTGGTTTCGGGTTGTTCCTAAGAAAGTTCCTCTTCTTTGGTGGGCCTGGTCCACTCACTTGGCTCGCGTACTCTTAAAGCTCTCTGGTCCAAGTTCAGGGACAGAGGTGGTCAGGGACTTGATTGATGTCCGGGTATAGGTTTGGGACGGAGGGAGGAGCACCCCGTCCCGCCTGTCTGACAATCTTCCATCTTCGGCTTCTTCTTCCCATGAATACTAGCTATTCCTTATATTGTTAAGGGCTTTCGACTTCCAGAAACAACACTTATTACTTGACTTGACTCACGTAAAACCCAACACGGGATCTCGAATTCGGAGATTCCCTTTTCCGGTGCCAGTTCTCGTCATCCTTTCTCGTAGTCACCAAAGTTCGGCAGGGAATCTATGATTGGTATTGGTTCATACTTTTTTCCTATGTGCTATTTTCTTAAAACCATCCTCGGTACATAGCCTATAATATCTAAATTTCCCTCCTCTGTCGACAATGATGAAAACCAAATCGAACTCTAAAGTCAAGACCGACTTGAACATGGGTTTTTTTCATACATTCTGAATGCTTTCCTATTCAAGACATACTAATCATTCCTTTGAAGCCTTGTACCGCTGGCTTGCTTGTTTTGGTTACCGGTTGGGGTTTTGAAACCAGATAAAGAAGATCGATCTGGTTGGGCCGATGGGAGATTAGTCACCGACTGGCTCGCTCCTTAAAAAAAAGGTGGCTAAGACGAGTGGCCTATTCCAATAGCTGGCAGACGGGCTATGTTGCCTATTCAACATATTCCGATTGCGATACAATGGAATTGCCTGCCCCTATTCATGTTCGTGCTTACTTGTATGCCGGAACTTCAAGGTCAATAAATAAGGACTCCCAGGTCTGAAACTCGGTCTGCTTGCTCCGCTCATACGGTGTGTCTCCTACTCCTCTCCCGCTGGTCGAGTGGCTCTTTTTATCTTATCGCTCCTCTCCTTTCAGTCGCTTCGGACCCTCTCCTTTCAGTCGAGCTCCTTCGGACCCTCTCCCGCAGGTCTCGAATAAAGTATGAATATCGCTTTGACTTTACTCGTTTAAAAATGCTTGTAAATTACATAAAAACCTGCCTTTATTATCTGACCTCTCCTTCTCGTTCCAAGGTCGATTCAATTGAGGTTTGAGAACTCTTCCGAAAGCCGGGGAAGCTACTAAGATAGCAAGTCAAGTAAGTAGCTAGTTTCAAGTCAGCTAGTAGTGTATGTCCGGGAATCTGTTCCGGTTTGGTCCTCTCCTATTAGTTGTAGTTGTGATCCAGTTCCGGCCCTGTCAAGCAGCGTCTGCCTTCGCTTCAAACTGTCGCGGCTGGATTATCATAGAAACCTGTCTTTACATGGTACCATTTGACAGCCCTATCTTGAACATCTAATCAAGCCGCTTACGCCCTCTGTCGAGTCAGCGTCACACCCACCTACCTTTATTCTTGGACTGGTCTAGTGATCTCATTTCTCCTCGTGGAAAGCAAAACAAACTCGCATATCGTATTCCGCTCGTTCCATTTCATTCCACTCGTTCGGTCTCGCTCAATTTCATCGCCCCTACAATTGCCACTTTTTCTTAATCAAAGGCATTCCACTACACCGTGCTCCAGAAAAGTCAGTCTATAGCCAAACAACTGGGGCGGGGGCTTAGCTCTCCAAGAGGCTCGGATAGACCCGAAAAGAATGCGCTACTTGCTCTAGTACTCTTTCCCGCTCCTTCTAAGTAGCACTCGAGAAGGTAGATGGACTGGAGCGCGATGCCCTTAGTAAAGAAAGTGGATCACTGACTGGGAATAGTTCAACAACTCCCTCGAAGACAGAAGGAACTGAACACAGATTCAATCCAACTCCAACTTCCAATCAAAGAAAAAACCCAGGTAAAGCGGAAGGCTAATCTCTTGGATTAGGATTGGCTTTTCTTTTAGAACTGCCTCAAAAAAAGAATTATAAAAGGCATTAAGACTATCCGACATATTCTCCACAGTTATGGGCACGGGCACTCTCTGTATTCCCCACAGGTAAAGGGGTACTGGGCACTCGCTTTGGATTGGAATGTTGGTTGTATCTGGGCTGATAACACTCATCACACTTGACTTTGTTCTCTAACTCGTACTTGACTTGTTTGGCAATGGTGATATTTAATATTAACTATTAACCTCTTTCGCATCGATCCATACTCTTTCGAGAAAGCATTCTTTATCCTTTCCTTCCGACTGGCTGATTAAGCATCTATCTAGACGTGCTCTGATGCAAGAGGTACCTTCTTGGTTGTTGCTCCAGGTGAACCTGCTGCCCAGAAATCCCGCATCACGTGGCTGCGGATAATAATACCCAATTTTTTCATGCGGTGGTGCCGGAGGAGAAACACCATTACATAGATTGAAGATGAGGACGGGAACTCTATTTCTAACCCTGCCGATATAGAGCGCTTAGCACTGGATTTCTATCAAAAGCTCTTCACATCAGAGGGCAGTCTTATTTCTGATGAGCTTCTGGCTGTTATTCCATCTCTTGTCTCGGAGGAGGACAACAATTTGTTACTGACAACCCCAAGCTCAGAGGAGATTAGAAGTGCAACCTTCTCACTATCAGCAGATAACGCTCCGGGCCCAGATGGTTTCACGGGTACTTTCTTCACGGGATATGGTCTCTGCTGATGTGCGTGATTTCTTTTTTGATGGCTTCCTTCCGCGGGGCTACACTTCTTCGTTCACTGCTCTTATCCCGAAGAGTGACAGTGCATCCAAGTTCTCGGAATTTCGACCTCTGTAACTTCGTCTACAAAAGAATTTCTAAGATATTCACAGAGGTCAAATTCTCCCAAAAATTATCTCACCTTCCCAGGGTGCCTTTGTCAAAGGACGGAGTATAATGGACTGTGTCTTTTTGGCCCAGGAGAGAACTGATGACCTCCACAGGAAAGATAGTGGAGGTAATGTCATCTTAAACTTGACATGGAGAAGGCGGCTGGAGTGGAATTTGCTTTTGCATGTGCTCCGGATTCCATGACAAGTTCATTGCTTATATCAATGCTATGATTTCGAACTGCTGGTTTTCTGTATTGGCAGTGTGCATGGGTTCCTTTTGTAGTCTGTTCTTCTATTTACGACATAGGTTTGGTTCCGGCGTTTCCATTCTATGGAGTTGCTTTCGTGTGAGTTCGTGCCCCTTCTCTCGTGCCTTGCCTGTGAAAAAGCAGGAGTATTTGAAGCCACAAGTAGAAGCGGATAGATCTTTTTTATAGCTTGAATATGAGGAAATGCGTTTTGATAGGCGCGACTACTCATATATGATATGCTTGGACTACTTTGATTTCTTTTTTGTAGGACTCGGCGGCTGAATACTCTAATTAAAGAGTCATATTTCTTTGCCGGTATAACATATATTTCATTTTTCTTTCTTTCCCTGCTAAGGCTAACTAGTTATCTTCTCTGCGGTTGAAGTGGCAGTTCCAGAAGGGCAGCTAGGTTCAAGAATCTCGCTCCCGATTTTGGAGTCTCTACCCCTTGATCTTGATGTTCCCGTGTAAAGAAATCAGTATAAAGAGAAGTCAAAAAAGTGTAAGTCTAAGTAGTTGCTTGTCCTCCTACTGCTATTTTTACTATTGGTTGGTACAATTGAGATTTCCATTCTTGCAGAAAGTATCCATAGTGGGGTACCCGCCTTCATATGGATGGGTTTAGGATAGAAGTACGTTAGGAGTGCAAAGTAGGAATATTATAAAAAGCGTATATCCTTTCCGCGTATTTCCAGTACAAGCCCTGGTAAGATTATCTATTAGCCTTATATAACACCTGTTTGTTTGTTTATTTCGAGTTCTAAGGATTGGAGTCCTAAAGGAAGCTAGCTTGTGAACAAAACAGTTATTGATGTTTTTCCCGTCCCTCTATTTATTCCTTGCGAAACAACCTTTCCATTATCAAGCAATCTGTTTGAAAGCTTTTGTAGGAAAGAGCTAAGTCAAGGGTAGGCCGGAGATTACTGATATGATCCAGTCTGTGAGTCACATTTCTGGGTGGAAGTCCCGCATTTGAGTTCCCGTTCTCATCCTTTAAGTCCTTTTTCCAGACAGTCTCTTTCTATCAGTCCCTTAGGCAGGAAGATAAGATATTGCAAGTGAAGATATTTCCTGCTATATAGAAGATATAGCCTATCACCTATAAGGAAAGATACTTAGGCAAGGAAGTTCTCTTATAAGCCTGCGAGCTAGTAGCAATCGGGTAAGCCGGAGTGCTTCCTACAGTCTAATAAATAGGAGTAGGATATAAGCTAACGAAAATAGATACATCTCTTTCTCTGTAAAAGTTCATACTCTTTCCCTTCCAAAGGAATAACTCTTTTCAGGGCTAACGGACTAAGGGTATAATCTTCCTATTGATAACGTGGTTAACGGTACTAGGTTTGCTAATGCGCATTCTCGAAACGTTCTTTCATTCAATCCACTTGATATAAATTTCATGCCCGGAAAAAGAAAAAGGTGCAAGGTTCGCCCTTACTTAATCGGCAGAGAGTTTCTTTGCTGAATCAATCTCTGTCACCTGGAAACCCGGAAAGACACTTTCATTCATGAATCGGGCTGTCGTTTGTCTTTCAGTCTGTCCCCTTTAAGTGTTGTTAAGAGTTCGATAGGACTGATTGATGGGCTTGATGAATAAGGCAAATTAGTTGAGCCCTTGCTCTTGACTGATTATGTTGAGATAAGGGAGAAGTTCATTTATACCACAGGTTACTGTACTGGAACGGAAAGGGATAGGTCCTTCGTTGCTCGTTTCCGGCACTCTTTTTTGTATTATATATATACCTCAGATATGATACATAAAGGGTGATATGTATCATATCTATATATATGACGTTACATAAATATATAGGCCTATAACGACGCTATCAATCCCTATTTTTCGGATATCTGTCTTCATAAGCTTACATATTGGTCAGCATGGTCAATTGACACGCTCAGAAATACCATAGCATAGCTAGTTGAGAGAGTTGCGCAAGCAAGTAAGGTGAAGCAGATGGACACAAGTTCACTAAAACAGCAGTTAGGCCCTTTCCATATGCCCCTACTAAAGCACTAGAGGAAGAAGAAGAAGCAGACGAGTACAGTTCACTGATTTGAATCACTCAAAAAGTCGTTCGAGTATCGCGGCAGGCACCAAACCAATGCTGTTGATGGGTCAATATCAGGCAAACATGACCTGTGCCGGTCGGGCAGGACCACCCCAATCTTTCTCTGATCCCCCAACTGACTGTGACCGGGTCTCCAACTGGTCTCTTTTGGTCCTTCTTTTCTGTCCCATTGACAATTGTCCACAGGTCCTGTTGCTCCAAAAAGAATGAAATCTTGTACTTCCATTGTGCATAGCACCATTCAACCTGTCCCCGACACTGAGTGTGGTCACTGACGTCATTGGTACGACGGGTGTAGTCGAAAAGTTCGGGGGGAAGTTCCATATCTCTGACCTATGTCCAGACGTCCATAAGATCTGCCGATGTAGGAATAGGGAGGTTCAAAGCGCCATCTTGTATGAGTGAACAGACCCTCATCTTTCTGCCGAGCCCTGAGTCATAGATAACCCGCTCACCAAAAACGTCGAGTAGCCTGCCTTGGTCCAGCCAGATATCACTCCAAACATTGGTATCCGAACCATCTCCAATAATGGTCTTGTCCTTCAACCGATCCCTGCAAGATAATATATACCTTAAAATACCAAATGTATGATAAGAAACATTCACATCCCAAAAGGAGCTCTTTTGAATAGAGTGCTCCTTAATCCAGTCTACCCAATGACCACCCTACGGCCTCATCATGGCTGCCATATTGCAGTCTCCAATCCGACGAAGGCCAAGACCACCCGGACGACACGAATCCTTCCGGAATAAGATTTTCAGTTCTGGTCCTGCCGCGGTTGAAGATTCTCTCAATGCATTTCATAGTTCGCTTAGGCAATTCAAACGCCGACGTCCAAAACAGTTGGAGACCGGTTAGAACCGACTTGATCAGTTCCAATCTCCCACTGTACGAAAGGGTCTTTGCCTTCCGCTTGGATTTTGTCCAATAGGGGCTGGCAGTGTGCAAAGGGGATTCTGGCAGGGCAAGGCGGAATACAATACAAAGGTCTTTATTTGGGGGGTAGTCTTTTAGACTCGGAGCTCAACGAGCGGTAGCTAACCGCTCGCCACCATACCATATCGGAGCACCAATGAGGTCCTTGTGAGAAAGTGTCAGAACGCCGAGAGGAATCGGAGTTTCTTCTTATTTAATCATTCCCATAGATTGCTAGTAGTTTAGTTCCATTCGTTCGCTTTAGAAAAAAACCCCTGGTCTTTCTCACCTTGGGCTTGAGCCTGGTATTTCCTTATTATAGATAAGGCACGCACATGTGATCTAATTAATGGACTAGCTTCACTAAGACTAAGTCGATATTCTATAGCGACTGCCGGACCATTCCATTCATTGTCTTCTTCTCAACCTCTCCTCGGTGACACAGTACTGTAGGCTACGAAGCCAATCTCTCTAAATGAGGTCGACGGTCGGGGGCACGGAAAGGCTGAAAATAGCGATACCAAATTGAAGAAAGAGAAGAATGCGTCATAGGTTTCTTCCCGCTTCGCTTTGGGAAGGGGCATTGAAAGAACACAGACATAGTGGAAATGCTCCTAGACTAGAGAAGGTTCCCTCGTCAGTCTGATCCTCTCAACTCATACTACAGCAGGGAAAGACACTTTTCTGGACAGGGAAATACCTTCCTTCTCGGAGAATAGGTCTACGGGCGGAAGGGGCCAGGATGCTTATTTAAATGTCGAAGTCGAATCTCCACTCCGGAAAGAAAAAGTCAGTTCGCAATGATTGACTTGACTCGACTCGACTGGAATTTCATTCATTACCTTTTGGCTATTTGAGCCCACTTCATCATATTCGGGATAAACCGAAGTGCTTCGGGCTTGGAAGAACGAAAAAGGATATGCTGCTTCGACTGGTGCTTCATCTTTCTCCTCTAAGGCCGTGGGCTGGAGTTCATACAGACACTCCTAGGCTAATGCGTACGGAGATGCGGATAAGGACGCTAACCACTATAGCGATTGATTTAGGTGGGGACACCTAGGCTGGGTCCCAAGACGTATACCATTTCACCGGACAAAAAATAGGGCCTTCGCAAGCCCCTTGCACACCAAGAGTTGAAAATCACCGCCTTTCCAGCGCAAGCGCTGTTCAGTGCACTTTCGAAGACATCCGATAGTGAGGTGAGGAGAGATGATGGTACGGATGAGAAGGGCAGCACGAGACGAGCTTTCTTTCTAGCGGGAAGCGGGTGAGAGGGTCTGATTCTGTAACTCTAGAAGATAGATCTCTCTGCTGCTTTGTATCGGCTTGACTCTGAAACTGGGTTTCGAACTCTCTGATACGATCCTGAAGTCGAAACCTCGCCGTGATGACTCAGCAATCTACAAGCCCATGGGCACTCTAAAAACAAGGAGGCCTACAAGCATCTATGAGCCATCCATACAAGAAGAGAATACTTAAAGAGGTGTCGCGCTCCCGGATAATAGAGTATCCAGGTCTATCCTCAGCTTAGCAATCCATGAAGCAGCCTGACCTCCTCTGATCGCGTAGTTCGACCCTATCCTCATGTGTTCCGGAAGGATCGGGCCTGTGGACACTGACGCAGACCACTCATAGTCCTCGCGGTCGGTCAAATGCATCTCGAAGAAGTCTCCTCCAGCATACCGAAATCCTGTGATCAAGCCAGCTTTTTCGAGATCGAATTCGGTACAGATATAAAGGAAGAATTGGAGATTGAATGACTTTTTCCGGGTATTCCTTATAAGGTAGTGTGGTATACTTATTTCTATGGTGGTTTATTCTTACCTGGCATTGAATGATTTTTCCCCTTCTTCTTACCCTTTGGAGGAAAAGTACTCATAACTTCCCCTTGGCTTCGTTCAAAAAGCATTTCTCGCCCCGCTCTTCTATGGCAAATTCGAAGTCATAGATGCGCCTTTCGACTGGCATTCACTCCTCCAACACCAACTGATTCAATGTCACTTGAACTTGGGATCGGATCCTTCCTAAATGCATTTCCCCGTCCCTCCGAAATCGATGATTCTTGGCTACTTGATTAGTCAAACTATAAAGCTCCTGACTTCTTTTTATACCGCGAGTGACGAACTATAGCCATTCGCGGTCACCGCTGTCCTACTTGACTTTCTTTTTGAAACCTCACCCAAGCCCATCAAGCATTTTCACTCGAGCGGAAATAGCTGACCAAGAGACAAGACTCACCAGACTCCATTGCTCCTAAGGCTTCTCGAGAGTCTGACTAATGGCATACTTCTTCAATCGAATGCTCCTGGGCAAACAAAAGGAAGATGACATAGACTATGCCCTTTCTTCAAAAGAGCCATCACAGCTTATGAAAGAGCAGCTTAGAAATGGCTAATTAAGGTACTGACCAACTGAGACGGAGAGAGCCCTTTTTCAGTGTTGTCGGAATAGGGGGTGATTGAAAGGGCATTTCTTAGGGCTAACGAGAGTACGACTTTGGTTCCAGAGATAGCGATTCGGCTTAGTTCAAATAGCCCTAGTCTGACTCATCGAAGAGAGATCCCTACTCTGATTGCTTAAAAGCGAGTTCAGTCACCCATTTGAATCACTCTTCTTTCAGCTCTTGTGAAAATGGTCCCTGTGGTTCGTTTTCCCTTGCGACTATGCTTTCTGTGGTGTACTTTTGTCGACTCTTCACTCTTGCTTTCGTGGGAACAAGAATAGCTATGGTTGAAGAAGCTGTGAACTCTTCTGTATTCTCTCACCTGTAGGGTAGGCGAGTGCCCCAATGAAAACAAGAATCAGAGTTCACGTCTCAGCCCATATTTACATAGCTATGATTCGATCTCTCAAGATCTCAGATTCGGATTTGGATGCTTTCCATCTCTGTTAACGAAAGCTAATCCACTTCCGGAATGGAAGTCAGTGTCAGTCTGATTCTTTGCTTTGTTCACTCGGAGTTCCGTCTTTCTGAAACAGTCAGATCACTTCGGAGCAACAACTCCATTTACTTATTCTTCTACCGCTCCTTCCCAGTTAGGGCTATTTTCACTAGTTTCAAAGGTAGCCCCTTGGGGGCACTTTCATCCCAATCTCTTTCTCTTTTGAATACATTCATACACAATGATTATTCCCATCTCTCCAATCTAATGTTAATTGGCAAGGCTCCGACCAGATGATTTTAGAGCTTCCACTCTAGCGCTTTCGCAGCTCTATATCCAATTCCTACTGCTGCTAAGCTAATCACATCTCGTCTGCTAGAGACCTTCCTTGCTTAGGGCTATGATTCCAAGAGAGAAAAGCATTCGCCACCTTCATTCAAAACAGAAGGAGGAGCCTTTCTTCATCGCCAATCGCCTGGTGACTTTTTTCATTTCCTCTGTCACCGTGACTTTATTGTTTATCGCCTTGCGCCTGCTACCGCAGATTCGTGAAAAGACGATTCAGGCAAGTCGAATCCCGTGCTTGGGCTTGGGTACGAAACTAGGCATTCCCACCTTTCAATCAAAAGAAGTAGCCCTGCCCTCTTCACCGGTTACGGTCAATTCCTATTCCTATTGCCCTTACTAAAACACAAAGAGCAGATAAGGCTAAAACATTAGATACTTGGGATAAGTCTAAACCTTACTCCGCTTCTTTGCACTCACTCTCTTTCAAGACGGTTAAGGCAACCTACCATACAGAAAGCTACTCTTATTCTTCCAGAACAGGGCTTATTCATCTGCACCGATTATTTCGCATCAACAGAAAAGACTGGCTGCCTACAGCACCTCGGGTGACTACTCCCTGAATAGTAGACAAGGTAGCAGCTATTCCTATGTTAATCAAATATCTGTATCGCCCGCCGGGGATAGCATGAATCTAGGCTACGATCTTTATTCGATTATGATATTTATAGGATTGGGAATAGCCTTTTTCTTCTCTTTGAGACCGAGAACCGGAAGGACAGACGTTCATGACTGTGGGAACTCCTACTTCTAGGCTACCAACGCAATTCCTTTCTTTGACTTTTTAAGCAGATGGACTAATTCGCTACGTGAAAGCTGCTAGTCGAACTAGAGCGGGAAGGATTGCTGTTAAGCTAAGACCGCTTCTTCCTATTCTACATATTCAAATCTTGAAATCAGACTGAACCACTTCAAGCTAAAAGCTAGCCGAATCTTAGCCCCTTCGGGACCCAATGAAAACGAGGATCAGAAGGACAGGCTGCTGACTTTGGCTCCTAAATCACATCCCCTGTTTGGCTACTTGACCTTGACTAGGCTATTCTATTCTTCGCAGAGAGAACGAAATGCTTTGGTCACGACAATAAGTCAAATGCGACAGCGCTTTTCACGTGTCGAATTGAGATTTTCATTCTCTTCCCCTTCCCGAATTAAGGAGGGCCCATTCCGCTCAAAGGAACCGAAAAAGCAATACGCGCCCGCTCGGAAAAGATAAAGTCCGAAATGCCGAAGGAAAAGTCAAAGACAGAGACCGTCCACCTCGGGCACCTCTGAAGAGGGTGACGTCCTTCCACTAAGCCTTCCTACCCATATTCAAATCAGTACAAAGGCAAGTATATATTTGGAGGGAAAAGGATAAGGAAAAGTGAGACTATGCCACATGGCCGCTACAAATAAATTCAAAGTCTTATGCGAGTGATACCAATCGGACACACTTGGAAAAAAGGAAGAATCAGCTAATAATACAGCTGGATCAAAGGAAAAGAAGTGAAAAAGTAGAAAGAAGTCAATGTAAGAAAGCAAAAAAGGTAACGAGGCGACCGGAGGGGGGAGAAAGGAGAAAAGGGGTGGTCAATTCATTCTGTAAGAATAGGAGGCCGAGTGGAACAGAAGATAGAGCCGGCACTGTTTCCAGTACGGGAGCTAGAGGAGAGAGAGTTTGAGCCTGCGACGAGATTGATATTTACGAAGGGATGGGGACGGTTCCCGCGTATTCGGGTTCAATTTTATATTACTAAGACCTTACGGAGAGCGATGATGATTTCTTTCTCTGGTCTTGATCCAGTTTGGCTTCCTTTCAAATACGAACGTTTGTTTACCTCCTTTCCGCTATTTCTGCGGGTCACAATGAAAAGGATTCTGCCTTACTGCTTCGTGCGAAGGAAGAAGGGATGCAAGCGGAGTCTCAGTACGGTGATTGGCTACGGGCCGGTCCTGATAGAGCTAGAAAGAGGGTTTTTCCTGGTGGAAGAGTGGAGTCCTCTTCTGGCCTATCAACAAGTGCTAAGGAGAAGTTGTCGTCTCCAGCGGCGAAGAAAGGAAGCAAAAACCCGCTTTAGAGCAAATTCCCGGCTCTTCACGCGCGGCTACTCAATCAGTGGATTTGATGATTGAGCTTAAAAACTTAGCTGACCTAGGACCGAACTCTAAATATGCGCGTGGCTCATCATAAGACCTTAGCCCGATGTCCTACCCAAAGACTGAAAAGGTAGTCACAGGACAACCTTTCCGAGTTCTAACTTCCAAACCTATAACTTGGTTTGCTTGCCTGCTTCCTATCTGACCTATCAATCAAAGAAATGTTCTAGTTCCGGCTTGACTGTCGCTCTGAGACAGTATCTTTATTGGCCTTCCCTACTGATCATAAAACAAATGAACGTGGTTAGAAAGATGGCACATCGATCTTCTGTACCGAAAGGGCTGGACCCATGCTGCGGAACGAAGAAAATCCGCCTTCCGCATTCCTGACTCCGAAGTTTCAAAGGAGACTTGTACCTTCTGAAGAGCCCTTCATTCTGCGACTCAGATAGGCTAGTATTCGTGTCTCAGCCGGAAGGGGTCGTAGGACTGACTCAGACAAAGCGTTAGAAGTACGATCTCCGAATCTATAAGCGAAGGCCTGCCTTCTTCCCTTATCTAATCTCTTAGGTAATAAGAAAGTGGTGTGAATTGTCACGCGACCAGTGACATTTCTGTCTCAATTGAAGTAAACCTTACTAGACTCGCTTGTAGGAGATCATCGCTCAGAAGGGCGTTCTTTCACTATAAAAACAAGAGAAGATACGCAGGGCCCAGGTCATCACTCTTGATCTAGCCCCACTTTCTATAGCAATTTATCGACATGTTGTTTCGAATGTCCTTGAAAACACACATACCCTGCAACTCAATGTAGGTTTTGCCAGCGATGTGTAGTAGGTTTGTTCAGTAGAGATGGGTAGAGCGCACAAGGAGAGTACTCGACCTAGCTATTGCCCCGGTCCGCTCGTTAGATTAGTGTTCGCTTTTCTCTATGTTACGGATCGATTGATGAATTTCTCGGGTCATCGGGCAATCAAAAAGAAAATGTGTTTTCATTTCAGGAACCAGCCAATAAGTGGAGTACGGGAGCATCTATGATCACGAAGTCAATCTCGCAGGTTTCAGTTCAAAATGATAGGGCAAGTGTCATGCAAAAGACTATGAATGGATGATATTAGTATGATAAGGTCAGGTATATGACCACGAAAGCATCCAATTGGCAAGTACCAGCTCGTGAGGAGAATGTCAATGCTAAGGTGTCATTGTAGGTTCGTGAGGTCAACCGAAAGCACAGCAGAAACTGCCCATGCTACGAGAGTCATTCAAAGTCCGGCGCATGCGAAGGTTAACTTCTCCTATCCCTACCAGAAGCTGGCGGCGGGGTCGTCACTAGCAATAAGCGTCGACAACATCCTTCTCCTACACACTGGGCAGTCCATTGCTAAGGACTCGGTGTTCAACCGTGCCCATATGCTAGTTGAAACCAATCTTACCGCTCCGTGGGCTACGAGAAAGCCCGAAAGACACTGCTCAGCCTATGTCCTCCAACGTTAGGTAGTATCTTGAATGGACTGGCCCTGCTTTTAGGGAAAGTATACGCTTACCATCCGTTAGATCTGAGGGCGGCAATGTTGAGAGGGCGAAAGCACACAAAGCAGGCACGCCAGCCAAGGGTATGGAGTCGGAAGTCGAACCCCTTGTTTTTGACCTGAGAAAGTCTCAATGCTCTTCTGGCAGTAGCACCGAGATCTCATAGAGGCGGCATTTGACTGTGGCTCCCTATTCAGGCACCAGTCGAGTAGCCGGGAACAGCACCCCAGCTTTTATTCGTCCGCCAGAACGAACTGACCAAAGCGGTGAGGGCACGGTTAGCCCAACTAACCCAGCGCTTGAAGCAAGGTTCAGAACTTTTTGCAGGTTTTGACCTTGTCTTCTTCCTTCGCAACTAATGCGTGTGGATCCAGACTGGGCACGAGATATTATAGGATCCATTTTTGGGGCCGAAACAACACAACAAGACGAAAACGTTTTTTACCTCGCTGGGATACAGTGCCGATAAAGTAGGGCTGGCTCTTCTACACATCTTCCGATGGTGAGTTTTCAGCTCGAACGTAGGCAGGTGGATCATGATGGAAGCCCTATAGTAGCCTTAGCACTTTCAGATCTGGTGATAGGAAAGGGTTTACATTAGCAGACGTGGCTCAATAGGAATGGCTCACTTTCCCAGCGGCTTGGAAGTATACATATGAAAAATGTCGATATTGAGCAAAGCTGGCAGTTCGTCCATCAGCAGGACCTGATACAAGCAGGACAAGCCAAACGTTTTGTTCACAGAGCAGAAGCGAACCATAAGCTGCGGTTAGCCGGATCCACGAAAGCGGGGAGGCCCTGTTTACGAGTACCATCTCTCCTCCTTCGGACCATTCCTGGTTCCCTTTCTCCTCTATCCGAATAAGAAGACGAAGGACTATCGAGTGGGAACAGACGAGGGTCTATGGGGGCAAGGTTCACTTAAGAAAATCTAGAGTTATGACCTGCACTTGACAGGCTAGGTGACACTGCAAAAGCACCTTTTCTCTAATGAGCTTTTTTCGCACATGGAGATTAAGAAAGAGGAGAGTTCTTCCCTATGAAGATGACTGATTTGCTGATTCCACCAGCCTGACTGGCAATCCAGACCCTCGCTTGCAACCAGACGACAAAAGCACTTCCGATACCTACGATAAATCGAGAGATGAGATCCACAGAAAGGAGAGGGTTTTTTCGACCAGCGGGAGAGGAGGCGTATTCCCTTTCTTGATTGCCTTAGTCGAATGCGCTTGAGCCGTTGATCCCAGTCTTTCCATGTCGACTTGAGGTGATTGCTTACAGGCGTCTTTCTTCCTTGCGGGTAGCTGGATTGGCGATGGGAGATTAGCCCTTTGGATTAAGAAGATCATTGCTATTTGGAAATCTTGTTAGAGAAAGAGAAGATTAGCGGAATGGCATGCAGCGAGTGTACTTCTTTCTCGCAGCAAAGAATCACTTTGACGACTGGCACTAGTGATTACTATTCACATTCTCCCTGCCCCTGTGAGTTAGCTCATCCTTTGGCGCACTAGCTATCCAACTTCTCCATCAAAAAGAATACCACAAAGTGAATCGGCTATGCAATCCTGTTCCTTATTCACTCGGAAATGCAATTATTGTATGACAACTTTCCTTCTTTTTTTTTCCTTTTCTCCCGAAAAGCTTTGGCAACTTCAGACGCGGGTTCTATAATAACGGTCAAAACGACCGAACGGGTAGATTTGCTCTGCGCAATACCAAATCAATAGAAATATGGGATAGTGCGAAGAGAGGCCAAGAGGAGTAGTATCCCAAAGGTTGTCCTGCTACGAAGTCATCCAAGGAACCGGTTGAACCCGAGTGCAGAATTCACACACCCGGATGCAAACTCCCGGCTGCCTGCATCACTTCGAACATGAAAACCAAAGGCTACCTATCGATATAAAGATCGTAGCGTGTCTACTATTGATTCAACCTCCTCCTCTAAGAAAGTCATCAGTGCCACAGCTTCCTTTCCTTGGGCTATAAATTGGTTGTGCTAAAGGAAACCCCACCGAGAATCAGAAATAGAAGCAAGGCTATTGAGCAGGAGAAGGGTTAAGTCGGTTCAGAATAAAGAGTTGAGGGTTCCAATCTCTTTCCTGCTAGGCTCAATCTGATCAGATAGGATCAGGTAGGGACCGGACCTCGCAACTCAGTCAAGAAGATCAGTGAAGTACCTAAAAGAGTACTCTATTCCCTTTATAGAATTGGCTTTTCGGCGATACGGTGGTTCAGAAAGAAAAGAAGCTAAACTCAAGGTAGTAACCCATACTCTACTGGTCCGGATTGGTAGCCTTGTTCGGCCTATCAACACTAGATTAGCATGAATTGACTAGTGAAATAGATTTGTTACCACCTCGAAATGCGACACTTGTTCTTCAACAACCGATATACGACAAGGAATCTCTTTGATTGAAACCGATATGCGACAAGGAAAAAGAAAAGAAACCACACATTCTCCGCACCTATATACCAGAAATTAGTTATAGTATATATATAAGGAATTCGAGACAGCTAGGTATCGTATATATATTTAAAATACGCTTAAAGACTTATCGTCTGGTAAACTTTTTATTACGTTTGCTAGACGTAAGACGATAAGGTTCTGTCCGCCTCCTCGGGACTCCGCAAAGTTTCCGTGAGAAGCGTGTAGCTCCACTTCCCCTTTCACTTCCGGTCCCATAAGGACCATCTGACTCTTTTCGAGACTCCTATCGGTGTCCGTCAGCGGGCATCAAATCCCTACATCTGGAGCACTACGGAACCATAGTTTGAACAAAATCCCATAGCGGACGAAGACATCTCTGTCTTTCCGTTCGCGTTTAGGACTTGTGCAAACTACAGGTGGATCTAATAAGGTCGTCAGTGGCGTATTCAAGTCTGTGACTACAACGGCGTACCAGGCAACGTACTTAACGTAAGAACGGACCCGGATCAGTACTTCGAAAAGTTCGCTGTCCCCGCGACTCTAAGACCATCAATTTCCTTTTCACAGAAAGATTTTGGTTTTAAGAAATCGATTATGATAGGCCGAATCCAACCGAGACGATAAGGATTCACACAACCCCCTTCAGGGAGTGTGAACCACATCTCGATCGGATACGGTGATAAACCGGATGGAGAGTAAGCTAAAAGCCAGTGTCTCATCCACTTTCTACCTTTCTTAGGAAAAGTAGATCGTGAATAAACCCTATACCCGCCACCTCTCAATCTAATAGAAGTCTGAAGATTGACTCCTAAAAGAGAGAAATGAAAGGCTGGGGCGAACCCGCTAAACATATTTAGCACTTTGAGGGGGAGATAAATCCCGTTCTCCACTCTCAGTGAGAAAGTGTTTAGCGAATTCGAGACAACCAGAATCTGAGATGAGAGATTTCTCTTTCGAGATACTCACTTCACAGTCCTGGATGATTTTGAGGTACTCTTCAGCAACTTTAGGGTGACCTATTACTAAGTCATCACCTAAAATTGCGTAGTCCTAGGGACCAAGCGGCCAGCCAGACTAACGCGTGATGCGTCAGTGCGCCACGATGAGTAGAAACCAAGGGGCTGACCCTTTGTAAACCGGTAGACGTGAGCTTTCATTGTCCGTAGAGTATTACTACTCGGGACCCTCAAAGACACGCCTTGCAGAGTATCTGCCCACGTGTATGGTAGATCCTCTCCCATTAGTCCGGCTAGCATTCTGCTGGACAGGTGGACGGGTAAAGAGTCAGTAGCGGCCTTGAGGTCGAAAGAATATAAATTCTTCAATCCTCGAAGTCGCTGGATCGGTTTGAGTTGGTCATATGTACCGTCTGTTGGCAAAAGCCGCAAGACGGCCATAACCCAATCATGCAGAGGCTTAAACAACCGCTGCAGGATCGGATTACATATGGCAAAGACCCTAACCTTTCCAGCCCCCTCCAGTTTCACCCTGCCCGTTTTCAGCACGAGTCCTCGCGTACGGCCACCACAACCGTCTTGCAGGTCTGCAAAGACGATAAAGTAGTAGGCCGAAGTCTTCCCCTTCTTTTGGATCGGGTTCGATTGGCTTTGACCAACCGTCCTCAATAGTTACCGTCCGGACTTTCGCCCAGGCGTTGGCTATCTTCCTAAGAAGGTCGGGTTTAAACAGAGTGATTAAAGCACTCGCATCCATAGGGAGCGTGTGCCATAAAGTCAATCTGCTAAATCCGTAGTCACAAAACACCTCATGAGTATCCTTTCCAGGAGTCATGTGGGAATTGGGACCAGAGGACCACGAAGGAAACATGGTTCATCCTAAGTGCATAGGGATAGACTGGTAACGAGAGTAGGTATACGCGTTAAGCATGGGCTGAATTCGTGTCATTAACTCTGACATGATATCAACACACGCCTGACTAGGGTGGTATTTTGGAATGTGTATGGTAGTGGACTTTACACGAGGTCCCCTACCCCACACAGCCAGAAGCTTGTGAAGACCACAAAAGGTCAGCACAAACTTCACCACTCTAGGGTCCTTCCGCTGTCTAATAACCTTTCGGAGTTCGACAGGGATGATCCGCGGTAATCCGCTTCTCGTTAGGGATACTGCTGTCTTCATAGGAGGTTTCTCGTCCATTTTCCCGCCCGTGTAAACTCACGTGTTTTAAATATTGGCCAAGGAACAATGGACCAGATCTCCGCAATAGCCGTTCTACTCATGGAGAGCGCGGCGAGGCAATAACCCTTCGTCAGCTTACCAAACACAACTAGTTGAGCTCGCGTTAACAAGCCCAACAGTTGTCGTCTCTGTTCCAACAGAGACCGCCAGCCCCTCGCGCGCAAGCGCTCCTTCATTAAAAATAATCGTGATAATATTGTCATGGTTATTTAGAATGAAGAAGAGCCTACGTGTCGGGAGGCACTCGACGTAACCGGGTAGTAGAGGACCCCTTCGGGGGCCATAGCACACCCTGGATGCGTGGCGCTTGGTGTGATGAAAGCCAAGTCGGACTTGTCCGGCGGTTCTTCAGTCCACCAGGGTCCTTAGGGTTGACTTACATATATGGTTTCTCCTCTCGGATAGCCACCATGTAAGTTGCCCACTCTGGTTAACGTCAACCAAAACACCCCTTTCGGAGTGCTCAGACTAACGCTAAGGTCTTGAAGAGCCTCACCAGTTTACGGGATGAACCCTACAACTCCTATCGTATATATATAATCATAGGTTTTTTCGCTTTTCTCTAGATTGAATACCAGGAAGTCGAAGATGCTACATAAGTGCTCTTGGTCTTATATCCGTATCCGCTGCTCTTAGCCTTGTTATCATCCACTGTTAGAAAGAAGAATGAGTTAGGGTATATCAACCCAATATCCGCTTGAGGAAGATAGCTGCAATCTGGCATTCGCCTACGAGGTCTTCACATAATAGGTTGACAAAATTCCTTCTTAGGAAGAAGACTTGGACAAATCCCCGGTCTTAGAGAAGTAGCTAGAAAGGCTAGGCACCTAATGCATGTGAGGGTAAGGGAAGGCAATGAAAATTGGCTTTGGCACGTATGAGTAGCAGAGCGGAGTGACGGGGCAAAACGATTCGACAGTTGATGCCGCTTGAACTAAAGGACCGAGCAATGAAAAAGGCATTTAGGCCGGGTCAGGAGTCTTAGTCAGATCATAAGATATCCCACAAGCAGATGTTCGGCAGGCTGTGAGGCAACTATTTCATCCGTCTTCCCCGATTCCGATCCTGTTGATGCGCGGCGGCTGGGGAACTGACGATCTTGGCCGGGTAACATAATTTATCGATAGTCAAGGTACCCGAAGTTTCATGAACAGACCATTCTCAACATTCGCCGGAAAGATCCGAGTAGAAGGAAAAAGACAAGTAGGAAAAAATTCCCGGTATGAAGTCACTAGCCATCCTTCTTTAAGTTAAAGCCCAAATGCCAGATTTCCGACATTCAAGCATCTAATAGAAATGTACGAAGAGGAAGCGAATGCGCTCTTTTTGGGACAGCTTTCAATAGAAGATAGAGCTTTGCCCTTCTGGCTGTCCTAAGATAATCAATTCTCCCCGAAAGATATAGTTCCCCGCCGACCTGTGCCTGCCCCGCGCCAGGAGGAAGGCTTATTTACCACGGCAAGCGCAGGAAGCCCCACTTCTGACCTCTGTCCTATCCTGACTTTCTTTAAAAAGAAAAATATAGATTCGGAGGTCCTTTTACCGGAGAATGGGCGGAAGTCGGATTCCGACTGGAGCTGGGCGGAGGGATCCTAAGATCCCGGAGCTGGGAGCGGAAGTCCTAGACCGAAAAGGATAGGACGGAAGCCTTCCACAACACCTTCGTCAGCAACTGACACCAGCAACTTACCCCCAGGAATTGCAGGACAACCAAGGTCCAACGCACCAGAGAATGAAGAGCCGAAGTCACCCGCAGGATGAGACACACCACTGGAGTCGAATAGAGCTCCGGAGATCTCATCCAACAGACCTCACGAGACATAGCCCCTACGGGAGTGAGAGATCACAGGAATGGTTAATAGGGTAGGGGGTTCGGCCCCAGCCAGGGGAACGGAGGCCGAAGAATGGGAATGTCAGCCCAACAACGCATTCCATGGGAGAACGAGCCCTTCCAGGGATCCAGGAAGAAACTTCGGGGAATACGAAGGAAAAGCTAACGAAAGCTACCACGGGATTCAAGGACGGGGGAGCTATCGCTACAAGGAGACAGAAAAGCGGAAACTCTCTGTCTTGGGCGCTGCGTGGTCCTGTGGTCGGGCTTTTCAATCCGATCACACGCCTTTGGTTGTCAACAGGTAGAAGCGCACCTATTCCCGCTTGACCGAACCCAATGTCAGTTTAACAGCTCTACGTCACGGGCCTCGTTCTTTCAGAGCGGAAAGGTGCTCGGTAAAGGCGATCGAGTACTATAGGAAATAGGAAAAGGAACAAAACGGTCAAACTTTGTTAAGCAAATAGCTGATGACAGAAATCTCTGAATCGGGATCTCCTCTTTCAGTATTCTAAGACTAGCTAAGTCATACTATCAGACTTGATACTCTATATATAGCTATATGGCTCTGAAACCAACTGCCCGGACATTAGTCTTGCTACAAAGAAGTGACTCTGAACAATAGGACTGGACCTAGTCTAAATGAAGTAGGTTTATACTAGTGTAACCGAGGAGTTGGAAGTCTTTAGGGATGAGCTTATGATCTTTGGTTTTCCAATCACCAGTTGTCTGAAAGATGATAAGTGACGAATCTCCATATACATCAATCTCCTTGATTCTCAAGTCGAGGGCGACTTAGCCTGTTATACACGCATAATATTCTGCTAGATTTGATGTGCAAAATCACCTCAACTTGACAGCTATGGGAATATGGGCTCCTTTTGGCGAGCTTTGAGATAGCATGTAGAAAGGGACTGAAAAAACTCCATTTCCGTTCGCACCGTCAAAGAATATTATATTTGCCAATCATGAGGAGTTTCGTCTTCTTCTTCGCCTACCGAAAAAGGAATAGCTTCGCCCGGGAAGCAAAGCAAACCTTACTAAAAAAATAAAGCTCATCGTCAGGCACGGGATGATCTGCAGGTGGTCTGCTATTGCCTGCCCCTTGCCTTACAACATTAGGGCTTCTGGGTGACATACACAATATCGAACTCTGAGAGTCACATCTGCCACCTTGCTGTACGGCCCGT